>JAWWNH010000073.1:2976920-4465380 GCA_034641385.1 Darevskia mixta | reverse complement strand
TACCAATTAAAACCAATCAAAGCTTGCAAACTTGAAATATGCCCAAATGCACTAATCTGTAACTGCTTCCAAAGATTGCATAGAGGCATGTAGAGAAAAAGAAATGCAGCGCTTCCTCCTGTTCTGCTTGCTTGGAACGTCTGAAGCTGAGCAATCCCACCCTTCACCACCGTGAACTTTTCAGGAACCAGAGAGTGCCAACAGCAACATGATGGTATCCCAAAGCAAATTGCCATTCTCAGAGGATTTGTGGTTCAGCTGCAGTATTAATATTCTGGATGGAACCAAAGCCTAGCTTGCTAGCTTCTCTTAAAAGTTTATGATCCATCTTATTAGCAAGACCTTAGGAAACAATAAATACTTCCACGCGGCTAATTGCAAGCATGTGTACACAGAGATTAAAGTACAGTGCATGTCAGGATGATGTACGGCCAACCCGAAACCCAGTGAAAAATTATGCTGCCGTGGTCAAAGGTACTTCCGTACAGTACCGTGGAAAAAAAGTGTGGCAGGAAACATTATTCCACAACCTCACCCTGTTAATGACAACTACTGTCTGAGATGTGACGAGGAGCTACCTTTTTCTGTTTCTAAAGCAAATGTTTTGCATCTATCAGGCTATATTAAAGCTTCCACTCCCTTTCCTGAAACGGGAAAACCCAGCTCTCTAAGCAGAATACCATAAACATTGTTAGTGGCAGCTTCAGTCTGAGAAAGGGGAAGACTGACTCCTGGGTTACAGCCCTTGTTTGGCATGGCTTGAACGTTGCTATCAAGTGACAAAAGTGAAGCATCTAACTTCCAAGGTGGTCTTCCTCTGGTTTAAGAACATAAGAGGAGCTTGTTGGATCCGGCCAGTGGCCCATCTAGCCCAGCATCCTGTTCTCCCAAGGGCAACCAGACGCCTGCGGGGAACCTGCAAGCAGGAACTGAGCATAAAGCAATCTCTCCTCCTGTGTTTTCCACACACTGGTAGGGAAGCAGTGCTGTCTTTGACCATAGATAACTTACTTTTCTGTGAGAGATGATCTACATGCAAAAGGTACAGGTCTGCTGGAACTGTACCACTTCAGCATGCAAGTGCAGGAATCATATGATTAAATGCTCTCAAACATCAAAAATCCCCTGACTGTGGAAAGCAAGCATGCCAGGGACCAGAGCACAGGCCTAGTCCTCTCTCTGACATACTCAGGGCATTTCTGGTGCTCATGGTTATTACATGTGCATCCGTTTATCACATATCCATTTGTGTTGCTCTATAATATTGCCTGGCGTGCTCTGGTCCATGGGGTCATGAAGAGTCGGACATGACTGAACGACTGAACAACAACAACAACATAATATTGTTGCCACGTTATACTCCTGCCACTCATTTCTTTTGTTTTTAAAATAAAGGGTGAGGGAATCCCTGGTTTTGCTGAGGTTTTACTGTCTACTTTTCTGCACCTTAATTCGTTCCGGAGGTTAACCTCAAACTGTTCTTAACCTGAAGCACCACTTTAGCTAATGGGGCCTCCCGCTGCCGCTGAGCCGCCAGAGCACAATTTCTGTTCTTATCCTGAAGCAAAGTTCTTAACCTGAAGCATTATTTCTGTGTTAGCAGAGTTCTTAACCTGAAGCGTATGTAACCTGAAGCGTATGTAACCTGAGGTACCACTGTATAGCAATTCTTTGCCCTGGCTCTTGACAGTTGAGGGGTGCATTTTTGGGTGTGACTGTAAGCTGCTTTAGGATGTATTTAATACTGTGTTTTTATGTTGTAATCCACCCTGAGACCTTAGGGTGAAGGGGCAGGTAAATAATAATCCTGATGTTTTGGACTACAGTTCCCATCAGCCCTGGTCAATGCGAGTTGTAGTCCCAAACATAGGGAGGGCACAAGAGTGGTGAAGGCTGGTTTCTGAACTGTAACTCCTCAGCCTTGGTAAAATGGCTCACCTCATACATTAAGCTGCATCAGGTCAACCACGCCAATAAGTGCAACATATATTGTGTTCCTTTTTAAAGAGCTTATATGACCTTATTAAAACATCTGGTCACGCACACAGTGGAAGCCAGCTCTTAACTGCTAGCAGATTTACTGGCATGGTAAAAAGGCTGGGTGGGTCATTTTCAAGCAGAGAATCGTTTTGATTCATTTGTGGCAACATATCTCACAAAAGGCATCCCTGCTCTTGATGCGCTTCCAAGCTCTTCTTCAGTGAAGGCAGGAAGGATGGAAGAGATTATCCAGCGATTCCCAGAAACAAAGCCTCAGTTAGTTTGACCTGGTGCTCCATACCCTCCAAGTGTCCCAATTCTCCAGGGGCCGTCTCAGAATTACAAAAGCCACTCTGGCTTCTAATCTGATCCTGGCATGTCCCTAGTTCCCCCACCAGGGCTGCTGCCGCCAAGCTCAGAGATAGGGCTGCCATACGTCCAGATTTTCCCAGACATTACCAGGATTTGACATCCAGGGAGAATTTCCCTCCCCCCCCCCAACCCACCTTGCAGGGTTGCTGTGAAGATAAAAGATCAGGGCAGAATCTGCATGCAGTGCCTCAAATTCCTTGCTATGAATGGGCCCCAGTAGGGCCATTCCCTTGACTTTCAGTGGGGCTACCTTTGAAGGTGACTCGGAAACTGCAACTAATCCAGAATGTGGCAGCTAGACTGGTGACTGGGAGTGGTTGCCAGGACCACATAACACTGGTCCTGAAAGCTTTTCATTGGCTCCCAGGACGTTTCCGAGCACAATTCAAAGTGTTGGTGCTGACCTTTAAAGCCCTAAACGGCCTCGGTCCAGTATATCTGAAGGAGCATCTCCACCCCCATTGTTCTGCCCAGACACTGAGGTCTAGCACCGAGGGCCTTCTGGCGGTTCCCTCCCTGTGAGAAGTGAGGTTACAGGGAACCAGGCAGAGGGCCTTCTTGGTAGTGGCACCCGCCCTGTGGAACGCCCTCCCATCAGATGTCAAGGAAATAAACAACTATACAACTTTTAGAAGACATCGGAAGGCAGCCCTTTATCGGGAGGTTTTTAACACTTGATATTTTATGTTTTTAGATATGCTGTTAGCTGTCCGGAGTGGCAGCATATATTATTATTATTATCCCTGCATCTAATTTTAGACTCCTTGGCCAGGCACCTGCCTTCCTGTACTCTCCAAGGCAGGAGTAGCCAGTGTGGTCCCCCCCCCCCTCGATGTTGCTGGACTACAATTATCACCAGTGCCTTTTTTCTAGAAAAAGAAGTGGGGTGCTCAGCATTTGTGGACAATCTCCCTTCAACCTCAGCTGCATCTCCAGTTTACAATACCAGCAGTGGACTGCACCACAGGGTTGTCGTTAAGCCATTAGTTCATAGCTACTGCTCCCTAATCTGCAGCATGGGCGTGATAACTGTATTATATATTTATTAGCATAACCATTTTTAATGCTTAAAAATGTGTTGCTTAAAACAAATACATTTTACAAAAACAAGACCTGTTAGAAACAACATGAACAACTCCTCAGGCATTTGTTCCATTCACAACTACACTGTTTCCCAATGACAACTACGCTGAAATCCTGGATTCTCCTCTGCCGTTGCTTTCCTCTCCAGCAGAAGA
The DNA here is from genome assembly GCA_034641385.1 of Darevskia mixta. Classification (NCBI taxonomy): domain Eukaryota; kingdom Metazoa; phylum Chordata; class Lepidosauria; order Squamata; family Lacertidae; genus Darevskia; species Darevskia mixta. Next base: position 4,461,790 of record JAWWNH010000073.1, on the reverse strand, counting down.
GTCTGGGTGGAAGTGGGGAATTGCCATCAAAAGCATCCAGGAAGCTGTCTCTAAACCATGCAACCATCACTCTATTTTTTTATATATATAACATCTATGCTGGTGTGTGCTTTCCAAGCCTGCCTGCCTGCCTTGGGCCTGTGGAGTAATGCTCTAGGCTTTGTCCATTTGCTCCCTGGTGGGCTGCCCCCTTGTCGGACGGATCAATTTTCCAGGCAGCAAGCTCAGCCCAGGGAACTGCTTTGCTCCCTGAGAAACCATCCCCACAGATTCCCCAGGCAAAAAAGAGGTGCCACTACAAAGTACTGGCACATACCAGCTAAAAAAAAAAAACCCCACACTACTTCTTCTTCTTCTTCTTCTTCTTCTCATTATTATTATTATTATTGTTATTATTAACAAATACAATTCCCATCATTTCTGCCCATTTGCCGTGCTGGATAGAGCAGATAGGAATGTATTCCAACACATCCGGAGAGCGCTGTGTTGGCCAGCGCTTTTCTAGGGCAGCATGCCACTGGTCATTCACATTCAGAAGCAAAGCTCTAAGAATGATGCCACATGCAGGATTTATTACTCGCTTTCAAGTCGCTACTAATTAGATGTCTCTGAGACCAGGGGATCCCAAAGGTTCTCACTTTGCTCAGAAACCAAATCACAGAGAGAGAGAATCCAGGGAACTGTACTGTACAAAGTAATGGAGCAAAAGTCAACTCAATGCAGACGTGCCTCATTCAACATGCACAGCAGGCAGACAGGCAGCAAATCCTACAGCCCAAAACTGTGCTTCTGAGCACTGACCTGACAAAGACTGGCTCTCTCCTCTGAACGTGGCCCAGGTGGAAAGGAAGCATGTATAAAAATGCAAAAGGGAATCTGTCAAGGGACAGTTTTATTCACACGTGTGTTCAGGAATCATTATTTGCTCCATTATAGGGAGTCAAACCAGTGGTCCACGTATTGCTAACCCTGCCTGGGCCTCACCTGGTTCAAGCACAGCTGATCAGACTGTGAGGCCTGTGTGCACAGCATCCATGTCTTTCAGGGATTTCCCCGCTTCCCCTAATCCAAAGCCACCAAGCTGCAACTCTTCAAATGTTGTTTATCACCAAGATGTTAAAGAAGGGTGCGGTCTGCTCAATTCCAAGGTGGTAGTATCTACATATAATAGATTCCTTCCTTTAAGAGATCTTGACATAACTGATACCTCCCTAAAGGCTCATAACATCTCCGCCCAACCCAGGAACCTAACGAGTACACCAATTAAAGGCCCAGAGGTTAATAATACCCATGACACGGAGGCCCAACGGGAGAATGGGAACTCTCTCCTACAACTAGTTATCAGAACTCTGGACTGTATATTTAAGAAGATTGACACAATATCCTGTTCAATATCTAAATTAACTGAAAAGGTGATGGATATGGATGCTAAAATTTCCCACGTCAACACACAGAAAGACTCACCTGCTGTGCAACCATTAAAAACGGGTGAGAATGGGAAGAGGAAGTATATCCTAAATAATTCACTGAGTAAGCAAGCCCTAATTTTACAATCAAATAAGGTATGCCTAACCATATGGAAGGAGACAAGAGATTGGCTAAGCCTGGACGGGGCTAAACTTGCTTTAAGCAAGATTTTGAGAATAAATATACACCAAATTGATCTTTACGCCTTGCTCCCATTAACACAGGACAATGCTCCCCATAAAGTTATCTTAGCCTTCCGGTCCACGGGACTACCCACTAAAATAATAAAACAGAAATGGAAATTTATTAAGGCAAAAATTACACCTACAAGGTCCTTTGTAGACACTCTAACAAAACCCTTACTCCTGGTGGAAAAGAAGGCAAGGATATCAAAAATACACAATCCAATCCCCCCTGGAAGAGAGAAGCTACCCCCACAACAGAGACCAGATTTGCCCGGCTATAGTGTACAGGTGGACCCTAGCATGGACAATTCCAAAATACCTAGTGAGGAGAGTGCCTTTATGGAAAACTTTGACGAACTACAACCACAAGAACAAGAGAAAATAATTGGCAAATTGGATAATTTAAGAGAAAAGATGTTACAAGTTAGAAACAAATCTGTAAATAAAAAAAGCCAATCTAGTAGAGGTACCGAAGGGCTTGTGGACCTTCTTCAATTTAGCCCACAACCCCCAAATGTCCCTAAAGAGTGCATGCCAACGTCTCAGATAACATCATCCCCACCTTTACTAATAAACCGAGACCCAAACCACCTCTCCCCAATTGCAATGGAGGTAACTACAAAAGAGCAGGGTAAGTCAATCAGCTCATTCCTCAATGCCGGACCTCGAATCATCATGCCCGAATAAGAATTCCTTAGCTGAAGTGCAGGGGACCCAAATTGCCCCAGAAAGGGGTTTGATCGAAGATCCATTGGGGCGCATAAATAAGGTTGCTTGCCCCTGGAAAGAAAACCCAACCAAATTTATGACTATCAATAACATAACTTTTGATTCTCAAAGGAACTACCCCACAGACAAAATGATGGGAAACGAGGAAGTGACTCGTCCAACCCAAAAAACTACTCCCAATGCATCGAGCGGACAGAGAATTAAGATAAACAATACACCAATCGCGAGCATAGAGACCGGCGAGAAGCTCCCATCCTCTTTTCAGAGGAAAATCACTGAATTCTTTAGGACCGGAAATCCATCGACTTCACACTCCTCCCCTCCTCCCTTGTGACCATCCAAGCCTCACTCCAACCATCCCACAATATCGTTCGTATGTTGGAATATTGCGGGCTGGAGAGGTAAGAAATTAGACCCGGAATTTTTAAAATTTATAAATTCATACCAAATAATTCTCCTGCAAGAAACATGGGAGGACGGGAAAATTGAAATAAATGGCTTTGAAGTCATCTCATTATCTGCTTCCCCGTCCAGCAAAGGAGGCCGGCCTAAAGGCGGTCTAGCAATAGCAATTTCATTGAAATTACAAGCAAAACTCACCCTGGTTAAGGCCTCCCCACCACATGTAATGACAGCCTTAATTTCAGGGGGGGAAATTAGGCTTCTCATCACAAACGTCTATCTCCCACCAGGGGGCTATATTGCTGACCTCCACACTAAATGGGAAACCATGGATGACCACCTTACATCCTGTTATTCCAAATATCCAAGTACCCCCAATGTTATAGGAGGGGACTTCAATGCGCGCATTGCGGAAAAATGGGAGTCACTAATAAAAGCTAAACGGTGGGTAACAACAGACCCTCTAAACAACCCCTCCCCTCATCTCCAAAGAATTTCTAAGGACAAAAGGGTAAATGAGGCGGGAATCCTTTTTTATCAATTAATTTTACGATTAAACTTAGTAATTTTAAATGGAACGTGCCCTCCTGATGTCCCGGGAGAATTCACACACATAAGTTCCCTGACAAATAGTGTCCTTGATTACTTCTTGGTATCTCATGACATACTCCCAAATTTCTCTTATTTTAAAGTTGAAAATATCCATTTGAGTGACCACCTCCCGCTGGCTGCCAAAATGTCCATTGACTGGCACCCGAGTGAGGAAAGACACCCAATTCAGATAGGTATGAATGCGCCAGTGCAAGTGAAGGGCATAAAATGGTCTGTGACACAGGCTCAAAAATACGCAGTTCATTTTCAACACGTGATCAAGCAAACATACTCTGATTTGGGTTCATCCCGCTACGATCATGACCAATCCATTACATTATTTCTTAAACTGTCAGAAGATTTAAAGTTATTCTTCACTGCTCCGACTTATAAATCAAACAGGTCACAAATGCTGACAGGAGCTCCGTGGTTTAACGCCAGTTGCAAACAAGCCAGGCAATTATTGGGTGCTATTTATAATGACTATAAAGCCTCTGGGGCAGTCGTACTCCCCAAAGAGTACTACCAAGCAAAATCAGCCTATAAACAAGTCCAAAAAAAGGCAAAACAGGAATGGCAATTAAATCAATGGCAGGCACTTATTGCTGCCTCAAACTCTCGAAATTCTAGACAATTTTGGCTGCTGGTCAATAAAAAAACTAAAAGATATCCCTTAACGGTGATCCCCGCCCCAGTTTGGGAATTATATTTAAAGAATTATTTTACCTCATATGAATGTAATGCCACAATAAATGATGGAACACACGAGCATCTCCCCCTATGGCCCCCTACTGACCCGGAGGTTATTTATGACTTGATTATAAAGCTCAGAAATGGAAAATCCCCTGGCCCAGATTTGATATCGGCAGAAGCCATTAAATCCCATGCGGATTGGTGGGCCAAGGTCTTGGCGGCTATTTTTGACGCCGTAAATAATACAGGGAAGATCCCGAAACTATGGAAAGATGCTATTATCATTCCAATCTACAAAAAGGGTTCAGTGGAGGAGCCGGGAAATTATAGAAACATCAGCCTTCTATCAATAGTTGGGAAATTGTACGCTCGCCTTTTGCTGGCTAAACTTTCCCTCTGGGCTGACGAAAAGGGTCTGATCGGACCTGAACAGGCCGGTTTCCGCACAAAACACTCAACAGTTGATCACATATTAACCTTGTACCATCTTGCCCGGAAATATTCCACCTTCAAAGGGGGTCAACTTTGTGCGGCGTTTATTGATTTAAAGGCGGCATTTGACAGCATCCCGAGGAGTATCCTCTGGGGAAAATTAGCCCGTTGGGGCATCGACAGGAGGCTCCTGTGGCTGCTAACCCAACTTCATGAGGGCGCTGCAGCCAGGGTGAGAATCACACCAGAGGGAGATCTTACCAACCCAATTGCAATTAACAGAGGAGTGCGCCAGGGATGTATTCTTGCCCCGTTTCTCTTTAATTTATTTATATGTGACATGAGGACATCTCTAATAGAGGCCCAAGAAATGATTCATGCACCCCGCCTTGCTCAATATCGTTGCCCCCTTTTACTATATGCAGATGATGCTGTGGTCTTATCTTTTTCCAGAGTGGGTCTGAGGAGGGCCCTAAAAGTTTTTGGCTCATACTGTAATTTAAACCTTCTTACTATCAACTATGCAAAATCCAAGATCCTGATCTTTTCCAAGAGTAGAAAGACATATAACTGGAGAATAGACGGGGAAGCCATCGAACAAGTCCACAGATTTCAGTACCTGGGAGTTTTCTTGCAGCATAACTTGGGTTGGAAGGCCCATCTCGCCTATGTTTCAAACAGAGCCCAAGCTGCTTCTTCCGCGATACTACGATTCTTCTTCTCAGATGGGGCCCTCCACGTTCCATCAGTGTTAAAAGTTTTTAAAGCTAAGGTAATTGCGATACTAGCTTATGCGATCTCAATCTGGGGGACCTTTGTCAACCTAACCCACCTAGAGGTCCTCCAAAACCAGTTCCTAAGAAGGTTACTGAAATTACCCAGGTGTGTAAGTAACACAGCCATCCGTATGGAACTGAATATGTTATCCTTGGAAAATACCCTCTGGAAACAGATTCTTTGCCAGTGGTTATCACTCTGGCATAACTTACCAAATCTGTTTCTGACTCAATGCATGTGGAGGGATGATTTTTGCAGCCCATGGGCAAAAACATTACAACTGAAAATTATGTCTCTGGGAATTTCTCCTTCAGAACTACTAAAGTTGGATCTAGCCTCTGCTAAAAGAATAATAACTCATAAATTAGGGGAATTGGATTTACAATCCCAAATAGCGACAGGCAACGGCACCTGCTCCCCTTCAAACCTTGGCTTACTACCCCCCTCAAAACTCCCTCTGTACCTAACGTCTTTAACTGTATCAGCACACAGATACGCCTTTGTCAAGGCTAGATTCAATGCCTTCCCATCCAATGTGATGGGCAATAGACTTTCAAGTGGTCAGATATCAATTCTATGTGACTGCGGTTGTGGATTACCAGAATCGTTACAACATATACTTTTCTGCTGTCCACTCCATTCCTTCTCCAGGAGTAAGTTTCTCGCCCCTTATATAGTGAGATCCGCCGAGGTATCTAATGGAGCCAAATTGAGATTCCTCCTGAATGATGAAGATGCAAACAGAACACTCGCAGTGGCTAGATATTTGATCAGTGTTCTATCGCTAAAAAAGAAAAATGGATCCCTGTCTGACTTAGAAAATCCATTCAAGCCCTAAACTTTAAAATTTGGATTGGTTGACAATTAGAACTGTAACAACTACCTGATTAGCTAGGAGTCGATAGATGTTATTGAAACTCCCACTGGGCTGGAATTGTTTAAATTGTTGTTTCTTTGCACACTGTTTTTATGTGATGGGCCAATGGCCGTAATAAAGATACCATACCAATGTTGTTTATCAGCAACTAGCGCAGAGGGCCCAGTGCTGCCCAGGAATTGGTAGAAACCTCTAAATTTTGTGTTTTTAACTGCACTGTGCTATTTGTGAGCTTGCACCCATTATGCCAAAAAAGCAGGCGACCAAAAGTCACATTTGGGTCCACCATCTTGCTTCAGAATGGCACCCAGCACCCAAATGTAAATAGCAACTGCTCCCCCCACCTCGGGAACCCTTGTGCCACATTTGGCAACAACACTTTGAAAGGTGGCCAAACCTATAGAGAACTGGTGGTCAAAACCACATTCCGAAACATATAGTAGATATTGGTACCCTACATTGGTTTTCAAACTGGATGGGTGTTTAGAAACCATAATCATTCGCATAAAGTTACACACAAGCACTTCCCGGCAATAAATTAAATTAAATAATTCCTGCAGCAGAGAGTGGGGGGCAGGATCCTGGTTGGCTGACATTTCTCAGCTGTCATTAGATTTGGCCTATCAGCTGAAACCCCTGGGGAGGGCAAGACAATTGCCTGGGTTGCCTTCACAAAAATAAAGACAGAGATTAGATAAATACTCGAGGAAACTGCTTTCTAAATGGTCACTATGTCATATTTTAGCAGTTTGCTTAATGATAGAACAATGCAAGGTTTTTCGCCAATGCTGGAATAGTATTTGTAACATACATACACACATACACTTTATGATGTTTTAAACAGGGTTCTGGTCCATGAGGGCAAATGAGAAGCTGCTCTGCCAACTTCAGCCTGTCCTAAGCCAGCTAGCCAGCCCCCAGCCCCCACCCGCTTGCTTTATTCATACCCAGTTCAGGCAGCGGCCCAGGCAACCAGCTTCTGCCTCTTCCTTAGTCTTGCTGTTGCCCCACACAGAACCCAGCAGGCAGGGATGCCAACTTGAATATAATATTGGGGGGCAGGTAAGCCCTGCCCCTCATAATCGATGACAAGATGCAGCGCATGTAAGCTATATTAATGGCAATGCCCGACAACTTTGGGGGACCCAGCCCACTTGAATATTTTGTTGGGGGACAAGGGACCTCAGCCCCTAGCAGTTGGCTCCTATGCCAGCAGGGAAGAGGGTGGGGGCAAACTAGAATTAGTTGCCTGGTCCTGCCATTGGATCTGGTGCCACCTGCTGTTGGTCTCTCTGCCTTCCACGCACAGTCCCAAGGGAGCAGCCTCTACTAGCGCTGGTTCTGCAGGTAGGGGTTACAGCCAAATTACCTGCTTTTCAAAATCCAGTTCCCCAAGTACTTCAGAACAGTTGGCTGAAAATTTGTAGCTACTGCATTACCCAATCAAACTATTGGTTTGCGTAGTCCAGGAGTCCATCCTATGGTCCAACTCCCATCTCCCTGACCATTGGCCACAGTGGGCTTCTTGGAGTTCAGAATCTGGCAAGGTTTTGAGGGCTGCAAGTTCCCATCTCTGGTCTATGCTGGCTAGAAGTAGCTCCCCAGAATCTCAGGCAGAGAGACGTCTTTCAGCACCTGAATACGGAAGATAGCAGGAACCAAAGAATTTGAGAGGTCCTGAAAACTTGGAGGGGGCTATAGCTCCATGGTAGGGCACATGTTTTGCCTAGAGAAAGCCCCAAGTTTGATATACTTTGATCCTCCATGAATTTGCCCATGGAAATTTGAAAGCCATCCAAGGTGGGGGCCATCACTGCCTCCTGTGGCAGTGAGTTCCATAGCTTAACTGTGCTGTGTGAAGGAAGGTTAAGGTAAAGGACCCCTGACATATCCAGTCACGGATGACTCTGGAGTTGTGGCACTCATCTTGCTTTCCTGGCCGAGGGAGCCGACGTTTGTCCGCAGAAAGTTTTTCCAGGTCATGTGGCCAGCATGACTAAGCTGCTTCTGGCGAAACCAGAGCAGCGCACGGAAACGGTGTTTACCTTCCCACCGGAGTGGTACCTATTTATCTACTTGCACTTTGATGTGCTTTCGAACTGCTAGGTTGGCAACGGCAAGATAAAAATGCAATTAAACAAAACTAAGAAAACCTGCAAAACATGCACACAGCGTTGTATTCCATTCATTCTGGTGCAATCTGTGGAGGAAGGAGACAAGTCCTGCCAAATCTGTCCATGTGCATCTTTCAAGGCAGGCCACACATTTTCACTGGAGACACATTCCTTGGCCCCACGGCATGTATCTTGCCAGAGTGCAAAAAAACCTGGAGTAATTAATAGTGTGTGCTCTTTTTAAAAAGCAGACACTTTGCTTTCATGCTGTCTGGAACCAGCTTCCTCATTATCTCCTTCCATCATGAGAGACTTCAAACTTCAACTGTGGAGCAAAGCCAAGGGGAAGGCATGTTCACGCCCCCCCCCCCCGCCCATCCCCAGTCATTTTAGACACACATATTTATCACTTGCTGTGACTAGGATACCTCCAATGGCTGGAGCCTGGGGGCAAAGGCGGGGGGGGGGGAGTGATTCTGAAATGATCACTTGCAAGAGGAGAAGGTGGGGGATGCAGCCATAATTTGGGAGCTAAAAGGGAGTGTGCAGATAAAACAGGAAGCCTTTGAAGCAACAGCATGGAATCATATATACAGAGTGAGTCCTTTAAAAGAGGCCCCTTGGATACAGAGTACACATGTTCCTCTTTTAAAAGACTCACCCTGTATATCGCTTTTGTGCAAGATCAGGGAGCTACACAACAGGTGTGCCACGCCAGAGCAACTCCTCTGACCAAATGAGGACCTGATCCAACTGAAATTACACAACTTAAGGCTGCAATTGTCCAAGTAAATGCACACCTATGAAGGGAAAATGCAATGGGCTTTCTGCATAAGGCTCCTTGGGCTGCAAATCACCTGGATTTCACAGGGAGAGTTAGGAACATGTTTGAAATCAACAGAGTTCAGGGGCTGCGAGCTGGATCATGACCCATTTACACACAGACAACCTCCACTCTCTTTGGAAAGTGCTCCCCAACACAGTTCCAAGCCTGGAGCCCCTTGGCTCTGCTCATGGGGGTCAAGCGGTCGTCTGCCGTTCTCCCTAAATCCAACTCCCCCCAAAAAAGGGTTTAGCAGAATTAGTATCCCAAGCACCTGATCAGAGGGAGCCCCCCGGCGCAGCAGGGAGCGAGTCTGGGGCTGCAGCAGCAGCAGCAGCAGCGAAGTCCCCTTTCCTTTCCTTTCCTTACCTTGTCAATATCTCTGGGCTCTCCGGGAGATTTCCAGGCTGAAGTCGCTGCTCCAAGAGCGCCACATGGGATGCGGAGCGCTCCCGCTCCCCGGAGTCAATCCCAGAGAGAGCCCGGCACGGGGAGAAGCCCCGTGGGATCCGCAGGCGCCTTTCTCCCTCGCTTGCCAGGGAAGAAGCCCTTCTCCTCCCGGCCGCGCGCGCGGACTCTCTCGCGCAATCGCGCCCGGATCCTCCCGCTCAGCGGGGAAACGCAGCTGCACACGCCACCTGGTGGCCGCCGCGTGGAATAGCGCCTTCGCCGAGCCTCCGGGAGCTTTCCGGGCAGGTAAACATACAGGTGAGGCCTTCGACCCGCCCAATATTGTTTTGTTTGCTCGCTTGTTTGCTATTTGGGGTATTTTCACACCGACCGTCGTGCTTTTCATTTCATCTTCAAGTTCAGGGAATAAGTGCATAAACACACACAGGTAAGATGGAACGCTGGCACATATCCAAACTCTTCACCTATAAACTGACTCAGTAAATTCACTTCTTAAAGAAATAAAAATAAACACTTTCCTTTAGTCACCCCCTCACAACACACATTCCAAGGCAGTTTCTATCAAGCCTTGCCACATTTTCAACTGAATTAATGGTGTGAAACAGGGAGGAGACTTTTCCGCCCCAAGAGACTTTTCTCCCAAGGAAGCTTCCAGGGGCCACATGCCGGTGACTGGTGGCGCCAAAGGCAAAAGTGGACCAAGCAACGGACATTCCAGCCGTGCCAAAAGGTCAGAGAGGTTTTGATCTGCATCCATCTCACCCAGGTAAGCAGGAGGTAATTTCACAGTTGCAGCCCAGCCTGAGCACTGGGGAGGGTGAGGAGGGTGTCTTCTTGGCAGGAGGGGGGAGGCCTCCGGAGAGGCTTGAGAGCCACATTTCATCCTCATGCCTCTCAGTCCCTACGGTAGAACATTCAAACTTGCATCCATAAAGGGCAATCACCGCAACAGAACTGAGGCAGACAGAATATGGCAGGTAAAAACCCAGTGGAAAGTCAATTTGGGTTTTTAAAGATGCATTCACTGAGTTTTCAAAAGCAATATGCAATAAAAGCAATACAAAACAAGGACAGAGGAGAGCCCATCACTGCAGCTGGAACTGAACAGAAGGTTCAGGACACTGTTGCAGACACATAGTCATAAAACAGGTTCCACAAAGGGACATTTTGGAAGGAAGAGTCAAATCGTGCGATAAGGGAGCTTCACTGCCTGGCGCAACATAGGAATCAGGGTCTTCAGCCCTCCAATAAAATATTTGAGGGGGCCAACCCTGCCCACAATGTTTAAGGGCATTGTCATTCAAATGGTGTGTGTGCATCGCATTATGTGATCGATTATGTTATTTAAGTTACAGGTAGGTAGCCGTGCTGGTCTGCCGTAGTCGAAACAAAATAAAAAAAATTCCTTCCAGTAGCACCTTAGAGACCAACTAAGTTTGTTCTGGGTATGAGCTTTCGTGAGCATGCACACTTCTTCAGATACACTTCTTCTGAAGAAGTGTGCATGCACACGAAAGCTCATACCAAGAACAAATTAGTTGGTCTCTAAGGTGCTACTGAAAGGAATTTTTTAATTTTATGTTATTTAAGTTGGCGTTCAGTGGAGCAATATGTCATTGGGGGCCTATGCAGCATGTTGCTTCTCTTTATGAAGCATGTAAGAAGCCAGGCAACATAAAAATGGTCTCATTTTGTATCCTCTCTTAGAACCGTCCTGCAGTGGGTTAAACACTTAGACAAGGTAATGCCCCACCAGGACAGGTGTGTGCACATGTGCCCCCCCCAAGCGAGGACAGAAAATGCTAACCCCTTGCTGCTGCCAGGCGAGGACCGGATGAATGGGGGCAGGGGTGTGGAGGGTGAAGAGCACTCTCCGCACTCTTTCCTTGTCAGGCACAGGCAGCCCACCAGCTGATGGGCGGTGGCTCACACGCTGAGCAGGGGCGGGGCATAGAGGGGGGCCTCTGTCAGCTGGTGGGTGGGAGCCGAGTGGGCTAGCGCACTGGGCACATGTGGGGGGTGGTTCACCCCCCATGCTACACCGCTGTGCCCCACACCCTCTCAAACTATCCATCCCTAGAGCAACCCGATGCAGACTTCCAGTGTTTGATTATTTTGAGCCCATTTGCAACAGAGCTAGGAGCTTCTTGTGAACAAGGGTGGGATTTAAATCACTTCCAATGGCCAGGAGGGCTAATACTGAGTCCGGAGTTAGAGACTGGCTCATTGTTGCAGAAAGGCCTGTGAATATAGACAGATAGGTTTCAAAAAGCTGAAGGGGGAATTCTTGTGCAGAGAATTCCATAGTCTGCATTGTTCAAATATTATGTATTTTTTAACTTTATTGTAACAATTGGGGTGGAGTGGGGGGTGAATCCAGCCTTGTAATTAAGTCCATTGTAGTTCTACGCTGAAAATAAGCAAAACAAAACCAAAGTAGCTTGTGGTAAGAACATGAGAAGAGCCCTGCAGGATCAGGCCCATGTCCTATCTAGGCCAATGCCTTCTGTTCTGCTCAATTCACTACATCACCATTGCAACACCCTGCACTTCTCCTAGGCTTGGTATCCAGGGTGGCGGAATCGGTCACACTGCCCTGAATCTGCCTCTGTCTGCAGCAAATGGCATTATAGCCATTGTAGCTGGTAGCCACTGGTAGGGTTCTCCTGTCCCATGGCATCAGGTGATTGGCATGCAGGTGGCCCTGCCCACCTGCCTAAAGTGGACTGCAGCATGTTCCATTGACCACCCCCTGCCTGCTATAACTAAAGCCAAGTACGTGCAGTGAAAATCCGTGCAAAGGAGAGGAACCTACAACAAAATGTCGTAGCATGGAGTGCCTCCAGTCCAGTTTGGGGCTGAAGTCAGCTAGTCAGATAGATAGATAGATAGACAGATAGACAGATACTTTATTGTCATTGTACGTAGTACAACGAAATTGAATGCCATCCCACATTTACAGCCACATATACGCATTTATACATTTACAACCACACATACACATACATACCATCCATCACGACTCCCCAAAGATCATATCATTTGGTTACAGCATTTAAAATATTTATAGCTCTTGGATAAAAACTGTTTTTTAGTCTATTCGTTCTTGATTTAATTGTTCTGTATCTCTTGCCCGAAGGCAACCATGCAAACAGACTATATCCAGGATGAGATGAATCCTGTAAAATGTTGTTTGCTTTTTTGAGACAACGGGAGCTATATAGTTCGTCCAAAGATGGGAGAGGATGACCGATAATCTTTTGGGCTGTGGTTATGACCTGGAGCATTTTCCTGTTGGTGACTGTGCAACTGGCAAACCAAGCACAGATACAGTATGTAAGAATGCTCTCTATGCTGCCTCGATAGAAGGACACCAGCAGACTCTCACTCAGATTGTTCTTCTTTAAAAGTCTGAGGAAATAAAGCTTCTTTACCAGAGCAATGGTATTAGCGCTCCAGGTCATACCCTGCTTGATAGTAACACCCAGAAACTTGAATACAGTACAGCCACCCTCTCCACCCGGTTCCCATCAATATAAAAAGGCTGAATGTACAGCCATGTCCCTTTTGCACACTACTCCATTCCGTTCCCTCTCCACCATTTTTCTATCCTTCCCAGCAGAACTGAAACTGAGGCGAGGCAAGATGAGGCGAACCCTTGGGCCTCTCATAATCAGTCCAGGTAAGCAAATCACTCATCACCGTCCTTTTGCACAACCTGTTTACTGACAGGGAAAAGCATGCTTGATGCCAGCACAGATTTGTACCCTCCAAGATTCTTTCCCTTGTGAGTGGGCAGAGATGGAATGTGGATTGTACTCCCTCCAGTTATATCACTGTTGAAGCTTAGGTATTTCTATTCATTTACCTGGATTAACCTTGCTGAATGACAGAGGGAGTTGTGTAAACTCGCCTAAGCGATCTCATTAGACTAGGCAGAGGTAGGTTGAATGGTGAGGGTGGAAGAAGAGACAGATTTGACCCTTAAATCCCAAAACAACAAAGTCCTCGGGGCACACACATAAAAATGGGAAGCAGTTTGCCTACAGTGTTTTACCAACAGACGTTTCTGAGGCACCCAATGGAAATGTAAAGTAAAAAATGTGTTTCTTCACCTCTTGTGGTGAGTTCTCCTTTCTCATGTTTACCCTGAAAGACTAACAAATTTATCATGCCATAAGCTTCCATGGACTACAGTCTATTTCACCAGATGCAGTTGTGGCTGTGGCTGCAGTCCACACAAGTGTAGCCAGAGCTACCCATTCCTGGTTTGTGTCTCAGAAATCTATAATTCCACACTCTTACGTAGCAGCTGCCGAAGGCTCTAATGTTAATAGTCCATTAATTCATCTAATCCTTTTAAAAAACCCAAAAACTGCTATCAAAAGTAGCCAGAGCCTCATCCTGTGGGTAATGATTTCCATCAGTTAATTTGGAACACATGAGCAATCCCAACAGAAATCAAAGTTCTTCCTCTGTCAATTTGTGAGCAATTAAGATGTCTCTTTTACCATCATGGCTGAAAAAAATGCTGAAGCTTTTATCTGATGCGTTCCAGTATTTTGTCAAAAAATACCTATCCTCTTGCGGCTTGGGATTTGGGATAGACAGTCCTTAGCCTTCTCTATCTGTGTTCTGTGCACTTCTCACCCTCAAAAAAAAAAAAAGGAAAAAAATATCCATTATTTGCTTACTTCTTCTTATTTTACTAGTGCAATCGTCCTGTGCTGCTTGGGAATTTGTAGAGACCGTTAAATATTGTGTTTTTTAAATGGATAGTGCAATTTGTGAGTTTGGATCTGTCATGCCAAAAATCAGGCAAAGTCATGCCAAAGTCACATTTTGGTCCACCCTCGATTCAAAATGGTGCAGGGCATCCAAACATCCATGAATATGGCCACTCCCACCTCAGGAGCCCTCATGCTGAGTTTGGCAGCAGTATCTCAAGAGGCAGCCAAAACTATGTCAAAACATGGGTGAAGTCATGCCAATGGCATGTTTCAGTCTGCTATCTTGAATCAAAATGGTGCCCGGCATCCAAGTGTCAATAAGAACTGCCACCCCCACCTTGGGAACCCTCTTCCCGATTTTGGTGATGGTATCTTGAGAGGTGGCCGAACTTGTGGACAACAGATGGCAGATAGGAGGGAAAATCACTTTCCAAAATATGCAATATATCTTTTAAGACATAGCTATTTCCCAAGTTGGTGAGGAATATATATTAATAAACATTCAACACCTCCCTTCCTTCATGATGCACCAGGCCAGTGTGATGTCAAGCAGACAGCTGAATAATAATAATAATAATAATAATTTATTATTTGTACCCCGCCCATCTGGCCGGGTCTCCCCAGCCACCCTGGGCGGCTTCCAGCAAATATTAAAAAAACAAAACATTAAAATATCACAGATTAAAAGCTTCCCTGAACAGGGCTGCCTTCAGGTGTTTTCTAAAGGTCATGTGGTTGTTTATTGCTTTGACCTCTGATGGGAGGGCGTTCCACAGGGCGGGCGCCACCACTGAGAAGGCCCTCTGCCTGGTTCCCTGTAGCTTCGCTTCTCGGAGTGAGGGAACCGCCAGAAGGCCCTCGGCGCTGGATCTCAGTGTCCGGGCTGAACGGTGGGGGTGGAGACGCTCCTTCAGGTATACAGGACCGAGGCCGTTTAGGGCTTTAAAGGTCAACACCAACACTTTGAATTGTGCTCGGAAACGTACTGGGAGCCAGTGTAGATCTCTCAGGACCGGTGTTATGTGGTCCCAGCGGCCACTCCCAGTCACCAGTCTAGCTGCCGCATTCTGGATTAATTGCAGTTTCCGGGTCACCTTCAAAGGTAGCCCCACGTAGAGCGCATTGCAGTAGTCCAAGCGGGAGATAACTAGAGCATGCACCACTCTGGCAAGACAGTCTGCGGGCAGGTAGGGTCTCAGCCTGCGTACCAGATGGAGCTGGTAGACAGCCGCCCTGGACACAGAATTAACATGCGCCTCCATGGACAGCTGTGAGTCCAAAATGACTCCCAGGCTGCGTACCTGGTCCTTCAAGGGCACAGTTACCCCATTCAGGACCAGGGAGTCCCCCACACCCGCTCGCACCCTGTCCCCCAAAAACAGTACTTCTGTCTTGTCAGGATTCAACCTCAAGACAGAACTGTTGCTGAACCGTCACTCTTCTCATGCGGAGGGGCAGGATAGGAATCCTGTCATGGTGTCATTACAAATATAAAATAGATTTTAATTACATGTGGCATCTTACAAAAAGCGTACAGAGAAAGCAGATGCAAGCCGGCAACCTTGGGACATGTCTTGCCTGCTGTAGGTCTCTGGTTCTGCTGCAGATTAAGACAGACAAGTGAGACAGATGTTCCTGTGACTTAGCCAAAGGAAGATCTGCATTTGTTAAAAAAAAATATCCTGATGTGTTAGTTATGCAAGAGCTTGCTGAGCATGTTATGTAAAGAAATTTGGGGGATGCCAAGTCACAGGATGCATGCAGAGGAGGGCGACCAAGATTATAAAGGGTATGAAGGCAAGCCTTGTTGAGGAACAGTGGAAGATGTTAGGTAGGTTTAGTCTGGAGAAGAGAAGGCTGATAGGTGATACCATAGCCATCTTCAAATATCTGAAGGACTAATTGTCACACGGAAGATGGAGCAAGATTTTTTCCCCTGGGTTCCATTAAAGTACAAATTCTCACACATTATTAAACACATTATTGTGTGCACTGATTATATGCTATGAGTAATATATGTATGAGTAATATATTATACATGTAATTTATGTGCATCTACACTCCAGGTTTCCTAAAATAACCACCACAAAAAATGCAAAAAGGCACAGGACCATAACAATGCATTGATGGCGAGAAGACAAGAGAGGAAACATCATTAGTTACAAAGTGCACATTTCAGTGATGCTTACAAAGAACCCTGTAGCACAAAAGTATTACTAGTGTATTGCAGAATGCTGTAAGCAGAGAAGAGATAGGCTTCCACCCCATGTCCTGTTTCAGATATCTTCCTCTGAAGGCAACACCACTAGGACACCAGAAATATTTCTCTCTCCAAAGAGGTTACTTGATTCCAAGAGGACAAGGCCTCTGCAAGCTCCACATTATAAACCTGAAGTCTTGAAGTCCTCCCAGTTGTGAAAAAACTTTATTTGCGGACTGAGCAAAGGTTGGAGAAATAGCTGTTTCCTCTGGTTAGGGCTGCTTCTTAGGATCTTCTGGCCGTTTCACATTTACCACAGTGCTTCAGTGTGTGAGGTGATAGTTGGCCTATTTCCAGTTGTAGAACCAACGACAGAACCAGTGAAAACCTTTCAGGAAATGGCTATGGCATTGAATCCCCCCCCCCCTCTCTTTGAGAGCCTGCCTATTTATCCCAGTCTCCAAAGGATTAAACAAAGCACTAATTACCTCATTGGCTGTTCTGACGGAGAAATGTGTCAAAAGTTTCAGGAGGTGGTGAAAATGTCATTTTATTCGTTTGTCTGACATTTCTTACACACTGTATGTAGAGGGTAATGTTGCCGTCTCCACGATGTGCCCACAGCTGCACAGGCTCAAGGAGGAACTGGCTCATAGCTTTGATCAATGGTGCTTGTAGAGCATCCAGAAAGGAAGTCCTAACCCCTGGCCTTTGAGGGAAGCGCTGAGGGTTCGTTCCAAAATTCCTCCTCCCACAGATTACAGTTCTTTCGATGTGGTTCATTAAAGCCCTGTTACAAAACCAAGTAGGCAAAGGGGGCAGAGGAGGGGATATTTGACGGCATGAGCATTTACCTCATCAAGCAACGTGTGCCAAGCAGACATGCATGCACATCTTCAGAGAGGTTGTGCTTTAGCCAAAAGCTACCTATTAAAATGCAAACTACACTAATGAAGTCTTCTTGGCAGTGGGGTTTTATTTACAGTTACGGTAGGCATGGCAAGAGGGGTTTTACAATGACCGTTTAAAAAACCAACAACCCACCAGGAGTTCTAAAATGTTTGCCAAACTTAGGAGTGCAAGATTTCTCAAGGTTGCTCATGGAAGCGAGGACTTGTTGCCATTTCATGGTTAGAGGGTGTGCCTCTGCGACACCTGAGTAACAGATTGCCCAGGCATCTAACTCAAAGACCTCCTATAACAATTTAGCCATGCTTCCAAAATTTTCCTCATTTGGATTTCTCACTGGATGTTTAAAGTTTCAAAATGTCTGGTCTCTTCCCATCCCGCAAAAGAGCAGGACTAATGAATTTGAATTCTCCATTGTTCTAATACCTGTTCTAATAGCTAGTTCAGGTGGGAGAAAGGAGTTATCAGCAGTGCATATGGAACTCTCTCCCACAGGGGCAGAGACAGCCCCTAACGTGGATGGCTTTAAAAGAGGATTAGATAAGTTCCTGGAGGAATACTAGCCATGATGGCAATGCTCTGCCTTCATGGTCAGAGGCAGCCATGCTTCTGATACCAGTGACTGGAAGGAGGGGAGAGGGCTGCTCTTGTGCTCAAATCCTGCTTTCAAGTTTCCCAATGGTATCTGGGTGGCCAATGTGAGAACAGGATGCTGCACTAGGTGGGTCTGATCCAGAAGGCTCATTTTATGCTCAGAAGAATGCTGACATTTGCAGAAATACTGCATTGGAGGAAAAAATGAGGGACAACCCTCTCCACCTCCCCTCCCCCTATAAAAAACCCTCAGACAAGGACTCAACATACTCAGTAGCAATGAAGGCTGAGATTCAATTGGAAAGGAAAATTGAAATCTGGGAGGCGGGAGGGAAGACTGTAATGACCTGCTGGAGGAGGGTGCAGCTACTGGGCTAGAACTATGGAAAGGGCAAGGAGAAGGTGAGGATGCGCTGTAATACTTTGCTGCACTTCCCACTTGACCTTTTTATATGTCTGAATTTTGCACACTGGACTTGCACAACACGTACCATCAGTTTGAAGGCCTGCATCTTTCTCCCTTCGTGGGATGCGGCCCACGAAGACCGTTTTACCGGCCGAGTGGCTCACTGAGCCGCCCACTCGGCAAGTCCCCCGCGCGCCGAGCTAAACCTGCCCACAGATGAGGCAGGGTGAATGAGCCAGCTCAGGTGGTGAAAACCTAAGAGGAGGTGCATTGCCCCCCCACCCCACCCCACCACTGCAGCTCTGCTTTGCCAGTGATCTCCCCAATCGGGGGGGGGGCGGGGTGGAGAGAGGGACCAGCAGCAAAGCTCTGCAGGATGCCTCCCCTCACCAAGTCAGGGAGAGGAGAGGTGTTCTGCCACCCAGCATTGCCACCAGGAGAGGAGGGAGTGAAAAGTCCTTGCAAAGCCTCACAATTGTGGGGCCAACAGTGGTGCATTTCGCCTCAGGCTAACAGCCTCTCAAGCTGCCCTGGATATCTGTAGAAATGATTCCATTATCAGAGGATATTAAGACTTTACAATGCAAGAGCCCTGCTGGATTTAGAACATAAGAAGAGCCTGCGGGATCAGGCCAATGGCCCATCTCGCCCAGTATCCAGTTCTCAATCTGGCCAACCAGATACCTCTATTGAGAAGCCAGCAAGCAGGATTCAAGCAACACACTCCTCTTCTGTGGTCTCCAGCAACTGGTATTCAGATGTTACAACTTGCTTCCTAATGGGGCCAGACAGATGCTTTTTAATAGCACAAACATAGCCCCTCTGGATGAAAATGAGGGTCTACCACATCAGACCTCCCATTTTCACCCAGTGGCCAATAGGGTGCCCCTAGGAAGCCCACACGCAGGGCCTTTCCTGTAGCTGCCCCTCATTGCTTCACTGCCTTTGCACAGTCAATGTTTAAAGCACGATGATGACACTTTAAACAGTCAGGGCTTCTCCCAGAGAATTCTGGGAGCTGTAGTTTGTTAAGGGTGCCAGGAGATGTTAGGAGGAGCCTTATCCCCTCACACAGCTACAATTCCCAGAGTTCCCTGGGAAGAGGGATTGATTCGTCAACCACTCTGAGAACTGTACCTCTGGGAGCCTTCCTTTCTTTAAGCCTCCTGCTCTTCAGCTCAAAAACTAAGTAGGAATGTATCTTTTGAACCCTGAGCATGTTCTAAAGATTGATTAAAGAATACAAACAGCTTCGCTGGCGGCTGCTGTTTCTGCTCAAGCACCTTAGCTTGTACCTGGCTACACCAGGCATGCATGGAAGGGTATCTTGGAGCATCCATCAACCACCTCCCCCTGCCAAGGCAGGCCAAGCCAGAGACGGTGTTTGTTAAGCCTCTTGCTCATGTCAAACCTTTGGCTTCTGTTTCAGCTTTGGCAAGACGGAGCACGTAGAATTGCCACGCTAATAAATTACAAAAATGAAACACACAGAGAGAGGAAGACTAAATTTAGAAGCTGATTCTGTAAAAGAAAAATGTCAAAATTCTTGACCAATGGGAAAGCAAAGTTATTTCAAGACCAGGCAGTTTCTGGGCAGTCATGAGTTTGGGGAGGGAGATTAATGTGGGGAGATTTGTTTACGACATTTGTGTCCTCTAAGGAGCTCAAGGTGGAAACATGGTCCTCATTTCCATTGTTTATCCTCACAACAACCTTGTGAGGCAGGTTAGAGTAAGAGCAAGGGATGACAGATGTGAACAAACATCCCCCAGGACACATCAGAAATACAGCCCTTCTTTGCCTGAGGGCACATCTCCCTAGATTTTGTACAAGGATTTTCCTTCAAGATATTCTGTGACGTTATGGAAATTCAGCCAATGTCTCGGAAGGAAGTGGGTCACTGTCCGACCACATCCCAGCCACCTCCGCCCCATAAAGCCACCCTAAGAGAGCCACCATTAAATACATTAAAACAAATGTTAAGACAAGCAGCAGTAGCAGCAATATACCCTTTTGTCAGCAGAAACAGTAAACAGAGTTGGACCTGCATATATCCCCGGGGAAGGAATGCCACAGAGTGGGTTCTACAATAAAGAACATTTGATTCAATGTCCTGGCAGATTTTGCTTATGGAAATGAAAAGATGAGGAGCAAGGCCTCTCCAGCGGATCTAACAAAATAGGGAAATATATTCAGGTGGGCCCGAAAATAGTCTGTTCAAGATTTTAAACATTTTGAACATTTTAAAGTAAGTGCCTAGTGCTTGCTGATCATCCCTGTACCTTCACTAGGCAGAAGATTAGAAGATGCAAAGCAATTTGATTCTTAGAAGTTTATTTTGTGTGTTTGCTAGATCATTTGCCTATTTGTTTTCATTTTTGGACTGTGTGTCTTTCCATAAGATTCCATAGCAGTTCATAACATAATCAGATGAAACACAACATCACAAAACAATATTTAAAATAATAAAAAACCTTCTGATGCGAACACATTACAAGCATAAGCACTTCCCGTATGGCAGCAGGCTAAATAATAGCTGCTGGGCTCCACAGAAGTTTTATCCCTTAAAAGTCTGAAGCAAAAGGTACGTTGTCAATTGACAGGGCCGGCCCAAGAAGAAGTGCTGCCCAAGGCAGAACAGCAAATGATCCCTGATCCTCTTGTAGGAATGGGAGAGAAATTCAGTTTGGTATGATTTAATAAGAATTAATTCACACTTCCCAAAACAATATACAATATAATATCCTTTGAAATTCACGCTTCTCCAGATTTTGTGATGCAGTTCTCCAGACAAAGAGCAGGCACAAAGAAACGTATATTAAAAGAAAATGTGTATTAAAATGCATGTATATGTGAAAACAACATGCAGAAATGAATTTTATTAAGGAAATCTGCTTGCAAAAATGTTTATGTTTGGCAAAATTGCATTCAGGAACATGTACATTGGAGGAACATATGCTAAAATGCTGGCGAATTTTCATGAGGACTTTCTAAAATAAAAAATTAAACATCGCGAACCAATGCAGGAATGTGGAGAAATGAATTCAATATCATCTTATTTGTCCAATCTTGAGTTGTTGTTGTTAGGAAAATTCCTAAGCAAATAAAGCTGGGGATGTTCACAAAAGCAATGCACAATCTATTGAACACATAGCACCTCCCTTGACAGTTACTGGCCTTCTGAGTCAGGCCGATGTGCTGGAATAATGTGAGGTGATGGCTCCATCCTTGAGTCCTTGATTAACTTTGCTTTCCATCAAAGCATTGCTTGTCAATGGCCAACTCAATAGCTAATTAGGGAGGCCATTGGGGTTAGCTAAATGGCAATAATGCCTCTCTCTACACATCCCACCACCTTTTTTTGCAAATACCGGTAGCAAGTCAGCCTCAGAAAAGTTGAAACCTGCATTCAAGTACAGGTGTGAGATGCAGATCAAAGGAACTGTTCCATTTGCTGCAACATGGTTTACAGAGCTGGGCCTCATGGCCGCAGCTGATCTTTATGGAGAAAGAGAAAGGAAAAGGGGCAGGCAAGAGTGGACAAACGTCTTTGTCAATTCTTCAAATAACTCATGGAGAGGAGTTCTAGTAGAGATGTTTCAATTGCACAAAGGCCAAATTCAATTCTGTATGAAGTATGACACTGGTGAGAGCCAGCTCAAGACATTTTGGTGCCTGAGGCGAGCCACCAAATGGTGCCTCCTGCAACCCCTGCCAGGGAAGAAGGGGTGAGTGAAGATCAATATCAGGAACAAGGGAATGATAAAGATCTACATTGGGATCTGTTGCCCCTGTAGACCCTGCCTCCTGAGGCTGTCTCCTCATCTTGCCTCCTGGTTGAGCCGGCCCTGGCATTGATCCAATAGAAAACTTAGTTAATTAATTGCATTGCAGTTTATTAACCAAAGGTTTGATTTGGGTAAAAATGATTTTGCTGAAGTACATAGCATACTTTAATACAATGCATGCATTTCTCATAGAACACAGAGCAAATATTGTGTTGTTTGCTTACAACTTAAGAAAATTTGTTCACCCTAACCTCAAGGTGTGACTGGAAAGTTCAGTGAAAGGTCACAGAAATCAGACAGTAAGAAATATTTGAACATACAATCGGCATCAGAAACCCACAAAATGCTCACAATTGTGTACAGAGCTGAAGCTGTAACTCGAAAGGTAGTGATTGAGTGGTTTAAGCATTTCCGTGAAGGGCGGCAAACCATCAAAGATGACCCTCGGTCTGCCAGACCGTCGACAAGCAGAACAGTGGTGAAATAAACAGAAATCTGCTCTTATTCCCTTATGGGGTACACAAGAGCCTTCCCAGGTTCTCCATCGGTAGGAGTAAATTTACAGAGACCAACCAGAGAAAAATTGAGAAGCAAAGTTTTATTATATCTGTTGCAACAGGGCCCATCACTCCCAACATGGAGGAGGGAGGGAGGAACCCCCAAAAATGGTGTGCAAGCTCCTATATAGACTTTGAAATCCCCCCTCCCACTCAAGACTACCCCCTATATATCATACATACATCACAAAAAGGGGTGTAACCCAGGACCACCTCCCTGATACATCACAGTTACATCATGAAAGGGGAGGTCTGGTAGCGGTAATCTGAGCATCTTTGACCATCCCCATCAAGTGAAACAAAGAGATATTTACATTTCCCTGTTTACCAGCCAAGTTAATCACACCCTTTTGACTGGCACTCAGGTATCAGCCAGGATTATCCCTTTATTTTCCTGAGACAATCATCCCCTCCTTCCTTGCAGAGAAACAGTTTGTGAGTGAAAAATGGCGAGGCCTGTCTGGCCTTGTTTGCTTGGTACATTAATAATTATTATTATATATATATAAATAAAATACCTTAAATTCTTACAACAGTGGCAAATGAGAGCCAGTGTGGTGTAGTGGTTAAGAGCGGTAGACTCGTAATCTGGTGAACCGGGTTTGCGTCTCCGCTCCTCCACATGCAGCTGCTGGGTGACCTTGGGCTAGTCCCACTTCTCTGAAGTCTCTCAGCCCCACTCACCTCACAGAGTGTTTGTTGTGGGGGAGGAAGGGAAAGGAGAATGTGAGCCCCTTTGAGACTCCTTCAGGTAGTGATAAAGCGGGAAATCAAATCCAAACTCCTCCTCCTCCTCTTCTTCTTCTTCTTCTTCAAATGTCGACAGAGTTTGTGAGTTATTGATGCAGGATCAGCGTTTGTCCACCCGAATGACGGCAGAAGAATTGCATATTCCACATGAAATTGTTACTGAGGTTACTGAGTTGTCCCACCCTCCATATTCTCCCGATCTAGCCCCACCGGATTCCCCCCCCCCCCCGAACTGAAATCTGCATTGAAAGGGCACAGATTTTCCAACATTTCACACGTCCAAGCTGCTGGGACGAGGGAACAGAAAGCAGCACAAAAAGAGGACTTCTCCAGAATTTCCAACACTTTTACGAACGTTGTCAATGGTGAATTGTATCAGAGGGGGCCTACTTTGAAGGCCTGTAAGGCATGTATGTTCAAATATTTCTCGCTTTCTGATTTCTGTGACCATTTACTGAACTTTCCGGTCACACCTTGTATTTGCATTGCAAGTTTCATTCCCCCGTCACCATTCCTTGTTTCCATTGGTGGCTCTTTTAACAGTCCTCCAAAGAAACACCATGGCAGTTACTATGGGCAATTGGAGTTTAGAGAAACCTCTGAGTGGTTGCTCCATTTCAGAGATGGGGAAAAGGCAACTGAGGCTGGGCTGGAGAAGCAAAGAGTTTAGTGGGTAAATGCTTGTTTAGGGATTGAATGCTTCAAGAGGGGGGGTGGAGAGTGAAGATGGAAACGTCTCACTATGCATTTCAGAGGTTATCCTCTGCTTCAAGAGGAGCATATAGACATTCCTGGGTCTCCTGGTTAACCAGTGCAAAAAGTCTTTGGACAGAACCTCTCTGCTCTGGGCCAGACCACACAGAGCAACCCTGCAAGGAGCTGAAATATCAGTGCAAATAAAGGGAGAAAAATATCTGGAGAAAAATATCTGAACTCAGGCAAACCACTGGCTGCATCTCCCTTCCTGCCAGTGAAAATAGTTTTTTAGCAAAGGTCTGAAGGATAATTGATACTTCACAAAATAAACCGCCCTGTTTGAATAGGCATCTGGATCACGTTGATGACTTATAATGCAATTCTGTGCACATTTGCTCGGAAATTGTTTACCTGAGACTTGAATGCTTTTAAAAAAAAATGTATTGACATTTTACGTCCCTGGGCTGCAGCTCAGTGACAGAGCATTATTTTAATTATTGGTATTATTTGGTTTCTTTTACAACAAGAGAGACAGAGAAAACTAAACCTGAACTCAAAGCAATTCACAAATATTAGAGCATCTGCATTGCGTGCAGTAAGTCCCAGAACTTACTGCATTGCGTCCAGTAAGTTCATTCACCAGCATCTCCAGGTGGGGCTGGAACAGAGTCCTGCCTGAAACCCTAAAGGGCTGCTGCCAGTCAGTGTAGACAATACATGGACCAAATGGCCCAATTCAGTAAAAGGCAGCAGTGCTCCTATGCTCATAGCCACAACCTTGTGAGACCTTTTTAAAGCTCAAATGTGGTGTGGGATAGTTTAATAATTTAAAAAACTAGATGTCTCCTTAAGTTGAATAGGACTGTCCTCCTGCTAAAACGATCTGGGATGGGATGGATGATGCAGCCTTAGTGGAGCATGACCTCCTTGATTTCTGTTTGCGATGGTGGGAGATGTGCTCTTAAAAATTCAAAAAGGCAGAGTAGATTATTATTTTTTTTTTTTATTAGTGGCTCTGTAAGGAGAACAGACTCTGCGTGAGGTGAGCCGGAGGGGGGGGGGGTGCATTCCACAACCCAGAAGGCTCTCAGCTGCCTCACCTGATAGAGAGGTAGGGATCCTGGAGAAGGAAGGGTCTCCGAGGAGATCCAGATTCATGAGGGGAAAGGTGGCTTATTCTGCTTGCGCTGTAAACTTTGCTTGCCCTTTCTGTGCTCACAAAGGCAGTCTACAGTCAGGGGATTTCTTTCTGGCAATTGAGAGGTTCTTTTTTGGTCAAGGTAAGCCAGATGTTCCAACTTTGCTAGCTCTGTCCTCCCTTGATTTATAGTCCCTGCCACCAAACAATCCTAGGAGTAAAAAGCGGCTCCACATTCCATGTCTGCTTGGCCTAGGAAGAAAAGCACAGGCTAGCAAGGGGTGGGGGTGAGCTTGCCACTGGGGTTCCATGTAACTGAGTCATTCAGAAGCCAAGATGCAGCCTTGAGAGAGATGCAGACCTATACAGAAGGCTATGGAAAACAAGGACAAAGCAGAGTTCAGCTCCTAATGAGATATGAAGATGCTGCCAGATTTCTGCTGGAAATTGTTTTTAATTGAGCTGATGTTGATTTTCCACTAAACCGCTTAACAAACTGTTCAGGGCCATTAGAACAAAATGCAAAGAGCTCCAAAAAGGATCTCTCCAATGGAAGGAATGGGCAGCAAAGCGGCAAATACAAATCTATATAAACAAGCATTAACTGAAGCACAGGGTTGGTTTTTTCTTTCTTTCTTCATTTCACATATACGCTCATAGGAACTAGTAGTGACTGACCAGGAGTGAGACCTTGTGGTCGTATTTAATTTTTACTTGTTTCATTGCATTTACATTCCCCCTTTTCTCCAAGAAGCTCAAGGTAGTGTACATGGTTTTCTCTCTCCTCATTTGATCCCCACAACAACCCTGTGAGGTAGGTTAGGCCAAGAAGCTGTGACTGGCCCAAGGTGACCCAATGGGCTTCAAGGCCCTAGTCCAACACCCTAACCATTGTAGCACATGGCTCTCAATGAAGATGCTGACTGAGTGCGAGTCAGCTGTAGAAAAAGCAAATTCCATGGTAGGCGTCATGAGGAAGGAATTGAAAATAAAGCTACCAATACCAATAAAAGGTGACAACTAGTTCTGCTGGACCTCTCAGCGGCCTTTGACACCATCGACCATAACATCCTCCTGGACCATCTAGAGGGGTTGGGAGCTGGGGGCACTGTTATACAGTGGTTCCGCTCCTTCCTCCTGGGCCGTGTTCAGAAAGTGGGGGGGGGGGATGAGTGTTCAGACCCCTGGGCTCTCACTTGTGGGGTGCCTCAGGGTTCCGTCCTCTCCCCCATGCTTTTTAATATCTATATGCAGCCGCTGGGAGAGATCATCAGAGCGTTTGGGCTGGGTGTTCATCAGTATGCGGATGATACCCAGCTCTACCTCTCTTTCAAATCAGAACCAGTGAAGGCAATGAAGGTCCTGTGTGAGTGCCTGGAGGCGGTTGGAGGATGGATGGCGGCTAACAGATTGAGGTTGAATCCTGACAAGACAGAAGTACTGTTTGTGGGGGACAGGGAGCAGGCGGGTGTGGGGGACTCCCTGGTCCTGAATGGCATAACTGTGCCCCTGAAGGACCAGGTATGCAGCCTGGGAGTCATTTTAGACTCACAGTTGTCCATGGAAGCGCAGATTAATTCTGTGTCCAGGGCAGCTGTCTACCAACTCCATCTGGTGCGCAGGCTGAGACCCTTCCTGTCCGCAGACTGTCTCACCAGAGTGGTGCATGCTCTAGTTATCTCCCGCTTGGACTACTGCAATGCGCTCTATGTGGGGCTACCTTTGAAGGTGACCTGGAAACTGCAATTAATCCAGAATGCGGCAGCTAGACTGGTGACTGGGAGTGGCCGCCATGACCACATAACACCGGTCCTGAGAGATCTACATTGGCTCCCAGTACGTTTCCGAGCACAATTCAAAGTGTTGGTGCTGACCTTTAAAGCCCTAAACGGCCTTGGTCCTGTATACCTGAAGGAGCGTCTCCACCCCCATCGTTCAGCCCGGACACTGAGATCTAGCGCTGAGGGCCTTCTGGTGGTTCCCTTACTGCGAGAAGCAAAGCTACAGGGAACCGCCCGCCCTGTGGAACACCCTCCCATCCCATGTCAAAGAGATAAATAACTACCTGACATTTAGAAAACACCTGAAGGCAGCCCTGTTTAGGGAAGTTTTTAATGTGTGATATTTTAATGTATTTTAGTGTTTGTTGGAAGCCGCCAAGAGTGGCTGGGGGGACCCGGCCAGATGGGCGGGGTACAAATAATAAATTATTATTATTATTATTATTATTATTATTATTATTATTATTACCTTCTCAGGGGTCCAGATCAGCAGAGCAGACCCTCTGCCACTATCAGAAGCTCAGGTGATAGTGGTGGCCCAAGAGAGAACATTCTCTGCATCAGCCCAAACAAAGGGGTGTTTGGCAACTTCATTACGGTATACATGTTTTTTTGGCAAATACTTTGGAAAATTTGAAGAGAGATTTTGCTCAATTCAGCTGGTAAGATCGGTTTTTCACAAGGCACAGCCAGGAGTAACGAGAAAAGCTCTCCTACCTGGAGGGAATTGATCGGTACACAATCTGGTCAAAATACAGGTCTAGTAAAAGTGCAGATGAGCTCTGCAGTAAATCCTTTCTTTCACAGTACTCAGCAACACAAACTCATACTGAATTCTAATTAGTGTGAGCGATGTCACCATTACATACGTGGCAATGCTTAGCATTCTTGGCCTAAGTCTGGATAAGTCTGTCAATAGCTCATGATGGAAATACAGAACCTCCCTGTACAGATGCAGTCTGAATCTCAGTCGCTGTGGTCAAACAACCAGGAAGGGCTGTTGCCTTCACACCTTGCACATGGGATTCTCATTGGCCTGATCCAGCAGAGCTCTTCTAATGTGAACTTTTCGGGGTGATTGTTCTACAGCCAGACTACTAGGGCAACTTGCGCACACACACACCCCATAGGATGATAGGCTGGCAACAGACATTTAGTCAAAGTTATGGTCGGGGTGAAAAGTTTACAAGCATCCTGTTGACACACACTCAAAATTAACAGATCATGGTGAGTTGCCTTCTGGTTTCTTGGCTGGTTTTATCACAGATAAACAAGATGAGCCATTAAGTCTAGAGGGCATAGATGGATGCCTGTTATGGGGCTACGAAGGCGCAAGGGCGAGCGCTTGGACACAGCAACACACACACACACACACACACACCCAGACAATTCACGGCTGGAAAACCAAGCCTTTCTCAAAACGCTGGCATGACTTGTTTCACCAAATGTAAATTACGTTAATGCCATTAAAGTTTCTCGTATACCCAAATAAGATGTCTAGACGATGGGAGTGTATATAAAGTAATGCAAACACAACATTTCATAGGCCCAGTTTCTTCACCACTGTATTTTGAATTAACTTTACAATCATTTGTCTAACAGTATATTTCAAGCCGATGGAAACCAGATGTGATTCTGGGCGATCCTCCCTTGCACTTAAGTGTTAAAGGCACGAATGGAGACATGCAAAGGGGGGGTGCTTTCCCCCCTTTCTTATCCATAGGTACAGAATACGCAGACTTTCTTGGGAGGTGAAATCTAGCACCTCTTGTGCATGGTCCCCACTTTAAGCAGAAGGGAGTTTTGCTTCAGTATCCAGATTAAGCCCCGAAACATGTGAGGTGGAATATGAAGTCTTGCTAATGTATGGAGGGGGGTCATCAATCAAACTAACTAAAAGGGGGAATATTTGGCCTGAACTGAAATAGTATCACTTCCATGGGCACGGCTGCTGAGCGAGCGCCAACAGGACCGATCCGAGCACATTACTCTTTGAAGAGGCTTGGAAGGCAAGCTGACAGGGGGCTCAGAGCTACAATATTCATAGTGGAAAGGCAACACAGTTTTCTTTTGTTTTTGTTTTTTTAAATACTACCAGTAATGGTGGCTGTGGTTCAAACTGCAACATTGCAGGACCACCACCCTCAAAATTCCAATCGGTATATCCCACCTAGTGTTATAAAAGACCAGGGTGTCACCAGAGGGGGCGGGGGGGCTCCCTCCCCACTTTCTCCCCTGCCACATAGCTAAACTTCTATCATGAACATGCACTGTTATTTTTCCTTCAAAGATCTTAAAATGTAGGATGCAAGTCACCCACCTAGATACATACTTCGCCCCTTCTGTATCTTCGCAGAAGCTTATGAAATGCATGGCCTATTGCTCAATATTCATAAAAAAGTGCTGCACCAACAGGCACAAAGCAACCCCTCTGCAGTGCCACAAATCCAACTCAATGCTGTAATGTTGGAAAATGTCCATCACTTCTCCTACCTGGGCAGCTCTCTTCCCACAATGGCCGACATTGATGCTAAAATCCAGCATCACCCAAGTTCTGTGAGTGCAGCTTTCTCCTGATTGAAGGGCAGAGTGTTTGAGGACCAGGCCATTTGCAGGGAAACCATGATGCTTGTTTACAAAGCTATTTACTCCCAACTTTACTGTACGCTTGTGAAACATGGACCACTTATAAACGCCATTTCCCACACCTTGAAAGATTCCATCAATAGCGTCTCCGAAAAATCTTACACATCACTTAGGAAGACAGACAAACTAATGCCAGTGTATTGGAAGAAACAAAGATCACCAGTGTTGAAGCAATGATTCTTCAACATCAGCTTCGTTGGACTGGTCATGTTGTACAGATGCCAGATTATCATCTACCAAAGCAACTACTCTATTCCAAACTTAAAAATGGAAAGCGTAATGCTGGTGATCAACAAAAGAGGTTTAAAGACTCTCTCAAGGCAAATCTATAACAATGTAGGATAAACACCAACAACTGGGAAACACTGGCCTGCAAGAGCTCCAGTTGGAGAACAGCCTTGATCAAAGATGCCATGCACTTTGAAGACACTTGAACTCAGGACGAAAGGGAGAAATGTGTTAAGAGGAAGGTACGCTTTGCAAACCCTCACCATGATCAACTCCCGCCCGGAAACCTATGCCCCCACGTGTGGATCCAGAATTGACCTCCACAGTCACTTATAGACTCACTGTTAAGACCGCGTACATGGAAGACAATCTTACTCGGCTACGAGGGATCGCCTTCTTCTTCTTCTTCTTCTTCTTCTTATTATTATTATTATTATTATTTATACCCCGCCCATCTGACTGGGTTTCCCCAGCCACTCTGGGCTGCTCCCAACAAAATATTAATGATAAGAATAAAGAAGTGATAAAACATCAAAACATTAAAAACTTCCCTAAACAAGGCTGCCTTCAGATGTCTTCTAAAAGTCAGATAGTTGTTTATTTCCTTGACATCTGATGGGAGGGCGTTCCACAGGGCGGGCGCCACTACCGAGAAGGCCCTCTGCCTGGTTCCCTGGTGTAACCTCACTTCTCGCAGTGAGGGAACTGCCAGAAGGCCCTCGGAGCTGGACCTCAGTGTCCAAGCTGAACGATGGGGGTGGAGACGCTCCTGCCATAATCGTCTTTCTGGTACCACCACCATTGTATATTGGTTTCTGGGTCCAATTCCAGGTGCACCTGAAACTCATTGCTCTATCACTCTCACAGAACTTTGGAAGTGATGCAGCGAGACAGGAAGAATATGGCTTTCCTAGCCATGGCATAGCGGGGGTGGACAGGGCTGGTGTACCAGTGAAGCATGCTGAGGCAGCTGCCTTGAACAGCAGAAGCCCATGAGGCAGGGGGCCCACGGGTGCCCCACCACCACCAGTGAAGCAGCGTTCACTGTCCCAGCGGTCCCAGGGAGATCATGCCAAAATCCCATGACAAGGGTGGCTTTGGTGGAGGTGGGGGCAGAACAGCACCTTCCAGTTTTCCCTCAGGCACACCCTCCCTATTTATTTTTTGTTACTACAGTTTATGTTCTGTCATGGTGGAACCAAAGGCCCTGGTGACCTTCAGCAAGGGAGATGCATCCTGTGGGTCCAGAACCAGGAGAGCAGAGTAGTTCTTTCCGTGCAAAAGCAAGCCCTGGATCTCTTGGGGCTGGGAAAGAGCCCTTGCAGAAGCCCTGGACAATACTGACCTCAGCAACCCATAGGTCTGAATTCTAAGTAGGCTTCCTAAGTTTCTGCCACTATAATGGCTGCTGCTATAGAACTGCCATGTGTTTTAGTGTAGCTATACTATGAAATTGTCTTATATTATTATACTTGGCTGTTTTTATACTTTTTGGTAAGCCACTGGAGAAGGGGAGTTGTCCTAGGGATCAAAGATACTGGGTACTGCATGTAGTAAGCTTAATGAAATAAAATATTTGCAAAGGTATAGGCTAACTGGGTGGGTTATATTCACACAACCTCTCAGTTGGGGTTGCGGTGAGGAAAAACTGAGATAACCCCATGTAAGCCACACAGAGCTCCTTGGAGAGAGGGTGGGATCCTGAGAAACATTGCTAAAAGCTTGCTTTCTCATGGTTAAACTATGAACTCCCAACCTAGGAGGCAATGATGGCCCCCAGCCTAGGTGGCATTGAAGGAGGACTGGACAAATTCATGGAAGAGGAGAGAGCTATTGATGAGCCACTAGCCACAAGGGCTTTGCTCTGTCTCCATGCTCAAAGGCGGCAGGGCTTCTAAACACCAATTGCTGGAGACCACGGAAGGGGGAGATGGCTGCTCTTGTGCTCAAATCCTGCATTGCAGGTTTCCCACAGGCATTTGGTTGGCCACTGTCGGAACAGGAGGCTAGACTAGATGGGCAGGCACTTATTATTCATAATAATTTATTACACCTGAAAGCAACTAATATGCACTAGACATCATATAAAAATAGTACAAGCCTTGTTCCACAGGCTCACAATCTTTTTGGGTGCGGGACACGAAAGTGGAGGTGAGGTAAGGGAAAGGAGAAACTTATACAACAAGGTGAGAAAAAAGAAGGGGAATCATAGAATCACAAATTCTAGATTTGGAAGGGACCCCAAGGATCATCTAGCCCACTGTTTCTCAACCTCCTCGGGGCAACGGCACACCTGTCCCATGAAAAAAATCTCGCGGCACACCACCACCACATGCACCCCGCCCCCCCCCCGCCCCGGGGGGCGGGGTGTCCGCGCGCCCCGGCGGGAGGGAGGGGAAGGACCCAGGCGGGCGAAAACGGAGCGGGAGATCGGCGACCGCGGCGGGCCAGGCGCCCGCCCCCCCTCCGCCTCCCGCGCCCAGCCCCCCGGCAGCACCTCCACCCGGCCCCGAGCGAGCCCGGCGGCACTGGCACCTCCCGCCCGTCCCCGACCGCGACCGGGGCGGCAGAGGCAGCAGGCGAAGCGCCCGGCAGCCCCGGCGAAGGCGGCGGTCGGCGAGCGAGAAGCGGAGCCGAGGCGACGCGACGCCAGCCACCCGCCACCCGGACCGACCCGGAAGCGGCCCAGGGCACCGCTGGTCGCCCTGCCCGCGCCCACCGGAAGCAGCGCGCCCGGAGGGGGAAAGAAGCCGGATCGGAAGCGGGCGCCTCTCCATCCTCCACCCGAGGCTCTATGGTAGGATCCCGCGCCCTCGTCCGGCTCGTTTTTTCGAAACGCGCGGCCATCCGTGGCACAAGAGTCTTTCCTGCCGGAGCCGTGTGCGCAGCCCAATGCGCCGGGAGTTTTCCCGCGGCACAGCAGCCGGTGTCTTGTGGCACACTACTGTGCCGTGGCACACCGGTTGAGAAACGCTGATCTAGCCCAACCCTTTGCAATGCAGGAATCTCAACTAAAGCATCCATGACAATGACCATCCAACCTCTTAAAAACCTCCAAGGAAGGAGAGTCCACCACTGGAGGGAGACCGTCCCACTGTTGAACAGCTCTGAGTAATTCTGGGTGGGTAATGAATTTTGGGGAAATCAAATCGGAGGGTAGATGATCTGGTTACCAATTAGGGTGTTCATTTGGGGAAATATATTAATATAAATTTAATATTTTCTCTAGATATTATTTTGGGGGTGATGGGTTTAATTGAATGGAATTAAATTTATTTGGAGTTGATTATGCTGGAGATCAATTGGGGGAAATGAACTGAAGAGGAAATTGTTTGTGGTAATTCACAAGTTAACTCAGGAATTTCTATGGGATTATCTGGCTGGGAAATCAGTTGGCTCACTTTCTGTGACATTTAAAGTCTTAATAAACACATATGCATTAGCATTGACACAATTTTATTTTTTTTTTTGGCAAATGTAGGCCTAAGGGCCCATGCTCTGCATCTTTGAAGCACTGGAAACCTTGAAGGTTAATATGGTTAATATTCCAGGAATGGTGGGAAATGGAGAAAAAGCCACAAAGACAGACAAGTATCGACAAGAGGATGAAAAGACTTCAAAGTCTGAACTTACTAAAAAACAATAGATGAAGCCACTAGATAGATAGCTAGATAGATAGCTAGATAGATAGATAGATAGATATAGATGATAGATACATTATTGTCATTGTACATAGTACATACAAAATTGAATGCCATCCCACATTTACAGCCACATTTACAGCCACACATACACATTCCGGTACATACCATCCATCACGACTCCCCAAGATCATATTATTTGGTTACAGCATTTAAAATAGTTATAGCTCTTGGATAAAAACTGTTTTTTAATCTATTCGTTCTTGATTTAATTGTTCTGTTCTAAGAACTTCCAGGGGTCTAAGTTGCACCAAACCTGTTTGTTGCCACAAATTACAACAGCAAAGCAAACCTATGGCTAAAATTAGCAAGATCTACCCACTGACTTCTTTTAAACTGGAGAGGCGGGGGGGTGAAATGTACTTATGCTTGTTTGTAATGGATGAGATACTTAGGGCAAGTATGCATTTGAGACAGGCTGAGCTTCAGGATAGTTTCAATTTGTACTTTCAAAGGCTTGTAATTAAGATGATGAAAAGGGGAGATGGCTTATATAAACTTGTGCCAAGGTGGCTCAGAGTTTGATCGCAAGATGGAGAAGCTCTTTGGAGATACAGATCTTTATTGGCAAACAAGGCAACTTATCTAACATGGGTTGCATGTGAATGAAAAATCTCCAGTCCACCCCCCACCCCTTTAGTTCTTTTCCCAATGTTGGCAAAGGCACATCATGTTGAATTGCTGCTCCTTTCATGCTACAGAGACTCTCCAGATAAACAAAAGAGCACACTCTCTCTTTTTCCCTTTAAGATCCTCTTTCCAAAGCAGGAAACTAGATACAGCCTTAGTCATCAAGATCTGGATTCCTACTCTGAACAAGAATGCATAACAAATGGGAAAACATGTCCAGCCCGTGAAAGGCTTCAGGACTTGGTACACACCCTTACTGTGCATGCAGAGATGCTAACGGGGGCAGAGGGACACCATTCCCATGGGGAAGAAGGGGCTGTACATGGTCCAGGGATAGATGGATCAGTCTATTTATGGCCTGCACTGTCTTGTCTCTGCATCCATATTAAAATATGCATCTTATTCAAATATGTAAAGGTAAAGGGACCCCTGACCATTAGGTCCAGTCGTGTCTGACTCTGGGGTTGCGGCGCTCATTTCACTTTATTGGCCAAGAGCTGGCGTACAGCTTCCGGGTCATGTGGCCAGCATGACAAAGCCGCTTCTGGCGAACCAGAGCAGCACACAGAAACGCCATTTACCTTCCCGCTGCAGCGGTACCTATTTATCTACTTGCACTTTGACATGCTTTCAAACTGCTAGGTTGGCAGGAGCTGGGACCGAGCAACGGGAGCTCACTCCGTCGCGGGGATTCAAACCGCCGACCTTCTGATCGGCAAGCCCTAAGCTCTGTGGTTTAACCCACAGCGCCCCCCGCGTCCCTAATTGCCTGATACCTCTGAACAAAAATTGAGATCAACAAGGAAGGCATCCTAAGACAACAGCTATTAGTTTGATTTGTAATTGACCTGCCTCCTGCACAAACCTGCCAGAGCCTTGAGGTCATTCTCAGAAGCCTTTCCCTATGCCCCTTTTCCCCACCTTCAGAAGTGAGATGAATGGTTAACACAGGAAGCTGCCTTATACTGAGTCAGTCCACTGGTCCATCTGGCTCAGTATGTTTACACTGAAGGGCAGCAGCTCTCCAAGGTTTCAGACAAGGGGCATCTCCCAGTCCTCCCTGGAGATGCCAAAGATGGAACTTGGGACCCTCTGTGTGCAAGGCAGATACTCTGCCACTGAACTATGGGGATGCAGCCATTTCACTGAGGTTGACCAGCTTTACTACAATAGCACCAAAAGAATTCTTTTTAGACAAAAACACGTTTTTTTAATGGCCAAACCTTTTAGATCCGTAACTTGTAGATTTTTGATGAACATGCCTAACTTTGCTACATTCATTTCAATGAGTCTGCTCTGAGTACACCTTGGCTGCATAGGTTTCTAGGCTGCAAGGGTTTCCTAAGAAACCCTTAGGTTTCTTCTGTAGGGAATGCCAACACTTTCAGCCTGGCTCTATTTTGTAATGCTCTTGTTTCATTTGAGCTTTGCATTTTAACGTTTTTAGATGTCTACCTGCCACCCTGGCTGTCTTTTTTAAGATCAGGGATGGAGCACCTGGAGCCTTCCAGATGCTTGGTTGTGCTTGTTGTAGCTGGTTCAAGTGTTTATATTGTTTTAGTAAGCTGCTATGAGTCACTTTTGGTTAGCTATAAACAACAGTCTCCACCAGAGACCAGTCTAATTTGCTGCTTCTGAGAAAAAGAGGAGGCAGTGAAGCCCCCTACATCAGCTTAGCAGGCTGTCCTTTGGCTCCTCTCCCAGAACTGCCTCTATCAACTGCTTCACGGGAAGAAGAGGAACAGTGAGGCCCCTTCCATTGGTCTCGCTGGGACCAACAGTTGTTCAGCTGCTCCTCTTCCAGGACTGCCTCCTGCACTGACCACTCCACCAGGAATCCAAACCATTGCCTGGATAATCTTAAATGCAGATTATGTAACAGTGTGAAAGAGTTGGTGGCCTACAGATGCTTATTGCTCTCTTCTCTTCTCTTCTCTTCTCTTCCCTTCCCTTCCCTTCCCTTCCCTTCCCTTCCCATTCCTTTCCTTTTCTATCATAATAGTTCAACACACACACACACACACACACACAACCCCACCCTGATCGCTTTGAAAGAATATAAAAAGAATGCACCCAAACATTTAGCTTGTAGGACTGTATTGTATGTTCTCATTTAACTTGGAGCCACTTCATACATTATCCAAAGGCAAACATGCATTTGCTATCAAGTGTATGCTCAAAGGAAACTTGACACTAATCCCTAATGAATGTATTTGTACAAAACGTGAGTTGGATTTGCACATTACACTTAAAACCTCTTTTGGTGTGTGAAGGAGCCCTCAGGCTGACCAATTCCAATTGTTTCTTAATGTTTTAACAGAAAAAATTAAAATAACTAAGGGGACAAGACAAGGCTGTCCCCTGTTACTGTTTATATTGGTTTTAGAGGTTCTGACTAGAAGAATTAGATCTAGTGATGATAACAGTGGGGCAGAGAGCATACAAGCTCAAGGCATTTGCTGATGATGCAGTGATATCCGTAGAGGAACCTATGGTCAGTGTACCAAGGGTTTTAGAACAAATTTCTGGATTCGGAGAGGTAGCAGGTTTCAAACCGAGGAATATAAATATTTTTAAAGATAATTATGTGAAAGCTTGGAGAGAGGTTAAAAGATCCTAGAAATTTTTGGAAGGGTGCACTTGTCACTTATGCGAAGAATATCTGTGATAAAAATGAATGTGCTACCAAAAATGTTATTTTTGTTTCAAACAGTACCGGTGATCAACAATATAAGATGCTTTAAAGAATGGCAAAAAGATATCACTAGGTTTATTTGGCAGGGGAAGAAACCAAGAATAAAGTATAAAGTATTGCTAAAGGGAGAGGCGGATTCTCCTTACCAATTCGAAATTATATAGAATCATAGAATCATAGAATCATAGAGTTGGAAGAGACCACAAGGGCCATCCAGTCCAACCCCCTGCCAAGCAGGAAACACCATCAAAGCATTCCTGACAGGTGGCTGTCAAGCCTCTGCTTAAAGACATCCAAAGAAGGAGACTCCACCACACTCCTTGGCAGCAAATTCCACTGTCGAACAGCTCTTACTGTCAAGAAATTCTTCCTAATGTTTAGGTGGAATCTTCTTTCTTGTAGTTTGAATCCATTGCTCCGTGTCCGCTTCTCTGGAGCAGCAGAAAACAACCTTTCTCCCTCCTCTATATGACATCCTTTTATATATTTGAACATGGCTATCATATCACCCCTTAACCTTCTCTTCTCCAGGCTAAACATACCCAGCTCCCTAAGCCGTTCCTCATAAGGCATCGTTTCCAGGCCTTTGACCAAATATGTTGAGACATCTTGTCTTTGCTGGCTAAAGGAATGGATATCATTGGGAAACGGTTCCATATTAGATCTTGAAGGGCTTGATAACAGATTTGGTTGGCATGCTTATTTGTGGTATGACAAGGTTAAAGTTCATAAAGCTTTTCTGAACCATGTTATACAGATAAATGTAAAAATTTATTGGAACAAAAAACACCATGGTGGCTCTCTCCACTAGAAGCAATATTGGTGAAAAAAGAGAGTATGAGAAATGATTGGGCAATCTACAAAGAATTATGAAATGATGTAGATCAGGATTTAAAACCAAAGAGGCTTGAAGATATAAGGGAATTAGTAACAGATTGGTTGCAATATTACCAATTTAATGAAATGTTTAAGTTGGATAAAAAGAAGGGTTTTACAAATAAAACCTCCCAGTTTGAAAGGGAACTGTTAGGAAATAAAATTATGTTAATTTCCAAAATGTATAAACTTGGCAAACAAAAGATGAACAGGTCAAATTGGTTATGATCCACTGGGCCAAGGATTTTGGTTATAACACTGAGCAGTGTGGGAGAGACTATGGACAACAGGATAAAAAATTACAGTGTGTTGCACTCTGAAGGAGAATTATATGAAATTGATGTATCGCTGGTATTTAACTTCCAGCAAATTAGCTATGATGTACAAATCAAAGTCTAAAACATGCTGGAAATGTAAATAAAAAGAGGGTACTTTTTATCATATGTGGTGGTCAAGTAAGATGATAAAAGATGATACCTTAAATGATATATAATGAACTGAAAAAAATGTTGAAGATAACTTTTCCTAAGAAACCAGAAGCTTTTCTTTTAGGCATTATAGGACCAGAGATCCCGAAGGACCAGACAAAACTATTTATGTACGTGACCACGGCTGCGTGGACTCTGTTAGCCCAGAAATGGAAAGAGAGTACTACAACGACCAAGGAAGAGTGGCAGTTAAAATTGATGAACTACGCCGAGATGGCAAAACTTACAGGAAGAATTAGAAACCAGGAAGAGGAGGTCTTTAATAAAGAATGGGGAAAGTTTATAATTTATTTGAAAAGCTATTGTAAACAATTACATACATTTGTAGGATTGACAGAAAACTTGTAGTAAAAATTCGAACTATGGATTGACAAAGGATTTATAAAAAATCGAGTTATGAAAGAGATGCAGAGGGCAAAATCATTACATTAAAATCCACAATGTGGAGGGAGTCAAAAGGGATTGTATGTTTATGTATTTAATTCATTTGTTTATGCAAAACAGAAAATGCAAAAATAAAATCTATTTTAAAAAAAATCCCTGATTTGTTTCTTAGTATTTGCAGGATCTATTAGTACCTTTTGCTATTGAATCCTTAAGGGTGCCATTGCAGGGTGCCATTGTAACCAAATGAAAGCAATTCTCTAAAGATCAAATTTGGGGTTTACAAAAAGAATAATTTATTGATTTTTCAATCCCCCCAATCCAGTATTTCCATCTGAGAAGTTCTGCCCCAACTCAAACAACAATAGTGCCAAATCAGGAAAACAGCTGAAAGGATGAGGATAAGAAAGTGTGGGACTTTTTACCTCTTAATTTGAGTGCTCTAGCAAAAAAAGAACAGCAGCATCAGCAACAAAGAACAACCAGTAAACCACAACACAGATACCAAGTTACCTGCATATTGCTGCTTTAAGCTGATGTACAGACACACGGGTGTATATTTGAACAAGGAAAAAGAACTCCATCTGAAAATGCAAAAGAGGGAACATTTTATGGTGAAAATGAGGCTTCTTCAATGGAATATATATATATACACACACACTGTCCTAGAATGATGGTAATTTTTACACTATTTTAGGCCTTTGTGGGAAATGTAGGGTGGCCCTGAAAGGCAAAGGAAGCCATGTCCCTACGATTTCTGGCTGGCGATCCGCTGCAGGCAGAGCTTCATGTAGGAATCCTTATTGCGAATCTCAATCACTGCATCTCGGACGAGTTCAATGAACATCTGAGGCCAGAGCTTCTGCAAGGACTCATTCTTCATATTGATGTCAGCCGCTTCCTTCACCAAGTCTTGGATGTAGGAATGGCAGAAGTCCTTCCTGTCCTTCGCTTCCTATGCAAAAGAGCCATTTTCAAGGGTGAAGGTCAGGAAACAAATTCCTCCAGAGCAGCTAAGCTTAATTTAAAAAATGCCAGAGACATAAGAGCGAAACAGGGGCTGAAATGTTGGTCCTCAGTGAACAACAAGAGACACCAAAGGATCTGTTTTGAGAGCAAGTTCTGCTGGGGTAAGAGAACGCAAGTGTTTGAGCATTGGCAAGCTCCCTTTGGCAGAAGGGAAAGGAAGCTATTTTTCAACTTATAAAGCAAGCCAAGGTAGGCTAAAAACAAAAATATTCTAGTCACTTCAGACAGTAGCCTGCCGTCAAAGTATTTTCCACTTCAAATGAATATACAAAATGTTAGCTCAGTTCAAATGTCAATATCAAAGCAAGGTGTGGCCATTAGTGCCATGTGCTCTCCCTTGCTTGGCAACTGTTTGTTTGTTTATTGTTTGGAATATTTATAAAGCACTAAACACTACAAAATACCACAGCAGTGTACAATAAACAACATTTCTTTGTACAAAAATACAAACAAATAAATCTATCATCAATTTACTGTTTTCTCTTTTTACTTTTCCACAAATGTATTATTATTATTATTATTATTATTATTATTATTATTATTCCCTGCTCATCTGATGGGGGTGGCACTGGAAAAAGTGAAAAATAATTGCAACAGGAGAAAAAGAATCAAACATCAAAATGCATTTTCAAAAGCTGTGTCAAAGAGGGAGCCTGTTAGATTTATCTGGAGGAGTTCCCCAAGTAGATATTCATTCCACCTGAAGAGCTGCAGACAAATCCAACACATGCATCTTACAGGCTGTAGCCAGGGCAATGTACATATCAATGAGACATGTACATATCAAGCTTGCGAATGCCCTTCCAGACCTTATACCAGGGGTAGGCAACCTAAGGCCCACAGGCCGGATGCGGCCCAATCGCCTTCTCAATCCGGCCCGCAGACGGTCTGGGAATCAGCGTGTTTTTACATGAGTAGAATGTGTGCTTTTATTTAAAAATGGGTTATTTGTGGGGCATAGGAATTTGTTCATTTCCCCCCCTAAAAAATATAGTCTGGCCCACTGAGGGACAGTGGACCGGCCCACGGCTGAAAAAGGTTGCTGACCCCTGCTTTGGGCCTAGCCACTCTGGGTTGCTTCCAACACATATAAAAACATAATAAAATATCAAACATTAAAAATTTCCCAATATAGGGCTTCCTTCAGATGTCTTCTAAAGGATTGCAGTCTTTAAAAAGCAACAATGTGTGTTTCTTTTAATGCCACAGTTGGCAGGAATCCGCTATTTGGATGTAACTCTTAACAACACTGGTGTGTATTTCTTGAAGCTGGCAGTCATTAATCATTTGGATGCAGCAACTTCTACTGTCAATACTATTGGAAGTCTATTGTTATGAAAAAGTTTGTTAGGCAGTGTACTTTAATATTGTGCCAGAGAGCACCATTTCCCATTACCGGTATTATGTATTGGAATTTGTATCTCTGAATTCTTTCTCTACACCCACCCACCAGTATTCCTTCTGTGTCGGACACATTTTTTGATCAATGAGATCTAGAAAACCAAGCAATTTGGCCTCCACTGATGAGCAGGGAGGGGAGAGTCTATTGTCGTGACACTGAGGCTTTCTTGTTCAATTATTCTAATCCCCTTCTATGAAGGCTTTCCACAAAGCCCTATGACAATTGGCTCTTTGGAAGCTGTCACAGTGTTTAATCCAACTGATTTATAGCCCAGCTGAAAATGTGAGGTCATGACTTGCTCCTGCAAACCACACAGAATTGTTTTTAATGGGTAGTAGAAGAGAGGGCAAATCCCTTCCAGCTGCCTCGATCTGAAAATGTAACATTAACTTGCTGCCCTCAAGGGTGAACTACCCGTCACATTTATGATGATAGTTTGCAGGTGATGACAAGCTGAGCTGGCAGTTACTCTTCTTCTTACTTGTTCATAGGATGTTTGGTAAAATCCACAGCAGGGGTGGCCTATGTGGTGCCCTTCAGATGCTGGACTCCAACTCCCATCAGCCCCAGCAACGCAGCCAATGGTCAAGGATGATGGGAGTTTGAGTCCAACAACACCTAGAGGGCTCCATGTTGGATACCCCTGATCTACAGGCACATGTGGTACATTGCCTTTCCTAATAACACACACACCCCGCAAAAATCCTGCAATTTACCCAGTTGCGAGATTCCTCAAGGGACCTTATTTTGCTACATAGTCTTTTCTTGAGACGTGATGGAATCATGAAGTGAAGCCTTGTTATTAGCTTGTATTGCATACTATTTACTGCTTCAAATCCGTGTGTTACACAGCCTCACTTTTCTTGATCTTTATAAGAATTCTGGCTCTGGGAGTGGGGAAGGTCCTCTGTTCATAATTGACCTTGGCCATAAAAAGCACTAACTGGCCTCGGCCTCAGGCCCACCTATCAATATACAAAAGGTGGTCTCATGTCCTGGCCACATGCAGGCTAGACTACTGCACTATGTTATGAAGTGGGCTGCCTTTGAAGCCTACTCAGATCCTACAAGCGGTGAAGAAAAAGGAATGTAAACTACCGAGCCCTCTTTTGGTGGTGGGTTGTTTTTTTAGATGAGTTTTTACATAATGTTTTAATCTGTCTTCTATCTGCTGCTACTTTTTTGCCTATATCCAGGCAATTCTAAACACAATTGCCTGGATATACGTGCTGTTGAACCCAATGGGATTTAGGACATGTGTAAGACCATACTGTTAGCCACTAGGAGGTCTTACCTAAGCAAGACACATTTCTCAATGACAAACGAATTAACTGTTCCCCACCAAGGGCCCCTAAGTGCTGCAGTTGGAAAGCAGTTGAGAGTGTCTGGAGGGGCACTAAGCCTGCCTGAAATCTAGAAGGCTACCAAGGCACTTGGTGGAGATGGTAGTAGAAGATACCACACCTCTCTCATACACTTTGGCTGCCCCCCCCCTCACCCCACACCACCAACTGATTCAACGGTGAATTTTAAACCTGGGAACTCTCATTGCTGAAAGGTGGTCAATAAAAATAAATACATCTGTATTTGCTCATTCCCAACAGCACATCTGCACCAAATATATGTCGGCAGCTTTCTGCCCGTGAAACCCTAACCTGTCTATATTCATTTTACAGCAGAAGGAGAAAGAGAATGTCTTTGGGTATGTCCAGCCTATGCGACAAATGTGCATATGCCAGCTTTATGAATATTTTTAATAGTGCTACCGCTAGGTTGCGGAGCAGGAGATATCGGTTATGTTCCTGTTAAATCTCGATAGATTTCACTGGATAGAAGTCAACTGTGCTGTTCGAAGCAGAAGAAAATATACGATAAACCCATTAAAAAGTAAATGAGATACTGTAACAAAAACAAACAGTTGGGAATTTTTATAGTGTCTGCTCCACCTGGGACTCCTTACCTCCAGCTTTTCTGTCTGGGAATCTCTCGTGGTGTAATTCAGCGCCAGCCGACTGGCATTCTCTCCTCCCAGCTTTCGGCGATCATTGCCATCCTCACTGGCATTCCCCAATTTCTTCCCCTTTGATTCCAAAAGATAACACA
Organism: Darevskia mixta; assembly: GCA_034641385.1. Classification (NCBI taxonomy): domain Eukaryota; kingdom Metazoa; phylum Chordata; class Lepidosauria; order Squamata; family Lacertidae; genus Darevskia; species Darevskia mixta. Next base: position 4,418,558 of record JAWWNH010000073.1, on the reverse strand, counting down.
ATTGTTTCTTCCTAAGGACAGGCAAGGCAGGAGGGAGAGAGATTTACAGAGCTAAATTATTATAGGTTGGCCACTGCCTGAGTAACCTTTCATTTGTGCTTGTCCATTCAAATGCATGGGTTCCTGGTTTACTGAATATCTTGCTGCTTGATTCATGCAAGGTATTCCTCTGTTATCTCAGAACTGCAGCCCATTGATAGATGTGTTTGACAGATATTATAAATGAGTTTCAGAAAGACAGAGAAATAGGGGTGGGGTTTGGGAAATCTAAACACATTGGTGATGGACCAAAATGAAAACTGAAAAAAGTAGTAGTGAAACAAAACATTTTCTTTATTTAATTTTATATAAACGTTTCTATCTTGCTCTTCTGGTTCCTATGCCGTCACACAGGGCAACCTACAACATTTTAAAATAAAAAGTACAATAACATATATATTAAATTACAAAGAATAAAAACAATACAAATATAAAAAACATAACAAATCCATTTAAAGAAACATCAGGTATCAGCCAGCAAAAAATGTCCAGAAAGGAAGCCATCCATTTAACAGGGCAAGGTATTCCACAATACTGATGCATCACATATAATAAAGTGCAAGTGTCTCTGCGTCCAGTCCCTGTGTCCGTCCCTGTGTCCTACTGCGCATGTGCCCCACGGACACAGGGATTGGAGCGCAGAGATTCGGGCGGCTGGGCAAAACTGCGCATGTGCCCCACGGGCACAGGGATTGGAGCACAGAGACTTCAGGCGGCCGGGCTGTTGAAGCGGCGGGTGCGCGCTCGCGTGGACTTACTTCTAAGCGGCAGCGGCCATTACAAGTGGCGGCTGAGTTGGCCTGCCGGGGCCTGGCTGGTGCCAGTGCCGCCGCCGCCGCCGCCGCGATGTGCCTCCTGCGCTGCCTGCTGAAGGGCCATTCGGCGCTGGCCGGGGCGCCCAAGTACATCGAGCACTTCAGCAAGTTCTCGCCGTCCCCGCTTTCCATGATGTTCTAGCGCCCGTTAATTTAACGGGCTTACAGTCTACTAGTCCACTATAAAGGCCCTCTCTCTAGTCATCATCAACCATGTCTCTACCCGAAGTGGGACCCAAAGAAAGACCTTTCCTAGTGATCTTAGGGAGCTGGAAGAATAGCAGGGGAGGAGGCAGTCTCTCAGGAACCATTGGGTTCCACACTGTAAACCCCTGGACCAACTATCTCAGTGGTTCCACCAAGACATGTGAGCCTAATTGAAGTTATGAAGCTGCTTTATGCTAACATTAGGATAATAATGTTCTATGAGCACAGCTTTGGAACTTTTGTGTTAAGTGGTTTATTAAATCTTCTAAATAAATAAAGGGAGCGTGGCTGTTTTTAATTCTGCCTTTCTACAGGAGTCATCAAAGTGGCTTTCAACAATTAGAGAGAAACATCACAATACAAAAACTAAATCACACCTAAAAGCAGGAAGGTTGGGGAAAGAACAGTTTGTCTTACCTGTGAAAGGGATATCTGTGTGCACCTAAATCTGCCATCATTATGGGAAGATATTGCCACCTTGTGGTTGTAGGCAAAATCTGAAACTGAAGTCTCCAGGAAAAAAGAATGAAGAAGTCTCCACTGAAGCAGCACAATGATGGCAGACACATGCACACTAGATTTCCATGCAAAATGAAAAAAGGAAGTGGAAATTGCTGGTTTGTGTATTTGTCTGTGATCAGGAATGGAAATCATTCAAGCAGATACGAGAGTTATTCATTTATGTTGGCGGGGGATTTAAGTCCACAAACAAAACATAATTAATTAATTAAGTAATTAATTAATTATGTTCACATTGTTTTGACATTTCCTTTACACTGTAATGAATGTAAGTTAAATATATTAACTAGTGTACAGTGAGAAAAATAACATAGTATTTGGCAGAAACCATCTGCAGCAGAACGGAAACAGCCATTTGTGATGAATCTCTACTTGAAAGTCAACATACTAGAGGAGCAGAGTTAAAGAAGGAGGAAGCACAACCTTACAGATGGCACAATTCTGAACAATTGCACCAAAACAGAATGGTCTTCATGGCAGTCAAGGGGAGATGTACCTCTCTAAGGAGGACCTTCAGTTTTGTGGGTATCACAAATGAAGAAGGTTCTCTGCCAGGGCCCTATTTGTTGTGCAGCAGGGGACTTGAAGGATGACCTCTAGGGTGGAATGGCGTTCTCATGCAGGCTCATGAGGGGGGAGGCAAACTAAACAAAATCAGTCCGCCTGTCCCGCTACTGTACTGTCCATTCCAAATGTCTCCAGAGATGCTCTCATAGCCCTCCTCCAGGCAGGGGTGAAGGAAGGCTAACTGGCACCCGGTGCGGGGTGTCAGGGCAAACTGCCCAGTGGCGCATGCATGTGCGCTGTACGTATGGTGCATGCGCAGCGTTGCTACGTGACGCGCATGCACCAACGGGCAGCGGGATCCTCTGCCCACGGCTGCAGCTCTGAGAGCTAGCGGGTAGGCTTGCCTTGTGTACCGCTTTGCAGCTCCCCCCTTTCCCCAGCTTGCTGTAGGCTTGGGAGTCTTTGCTTTAGGCTTGGGAGTTGTAGGTGAGTGGGGGGCAGAATGTCACCCCGTCAGGATGGCACCCAGAGCGCGCCACACCCGCCTTGCTCCGCCTCTGCCTCCAGGGACATCCACAGGAGGCTTCTTTTTGTGCACTCAAAGAAGCTGCCCCTGTGTTAAATTGAATAGGGAAGCACAATCCCAGGGGAGCTCTATGTGTATGCAACTAATCAGAGCCTTGGCATACAAAACAAAATGACTCTCATGTGTGTATTTATATTTACCTGCAATCTCCGAATAATGAAAGCAGGCGGCAGTAGGGTACATCTGAAGATGCTACATATGCTAAGACACCAAAGAGATTTTCGGCCATGACCATGTCATTCTGGGTAACCTGCAGAAGGGGAAAGATGAAGGGGTCAAAGCGGGCACAATCTGGGCCATGGCAATACACAATGGGCCAAGGACCTCACCGCTCTGGTTGCATTCAAACATATTTCACACAGGCATCCATTTGGCGAGGATACCTATTTGGACAGCTGAAGGTCAGCACCTCAGTATCCACACCTGCAAAGGCAAGCAAGCATGTCCCTTCTGCACCCACAGCTGAGTGTGGAGTTTTGCAGGAGGGGAGCAGCTGGTCACCTCTGTGTGTGCCTGTTCCCCCACCTTCCCTCCAGCCCATAACAAGAGCCCAACATCCTGGTGCCATTTTGAGAGAGGCCTCCTTGTATTGCTGGTGGCCTTTTCTCCTATAGTAGATTATGCTGGTTAGAGAATTTTACTGCAGAATTTTACACCAGAATTAAAATGAAAGGTTGCCACTGGATATTGTATTTGTGGGCTCCCTGGTATAATAACTCAGTAAAATGTCTCCCACTGAAATAGACATTGCAGGGGGTGGGGCTAGTTGACCCTTTGGGCCCCTCCCAACTCCACAATTCTACCGGTATGATTTGAAAACTGCTTTCTTTTGCATGGCTTGCGCCCATTCTTACTTAGCATTTAAGGAGTCAGTGCTGTAGCATGCACAAGTGCTTTGTAAGCTTCCTCCTTTTGCTTTCACAACCGCCATGGCATATAGGGCATAATTACTTCCATTTTACAGACAAAGAACTAAAACTGACTATCATTTTGCCTGATGCTGCACAGCAAGACTGCAACCAAACTGGCAATTATTGCAAATGATAATACATAGTGTTTCAAAGCATTTCACACAATCATTCTTACAATAACCGTAAGGTAGAGTAGCATTTTTATCACCTCCAGATAGAGTGGCTGGGACTTGGGCCTGATTCTATGAGCTCACTGCATTACTCATAGATCCACCTATGGAGCATCCTTCCCCAAAAGAAACAAACAAACATACATACATGCATACATACATACAAACATTTATACCCCAGCGCCTCTGGCTAGGTTTCCACAGCCACTCTGGGCAGCTTCCAACAAAATATTAAAAATACATTAAAGCATCAGTCATTAAAAAACTTCCCTAAACAGGGCTGCCTTGAAATGTCCTCTAAATGGCAGATAGTTGTTGATCGCTTTGACCTCTGAAGGGAGGGCGTTCCACAGGGCGGTCGCCACTACCGAGAAGGCCCTCTGCCTGGTTCCCTGTAACTTGGCTTCTCGCAGTGAGGGAACCGCCAGAAGGCCCTCGGCGCTGGACCTCAGTGTCTGGGTTGAACGATGGGGGTGGAGACGCTCCTTCATATGGTGCCATAGCCTTTATAATATCGTTCAAAAGCACATTACCTACACACTCTCTCTGCAGAGCCATTATTCTCCCCCTTCATAGTGCAGACTTGGCTGCAGGGATCCTCCAGCTCACATATTTTCCTTTCCCTCCTCCAATATGGCTGCAAGGAAGAGAGTGGAAGCTTCCACTTCCATTTTAGATTCACTACAATTTAACCCAACTGCATTTATCCATTGCATGGTTAATCTTAAATCTGAATTGCTGAAACAAGCCAGCTCCATAAGCCAAGGCTTAACACTGGCTTGTTTCCATAGAACAGGGGTAGGGAACCTGTGGCTGGCTATCCGTATGCTGCTGGGCTACAAAGCAGCCCATCCTCTGGTCCTGCTGCTGACCAGGCTGGACAGTGTGAAGGGGAGATGGAGGCCAGCAACTAAGATAGACTGAAAAGGGAGGCATTCATTTTGCTTGATAGTACAAGATGGCTCTACAATGTTCTCATAAATATAATTTATGCTGAGCTAAGAAAAATGTCCAAACTGAGGCATTAGAAATTTTATGGAGTGTTCTGCTTTGTAAGGTCCTGGGTTACTATAGGGTAACTATTCCCTGTCTTTCTTTTTCCTCCCTCTGGGAGGTTTCAGTTGAGTTTAGTGATCCCCCCCCATCCTCTGCTCCACGGTTAATGCATGCCAGAAAAGAATTGGAAAGTAAATCTTGCCATTTGTACTCCTAGGTATATATTTCATTAGTTATCTAATATAAGCCCAGTTTGTAACAAATTATAAACAATGGTTTCCAGTTCTCAGTTAATTTAAGGGTTTTCTATATGACCAATATAACCAATTAAACATACTGAACTTAACAAAAGATAGAATAGTTTTGCAAAACAAAAACAAAAAAACTAATTGCAGCACAGATCCTAATTTATTTATTTATTGCTTCCTGGCCTCTGGATTCTTCCTTAGCTTCTACAATGACTTCATTTTTTCTTTTTTTGCTGTTGGAATGACAGCTGGCTCAACAGACAGATCTGCCGCCTTGTGGAATACCAGAAAAATAGTTCAGATAAACAACCAATTCATGTAAGCAACGCAAAAGAGGCAGGAAGAACTCTTGCAAGTCCTCTGTAACTGGGGCTCCTTGGAGATGAGACAGCCCTGCTGTGGGACTCCTGCAAGCATACTTAGATTGCTTTACACTGTGAGTAGACCTCTCTCACACAAGCAATTTCTCTTGCAGAAGTGAGTCAGTGATAAGACCAACTGAACCAGCTCTAAGGTGTCTGAATGCCCCCCCCCCTGAAAATGTTGCCTATTCTTACCTCCATTCCATTTATTTTTTGCAGGTTGAAATGGCCCAGTCTAAACATCACGTAATACTTCCACAGGGTGAAGGTGACAACTGGATTTCCTTGAGCATCAACTGTTAGCTGCTCAAGGCGGCGAAGTTGGGCTAAGGCATTGAACTGTTTCAACACAGCAAGGTTGTTCTCCTTAAATTTCAAGTGCTGTAAAGAAACAAGCAAAACAAGAAGGCAGGCAGCATTAGACATTTAGTGGAAGTTACGACGATTGCAAGGGGCTGGGTGGTCATTTTGAGAAATATCATACAGCACCACATTGGCTGTGCTAGTCAAAGGTCTCTACTAGCTTTGAAATCTAGGCCTTTGCACTGAGACCCAGCACAACGTACCTAATAGGGCAATAGCCAAGACCAGCCGACCATTAGGCAGGGTAAAGTTGCCAGCTGAGGCAGCAGATGCTGAGGGATGTGGAGCAGACATAGCCAGGTACCACACATCCTGTCCTGTGCACCAGCCTGCTGCCATCAAGTGCAATGGGCGATGCTCTCCCATTGCCAGTGGTGAAGATTTAACTGCCAGCCAAGGCAGCTTCTGCATAAAGAGTGGATATGCCATCTTATCCTTTGCCTGAGGCAGCAAATCATCTTGAGCCAGACCTGGCAATAAACCAAGGTCCTGGGACTCTTGCAGTGAGTATTCATGAGCTGGACAGGACCTTTATTAGACCCTGGAATCATTCAGCACATGCTGACACCCATATTATCCAAGCAGGGTGCCCACTAAACGGCCTTGGCCCAGTATACCTGAAGGAGCATCTCCACCTCAGCAGCATGTGCCAAATTCTGCTTTTACAAGTTTGCCCAATCTTGAGCACAACTACTTGCCACATAATGTCTCAGGAGGCCACCTGAGAACATTCACACATTTTCTGCTACAACGTGAATGTCTGCCATCCACGGGTGTAAGTCAAGGGTTGTATGGTAAATTATTTGCTGCAATAAGAGAGACAAAGAAGCTAAGTCAAATGACATCCACAAAAGGTAGAAGGTAAAACTGGTTGGCTGTGGGTTCAGGACAAGCAAAAGAAAAGTACTTCTTGTCTTGCCACAAGATGTGGCACTGGTCATAAATCAGAACGTTTTAAAGGGGAATTATACTACTTCATGGAGAAGATCTATTCATCACTGTTAGCCATGATGGCTAAACAGAATTTATCTCTTTATCCCACCTCCAAGGAGCTCTAAGTAGTGTACAGGGTGCTCCCTCCCTAACTTTACCCTCACAACAAGCCTGCCAGGCTGAGAGAATGTGGCTGGCCAAAGCCACCAAGTGAGCCTCATGGCCATGGGTCTCCTCATTCTGAGTCAAATGGTCAAACTACTAAACCCTGGTTCCACATTCCACAATTAGAGGCAGTGTGCTACTAAATATCAGATACTGAGGAGTATTGAAGGGAGAGTGTTATTGCCCTCATGTTCTGCTTGTGGGCTTTTCCAGAGGCATCTTGATGTCCACTGGGGGAAACAGAAGGCTGAACTAAATGGAGTCTTGGCCTGATCCAGAAGGGCACCAAATTAGACATTTGGAAATCCTGCCTCTTTTCCCAGAATGCTGAAAGATCAAGAACAAAACTTCTTACTAGAGAATTGGGAAATCTGATCCTCAATTTTGGCAACACTGGAACAATTTCATCAAAGTCTATGAAATTAAAGGAGATTGTGGTGATGCTCCCAGCCGTCTGAACACTCCAATTTCGATCAAGGGATTCCAGAGCTCCAGAGCCATATAGGTACACGGTGTCACCTTCTATCTCTACCAAGTGTGAATCCAGGACAGACAGCCCTTGCGTTCCTTTGTTCAAAAGTGAATCAAGAGACCTGCAAGGAGAAATAGAAGTCTTTTAAAGGCAAGCCCTACTGATTGGCAACTAGCATATGGCTCAGTAACACTTCTACCCCATGGCATTTAGAATAGATATTTAAAATTACAATTAATTAATTAATTAATTAATTAATACACCACTTAATGCCAAAATGGGCTCCTAAGTGGCTCACAAAGTATAAAACCCCATTACACAATGTTTAAAATAAAAACATCCAAAACATGCAATAAAACAATCACATTTAGACAACCCATCAAGGAATGCCAAGACAGATTATTTTAGATGTGAGAGATAGATAAATTGGCAGGAAGCGGAGTCAAATCAGCCATCTAATTCGGTATTGTCTACATTAGTTCTTCCCAAACTTTTCCAGGCCACCGCCTCCTGGGGTCCATAAACTCATCCCCGGTGCCCCCTACCCTACCCTACCCTACCCTATAAAAGGCATTGTTGAGAATAACAGTTTGCACAACCCACTTTGGAAGATAATACAATAAAATTCAAAACAATAACAATTAATTGCACATTAATTCAAAACCCAATTAAAACTATTTGGTTTAATTTATTCAACAAAATGGATGAACTAGATGCTGTGATACCAGCTTTTCAAGTCTGATAGTCATTTACACCTGCAGCACTCCCTGCCGCCCCCTTATCTCTTAACAATGCAAAGCAAAAGAAGTGAATATAGAAATGTGCTTCCTTGGCGGTAGGGCGGTATGAGCTTGCAATCTATTCTTTGGAAAGGGGTGCCCACAAGCCCTACGCAAGTAGCGTAACTGCTGAGAGTGGGGGCCATGCTAACAAGGAAGTCTTCTTTTCAAATCTCTCTTCTTCTGACGTAAACTCACTAGGCAATGCACCCTGCCTCAGCCTCATCACTGCTACAGATTTGGTGGTCCTGTCCTGTTAGTCTGGAAGTGAAATAGGGCCACCAAGGGAAATGTGTTAGGAAATTTAAAAGAGTGGTGGTGGAACTCAAGCCCAGCAAGGACTGAATAGGGGTATTCAAGAGCCACAGAGCATCAGGGAAGAGCATAAGGAGGGAATTGAACTGGCTCATCTTATGGTGAGGGGAGGTCAGGATAATGCATGGCATGAGATTAGAAAACTCCCCTCTCAATCACAGGTAGGTTTCAGGAGTGAAGAAAGGAAAAATGACACTATTCCTCTTTCCTGTTCTCCAGAAACCTCCTCTCATACACAATTTTGCAATGCTCAGGTTCAGGATTGGCATTCTCCCCCAAAGAAATAACCTCAGAATTTGCAGAATTCGGATGCGGGTAGCGCTGTGGGTTAAACCACAGAGCCTAGGGCATCCGATCAGAAGGTCGGCGGTTCAAATCCCCGCGACGGGGTGAGCTCCCGTTGCTCGGTCCCTGCTCCTGCCCACCTAGCAGTTCGAAAGCATGTCAAAGTGCAAGTAGATAAATAGGTACCGCTGCAGCGGGAAGGTAAATGGTGTTTCCGTGCGCTGCTCTGGTTCGCCAGAAGTGGCTTAGTCCTGCTGGCCACATGACCTGGAAGCTGTATGCCAGCTCCCTCGGCCAATAAAGCGAGATGAGCGCCGCAACAATTATAGCAAAATTCAAGCCTAAACTGAAGAAAGTAGGAAAAACCACTGGGCCAGTAAGACACAATCTAAATCAAATCCCTTATGAATGCACAGTGGAAGTGAGGAACAATTTTAAGGATTTAGATTTGGTGGACAGAGTGCCTGAAGAACTATGGATGGAGGCTCGTAACATTATACAGGAGGCAGCAATGAAAACCATCCCAATGAAAAGGAAATGCAAGAAAGAAAAGTGGCTGTCCAACGAGGCCTTACAAATAGCGGGGGAGAGAAGGCAAGCAAAATGTGAGGGAGATACAAGAGGGCCTTCTTAAACGAGCAATGCAAAGAAATAGAGAAAAACAATAGAAAGGGAAAAACCAGAGAGCTGTTCAAGAAAATTGGAGATATGAAAGGAACATTTCGTGCAAAGATTACCATAATAAAGGACAAAAAGTGGTAAGGACCTAACAGAAACAGAAGACATCAAGAAGAGGTGGCAAGAATACACAGAGGAATTAAACCAGAAAGATATGGATGTCTCGTATACCCCAAGCAGTGTGGTTGCTGACCTTGAGCCAGACATCCTTTAGAGTGAAGTCAAATGGACCTTAGAAAGCATTGCTAATAACAAGGCCAGTGGAAGTGATGACATTCCAGCTGAACGATTAAAAATTTTAAAAGATGATGCTGTTAAGGTGCTATACTCAATATGCCAGCAAGTTTGGAAAACTCAGCAGTGGCCAGAGGATTGAAGATCAGTCTATATACCAATCCCAAAGAAGGGCAGTGCCAGAGAATGCTCCAACTACAGCACAATTGCACTCATTTCACACGCTAGCAAGATTATGCTTAAAATTCTACAAGGCAGGCTTAAGCAGTTATGTGGACTGAGAACTCTGGCAGAGGAACCAGAGACCAAATTGCAAACATGCGCTGGATTATAGAGAAAGCTAGAGAGTTCCAGAAAAACATCTACTTCTGCTTCATTGACTACGCAAAAGCCTTTGACTGTGTAGACCATGGCAAACTATGGCAAGTTCTTAAAGAAATGGGAGTGCCTGATCACCTCATCTGTTTCCTGAGAAATCTCTATGTGGGACAAGAAGCTACAGTTAGAACTGGATATGGAACAACTGACTGGTTCAAAATTGGGAAAGGGGTACAGCAAGGCTATATATTGTCTCCCTGCTTATTTAACTTACCGGTAAATGCAGAATTCATCATGCGAAAGGCTGGACTGGATGAATCCCAAGCCGGAATTAAGATTGCCGGAAAAAATATCAACAACCTCAGATATGCTGATGACACAACCTTGATGGCAGAAAGTGAGGAAGAATTAAATAACCGTTTAATGAGGGTGAAAGAGGAGAGTGCAAAATATGGTCTGAAGCACAACATCAAAAAAGCTAAGATCATGGCCACTGGTCCCATCACCTCCTGGCAAATAGAAGGGGAAGAAATGGAGGCAGTGAGTGATTTTACTTCCTTGGGTTCCATGATCACTGCAGATGGTGACAGCAGTCACGAAATTAAAAAACGCCTGCTTCTTGGGAGAAAAGCAATGACAAACCTGGACAGCATCTTAAAAAGCAGAGACATCACCTTGCTGACAAAGGTCCGTATAGTTAAAACTATAGTTTTCCCAGTAGAGATGTATGGAAGTGAGAGCTGGACCATAAAGAAGGCTGATCGCCGAAGAATTGATGCTTTTGAATTATGGTGCTGGAGGAGACTCTTGAGAGTCCCATGGACTGCAAGAAGATCAAACCTATCAATTCTTAAGGAAATCAGCCCAGAGTGCTCACTGGAAGGACAGATTCTGAAGCTGAGGCTCCAATACTTTTGGCCACCTCATGAGAAGAGAAGACTCTCTGGAAAAGACCCTGATGTTGGGAAAGATGGAGGGCACAAGGAGAAGGGGACGGCAGAGGACGAGATGGTTGGACAGTGTTCTCGAAGCTACCAACATGAGTCTGACCAAACTGCAGGAGGCAGTGGAAGACAGGAGTGCCTGGCATGCTCTGGTCCATGGGGTCACGAAGAGTCAGACGTGAGTAAACAACAACAACAACAATGTATATACAGAAGCAATGCACTGAAATGAACTCACTTGCAGGATTTGAGTAATATACTTCCAATGGACAAATATAAATAGAAAATACAAATGTGTGGTAAAAATGTTAAGAATAGATTAAGAATGCAATTTTGATTTTAGTATATAAAATTATAAGCAGAACAAACAAATATGTTATAAACCAGAAAGGGAAGTCGCAAGGGGGGCGGGGTTGAATTGAAATTGTAAAAAGCAATTTGAATTTGAATTTTTGAATATGTTGAACTTGTTGAAAAATCTTAATAAAAATATTTATATAAAAAAAGGATTGGCATCCAGCCCCGAACTCTGTAGGGCAGGGGTGTCAAACTCAAATTCATCGGGGGCCACATCAGCAGTTTGGTCACCCTCAAAGGGCCGGTGACCCTCAAAGGGCCGCCCTCCCCCTCTCCACTGTGTGGAAAAAATATTTTTTCTGGTTTTCCTCCTCTAAAAGGCTGGGAGGGAGGGAGGGAGGGAAGAGAGAGAGAAGGAAGGAAGGAAAGAAGGAAAGAAAGAAGGGGTGAGAAAGAGAGATAGATGGATGGATGGAAGGAAGGAAGGAAGGAAGGAAGGAAGGAAGGAAGGAAGGAAGGAAGGAAAGAAAGAAAGAAAGAAAGAAAGAAAGAAAGAAAGAAAGAAAGAAAGAAAGAAAGAAAGAAAGAAAGAAAAATAAAGGGAGAGAAAGAGAGAGAGAGAGAGAGAGAAGAAAGGAAGGAAGGAAGGAAGGAAGGAAGGAAGGAAGGAAGGAAGGAAGGAGTGAAAGAGAGAGAGGAGAGAGGGAAGATGCTGCTTGCTTCTCCACCCCCCCACCCGAAAAAGAAGGCTTTTGCGAGGGGGGGGGCGGGAGGAGCAAGAAACGTCTCCTCCGCTGTAGCAGAGGGCATGTTGCTTGCTTCTCCACCCCCCCACCCGCAAAAGAAGGCTTTTGCGAGGGGGGGCGGCCGGGAGGAGCAAGAAACGTCTCCTCCGCTGTAGCAGAGGGCATGTTGCTTGCTTCTCCACTCCCCCACCCGCAAAAGAAGGCTTTTGCGAGGGGGGGGCGGCCGGGAGGAGCAAGAAACGTCTCCTCCGCTGTAGCAGAGGGCATGTTGCTTGCTTCTCCACCCCCCCCACCCGCAAAAGAAGGCTTTTGCGAGGGGGGGCGGCTGGGAGGAGCAAGAAACGTCTCCGCTGTAGCGGAGGAGATGCTGCTCATTCTCTCCCCCCCTCCACCGCTGCCTGCTGTTCGCAGGGATTGGCGCAGCGCGGGGTGGTGGTGGGATCAGCAGGCTGGTGCGGGGGGCTTCCCCGACGCGGCAGAAAGCCGCGCGGGGCACCCCCGAGGCGGCAAAAAGCCGCGATGGGCCGAAACGGCCGGAAAAAAAAAAACCTTGCCGGGTTCTCACGGCAAGGAAAAATTGGTGCGGGGGGCTTCCCTGAGGCGGCAGAAAGCCGCGCGGAGCACCCCCGACGCGGCAAAAAGCCGCCCTGGGCCAAAACGGCCCGAAGAAAAAAGCCTTGCCGGGATCCTCCGGCAAGGAAAAATTGGTGCAGGGGGCTACCCTGAGGCGGCAGAAAGCCGCGCGGAGCACCCCCGAGGCGGCAAAAAGCCGCGCTGGGCCAAAACGGCCGGGGAAAAAAAACCTTGCCGGGTTTCCCCGGCAAGGCAAAAATGGTGCGGGGGGCTTCCCTGAGGCGGCAGAAAGCCGCGCGGAGCACCCCCGACGCGGCAAAAAGCCGCCCTGGGCCAAAACGGCCCGAAGAAAAAAAGCCTTGCCGGTTCCCCCGGCAAGGAAAAATTGGTGCGGGAGGCTTCCCTGAGGCAGCAGAAAGCCGCGCGGGGCACCCCCGAGGCGGCAAAAAGCCGCGCTGGGCCAAAACGGCCCGGGGAAAAAAAACCTCTGCTCCCTTCCTCTCGCGCGCGCTGACCTTCGCCGCCCACCGCCAATCAGCGCACGCTCACGGGCCACATGACGAGGTCTCGCGGGCCGCATTTGGCCCGCGGGCCTTGTCCTTGACACCTGTGCTGTAGGGGGTGGTTTCAGGAAGATGGGAAAGAAAGGTAGAGTCATTGTTCTTCCTCACCGCCACTCCTGTGAACTCACCCCCAAGCCGTGAACAGCAATCCAAGTGTCCTGGAAGTGTGGCTGGATGGAACCTTATGCAGAAACACTTCTGTTAATAGCTGGGGATGCACTTCAACCCTTTGTTGTAGGCATCTACTTGGAGGTATAACACTAATGTATCTTACATGGCTATTGAGAGAATATATATGAAATACTTCCAACAGTAATATGCTTCACAGATGCTGTATTAGGAATAGTCTTATTAAGCTTGCTCACTACCCAGTTCTGAAGTTCTTGCTTATTTAACATAAAACATATTTATCTAATTTTCCCTGTCAAATATTTGGGAATATTGTAATGTACAATTTGTCTAAGCACTTGCTGGAAGAATCCAACCTTTGTGCCAACATGTTTTTTTTAAAAAAAATGTTGGCACCAACATCAATTGGGCATATTTCAAGAAATCTAAAGGAATCTAGGCACCACTCAGAGAATGTTCATTGTGCATTAAGTTTACTTTCCTTGTGCTGTGCTGGCTCAGTTCCTCAGATTTATCACGTACAGAGCTTTTTAAAAAAGTAATTCCAGAGAACAGTAGAACAATTATATTGGAAATAAGTTTGGTTGTGTTGACTTTTTTAATTAAAAAATCAAACATCGCTTCTCTGAACTTGACCTATTATACCATGACACACACAGTCTTTGCCAACAGGGTGCCCTCCAGATGTTTTAGACTACGGATTCTATCAGCCCCAACCAGCATGGAGGACACGTTGGCAAAGACTGCCGTTGTAAGTGTAAAGTTATGGTGGGGGAGTGACTGAAATTTTATTTTATGTTTTAGTTTGCTGTGCTGCTTAGCATATTGGAGGAAAGTGCCGCATGGTCTTTCCTAATCTACGCATGATTAATGTCAACAGCTGGGACCTTCTCAGTGTCTTCCCATGAACTACAGACCCTCCTGTGCATCTTGACTCCATTACACTAATGCTACTAAAAATCTGTCTGTTTCTGAATAAATATGAGATTAGACACATGCTTGCTGTATCATGGATTCTAGTTGTTTGTCCCCTTGCCAAGACTCAGGGGATTATCTTTGTTCTTTGGAAAGAATATGGGTACTGAAACTCTCTCTTGGTCACAGCAGAGAGGGAGAATGGTGTAGGTCTCCTGTAGGTCCCTCCTTTGGCCAACAAAAGGTGAGAATCTCTGCTTATCTTCCCTTAGTCCTGGTTTCTGGGGGCCACAACAGGCTCAAATCCTGGCACTTACTTAAAGCAACAGCTTCTACCTGTTATGTGCTCAGCAGTTTAATAAAAAAGGGGATGATCTGTTATTTTATTATCTACACATAATTCTGATTTATAGAAATTCTACAGAGATTAAGAAATGTGAGACAACGCCCTGACAAATGCCTCGTTTTTTGTGGGTTTTTTTGTTTTTTTTTGGGGGGGGGGGAGAGAAGCCCTGACAGCCATCCCAAAGTTGGTTACTCCAACACAGGCTGCCTTTAATAGTCTTTCTTCAGAGTAAATGGTGTCATGAACTGAAGGCCCACTTACTAAAGAGAGGGAGAAATTTAAAAACTCGCTGCCTGGAAAATGCCCAGGATCATTGTAAATTCTGCAAGACTGTAGCCCAGCAAACAGTTCAGCTTATTTTGTAATAAAAGTACTATTTTTGCCACTTTATTTTGAGAGGGGGAAAGGCAGTGATTCTTCCAACATCTTCTCCTATAAAAGTAAATTACAGCTTCCAGAAAGAACGTGGAAACTTATTTTACATGTTACATTTTATTATAGACAGCTTGGCTAAGGAACCAATCAGGAAATTACTAAGAATAAACCAGCTTCACAGCCCGTCCGAAAGTAAGTAAAAGAAAACATTACACAAAGAACTTTGCTTTAACTGGATGGAGGGGGAAATCTCTTAATACTACACTAATGCAGAGTTCTTGGGGCAAGGAAAGGGGTGGAATTATTAACATTAATAGATGCTACTGTAGGATGCAATGTTTTTACAAAATAAAACTTCATACAGATACTGAAAAAAGGCCACTACAAAATATATTCAGGATAATTTGTTCCACTTTGTTGCAAAGTCTAAAGAAACTTAACTTCAATTACTTGTTGTTGTTGTTTTGAATGCTTAGAATTAAATATGCATCTGGGAGGGGGAGTCAAAGCAAGGCATGCTGGGATTTAGTCACATTTCTGCCCTGCTCCGGTATAGAGTGGGGCTCAGTCACTTCCCCACCTGCCTGAGGCTTCCTCCCTGAGGCTTCCCCACTTGGGCCAGCTCACTTCCACTCTTGCAGCTGAGCCTGGGGAAAGGGGGCTGGAATTTATCTGAATGCACAAAGTGCTTTTCTTTAAGATATTCATTTAAAACATTTCTAGAGCACCCTTCATCCACAAAGATGCCAGGGCAGGGCATAATGTGGAGGATGAATAAAGCTATTCCAGACAGATATAAAAACAACCAAAAAGTAGACCATCAACTCTCATAATGCCATAGCAAAATGGTATTTTGCCATCTTTCAGAGGCAGAATGCCATTGAATACCTGCTTGTGGATTTCCTGGCAACATAAAGCTGTGGACCCTGTCAAGGAGGCTGCTGGAAAAGATGCATTCGTGGTCTGATCCTGTGGACGCTTCTTATGTCCTTTTTTATTTATTTGCATTTCTATCCCACCTTTTCCGCCCATGAGCTCAAGGTGGCGTACGTGGTTCTCCCCCTCCTTGTTTAATCCCCACAACAACCCTGTGAAGTAGGTCAGGCTGAGAGGCAGGGACTGGCCCAAGGTGACCCAAGGGGCTGCATGGCCAAGTGGGGATTCGAACCCCCATCTCCAAGGCCCTGCTTCTCTCATGTTCTGCAGCAAGGCAGGGCACATCATCAAGACGGGTCCCCCGTTTCTCAACCAAGACTAAGACGGAGCCAGCATTACATCTGTAAGGAGGAACTTGCTATTCCCATGTATGAACTTACGGAAAGGAGTTCAGACATTTCTGCCTCAATTTTATGTCAAGAAGAATTCCAGTATCACAAAGTTTCCATTTAAGAATCCTAAAAGAAGCACTGGTGCCATTAGTTCAACGATTTTTTTGTCTCATTTTTTTTCTTTTAAAAAAAGCTTAAATAAATTACAATTGTTGGCTTTGGCAGGCGAACTCAAAGCTATATGAGAAAAAAAAACCAAAATAATTCCAGAAATTATCTTATGAATCATCAACAAAGTAACAGTTACAGAACAGTTTCTGTTAAAATAACACAGGTGCAGGCGTCAACCAGGGAAGCAGACGGTTCAATTTGTGAAGAGCTGTTCAGAGAAGCCTGTGTTTATGAAGTCTATTCATGCACAAAGAATTAACAGCTTCATTCAGCTGATTTTGCATTATCCATTTGTTTGTTTGATCTTATTAAATTCACTATATATTTTGAAAACATGCTGCCAATGGGGGAGGGAGAGCGGGGGGAATCAGGATTTAAATACCAATGAAAAAATAGTCTTTTGGAAGACTGTGGGGATCATATACTCCTTTAACTATTAATACTTTTTAAAGCCAAATACTAAAATCACTGCACAAATTTAAAATACAGCACACTTACACTCTCTTGCAGCTTCCCTCCAGATGTTGGTGGGCTCACAACCCCCATCACCCCAGGCAGCAACGCCAGTGGCCAGGGATGAAGGGAGCTGGAGTCCAGCAACATCCAGGTGGCTGCTGGATGGATCAAGGGAGCACTTTCAGCAGACCTTCATTGGTATTTCTGAAGATGGATTCCTACCATCTACAAAAGTATAGAATCAAAGAATTGTAGAGCTGGAAGGGATCCCCAAGGGACATCTAGTCCAACCCCCTGCAATGCAGGAATCTCAGCTAAAGCATCCAGGACAGATGGCCATCCAACCTCTGCTTTAAAATCTCCAAGGAAGGAGAGTCCACAACCTCCCAAGGGCCCAGACCCGCCGGCCTCTCCATCCATGGCCACGCCAGGTTTACCTCAGCGTGTGGGCGGCGAGGCTTCGGATTGGCTGCAGGAACTTCCTGCGGGCAATCCGAAGCCATGCCAGCGTCACGGATGTCAGTCCCCGCACAGCGAGGCGTCCACGGCTTTTTTTCAAGGAAACGCCGTGCTGCACCGGTTTAGCTCAGGGTGGGGACTGACCGAGCAGACGGCAGGGTCCGTGGGCTGGATTTACGAACCTGGTGGGTTACATCCGGCCCCCGGGCCGTAGTTTGCCGACCCCTGCTCTATGGCATGCAAACTAAACATTTTCTGATGCAAGCTAACTTTTCTGAAGTGAATTAACCTAATTTGCACAGAGAAATTGTCCAGTTCAACATTTTCTGGAAAACACATTATCACTGCTTATAGCGGGCTGTGCTTTTGAATTGTGTGGATGAATTTGGGGAGAGACTGCAGGCGTGGGAGATGGTGGGAGACTGTGGCATTGTGGCAAGTTGAATGGTATAGCCTTCAGCTATTCTCTTAATCACAAGATCATTTACTCAATTTTATCTTATATTTATAAGCTCCTTTTCCTTGCTGTCATTTGCTGTTCCTATTTTTAGGGTTTTATTGCAGATTTCTTTTGGGGTCTGTGTGTTTATTTTAGTGTAGTTTATAGAGAAGGAGGGGGGAGAAAGTGAGCTGCCTTGAGGACTTCACACCAGAAGACAGAATATAATTTCCCTAAATAAAGAAGAAAATTCTTGATACATTACAATAGCTTAACCCTTTAATTCCTATTGCAAATGGAATTAAAAAATGCACAAACATAGAACGGCAAATGAAAAATACTTTCATGTTGCCCTAAAATTCCTAGTACTCTGAACACTTACAGAGAATTCTCTGGTTTACTTTAACAAAAGACCAAATGTGTATACTTTTCCTCATACTTTTTGTGGACCTCTGACTATTTAAATTCCGCCACTACCTTTATAAACAACAGGAAGATGGGATATCCAAAACAAGCTGAATCAAAGAGACACAAAAAGCCTAAACTCCAATTCCAAAGGATCACTAATACTGGAGAATGCACAAAGACACACATTTTTTGTTTGTTTGTTTAGTCGTGTCCGACTCTTTGTGACCCAATGGACCAGAGCACGCCAGGCGCTCCTGTCTTCCACTGCCTCCCACAGTTTGGTCAGACTCATGTTGGTAGCTTCGAGAACACTGTCCAACCATCTTGTCCTCTGTCATCTCCTTCTCCTTGTGCATCCCCTCTTTCCCAACATCAGGGTCTTTTCCAGGGAGTCTTCTCTTCTCGTGAGGTGGCCAAAGTATTGGAGCCTCAACTTCATGATCTGTCCTTCCAGTGAGCACTCCGGGCTGATTTCCTTAAGAATTGATAGGTTTGATCTTCTTGCAGTCCATGGGACTCTCAAGAGTCTCCTCCAGCACCATAATTCAAAAGCATCAATTCTTTGGCAATCAGCCTTCTTTATGGTCCAGCTCTCACTTCCGTACATTACTACTGGGAAAACCACAGCTTTAACTATACGAACCTTTGTCAGCAAGGTGATGTCTCTGCTTTTTAAGATGCTGTCTAGGTTTGTCATTGCTTTTCTCCCAAGAAGCAGGCCTCTTTTAAATTCGTGACTGCTGTCACCATCTGCAGTGATCATGGAACCCAAGAAAGTAAAATCTCTCACTGCCTCCATTTCTTCCCCTTCTATTTGCCAGGAGGTGATGGGACCAGTGGCCATGATCTTAGGGGGTTTTTTATATTGAGCTTCAGAGCATATTTTGTGCTCTCCTCTTTCACCCTCATTAAAAGGTTCTTTAATTCCTCATCACTTTCTGCCATCAAGGTTGTGTCATCAGCATATCTGAGGTTGTTGATATTTTTTCTGGCAATCTTAATTCATCTAGTCCAGCCTTTCACATTATGAATTTTGCATATAAGTTAAATAAGCAGGGAGACAATATACAGCCTTGTCATACTCCTTTCCCAGTTTTGAACCAATCAGTTATTCCATATCCAGTTCTAACTGTAGCTTCTTGTCCCACATAGAGATTTCTCAGGAGACGGATGAGGTGATCAGGCACTCCCATTTCTTTATTTCCCCCCCCCCAAAAAAAAATATTCATTTTAATAATACACATAAACATCAACATATGCCATACACAACAAAAAAGAAGAGCAATAACAACAACAACAAAAGAACAGAAACAAAAACCGTAAGTCTTATATCTACTTTTCAATTTACATTGCTAAGGTGACTTCCTCGAGCCCCCCCTTTCTGGGTTTCACATTCTCTCTTCATTGGCAGTTTTCCATTTCCTCATTCTAATCATAACTACCTGTCTTCAAATCTAAATTTCTCATCATTTTAATTTCTCTCATTATTTCATTTATTTAAACATACAATCTAATTCTGTTCCAAGCCTATTTATTTCCAAAATAGATTCTTAGTTATCAATATTACAATACTTTAAAAAATAAATTCTAAATTTCTTCCAATCTTCTTCCGCCGTCTCTTCTTTCTGGCCACAGATTCGTCCCGTCAGCTCGGCTAGTTCCATAAAGTCCATCATCTTCATTTGCCATTCTGCTATTGTCGGTATCTCCTGAGTTTTCCAATTTTTGGCCAATAATATTCTTGCAGCTGTTGTGGCATACAGAAAGAATCTTACATCTTTTTTGGAAATTTCTTCCCCTGTTATTCCAAGTAAAAAGGCTTCTGGTTTCTTAATAAAGGTGTTTTTCAACACTTTTTTTAGCTCATTATAAATCTTCTCCCAGAAGTCTTTTACCTTGGGACACGTCCACCACAAATGATAAAAAGTTCCTACACATTCTTTACATTTCGCCTTGTGCCGTAATCTCCACTGCAATGTACCTTCCCTCCTCGTCTTTGAAAATCATTTTGGGATTCCATTTGTCTTTCACGTAGAATACGACGCCTCTTTTCTTTACTTTGTCTGATGATATAAATTCTTGGCCCAATCCTTTATTTTGAAGGATTTTCCTGTGCAATCTTATAACGTGAGTTTCTTGTAAACATATTACATCCAAATTCAATTTTTTAAGTACGTGAAACACTCTATGTCTTTTCGGGCGTACGTTAAGCCCGTTCACATTCCACGAATAAATTCTCAATGCCATCTTGCCAATTTAAGGTGCCCCCGCACCTAGCTCTGGGCCTGCTCCGCTTTGAAGATCAAAGTCTTTGGCGTTTTTCTCCAAAAATCTTGCTTTCTCCTCTGTTGATCTTATTCTTTGTGTTTTACCTTGGTACTTAAAGGAGAGACCTTGTGGGAACTCCCACCTGAAGAAAATGTTTTTTCTTCTAAGTGCAGTTGCTAAATCGACGTAATTATTCCTCAAGGCCAGAAAATGCTTAGGAATTTCTTTAAAGGCACTCCCATTTCTTTAAGAGCTTGCCATAGTTTGCTGTGGTCGACACAGTCAAAAGCTTTTGCGTAGTCAATGAAGCAGAAGTAGATGCTTTTCTGGAACTCTCTAGCTTTCTCCAGAGAGTTTGCAATCCAGAGCATGTTTGCAATTTGGTCTCTGGTTCCTCTGCCCCTTCAAAATCCAGCTTGCACTTCTGGGAGTTCTCAGTCCACATATTGCTTAAGCCTGCCTTGTAGAATTTTAAGCATAACCTTGCTAGCGTGTGAAATGAGCGCAATTGTGCGGTAGTTGGAGCATTCTTTGGCACACATTAACGTTGCCTAAACCTTTGAAAGATGTTTCAAACTGATGAAACAGCCCAAATTACACAACACAGACCACCACTCTTTAATATACATCAGTGTAATGGAAACTTTCTTTAAAGTTTTTCAGTCTCAAATGCTGGGTGGCAAAGTCTTTGACAAAACTAGTGCTCCCACCCACCCTCCCTAACAAATCTCCTCCATTCATTTTAAGAGGAATTTGACCATCCAGTTGCATAATGCCTCAGGCAGTACTTTTATCCCACGTTCCATAATTAATATGTTGAATGACAAAATTTAGAGGGAGTAATAGGGCATGTAATAATATTTTGAGAGAGAGAGAAAGATGATTACCAAACTTCCTCCAGCCAGGAACCAGAAACCGTGGTTCCACATGTGGTTCTCTGAGGGCCTCTAGTGGCCAATGGCAGAATCACATCCCACTTCAGTAATGGAGAAAGACCATCTCCCATGGTAACATGGGGAGGGATTAGAAGCATGTGGCTCTAGATGAGAGGTTCCCACTCTGCTCCATCTCCACATGGCAATCTGCAGGAGAGGTGGGCAGGATTAAACTCAGCAAGATGCCCCAGGGTTTCACCTCCAATTTTGGTTGTTTGTTGTCCCCTCTCCCCAGTACAAGATCCCATGCCTCATGACTGAGGCTGCTGTTGGGCTGTAGCCTTTCCCACTTCATTGTGGATTTTCTGGATTCTTCCCCCAAGAAGCCATCAAAGTCCAGCTGACTGTTTGATTTTGGCTGCTAGAGCTGGAAAAAGGGGAGGAGACAGCGGGGGAACGGAAGCAAGAGAATTAAAGTGAAGGATTTTTATTTGTTGATTTCTTTTCTTTTCAGAAAGTGAGTATAATAGCAGGGAAGAGAGCAATTCAGAAGTTATGAGTGAGACGAGGGAAAAATCAGACCGTAAAGAGAATGAATAGCAAGCTGTCTGTTTGGGATGGCGGGAAATGAAACTAGGGAAACACAGAGAGGAAGAGGAGGAGGAACTTTCCAGCTGATCATGGGGACTTCCTGCCTGGGCGGCTCTAAGAGGCTGCGTAGCCCTTGTTGGCCAGGAAAACAAGGCCTCCATACCTGGTTTCCTCGGGAAATACATATGGAGTACTCCTGCTGTTCTGAGAAGATTCGTTGTCTTCGTTGTTTTGTTGGCTGGAAGGCAGGTGGACAGAGCGGTTCTGTTGGCTCTCCCACTGACGGGCAATATTGCTAATGGTTAATCGTTTCTTTTCCTGAAATGAGATACAAATGAGATACAAATATACAGTTTGAGAAAAGAATTTGCTAAAGTAAAACAAAACGGCATTCTGGAAACCAAGATCAAAGAAACGGAATTACTGTATAGCAATCAGACAAATTATGTTGATTGCAGTTGGCTATCTGTTTGCTCTCAACAAGGAAATCATAGAATTATAGTTAGAGGGAACCACAAGGATCATCTAGTCCAATTCCCTGCAATGCAGGAATCTTTTGCCCAATGTGGGGCTCCAATCCACAACCCTGAGATTAAGAGTCTCATGCTCTACTGACAGAGCTATACTCCCATCATAAAGTGCTATCGGTTTTTCCATGGAGAAAAAAGAAGACTAAGGGAGGGACGTAGCAGGGGTTTATAAAATCATATTTGTGTGTGGGAAAAGTTGAAAGATTTCCCCTCTCCTTCTTGAGGAGGGGACTAGAACTCCTCAGAGTCATTTGATGAAGCCCACAGATTCAGAATAGACAAAAGGAAATTCTTCTTTACACAATGCAGAATAAACATGTGGAATACATTATGTAGGGATATCCACGGGCTAACATGTCTAGAAAAGGGTATATAAGACTCCTCCGTAGATTGTTCCATCGGTGGCTTTTAACCAAGCTAGACCCCCTACAATCAGAGGCTGCTAGACCCTCAATGACAGTTGCTGGGGAGTTTGTGGGCTCCCCATAAGCCTGTGATAAGTAGGATGCCATGGCCTGTTCCAGAGGGGCTCTTGTGTTCTTATGGGTAAGACAGCAGGAAGCATGGACAGACTAGATCAAATACTCTATAGCAGGAGTCCCCAGTTGGCCAAGTTCTGCGGACCCCATTTTTCAAAAGCCAAGCCATGGACCCCCTACATTTTCAAATGTTGATAATCTCTGTGGTCCTTTTTGTTATGTGAATGATTCCGCCACACCCTCCAACATGTCCCAGAGCAAAGCCAGGTTGCGTCTTCCAGGCCCTGCTCCCGCATGAGTCACATGACCCGCACAGGATGTCCCATGCAGTTGACGGGTATGTGCCTGGGTGGGAACCACGGCTTTATAGGAACATAGGAAGCTGCCTTATCACTGGTTCATCAAGCTCAGTGCTGGCAGCAGCTCTCCAGGATTTCAGACAGGGTTCTCTCCCAGCCCAACCTAGAGAAGCAGTGGATTGAACCTGGGACCTTCCGCAAGAAGAGCAGATGCTTTACCACTGAACATTCTTCCCCTGCAATGCAGGATGCCATGTGGTTTGTTTCCAGCAGGGAAGGAGCAGCCATAACAAGGAGACGCAGCTACCAGGGGGGTGGGATAAGTGAAGGGAGGGAAGGGCCCGGTTCTCTTCCATTTGCATCATACGAAGGCCACCACTTGGTACCTTCAGTAAGGTCTGCTTATGGCTTTCACGCCTCTTCTCTTCCTCTTTTCGTAAGGCAACAGATGCCATGCGCCTTTCTTCTTCCTGGGTTAAAATAAAACAGAACACTTTACTGTGAGACTCACGACTGTACTAGTCAAACTTTGCAAGGAGCCAGTCCATAGCAGGGCTGGGGGGATCTAAAAGTAACAGGGAAGTCATACTGGATTTTGTAAAAACACTGAAGTCATGAACAAGCTTTCAAGTTCCACAGAACAGTGTCTCAGGCTGCTAAGCAAAAAACGAAGAAACAAACCCAAAGTATCCCTACTGGGTGGACTGTGTAATTCAATTAAAAGAAGTCCAAGCATTCCCATAGAGGAGTATGTTTAGAATACATATCTTCCAAGTAACAAAGCAGTGCTCACAACGAAATCAAATATTAAAAGGTCCTTAATAATAATAATAATAATAATATTTAGACCCTGCCCATCTGACTGGGTTCCCCCAGCCACTCTGGGCAGCTTCCAGAATAGATAAAAACATTAAACATTAAAAACTTCCCTATACATGGCTGCCTTCAGATGCCTTCTAAAGGTTGTAGAGTTACTTATCTCCTTGACAACTGATGGGAGGGCATTCCACTGGGAGGGTGCCACTATCTCATTTCATAGTGAGGGAACCACCAGAAGGACCTCGGAGCTGGACCTCAGTGTCCGGGCTGAACGATGGGGGTGGAGACGCTCCTTTGGGGATACTGGGCCGAGGCCGTTTAAGGCTTTAAAGGTCAGCACCAACACTTTGAATTGTGCTCAGAAATGTATTGGGAGCCAGCAAAGATCCTTTCGGACCAGTGTTATATGGTCCAGGTAGCCACTCCCAGTCACCAGTCTAGCTGCCACATCCTGGATTAGTTGTAGTTTTCGGGTCAC
The DNA here is from genome assembly GCA_034641385.1 of Darevskia mixta. Lineage (NCBI taxonomy): Eukaryota > Metazoa > Chordata > Lepidosauria > Squamata > Lacertidae > Darevskia > Darevskia mixta. The sequence continues at coordinate 4,394,228 of JAWWNH010000073.1, read as the reverse complement.
CTTCAAAGGTAGCCCCATGTAGAGTGCATTGAAGTAGTCCAAGCAGGAGATAACCAGAGCATGCACCACTCTGGCAAGACAGTGCGCAGGCAGGTAGGGTCTCAGCCTTCATACCAGATGGAGCTGGGAGACAGCTGCCCTGGCATAGAACTGACCTGTGCCTCCATGGGCAGCTGTGAGTCCAAAATAACTCCCAGGCTGCACACCTGGTCCTTCAGGGGGACAGTTACCCCATTCAGGACCAGGGAGTCCCCCACACCTGCCTGCCCTGTGTCCCCCAGAAACAGTACTTCTGTCTTGTCAGGATGCAACCTCAATCCATTGACTGCCATTCAACTTCCAACTGCCTCCAAACACTCACACAGGATGTTTACTGCCTTAACTGGTTCCGATTTAAATGAAAGGTAGAGCTGGGTATCATCTGTATACGGATGAACACCCAGCCCAAACCCCCTGATGATCTCTCTCAGAGGCTTTATATAGATGTTAAAAAGCAGGGGGGACTGGACAGAGTTCCGAGGCACCCCACGTGCCTCAGGGGTCTGAAGACTCATCCCCCAACACCACTTTCTGGACACAGTCCAGGAGGAAGGAGCAGCAAAAATGTACCTGTGTTGCTGATACACGTGGTAATCTAGTATAACAAATGCAACACGTAGGCGGCGCACAATAATATTTAGTAACAATATAATAACAAAATGTATATGTTCAAAACTCAGTCTCAGAGGGGGAGACCACCCTCTCCAGCTCTATCTGCCTAAATTCTGAAAGAGCCAACACCCAGAGAAGAGCCTCAGAGAATGGTCTTATGGAATGGGAACCTCATACTGACACAGACGGAACTTCCGATGCCTTATTCCAAACATAAATTCAACGAGTGTAGTTTTTTTTAAAATAATCAAAAACACAAAACCTGTTGGCACTGTGAATAGTCTGGTTAAATAAAACTCCTTGCTTGTTTCAAGGTTTAACCCAGCACAGTTTTCCGCACGGAGTTTCTCTTACTGTGATCTTCTTCATATCCAGCTGTCGGAGCTGCATCATATGGTGGAGAACAGTATGCTTGTAAAACGCCTCTTGCGCTATCGGGTTGCCATCTAGGGTGATGTCTGAAAGGGATGCAGAATCGGCAAGGCACAAGATGTCATCAAAACTAGGTGAAAAGCAAAAGGAATGGAACACAAGTCATGGATCTCAAACATACAATCATCAATTTCTATGACTATTAACCTTAAAATAACCATTATTAATATCATTCCACTAATTAAAAGTAAGCAGTAACAATACCATTCCCCCCTATCAAACAGAGAAAGGTGAATTTTCGCAATAACTGGTCAAGGTTTTTTGACATACAGTATCTGGTTTTATGTGACTTTCAAACTTAATGGGATGTTTTAGTTAACTTTTACAATATTCACTGGTTTTCTGTTGTAAAGGTTTGAAATGTGTGAATTGGGTTATATCCAGATCTGGTCCTGAGGCATGTCATATCAGTTACATCTATCACTGTCATGGTTTCAATCACCCAAATGTTTATCATGGGTGAGTGACCAATAAACAAAGCACCAATGCAGTTAGGAATGAAATATGCTCAGGAGAGGGCTGGCTGTTTCAATTGTCCTTTTTTAAAAAAAGAAAATATATCAAAAAGTTTACATGTTTCCTCTGCACCTCTGCTCCTGGACCTGCAAGCTTGGCCTTGCCTGATGGAGAGACTCCATCAGGCAAGGCCTCCTTCCACCTGCCTTGCCCCACCCTCTAGTCCAGTGATGGCTAACCTTGACACTCCAGATGTTTTGGGACTACAACTCCCATCATCCCTGACCACTCATCCTGTTAGCTAGGGATGATGGGAGTTGTAGTTCCAAAACATCTGGGGTGTCAAGGTTAGCCATCACTGCCTAGTCTCTGCTTCTCAATTTGTATTGTATTATTTTATGTACTGTGGCTTGCCATTGTTTTATTGATTATAGTTTAGAAATTATATTGTAAGTGTTGAGTGGATTTCTGTTTAACTTTTATATGTTATTATTATTTAATACTATTCTAAGGATTGTTGAATGTTACTTTTTTGATGTAGGTTGCCTATTTTAAAGTTATGTTTTATTATCACATTTTTGTATTGCATTAGATTGTTATAAGATGTACATTTTTGTTTCTTCAGCTTGTAAACCGCCTTGAGTATTTTAAGATTGAAAGACGGTATACAAATTAAAAATGATGATGATGATTCTCCCAATGTCAAATTTGCCCAACAACACCAATGCAGCAAGGGGGGGGGGGGACAGGGGGTAGCGTAGGGCTCTCCCATGCAATAGGATCCTGAACTGAACAAAATACAAAGTCTCAACAGTGAACAAGCGCAAGTAAAGGCCGGGGCTCAGATAATGGCAGGAGGGTGCAATGGCCAAAGAGATGTGTATGTGAGACCACTGATTCAGAGGGGATTTAACTGCAAGCCTCCTGGCCTGTTTGCTGGTCCCACTGTGGTAAGGGAGGGGGACACACCCTCAGGCTTGCAGGAAGCCTGAGGGTGGCTGTTGATGATGATTTAAGCGGGAACCCAGAGGTCCTCCAGGTGCAGTGGCTCAGGGGATGAGGCCAAATGCCAAATGGTAGATTGGGGATGAAGTCCATTATTTACTGCTCCCAGGCATCAAATTCCAGAGCAAATCCTCTATCTAAATTTTAGTTTCAAATGAATTATCCAATTGTTCCAGTATTTCATGTGTCTCAGATGCTGAGAAGGCCGCTGGACCAAACAGTTATGAAAAGATGTTGTAACTGCAGGTATTGCCACTGGGCCACAATCAGTGGATGGTATTTTTCTCTCAATACATTGTACATATAAACTTCCTCATCTATCAGTTGGTCCAAGGTCAATACTCTTGCTCCCATCCAGTTTCTTCTTATTACCATGCTTTTTCCAATGTTTAAAGTAGGATTCCCCTAGAGAGTAAGTTTTGCATGTGATAACAGAATGGCAAGCAAACAGCAAGAACATAACTTGGGTTACTTCCATGAACAGAGCTGAGGAAACAGTTTCCTGTGTGCTGACTGCATCCCTGCCTGAGTCCAGCATGTCATCACAGGAGAATGGCCCCTCCAAGTCACAGCACAAGAAACAGTTAGCAAACTCAGGAAAGGGCCATTTAAGTTCAGCCCCAGTCTAGACATTGCAGTTTTCTTTTTCTAATTCACAGTCTCCCCTCCCCAAGTACAGAACTACCACCACCATCCAGCGGAACTTTGCTAGAGAGAAACTGGGACACTGGAAGAACGATGTTCAGTTACACTGAGCGGAAAGTAATTCTCACTGACTGCAGTGTTTACATCTTAAAGGCAGAGCAATATACCTCTGCAGTCTTTCAACTGCTGAGTCCAGCCGAACACTCCCCACCCCCCCAAAAAAAGTTAAATCAGGGTAGGATTTATGTATCATTCAAAGTGAAACAATCCAAACCATAAAGGAGGGCGGGGCAGATTAAGCTGGAGTGTTTGTAGATGGCTGTGTTCATGTCTAAATTATGCTGCCAAATCCAATCTATGGAAGGATATGCACTGAATGTGAAGTTTAGATTCTCAGCACTGTTGCAATATATAAACTCCTACCTAAGTACTGAAAACTCCACCCAGCAAGTGGCACATATCCTTCCACAGTTTAACTGCAGCCAACAAGCAACACTTTCACAAAAGAGTTACCGTTTTATCACTGATTTCAATTAGTTCACTTCCCCATTCCACTTCTCCAGAACATAAGCACAATAAAACAAACAGCAGTAGTTCCGCATGGTTAAATTCCACTGAGAGCAATTAAGACCCCTTTCCTGCATCCCCCACCCTCCCAATGTGTGAGTAATTGCTGCAATCCCAGGCTGAATATCCTGCAGTGAGGAATCGCTGCAACACGTAATTGCCTCTGAGAAAGGATGTTAGACATACTAAATTGTGATCAAGGGGGGAAGTGCATCCAGGAAAAGAATATTCACTAATTTTGAAAACAGGCTTAATTAAACACTGCAGCCAAAATTATATAAAAACAGAATAAAGGAGGGGGTGGGGAGAATAAGATTCTGAAAATGTATTTCCTTTATCATACTAGCAGCTCTTATTAAAAAAAGGTGTGTTACTCCTGATTTCATAACTAGGTTCAAGAGTAGCATGGCAAGGAACAAGCTGCATCTTAGTACCTAAAAAAAAGATGTTCAATGACCTATACAAATGGAAGCCTGTAACTTGAATTAAAGAGACATCAGTTTACATTACAGTCTGGAGCAAATATAATAGGCCGTATAATCTAAACCCAGTTAGGGCATTTTTAAAATAATGAGAATAATAGTGATTCACAAACTGACTCAGATAATATTGACTCTGCAGTATTAATATCCGGGCTTTCTACTTTAAGTATGGTAATGACATATTTTAAAACAGAAGAGAAACATTTCTTCTCTGTGCACTTAGAAAAAAAGATTAAAGGTTTTGCTAAATTTTAGTTTCATCGTTGTTCTCCTTCTCCATATACTGTATCATTTATCTACCAGTCAGACAAAAGTAACCACTGGCAAATATTTAATTTTAAATGGATAGTGGTAGTAAGTGAGGCACTGAGAGAGCAAACGGATTCTCTCCCCGCCCACCAGCAGTTTCTGCTTACCGAGATATATTGTTAAAGCTGAGGAACAGACGTTGGAGGCAGGGCAAAGTATCCACATCTTTCTAGAACGAAAGAGAGAGAGAAAACACCAAATTCAGCATCTGAAGGACAGTGTGCTCTACACGCTCTTGCTTCTCTGGAGGATGAAACATGCCTACTGCAATTTACTGTAACCTTGCTGCAGTGCCAACTGCTGTCGAACACGCGGCTCCATCCCTCTATGATGCAGGTTACAAAGGAGTGTTTCAGTGCATAGATCCTCTTGGAAAATGAGCTGGACTGCTTGCAACAGAAAGTGTTGAGCAAAAGAGAGGGGGAGACGCAGCGGCAGTAGATGCTGGCCTCTTTTTGAGCAGGCTTCTCAAAAAAGGAGCTGAGGTGCTGCCTCCGCGTTTCAGCTGCAGGGGGAAGCATGCCGCTATGAAACGGCAAGCAAAATAAAATCCAATTTTGTAGTCATGCTGTTGTCTAAAGCATCAAAGTGCTAACTCATGCATGTAGCTGTCCAACCAGCAGCAAGCAATACTGAAATGTGCTCTGCAGACATTTCCCTGCTTCCTCAAGTAGGTTAACGAGTTGGAGTCCCATCATAGACAACACAGAGATGCACTCCAGATCTCACAAAATGGTTATCAGTTTGTAATGCAAGCCTTTGTGGGAACACAGAGAAGGTACATATTATTATTATTATTATTATTATTAACAACAACAACAGCAACAACAACCGTATCACCGCCCTTCATCCAAGGATCACAGGGCAGTTTACAATATAAAAACACAAAAATGTATAACATAGTAACAAACAAAAACAATAACCGAGGGGTTTCATTGACTTTCAGGAGCTGGACAAACAAATATAAGGGTCATTATATGGGCCAATCCATGGTTTTTTCTCACCCACATCATGATAGGCAAGATTGTTGATTTTCTGGAACACAAAAAACCCCTTCCCTACACGATGTGAAAAGCAAGACTCATTTTGTCATGTAGATGTTTCACTCTCACCACCACAAGGTCTATGCTCAAGATAACAAGGATTACCGGTAGTTGCTTCTTTAACAATTGTTCTGAGCACACAGTCTAGATGGCTAATGTAGCAAAAGGTAGATTCTTACAGACAATGCAACAATTTCAATCTATTTATACCCCCAACTCTCTAGCTGGATAAACTGTCAGAGTGTCTTAGAAATAAAAGAGTTCTTGCCCTCAGGCTTATAATCAAAAAAGCTGTGTTGTTAAAGGGAAAGGGGTCAAACAGTGGAAGAAGAAAACAGGCAAACTCTAATACCAAATTCTTAATGTTATAAGATCCTCAGGACCAGCTTAGCACACCGTTGTGTAGAGAAAAAACAAACACTCCCAGCAAGGAGAAAACTATCACAGCAACGAATGGCCTGGACAATTTTGTCCCTCTCTGATGTGCTGATTTTCTACTCAAATGGACTTCATGGACCACCTCTCTCCATATGAACCAATCTAGACCCTGCAATCATCATCATGTGCCTCCTCCGCTTGAGGTACAGAGGGTAGCAACACGAGAGCAGGCCTCTTCTGTGGTGGCTCCCCACTTGTGGAATGCTCTCCCCAGGGAGGCTTGCCTGGAGCCTTTGCTACATATCTTTAGGCGCCAGGCAAAAACATTCCTCTTCTCCCAGGTCTTTGGCTAATTAAACAATTTTTTAACTATTGGGGGGGGGGGTCTCTCTCTCTCTGGCCTTTCCCTACGGTCCAACTCAGACCACCACCCCTTTTCTCTGAGCCATGCTCTTCTCCAATCCTCCTTTCCTAAAACCTGTTCCTTTCCTTGGTATATGGATATCTAACCTCTGCTTCTCTTCCTTGCCTAGAACCTTCAGCTTTCCCTCTTCTTACTCAAGAACAATACAGTTCAGCCAATGGCAGTCAGAGACCTTCTGTCTCCCCTGACCTTCCATGACCTTAAGATTCCAAGGCTTGTAGCAATTCAAACATCCCTTATGTATATCATTTTATAGATCTTCTGCAAAATATGTACCGTATTTTCCGGCGTACAAGACGACTTTTGAACCCCAAAAAATCTGCTCCAAAATCGGGGGTCGTCTTGTACGCCGGATACTGCACCGCAGCACAATGACTTGCCGAGCAGCGCCAGAATCGCGTCCGTGGCTCCACAGAACCAATTTCTGGCGCTGCGGACATTTTGGATATGGGCAGCGCAGCACCAGAAATCGCTTCTGCGCATGTCCGCGGCTCCGCAGAAGCAATTTCTGGCGCTGCGGACATTTTGGATATGGGCAGCGCGGCACCAGAAATCGCTTCTGCGCATGTCCAAAATGTCCGCAGCGCCAGAAATCGCTTCTGCGGAGCCGCAGACACGCGCAGAAGCGATTTCTGGTGCAGCGCTGCCCATACCCAAAATGTCTGCAGCGCCAGAAATCGCTTCTGCGGAGCCACAGACGCGATTCCGGCGCCGCTCGACATTTTTTGAGTTAAAATATAGAGTATATCCCAAACTCTATATTTTAACTCGAAAAACTGGGGGTCGTCTTATACCCCCAGTCGCCTTGTACGCCGGAAAATACGGTATTCATAGGCTCTCTCTTCAACTGAAAACTATACATTACAATAATACATTGATACCAAAAAAACCCACCAAAAGAAACTGAAATTTCTTGAATCAAATTTGTTTTAAAATTTCAGAAGCAATATAGTTCATTCAAATTATAGCATTTTTTCTAGAGCAAATGGATTCAGTTCACTTACCACAATTCTGATCTGATTATATCTAAGATTAAGTTCCGTCAGTGAATCTAGTCCATTCAGGTTTTCAATGTATGTTAAGCAATTCCGGGCAAGATTCAGCACTCTGAGGTCACTTAAATGGTTGAGATTTTCTATGATAGCAATCTGTAAAAGAGAAGATGAGGAAGAATGAGGATTATATCAGTTGAGCCCAACCCTTCTTTCCCCACTCTAAGAATGACACCATTAAACAAGCAGCTTCTCTCCTAAGCCTGAACTGTGCCTCCAGATCTTATGGAGGTAAAAAAGTGAAATGTTTATGGTCACACACCTATGCACACTTACATGGGAGTAAGCTCCATTGAGCACTGTAGGACTTACTTCCAAGCAACCAGGCAAAGGATAAGTTAATTGTAGAGCACCAACTACTTAAGAAGCAAGTAACTGAAATAATAGGGTTAGCAAGCAGTACAGCTGACATCACACAGAAATGGAGAACAGGAACAAATGGCTAAGAATGAAGTCTGGAACTCTCCAAAGATGGCTTCTTGCTAGGAGTCCCTGCAGTGCCTGCTTTCTAAAGAGCAGCAGCATTTATCAGAACAGCAGAAATCTGGGATTCATGAAGAATTCATAGAGATGTTATTTATGAACTTCCTCTGTCAGTGTAAATGGAATTCCTTCCTATCACAGCTTTCCTTTTTAAAACACACGAAAACTATATATCTACACACACACACACACACACACACACGGTTTTATAAAATTATGTTAACTAAAGTAGAAACAAAGCATTATATGAAACAGAGCTCAAATATTACAGTATAGTTTGAGCACACACAAGATTAAGCATGATTTTCTCAGCTAGTCTGTCATCCTTTCCCAACAACTAATACTCAGGATACTCCTCTCTGTACACATGAATTCCTTTTAGCAAAAAGCACCATGAATGTTAATCCCTTTTGAAGCTATCTAAGCCAGTGACCATAAATACAGTTTAAGACAGCAAATTCCATAAATTAATTATGTATTGTGTGTGAAGAGGGATCTTCTTCTCTCTACCCTGATCCTACTGGAAATCAACTTCTTTGGCCGGCCTTGTTGTATGATGACACAAGAGAAAGAAGCATTATTCCCATCTAATCTTTCCATATCGTTTTGAATAAAATTATGGGAAGTTTTGCATGCTTTGGTGGGCTGCCATTTTGGTGGGCTGCCCAGAGTTTACCGCTCCTCCCAATACCTCAACATTGTCAGCTCCAGGCTGGGGAGGGCTCTTGGGCAAGACACCTTCCATGCTTCGCCTTCACCCTGTCCCTCAGCAAGTGAGCCTGCTCATTGCAACAGGTCCTGGAGGGAACTCTTCTCCATCAGCCTCCTATGGGCCCTTAGCAGGTGCTCAACTCTGCTGATCCTTGATGCCAGCCCTGTACATGAATTGACTAACACTTTTTGGTAGTCAGGTGGGTCCTGTTGCAATTTTAATGGCACTCTAATCCAGAGGTCGCCAAACTACGGCCCGTGGGCCGGATCCGGTCCAATTGCCCTCAGGATCCGGCACACGGACTGTCCACAGCGCCTCTCCCAACCGTGGCTCCTGTGCGCGCTCTTGCAAGAGGTGGGCAGGCGGCAGCGGAGGGACCAGCGGCGAGAAAGGGCTGCTTTCGGGCCACTTGTCCCATTTCCTCTGCCGCTGCTGCCCGCTCGCACCATAGGTAGGCTTGGGGGAGGGGGGAGAGAGAAGCCCCCTCCAGTGCATGTGTGTCCGTGTGTGTGCGTGCACACACACACACACACGGTCCGGCCCGCCACGTGGTCTGGGGGACGGTCAACCGGCCCGTCCCCAAAAAAGTTTGCTGACCCCTGCTCTAATCCTAAGGTCACAGAAAATATAGCCATGTTCCTCACCATAGCCATCAAAACCAGGTCAGTTACTAAATGGAAATGGTGGTCAATCAAAATTTTATGTATTTTAAACTATTTCTGACTGTTCACACATTTTATTATTTTAAAAGGCACAATTTGTGTGCACATATATGCATTTTTTCTCTGCTGTGGTTGTCTTGATAACATATGATTGATGTTCAATGTCTGTAGAACAAATAACCAAATTGACTGATTTTAACTGATTCATGAAGTGGCTCACAACAATCTTGGCTAAAAAGCACAAAACTGTACAAATATAATGAATAAACATGATAACATTATTAATATGTCACCTACAGGAGAAATCAATTATTTCGTTTATTTGATTCCACTTAATAATCTCAAAAAAAAACTTGAAGTGATTTCACAGTGAAAATATCAATAAAGGCAATTACAAAAATTCCCTATGTCAAAACAATTTTATATGTAAAAACCATTTCAAATCCAATACAGTCGCAAATTAGATAGATAGATAGATAGATAGGCTTGTTGAAAAGGGAGGGTCTTTGATAGGCACAGGAAAGAGAGATGGCACCTGAAGAGTAATGGAAGGATACTTTGAAGAGTATGTGCCACCACACTAAAGGCCCAGATTCTACAAGGTCGGATGGACGTCCAAATAAGATGGTATCTGATTTTGTAAACATTCAGGTGTGCTCCCAACCCACTGGATGTCTTTTTCTAAATAAAAATCCCCCAAACACTTTAACTCTTCAATATAATGAAGGAGCAGGTGGTTATCTAGTCATCTGACAGCCCCAACGAAATGAATGATACACTAGACTCCACAGGCTGATGGCATAATTAACTCAATGTAAGATTCTGAAAAACTATGCAAAGTTAAGTTCCTTCAATTTGGCAGGTCTCATGAAAACAAAGCAGCAAAGCAGCATTACACCTAAAAAGCCAGCAACAGGTACCCCATGGTATAAACTGAAAAAACATTTAACGCATTATACCTGATTTCCATGAAGGTCCAAGACATCAAGGCTTACAAGGTTATCCAGGTTTGATATTCTCCTTATTCTGAAACATTCAAGCATTCAAGAAGTATTTTTATTTCAAGGAGGGGAAATTATTCCCATTTGACCCTTGCCCACCACCTGAGGATCTAATCCCAAGCAGAATGCCAGCGCATCCCAGGACCTCCAGCAAACACAGCTCCCCAATGTGAAGGCAAGGACACGGGGGTTCAACCACAGATCTACCCCTGCTGCTAACCTAAATGGTAAAGCCAACATGCTGAACAGAGGCAGAAAAAAAGGGAAGACCTCCATACACCAGCTTGAAATTGTATGGATTCTGGAAGTGGAGTGTTTAGCAAGAAGGTGGATACAGAACAAGATGCAACAGCAAACTTGGGAAAACAGCAGCTTCCGAGACTTCTTGCAGTATTAAGCACTCCAATAAAGGAGAGTGAAATTATGAATCTCCTAGCAATCTGTTCCTGACTGGCACCAGGAATTCTCCCTCCTCCAATCTAAGGATGGTTAGAAGTAAATAAAGAAGAAACCCAAACTTAATTCATAGTTACTTGTGGTTTGTCCCATATTCAGACTTGCATTAATAGCCGCAACTGAACAACAATCAAACAATCTCGAGAAGAGGATGTGGAAGAGGATCTTGCATTTCTCTTCCACTCTCACCCGGTTCCCGGTTGAGACCAGCAGGAGCGGTGAGTAAAGCTTGGTAAGAGTCTCAGAGGAAAATGTTGGGATTTGCAGGAGCTGCTCACTCCTAGGGAGGTAGTGTGCCCTTCTACACTGCTGGGGGGGGGGAGCCTCACAGAAGAAGAATAGGACTATTTCCTCAGGCTCCCCTCACGCAAGACAGGGCAAAGTTGGGACTCTTTCTGGGGTTAGCTCCTGCTCCCAGACTATCCCAGCCCCAATATCCTCAGATAGTACTGAGTCTGTATCATGTATAGTTTGGCTTACTCTCTAGCAGAGTGCAAGCTGGTATAAGATATTCTGTTTTTCTATTTGTTTGATGTTTTATGATGTTTTTATATACAGTGGTACCTCGGTTTAAGAACAGCCCTGTTTACGAACTATTCAGTCTATGAACTCCGCAAAACCGGAAGTAGTGTTCCGGTTAGCAAACTTTACCTCGGTCTACGAACAGAAGCCAAACAATAGAAGGGCACCAGCGGGAAAGTGCGCCTCGGTTTAAGAACAGCTTTGGTTTAAAAACAGACTTCTGGAACGGATTAAGTTCGTAAACAGAGGTACCACTGTATTCTGTAAGCCACCCAGAGGAATATTAATAGTAATAATCTTATTCTTATTATTTCTTATTATTCAAAGCCAATATGTACATTTCTGCCATCAACTGGAAAAATATGCAGTGTTTATGGGGTCTGGTGTTGTGACCATTAAGTCATCTGCAAAAAGCCCTAATTTATAGGTTCAATTTCACCCATGTTGTCAGTTTACACTTCACTGTACTGTGGAAGTAGCCAATGGTTTTGATAGCACAGGTCATGCACTGAATTTGGGCAAAGCATGCCTTTGTGAGTATAATTACATAATTTGGCCCAACATTAACGGTCTTTGTCTAACAGCCGACCAATTCTGTCTACTCCATTTGCTTCTATATTCCTTCCCACCGGCAGCCCACGTTCCCACTTGCCCTGGGCTTTGTATGCGTCTTAGAAGTTGGAAGGCTAATAAACATACCATAATACTTTGGCAGCTGAGCTATTGACTTGTGAGGGTACATTTCAAGGTACAGCTATGGAGGTTTCAAAATCTACAGTCTGCATTCACCTCAGGTTGTCTTCTTGCTTGGGGAGCAAATTGGCAAAACTGCTACCGTATGCTTTTCTCACATCCACAAATTCTGTACCTTAGTTTGATACCGGTACCACAGTCACCTCTGTATTGTCACATGTCCCAATTACTCACGGCTGGCTTTGACTTTGCAAGCAGACAGCTAGGTAAGTTGTGATTCCCAAGCAATAAGAAGTAGATTATGTTGCATTCCGTCTCTGCCAACCGTAGGGGGACTTATTTGACATTACAGAGAACACACCCCATGCAAGTTTCACAGAGAACACTAGAAAAGTGTTTTTTTAAGCATGTCAAGTTCCCCTCCCTTTTTTACCTGTTATTTCCTAACAAAAGAACACGGAGGGACCTTAGTGTAGTAAGGCCGCTGATTTCCTCTATCTGATTATCATACAGATCTAAGAAAACAAGATGCTGCAAATTAGAAATATTCTGGATCCGTGTTATGCAGTTATGCTGGAAGCTCAGCAAACGAAGATGCTCTTCTCCATCAATAATTGGGCAAACAGTCAGCTTTTGTCTAGGAGGGGGAAAGTTTTAAGAAATGTTTAGTACAGGTGACAACAAACACAGGGAATCACGTCTAATAGCCAACTCAAGCAAAGTGTTGGCAGGACTGAAGCAGTGAGAAAAAAGGTAGCGGTATCAGCATACTCAGGGGAAGTCCAAGGTTTTCAAAACCACAAAAATATCAGGCAGTCAAAAAGACAGCAATGAGGACTGTAGCCATGAGTACCCATTAAAAGAGGAAACCAGGGGGAAGCGGGGATACAAAGGACCTGATTTCCCAAACAGGTAAACTCCTTTTCCGAGGGAACATTTTGCCCTCAAATATTCCATAGTACTTTATTCAAACTTCTGCTGTTGTTTAAATCCATGATTTTCCAATCGGCTTCCTCCATCCCTGCTTTATTCAACCTTTTGCTGTTATTTTAAACCACAACTCCCCCCCCCCCCGGCTGTTTCTTCCTTCTCACTCCCATGCCATGTCCACTGCTGTTGTGCAACCTTCCTTCTCTTTTGTTTCCCTCCACCACCCTGACTTCATGGAAATCCAGGATTGTGATGTGGAACTACAAATCCTCCTATGGGGGTTGTGCAGCCTTATATTTTTATGTACATATGAATAAAACCATTAAAGTTCTTAATACTAGCCACTGCTCATGATTTTCCCAGACAGACTAACAGTGCAATTCTATTCTAGTCAGAAGTACCACTGAATTCAAATGGGACTTACTCCCAGGTAAATTGGGATATGACTGTGGCCTAAGGCTGCAATCCTATGAGTATGTGTGATATGATATCATAATAACTCCTTCTATGTAAACATGTACATTACTGTGAAAAGCATCACCCACCAATTCTATTTTTACCTTTCAAGGGTCAGCCTGTCAGAATGCTGCATTTTCTCTTCTGCAGTTCGGTGCACTAAGGGGAAAGCAGTGTTCCCATAAGTGATACTATCTAATAGAAAAATAAACATTTAAAGGAATTTAGCTTTAAAAAACACACATATTACCATTTTACTGTCAAATAATGCACATGCCTAACTAGCTCTAACAACAAAGATGAGAGACTTGATGCCAAGGTTGCAATGCCAGAGTTAAGGAAGGGGGTGTGATCCTTATGCACCAGTCTGAGGCAGTTTTGTTGGGAAGTGCTTGTAAGTGACATATACTAACTTCACATCTATGCTTATAGGGTCCAAATTAGCCATGACTATACAGGAAAGAGAAGTCAGGGTTATTGTGGAAATATTATTCCTCTTGTTGGGCAGGGCAAACTATGCATCTAAATGTATAGCTACAATCAGCAAGTAGGCCCTGTTGGTAGTTCTGCCCAGCTCACATGGACCCGTGACAGGGCCTTCTTGGTGGTGGTTCCGTCTGTGGAATACCCTCCCTGGTGAGGTACATCTGTCTGTCTCACTCCCTAGGCATTTGAAGGCTTATAGGCACTGGCCAAAGCAACCATGAAATTAATAACTGTGAGGGTATGTATGTTACAGTTATGATATGTGGGGTTGTGTTTCCAGTATAACATTAAATAAAAACACTGACAAAAATCCTCTATAATAATCTCCCTGTGTCCCTGCGTCCGCCGTCCGTGTGTCAGTGGAAATCGCAATTGCGCATGCGCTCCACTGACACACGGATTGGAGCACAGAGAGGAGGAGGAGCCTGAGGTTGGAGCGCAGCGCGAGCGAAGCGCTTGCACTTCGCGAGCCTCCGAACCTCTCTGCTTCAGCCGCAATGGCGGCCGCTCCCCGCACGCTGCTGCTTCTCCCCCTCCCTTCTTTCTCCCCGCCTCAGCCGCCCGTGGCGGCGGCGGGGAGGGCGGCCATCGCCGGGGCTGCCGGCGGGGCAGCGGCAACAGGCGGCTCCGCCATGGTGGTGGCTTGGCCGACTGAGGCGGGGAGAAGGAAGCGCCTTGGGTCCCCGTCGCCGCCGCTGGCGCCCATTATTAATGGGCTTAATTCAACTAGTAATAATAATAATGTGAACCAGCATGGTATGACTCCATAGCCTTCACCAACCTCAGGATGTTTTGCACTATAGTTTTCATTATCCCTGGTCATTGGTGACACTGGCTGGGGCTAATGCAGGTATAGGCAAACTCAGCCCTCCAGATGTTTTGAGACTACAATTCCCATCATCCCTGACCACTGGTCCTGTTAGCTAGGGGTGATGGGAGTTGTAGTCCCAACACATCTGGATGGCCAAGTTTGCCTATGCCTGGGCTAATGGGAGTTTGTGCCTTCTTAATGTTTCAGACTACGAGTTAGGGAAGGCTGGATTAAGAGTGTCAGACTGGGGAGCTGCAGGTTCAAATCCCTGCTCTGTCATGAATCTTACCGACTAATCACAATTTATCAGTCTAACCTGCATCATGGGATTGTTCTAAGGATAAAGCATGACTGGGGTGGGGAGATCCATGGAAGACTTAAATATATTACTTAGATATAATACTGATGAATATAAATATTATATGAACTGGAATAAACAAGCATTAGAAGACATGAGAAAGGTGGAAAGGAAGATGCAGTGCCCGTTATGCGAAGAGGAGCAGAGGCACAGAGCAGGGCTGAGATCTTTGCACAGATGCCCAATGCTCAACCCAGCTTCATACCCAGCATGAAACCTGGCAATAATAATTGTATTATGATTATTATTATTTTATTCAATTTATCAGAATATCCAAAGGTGGTGGGATACAATTAATAATTGTACTTATTAGTTACTGCCTCAGATCATGAAGGTAGTACACAGGTATCATGGCTAGTTACCAATGACAGCCTTACCATCCATGTATTTGTCTAATCCCCCTTTTTTGCAATAGCAAAATTCCTTCTGTCCAGACTCAATTTACCACCATTCACTTTCACTGGATGCCCCTACTGTGTTCTAGGTCTATGAAACATAGAAAAATTTCTGTTTCTCCATATCGGCCACATCATGCTCACCTCTATCATGTCCTCCTTTACCTGTCTTTCAACAGAAGGCAAATGTTTGGAGGCCTGCTTTATCCACCACACCAATGCTCATCACTTACCTGAAATATTTGGACTAGCATTATGACAGCCCTGTTGAAGTCTGTATTTTGAAGGGTTAGGAAAGGAGGAATCTCCAAATGTTGCCAGAGAGCCTGCACCATATTTCACCTCCATGCTGGGAATATCTGCAAAATTTGGTGCTACAGGGACATACAACTTTTTACTGCGTGATAAAGGACTTAATCTTCCATCGGCTGTGGGGGAAATATATATATATGGGTTATGACAGTGCTGCTCATCAAAATACAGAACTACAGTTGCAGTCCTTGGCACACTAACTTGGAATGAAGTCCCTTTGAAATCAGCAGGTGTGCTATAATTTATCAGCTATACCTGAGAATTTCACAAACTATCATACTTGCTATGACCACAGTCTCCCTCCATGTATTATAGACTCAACTTCTACATGCATAGGAGAGAGCCTACATGAGTAGAAAAGGCTCCACAGTATGGAAGTTACCCCTCCAACTCATGGAAAGAAACAGAGATTGCAGTCAAGGGCAGAGCTAGAATGATCATCTCCTATCCCCCTCATCGAGCAGCAGATCATTGCTATTATTACAGTTATTCACTGCTTCCTACATCCAATGACTCAAAGCGGCATACATATGTAAAAAGTATATACAATACAAAAGCTTAACACAACATCAAAATAATAAGACACCAGTATTTCCTAGAACATGCATGTCAAATGTGGATGACCTGTGACTTTGGAAGCCCATGCAAAAGGTTTAGGAACCTGTTTGGACTGGGGCTCCCCAACACATCCCCACTGGGTGTGTCAGCCACCCTTTTATGTGTTTGCTGCAGGCAACATCAATGCAACAGCAGTAAATTCACAGTAACTGTATCTGCCGTGTGCATCGCCAAGTTGTTCTAAACTAGAAAAAAAATCTATGGTTTGCCTGCAGACAGCTTTGCTACCTATTTCAAGAAATAGTGAGAAATTGAATTACAAATAATGAAAATATGCTACAGCTGTAAAAACATTTATTCTTTTCATAGTTGCCATGCACACTTTAAGAAAGAGGAGTCAGTCTCCCAATGTTACCTTGTTTTCCTGAATAGTTCTTTTCAAGATCATGCTGCAAGAATCTGTTATGAAGAAACGGCTGCTCTTTGTGTAATCTGAACTCAAGCTGCAACAGAAATTATTACAACAAACCATTATACATCAATGCAAGCACATGAGAAAGTAAGAAAAATGTGGATCTGCATGTATTGGGGCTGCAATGAGGCTGCAATCATACACACACTTTCCTGGAAATAAGTTCCACTTAACTCAATAGGACTTACTTCTGAACATACAGGTATAGATAGGATTGCACTGTGCCCTTGGTTTCAGATGTAGACTGGAAATTTCATATAAAAGTCCAATGATACGTTGGTGTGGTTGGGAAATTCAGTCCAGGCACAGGAAACTGGATACAGAGAACTACATGCTCAGTGGTAGAGCTTTGCATGTGAAATGCCCCAGGTTCAACCCAGGTAGGGGTGGAAAAGACCCCTGCATGAGATCCTGGAGAGCTGCTACTGGTGGTCTATTTAGACAATACATACAAAGACAATATAAATGGACTAATCTATTTCAGTACTCTATAAGGCAGCTTCCTATTGTCCTATCCATAGTTCTATGAAGTTGTACCCCTTCCCCTCACCACACATATAACCAACCTTGTGTATGATGTAGAATACCAATGTACACTTCTATGTCAGTATCACATTTCATAATATTCACAACAGGGGGCAGTCAATGCCTTACTTACATGTAAGTGGCAGTCAATGCCACTTACATGTGGGATTCCCTTACAGTTTGGGACAGAGAAGTAGATGTACAGTAAATCTGCAATTTGCACTCACTTTACATGCGCAATCGCAACATTATCTGGGGGAATAAATAAGCAACAGAGAGCAGGGTCTCTTCGTTTATTTATTTCCACAGACACACATGTACACCCAGAGGATTTCCCTTGTTTACCATGTTCCCTTGCTTACCAGAGCCCTTGCACCTCCTTCCCAGAGGCTGGGAAGCAAGGTGGCACCTCACCTATTGGGCTTTGGGAAGGAGACGCAAGGGTTCTGGGATGCTGCCAGAGCCCTTGTACCACCTTCCCAGAGCCCAGTAAGTAGCCCTCCGTCTTGGGGTGGGTGGGGGGCAGTTCCAGGGTTTCCTGAATTTGAGCAATTTTGCAATTCAGCATAGACCCCTGGAACCGAATCCCCACATAAGTTGTAGGCCCACTGTATATTAAAGGTAAAGGGAAAGGGACCCCTGACCATTAGGTCCAGTCGTGTCCGACTCTGGGGTTGCGGTGCTCATCTCGCTTTATTGGCCGAGAGCCGGCGTACAGCTTCCGGGTCATGTGGCCAGCATGACAAAGCCGCTTCTGGCGAACCAGAGCAGCGCACGGAAACGCCGTTTACCTTCCCGCCAGAGCGGTTCCTATTTATCTACTTGCACTTTGACATGCTTTCGAACTGCTAGGTGGGCAGGAGCAGGGACAGAGGAACGGGGGCTCACCCCATAGCAGGGATTCGAACTGCCGACCTTCTGATCAGCAAGCCCTAGGCTCTGTGGTTTAACCCACAGCGCCACCTGGGTCCCCAAATGCTTTAACCAACTGCTTTAATGCTATGCCTCATGCTGCTCAGATAGACCATTAGTGCATTGCGTTTGAATGTTTTATATTTTTATTTTTTCTTTCTCTTAAGAAAAAATGCTTCTTTTTAAAGAAATGCAGACAGGATATCCTCATAATACCTATTAACCTGTTCCCAGATAGGTAACTGAAAGAAAGGAGTGATTTGGTTAATATGAGGCTGTGTACTCATACCGGTAGATACAGTATACATTTAAAAGACAACCAAGTGGTGCCAGTAAAGAAATTGAAAAAGGAGTTGGCAAGGAGTTGGCCTGGATCACCTACCAAGGCAATAAAAATCAGTAGCCAAGTGAAGTGCTGCTGGCTATGTGTGTGTTTAAATGTCCTGGATCACCATTATTATTATTATTATTATTATTATTATTATTATTATTATCATCATTATATGCTGCCCATCTGACTGTACTGCCCCAGCCACTCAGGGTGATTCCCAACAAAATATATAAAACACAATAAAACATCAAACATTTGATCAGCCACTGTCAACCTGGACTGGAGCCCTCCAGATGTTTTGGACTACAATACTCATCAGCTCCAATCAGTACTGCCAAACGTGCTGGGGCTGATGATTGTTGTAGTCCAAAACATCTGGAGGACACTAGATTGACAAAGGCTACATTAGATCATATGCACAGTTGGGCAAGTGATGCCCATTGTGAACATGGGTCCCCTAACAGATGCGAAACCACACCTAAGTGGAGAACATGGGAAATTTCATTGAAAGCATTGTACTGCTATCATTTGATGACACAAAACATCAAATACACTAGACCAGTGTTTCCCAACCAGTGTGCCTCCAGATGTTTTGGGACTACAATTCCCATCATCCCTGACCACTGGTATTGCTAGCGAGGGATGATGGGAGTTGTAGTCCCAAAACATCTGGAGGCACACTGGTTGGGAAACACTGCACTAGACAACTGTGTACAGCTGTATTACAATAATAAAAAATCAGGTCTCACAGGTTTGGTTCTTTCTGCTGCTGATGTACTCTGGAGAACCAGCTGAAGCCCATAATTGTTGGCCTGGAAATTGAAAAGTGGTATTAATAACTTTCAGGAATATATAATTTAAATAACAGAAGGTGAAGAATGCTAGAAAATCAGAGACACTCTATAATCTAATAATCTGAAATAAGTGATGGAAGATCATATTAATGAATCTGCCACCACATCCAGTGACCAGTTTTTGACCACGTCATATAACAAACACTCCAATGTATGCTGAAGAAAGATAAAAACCTCATATATATATATGAATTTAAAAGCAATGGAAATAAAAACTGGAACATGATCTGTATGTGGTCACTATATGAATTTTACTGTTTAATTGTTTTTAATGATTTTTTAAAATACGTTTCTATTTTAGTTGTAAGCTGTCTTGAGTCCCTATTAGGGGAAAAGGTGGGATATACTAATAATAATAATATAGAGGTACCTCAGATTACAAACGCTTTGGGTTACAAACGCTTTGGGTTACAAACTCTGCTAACCTGGAAGTAGTTACCTCGGGTTGTGAACTTTGCCCCAGGATGAGAACAGAAATTGTGTGCCGGCAGCGCAGCGGCAGCGGGAGGTCCCATTAGCAAAAGCATGCATCAGGTTAAGTACGGTTTCAGGTTAAGAACGGACCTCCGGAACGAATTAAGTTCGCAACCCGAGGCACGACTGTAATAATAAGAAGTACAAATGAAGGTCATAACATACACTAGTGGCCAAAATTGTGGAAACCTTTTGGAAAAGTGTATTTCATAGAATCATAGAGTTGGAAGAGACCACAAGGGCCATCCAGTCCAACCCCCTGCCAAGCAAGAAACACAATCAAAGCATTCCTGACAGGTGGATGTCAAGCCTCTGCTTAAAGACCTCCAAAGAAGGAGACTCCACCACACTCCTCAGCAGCAAATTCCACTGTCGAACAGTTCAGAGGTTTGATGGCTCATAACACCACTTATTTTTAGAGTAATACCATAAAATTATATATCAATGGAAAGATAATTTAATGAAGAATGTAATTCCACAAAGTTTGTTCAATTGTATTCTATGAAAAGTTATAGCCAAGTAACCAGAAAAAAGGAAGCACAACTTGCTTAGGTTGATATGCAGTAGCTTTCCTTCATCTGAATGTAGCCAATGAGCATGAGTGTTTAGAGGGCCAATCAGGTATCATCTTGTTTTGGCAATGATTCAATCAATATCACAGTAGGATTCAGCTATTGATGCTATGTGCTGGAGATGAGAGGAGGACATTTTCAGTTGGTTGGTTCTTTTGTGTTCTTTCATTTAGTGAGCTTGTAAAACGTAATAAAATTAAAGAAATGGCACAAAGAGTTAACTGGTCACCCAGAAAGCGATGTAAAATAGTACTATTAAGTGAACAAGGCTACAGTTATGAAAATCATCTGGGTGTATACAAGATGACATGGTGCAATGTAATGTGAAGTTGAGTGCAAGGACTGTTCAACACAGACTGCAGGAATATTGTCTAAATGCTAGAATTCCAAGGAAAAAGCCATTGTTATCTCTCAAAGATTCAAAAGATTAAACTGGGCTAAAATCCATGTTAATTGGACAGCGGAACAATGGGACAGTGTTATTTGGAGTGATGAGACCAAAATCTCTTTGTTTGGTAGTGATGGCATGAAATACATGAGGAGAAGAACTGGAGAAGATTTACATCCTACTTGCATTACATCTACTGTGAAACACCCAGTTAGTGTTATGATCTGGGGCTGCATGACAGCAAAAAGTGTGGGCAGAATTTGCGTCATTGATGGGAATGTAAATGTCCAGAAATACATGGCCCAGACCTTAACCCAACTGAAAATCTATGGAGCCAAATAAAGAAACCTGTTAGTCAAAACCAACCCAGCAATAAAACCCAATTAATACAGGCAATAATTCAATCTTGGTTTAACATTATTACAGCTGCAGAACTAAAAAACTTGATTCACTGCATGGGAAGGCATTGTAAGGCCATAATTAAAGCTAAAGGTTACCAAACTAAATATTAACTGACATGGTGAGAATTTTTGTATATCTCATTTTTTCTATGTGTTTCAAGTTTGTTTTTTATGACTGCTGTTGTAATAAATAATCCTTCATAAAAGTTATTGCATTGCATTCATTAAATTATCTTTCCATTGATATATAATTTTATGGTATTACTCTAAAAATAAGTGGTGATATAAGCCATCAAACCTCAGAAATACATTTTTTCCAAAAGGTTTCCACAATTTTGGCCACTAGTGTACATATAATAACAATAAATATAGATGAATGTGTATTTATTATTACATTCATCTGCATTATTATTATTACTATTACTATTATTATTATTATTCTATTTAGATCCTGCCTTTTTCCCTAATAGGGATTCACGGCACCTTACTTGTTTTTGCATCCATATATATAAGGATGAGAAAACGTTATATAGGTAGATGTATATTAAATATATGAATTTAAAAGTGGTAAATACACAAATGCCGGCGACTGTGATAAGTCATAGATGTGGGTTCTGCCTCTCCCTTTGTGTGTCTCTGGAGGCGGCGGGGGAGGGAGGCGCCATCCCGCCCAGCGGCGCCCCCTCCGCCCCCTCGCCTCCGCCCCACCGCTTACCGAGACGGCGTGTCCCGGTCGGGCCCCAGCGACGGCCGGCCGGCATTTGCTGGGCACCATGGCAACGGGCTCCTCCTCCTCCCGCGGCGGCGGCGGCGGCGGCGGCACCCAAACCCCTCAGGGCGACGGACGCCTCCTCCCGCCCCCCTTCGGCCGGAAGCCGCCTGGCAGTCGCCATAGCAACTGCAGCGCTTCCGGACAAGGCCCCGCCCCGCCCTCCTGCTCCCTCCTTTCTCTCGAGGCTTCGAGGCGACCTTGCCGGGGGGCGGGGCCTCTCCACTTTCCTGGACTTCAACTCCCATCAGCCCGCAGCACCGGCCGCGCTTGGCTGAGGCTGATGGGAGTTGGAGTCCAGCAGCAACCTGGAAGGCTACCCGCCGCTTTTAAAGACATCGGCCTTCACGGGGACACTCTCAGTGGAAATACAGGGCTTTCTTTCGGTTTTGTAAAGGCGCCCCGAGAATCATAGACTCATAGAGTTGGAAGGGACCCCGAGGGTCATCTAGTCCAACCCCCTGCAATGCAGGAATCCTGACACGTGCCAGTCTCCCATCTAGTTCAAAAGCATGCTGCATCCTGCTTAGCTTTGAAAATATGCTAGCAGTTTTGTTGCCAGCTGCAAGAGAAGGAGGCCAGTAAACTTAAAAAATTGTTGTTGTTGGCATCCATCTGTCTCAGGACATAAAGGAGGAGTGCACTTTCGGCAGTGAAGACAAACTGTTGGAACGTTACAGCACCAGTTTTGGCTGTAGAGAATGTGTATCTGAAGAAGTGTGCATGACACGAAAGCTCATACCAATAACAAACTTAGTTGGTCTCTTAGGTGCTACTGGAAAGATTTTTATTTTTTTTTAATACAGGAGAGACATGTTTTGTTGCAGCTGGGACAGGTGAAGGTATCCGCTTGTGCTGCTGCAGATGCACCAGGGCATTTCTTCTCTCTACACTCCTCTCAGTGGTCATTCCTCCTGTGGTCACTGCTGTGGATACACAACCTGTCTGTCTCCAGGCGCTGCCAGGGATTCCCACATGACAGGGTTAATGCTGCCTGCCCTCTTGCCATGTTGGCAGACATCTTTGCCTGAAGCCATCTCCCCTCCCAGAGCGGGTCCTTGAGGATCCTGCCATCTTCCATTCTGCAGACATGACCAACCCAGCATAGATGTCTCTGAGACAGAAGTGCAAGCATGCTGGGAATGTGAGCTTGGAACAGCACATCTTTGTTTGTAGTTCTGTCCTGCCATGTGATGCCCAGAATCTTCCTGATGTAGCGCAAGTGGAAGAGGTCGAGGCATTGCTCCTGGGGGGGAATGTCAGGTGCAACCAAGTCATAAAGGGAGTGAGCCCCCATAGAGGCGACACCTCCGGACCATCCTTTTAGCAACATTCACATGGAAGCTGGGGGTGTGGATTGCGTGAGGCACCTGCCTTGCTCCACCCCTATGGTAAGGGCTGGGGAACATGTGGCCTGCCAGATGTTGCTGGATTCCTTATCAGGCCCTAGCCTCCGCTGCGAATACTCAGGGATGGGGGAGCTGGGCTTCAGCAGCATCTGGAGAGGATGCCATTGCGTTGTTTAAGGACATCAGAAGAATCTGCTGGATTTAGTTGAGATTCCTGCACTGCAGGAGGTTGGACTAGATGACCTTTGGAGTCCCTTCCAGCTCTACAATTCTATTATCTAGTCCAGCATCCTCTTCTCCCAGTAGCTGACCAGGTGCCTGTGGGAAACCAACAAGGAGGACCTGAGCACAAGAGCTGCTTCCCCTCCTGTGGTTTCCAGCAAGGAGTATTCAGAAGCATTGCTTCCTTCAATTGTGGAGGCAGAGCACAGCCATCGCTGCTACCAACCATGGATAGCCCTCTCCCCATGAATTTGTCCAGGCCTTTCCAAGTTGGTGACCATCACTGCCTTTTGTGGGAGGTAGTTCCATAGTTTAAATATGCACTACCAGTACATGAAAAAGTACTATCTTTTATCAGTCCTGAATCTTTAAAAAATCAACTTAATTGGAAGTCCAGAAGTTGTAGGTAAAGGTAAAGAACCCCTGGACAGTTAAGTCTCATCAAATTCGACTATGGGGTACAGCGCTCATCTCCGGCGTTTTTCTGCAGACAGCTTTTCGAGTCATCAGAAC
Organism: Darevskia mixta; assembly: GCA_034641385.1. Taxonomy (NCBI): domain Eukaryota; kingdom Metazoa; phylum Chordata; class Lepidosauria; order Squamata; family Lacertidae; genus Darevskia; species Darevskia mixta. The sequence goes on along the minus strand of JAWWNH010000073.1, from coordinate 4,370,167 downwards.
CATCGAGCCTCTTGAGCTTGATGATCCTAAAGTCAGCAATTCAAATCCACACAATGGAATGAGCTCCTGTGGCTTTGTCCCAGCTCCTGCCAACCTAGCAGTTCAAAAGCATATAATCACATAATTTTATAAACTTCTATCATGTCACCTCTTTCTTGTCTTTTCTCTGAACAAAAATGTCCTACTTGATCATTTTCACTGCCCTTTTCTGAACCAAGTTTGCCAGCTCTACAATATCCAAATGCGGTCATACAATCAACTTGTGTAACAGCATTACATCAGCAGTTGCATTTTCAGTTCCTTTCCTATGATAGCATGGAATTTGCCTTTCTCACAGCTGCTGCACACTAGGTCAGCATCTTCAGGTGTCCACTATGACCCCAAGGGCTCATTTCTGTCACTTACTGCTATTGGTTTTAAAACAAAAATACATATATCTACATACATCAGATTGAAAATAAGAAAAGAAAAGAAGAATAAAGAAAAATCAGAATAGAAGAAGTAAAGAATAAAGAATTTTAGATGACAATGAAAGAACATCAAGAACGTTGTTTCACAAAAATCCAATTTTCAATGTTATACAATCATAAATACTGTAAAAGCAACTTCCAATTTTTTCACAATATCTTTTTGTTTCAACCTAAACATTTTAGTATTGAAGACTTGGCCACCTCATTTCTCACCCCAACACTCTCTCCATTCCAATATCTGACAAACTATTCCTGCTTCCAGCTTCTTAACCAATTCCTGATCCGCAAGAGGACCTCTCCTCTTATTCCATGATTACTGCTAATATTACTCATCAGTGAAAGCTTATTGAAAGTCCAAGCACATCAGATCACAGCTCTCTGTATGCTGGTTGAGGTCCTCAGACAACTGGAATAGGTTCCTGAGACTTGCTTAAGATAGACCAGCTGACTATAAAGGAGACAGGTGGGGTTTGGAGGGGGGCTGAATTGTAGGGCCCTGGCCATCTGCCTGCCCCTGGAGCCACCATTGCTATTTCCATCCCTGGTCAGCCCGGTGTGGTGTAGTGGTTGGAGTGTCGGACTCAGACGTGAGAGAGACCAGGAGTCAAGTGGAGACTTGGCCCTGAAGCTGCCTGGGTGACCTTGGTCCAGTCCCTGCCGCCTCTCGTCTGAACCTGCCCCGCAGGGTTGTTGTGGGGATTAATCACGAGGAGCGGGGAGAACCATGGGCTCTTTGGATTGCGATCCATGCACTCGCTCGATCAGCCAGGGCAGGCCAGGGGGACGACCTCGGTCGGGGCTGCTGCCCCATTGCCCTGGTGCAGCCCGATCCCACAAGGCGGCGGCGGCGGCGGCGGCACGCGGCTCCCTCGGACGCGCCCGGCTTTGCGGGGCTGGAGGAGGCGGGCAGCGGCTGGAGGGAGGGAGGGAGGGAGGGCGGCTCCTCCTGCGGGGAAGAGGCGGAGGCTGGACGCGGCGCCTCCCGGCTCAGCCTGCCGCTTCGTGCCGCGGTGGCCACGGCAGGCGGGCGGGCGGGCGGGGGCTCCGGCGCGGCATGGCGGAGGCGGGCGAGGGCGGCGAGCTGGCCGGGGGCGCCGCCGCACCCGTGGAGATCCGCGTGGCCGCGGCGCCTGATGCCCGCCTCGACCAGGACGGCGACGACGACGGCCAGCAGGAGGGGCGCCCCGCGCGCCTGCGCCTCGAGCCGTTGGGCAGCGGCAGCTGCAGCGAAGACGATGCCGGGCGGTGCAGCGGCGGCGGGAGGTCCAGGTAGGGAAGGGCTCCCTCGCGGCCTCGCCCAGCCACGGGGCTCGCTTCCTCGGCGCCCTTCGCCATCCCAGAAAAAGCAGCGGGCTTCCACCTCCCTCTTTGGGGCGGGCGAAATAATCTGGTCCCGCCGGCCGGGTGCCTTGTGTTTACTCCGAATTAAGCGTGGTTGGAACTGAGTTGCGAGTCCCGGTGCTGAAAAGGTCCCCGTGAAGGCGCCTGCCGGGTGTCACTCGGCAGCCAGGGAGCTCCAAAGCCCAGCTTCAAGGCTGATACAGTTTTACAAATGGAGAGCGAGTGACATGGGGCACCATTCGGCGGGAGTCCGCTCATCAACATCCTCCAGGTCTTTCCCCCTCCAGGCCCCGGGCAGAGAGATGCGTGTTGGTTGGGATGATAGACCAACGGAGTTCTTTTCTTCTTCTTTTGTGAAGTCGTTTCGCAAGGCTTGACTCGCGGTATTTGGTGGATGATCCAAACGGCGCTATTAGTCCGCAATAATGAACAAGGGTCACAATCCACCAGCCAAGTCTCCTTGGACTCCATTGCCTCCAAGATTCACTGAATTCCAAAAGTCTAGGATTTCTGCATTTGGGGAATGGAGAGGTGTCAGCCGGGCTGTTGCAAAAGAAAAAGAAAAAGCCCAATGGCAAGGGAAAGTCGCAAACTCTCCTCTACAGAAAGTGGGAGAGGAGGCAAAGAAAGAAAGAAGTTTATTTTCCACGAGAAGGGCTTCCTTAGGAAGTTCAGCGGTTTCCATCTATGATGGAGGGGAGCTCGCCCCGGAGAGCAGGCGAGTGAATCGGTGGAACCGCTGGCCAAGCCTGCAGACCTACAAGGAGGCAGTTTGCATCCAGCTCAGAGTGACCAGGTTATGTGAGGCACGCGTGGCCATGTGACTGCATTTGCTATAATGCCTTCAGCTCATATTCCATCCACACAGTAAACGTAAAGGGTAAAGGGACCCCTGACCATTTGGTCCAGTCGTGTCCGACTCTGGGGTTGTGGCGCTCATCTCGCTTTATTGGCCGAGGGAGCCAGCGTACAGCTTCCAGGTCATGTGGCCAGCATGACTAAGCCGCTTCTGGCGAACCAGAGGAGCGCACGGAAACGCCGTTTACCTTCCCGCCAGAGCGGTTCCTATTTATCTACTTGCACTTTGACGTGCTTTCGAACTGCTAGGTGGGCAGGAGCTGGGACCGAGCAATGGGAGCTCACCCCGTCGCAGGGATTCGAACTGCTGACCTTCTGATGATCAGCAAGCCCTAGGCTCTGTGGTTTAACCCACAGCGCCACACAGTAACTAGCACTAATTCAATGCACAAAGAAGACATTTCTGCTTTTGGTATCTGTGGACCAAAGGAGATGCGATGCTGGATTCTTTTTTTAAAAAAAATGGTGGCAGGTGTGTGTGCGCGCGCGTGCGTGTGTGTGTGCGTGGTACTCCATCAGGTCCACAGAATATGGGGGGGGGGCTTAAGTCTTTCCTCCCCTTCCATGAACCCCCCTCACCCCCAACTCGAAGTGTCAAAATCTGCTCACCTGCTACTATCTATCTATCTATCTATCTATCTATCTATCTATCTATCTATCTATCTATCCATGACCATAGGAAACTGTCTTATTAAACCAAGCCAGATCATCATTCAGGGCCCCTAGCTTAGGGGCTTCAGCCTGAGACCTCCTGCATGGAGAACATGGGCTCTGCCACTGAGCTATGGCCCTTCTCCGACAAACTCCACCATGATTGCTAAAGATGCATTCGGTGTCACATCCAGTTTGGCTCTGCGAAGATGTGAGGTCCATAAAAAAACCCAAAACCCAATCCTCCTTATAGTTGCCCTTTGGGCATGAGGGCGCCCTTTCCGTGAAAATGTTTCTACCCCAATTCCTCCCTGTCCTGTCCCCTCACATTTGCCCCTCTGCAATTGCACAGTCTGGGAACTGAACTCCCAGCATTCCCTTCCCTCTGCTGTGCAGAAAACAACTGTTTAGCAAACACTGGAACTGTTCACATTGGCAAAACTGCTGCCACCTGCCTTCGTCCACCAAGGAAGGAACAGAATCACAGCCCTTAGTTCTATCAGGGATGGGGAATCCGTGACTGTCGAGATGTTGCCGGACTCCCACTCCCATTGACATCCCACTCAGCCTGGCCAATTGTCAGAGTTGGTGGGCAGAGGGCCGGATCCACAGTCCCGTTGACTCTGCATGCAGTTTGGGAAGCGGTGCGCACGTAGCATTCCCCACAATCCTGATCCATCCTGGTGTTTCTTACGAAATGCTCTGCTTTGTTGTGTTTCCTTTCCAAAGCAGCTTTGATTCGAATTGAGGAAAAGAACGACCTCGCGTTTTAAGCAGGCCATGTGTGCACAGCCTCAAAGTGTTGCAGCATCTGGAAGAGACAATAACATCCTCCTCCCCGCGCAACCCCCGTCAGGCCCGCCTTCCTTTGCCCCCCTTTGCATGTTTTGCTATTGCTCCATATTCTCTCCTGCTATAGATGCTGGTAAAACGCCCCCTTCCATAAACAACGAAGAGGCTCCCCTGCCAAGGGGCACGTGGGCTAGCTTCTCTCCCCCCCCCACCCCCGGCAAGGAGCAGGCGTATCCCCTGCATCCTCAAGGGGATCCTATCGCAGTAGCTGACGCAGGCACCGCGTGACGCGACCGAAGAGGCTCCCAAATCCTGCAGGAAGCTGGGTGCAACTGGAGCCGGATGTTGCACCAAGCGGCGCTCGCCGTGTCCTCCTCCTCCTCCTCCGGTCTAGCCCATGCGATGCTGCAAAGTCGCCTTTGGCAGGGAGCCTGGGAGACGAGGTTCCCCCCCCCCGCCCACCCTCAGGGGAGTGGAAGGGATCTCCTGCTGACCTGGCACTGGCTGGGGGCGGGGGGGGGCGGAGCGAGAGCGCTGTGCTGCGCCAGCTGAGCGCCTGTAATCTGATGCCCCCGAGGATGAGAGGATGAGCAGAAGGAGGTGACCTCCGTTACTTTTCCATCCCTCTAAATCCGTCTGACTCTGTTCGAGGAGGCCTCCCTGGTGCGCTCGGAGGGTGTAAGCAGCCACCTTCGGAAGCGCTTACAAGTTAGGGGTGGGGAGTCGGTGGCCCCTCCAGATGGTGCGGGGCTTGAACTCTCCGGTGAGGGGAGCGGGAATCCAGCAACATCTGGAGGGTTGCACCTTCCCCAGCCTTATTACAGATGTTGTCCTCCAAGCGGGGGGGGGAGCAGGGGGGCGGTTAATGCCGCCAGCTAAGGATGTGTCAAATGGGTTTTTCTCCACCACCCATAAAGTTTCTGCTTTCATGAAGAAGGTGAAAGGGGGGACCTTGGAGGTCCGTTAGTCCTACCAGTTGCTCAATGCAGGATCCACAGTTACAGCCTCCCAGACAGATGGCCCTCCAGCCTCTGCTTAAATACCTCCAGTGACGGGAGTTTGCCCCACTGTCAAACATGCTCTCCCTCAAGTTGAGCCCAGATTTGGTTCCCTGCCTTTCCCATCCACTGAACATATCTGTATAGTCTACATAACAACCATTCAGATGTTTGAAGTCAGCTTATCCTATGTACCCTTAATGTTAGCTATACCCAGCTCTTGCAACCATTCCTCATAAGGCTTTGTTTCCAGGAACCCCTCTGGACCAGACCCGTGGCCCATCTAGTCTAGCCCAGCATCCTGCTTACCATGATGCCAAACCAGATGCCTCTAGGAAGCCCATAATCAGCCCCCAGAGTGAACCCCTCTGTGACTTCCTAGAACATTATCTTCCCTTGCTAGATGTGCAGATTCCACTCCTCCCTGAATTTGCCTGATTCACTTTTAAAGCTATCTAAGCTAATAGCCAGCATCATAGCTTGGAACAGTGAACACCGAAACCTTTTCCTAAGAGAAAGTAGCTTCCTTGATGAAATGTTATGGAAGAAATAACAAGACCTGTCACCTTCCACACCCTTTAACTGGAGATTGCACCAGACTACACTTTACAAATCCACTTCAGACCATGGGTTCTTTAACTGTAACTCACATCAATGTGGCTATGACTTTCATTTCAGGGAGTGTATGTGTCTTTGTTTGCTATCTCCAAATGACACTTGGAGAATGGGGGTGTTTTGTCTGTGCTGGATGCGTGCATGTGTGTTGCAGTCTTATGCATGCAGGCAGGCACGCATAGGAACGAAAGTCCTGCTGGGCACCTGTTTCCATCAAGACTCTGGAGCAGTGGGCAGGTGGTTGTTTTCATGGTGGAGGAAAAAAGATTAGGGTGGCTGCATCACTCAGAGATTAGTGAAATAGGGCAGGACGGCCTGTTAGGAAGCTGCTGTTAATTAGCGTGATTGGCTTGTTGAATTCTCCCTCTGGATTGTGACGCACTACTAGCTGCCTGCAAGGAGTCACCTAGAAATAAATGGAACTGGAAGATCCTAGGCATAATCTTGGATTGCCGCTGTCTTAATGAGCTGGCGCTGGGCATCCCCTATAACAGTGGCGTAGAATAGTAGCTCTGCAGCCTTCTGTGCCTGTCTCTCCCTTTCACTTGACTTTAGAATAGGTTTCAATAATGCATACATTTGGAGGGTGTGTAGCATTGCGGGGGGGGGGAGGGGCAGGGAGAGATCTAAATGAACTCTGGATAATGTTTACCCCAGCCAGTAACCAGGACTCTGTGTCCTGGTTACTGCCGGACTCTGGGGTCTGAAGCAGAATAGCTTTTGCTCAGTAAGTAGGGAGCACATCCAGAAGACCCACCTGAGCTTGCTAACATGGTCCAGCCTAGAACTAACTGATAGCTGTAACCCAAATCAAAATGGTGTGTGTGACCTGAAAAACTTTCTGGTAGGCTACAGAATTGTTGCGAGGGGGTGCCAGAAGAAAGGGTCTCTCTCATTCTTGTCCCACCAGCATCCAAATCATGTTTGGCTGGAAAATAAAGAGGAGCCTCCACACAGTGGCTCTCCCACCCAAGAGACTCCCTCCTTGCCTCTCCCTGGTGACTTTCTATTGGCTTGCAAAAGCTCTTCCCTTTGGTGCCCCTTGAGCCTGGAAGCGTGGAAGGCAGGGGGACCACTACTGTAGGTGATTGTAAGGGAGGAGACAGGCAGGTGGGGAAGTGAGGGGCTGGCTGTGTGCAGACTGAAGACTGGCAGGGCTCCCTTTGCCCTCATGAACCATCCTCCACTGGCAGACATTTGACTTGCCTCACTGCTGATGTATTGAACATCCTGGGGCTTCTTTGGGGAGGGGGTTCTCCCTCTGTCTCCTGATATCTTTTATCTTTTGGTTTATTCTTGCATCTTTCTGTAAGTGGCCCTGACCATTTTAATGAAAAGACAAGGGTGTAAATGTCCCCCCTCCCTCCAGTGAATGCATGCATAGAGTCAGAGATGAGGAGCCTGGGGCCTTCCAGGTACCTGCCAGACTCCAGCGCTCGCCCCCCCCCCCGACCGCTGGCTGTGGAGACTGGAGCTGATGGGAGTCCACCAACATGGGGAGGGTCATATACATTGCCCAGCCCAGCTCTGCAATACATACATATATGCAAAATGTTATTTGTATGCCGCTTTTCCATAGTTCAAACCATGCTCAAGGTGGCTTACAACATGAAAAATATACGTAATTACAATATAACAAAAGTAGTCATAAGGAATAAATAAAACATCAACAAAATACACAAACAAATTCAACAATTTACACATACAAAAAAATTATATCAACAAAAAACCCTAAACACTACCCCTGCCCAATGCAGACACCAGCAGAGGAGTTTCCCTTTTTAACGGTGGCGTTTTACTACACTATGCTGATTTGCAGGCAGCTCTCTGCATTTGTAAGAAGTAGCTGCTGTCCCCCTGTGACAGTATTCCCTTGCTGGGTGGAAGTCCTTGATGCACTTGGACTGCAAGGGGCTTACTTCTGAGTAGACATGCAGATGGTTGACCTGAAGCAGTGCCAGCTCCTTGTTGGAAAGTATGACTCAGAACCAAGAGTTTTTCAGGGGTACTAAGGAGATTATGGCCCGTCTTAGACTCTCCTTACGCATATACCCTGTATATCCTTCCTCATTTCTGGCAATTGCAAAAATAGCACGCTAACAGGGTGAGATTGGATGCCTCATCAACCTCGCCACCCCATGACCACCTTAGTGCCTGCAGGAAACTACACGCAACTTTTTCTATCCTGAATTCTGCTTAATTCAGTAAATAAGCTTTACTGATGTATGTTGCATGTGTGTAGAAACTAGGCTTGGGTACCATTGTGGTAACTTTGTGAACTGGACGCTAATGGGATTTCATTTACTTACTTTATTTTTGGTATTTCTTACCCACCCTTCAGCCTAAGGTCCCAGAGTGGGTCACATTAGCTAAACTCCACAAGAAAGGCAGGCCCTTGGGTGGCTTGCTAACCCTGGTGGCTCCCCATATAAAATGTGAACACATTCTCTCGGCTAATGCAAATTGCAAACTTTTAGCAACAAAGATAGAGCTGGAGACCCAGAACATGTTACTGGTCAATGTGTATATTCCTCCCACCTCCACTGTCACAGCCAAGAAGCATCAATGGGATCTCCTCGCACATGTGCTCGAGAATCTGGACCAGGGGTCAGCAACCTTTTTCAGCCGTGGGCTGGTCCACCGTCCCTCAGACCATGTGGTGGGCCAGACTATATTTGGGGGGGGGGAATGAACGAATTCCTATGCCCCACAAATAACCCAGAGATGCATTTTAAATAAAAGCACACATTCTACTCATGTAAAAACACGCTGATTCCCGGACCATCCGCGGGCCGGATTGAGAAGGTGATTGGGCCACATCCGGCCCACGGGCCTTAGGTTGCCTACCCCTGTCTGGACACTATCTGCCCCGATTTACCCATCGTCTTGACAGGGGATTTTAATGCCCGCCTAGGCCAAGGGCGGGAAGTATATACAAAAGCTTGGGAGATCTTGGACTCTACTGTTCTTCCAGACTTCTGCTTATGGGAATGAGAATCACGGGATTTAGAAATCAACCTGGCAGGCTTAAGGCTCGCCAAGCTGACTACCACCAGGGCGTTGGTGTGGCTTAGTGGGCTGCCAGATTTGGAAGGCTCTGGGAACTTTACCTTCCTCTCCCCACGAGGAAATAATGTGGTGGACTATTTTCTAGTCACCACTAAATTGCTTCGCCATGTGGCTGAGTTCCACACAGGTGATCCTATGCTAAGTGACCATCTCCCCCTCCAATGTAAACTTGTCTTCTCATCGAGAGTGCAAGAACATATAATCAAGCCACACACCCCCACCAGGAACCACGTCCTCAGTATACAAGGATCCAAATTAACGAGCATACACTATCGTTTTTTCAAACCTTGGTGTATTCTGATCGTGTGACCCATTTGATCTCGGTAGGGAGTGGTGAACTCTCCCAAGTAACCAGAGTCACTTGGTTTGAGGAACTCATGGACACCTTAATAACTGAATTGCCCCATTCACATCCGCACAGGCCACCTAAGAAACCAGGGTCTGGCGAGTGGACTGATAACGAAATCAAGGCATTAAAGTGGAGGTTAGGAGAATCTACAGAGAGTTTAGAGAGGCAGGCAGCTCCCAATTGCCTGATATATATTTCGCTAGAATCAGGCAACTTAGGAAAACTGATTAGCTAAATTACAACCACAAATTAGTGAATAATCAGCAAACTATAAAACAACAACATGTATATCTATATCTATATCTATATCAGTGTTTCTCAACCTCCTCGGGGCAACGGCACACCTGTCCCATGGAAAAAATCTCGCGGCACACCACCACCACATGCACCCCGACCCCCCCGCCCTGGCGGGAGGGAGGGGAAGGACCCAGGCGGGCGAAAACGGAGCGGGAGATCGGCGACCGCGGCGGGCCAGGCGCCCGCCCCCCCTCCGCCTCCCGCGCCCAGCCCCCCGGCAGCACCTCCACCTGGCCCCGAGCGAGCCCGGTGGCACCGGCACCTCCCGCCCGTCCCCGACCGCGACCGGGGCGGCAGAGGCAGCGGGCGAAGCGCCCGGCAGCCCCGGCGAAGGCGGCGGTCGGCGAGCGGGAAGCGGAGCCGAGGCGACTCCAGCCCGGACCGACCCGGAAGCGGAAGCGGCCCAGGGCGGCACAGCAGCCGGTGTCTTCCCGCGGCACAGCAGCCGGTGTCTTGCGGCACACTACTGTGCCGTGGCACACCGGTTGAAAAACGCTGATCTATATCATCTATATCTATATCTATAAAGGTGAAGGTAAAGGACTCCTCGACGGTTAAGTCCAGTCAAAGGCGACTATGGGGTTGTGGCGCTCATCTCGCTTTCAGGCCAAGAGAGCCAATGTTTGTCCACAGAAAGCTTTCCGGGTCATGTGGCCAGCAGGACTAAACCACTTCTGACACAACAGAACACCGTGATGAGTGCCAGAGTGCACGGAAACGCTATTTACCTTCCCACTGCAGCAGTACCTATTTATCTACTTGCACTGGTGTGCTTTTGAACTGCTAGGTTGGCAGGAGCTGGGACAGAGCAACAGGAGCTCACTCAGTTGCAGGGATTTAAACTACCGACCTTCCGATCGGCAAGCGCAAGCGGCTCAGTGGTTTAGACCACAGTGCCACCTGCATCACTATCTATCTCTATATCTATTTCTAGAAGAAGAGGTGCCAGAACTCAAAATGAACGTGAGTTCCTGCTGAAAAAAAGCCACCCCCCCACCCCACCCACAAAATTCCACTGTTGAAAGGAAGGACAACTAGAGAGCATTTTTCCTGCTCTTTTATCCTGATCCCTTAAGACCCTCCTGTGTCTCTTTCCACTCTTGGAAGGAAAAAGGAAATGCTTGCAACTTTTACATGTGCTTTGGAGAAGGACATTACACCAGTGTTTCCAGCCCAGTTGAGCACTGAAGTGTTATACACGTGTGGTCTGCACTTCCCTCTCTTGAAAAATAAAATAACAGCTGTTTCTAACCTCCTTTACCAAGTGAAGATGTTGCTTTCCCTTCCACCCACCACCCTTACAGAGCTGTCCTTTGCAAAATGCAGCTGTTAATTCCCAAATTATATTTTGGCTGAAATGGTCCAAAATTGTTACTGCATTAGTAAATAAAGATACCAAAACCTTTTGGTCACTCCTCTCAATAAAAGTTTCCACTGATTTGCCAAATATAACTGACGAAGCTTGGATTATGCACTTTACTTCTGTTTTTTATTATTCCCAAGTTCCTGAGAAGGAAAATTTTAAATCTCTTCCTGCAACAACTACACAATTCCAAATTACTGTTGAGGAGTTGAAAAGGATAATTCTTTCATTCAAGCAAGGAAAATCCCCTGGTATGGACTGTATTCCAATAGACCTTTGAGATTAAACGTGGAATGGGGGGCTATTAATCTTGTCCCACTCTTTAATTCCATTTACCAAGCAGGCCTTTTACCTAAATCATGGAATAGTTCAATAGTGGTTCCCATTTTTAAAAAAGGTGATAGGAATTGTCAGGAAAACTACAGGCCCATTAGTCTGCTTCCAAGCATTAGTAAAATCTATGCTAAATCCCTGCTTATAAAATTGGAAGAATGGATTTTTACAAAAAATCTACCTGGTAAGGAACAAGCTGGTTTTAAGGCAGGTTCTTCAACTCTTGACCATTGTTTAGTCTTAAGTCATCTTGTGGACAAATATGTCTTGAGAAATAAACGAAGACTCTTTGTAGCATTTGTAGATCTAAAAAGTGCCTTTGATTTGGTCAATCGCAATAAATTGTGGGTCAAATTGGAACTCTTTGGTGTTGATCCCTACTTACTTTCATTGATTCAAAGTTTATACTATAGTAATCAAATATATGTTAATGTTGCAAAAGATGGTAGACTTGCAGGTCCAATTGTAAACAACCGAGGAGTCAGGCAAGGTTGTATCCTGGCTCCCACCCTATTCAATCTTTTTTTATCTGACCTTCCATCTTATCTTCAAAATGTAACCACTCATATTCCTTATTTAAATAATATTCCAGTTTTCATATTACTCTATGCAGACGGCACTGTAATTATTTCACTCTCTTCCCTGGGTTTAAAAAAAATTACTTAAGGGTTTCTCAAATTTTTGTTCTCTCAATAATCTCAACATTAATTATGATAAGACAAAAATCATGCAATTTACTAAGAGGGGGGACCCAAAAAATTGGATAATAAATGGACATCTCATTCAAGAAGTTAAGCACTTTAATTATCTGGGGATTGTATTTAAAAACAACATGAACTGGAATACACATATTTGTGCCGCAATAGCTAAGGCTAAAGTGACAGCTTGTCATATTAAATCTTATTTTTTCTCTCCCGTAGGAAATAGATATATCCCGGCTGTATTGCAAGTGATTGATATGAAACTTTGTGCCCAACTTTTATATGGTACCCCAGGGTGGATTTTAGGTGACCTTATGAGGTTGGATAAATTTCAGGCATCCCTTCTCAGGTCATTACTAGGACTTGCAAACTCAGTAAGATACGAATCAATATGTTGCGAGTTGGGAATCCTTCCCTTATCAGTAAGAGCATGGTTGAGAACCTTGAAATATTGGATCTTCCTTCATTACAGAGCCTTATCTGCTACTTCTCTCCTTTACGATCTTTTAAATGATAATGTAATTTACAATCTGTCTGTGATTTGTAGAAGAAAACTGAGTTCCATAGGGCTTAACTTAATTGGCCTCGAAAATTCTGACCCTAAATATATTTGGGCAATTATTAGGAAGAAGCTTTTAGAAAATAGTGTTCTCTCCATTCTTGATGTCGCTAAGTACAGCATTTGCTCCCCCCCCCCCAGTTTTTTTAAACCTCCCTTTATGCAGAGATTTCCAAAAGGGATATATTAGAAATCTTAAGAACCACAAATCCTGTAGATTGTTTATGTTAGCAAGATTTAACATGTTTCCCTCTATGATGGTAAGAGGAAGGTACTTAGCTCTCCCAAACTCTGAATGTTTCTGTAAATGCAGTAAGAATGAACTTGATACATTGGACCATATCTTCTTCTCTTGTAATTTTGGCACTAATGCTAGAAGGCAACTATTAAATGCTTTACAAATGGACAGGTCAACCTCTACATTTCCAACTATTCAAATACTATTATCAGATAGTAATGATAAAATCACTTCAATAGTGGCCGAATTTTTAAGTTCAGTCCATGCAGAAAGATTAAGAATTGATATATTGTCATATCATTTATACTAATTGATATTTTAATTTGGTTTGTTATGAGAAGCTTGAAGTTATTTTTTTATGGATTAGTAGTGAATTTTAGTGTTAAAGATTTAATTAATACAAACCTTAGTTTGTTGAGTTTATAGCTTAAATATTTTATATACAATGTCTGCTCTGAAATTGTCTGGTCTGTTATGCCTAATAAAGGTTATTGAATTTGAATTTGTATATTTTGGCTGTTTTAGAAATGAGTACGCAACTACTGATATAAAGATAAAGTGTGTGTGTGTGTGTGTGTGTGTGTTTCACTCTCATTGACTGGGGCAAACAAAATTGTCTCAAACCCTTGAAACAAAAGTTGAGAAGGAATCCTAGTGACTCAATGGTAGAGCAGCAGACAGATTCTGGTTCAATCTCGAGAAGCTCCGCAACTTGAAAGGGCCAGGCAGCTGGTGATGAGAGAGGGCTGTTTCTTCCTCACCCCCAGGAAAGCCAGCTGTCAATCAGAGTGGAAAATCCTAGGCTAGAAAAACAGTCTAAACTGGAGTGAGGCATACTGCACAACTGTCCTGTTTTCAGTGGGACATCCCAGAGGGACAGAAGCCGCCCAATCCTGGATGTCCCATGTTGACTCCTGTGCTCTGGCCACACCAGCGTGGGGAACCCAAAGACAGCTGTTTTTTTGTCCTGCCCTATGGGGTGAGCTAGTTGGCTCACAGCAGAGTGAGAAGGGCGGGAAGGTAGCAGCTTCTCCCTTGGGTGCCAGTTGACGTCACTTTGGTCAAGGCCTTGGAGGAGGAAGAGGAGGCCACAGAGGAGGAGGTTGCGGAGGAAGGTGGGGGGGAGGAAGGGTGCCGGCGGGGTGGCAGTGGCAGCGAGTGAGCAAGTGGGCAAAGGAGGTGGCAGCGAGATGGTGGAGGGGCATGCCCCGATTTGTCCTCCCAAAATGGGGGGGGGGGTAATGCTAATGGCACCTCTTTAATTAAGACACAAGGCAGGGAACCAGACCTTGATTGTCCATGGCATTAAAGGTTTCTGTTCTTTTGAAGTCCAGGCGTAACAGCTCACTCAGCTGTACAAATTATACATATATGAAAAATAAAAAGAATTGTTGTACCCAGTATAAAATTATAAGTGCACAAGGTAAAACAAGACATGAAAAAATAACAATTGTTAAGATACACCTGTGTAAAAAAGATAAAAGAATAAAAAAGACAAAAGAGGAAAAGAAGCAGAAAACTTATAAACACTACAAGATTGTTATTTCACTTATCCTAAACCTAGCCTAATACAATGTATAAAAATGATTTCCAAATATCGTTAAATTTGTCCATGGCAAGTCTATGTTTGTACGCAACTTGTTCATGTGTTGCAAGTTTATACATATCTTTTTTCCATTCGTTGAAGGGAACCTCATTTTTATTCTTCCAGTTCATCAATACCTGTATTTTTGCCATAGTAAGGGTGCAGAGAGTCCATTCATATTGTCCCTTTGTTTGGTTCCATGTATTGGGTATATAATTCAAAATGATATTTTCTTCTGCAAATCTAAGAGTTTTCCATACAGTCACATTAATCCTTTCTATTACCCTCTGCCAATGTAGGACATTGTAAGAACATACGTTTTAAAGAAGCATTGTCTCTGTTACGTCTCCAGCAGTTCAATGTCTTAGATAGCCCTTTCATAAACAAATGTAATGGAATCCAGTAAATTCTAGATATTATTTTTTGTTGTATGAGTCTTAGTTTAAGGTCTAGAGACATCCTTGTTAGATAACACAGTTTCCCATTGCTTGGTTGAGATTGAGACTTCAAGTTCTTTCTTACATTTCCTCCCTTAATATCTGTATATCAAACTGGTTTGCTGCTAAAAAACATTTGTACAAGGTGATAGTGGGGTGTATTTGTTACATCAGAGTTAATCAGCTGTTTTAAGCTATTGGTCCAAAAGTGGTAGTTAGCCAATGCTTTATCTGAAGATATTGCCATTGAGCATTTAAGGGTAATTCATATGTATTTCTTAACACAGAGTATACATAAAATTCATCCTTCTCGTCTATCAATTGGCCTAACGTTAATATGGCCAAATTCATCCAGCTCTTCCATATCCCCATTTATTTCCCTATTTTTAGAGTCTGCTCTCCCCACAAAGTCATTTTAGTCTGGGAGAAAAGGTCAAATTTAAATTTTTGGACATGGTTGCCATATTATTCAAATTGGTGAAAATGTTTCAATAGTATCTCAGGTATTATTAATGTGTTTTGATCCAAGTGCTCCCCATCTTTCTGGAGGGTATACATAGCAGTATTCCAAGATAGCCTAGTTTGGACAGTTATTATCAGTTATGGGTCTCCAGAACTGTGTATTTGACAGTAAGTACGCATGGTGACATAATTATTTTATGTATAAATTTATTTCTATACCAAAGTATCATACGATATTTCAAGGAAGTGTACATTATACTATAAAAGATAATTAGTTTTTTAAAAAATGATAATAAAAACATAAGGAGAGCCTGCTGGATGAAGCCAGTGGCCCGTCTAGTCCAGCATCCTGTTCTCACAGTGGCCAGCCAGATACCTATCGGAAACTTGCAAGCTGGACCCAATGATACCAACCTGAATAAAATATTGGGGGGACCCCGGTCTGCATAATTGATTACAATATGTGGTACATGCTCACCATTTGAATGGCAATGTCCAACAGCCGCCTCCCCTCCTGTGGTTTCCAGCAGCTGGGATTCACAAGGATTCCCATGACCAACAGACCAAAAACTGAAGAGCCTGTCAGTACAAAAAAATAAATAAAAATGCTTTGAGAAACACCTGAAAATCAAAAGTGAGGATTCCTGTGCTGAATCTCAGTTGGAAGGGACCAGTGCCACTAAATGCCCAGCTTCTAGTTGAAGCCAGCTGGGCCTCTGTAACATGGGGGGCAACCAACAGTTCTCCTCCAGAAGATCTCTGTGATAGAGCTGGGATAGAAGGGCTCAGGCAACCCAAGCACCTCTGTATTCTGCTTCTACCCAGTGTGGCAGATGGAGCCTCCCTTGGGAAATGGCAGGAATGCATGTGCTATTGAATCCATGTGTGTATGTTTCCAGTCCTTTTTTTTTGCGGAGAAATTAAGCGCTCCAAGAGGCTGGTGCACACAGCTTCACTCGGCAAAGGCAGTCGATGGACTCAATGGAGCTCCGTCTCTACCTCGGCAGCTCTTACTAGAGCTTACCGGGGAGCTGGGGAGACGTCTGGAGCCCCTGCCGGGTCACCATGCCCCCGGGATGCTCTTCCCGGGGTTCTAAAAGGGGTCCGCAGAAAAGATTCCCCCCCGACCGGCCGCTCCAGCGCTTAACCAGAAGTCCAGCACTCTGCATTTGAAATAGCCAATGGGGGGTGGTAAGGGAAGAGGAGGGGTGCAAAATTATGGAGAAGGCGAATGCCCAAAAACAAATGACCAAGGAGCCAGAAAAACAACCACATTAGATTGTGACTCATCTGCCTGTGAGTCACCAGACAAACCAAACACAGGTACACCTCAAGGCTAATCCTTCGTTTGTCCTTTGCCTCGCCAAAGCTGCTGAGGCACAAGAGTATATTGCGCTCTTCAGTGTGATCTATTTTTTTAATGGGGGGGGGAGCAGTATTCAGCATCTTTGCTCTCTTTTTTTCCAGACCAAGTGACACTTGTAAGACAACAGCACGATGACTCATATCTCTGGTGGGCCATCCATTTATCAAGACCTGGCATAATTGCATCACTTAACAAAGTGCTTTTTACTGCCCTTGAGGACTAGTCAGAGGTGACTAAAACATGTGGGTTTTGCTCCCAGTGATGGATAAGGCTGTCAGTGGGTGCTGTTAATACCGTATTAGGAAGGGGCTTTCTCTGTACTGTTTCTGACGCCTGCTTAAAAACTTTTACGTTTGGGGAAGCCTACCCAGACATGTAATTCTAATATATATATATGTGTGTGTGTGTGTGTGTGTGTGTGTGTGTGTGTGTGTGTGTAATTCTAATATATATATATATGTGTGTGTGTGTGTGTGTGTGTGTGTGTGTGTGTGTGTGTAAATGGTTGGCTTTTAGCGCCCTCTCTCTCTTTATATGGGGGGGGGGGTAGACACCCACATGCCTCCTGCTTTAAAAGCACACTTCCATGTATCTGGGGATTTTATCAGTATTTTCTTTGGAATATTTCATATTGTTTTATGTAAAGCACTTAGAGAGTTTTGTTGATTAAAAGGTATATAAACCTTACTAAGTAAAACAAAAATAGCCACGATGGCCGTATGCCACCTCCAGTATTGGGAGTGCTTAGGGGCACAAGAGGGGAGAGGGCAGGTACGCTTAAATCCTGCTTGTGGGCTCTCCAAAGGGATAGGCTTGTTCACTGTGAGAACAGGACCAGACTGGGGCCCTTGGGGGATCCGGTCGGGATTCTTGGCAGGTCTGGCAGTGTTTGACCCAGGCATCTATCTCTCCGTCAATCCCCAGCCACCACACATAACTCTTGGCGAGGGCCTTCATTCTCACTACCCCTGGGTGTGTCTCGTGTAGGGCTGTGAGGACCTTTTTGCGGAGGGGCTGGGGAACGACGACCCTGCTTCCCCATAACAGGCACCCCTTGTGGGCCTACATGTCATGTTTGCGGGTTGTGTAGCCAGCGAATTCTGGCCTGGGGCTGCTGCTGGGCCATCCCCTCCACACCCAGTCCAGGATCTCGGAGATGACCCTATCTTTCGTAGAATGTTTCGCAACTTCTTGTGCCTGAATGGGGCGGTCAGGAAGTAGCTCCAGGCTCATAACCTCTTGCGCAGGTGCTGAGTCGGGGCCTGTTTCTAGTAGTGGTAGCCGGCTGAGGGCCCATCGCCTTCCCAGGGTGGTGGATCAGGGCATACTGGTAGCCAGCAAGGAAAATTAACCACTTGAGGATGCGGGGAGACAGCACTTGAGGGGTCTGCTTCTCAGGGGCAAACAGGCCCAGCAACGGCTTGTGGCCCACAGCGAGTGGGGGAGCTACGCGGCTTTGCTGGCAGCCTCCCCTTTCCCTGCACTCTGCCAGATGGTTGGTAGGGCGCAACGAGCCACTAAGCCCTATGGCTCCGCCGCCGCTACCTCCTCTCCCTCGGCCTGATTGTCACGCGCCTCTTTCCTTCCTACCCTCCTTGGCCCACCTCCCCTCTGCTCCTTCTGGGCGGGCCGCGAGCCGGCAGCTTTCGCCTCCTGTCGCGCGCGGGGAGCCCCGAGGCACCATCGTTGTCCCGCCTCCCCACTCAGCGGAACGGAGGAAAATTCCGCCTCGAGCCGGCATCCGGCTGGGCGGCTCCCACAAGCTCTTGGCGGCTGCGGCGGCCGAGGAGCCGCTCCTCGACTCTGAGGCGGCGGCTGAGGACGAAGACTGGCTGCCGCCGACTCCTCAGCCTCTGCCTCGGCCGCGGGAATCCCCTCAGCTGCCGCCCGCCGAGGCACCCCAGAGCCTCACAAGCCAGCGCAGGGTTCTGGCGGTCTGGCCAGCCGCGCTGCGGCCACCACATCGGCGGCGGCTTCTGGGGCTACGAGGTGGCCCCGAGTTCTAAATACTGAGAAAGAGGGGGCGCCGGAGGGATTTTTGCGCCACGGCGCAGGATGTGCTTAAGATGGCCCTGCTCCTACCACTTTTATTTTTTATTTTTCTATTGTGAAATAGTTATTTTGGAGTCGCAGAAAGACATTATATCACAGTAAAGATAAAGAAAAACGAAACCAGTAATTAATCTGGATCAGGAATTGACAGGCGAAGGAGCAATTAATTAGTAACAGCACTGTCACACTAAACAGGAAGCAACAGCAAATAGAAGCTACAAACAGGAAATTCATAATTAACATTTTTCAGAACATTGTTTGAACAAGGCTTAATTCTGAGGAAATATCATAGTAAGACCATTGTTGCATAGCTGCATATTAACTGCAACATGAAACCATCATTTTAGTTTCCTATTCAGTTGATTCCATTAAAAGAAATGCTTCTGCAGGTCAGAAGGACTCTCTTCTGAAAGTAGCCTTGCAAGAATGATTCCATCTTGCAGCAATATTTCCCTTGGAAGAAGAAGAAATGCAGGTGTAAAATTGTAATAAGACATCAAGGTGTGTTGATCAATATTGTCTTCTTTTCTCTCTCTTCCTAGTGGTGGTGAGAATGACGGGGATGACTTTGGCCACAACTGGAAACCTCCAGAGCAGGAGCTGATCGTGAAGCTGGTGGCCCAGATTGAGTATTACTTCTCAGATGAAAACCTTGAAAAAGATGCCTTTCTCCTGAAGCATGTGCGGAGGAACAAGATGGGATACGTCAGTGTCAAGCTCCTGACATCTTTCAAAAAGGTGAGCTTTGTTGCATGGTGGCTGTAAAGTGTTGCTTCCAGACAGAGGGGCCAGCAGAGTCCGTTTAGGCTATGCTCCTGTATGCATCTGGTTTTCCCTTCCTGTCCCTTTTCCCTTGTGTGTCAGCCCAGAACTTGGATACCAGAGGGCATTTCCACCATAAGAAAGCTTTGCTGTCTTTCAGTTACATGGGCCATGCAGGCAGCCTAAAGCTGCAGGAGCCAGTCATAGAATCATAGAGTTGGAAGGGACCCCAAGGGTCATCTAATCCAACCCCCTGCAATGCAGGAATGCTGTCCTGGCCCAGCACGGAGCCACTGAGTGCCCTGCTGCTCCCTCCAGCAGCCTGAAGTAGGTCGCTTGTGTGTGCTTGTGTCCCTTGGTTTGCCAGGCAGTTAGTACGGTACTTGCCCCAGGCTAATGGCAAATTATACAAGTGAATGAAAGTTTCTCCCATTCACTCACGGCTATGTCATACTATTCTGGTGTTTTATTTGTTTGTTTGTTTGAATTTCTATAGTACCCTTCACCTGAGGATCACAGGGCTGTTTACAATATAAAACCACAAAAGACGTAACATAGAAAGAAACTAAAACAATACCGCCAACCATAGATAGTTCAAGTAGCCAAAGGCCTGGGAGAAGAGGAATGTTTTTGCCTTTTCTCAATGAGCTACCTTCCCTTACAGGTAAAACACTTGACCCGTGACTGGAGAACCACATCTTATGCCCTGAAATATTCTGATGTTTTGGAGCTGAACGAAGACAACAGGAAGGTCCGCCGTAACACTCCTGTCCCCGTCTTCCCTAGTGAGAATCTCCCAAGCAAGATGCTGCTTGTCTATGACATCTGCTTGGTTTCTGATCTCCATCCTCCAGATGGAGGGCAAGAGAATGGATGTGTTCAAGAGAAGATAATGGAGCATCTCCTCAAAGCCTTTGTCAGGTTTGGCGTCATCTCGTCGGTTCGCATCCTCAGGCCCGGTCGGGATCTTCCACCAGATATCAAGAGATTCAGCAGCCGATACAGCCAAGTGGGAACCAAAGAATGTGCGATAATCGAGTTTGAAGAGGTAGATGCTGCTATCAAAGCTCACGAGTCAATGTGCATCAGGGACAACGAAACTGCCATGAAGGTTATCCTCATCGGAATGAAGCCTCCAAAAAAGAAGGTCCCCAAAGACAAGAACCGTGAAGACGACTTCAACAAGGCTCTCAGCAAAACGCGTTCAATGAACAAGAGGGTTGAGGAACTTCAGTTCATTGGTGATGAATCTTCAGCCAACAGTTCCTCTGAGCCTGAGAGCAACCCAGCATCACCAATGTCTGGGCGCAGAAGCAACTCTTCCAACAAATTGAGTCTTTCTGCCTACCAGAACAATCATCTTAGCCCAAACGTGTCTCCAAGATCCAGCCCTTGGAGCAGCCCTTCTGCACTGCGCAAAGTGTCCAGGATGTCCCCACTTGCCGGAGAAGGAAGGCTTAGCCTGAGCACCAGCCCTGAGACATCAAGGAGATGCGTGGATTATTCGTCGGACAGTAGTGTTACTCCTTCCAGCAGCCCGTGGGTCCAGAGGCGGCGGCAAGCTCAGACTCTGACACAAGAGAAAAGTCCTGTAGGCAGCCCAATGCAGAGTCCCAAAATACAGAATGCAGTTGGGTTACCTGTTGGCGTTCTGCGTCTGCCCAGGGGCCCTGATGGCACGAAGGGATTCTATAACAGCCACGAAAGGAACAGGCCCACCAAGAACGAAGAAGCTTCATGTGACGCATCAAACTGATGGACTATTCCAGTGTTGTCCTCCTCAAGGACTTGCATCATTGTAGTATTTTCATTTTCCTTTTTTTTAAAAAAGCTTTTCTATCTGTGTAGCTTTGTATGTTTGTATTTGCACTTAAATCTATGTTGTCTTCATTTTCTTTTCTTTTCTTTTGGTTGAAATCTCAGCTATGCTGCATTTTACTTCTCTTTTTTATACCAGGAATAACCAAACATTTTTGGGGGGGGGGACCTTTTTATTTTGCAAAGTGAAAATATATTTAGTATGTGCAATGGTCAGAGTTGTACCCATTATTTTAACAGTATGTCAAAGCCTCTCTTGTATGTAATCTTTGAAAGGAACTCTGGAGTTTCTGATATATTGCTAGCGTTGACTGTCAAAAAGACAACTCTGAGTGTTTTTTAGACAAAAAGTGTATTGGTATGAATAAAAAGCCACAAACATTAAAAAATGTTTCATCTCCTGGCTCATCAGGCTTCAAGCTGAGCAGGTGTGGATTGGATTGTAGAATGTATAACACTGTTTTCAGCCATGGGTTTGCTCTGTCTTCTCCTGCCCCGCAGGACCCTTGAGTATTGCAAAGAATACTGGGTTCAGCAAAACTAATATGAAGTGAATTTTGGGGCCCTGCTGGGATGGAAAATATTTACACAAATTCTGAGGGAATCTGTAAACACCTGAACCAAAATTTGCTACATTAATCTGGGTTGGAGGTGGGGGAAGTTATTGGATCACTGTGGCACATTCTAGGGTAGGCCATCAGTTTGTGCGGAGTCACCAGGCTATTTGGACCTAGGCGTCGCCCACCTGCATAAGCTGAGAGTGCCCCTGAGTGGGCATGGTTGTATATTTCAGAGAGAAACCAGCAACAGTGGGGGTTGTTTTTATTCAGGGAAGCTGTTCATGAACCTTGATAAGATTTTGTTCTGAGGGATCTAAAAGTTACTGGGAAATACAGTTGGGGAAAGTGAGATGCTTATGTGTCAGACTTTGGGGAATTGGATCCCTTCCCCGGTGGCAGTGATTGAGAAGATCAAACAAAAGGAGCATTCTTACCAGAGTTTCTTTAATAATCACAGCAAGAGACAAAGGAATGCATATCTCCCTAAAAATGGTATTGCTCCCAGTAAAGGTTCACCCCCTCCATCCACATTAATCTATGCCACTCCTACGTCAGGTAATCTGAGCTTGTTGCCTCTGCGCTCTCTGTTCTATCACTCTCAAAGCCCATCTAGTCTTAGGCGAGGGGGGGGGGGTCAGGAATGCTGTCCAAGGACACGGAATCTGCCCAATATCTCTTTCCTGGTGTTTCCTCTTCTAGCTGTTCCTCACCCAGTATTTCCCAGCTTTTCCCCTCGGGACTATGCCCTTCTGCAAGCCACTGTTCTACATCAATACTGTCCTCCTGCCCTTGGGAAGGTTCAGGAGAAGGGGGGGGCCTCCCACCATTCCTCCTCAGTCCAGTCCCTGACATCATGGAGGAAAAACAACTACACTGCCCCCCTATGGAATGGAAGCCAGGGCCAGCCAAGGAAGGTTTGCTGCTAGAGGCAAAGCAGAAAATGCTGCCCCCCCCCCCGCTCCTATGTGTGCACCTGCCACCCCCAACTCCTCTACTGCTGTGAATCAACTGGCAATGGGTTTTTTCCAGCCGGAACTCACTGGATTCGGAACTCCATTCCGGCACCACTCTGGTGGGTGCCATTGCCATTCTAAGAGAACAAGGGAGGGTGTCATGGTGAATTCTGGCACCTCTTTTTCTAGAAAAATAGCACTGCCTGCTGCCATCAGCGCACAGCAGAGGAGGAGGTAGAAGCCAGCAAGCAGAGGAGGCTCTCCAGGAAGGCTGGATCTGCCAGCCGCCCTGCAGCAACAGCCTCACCTCACCTCATGAGCAGGTGACCTTTGAGTTGCCTTCCCATTCAAGGGAGGGGAGCCCTTTTCAGCCCAGGACCACATTCCCTCATGGGAAGCCTTCTGGGGGCCACATGCCTGGAGCAGCAGGGCCAGAGGCAAAAGTGGGCAAAGCAACAGTTGCGGCTCTTAGCCGTTGGTAAGGCCAGTTGCATTCCAGCTGCGTCTGAGGTTTTCCTGTGCCCACCTCTCCATCCAGGCAAGGGAGAGGCAGGGCTGGCAAGGGGGGTGGCCTGGAAGGGGGCTTAGGAAAGGTCTTGGGGGGCCAGATAGTGAGGTCTGGAGGGATACATTGGGCCCACAGGCTTCTGTGTTCTGCCGCTTGTGAATAAACAGCTTTTCTTCTGCTTCAGCCTCCTAATAAGTCTTGGTACCCCAGGGGTCCAGCCTGGCAGTGAAGCCACACAGCACAATGGCCAATCAGCTTCAGGCAGGAGCCATTGTGAGATCATGGGTAATACGTATGTAGGGTAATAGTGGTATTAATAATCATCACCAGACCTAGGGCCAGCCAAGTGTTGGGATGAACACAATATGGCTTTTCCCTACAGGTAAGTGTCATCTGCTCAGATGAGGTGACTTCACACTGGGCTCCTCCCTGCTTCTAGGACTGTGAAAGAGGATCTCTAAAGCAGGGTGGGAGACCTGCCAGGGTCATCCAGATGTTGCTGGATGACAGCTCCCATCCCTGCTGACCATTGGCCAACCTGGGGGGGGGGGGACCACCAGGCGGATCTTTGCACCCCAGCGCCGCATATGCTTAAGACAGCCCTGCTGAGGCTGGTGAGAGTTGGAGCGCAACAGAATCTGGAGAGAACCACATTGGCGCTCTCTTCTAAAGGCTGACTACTGAGGAGAGTACCCTTCTGTTTGGGGCCTGCTTGTGGCTTTCCCACTGGGATCTGGTTGGCCACTGTGAGAATGGGATGCTGGACGGGCCACTGGCTTGACCCAGCAGGGCTTGTGGGTTGTAGTGGGAGTATAGGAAGCAGCTGGTTGATGCCGCTTGCATTACCGTGTTAGCAGTACCTGGACCATGAAAGGTTGACAAATCACCTCAAGTATTAAGGATGTTTCCCATGTGTTGCTTTGCCAAACTCAGCTGGCAAGTGCCAAGGGAACTTTACCCAAAACAGGGACCCTAAGAAACGGGGGGAGGTGTCAACATGATAGTTGAAACTCCCAGGCTTTGCAGAAGTACAAAATCTTTAGGGAGGTAGCAACCTGACCCTCACCCAAAAAATCACAACCCAATGAAACCTGCATTTGCTCAGTGGCCACAGAATGTTAAATACTGTTCCAGGTGAAATGTGGGTTTGGAGCAGGGAGTTATGGGGAGGGGAGATATAGTTCATGCCAGGAATAATTCTATATGTTTCTCTTTTACTAAATTAATGGGCTCCTGCCCTGACCTCTTCCTCCCCACCCACCCCATAACAGCATTGTTAGTTGTTTCTTTTTGTGTGGCGTATCTGCCTGGGAAATTTCACTGGTGTGTTTAGAGATGGTCAACAAGGCATCTGGGGAAGGGGGAGGAAACTGCCCTGCTGGGTGGGCACAGCCTTTCTGGATTTCTATTGTAGTAGGTGTAGGATTCATTTGTCAGAAAAGAACAGGAAAACTAAGCCCTACTTGTCCTCTGCCATGCCTTTTTCACAGAGCTTCCTTGCCTCCCTATGCCATCGCCCCAGCATATGGCATTCACAGGCCCGCCTGCCTCTACGTTCCTAGTCCCGTAAGTATGGATTCCCCTCCGCCTATTTTTTTTTTGTCTCTTGGCCTTGGTGTAGCTCCAAGCCTAGACGACTGCATTATGAGCTCAATGTAGGGTTGCCCTTGAAGAGTGTTTGGGAGACAATCTGTTTCCTGGCTGGGTTGGGTGCATATTGCCCATGGTTGAAAGTCTGGATTAGTTCCCTTGCCATATACAGGGAATGGTTATCTTGCACTCAACCAAAACACGCGAAACTGCTGGTGCACACACCTCTTTTGGCCCCAGAAGGGGGCGGAATGGGCTTACATGGAACGGCTGACACATACGATAACCCAGAATACAACCCCTGTGCAAATAGAGAGTTGCCTGTGCTGCACTTGACATGGGCAGCTCTATGGTTTGGGGCTCTGAATGTTTAAAGGAGTGTCCCTGCCCTGTGCCCCATTTGCAATTTATTTGAACAGCTGAGACTATCTCCTTGTGTCTACAAGTCTTTGAAATGTTTTTCCTGACTCAGCCGGGACCCAATTTGCAAGACAAGCTTCCAATGTAGGAACCTCTTGGCATGTGTGTTTTCTTGAAGATGCGTAATCAACTTGGATATCTTTTATAACCTTGGTTTGTTCTCTCACTCTTTCTCTCTCTCTCACCCCACCCCAACAAGTACTGATAATTTATTCTGTTTTCCTAAAAGTTAGCTTGTATATAAAGCTGCCACTGATCCACCCACCTTAGTCCAGTATTGTCTACTCTGACTGGCAGTGGCTCTCCAGGAATGGGAAGCTATTTAGGTGGTGATGCTGGCGGGGACTGACTCTGACACCTTCTATGTGCAAAGTCAATCGTTACCACTGACATAGCTATGGACCCTCTCCATAATGGAGGTGATTATGATGAACACAGCAGTGCAATTTTTGAAAATTAATTACATTTTAAAAACAACAACACAAAATATTATTACTGAAGGAGTTTTGGGAAAGCATGTTGGTAATGCAGTTGGTGAAGGCCCGTGGCTCAGTGGCAGAGCTTCCACCATGCATGCAGAAGGTTCCTGGTTCAATCCCTGGCATTACCACGTAGGCCGGGAGAGAGTCCTGCCTGAAACTCTGGAGAGCTGCTGCCAGTCAGTGTAGACATTAGTGAGCTAGATGGGTAGATGGGCAGATGGGCCAACTTGGTATAAGGAATCTTCCTATATTCCTAAGTTTATTATATTTTATTGTCTCCGTGAAGATTGTAGACTACCATGGATTCATGAGAGAATGCATTAAACACCGGGGAGCCATGATCGTTGATCTGAGCGAGGCTAGAGGTAAAAGCCTTATTAGGGTTAAGCTGATGTCTTGATGGTGCCTCCATCCCTTGTTACCACCCAAAAGCCACAGAATGTGATTCCCAGAAACTCCTTGCCAAGGTTTCTGCAAACATCTTGTACTTGAGGCATGTTTGTTTGGATTGAAACTGGAAATACAGTTCGCTCTCCACTACAAATTGCCCTGGAGATTTGAAAACAGGATAAATGCACCTTGATATAAATTCATAATGTTTTGTGCTAAACAAAGTAATGTATGTTTATTATGCTCTAATAGGAATATGTTCTGGTTTTTTAAACCCTAATTACTGATTTAATTACTCATTTTAAAGAGTAGTGATTTTTAATGATGCAAGTTTATGTGAATTCTGTTAGCTGGTTTTAAATTTTGTTATCTCGCTTTGTGCTGCTGAGGTCTGAAGACCAATGTAATAAAAGATATTTGATTCTGCTCTCCAAGTTTTCAGACATGGAGTCTTTCCAAGCCCAGGGATGCCAGGGATTGAACCTGAAGCCTTCTGCACACAGTGCATTCTCCCACTGACCTGCAGCCAATTGTTGTTGTTGGCATCTGTCTGTCTCGAGAGACAATGGAGTGCACCTCCGGGGGTGAGGTCATGCTGCTGCATTAGCAGCATTAGTGACCTCGCTGGGGTGCAAGCCGGAGCAGTGTGTAGGGAGGTCCTGAGCTGCCCAGATGACAAGATCCCCCTCTTGGTCTCTCTGATGTGATCCAAAGGAAAGCAGAACAATACCTTTGGCACCAGCTTGCGTTGCCAGTGTGATATTTGCTTTGTTGACAAGTATGCAGGCAGAGCATGAGTAGAGGCAGGCAAATGGCAAGGCAACAGGTCTCCTCAGATTCTGACTGCAGTTTGCACCACATCCAGCAAGAGAGATTAACTGCATTGGAGGAAGAGCTACAGCCAAGTAGAAGGTCGCAGGCTCCATCCCTGGCACCTCCAGAGAGGGTTGTGAGAGTCCCCTGCCTGAAATCCTGGAAAGCAGGCACTTGTCCTCATGGGCAGTGCTGCCCCTGGGTCTCACTTGTATAAGGCAGCTTTTTGTACTGCTCTGTGCGGGACCCAAAGCTGCGACTAATGGAGAAGCAAGCTGTCTTCAGGTGCTGACTCTGTGAGCCCCTCCGTCCTGTGCTCAGGCTGCACATAGGGATAAATAAAAGCCATCTATCCTAAAGACACTGCGGTCTCTGTTGACCTTCATTCCAAGGAAAGTGAACCCCAAGTAAAGCGCTTGGAACCCTTGGGAGTCTCTTGTTGTTTGGAGATTGGGGGGCATGTATTATGAAGATCAGAGTGCAGCACCCTCGATTCATTCATTCCTAAGAAGAATATTTTTTTCTTCCATACGTGGGAAACTGTGCTAAACTCGTCACTTTCCTTTCTTCAGGACCTGGCCTTACGTGGGAACAAAAGTGGATCAATTATGTCAACGTTGTCAACTCCATCAAGCCCTGGAGAGCAGCTGGCAAACCCTTTGGTGAGTGCCTGGGTTTCTCCCTCCTTTCTCATCTTCTTTTCTTTCTTTCAGATGACACAGCATGTGGTTTTTGATGCTAGCCCTGCCTGCACAAAACAGCCCCCTTCAAGATATGACTCGCTTGGTTTTATTAATTTCAGCAAAGCTACTGTGAGTAGGATTAGTTGAATACCACCTGCAGGTTCTTGGAGTGGGTTTGGACCAGTTCACACATGCATGCCCAACACTCCAGCAATGCCTCCGCCTGTGCGAATGTGGTCACAGGACTTCCTCTGTGTTATTGAGAGCCAGTGAAGGATCATGACTAGCTTGGACTAGGGAGGCCTGGGTTCAAGCCCATGAAGGCTATGCTTTGCCTCCACAGCCAGAGGCAGCAATGCTTCTGAGTATCAGTCACTGGAGAGATGGCTCTTGTGCTCAGATCTTGCTTGTGGGTTCCCCCCCGGCATCTGGCTGGCCCCTGGGCTAGATGGGCCTTTGGTCTGACGCAGCAGGCTCTTCTTAGGAGACTTTGGGCAAGTCATGCGCTCCCCCGACAGGGCTGTTGCAAGGATAAAGAGTGATATAACCACATGTGCACCATCTTGAGTTCCTTGCAGGCAGGTGGGATAGACGTGTGAAAAATAAAGAATGAAATGTAATATATTTTATAGGAACAGAGGGGGCTGCCTTATACTAAATCAGGCTATTTTGGCTGCATAGCCCAGTATTATTGACTCTGACTGGCAGCAACTTTCCAGAGTCTGAGATAGAGATAGGTCTATCTCCATCACCTGGTGTTTGGTCAGTTTCAATCAGGACTGAATGGCGGGGTGGGGTGGGGGAGATGTCCCTGAGAAGGGGAGTGAAGGTGGACAGGGATCTGGAAAGCAAGTTCTATCAGTAAAAGCTATTCGGAAAACTATAGCAGGGGTGTTGGACTAGATGACTTCTAAGGCCCCATCTAGCATGACACTCTTGCAAAGCTTGCAGACCTAAGTCAAGGACAAGGAAACTGGCAGCTGGCGGCCCTCAGTATGCCCTCCTTGCCCCAATTTTAGGCTTGAAAAAAGCCTCTTATAAAAGGCTGCTTGAGAGCCTAATGGCAGTGCTGATGGCCATTTCCTGAGAGGCAACAGCGGGGTGGGAGCAGTATCCCTTTCTGTGCACCTGCAACCCTCTGCTGGAAGGATGAGTCAGGTAAGAAGCCTCCCTAGCTTTTGTCCAGGGGTCTCTTGCACTGAGAGATGCTCCACCTGCTACATCTGCCACCTGGGAAGGCAAGATGCTCATCTTCTCTTGGGGCTTTGGCTGTGGATTCTTTCATACAATTTGCAACTCTCTTTGGTATTTTGTAGTGTGTGACCGACTATGGCTCTGGACCAGTTAAAAGGCAAGAAAGCAAGATAAGGAAGAAAGAAAAGACCAAGACAGCTTCTAAGCTCTTTGTGCTTTTATTAAACTTGCCAGCATCAAATGAGAACGTTTTTCTGGGGTTAAGTTTGAACCTGCAAGTGGTAAAATGAAAACAAACCAGAGCAAGAGCAGTCATTCGAGGATCAATGTTGACTGTAAAGGCAGCCCTCTTAGGCATTCCTGAATGTGCCTTTGCTCTTTGGAATGTTCTGTGCTCCTGGCATTTACTCATTCACTTTTCAGGGAGGATCTCACACGTAAGGTTATTACAACAAGCAGAGTTCACAATAGGATGGAAAAGACAACATCTCTGTTTAGAAAAAGCTGTTGCTGCTTCTCTTCCTCCATGATGGCTCTAGGAGGGAGGGGCCACCAGGGGAGTGGGATGCCATGAATTTATTTCTCTCCACAAAGGGCAAAGGTGGTCCTTCCCTCTGCATATCAATCTGGCTGCTTCCACTGCAGCGTTTAAAATGGCCATTTGCAGCTCCCATTATTTCCTTTGGGCCTCACTGCTGTACAACGGGCATTCTTAACGTCTCTCTCTTTGCGGACATTTCTCTCCTCATCTTTAGCGTCTGGGACTGAGATCTTGCACATTAAGCTCAGAAGAGGGGTGGGGTGGGGGATCTCCTACCTGACAGAGGCAGCTCACACTTTTAACATGCTTCTGATCTCATTGCCCTCCCTACAGCAGAGAACAGAAACGCGCCTCAGCCACCTTCTGCCTGCTTTAAGAACATTCCATCCCAGGATAAGGTCTGCTAAATTTTCCAGTTATGCAAAACTAGCATATCAACTTTCCCCCTGACACATTCATTTCTTACAGGCAGAGAGTTTTAACATCTGGGGCATTCAAAGACATGCGCTGCATACAGACCGGCTTCACCAGCTAATCCTTCTGAATGTATAAACTGACTTAGAAAACACTCTGCGCTCTTTGCAGATGATCTAATGGTCACAACACCAGACCCCATAAACACAGCAACCTCCTTAATCAGAGAACTCAATACTATACATTTGCAATGGTGTCGGACCTACAGGTAAATTTTGCAAAGTCGGTAGCTATGAGCTTCAACACCCTACCTCACACCCAAAAAGAATTCACTAACGTCACCAAGGCAAAACTTTGCCGCACCAAGTTCAGATACCTAGGGGTACAAATAACCAGAAACCTCAATAAATTATATCTCCACAACTACAACCCCTTGTGGCGACAAATTAACAAAGACCTAAAGAGATGGAACAACCTGAACTTCACTCTCTCAGACAAAATAGCCATGATCAAAATGATCACCCTCCCCAAACTAACCTACCTATTCCAAACCCTCCCAATCTGGATTCCCCTAGCCCAACTCCGTAAATGGCAGAAAAACCTGCATTTATCTTCTCACACAAAAAACCAAGACTAAGCCCCAAATACCTGCTCCTCCCCTCCTCAGAGGGAGGATGGGGAGTGCCCAACAGAGAAGCATATTACATTGCCAACCAAATATGCCACATAATTCCATATATACTAGAAGATGGGACAAAACAATGAATACACCTGGAGAGGGACACAATTGAAAATACCTGCACCACAGCATAACCTTTCCTCCCAAACTAAGGAAAATTCCCACACTAAACAGGTACACACAGACCATGCTTAAAGCATGGAAAGCAGAAATGGGTAAACTGCCCCCAGCCCCACTAATTCCCCTGTCACACCACCCATTATTCCATCACAGCACAAAACCTCACTCTGAAACTCACTTACAGGTGGTACCTAACACCAAGGAAATTAGCGCTAATACGCCCAGGAACCTCACCAAAATGCTGGAGAGGGTGCACCTCTACAGGCACATACCTCCACATGTGGTGGGAATGCTCCAAAATCCAACTATTCTGGACAACAGCCATAAGAGAAATATGCAAAATAGCTAAGCAAGTATTAGAAATCACCCCAGAACTGGCCCTACTAAACGCCTTCCAAGATAATAATGCCCACTCATATCTCAAAGAACTCATAACCCACCTACTCTCAGCAGCCAGAAACATCAAAACCAGACACTGGAGAGACCTGTGAGGAGTAAGCCTGGACCATTGGTACCAAATAGTATGGGAAACAGCCTTACTAGAAAAATTAACCAATAAACTGAAACTGACAAGGGGACAAATAGAAGATGCCTTCACCCCAGTATGGCTCCCTTTTATCACATACACAGCCCAACATGACAATGACAAGCATCCACCAACCGCATACGAATCAATATGGCTAACCTGATCCAAAAACAGCCACCCACCCCACCCCACTCACACATGAAAACAAAGCACCACAGCCAATCACAAGCAGCCACATCCTAGGCCAACCCCAACTTCTCTCACCAGTAAAGGAACACAAGCAAATAGTAAAGAGAACCTGCACAAGCGACGCTGACACAAAACCAACATCGCCACCCGACCCCACTCCACTTACCAGTCCCCCCACCTCTTTCCCCCTTTTCTTCCTAATGTAACACTAATGTCTCAACAAATGAAACTGATCTGTAGAAAATGTAACTTGAAAAAAGAGATATTGCACATACTTTTGTAAACCAAGAAATCTTTAATAAAAAAATACATTTTTTTTTAAAAGAAAACACTCTGCACATGGAGCATGAGTGCCATAGTTGTTGGTGGTCTGATATGGCTATTCAAGCACAGATACTTTCAGTTGATGCCACTGCTCCTTCAGTTTCGTTTTTGTATGACTGGAAGCAAAAATGCAGTTGATGGCATTGTAGGAGAGTTCCCAGATCTGTGCTTTGGACAGCCGGAATGTGTCCGCAAGCAGCTGGTACTCCTGGCTCAGGTCAGTCTCAAAAACCCCCTTGTCGTCCGTCTGGCAGTAAAAGAAAATGGTAAAAGGGTTATTTTTATAGGCTTTGGGCACTTAAAGGACTGCATTACAGAATATTTTCCTAGCCAGCAATGTAGCCTGCCTTCCAAAAATACATCCTATATAATAAAGAGCCTCTGTCCGTACGTACCACTTTCCGTGTGTCACAGGAATTCGCAACTGCGCGTGCGTTCCAGTGACACAGGGATTGGAGGACGCAGACCAATAGGAGCGGGGGCAGAGGCGCGAAGCGCCGCTGCCCGCAGCCTCCTCCTGTCGGCCATCTTATCGCGCTGGCGGGGAGAAGGCGGCCGCTGGAGAAGGCGGCCGCTGGGCTGCTTCCTTGCCAGCCGCTGGCGGGGAGAAGGTGGCCGCTGGAGAAGGCGGCCGATGGGCTGCTTCCTTGCCAGCCGCTGGCGGGGAGAAGGCGGCCGCTGGCCGCCATTCTACGGTGGCCGGGCAACCGCGACCCCGCGACGGGGCTTGGTGGGGCTGGAAGCGGAGGAGGCCCGCGGAGGAGCGCCGGCTGTAGGCTCTGTGGGAAAGGGGCGGTGCGGAGGTGGGGAGGCGCGGACGAGGTCTGCTGCCGGCTGCGCTACCCACCCGGGACGGACGGAGGGCCGGGACGGACGGAGGGGGCTCTTTTTCTCCTCAGTCGTCGCAGCTCGCGCGCCCGCCCGCTTCCAGCCATGGCAAGCGGGAGGGAAACCGCTGCCACGGCGAGCGGAAAAGGCAAAAAAAAACTGCCCGAAAAGCGGCAAAAATGGGGGGGGGGAAAACAGAGAAAAAGCGATTGCAGAGCCGCCCGCTGGCAGGGGAGGGGGGGATTGGGCCTGGCTGGGCCCATCTGGAGCCTCCTGTTGCCTGCACCGAGCGAGCGGGGAGAGCACCTATGTCTGCGCGCTGCCTGTGGTTCCGCCTGCGCCGCCAGCACCATCTTTCTCCCCCCCTCCTCCCCTCCCTTGGACAGAGAGGGAAGCCGGAGGAGGAGGCGGAGGGAGAGCGAGCGAGCGCGCGGCGGCGGCAGCCACCTCCCCCCCACCTGCACACACAGCTCGCTTCTCTCTCACGAACGGGAGCAGCGGCAGCAGCAGCGACTCGGCGGCCGGCGCTGGCCCGCCCGGCTTCTCCGCCGCCGGCGCTGCCTCCGCTGACGTGCCCAGCCCGGCCCAGCTCGACGCTGCCTCGGTGGAGCAGCAGGAGGAGCTGCTGGCGCTCCACCCTGGAGGGGAAGGGGGCGGAAGGCGGGCCGGTGTCGGCGAGGGAGAAGCTCGCCAGCAGCGGGCGGAGCGGGGTTGGCGGGGCCTCTGTAGGTGCGCGGCGTGCGAGCGAGCGGCGGCCGTTGGGGGCCGCGGCGGCAGCGCCTCCACCGCCAACAGACCCGCCTGGCTGGGCTTCAAGCCGCACGGCTTCGGGGGAGAGACATCGCCGTCGCCTTCGGGGCGGTAGCAAGCCAAGAGAGCCCGTAATCGTTACGGGCTTAATTTACTAGTTTTATATAAAGCTTTCTGTTCCTGATGTCAGTGCTGAGGGCTGTCGCTCGTGAGGCCGGAAGGGTGCGGGGTTCAGGAGGCGCCAGAAAGGCCATTATGAGATGACTCAACCAGCAGCTGTTCACCACCAGGGACAAGCAGAACTTCCATGGCCAGGGGCAGCATACCTGTGAATGCTGCTTGCTAGATACAAAGTAGAGGGAAGGGCTGTTGCCTTCATGCCCTGTCCATGGACTTCCTGGAGGCAGCATGGCGTAAAGGTTGGAGTGTTGGGAGACCAGGGTTCGAATCCCCACTCAGCCATGAAGCGCACTGGGTGACCTTGGGCCTTTCAGCCTAGTCTAACTCACAGGGTTGTTGTGCGGAGTAAAAATGAGGATGCCACCTCAAGCTTATTGGAGAAAAAAAGTGGGCTATCCATGTAATAAAGAAATATCATTTGACTGGCCATTGTGGGAGACCAGAATGCTGCAACAGATGGCTCCTCCTGATCTGGCTGGGCTCATCCTCTTCTGATTGAGAAGCAAGGCTATTATAACATGTCAACAGGGGTCTCCCTATCGTTTTTGAAGAGGTTCTCCACCCTGGCATCTTTGTGTGTCTGGATAACGCAGAGTGTCTTACGCAAAGAACGATGGGATGACCCAGGTTGTACCAGAATCCGAAGTGGTGTTGGTCGCTAGAAGGCACCGTCTGGCTTTTGAGGTTTGACGTCAGGCAGAGTTCTGAGGAAGAGAGAAGTCTGGTTCAGAAGGGGTCAAACGGGGAGAGCGAGCATGGGAAGGCCGGCCAAAGCACTTGCCCTAAAGCGCACGTGGTCATCTCGCACGAGCAAAGCCTCATTCCGGCGGAAGTGTAGCAGTGAAGACAAAGAAGCAGACCCTAGTGTGAAGGCCTTGGTGTTGCTCTGGTTGTGTCTGCGGACTCAACATGTCAGTAGTGGCATGTGGCACCCACGTGGCATGGCCCACCTCATACCTCATGGAAGGAAGCACTGGCTTGAGAGGGCTTCCACATGGAAACTGGCCCTGCGTTAAAGAAAGGCTTTTCCCAGTGGAAGTGTCCCCAAATCCCCTTGTGAAGCTAGAAATGGCACGTTGGATGTGGACATTGTGAAGAAGGGAGAAGAGAACCAACGGCGGTCAGCACCAGCCACCTTCCTTCCCTCCTCTCCCCAGGGATTGGCCTCCGCCAGGCCTGAGAAAATGCTGCCGCAGCCACAGAGATCATGGTAACCGCAGCTGAGCTCTGCCAACCAAGGGCGAAATGGCAAAGGAAAAGTGAATCCCAAGGACCCTCAATCTTTCCTTCAACGCCTTTCCTTACCTAGGGGTGTGTGGTTTTGCTGAACCAGCTGTACAAGATCCCCTGAGGCCAATGATGAAGAATGAAGAAATGTACCGTGTCCAATTCTGTCAGGTGGCAGGCCCAGGAGAAGCCTGGTCTCCTCTTCCTGGTTTGGGATCTGAGAGAAGACACACAGATTAATTATGCACTGTATTTGACCATCCTGAATCCACCATGCAGCTTTGTTGGATGACCCCCTTTGGGTTCCAGTATCATGAGGAAGGAAGAAAACCCCACTGTGTTGCCTTTCTGCCCACTGTGCATAATCTGATGGGCCTCTGCCATGATTCCCCCGTGATCACCTTCACCCCCTCAATGCATTTGGTCACCCCGTTGGGCACCTTTTCAAGTTCTATAAGCTGAAATAACCAGACCAACCAACCAAAACAAGAGCCCCATAAGATCTATTGCAGGAGAGTTTTTTGGAAATAGCACGTAGTATATAAATGTTTGTTTTATTAAAATGCAAAATCAAGTGTACAACAAAATCATCACAGAAAACAGGTGTGAAATGTTGATGCAGAGATGGGTACAGAGACATCAGTCAATACATTCCAGAGTTTTGGCAAAAGAGAAATTCTAACAAGTCTGTAAAAACCAAAACACCATAAAGATGGATATCCCTTATTTCCCAGAGGGATGAGGTGCCTTTCCAGCAAAGCTTAGTTTGTGAAGCTCTGCATGTATTACTCTATTTCATTGCGTTATTCACAGCTATTTAGAGGGGAGGCAGGGAAAGCTACGTGCTCTGGTCCCAATCTTGATCAATATTGCATCCATCACTACTATAAAAACAACCCTAGACATATTGAATGCAATCGCACACTGAATGCAAATAATTGTTTGTCACACTGCGGCTTTGCAGTGGAAATGGAGGCCATGGTGGCACTGTGCAGATGGCAAAGACAACCTGCCTTCCAGGTGATGCAGGGAACCCTACACACATCACTTAAAAAAACAAATCCTGGTGCCACATTTAGCCCGAGAAGCTGCTCAGTGAGCATTCCCTGCAGCAGAACGTTACCTCCGAAAGGTGCAACGCCAGCTTCAGCCCAGCTTTTTTCGCTTCTAAGAGAGGCTCCAGAAAGTCCTTGCCATGTCCTGCCTTGAAGGTAAAGCAAAAATATAGCTTAGGAAAGAAGTTTATATAATTATGCATGTCGTGGAGAATGTGGAGAGAGTCTAGAACTCGTGGGCGTCCAGAGAAAGCGAATGTTGGGAGGATTCAGGACAGATAAAAATAAAGTGCCTCTTCAGCAGTGCAGAGTTAAACTATGGAACTTGGGTGGCTTTAAAAAAGGGGTTGGACAAATCCATGGAGGAGGAGAGGGCTATCGAGGGCTCCTGGCCAGGAGAGTCAAGAGGCAGTAATGCTTCTGAATGCCAGTTCCTGGAAGCCACAAGAGGGGAGGGGAGTCTTGTGCTCAAATCCTGCTTGCAGGTTCTGCACAGGCACCT
This sequence comes from Darevskia mixta, assembly GCA_034641385.1. Lineage (NCBI taxonomy): Eukaryota > Metazoa > Chordata > Lepidosauria > Squamata > Lacertidae > Darevskia > Darevskia mixta. Next base: position 4,334,123 of record JAWWNH010000073.1, on the reverse strand, counting down.
GGTTGGCCACTGTGAGAACAGGATGCTGGGCTAAATGGGCCATTGGCCTGATCCTGCAGGCTCTTCTTAGGTTCTTAAGATACAGGTGAACAGAAGCCTTAAAACAGCCTCCACCAACCTGGTGCCCTCCAGCTGTTTTGCATTACAACTCTGCTCAGCTTGAGCCAGCACAGTCCCAGCATCCACTTATTTATTTCCTGCCATTCACCCGAAGGTCCCAAGGCAGGTCACAACACTAATGGTTTAAAGCAGGTTGACGAAGGCTGGCTTGACTCATGATAGAAACATATGATAGTTTGGGTGATGGCAGAGGTGTTTCTTTCTTCTTCTTTTTAAAGAAAGCTTACTGAAGGGTTTCCACTGAGGTCCAAGCCTACCACCACTCCATCTGTGGAAAGCAGGAACTCTTCAGCCAGTTTGACTGTTTCCTTGGCAACTGTTTGCCCTCCTCTTCTATCCACAGATAACAGAAACCTAGAATATAGATAGCCATATTATTGCAGAAGTAACAACCATTAGCTCACAAATGAGGATTGCGATGTAGGGACTGGTCCAGGTCGAAAACTGTACAGCGGCAGCCAACTTCTTTTCCTGCTCAAGTGAATGCAATTGGCTGTGTGGAGCTCCTCTTGCAGAAAAGGCTACGCAGACAGGGAAAACACCAGATAAGCTCTGGGAATCCTTCGCTGGGGATTCAGCACTAGAATCAGTGGCATTGAAAACAAAAGGAGTCTGGCTTACAAACTTACCTAACATCTATATCCAATCCATCTTCCTTGCATTGTCTTATGCCCTCAAGTACAGCTTCCACATAGGTCCTTTTGGTCATACCTATGAAGAGAAGATCTGCATTCCTTTCAAACAGAAGGTATGAAGTGTTTGTGACATACACACATGGCTACCCCAGGGTTTTGCTTCCTGTTATGCCTGGGCCACAGTCATACCCCAATCCATCTATCACTAGAGTTCAGGCCACAACTGACACCCCCCCCCCCACTTTCTTTTCACAGCACTCAAGCGCAGATACAGGCTGGACATTGGCCAAGCCAGGGTTGCACTACTGCAGAAAGCCCCTGGGGTCAAAAAACGGCAGGGCTTTAGCTCCATCCTGAAAGCCAGGAGGTCCCAGGAAAGGGCACAAGATGAGGCTATTCATACCCAGCCCGGCCCACTGCACCAAAAACTTCTCCGTGCCATTTAGTTATTCAGATGTGTGCTCTCGTATAGTCTCATTTCTTCAGCTTGGAAGCTGCCTTGTGTATAGCAATGTAGAAAGCTGGTCTATCCCAATTAAAAAGGGAAATGAAATGAAATAAATAAAACCTATTCCCAATAGTTACGGACTGCTTTTCACCCTAGATGAGGAATCTAGGTGGGGAACCTCCACCAGCCCTGGCCTGCCTTTTGGCCCCCAAGGGTCTTTTAGGGAAGCCCTTCCCCCCTGCCTTGTGATGTCAGCTGTCAAGCAGGTAAGGCAAGAACCTGGAGTTGGAAGTGAGCTGAAGCAAGAAGTGCTCCCACTTGACCTCAGCTGGTGGGGGTGGGGGGTGGGAACATGCCTTGCTCAAGAAGGGGGGGCACTTCTCCCTCACACAGCGGCCTTTTTCAACTGATGTTTTCATAATAATTTATTTTATTTGTAGTTTTGCTGAGTGTTGTTTTTTTTAAATGCAAGCAACCTTGAGTATGCTTTCTGTAAAGCTGGTATGAAATAAATTGTTTCACTGAATGGAGTGGCTGTTGTGAGGTATTTGGGTGTCCCACTCTCCCCAAATCCTGGTGAGGGGAGAGCATTTCTTCTTGGAGGAGAACTTGGGGGTGGGGTGGGGGTGCTTAGTGGCAAAGAGCAGGCAGTTATAAATTGAAAGGGAAATCCATTTGTCACCAGTGGTCGGCTCATCTCTGGGCGTGCTCCTTAGCTCTAGGTACTTGACTCCATCAGCAGCAAATTCCTGGACAACATCTTTCATTACCTGAAATTATAGTGGTATTTTAAACCTAAAGGATATTCACAAAGCACACTGCCGTCGTTTCAAAGCTTTAACACCCCCCCCCCAGAAAAAAATCAAATCTAAAATACCTGGTTCCATGAATCTATTTTTCATAAATAATTCTTTTATCATCATTAAATATAAATATATGCAAAATCTAGGATATAAAAGTTATGCTTCATATACAATTATTTACAACCCTAACACTTAAAAAATACTGAAATGTGAATTGTGAAATAGTAAGACATGAGTTTGTGTTCATCTCCATGCCTCTAAAAAGACTCCATCCATTAAGAATTCTTTTTATTAACAATTGGAATTCAGCTACCTACCACTTCACTGATTTTTAATAATTGCTCCAGCTGCCAAACCTTATTTAACCACTCCTTGCATGCTAATATTTTTCTGTTTCTTCAGTTCTTTGCAATGAGCAGCTGTCCATCAGTCTCAAAACAGCACACACAAGTCAGCCTCAAATCCTGTTCCACCAGTAAGCTCACTGGGTGATCTCTGGCCAGTGATGATCACTGAGTCTAAACCTGCTCTGCTCCAAGGATAATGTCTGAGTTAGGAAGGGCAAGAGATGGCTGTGTGCCCCCCTCTGAGCTCCTTAAAGGGAAGGGTGGAAGGAAAGCAGAAATATATGTAAGTAATACACCCAGAATACAAAACAAAAAACAACCCCATGCTTGGGCAGTGATTGGTTCCTTTTCATCATCAGCAAAAGACTAATTCTATTCTTTTTTTTTTTAAACAAACTTTATTTACATCACATTAATACATCAAATCAAGATAAAAATACATCATACATCACACATCACATCTTTCCTCTCTCCAAACATCCTATCATTTCTACATACATCCCAACCTACCACACATTCTATCTAGCCCACTCAATATAGCTTACGATCCTCCCATGCATCTATCTCTCATCCAATACCACTCCTCCAATACAATCCAATACACTCCAATACATATGTCCTCCTCTAATACAACTGCCACTCCTCTCCCCCTCCCTCCCTACCCATCCCTTCCATTCTCTGCTTTCATGCTAATTCATTCATATATTCATATTCATTCATATATTCACACTAATACATTCTTTATCCTTACACACCCTCTTCTAATCAAACCATCCTTATACATTTCATACCTTGCAAACATATTCATAACATTCATTCCCTTTCCTCTCTCTTCATTCATCTACATACACTTACCATGCTTACCAACTAAAATTGACTTCAAACTAAGTGTGTTTCGTTCCTTATATTATTGTGTGTTTTTGCTATTACTATCAATTACTGTATATTCCTCTTTCTATGCTATAATTAAACTCTATTCTCATTATTCATCCCTCCATTGTTCTCAGTCTAAGCAGTTCACCAACTCTGTTTTTAAACCTTCTTTTTTAAAGTATTCCTCCACACACCTCCATTCCTCCCTTGTCCTTTGCTTCGGTATGTTTCTAATTGCCGCAGTCATTTTTGCTAAATTCGTATATTCTATTAATTTTATATGCCATTCTTGAATTGATGGTGCTTCCCTTTCCTTCCATTTCTGTGCTATCAGCAGTCTCGCTGCTGCGCATGCGTACAGGAGAACGTTTACTTTTATCTCTGGGATATTATCTGGTGTTATGCTTAGCAGGAGGACCTCCGGTCTCTTCCGGAAGGTGATCCCTAACATTTTCTTTAATTTCTCATAAATTCTATTCCAAAATTCCTGGATTTCTTTGCACTCCCACCAGCAATGGTAGTAAGTGCCTTTTTCTTCTTGACATAAGACTAATTCTATTCTATTCTATGTATTTACTTACTGCATTTCTTTTCCACCTTCTTTCCTCCAAGGAGCTAGTTCTCTCCACCCCATTTCATCCCTCCGGCATCCCTGTGCTACATAAGGCTGAGAGGCAGCAACTGGCCAAAGGTCACACAACAGGCTTCATGGCTGAGTAGAGATTTGAACCCTGGTCTCCCGGGTCCTAGTCCAACACTTGAAGCACTACACCAGGGGTCGGCAACCTAAGGCCCATGGGCCACAAGCTGCCCATGGGGGTCGTTTAACTGGCCCATGGACCCCCGCCACCCGCTCGGTCGGCTCCCGTGCGCCACGCTAACCCAGCGCGGAGCAGAGCGGGGACCGCCTTCTGCGACACTGGCCGGCTTCCCATTGGCTGCAGGAAGCTCCATGCTATGAGAACACACATTAAAATTAAGTTTGAGTTAGCTTACCATTAATATGTCTTCAGTCCTATTGGTAATCTGATGGATGATCTGGAACATCTGAAAACACCTGAAGAAACGAAAGGTTAGAAAGAGAATTGCAATGAAAAGGCATTCTTCAAAACAAAGGGGAAAGTGGCACACTCCCCCAAAATCAGCTTTTTGAACTTGTTTCCAGAGATCATCTTTGTTTAAAATAGATTTCTGCATTTATCATGCATCCCTTCCCACACACATGCACCTCTGAATTAAATGTACACATAAAAGGAATATAAAATATATAAATGATATAAATATAAATAAATATAGAATATAAAAAGGAAGACAACTTGTCCCCAGCATTATAATCTAAAAAGACTCAACACAAAAGGAAAATGGATAGGGAGGGAGGAGGAAAGAAGCAAACCTAAAGTTCAAGCTCTTACAAGTTGTTCTAATGACCAGCTGGGATGAAAGCATTCAAGGAACAGAAGCATCAAAAGAGCTGGTTCCTTGGATGCTGATGCAGAGGTCCTCATCCCTTCTCTGCTACAGCCTGACGCTGCCACTTAAGAGCATATGGAGGAGTTAATTATGCAGCGCAGGAGGAACAGGAGTGCCAAACAAAGAGTTTGGCCGGGATAGGGGGTGAGGATGCAGAATCAGGTCTATGCTTCATCTGAAGGTCAGCTGCTGCTGCTAACACATGCAACCTTGCACCAGGCCGGAGTTGCAGTACTGGCCTTGCAGACAATTTCATTGTCCAGAAAGTGGGAGAAGCAACAAGAGGATCAGCCATTTTAGATCTGGTCCTAACCAATAGTGATGACCTGGTTAGTGGGGTAGAAGTGGCAGGATCATTAGGTGGGAGTGATCATGCTCTTCTGGAGTTTATTATACATCAGAAAGGAGCAACCAAGCATACTAAGACTCAAATTCTAGACTTTAAGAAAGCCGACTTCAGAAAACTTAGGGAAATGCTGGATGTGATCCCATGGTCAGTAATACTAAAAGGGATGGGAGTTCATGATGGATGGGAGTTTGTTAAAAGGGAGATATTAAAAGCACAACTTCAAGCAGTACCAATGCGACGAAAACATGGAAGATGCCAGGGTGGCTATCTAAAGAACTTTTAACTGAGTTAAGATTTAAAAGGGATATGTACAAGAAATGGAAAAAGGGGGAAACCACCAGAGAGGAATTCAAACAAATAGCCAGCACATGTAGAGACAAAGTCAGAAAAGCTAAAGCACAGAATGAACTCAGGCTTGCTAGAGAGGTTAAAAGCAATAAAAGGAGTTTTTATGGGTATGTCCGTAGCAAAAGGAAGAACAAGGAAACAGTGGGGTCACTTAGAGGAGAAGATGGTGAAATGCGAACAGGGGACGCAGAAAGGGCAGAACTCCTCAATGCCTTCTTTGCCTCAGTCTTCTCCAAAAAAGAAAACAATGCCCGACCTGAAGAATATGGAGCAGATGATTCAGCAGGGGAAACACAGCCCAGAATAAGTAAGGAGGTAGTACAAGAACACTTGGCTAGTTTAGATGTATTCAAGTCTCCAGGGCCAGATGAACTACATCCCAGAGTATTAAAAGAACTGGCAGAGGTAATTTCAGAACCACTGGCAGTAATCTTTGAGAATTCCTGGAAAACAGGTGAAGTCCCAGCAGACTGGAGGAGGGCAAATGTTGTCCCTATTTTCAAAAAGGGGAAAAGAGAGGACCCAAACAATTACCGCCCAGTCAGCCTGACATCAATACCAGGAAAGATTCTAGAGCAGATCATTAAGCAAACGGTCTGTGAGCACCTAGAAAGGAACGCTGTGATCACTAAAAGTCAGCATGGGTTTCTGAAAAATAAGTCATGTCAGACTAATCTGATCTCATTTTTTGACAGAATTACAAGCCTGGTAGACGAAGGGAACACTGTGGATGTAGCCTATCTTGATTTCAGCAAGGCCTTTGACAAGGTGCCCCATGATATTCTTGTAAAGAAGCTGGTAAAATGCGGGCTAGACAATGCTACCATTCAGTGGATTTGTAACTGGCTGACTGACCGAACCCAAAGGGTGCTCATCAATGGCTCCTCTTCATCCTGGAGAGAAGTGACTAGTGGGGTGCCACAGGGTTCTGTCTTGGGCCCAGTCTTATTCAACATCTTTATCAATGACTTGGATGATGGGCTTGAGGGCATCCTGATCAAGTTTGCAGATGACACCAAATTGGGAGGGGTGGCTAATACCCCAGAGGACAGGATCACACTTCAAAATGACCTTAACAGATTAGAGAACTGGGCCAAGGCAAACAGGATGAATTTTAACAGGGAGAAATGTAAAGTACTACACTTGGGCAAAAAAAATGAAAGGCACAAATACAGGATGGGTGATACCTGGCTTGAGAGCAGTACAAGTGAAAAGGATCTAGGAGTCTTGGTAGACCACAAACTTGACATGAGTCAACAGTGTGATGCAGCAGCTAAAAAAGCCAATGCAATTCTGGGCTGCATCAATAGGAGTATAGCATCTAGATCAAGGGAAGTAATAGTACCACTGTATTCCGCTCTGGTCAGACCCCACCTGGAATACTGTGTCCAGTTCTGGGCACCACAGTTCAAGAAGGATATTGACAAGCTGGAACGTGTCCAGAGGAGGGCAACCAAAATGGTCAAAGGCCTGGAAACGATGCCTTATGAGGAACGGCTTAGGGAGCTGGGTATGTTTAGCTTGGAGAAGAGACGGTTAAGGGGTGATATGATAGCCATGTTCAAATATATAAAAGGATGTCATATAGAGGAGGGAGAAAGGTTGTTTTCTGCTGCTCCAGAGAAGCGGACACGGAGCAATGGATTCAAACTACAAGAAAGAAGATTCCACCTAAACATTAGGAAGAATTTCTTGACAGTAAGAGCTGTTCGACAATGGAATTTGCTGCCAAGGAGTGTGGTGGAGTCTCCTTCTTTGGAGGTCTTTAAGCAGAGGCTTGACAGCCACCTGTCAGGAATGCTTTGATGGTGTTTCCTGCTTGGCAGGGGGTTGGACTGGATGGCCCTTGTGGTCTCTTCCAACTCTATGATTCTGTGATTCTATGATTTCTCCTTGCATCTAAAGAGCAACAACACATCCATTGGGATCTGTTGTGGGAGGAGGCAGCCAGGCAGATGGTTCACCTAATAAATTCCAGAACGGGCCCTTTAAGGCTCAGACTTAAGACCTACTCACTCTTCCAGGCTTCTTCTCTTGCCCTTGTCAATCGTGGTCATTCCATTAGGAACCTGAAGGTCTGGTTTCTGGGCCATCAATTTCTTCATGGTGACAGAACTGATGGAGCCATTCAGGTGGGCATGCAGCTCCTAATTCAGAAGCAAATACATGCTCAACTCTCCCCAAATTTCATTAGAAGCATTTTAAAAACACCACCTTCCCCCCTACCAGTCCCCTCTCTTCCTTAACCTTAAGCTGTGAGTTCTGGCCGCCTACACAACACAAGAGCAGGGGACTTTTTTAAGCGTGAGGGCCGCATTCTCTTGACAGCCACAAGAAGTAGAAGCGGTTGGATCAACAACAGTTGATAGCTTCAAGATGCTTCACAGGAAGAAATTCCTAAATGGGATATATAAATAAATTCTCTCTCATCATCCATTGGAACTGACTGGCAATAGGTTCATGAAAGACAAAAATAATTCTTTTTTACAGAACAAACCATTCACTTATAGGATTAACTGCATGCAGTGATGGTCGCTAACTTGGGTGGCTTAACAATGGGGCGTTAGCAAGCATCAGAAGCTGTCTTACAACAAGACTATTGATCCACCCAGCTCAGTAAAGGGATTGTGAACATGGACTCTCCAGAGTTACTTCCAGGCAGGAGACCCTCTCAGCCTGGGAAAACCAGGGACTGGACCTGGGACCTTTTGCATGCAAGACACGCGTTCTACCAATATGCCATGCCAGCCTTCACCAGCCGGGGGCTCTCTGGTGATGACTATTATTCAATGCCTATTATTTCTCGGCATACACGGTTCTCCTGCTCCTCCTCTCATCCCCGCGACAACCTTGGGAGGCAGCGCCCTGCGCAAACCACCCAGGGGGCTTCCTGGCCGAGTCGGGCAAGTGAACTCCGGCCTCGGTCCGCCACTCTCCCCGCGGCACCTCCTGGCTCTCGGGTTGCCAAAGGCTGCGCCGCGAAGCTGCCGCTCCCGAGGGCCGGGCGGAGCTCTCCGTCCCGAGGCCAGCGGCAGCCAAGGGCGTCTGAACGTCCATGGGAAGCCAGAGAAGCCGAGCGCGGAGGCAGGCAGGCGGGCAGGCCTCGGCCACAGCTCCCCTCCGCCGCCCCGCACCTCACCACTTTGGGCAGCTCCTGGTAAAAGCGGCGCGCTCCCTCGCGCTCCTCCGCCGCCATCGTGGCGCAGCTGGCGAGCTGCCCTCCCCCGGGGTCCGCCCAGAAAGAAGCCGCCTTGCGCTCTTCTCCGTCCGGGACGCAGGCAGGCGGCGGAGCCCGGCGCCGGTTCTGCAGCGCCGCCTCCCGTTCTTGCTGGCGAAAAGCTGCCCCGCGACGTTTACTCGAGAGTAGCCCCACAGCGCTTCCTCGGAGGCGAGGTTGGAGCCTGCGGTGCGATCCAAGGCAGGCTTGCTAAAGGAGCTTTTGGTGGAAGCTGGAACCTAGAAGTCATAATTCTTAAAAGGATCCTCTTGCATTTGCATTATTTTTCAAAGCTACTGTCAGATCACACATCATATCTGCCTCTACAGACTTCAACCAGTAAAAATAAGAATCACCATCTGGCACTTTTTTTTGGCAGTGCCATTTCTCCATGGGGTTTTCCCTCAAGCACTGCGAAGTGCACAACTCCTCGCTGCCCGCAGACTGAGCCATAAAAATCATAGTCCCATACTGTACTTTGCTGTGTACTTTTTTTACAGGGACTACCCCCCCCCCGGGACCCAGGTGGCGCTGTGGGTTAAACCACAGAGCCTAGGGCTTGCTGATCAGAAGGTCAGCGGTTTGAATCCCTGCGACGGGGTGAGCTCCTGTTGCTCGGTCCCTGCTCCTGCCAACCTAGCAATTCGAAAGCACCTTGAAGTGCAAGTAGATAAATAGGTACCGCTCCGGCGGGAAGGTAAACGGTGTTTCCGTGTGCTGCTCTGGTTCGCCAGAAGAGGCTTTTTCATGCTGGCCACATGACCCGGAAGCTGTCTGCGGACAAACGCCGGCTCCTCGGCCTATAGAGCGAGATGAGCGCTGCAACCCCAGAGTCGGACACGACTGGACCTAATGGTCAGGGGTCCCTTTACCTTTACCCCCCCCCCCCAGGTGCAACATTACACCAGGAAGACCACAGGCGCAGAGGTTTGCAGCATCACCACTGCACAAAAAAAACCCCCAGAATCCATGTGACTTTACAGGTTGCCAGGCAGGGCTGCTTTGATTCTCAGGATGAGAGCAGAAAAGGCCTGCAATCTCTGTTCTCAGCAATGGCTGGGAGAGGTAAAGGTAACAAACTCCTGGAGAGTTAAGGCCTGTGGAATTTGATGCTGGGGTGCAGCGCCCATCTTAGTTTTCAGGCCAGGGGAGCCCCCTGCGTCCCAATGGCTGGGAGAACAGAGCTGTAAGTGCAGTTGTGAAAGACATGGGAGTCTTCCATCGCTTTCTCCCATCAGCCTTAGAAGGCTTTTGCTCCACTGATTCTTATTCTTACAGGATATGGGAGTCTGAATGTTAACTTTGGGTCCTCCCAAGTTTTATATCTGAGGACAAAGAAGTGGAAGTGGCCAGAGCAGTCTCTGTGTTAAATTAATGGCTCTAGTCAAGTCTGCTTTTCTATACTTGCCTCCCAACCACCCTACCTTTGATCAGCATTGCTGTGGCAAATCAATTGGGGCAGGCGTCAGGTGGGCCATAAATAAAAGGCTTCACTGTACAGCTTAAGTCCAGGTGTATGGCCCTCCACTATACAAATGGCGGATTGAGCAGATGAGACCAACGGGTCCTATGGTCAAAAAGGTGCTGTACAGGGAAGTGAGCCCATCTAGGAAAAGCATTAAAGGAAATATGTGTGGTGAAAGAAAATTTTATTACAGTCATTATATTAGAAGACTCAACTTCTAAGGTTATCTAGCAATAATAATGTAACATTCAGTCCTGCAGGAGCCGAAGTATCAAGTTAAATTAACACATACACTGCATGTACCATTCTCGGAAATAAAAAAAATAACTGAATACAGGAGATAAACACATGTAATAAAAATTTAAAATTTACTGCTCAGTGGGTTTACTCAGGGGGTAGCAGAAAGATACTTTCTCTCCTTTTCTTCCTCTTTTTTTTGCAATATATTTTTATTCAATATTTTTTTCCAATATAATTTAACAAAATACTCATATGACATTCATAAACTCGATATATATATACATATACTCCGCCGAGTATTGTGACTTCCCTCCCTTCCCTCTACGGTTTTCATTCTTCACCTCATTCTTACACTTTCCTTATACCTGTTTAGTTTACTTATTTAACATAAAAGCCATATATATTTTGTTCTTTTACATTGCAAGTATTAAGTTATAACCTGTGAGTGTATTTGTATCTTTACAGTACTTTTTTAAATATTCAATAAATTTACTCCAATCTGATTGAAGCTGTTGGTCTCTTTGATTTCTGATTCTTCCCGTTAATTTCGCTAATTCTAGGTATTCAGTCAATTTTGATCTCCAGTCCTCCATATTTGGCATCTCCTCTGATTTCCATTTTTGGGCCCAAAGGATTCTAGCGGCCGTAGTGGCATACAAAAATAATCTTTGGTCAGATCTTGCAATTTCATCCCCCACCAAACCTAGCAGAAAGGCTTCTGGGGTTTTTGGGAAAGTATATTTTAACATTCTTTTTAATTCGTTATATATTAAATCCCAGGTTTTTGCTTTCCCGCAAACCCACCACATATGGTACAGATCACCCTCCTCTTGCTTACATTTCCAACACTTCTTATTTCTTACTCTGTACATCTTCGCTAGCTTGGAGGGGGTTATATACCAACGATACATCATTTTCATGATGTTTTCTTTAAGGGCTGTACATGCCGTAAATTTAATGTCTTGATTCCATAGTTTGTACCATCTGTCAAATTGATTATTATGCCCAAAACCAATGGCCCTTTTTATCATAACCTCTTTCACCTCCTCATCTTTAAGAGCTGTTCGACAATGGAATTTGCTGCCAAGGAGTGTGGTGGAGTCTCCTTCTTTGGAGGTCTTTAAGCAGAGGCTTGACAGCCACCTGTCAGGAATGCTTTGATGGTGTTTCCTGCTTGGCAGGGGGTTGGACTGGATGGCCCTTGTGGTCTCTTCCAACTCTATGATTCTGTGATTCTGCGTTCGCGGACGATATTGTGGTAACAGTAGAAGAGCCAAAAACCAGTATGGAAGAAGTTTTGAAAGAGGTGGAAGAATTTGGAAATGTAGCGGGATTTAAAATCAATAGGAAAAAGACAAAAATGTTGGTAAAAAATGTGGAGAAAAAAGAAGTAGAAGAGCTACAGGAAAAATTTAAAATCGAAGTGGCAAAGCAAGTAAAGTACCGGTACTTAGGCATTAAATTAACATCTAAAAATATCAATTTATTCAATTACAATTATATAACACTGTGGAGAGAAATTAGAAGAGATTTGGACACTTGGGACAGATTAAGACTCTCATTTTGGGGGCGAATAGCAGCTATAAAAATGAATATCATACCGAAGGTGTTGTTTCTCTTTCAAATGTTGCCAGTAATTAAGGGGATAGGTCAACTGAAGGAATGGCAAAAAATCTTATCAAAATTTGTGTGGCAAGGGAAACCACCGAGAATAAAATATAAGCTATTAGTAGATAGAAAAGAAAGGGGGGTTTTTGGGATGCCTGATATAAAGATTTATTATGAAGCAGCCTGCCTGGTTTGGTTAAAAGAGTGGACAGTGTTAAGGGATACAGACATATTGGATTTGGAGGGCTTTAACAATAGAAACTGGTGGCATTCATATATGTGGCAAGACAAAGCTAAAGTACATAAAGAATTCCTGACGCATGTGTTTAGAAAACCATTATATGAGGTGTGGCAGAGGTATAAAAATGTGTTAGAAAGGAAAACCCCGAAATGGTTGTCACCAACAGAAATACTTACAGTGAAAAAGGTAAATATGGAAAGCAATTGGATTACATATGAAGAGTTGCTAATAGAGTCTGAGAAAGGGTGGAGGATAAAACTATGAAAAGGTGGCAGAAAAACTAACAGGATGGATTCAGTATCATCAGATATATGATATATTTAATAAGGATAGAATGAGAGGGATTTGCTTCTCTGGAGCAGCAGAAAACAACCTTTCTCCCTCCTCTATATGACATCCTTTTATATATTTGAACAAGGCTATCATATCACCCCTTAACCGTCTCTTCTCCAGGCTAAACATACCCAGCTCCCTAAGCCGTTCCTCATAAGGCATCGTTTCCAGGCCTTTGACCATTTTGGTTGCCCTCCTCTGGACACGTTCCAGCTTGTCAATATCCTTCTTGAACTGTGGTGCCCAGAACTGGACACAGTATTCCAGGTGGGGTCTGACCAGAGCGGAATACAGTGGTACTATTACTTCCCTTGATCTAGATGCTATACTCCTATTGATGCAGCCCAGAATTGCATTGGCTTTTTTAGCTGCTGCATCACACTGTTGACTCATGTCAAGTTTGTGGTCTACCAAGACTCCTAGATCCTTTTCACTTGTACTGCTCTCAAGCCAGGTATCACCCATCCTGTATTTGTGCCTTTCATTTTTTTTGCCCAAGTGTAGTACTTTACATTTCTCCCTGTTAAAATTCATCCTGTTTGCCTTGGCCCAGCTCTCTAATCTGTTAAGGTCATTTTGAAGTGTGATCCTGTCCTCTGGGGTATTAGCCACCCCTCCCAATTTGGTGTCATCTGCAAACTTGATCAGGATGCCCTCAAGCCCATCATCCAAGTCATTGATAAAGATGTTGAATAAGACTGGGCCCAAGACAGAACCCTGTGGCACCCCACTAGTCACTTCTCTCCAGGATGAAGAGGAGCCATTGATGAGCACCCTTTGGGTTCGGTCAGTCAGCCAGTTACAAATCCACTGAATGGTAGCATTGTCTAGCCCGCATTTTACCAGCTTCTTTACAAGAATATCATGGGGCACCTTGTCAAAGGCCTTGCTGAAATCAAGATAGGCTACATCCACAGTGTTCCCTTCGTCTACCAGGCTTGTAATTCTGTCAAAAAATGAGATCAGATTAGTCTGACATGACTTATTTTTCAGAAACCCATGCTGACTTTTAGTGATCACAGCGTTCCTTTCTAGGTGCTCACAGACCGTTTGCTTAATGATCTGCTCTAGAATCTTTCCTGGTATTGATGTCAGGCTGACTGGGCGGTAATTGTTTGGGTCCTCTCTTTTCCCCTTTTTGAAAATAGGGACAACATTTGCCCTCCTCCAGTCTGCTGGGACTTCACCTGTTTTCCAGGAATTCTCAAAGATTACTGCCAGTGGTTCTGAAATCACCTCTGCCAGTTCTTTTAATACTCTGGGATGTAGTTCATCTGGCCCTGGAGACTTGAATACATCTAAACTAGCCAAGTGTTCTTGTACTACCTCCTTACTTATTCTGGGCTGTGTTTCCCCTGCTGAATCATCTGCTCCATATTCTTCAGGTCGGGCATTGTTTTCTTTTTTGGAGAAGACTGAGGCAAAGAAGGTATTGAGGAGTTCTGCCCTTTCTGCGTCCCCTGTTCGCATTTCACCATCTTCTCCTCTAAGTGACCCCACTGTTTCCTTGTTCTTCCTTTTGCTACGGACATACCCATAAAAACTCTTTTTATTGCTTTTAACCTCTCTAGCAAGCCTGAGTTCATTCTGTGCTTTAGCTTTTCTGACTTTGTCTCTACATGTGCTGGCTATTTGTTTGAATTCCTCTCTGGTGGTTTCCCCCTTTTTCCATTTCTTGTACATATCCCTTTTAAATCTTAACTCAGTTAAAAGTTCTTTAGATAGCCACCCTGGCTTCTTTAGGCACCTTCCATGTTTTCATCGCATTGGTACTGCTTGAAGTTGTGCTTTTAATATCTCCCTTTTAACAAACTCCCATCCATCATGAACTCCCATCCCTTTTAGTATTACTGACCATGGGATCACATCCAGCATTTCCCTAAGTTTTCTGAAGTCGGCTTTCTTAAAGTCTAGAATTTGAGTCTTAGTATGCTTGGTTGCTCCTTTCTGATGTATAATAAACTCCAGAAGAGCATGATCACTCCCACCTAATGATCCTGCCACTTCTACCCCACTAACCAGGTCATCACTATTGGTTAGGACCAGATCTAAAATGGCTGATCCTCTTGTTGCTTCTACCACTTTCTGGACAATGAAGTTGTCTGCAAGGCCAGTGAGGAATCTGTTCGACCTTATGCTCTTGGCTGAGTTTGACATCCAACAAATATCAGGATAGTTGAAATCCCCCATTACTACTATCTCATTTCCTTTTGAATGCTTGGTCATCTGTTCCAGGAAGGCATCATCTATGTCCTCAGTTTGGCTCGGGGATCTATAGTAAACTCCCACAATGAGATCACTGTTATTTTTCTCTCCCTTAATTTTGACCCAGATACTCTCAATTTGGCTTTGAAGTTTTAAATCATGGATCTCTTCACAGGTATACACATCCCTGACATATAATGCCACTCCTCCTCCTTTCCTGTTTGGTCTATTTCTCTGAAATAGATTGTATCCCTCTATTACTACATTCCAACGCTTTTAATTTAAATTCTTTCTTCCCAACTTTAATGCCTTTGATTGCCGAATTTCCCCTTAATTTATTCAGTAGAACTTCCAAGACCATTATAAATAAGAGTGGAGACAATGGACATCCTTGTCTCGTTCCTTTTGTTATGTTAAACATTTCGGATAATGAGTTGTTAATTATTAATTTTGCTGACTGGTCCTCATAAATAGCCCTTATTCTTCTTGTAAATTCTTCTCCCATGTCCATAATGGATAAGGCATCAGCCTCCTTTTCTTCCTCTTCTTTATTTTCTTCCTTTTTTTTACTTCTCTCCTCTAGATTAGTTTGGCTTTTATTGTATTTTATGTTGAAAATATTTAATAAAAATTGATAAAAAGGGAACTTGCTAGACATGTAGTGAATTAGTTTACATCTGTCCAAGAAACAGAACTGCACAACTTAAAACACCTTTTTTCATAGAAAAAAAATTAAGTGCATTTAAAAAACCAAAAGGAAACAACTCCAGAAAAAACCCCATCATCCAATGATCCATTCATTTATTTCACCTTAAGTTAAAGGCAGTCTAAGTACAGATGCTGTACATTAAATATATGTGAAATATGGAACAAGTGCTCCTAGGTGTATTTTTGAAGTCCAGTTTGTGTGTTTCCAAGTGCAATCCATCTCTGATGTTTCTTGCATTGATGGTTAGATGTAAAGTGAGCCATCGGCAGGGCCCACATAACCAACGCCTATGAGCAGTACATCTATGAGAGTCCAGATTCCCAGGCCTCCAAAACTGAAAAGTTTGCCCAGACCTTCTCGCCACTGGCCCAAGTAGAAACGATCAGCTCCAAAACCGCCGAGTGTGATGCTGAAAATACAACACAATTTTGTCTTAGAAGCTGTGCAAATCCAGACATCCATTATTGATGCCTACAGCAAAGCTTTTAAATTATTTGTACCTGACAAATAGCATAATGAAGTTGATTAACACTGACTTACAAAATCATCTACTTTAAATGAGCCTACTAGTGAGATATATATATATATATATATATGAAAACTTTGCACTTATTTTTACAGCTTAACACAAAATACTGGTAGTATCCCATTCTACTTCCAAGACTCAGGACAGGCAGCATGCTTCAGAACTGCCTGAAGACAAAATAAAGTAACCACTCCCTTGACCAGCTGAACCAAACATCAAGTCCAAAACAGAAAGTATTTTATTTAGAAATTTAGAAAGCGGGTAATCCTATTCCTACCTTAAAGCCAAGGCAGTTGACCATTTATAGCCTCCTGTCCAGTTACAATAAAGCATCTTGGGAAAAGTACGGTTACCTTAAAATAAACAGACATTAAAATCATAAAGCCAAGACCACAAATAGGAATAGTGCTGCATAATGAATCCTGTTAGGTTGGCAGTGTGCGCTTTGAAATGATCTTAATTGACCTTATTCCAAAAACTCTGACAAATACTTTACAGCCCTGATTTAAGAGTGATATAGGCTGATCTGTTATCAGTGTTGCATCTTTCCCCTTTTTATTCATTAGTATTATTTTTTGCATTTCTCCCAAGTCTGGTATTTTTGCCACCAAAACATCTGTTAGTTTTATGGAATTCTTCAGGGAGACCATCTTACTCAGGAGCCTTTCATAGATCTCATCTCTTGTTTAATTTCAAGTGTGGTCAAAGAGGTACTTTCATACCGTAACTGATCAATTTTGGTCATAAGGACAAGATCCCGGATCAGAATCCTTTTCATGATGAGGTGGCTCACCCATCATTTTCAACAGCTACTTACCACTGAATTAGATGCCAACACACAAAACTGATAACCTGCAAGGCTTTCCCCTCTGCCTAGTGTCTGCACA
The DNA here is from genome assembly GCA_034641385.1 of Darevskia mixta. Lineage (NCBI taxonomy): Eukaryota > Metazoa > Chordata > Lepidosauria > Squamata > Lacertidae > Darevskia > Darevskia mixta. The sequence goes on along the minus strand of JAWWNH010000073.1, from coordinate 4,317,299 downwards.
AGTTGATTGTGATTATTTATTGCAGTAAGGTCCAGCAATCATCTAATAACCAGAAACTTTCAGGAAGGTAGACAGTTACTACACTGTCTAACACCAAATGACCATCATGGTATCATATTACTATAACTGTGGGGTGTGAGAGAGAAAACCTTTACCAGGAAAAATGGGATTGGCGATTTGCATTACATTACCCTCTTGTTCCAAAGTGGCTATAACAGCTATGCCTAGACCAATGTATATTACTTCATTTAATAAGCCGGATACCACACAGCTTAGTCATAATCAGAACCTAAGATCCCAAACTTTTTCTGACTTGTATATTCCTACTGCAAAATTATCAGCCACTGCCAGTAACAATAACTTGGTCCAAACAAGATGCTCTGGAAATAGTGAATAATATTGTTCAGAAAGATGCCTTTCCTCTCCCCACCACATCAAACACCCACATTAAGGCACTGCTTACCCAGACAATGAATATGATCCCGCACCGTGCAATTGGCACTATATCGTTCTCGTGGACAAGAGACCGTTTTGCAGTTTGTAGGATTGGAACAGACATAATCTGATGGAGGGAGCTGCCAGCAAAGCTGACAAGTCATGTTGATTGTGAAAGTTTCTGGGCGATTGTTTTTCTCATCCTGCATGAGAATCAGAAATCTTAACTCACCCTTCCGGAAATAATACACAGGTTAACCAGAGAGCACTTACTGTAGTGGGACAATCACCAAATGCACTTGATTTTTGGGAAGCTGAGAGCACCTAAGTCCTAGATACTTTTACTAAATTAAGCAAGCACAAAGTCAAACACATGACCTCTTTATGTGCCAAAAAAGAAAAGTCCTGTGGGAATATACTGAAGCATAAGCTTTCCTGGATTAGACTTCAGCAGGTGCATGAAGGTTCACCCTCAACTGGTGTAGCTGCATGCATTATTTGAGGAAACTGATTGTCTAGACCCATTCCAAACTGGGTTGGTGACTGACTCTACCTTGGGTGCCCTAATGGATGACCTTTATTGAGGGAAGGACCTGGCTGCTTCTGCTTGATCTCTCACCTGCTTCTGATACAAGGGAGCATGGCATCTGCCTATACTGTCTGAACGAAATGAGTATCAGGGGCATTGTTCTGGTCTTCTCTTCAGGAACAGTTCCAGCAGACAGCATTTTATTAGTGTTTCTCAGCCCCCGGGCTCTTGAGCTGTGAGGTGCCACAGTGCACTATGTAGTCCCCAATGCAATTTAACATCTATATGAAGCCATTAGGAGTGGTCATTAGGAGATATGGAGCAAGGTGTCATCAGTACACTGATAAACCCAGCTCTCTTTCCCAGTAACATCTGAATCAGCAGAGGCTGTGCAAGCCCTGGGTCAGTGCCTGGGTCCAGTGGTGGGCTGGATGGCAGCCAACAGACTTGAGTCTGAATCCTGACAAGACCAATGCACAATTTGTGAACACTTATTGAGTCCGTAAGGGGACGCGGGTGGCGCTGTGGGTTAAACCACAGAGCCTAGGGCTTGCCGATCAGAAGGTCGGCGGTTGGACCGTTCGAAAGCACGTCAAAGTGCAAGTAGATAAATAGGTACTGCTCCGGCAGGAAGGTAAACGGCGTTTCCTTGCGCTGCTCTGGTTCGCCAGAAGCGGCTTAGTCATGCTGGCCACATGACCCGGAAGCTGTACGCTGGCTCCCTCGGCCAATAATGCGAGATGAGCGCAGCAACCCCAGAGTCGTCCGCGACTGGACCTAATGGTCAGAGTCCGTATAATAGGTCAATTGCCTGCTTTGGGTGGGGAATGTACTCCCCCTGAAGGATTGGGCTTGTTGTCCGGGGGTCTCCTGGATCCATCTGTCACTTAGGTCCCAGGTGACCTTAGTGGCTAGGAGTGCCTTCTAACAGCTTTGGCCATTTCTAGACTGTGGCAGCTGGACCATCATAGGTCATGCATCGTGGACCTCCCAACCTGAGACCATCTATATAATCTTTTCAGCACTTGTTAACAACCTTCTTCTGCTTTCAACAAAACTTTGAAGTAGAGATTTTTATTCCAGTCTTTATCAGCACTGGATCAGAAACTGTATTGATTTGATTTGATTGCTGGTGTTTTTACTGTTTATTGCTTTGGGAAGATTCACTGGAAATGATTCATAAATGAAATGTGATGTATAAATAATAGAGTCTGTAAAACAGGATGTGTATTTTGGGGGAAAAAAATATAAATGCACATATGAAATGTTATAAGGGGCCATAGCAGCCAAGCATGAGCTGCTAACCACAAGCTGAGGACTCTGTAATTAAAGTACGGAATTGAATCTTTCCCCTATCAGATAGAAAGAAAATGTCTGGGCCCAACAGAATATCTCGTTCATCTATATCCAGCATCTCCTGAATATGGTATCTATTCAATTACATATTTTACAAAGTAATTATTCTCCTTCAAATAAGCAAGGTGTAGTATTTCCACAAGATTCATGTTCATATTACAAATGAACAAGTGTTCTACTTACAACACAGTGGACCTGGGATCTGGCTTTACATTCAAAAACAGCAGTTTTGCCATAGATGCAGGAGCAATTTGTTTCACAGTCCATACATCCTGGAGGCAGTCGGCTGCACAGTCCATTACTTGGGCATTGGGTCATATACGATGGGGTTGCTGTGGCTTCTGAAGAATTAAAATCTGGTAAGAACAAAAGTTTCAGTATTCCCCACAAAAAGGCTAGGGAACAAAATATCTGAAATTCCTAGGTTGCTGAATACGAATGTCTAAGCAACTACTTTTTTCCTAATCTGCTCAATTTGCATTTCATCTATTTTAGTAATGTGCAGCCTATGCATGTTTACCCAGGAGTAAGATCCACTGTAAGGCCCAAAGAATTTAATGGGTCTCCCTTCCATGTAAGTTATTTTTAGGATTAGGAAGTTATGACTGTCTTAAACTCAGCCAGAACTTTAGACCATCTAGCTCAGTATTGTATACACTGGAATGCCCTGTGGCCTTCTAAATATTGTTGGAATCCAATCCTGATTAGTCCCAACCAGCAAGCCTAGTGGTCAGGGATGCTGAGAGCTGTACTCCAGCAATATCTGGATGGTCTACACAGTGACAGGAGCCTTTCCCGGCCCTGCCTGAAAAAGATGGGCACAGAACTGGGGACCTTTTGCATAATCCCAGCATTTTTCACAATTCAGATACATTTCTATGGGGAAAGTTATGGGTCACATTCAAATGAAAAGGCAAGTGACTGACTCAAAGGCTATATAGAATTGGCTATATTAATACTCAAACAAACAAAAAAGTCAGGTAAGCATTGAGAAATATTACTGGATTATCATTTTGAAACACAAAGCATATTTAAGTACCATAGCTGCTACACAAATAGGAGCTGCATCCATGGAGAGGGATGGTCTCACACAAGGGAAAGTGAAAAGAGTACTCTGGCATTTATCAATGCCACATGGTAATAGTATTTGTAATCACATGCATGAGTATTTATTCAGACCTGCTCACAATTCATGCTAGTTCCTCCGCTCAATTGGCGGCAACACCTTTCAGTTTCATTAGTGTTCTTTGGCTCTTAGTAGGATAATCAACAGCTTCTTTATCTGCAGGGTACAATTGATTTGTTTCCAAATGGAAGACCTCCTTCATTTTTAAGTTCAAGAAAATTATTTTTGTTTTCTTGAGTCTCTCAATGGGCTTTATCCGCAGAAAAAGCTTTTGCTTCTAGTGTTAGAAATGCCTCCGAATAAGTGCTTTTGGGAAACAACAACTGGAGTGGTTACTGCCTTCCTGGTGGGCGTCCCAGAGGCATCTGATTGGTCACTGCGGGAAACAGGATGCTGGACTAGATGAACCCTTGATCAGATCCAGCAGGGCTCTTCTTATGTTTTTGTTTCCTGTACAGGGGACCAAACAGTCCATTTCCCTCCCATTAAAGGCCACATTATATAGTATGCACAAGTGGAACATGCCTATGTGGAACAGATTGTTGGTGGCAGCTTAGGGCAGTGTTCACAAGAGAGACCCTGAGTTGCAAAATACTATGAACCTAAGATTTAAGGATCAAGATATAACAGAATGGTGTGTCTTCTCTCCTTAGCAAATGTAAAGCCCTAATTTCCTAGCTATTTCTTACATTTGATAATTTGTTTCTAGAAATGAGGGTTGTTGTTTTTTTTACATGGAGGAAGTGGGACAGAGAGTCCTTCAGAAATAAGCTGTTCTGTAGGCAAATATATCTCACAAACCTCTAAAGATCTGTGCAGAATAAGGTTTACAAAGACATACATTTTCATTCTAAGAAGTACAAGACGGAATGGAAAAAAAATACATACCTGATACTTTAGACACTGGAATGTGTGTGCTTGTAGGTACTATTGCAACCTTTGCCAGCTGAGCTTGTGGATGAGAGTGTTCTAAACTCAGTGATCCTGGGGGTGGGGTGGGGGGAAAGAAACACAAAATACTAACAGGATTCAAAGCACGTTTAGTTACGACTTGGAAGCAACAGTGTGGTCCAGAGCATCATGCTTGGGTTCAAATCCCTTGTGTGTTCAAAAGAAAGTGGTGCTGGTAAGATAAACTGGCTTGAATTGCTCAGTACACTCCTCCTCTAGAGGCTAGTTGCCAATGCTGTACTGAGTGACTTTCTCTGCCCAGGGAACTATTACTCTGTAATAGTGCTGTCCCTCAGAATGTATTTCTCATCTTCCTCACCCTAACCCAGGACCTCTAGTCCAAGGAATAGTACTGTTATCTTTCCACACTTATTTCAATTTGAATTTTAAAAGTGTGGGTAGTTCAGACCCCTGAGCCGGTAAGTTAAATTACACACCAGCATCACTACTTTGAATTAAGGTGCTGGGTTGTGGGAAAGAGAGAGAAGAAAAACTGCCTGGTATTTGCACCCTTGGCAACAGGTCTCTCAGATCTTTCAAGGCCTCTTAATGATGCACAGCGCAACAAACAAGACGTCTGTCTCTGCTGGCCATTTCTTGCTTTAAAGAGTCCTACAGTAGCAAGACTGGATAAGACCTTTCTCTAGTTGAGACCCTAAAGCAACACTGCCAATCACAGCAAAGAATAGCAGTGAGAAGCCCCAAAGACTGACTTGAATATAATAGCTTTGCAAGTCCTCATAATCAGATTCGGGAATAACATAAGAAGAGCACAAGAAAGACCCATCTAGTCCAGCATCCTGTTCGGAGTGGTGAACCAGATGCCTATGGGAAGCCTGGAAACAGGATCTGAGCACAGAATTCTCCCCAACCACAGTTCCCAGCAACTGGTATTCAGAGGCATACCCTTTCATCTAGCTTTGTAAATAAGATCACAAAAATGCAAGAATGTTTACTGGCTTACTGGGGAAATCCCTTCTCCATTAGCCCCCTCACTCCCTGCATGGCTACCAGGTAATGCTTAAACACAAGAAAGGCTGTGTCTGTCACCATATCCTGAAGTAAGAAAACCCAGGTATATATTAACAAAATAAAAACATTACTTCCCCCGACTCCATTTCGCTCTCCTTTCTTGGATGGTTCTCCACCCCACTCCCATCATCTCAATAGTGTAAGCCTGTTGGGGCAGAGACCTGTTTTCTTAAGATTTTGAGAGAATGACACAGCACCATGTACGAGTCTGAAAGAGGCTGGTCCAGCCTCGTAATTCTAGCCAGCAGGGGAAGCGACCAGAGGATGGCGGGAGCTGCAGTCAAAGGACAGCTTCCCCCTCTCTGTCAATGCAGCACGACGGCCATCAGATCCCGTGAACATTCCCCGGGGGAGAGAGAGGCCCTCCTCCGTCCCTGCAAGGGGCCCCGGGAACACCGCGGGCAAGGAGAGCATCGCAGAGCCAGGCGCTTCCCAAGGGCCGAGACCGAAGCCCTTCCCGATCCAGGCCCGGGCGCCCCCCTGAGCGCGTGCAGAGTGCAACGGCCCCGCGAGGGGGGCGCCACCCCCGAGCCCCAGCATCAATGACCAGCTAACAATAACAAGCGACTCCCCCCGCGGCCTCGCCCTCACCCCGCCCGGAGAGGACGTAGAGCTGCGAGAGGAAGAGGGCGACGCGGCACAGCCTCTCCAGCGCCCGCAGCGCCGCCACCGCCGCCATCTTGGCCTCATCCGGGGACTCCGATCGGCTCCGCCCCCCGCCGGCAATGGAAGAGCCGGAACGTCCCGCCTCCGCTGCGCTCTACGCATGCGCGAACCTCAAGAGCGGTGCTCTCTGCTGCCACCGCGAGGCCGGGAGCAGAATGGCCTGTCTTAACGTAGAGTTGGAAGGGACCCCTCGGGTCATCTAGTCCAACCCCATGCAATGCAGGAATCTTTTTGCCCAACGTGGAGCTCCAACCCATGACTCTGAGATTGAGAGATGCTCTACACACCCAGAGGAGACACATCCATGCACCCAGTTATCATTTGCTTACATTTATAGCCCTCCTTTCCTCAAAGGAGCAGGGGAGAAATATATTAAAAACCTCCTGTCTACTTATCAAAGGCAGGAGAAGTAAAGGACAAAGTCCTTGTTAGAGAGGAAAGCTTTTGCCTTGCACCTCTAAATATAATGATGGCGCCTGGCGAGCCTCCCTGAGGAGCACGTCCCACACCACCAGTTCCTTCTGTTTGTCCTGCAGGGACCCTGTGAGAGACTGGGATGGCAGGAATCCCACCAAGGAGGAGATGGAAGGCAACAGGGATTGGAGGGCATGGAAGGTGGCTCTGGCACAGGCCAGGCTGCCCAGAACATCAACAAGGGGAGGGAGAGACCAGCCTGGCCCCACTCATTGGCTAAAGCCAAGAAGAGTACTTGGCTCCAAGTGCCAGTTGTCCTAGGACTGTAGAAGCAGGGGGAACTAGGGCAACAGGCACTTGCAGGGCCGTCTTAAGCATATCCGCCGCTTTTTAAGGAAAGGTTCCCCAGTTATTGAGCTTTTTTTAGGAAGCTGACACCACAGGACATGCTCTAAGTGTTCAAGTAATTTATAGGCGGTGCAAGTTGCAGTCAAATGAAGAATTCAAGCCATGCTTCCTCAGGTCATAAGCCTCCTGCCTAACTCCACATTAAAAACCGAACCATGGGGATTAAGAAAGTGGTTGTTATAAACAAAATCTGCCCTTTGTAGGTTCTCCATTGGTCAGAGAAAATAACAGAGGCCAACCAGAGAATATTGAGAAGCAAAGCAGCTAGTAAGCCTGATCTTTATTAAAGCTGTTGCAACAGGGGACCCCCCCCCCACAAGCAGGAGAGCGGGGAAGGACCTAGTCCTAGAACAAAGGTGTGCCTGCCCTTATATAGACATTTAAATTTCCCACCCTGGAGTCCAAGACCACCCCCAGAAACATCCCTTTTGGGAGTGGGGGGCATCCCTTATTTCAAGGCACATCCATTCCAAAAAGGAAGACGAGGAGGAGGAGGAGAGCGTTGGGCTTTTCCTGGCTGCTCAGGCGTGCTCCCTTTATTTTGTGTTGGTTTTGCCTTTCGAGAGCAGCAGCCCGCTGCTCCCCGGGCGCCCAGCGCTCTCACCTGCGGGCCTCGTCCACCCCGCAAGGGCAGCCGACCAGTCCCCGCCCGCCCGCCTCCGGGGCAGAGTGGGAAGGAGGACGGCAAGGGGGAGGTGGCTCCTCTCGTGCCATGGAGGCTCCAGCATCTCCCGAGCCCCGCTCCCCCACCCCGGTCCCTCCTGGTTCCCAGGGACACTTTGGAGACGCCTCCCTCCAAGAGAACTGACCCCGCCGCCAGCCCCAGCCAACCGCTCTGTCTCCCCCCCGTCATGGTGGTAAGCCCACAGCCGGTGCCGGCCACAGGGCCACGGCCTAGAGCTCCCTGGACCATCCCGCTCCCCGGCTTCTGCGGCGGAAGCCTCCCGAGCGCGACCCCTGCAGCCACCGCCTCCCCCCCTCCCGGCCCCATCCGCATCCCCTTCCCTACCTGCGCCCCCCAGCGGCAGCTCCGGGCACCGCAGGGCTCTCTCCGAGAAACGTCGCTCTGGTCCACCGGGTTTGTGGCCCCCCGTGGGGCGAGCTCTGTTCGGCTCTCGGCTCTTCCCCGGACGACTCCAACTCAGCCCGGACTCCCAACCAGGCGCCCTCCGGAGATTTTGCGCCCTGGTGCAACAAGCCACTTGTGCCGCCGGGTAAAGACGGCCGTGGACCAGGAAACTACAACCAATCCAGAATGCAGCAGCTAGACTGGTGACTGGGAGTGGCCACCAAGACCACACAACACCGGTCTTGAAAGACCTACAGTACATTGGCTCCCAGTACGTTTCCGAGCACAATTCAAAGTGTTGGTGCTGACCTTTAAAGCCCTAAACGGCCTCAGCCCAGTATACCTCAAGGAGCATCTCCACCCCCATCATTCTGCCCGGACACTGAGGTCCAGCTCCGAGGTCCTTCTGGTGGTTCCCTCACTATGTAGTGAGATAGTGGCACCCTCCCAGTGGAACGCCCTCCCATCAGTTGTCAAGGAGATAAACAACTACCTGACATTTAGAAAACATCTGAAGGCAGCCCTGTTTAGGGAAGCTTTTAATGTTTGATGGATCATTGTATTTTAATATTTTGTTGGAAGCTGCCCAGAGTGGCTGGGGAAACCCAGCCAGATGGGCGGGGTATAAATAATAAATTATTATTAGTGTTGTTGTAATTGCTTGAGAAACAGGATAAAAATCTAGGAAACAGGCACTTCACCTCCTCTTGCTCCCAAGTTTACTGATTTGAACTGCAGAAATTCCATTTCAGCCAACATGACTAGCAACCATGGGAACTCCTCTTCCACCACCACCATTTTGTCTGATCCCCTAAAGCCATTTAAATTATGACGTTCACCACATCTTGAAGCAGCAGATTCAGTAAGTAATTGGGCATGTTGTGTGAAATAGTACTGTTGTCTGTCTGGACACTGTCCACTAATTGAAAACCTCAAGGGGTTCAAGCACTGAGGGGAGCAGAAGGCCCTAAAGCCACTTTTGTGTACTATGCATAATAGTACAAACTTCTGTTAATTAGGTTTTTTACCCCAGGCATCAAAGTTAAGGCCAGCCCATGCTGGTTCAGGGGCGACACATAAAGAAACACTTCAATAACTTGTCTAGAGGAATTGTGTCTTTGTAAAGTGCCACCATTTTTTAAAAGTCAAGCAAACAAACACATCCATATTTTAAAAGATGTAGCAATCATGATTACCGTCTTTCCCCCTTTTTAAGACACCGTCTTATAATTTTTTTTCCTCAAAAAAACACAGGGTGGCTTATTTTCGGGGGATGTCTTATTTTTATTACGTCAGTATGGTATGGTACAGCCTCCCCCTGCGCGCTAAGCAGGCGGGGCAGAACTCCGCAAGAGGCGCGTTTCCCCCCGTGCCTCTCGCTGGTTCTCTGGCTCCCTGCGCACGCAGGAGGGGCTGAGTAGGTGATGGGAACAATGGCGGCACCATGGCTTACTTTTGGGGTACGTCTTACTTCTTACAAAGGTAAAAAAAACCTGCCATGGCTTACTTTATGACTACGTATTAAAAAAGGGGAAACAGGGTATTATTTTCTCAAATATGAAGCATGAGGTGCTGGTTTTCCTTTTGCCCCTGTGCAAGACATTGACATATCAAAGCAGTAATGTAGCTTTCTCTATGCAGGAACACTGCACATTTAAATAATAATAATGATGTATACTTTAAGGTAAAATAGTGATAATTCTGACTTGAATGCGTTATTTCAAATAAGAAAATTACTTATAGAAAAAAGAGGCAAATCATGCTCATTATAATGTAATTTTATTCAAAAACCTCTATGTGGGCTTATTCATTGCTCTAAAGTGGGGGAAGCAACTCTAATTTGTCAGAGTTTACTTAAAAAAAAATAAGAACATGTTATAAGGCTCAATCCATCAGGAAGATGCACACCCAATGAAATGGACCAAACATCCTGTTCCATTTCAATGAGGCTCGAGCAGGACCTCCTGGTGGATTGTGCCCACAAAGCGACAACACTACATAAATACGGAGATCTCCCATTTGTGCTGCAAAGAACTGTAGCATAACCATACATATAAGCCAGTTCTCAGCACAATGTAGAATTTGACACCAGTGAAAGGCTATTTGAGTTCCACACTTTGGAGTCACTCTTTACTTGACTGATGCATCGTGGATCTTTTCCTTTCAACCCAGACACTATTGTTTTGCAACATGACCTCTAAACATAAAGGCAACTCCAACATATTTATGAGAGAATCTAATATGAACAGGTGAGGTTGCTGCAAATAAGATTGCTCAGACAGGCTCAAAGTAACTTGCACACTTGCTCACAAAAAGTTGCATTTTGAGGATATGTTACTCTCCTCAGAAAGCAGTAGCAGTAACAGAACTTCTGTATGAACCTCCCAGGGCCTTTCATTCTATGAAAGGGAGATTTGCTGTGTAATTTTGAAGTGTTTTTTTTAAAGCAAGATGCCTGTGGTATCTAATAATGCTTTTTTTACACACTTTACACAACAGCTTCAAGGAGTTTTGTGTTACCTTAAATACTAACAAATTTATTATACTATAAACTTTCATGGACTACCGTCAACTTCTGCAGATGCACGAAGCTGATAACCTGAGTAACAGGTGTTGAGTTCAGCTTGTGCCATAATAAATAAATAAAATTGTTAGGGATGCATTCAACTAAATTATATTCAGAGGAGACCCCTTGAAATTAATTGGCCTGTTAGTTTGTCCATTATTTTCACTGCATCTACTCTTCGTATTTACAGCATTTATATACTGTCTTTTTGTCAGTTTACAATTTTAAAGCACTAAAACAAATAATATAAAATGTAAACTGTGGAGAAGGCTCTGAAGTTGTCTTTGCCTGCTCCCATCACACGATTCTGCCTTCCTGCAAGACTAACCCTGAACACAACCCTAAGTCTTTAAGGTGACACAAGCAAGTCTTTGCTACAACAGACAGGCTACCCATCTGGAAATTGTTTCAAAAGAACCTGCATCACCTACATGTTTAGTTTTCTGAATGTCATGATGTACTGTAGCATCAAATTACTGCCTTGATGGAGGGCTGCAGTCCTAAATGTACTTGCCAGGAAGTAAAGCTCACCAAGCGGAGTGGAACTAAATTCAAGGTGAACACATTTATGATAGAGCCAATATTTCACCTTTCAGTACACTCTCCATTAGCAATAACTAGAATTCCTCTTCTGCATGTAAAGTGTGTGATGCTTTCAATGCCTTTAGTTTTTCAATGGCAGATGCGACTGAAACTTCTCCGTGGACCTTGTTGTCTCTTGTTCGCACATTCACAGCATTATTGGTTTTCTCCTTTTCTCCAACCACTGCAAGAAACAACGCAGAGCAATGTTACTTTGCACACAGCCACAATGCCTTGTACTGCGGCAATGCTACACACTTACTCAATAAGATGTCCTACTGGATTCAGTAGGGTTATTTCTGAGCAATGCTGTGGCTCACACTAAGATTTATGAGGCCCATGAAAATCCACAGATGTACTTTTTCAGACTATATCCTGTGCCTATAATTTATTCACTCACATGAACCATCAATTCATGTACTTCTCTCTCAAACATATATAATTTATACACACAGTGTGTACTGCCTTCTATTGTGATGATGCTATGGTCTCCCTTTTCTACTCTCGCCAATCAACAAAGGCCTTGTGCACTGACGGATTGTTACACTGCTGAATGGTTCAATTGTTATGAACATTCTGTATCACCACTGCAGCTCAGCAAATGTCTAGCAAGTTCTTATATCAATCTACTAAACTCAGAGAACTTACAGCCAATAGTGGTTTCAACTGGCCAGTACTTACTTTGGAGAAAAATTAGCAAAGCCACTGTTTTCCTACAAATTTACATGTTTCTGTGTTTAATTAAAATCTCTGACCAAAAAAAGGAAAGCCAAGTTCACAAGAAAACATTCAAATTCAAGAAGCATTTGCTGGTGCTGTTTTTCCCTAGGCTACGTGCTTTGCTCTTATATGTTTAGAAGCGCAGCTTGCAAATAAACTATTAAGTAGCCCAACAAAGTCAGAGAAGAGCTAAATAGCCCCTGAACCTATTAAGACTTAGTATGTTATCCAAACATTAAAACTGGGGCAAGCTACCCTGAAACTGGCAGTAAATGAGCGACAGAACTCTTCCCTCTACCCAACAAGAACAACAACATTCGCTACTTGTGTCAACCATATTGGGTTTTTCATTCTGAGTAAGGTGGGAGGCAAGGATGATGAACGAAAAGTCATAGATACCAAAAATAAAATTATACTGAGCCAGCTGTGCGTTTCTTATCTTCTTGTTTAAGGTGCAGCTCTGATCTAGATCCACATCCGCCATGAATCCAGCCGCAAAAAAGTCACTGCAAATCTAAAAAAAAAAAGACAATGCAAAAATGTGTTACATTTTACAATTTGGTAACAGTTCTGTGCCAAATGATATATTCCGACATATCTTGAGAAGCAGACGTTCCAAGCTCCAAGGCTAGAGAAGCTTTTTCATGGCAATCTGTACACTGAGAAACTGCTGTGTGTCTGCCACAAAACCCCATGAGTTGCAAGGTATATTTCTGGGGGATGTGTTCTAAATGGGCCTTCTCCATTCAAATAGGGCACCAACCACGATATGTTGGGCCACATCATTGGCCTAGGTCTAGTGACTGTGCATTTGAGAAGCCTCCCTTTTGGTCATTCATTGGCAGGGAAACTCTCTAAAGAAGCTGACCTTCTGGGAAGCTTGGCCATCATGATCAAACATCTCAGGGCAGAAGAGTCATCAGCCCCCAAAGAATCCCAGAGTTCCTTGCAACACAGTTTAAAAACAGCTGCTGGGTAGCATGCTTAGGTCTAAGTAACATTACTTACAGGCTTATACTGACTCAGACCACTGACCCACCTAGCTCAGTATTGTCTACCCAGAGTAACAACAGCTCTCCAGACAAGGGTCTTTCCCAGGGCTACACAGTGATGCTGTTGATTTAACCTGGGACCTTCTGCAAGCAAAGCACATGCTCTGGCAGAAGGAAATTCCACAGAGTTCAAGGCAGAAGCAGGCTGAGGGTTGTAAACATGCAGCCTCTATTCCTGAAGTTCTAAACATCACAACAGTGAACAAATATCTCCTTTACAAAATATACTTTTTAAATTTCTATTTGAAACAAAAACAACAAAATACATCTAGGAAACAAAGTACAATTGCACAACAGAGAGGCTGGAAACAGTAGGAGGGATAAAAATACTAGCAGCAAAGATTCCCAAGCCATATTCAAGTCTTCGGAAATGTCATTAAAGTTTAGCAGAGTGAACACTCTTGCAGATCTGAACCAACTTTTAAAAAGGGTGCAACTCAGCTGAAAATTAGGGTAAGTCAGGATTTTATACCAATATATAACTACATGACCTGAGCCAAAATGCTGAGAAGCTCAGTGGTAGAGGTCCCAGGTTCTATTTCCAGCATCTCCAGATAAGACTGGGAGAGACAAAGGCCTGAAATGCTGGAGAGCTGCTGCCAGCCAGTGTAGACAATACTGAGCTAGATGGACTAATGGCTTGACTAAATACAAGGCAGCTTCCTATGTTACACCTGAACAAAACCAAAAAAACTTCAGTTGTTGTGCAGTTGACCCCCGCCCCTTTTCTGTGAGCACCTCTGCTCTTACCTGTTGAGCATATTCTTCACAGGTGTGGCCGACGGGAACTACCATGACCTGCCGAGGAGAAAGCCAAAAGGGCCTGGCCAAAATAAGAAACTCAGTGAATAAACTTTTCTTTCCAAACAGCGTTAATCACAGTTGCTTATATGTCACACGCATACATGCAGACACACTTTGCATTATGGAAATGTTAAGTTCGTATTGTGTCATATGCTCATGTTTGCACTACAAACTTCGTAGAGTGTTTCTCAGACTCAAATTATATAAAATGCAGATCACAGGTAAGTAATTATTTGTGCAAGTAGTTTACACACCCCCAACCACCTTGCATTAAAAATGCTTACCCTCTATGCCAACCCATGCTCACTGCAGAGTTCTGGCAGAGTGTGCTGCTGGTGTACAAACATCCACTGTGACAAAGCGTTTCACGGGGGGGGGGGGAGAATGGAATGCTCACAGATGGCTGCTTTACTGCTGGCTAACGCCGTAGGAACATTGGGCCTTAGTACTTTATGTTTGGAGTAGCTGAAATGCTGCCCAGGAGCTCCTGCTCTATCATCCAGTAGGGAAGCCTTCCCCAGCCGGCACTTTTGAGGGTTTTTAGACTACAACTCCCACCAACTCCAGGAAGGGAGGGAGCTGTAGTCCAAAGTATCTGGAGGGCACCAGGGTTGCAAACAGGATGTAATTGTTCTAAAAACCGTATTTCTGCGGAAATTAAACTTTGTATTCAAGACCACAGGGTGCTTTCTACTCTCTGTAACTTTCAAACCTGCTTCCCGTTACTGCTACGCACCATTTTCCACCATAGTTTTCTGCCAGAATGGCAATCATTCGCTCCACCGAGCCCAAAATAGCTCTATGGATTATCACTGGCCTCTTCCTGTCATCTCCATCTTTTCTGTGAAAGAATGGAAGTTAAAAAGTGGAAAAATTTAATACAAGCTTATTGCTATCTTGATTTGAGTCTGGTTTCAACCCTCTTTTACCACAGTTAATTCTAGCACATTAAAAGGCACGGCTTCTAATTACATTACCTAACTAAATTGCAACTTCTCACAAGGAAGGAGTTGGGAAGAGTGCCTTTTCAACAAGTTGCATCCCACTGACAGATCATACAACACTTTGCATCATCAATCTATTCTGAAAACCTTGAGGCTCTCTTGAGCCTGCTGAAAACTCTTCCCTTGTTCATGATTAGTTCCGTTTTGGCTACAGAAGGATTGGCACTCAGATAATTTAGTTTACTGTTAGTACATATTATATTGCTTTAAGGTATTCACAGTTCTTTATTTACATCAGATTGTTGCAATCCTTACAACAATCCTCTGAAATAAGAGAGCAATTTCATCTCCTTATTGCACATGTGGTAGTCAGTGCTGATGTGGCTCACCTCAAATCAGACTTTGGGCTCGTCCGCACGGTCCCTTGTCCTGTGCTTTCTAACCATGGGCCTGAAAGATTGTGCCTCGGCCC
Source organism: Darevskia mixta (assembly GCA_034641385.1). Lineage (NCBI taxonomy): Eukaryota > Metazoa > Chordata > Lepidosauria > Squamata > Lacertidae > Darevskia > Darevskia mixta. The sequence goes on along the minus strand of JAWWNH010000073.1, from coordinate 4,302,173 downwards.
CACCACTTCCCCCCAGAAAACCCGCACTTTAGCGATAAATCAGAACAAACAGCAACCTCCGGAAAACATGATTCAGCGCTGAATCATGGCTTTTCCTGGGGGAAAGCAGTGGGGCAAACGTAAGTGTGGATGAGCCCTTACTGTTGCTCAGTTACTATGCCACACCAATGCTCCAGACATCTAAGCATTTCTTCAGCTTGTCAACTTGTACATTTACAGCCTCCTCTGACCCCTTGTTTCCTTGTTTTAGGCTCTACATATTTAAGTAGATCAGCTCAAATCCTAAAAGAGTCTTATGCAAACTTACCCCACATAAGTAAGGTTAAATCTGATAGGTAGCTGGAAGTCAAGCTGGACAGTAGCACACTGATGGTACCGACCAATAGCATCTCTGATGTTAATATCAATCTGCAAAGGACAACAATGGCAAAATTATAGCTGGGGCTTTGCCATTTATAGGTTTCAATAACAGCATGAGTACAAAAGCACGAATATTTACTAACCTTGGGACCATAAAATGCTCCGTCTCCCAGATTTAGCTTCCAGGGTTCCCCCAAGTCATCCAGGCTGTTCTGGAGTTGCTAAGAATAAATCAGAAGAGCAGTTCTTCATTTACATTATCTTCTTGTATTTCTTACAACAATCCTCCAAAATAAATTAGCATTATTATCCCCCTGTTGCAGATGGGAAGCAGATAGTACTGACTGCAGCTCACCTGAAGTTAGACTTCTTCCAGCTTAGCCCCCATGGCACACCAATGCTTAAAACATCTAACCATCCTCCGATCCATGTGTCCTCATGCTCTTCCTTGCTAGTTTAAATGCCAGAAATATAAGAACTGTTGCTATGACTGCTTCCGCTTCTACTTCTTATTTCTTACCTGTCCTTTACCGTAAGGTCCCAAGGCAGGTTAAAGCAATTTAACAGTTCAAAACAAATTAGTCACAATAATAGGGTAGGTAACACAGAGAGAGGGGGGAGGGGTTATGTCCCTCGCCTCTGTCTCTGTCCCCCTTTCCGGCCATTTCAGGGTCACCATGATCATGCATCCATCAGATATTCGTAAATATGTACACACACACACACACACACACACACAGAGAGAGAGAGAGAGAGAGAGAGAGAGAAAGAGAGAGAGAGAGAGAGACACGTCTTCAGCATACAATGGAAACTACATAATAAAGGTGCCACACATGCCTGTGGTGAAGGACTTCCACAACTTAGGGGCTGCCACTAAGAATACCCTCTCTCAGGCTGCTGGCCTCCCAAATTGTGAGGGTGGCAGGACTACCAAGAAACCCCCCCCCCCCGGCTGATCTTAACACCTGAGGGAAGGAAGTGGTTATTCAAGTCAAAGTCATTGTGTTCTCTTTTTAGAGTGGCAGAATTAAATTACCCTCTCTGCCTGGTCCCAGATCTCCTTTTCCCCTAGAAAGTTGACGGGCCTTGTGGAAAGATGTAGTTGGAAGGTAAAACCGAAGACAGCATATACAGACTGCAAGAAGTTCAAGCAGCCTTTCATCTCTTCTTCAATCTGAAATTTAAAATGCAAATAAATTTACAGTGGAGATGTGTGTGGGATAGGTTTTAATGGGTAGGAGACGATGTAGTAATTGCAATTTATCCCTCCAGGTGCCCACATGTGTGGGTTGAACAGAGTTTTAAAATCCCACCCTTGGCAGCAAAATTAAAAGCATAGGAATTAGGCTGAAAAACCTTGATTTGAGCAAGTCCAGCTATGAAGTAAGGAGACTTCCCCCTTCTTACCCTGCTTAAGAATGTATCATGCTACAACTTGTAAAAGTAGTTTAAAAATAATATTGAACTTACTTTATATGCACTGGTTTGCAGCAAAGGCAGCAGTTAAAACTATGCAGGCCCTTTTATTTACAGTATAACCAGCTTTGGGCATGTGCATAACCAGCTTTAGAGCTGGAGTGAGCCGAGGCATGTCTGCATCCATCACTGGTCTCTAGCAAAGGAGGGGAAATGACATCACACAGAGCCATCTCTGCTAATTGTAGTTCTATGGTCTGAATGTCTACCTATCAGCAATACAAGTCTGTGGATTTAGTCCCTTCTCATGCTAACTAGCAAGAACATGCACCGGTTAGGTTTGGTTAGGAAGCCCTTTCACAACAGCTGCCATCTATTTAGCACTCAGACCACATAGGGACTAGTTTATCATGAACTCTTTTATCATTCAAAAAACAGTGAAGGCATCCCTCTACTGTGGCAACCCCAACATAAGTGCACTACCTGCTCCATTGTGCAAAAGATATGGGCGTCGTCCTGTTGGAAGCGCCTGACCCGAGTCAACCCGCTGAGGGTCCCTGAAAGCTCATTTCGGTGAAGAACTCCAAAGTCAGCAAGTCTTAAAGGCATCTCCCTCCAGGACCGGGGACGATGGGCAAACATCAAGCTAGAGACATGAAATAGTATATTAGATCCAAGCACAATTACTTGACCTATTTATTCACAAGCCCCATTTGTGTCCTGCCCTTTGTCCAGATGGGTTTTCCCACATTTTATCCTCACAATAATCTTGTGAGAAGGGCAAGCCAAGAGATGGTGATTGTCTCAGGGTCACCCAGTGGGTTTCATGCCATAGGGTCAAAATATCTATGATATGGAGATATGCAGTCGGTTCTCCTGACATTTAAATTTTTTTTATTACAGTTGCTAAATCAAACAATCCACTAGAAGACTTTTTGTGTTTAAAGCAGGAGTAAAAGACTCCAGTTTTGATTGACCTAGTGGTGAAGGGAGAGGTTTGTTGGGACTTTTTAAAAAAAAAAATCCCCCCCCCCGTGCCATTTCCCCCACCTAAATCCTGCCCCCACCTGTCATTAAACCTTGCAGGCATGTATGTTTTCTCCACTGCAGAGCAATACCGGGGGGGGGGGGAGAGAGAGGATGCCACACCAGTGAAAGGCCAACCCTTGTAACAACACAGCCGCTCTGAAGAGATATAAAGTCCACCGCGGCTATTTCTGTTTTAATACAGAAGTGAATATGCTGATACTTCCAAGTAAAGGGTTGGTGACCTTCCGGCAGCCTGCTGCTGTCCATTACCCAAAGAATGGCTCTGGGCCCTACTTGCATTATCTGGGTGGAATTCAATGTCGCTCTAACAGGATTGTTCCAACAGCATGAGCATATCTGCTAGCCAGATGAAACAAGTTTGCCTCTTCTCCCTCTGTACACTGGGGTTTGGTGGTTCTTCCAACCCTCCAGAGCAGTGCTAGAAACGGAGATATGAAAGCTAGGAGCTAAATGGCACCTTAAACCTAGGTTATGGGCGCCACAATGGAGTATCTAGGTGCGCTTTTTATAACAAGAATACAAAGCTGAAAATGAATGAACTGCAGCTAAAAACTTATGTCCATTTTTCACATGGTCTAGTCCTCATCTGAAGACTGCAAAAAATAAAGCCACCCTTCCCCTGCCCGCCTCCCTACTATTCTTATGAGGGTCCCTTCTCCAGTCCTCAGAGAGTGGCTGGAAGTGGGGAGGCAGAAAAAGGCCCTCCTTTTCTTCAATACTGCACCCAGAGCTCAGAAACTGCTCGCATTAATGAAATTCTGTCACAAAACACGCCTACAACAAGGGGAGTTTCGAACGCTACTCCACAGCAAATCTGGGGAGAAGCAGGGGTACTGACTAGAGCGAGGCAGCAGTAAATCACACTGAGCAAGTTGGAGTTAACTCTTTATTAGGAAAACCAGGATCTGCCTAGGAGTGTCAGGCCTAATGAGCACAGCAATTCAACTCTGGCAGGTCTTACCCCCATGCAGCAATTGCTGAGACTGAAGGTCCCTGCCTCCCCACAGCTGCCTGTCCCCTCCTTCCCAATCTGAGACGGTGCCTACGTGAAGCTAATTTCTCTCCCACCCTCTTCGTGCCTCTCCTGGTTCTTGGAGACCAGGGGGGAGAGGAGCTGGTCATAGCAGGAGGGAGAGACACCAGTGCCTCTTCACCAGCTGGACTCCTCTCCGCCTCTTGGCCTCCCTCTTCTCCAGCTTCAGCTTCTGCCTCTGATTCTGGACTTCTTCTCACAAACTCCCCCCACTCACTAAGCCTTGTTACCTCTTCCGCTTCTAACACCTCCTCTAACACCAGTCGTCTCCCTCTGACCACTCATCATTGTCCCACCACCCCTCCCCGGGCTCTGAACCTTCTTTCCTTGGGGGTTCCCCACCTGGTGCCTCCCACCACCCCTCTGCATCCAGCCAGTCTGTAACAGGTATGCAGGAGGGGGGGAGCCCTGTTGTGCTAGCAGGAATCCTGGCACTGGCTTCCACTAGCACATCAGGTTTGTTGAAATTGGCCCTCTACAAAACCAAGATGCTAGAGAGCTGGAGCCTCACCCGCAGCATGTCTTGAAGTGCTCTCAGCCAAGCATAAAAGGGAGGGGGGACTGCATACCACCCAGTGAGCTTATGAGGGAAAGGAGGCAATGCAGAGTGATCTGGGTGTAACGCAGGGGAATCAGAAAGGGGAACAGAGTTAGCAAGGAGACAGAAGAAAGCAAGAGGGCACAGGGGTCAGGGGTCAGGAGAGAGAGAAGGCACACCCTCATAAAAGTTGGGCCCAGCAAAAGAGATCTTCTTGAACAGGGGTGGAGAGTATTTTCAGCCCAAGGGGCCACATTCCCTTCTGGGGGCCACATACCAGTGGTGGGTGTGGCCAGAGTAATATGTAAAAGTTACATTTGCACCGTAGTTCCTGCGCATGCGCGCGCGCGCGCACACACACACACCCCTATCCTACAGGGGAGCCAAAATGTTGATTAGAGTTCAAGGGCACAATCCAGGCAGGAAAAAACACTCAAGCAGGGTGTGAAGCAGGGCCTGTAGCAGATGTGGCTGAGGAAGAGTCCCAAAGGCCAGAGAGACTTGGAGGGGCACATTTGGCTCCCAGGTTTGAGGGGTCCTCACCCCTGCTCTTGAATGCGCATGTCCTCCCCTCATTACGACTTATTTTTATTTAATCCAAACTAAAATAAATTTCCAATAGTTCAAAATAATTGGGAGTAATAATGAAAAGAACCACCAACCAGTGTCCAGGGCAGTTCATTGGCTTAAGGGCAAACATTTCCTTCTCAGCCTCGAAAGAGAACATGTTGTCACTGTAGTGCTGCCAGTGGCCAGAAGCCTCCCACAGTTTACTGTTGTAGATATTAGGAGACACAACCTCTGTGAAGTTACGCCGGTGATATTCTTCCTGCACAAGGAAACCGAATTCTTAATAAGCAGGAGGCAAACACCCACCCACACACCAATTCTTGCTCTTTAAAGTATTTGCATTATTATCGATTTGATTTATTCCCAGCCCTTCACCCTAAGGTCCCAAGTCAGGTCACAATTTAAAGTACAGTACTAAAAACGGTACTAAAAAACTAAACAAAAACTAAAACGGTACTAAAAAACCGCATCAAATGCCAGGCAAAGAGGTACATCCTTGTCACCTTAATTTATACCACACTTGCAAACAGGAATAGCCTTGCTGATCAGACCATTTGATAAGCATGTCAATACTTCTACACTCAAAGCTCATACCTGCTTGGAATTTATACTGCCTTTATCCTACCCTTCCTAAAAAGTCTTGAGAGGATGGTGTACACACACTCCAAATTTCATCCTCACAGTAACCCTCAGATGGTGACTGAGCCAGTATTATGCACTAAGCTTCATGGCAGAGTGGGAATTTAAAGCTGGGCCAATGGGCCATGCCAGTCACAGCTCCACACTCTAATCCCTACCCAGCACTTGCTCTTCAGCCCATCAGCCATGCCACTTTCTAGAATACTGTCGTGTCCCCAATGGTGACTGTAGCTAGCTGTCAAGAACGCACGCCACTCCGGGAAGTCAGCGGAAGTTGTCTTGAAGTTTATTGTACAGCACACAGAGAAACGTGGAAAGTCCGTGAGGATTCTGAGGAGGCCATCTCAGAATCCCCCTTATGTACACCTTGCTGGGTGACTCCCAATTCCCCCCTCCCTTCTGCCCTAAAGGTCCGGGGGTAATCCTCTTCCCCACCCGGGGTGGCTTGGACAAAAGAGTTAACTGCTCTGGTCTACCTGCACCATTCATGGGTGCTTTTTGCATTGTTATTGCGATGCTGCCGGTTCCACCACGCCCGCTGCTGATGGCTCGTTAGCGGTCGTTATCGCCCATTCTGGGGTTGTTTACCCCGCGGGGCATGCCTGGGCGAGGTCGGGCCTTGCTGCGCTCGGTTTAACCCCTGCACGCCTGGCTCCGCTGTCGCCCCCTTCTCTGGCCCGCTGCATGGTTCCCCTTCCTGGCGCCCGCATGGCGCGACCCTGGCGGACCCCGGTCTATCAGTGTCTAGTCGGGTCGCGACATCCTGCCCCCCCGAAACTGACTCCCCCCTCCCCTGGGGAGCGTTCTGAGTCCCGGGGCCCCCCGGCCGGTTTGGCCACTGTTGGTGGAATCTCTTGACCAGCTGTGGGGCCAAAACGTCCGACGCCCACACCCATTCTCGGTCCCCCGTAGCAAAGTCCTTCCACTCCACCAGGTACTGCAAACGCCCTCTGTAGAGTCTGGAGTCCAAAATGTCCTTGACCTCATGGTGCTCCCCTCCCGCCAGGATCAACGGGGTGGGTGGCGCCGCCACGGGGTGCCAACCGTCGTCCTCCGGGGACTTCTTCAGCAAGCTGAAGTGGAACAGCGGGTGTATCTGTTGCAAGTTCTTTGGGAGTTCCAGCTTCGCAGAAACTCCGTTGATTACCTCTAGCACTTTAAACGGGCCCAAGTACCGGGGCCCGAGTTTCTTGCTGGGGAGGCCCAGCTTCAAGTGCCGCGTGGACAGGTAGACCCGGCACCCCGCTTTGATGTCCCCCGCCGGTCTTCTTCGCTGGTCCGCCGTCCTCTTCTGCGCCGCCTTGACCTCCAGCAGTTGTTCCCGAAGGGACTCCCAGCACCTGGCCGTCCTCTCTCTCCACTTTCCGAGCTCCTCCGGCTCCCGGGCGGTGGGCTCCCCCAAGTCCGGCAGGTGCCTCAGGTCGATCGCGTAGACCACGGCGAAGGGGGACATCTCCGTGCTGCTATGTACGGAGTTATTGTAAGCGAACTCCGCCAACGGAAGCAGCTGTGACCAGTCGTCCTGCTGGTAGCAGCCAAAACACCGCAGGTACTGCTCCAGCACCTGGTTGACACGTTCCGTCTGTCCGTCAGTCTGGGGGTGGTAGGCCGAGCTGAGTCCCTGTTCGATCCCTAGCAGTCCCAGGAACGCCTTCCAAAATCGGGACACAAACTGGGAGCCGCGATCGGAAATGACTTTGTCTGGAACCCCATGGAGCCGGAAGATGTGCTCCATGAACAGCTTTGCCACCTGGGTGGCGGTAGGCAGTGAGGCGCAGGGCACGAAATGGGCTTGCTTGGAGAACAGGTCCACCACGACCCATATTGCTGTCTTGCCTCGGCTGGGTGGCAGATCCGTAATAAAGTCCATGGAGATCACCGACCAAGGTCGAGGTGGGACCTCCAGAGGCTGTAGGAGGCCCTGCGGCTTGCCCACTGCCGGCTTGCAGGTGAGGCAGATGGGGCAGCCCGCAACGTAGTCCTTGACATCTTTGCGGAGCGTGGGCCACCAGAAGCTCCGCCGAACCAGCTTCCACGTCTTGACGAAGCCGAAGTGCCCAGCCGCTTTGGCGTCGTGGCATGCCTCCAGGGCGGCCCTCCGGAGGGGTTCCGGGACGTACGCGGCGCTCCCCCTTCTCCAGATGTCCCCTTCCAGTGTCAAGGAGTCCTGCAGGTCCTGTAGTTCCACGTCTGTCGGATATGCTGCCACTAGTCTGTCGCGGAGCGCTGCAGAAGGCTGGCTGCACTCCCGGGGGGGTGTCCCATCTTGACCCCCTGTCTGTCCTTCTTTCCTCCTAGCCTGGTTACGGGTGGTGACGGCTCGGGCTAGGTGTTTGTCCTCAAATAGCGGACGCATCTCTGTGCGGACATCCGCCTCGTACTGGGGCAGGCGAGACAGGGCGTCCGCGAGGAAGTTGTCCTTCCCGGGGATGTGGCTTAGCTGGAAATCGTACCGGGAGAAGAACTCTGCCCACCGCATGTGCTTGGCGGTCAGCTTCCGTGGCTGTCGGAGGGCCTCGAGGTTGCGGTGGTCTGTCCAGACCTCAAACGGTTCCCTTGCCCCCTCCAGCCAGTGCCTCCACTCCTCAAGCGCCATGCGGATGGCCGCTGCCTCCTTCTCCCAGGTAGACCAGTTCCTTTCCGCCTTCCCAAACTTCCGGGACAGGTACGCTCCGGGCCTCAGACGGCCCTCCCCGTCCCTCTGCAGGAGTACCGCTCCCATGGCCACATCACTAGCGTCTACCTGTACCACCATGGGCCGGGCTGGATCCACATGGATCAGCGTAGGCTCGGCGGCGAACGCCCCTTTGAGCCTCTGGAAAGCCTCCTCCGCCCGGGACCCCCAATCCAGAGCCGCCCCGGGACGCTTGGCCCCCTTTCCTTTCCCCCTGGTACCTAGGAGATCGGTGAGGGGGGTCACCAAGGCCGAATAGTTGGGCAAAAAGCCCCTGCAGAAATTTGCGAACCCTAGCAAGCTCTGGAGTTGGCGCCGTGTCCGCGGCCGCTCCCACCCCAGGACTGCCTCCACCTTCTGGGGATCCATGGCCACCCCCGCCGCCGAGATCCTATACCCCAGGTAATCTAAGGAGGGGCGGTGGAACTCGCACTTGGGCAACTTGACGTATAGGTGGTTGTCCAGGAGTCTCTGCAAGACCTCCCGGACCAACCGGACGTGTTCCTGGGGGTCCCGACTGTACACCAGCACATCGTCCAGGTAGACCACCACCCCTTTGTACAGGAGGTCGTGGAGTACCTCGTTGATGAGGCTCATGAACACCCCCGGGGCCCCGCTCAAACCGAACGGCATTACCAGGAACTCGAACTGTCCAAACTGGCAGTTAAAAGCCGTCTTCCATTCGTCCCCCTCCCGGACCCGCACCCGGTAGTATGCCTCCCTTAAGTCTAGCTTCGTGAAGATCGTGCCGGTACCCAACTGGTCCAGCAGATCCGGGATGAGGGGGAGCGGGTACGCGTTCCCTGCCGCTATGGCGTTCAACCCTCTGTAGTCCTGGCACAACCTCCGGGTGCCATCCTTCTTGCCCACGAAGATGACCGGAGCCCCCATGGGGCTCTTGGTGGGGCGGATGAACCCTCTGGCCAGATTCTTGTCCAGGAACTCCCTGAGGTCCTGGAGTTCCTCCCCGGACATCTTGTAGATGCGTCCCTTGGGGAGGACCGCATCCTCTGGGATGTCGATGGCGCAATCTGTGCGGCGGTGGGGGGGCAGCTCGTCTGCCTCGGTTTCCCCGAACACCGCCGCCAGATCCCGGTACTCCGGGGGTATCTCCGGCGCCACCACATCCAGCTTGCCCTCGTCCCCGTGGACCCCTTTGGCCTCCCCCTTCCCGGGGCACTGGGGGTCCGATTCGACCCTGTGCTGCCCACACCTATCCAGGTCGAACGTCAGGCGCCCTGAGCGCCAGTCTACTATGGGGTTATGTTCCATCAGCCAGTCCAACCCCAGCACTACCTGGTACCCATCCGTGGGGACCCTAACTAGCATCCTGGACTCCCGGTGGTCCCCCACCCACAAGGAGACCGGCCCCACTTCCACCCCAAACGGACCCCCCTTTATGGGACTGCCGTCCATCTGGACGAAAACTAAGGGGGTGCTCCGAACCTGGGTGGGCAAGTCCAGTTCCTTGGCCACTTCGGGGTGCAGCATACTGTGGTCGCAGCCCGAGTCCAGCAGCGCATCGCCCGTCCATTGCTTGCCGCCGTCTGGGTTTTCCAGCCTCACCCGGACCAGGTTGGGTGGTCTTCCCGCCCGTTTCTTGGGGTCCATTGACCCTGGCGGGACCTGCAGCCGGGCGTCCTTCACTGCAGGTCCAGGTCGTTTCCCGACTCCGAGCCCTCGGAGTCGGACTGGCGCTTTCCCCTTGGCTCCGACGCGACAGCCGCCCGGCTCCCGGTCTTGGGTGTCCTACTGGTTCCCGACGTCGCTTGGGACCCTGCCGGGGTCCGAACCTCTCCCGGGGGTCGCTTGGGGCACGCCACCGCATAGTGTCCTGCCCCTCTGCACCTCATGCAGAGTCCCTCCCGGCGTCTCCTCTCCCGTTCCGGGTCGGGGGTGCGCTTGGGCCGGGGGACCCCCGCGCCATTGGCGGGACGGGGGGTCCCTGAGTTCTCCGCGGGCCTTCGGTCCTTGCCCGCCCTGGGTTCTAACTCCAGCATCCCCAGGTCTGCTTCCAACTGAGCCACCGTGCGGCACCAGCCGTCCAGCGTCGACAGCTCCCGAGGGGTCCCCTTCACTACGGCCCACTTGCGGAGCTCAGGATGGAGGCCCTCCTTGAAATAGTGGACGAGGACCTCCTCGTTCCAAGAGGAGATTCGGGCGGCCTCCCCCCTGAACATGTCTACATAGTCCTGTACCGGGAGACCCCCTTGCCTGGCCTTCTGGACCCGTCGCTTCGCCTTCTCCTCCGCCTGCGGGTCTTGGAAGCGCTCTCGCAGGGCCGCCAAGAAGTCCTCCAGGGTGGCCAGAGCCGGGTCCCTGCGGTCGACCAGGAGCATGGCCCACTGGCCGGCCTTCCCCTGCAGGGAGGAGATGACCGCCGCTACCAAGTCCTCTGGGTCGCAGTCGCCTCCCCCGTACCTTCTGGCGTGGTTCCTTGCGTGGAAGATGAAGGTGGAGAGTTCCGCCGGGTCCCCCTCGTAAGTGGCCCTCAGCTCTGGGGGCGGCCTGCGCCGCGCCGTCGCCCTCCGGCGGACGTGCCTCCCGCGGGCCTCCGGGGTCGCTGCCGCGCGCTCGTCCTCGCTGCTGTCGCCCGTGGAACTCCCCGCCACTGCGTCGTCCTCCAGCCGGCTGCTGCGACGTCTTGGCGGGGGAAGCACCTGCCCCCTCGGGGCCGTCCCGTCCAACCACGTCAGCCGCTGAGTCACTCCGGGCTCCTGACCTGAGCCCTCCCCTGGGGTCTGCCGACTGCAGACCCCCGATCCCGCGTGGCCTTGGCTCCCGCCGCCGCTACGACTTGTCCGGGGCACCGCGCCCCCACAGGCCTGGTCCAACAACCGGCCCGACTCCTCGCCAACCCGCAGCCGCTCCCAGATGAGGCGGTTCAGCTGCTCCTGGAGTCGCCGTAGCTCACCCAGGCTCCCGCTGTCTGGTCCGGCCGAGGAAAGGCTCCGTTGATTCGAGGTGAACAGATCCGCCGGCCGCTCGAGTAGGGTGCTCGAGGTAACGGGGGTCTGAAAACGTGCCACTCCGCGCCATGGGGTCGCCATCTCGGTAGCTGCCGGTAAGCGATCCCAACACGATACGGACGTTGAAGTTTTGGAGAATCCTCACTATGTCGTGTCCCCAATGGTGACTGTAGCTAGCTGTCAAGAACGCACGCCACTCCGGGAAGTCAGCGGAAGTTGTCTTGAAGTTTATTGTACAGCACACAGAGAAACGTGGAAAGTCCGTGAGGATTCTGAGGAGGCCATCTCAGAATCCCCCTTATGTACACCTTGCTGGGTGACTCCCAATTCCCCCCTCCCTTCTGCCCTAAAGGTCCGGGGGTAATCCTCTTCCCCACCCGGGGTGGCTTGGACAAAAGAGTTAACTGCTCTGGTCTACCTGCACCATTCATGGGTGCTTTTTGCATTGTTATTGCGATGCTGCCGGTTCCACCACGCCCGCTGCTGATGGCTCGTTAGCGGTCGTTATCGCCCATTCTGGGGTTGTTTACCCCGCGGGGCATGCCTGGGCGAGGTCGGGCCTTGCTGCGCTCGGTTTAACCCCTGCACGCCTGGCTCCGCTGTCGCCCCCTTCTCTGGCCCGCTGCATGGTTCCCCTTCCTGGCGCCCGCATGGCGCGACCCTGGCGGACCCCGGTCTATCAGTGTCTAGTCGGGTCGCGACAAATACTCCGTTCCGCACCCCAACAGTCAGCCAGTATCTTGTAGCCTCTGAGCCTGCTCAGGCCTCACTGGGCTGTTCTTTGGAGTCCCCCTCTTTAGGGTTTCTTTTCTCCTAAAGGTTGTTTTGTACTTCTGAAACCCTCAAGCCAGCTGGTATTTGCTTCTTCCAGGTGGGCAACACTGTTTGGGCTAAATAAAGATCCAGGCCATAACAACCATATAATTAAATAAATATGTAGCAACCAATGTTCATTTCTCTGCAGGAATTTTTTTTTTAATAACCATTTCAAATTAGTAAATGTCACTTACTTTGATAAAATCCATGAGTATATTATAAATAAAGGCACCTCTGGGCAGAAAGAAACAACTTCCTGGACTCAGTTCATGGAAGAAGAAGAGTTCTTGTTCCTGTATCCACACAATCAAACACCAGAAGTTAAAAGAAGACAGAAATGAGGCTTCCGGTGTCTGCAAGATGGCAAACGGAGCACAGATCTGATCGCTCCGACAGATCTGAGCCCCGCGGAGAGTCAGGGGGAAACGCCAAGGCGAGGCGTACCCCCAAAAAAGTATTGAGAGGGTCCTCAAGATGTCGAGGGGTTCAGCAGATTGCAAAGAGCTCTCCTGCAATTCCCAGGAGCCTGCGCCGAAAGGCTTAGGAGAGTGGGTGAAAGAAGCGGAATTGAGTGTAGTCTTGGTAGCAACGCATCTCCGTGGGAGCGAAGCCTTAACGCTCCAGCCACCAGCAGAGATTTTCCATAACCAACATTCAAGCCGATGGGAATGTAAGATTTCCTATTGAAATTAATTAAATTTAATTTGATCCTGTCCACCGTCAAACATGGAGTGGGACATATTATGCTTTGGGGGTGTTTTTCTGCTAAGGGGACAGGACACCTTCACTGCATCAAAGGGACGATGGACGGGACCATGTATCGTCAAATCTTGGGTGAGCACCTCCTTCCCTCAGCCAGGCACTGAAAATGGGTTGAGGATGGGTATTCCAGCATGACAGTGACCCAAAACACATGGCTAAGGCAACAAAGGAGTGGCTCAAGAAGAAGCACATTAAGGTCCTGGAGTGGCCTAGCCAGGCTCCAGACATTAATCCCATCGAAAATCTGTGGAGGGAGCTGAAGGTTTGAGTAGCTACACATCAGCCTTGAAATCTTACTGACTTGGAGCGGATCTGCAAAGAGGAGTGGGACAAAATACCTCCTGAGATGTGTGAAAACTTGGTGGCCACCTACAATATATTTTGCGCTCTCCTCTTTCACCGTCATTAAAGAACCTTTTAATGAGGGTGAAAGAGGAGAGCGCAAAATATGGTCTGAAGCTCAACATCAAAAACACTAAGATCATGGCCACTGGTCCCATCACCTCCTGGCAAATAGAAGGGGAAGAAATGGAGGTAGCGAGAGATTTCACTTTCTTGGGTTCCATGATCACTTCAGATGGTGACAGCAGTCACGAAATTAGAAGACGCCTGCTTCTTGGGAGAAAAGCAATGACAAACCTAGATAGCATCTTAAAAAGCAAAGACATCACCTTGCCGACAAAGGTCTGTATAAAAGCTATGGTTTTCCCAGTAGTAATGTACGGAAGTGAGAGCTGGACCATAAAGAAGGCTGATCACCAAAGAATTGATGCTTTTGAATTATGGTGCTGGAGGAGACTCTTGAGAGTCCCATGGACTGCAAGAAGATCAAACCTATCAATTCTTAAGGAAATCAGCCCAGAGTGCTCACTGGAAGGACAGATTCTGAAGCTGAGGCTCCAATACTTTTGGCCACCTCATGTGAAGAGAAGACTCCCTGGAAAAGACCCTGATGTTGGGAAAGATGGAGGGCACAAGGAGAAGGGGACGACAGAGGACCAGATGGTTGGACAGTGTTCTTGAAGCTACCAACATGAGTCTGACCAAACTGCGAGAGGCAGTGGAAGACAGGAGGGCCTGGCGTGCTCTGGTCCATGGGGTCACGAAGAGTCGGACACGACTAAACGACTAAACAACAACAACAACGCCTAGAACTGCAATAGTCCTGAGTTTCAGTCTTGAGTCAACCCCCACTCCTGAAAACGTCGCAACTGTTCTGCTGTGTACACTTTTAACAGTTCTAGGGAGCCAAAACAATAAAAGGACTCGTATGTCACATTAAAAACCAACATTTATTGCTGCATTGGTTGCATATTTATTGCATCTGACAAAGAAACTAGTCCACAAAGGCTTCTGCTGCAATAAATCTGTTAGTCTTAGATAAAAAATGTTTCAAAGCCAAGAGAATGCATACAAACCGTACTTTGCCAATTTTCCTGTGATCACGATTTTTGGCTTCCTCCTGGACCTTCTCCCACTCTTTCATCATTTTGTTTTCCGGAAAAGATATTCCATAAATTCTCTGCAGTGTTTCCATGTCAGCCTTTCCCTCCCAATAAGTGGAGGAATTCTGTTGTTGAAAGAGTTACCCCAAATGTAAGTACATTGCAAGAAAAAAATGTAATCTAAGATATTTGTGGGAAATAAACCATCTCAGATTGCTCAGTTATGAAACTAAGCCTGCAATCCTGTGAATTATTTACTTCTGCTTAAGCCCCACTGAATACAGTCTGACAGTAATATTCATTCCTTTAGGTCTCCTGCTGCCCCCATATGCTTGGAACTTCCTCTGAAAACACCTGTGAGATGCACCCCCTCTCTCTCCAAATCCACCTTTTCTGCAGAGAAGCTCAAAGAAGTGTGAGGATCCCATCTGCCCAAATAAATTAGTGGCTCCCACTACTGAGGTGACAGATGTCCCAAAGGTTACAAGAATAACTAGAAGAAACCCTCTGCAGCAGATACTAGGTAAAGGTTTACAGAGAAATTTGTCACTTGAAGCTTTTAGGGTTAGATCTTTTCTCTCAGGCTCGCAAGTTGAACAGGACATCACTAAGCAACTGACTCAATTTGAACTCAATTGAATAAATAATCATTTAAAAGGTTTGATTTCTTTATTATATAAAATGTTAATAAATATTTCATTTCAGTCTGCTCAGAATCAGAGACTCTGGTGAGAACTCAATTGAGATACTCCAGTGGAAGAGGAGTGGTGGAAAGAATTTTGGCTTAAACCACATTCTAAGTCACTGAAGACAGTTCATGGCTGGTACTTTATGCCTAGGCCAGTGATGGCTAACCTTGACACTCCAGATGTTTTGGGACTACAACTCCCATCATCCCTGACCACTGGTCCTGCTAGCTAGGGATGATGGGAGTTTTAGTTCCAAAACATCTGGAGTGTCAAGGTTAGCCATCACTGGCCTAGGCAGCTTTCATTTGTGTGGCCAGCAGCTCACCCATGTGCTGGAGGGGTGTTAAATTACTGGCACCTACAGAGACATGTGGTGGGACTGCCCTAAGGTTGCAGAATTTTGGTGTAAATTCTTCAATGACCATTTCTTTAATTACAAACCAGACAGTAACTCCATCTCCTTATTTGTGTTATTGAATCACAGAGGAGGAAGCAGATTTACAAAGTAAAGAGCTTACCTTACATTTATTAACACTACACAGGCAGCTAATGCAAAATTTTGGAAGACATTTGGTTTGGCTACTTTAGAATACTGGTTTACAAAAGTATGAGTGAGTGGGGACATGGGTGGCGCTGTGGGTTAAACCACAGAGCCTAGGGCTTGCTGATTAGAAGGCCGGCGGTTCGAATCCCCGCGACGGGGTGAGCTCCCGTTGCTCGGTCCCAGCTCCTGCCAACCTAGCAGTTCGAAAGCACGTCAAAGTGCAAGTAGATAAATAGGTACCGCTCTGGCGGGAAGGTAAATGGCGTTTCCGTGCGCTGCTCTGGTTTGCCAGAAGCGGCTTAGTCATGCTGGCCACATGACCCGGAAGCTGTATGCCGGCTCCCTCGGCCGATAATGCGAGATGAGCGCCGCAACCCCAGAGTCGGTCACGACTGGACCTAATGGTCAGGAGTCCCTTTACCTTTACCTATGAGTGAGTGAGTTTTCAATAGATACTAACTGAGTTAGAACACACCAAGTACAGAAAGTGGGGTTGTTATATATATTTTTCATAACAAGCCTACAAACATAATGATAAATGTATATATATATATATCATAACTCTGCTATGACCAACTGTTTATGCAAATCTATACTGCAAGTTTCCCCCCTCCTGTTTGTGAAGGTACTGGTTATTCTTTGCTTCTTTCCCCCCGTTTCTCTTTGTCCCTGTATCTTGTTTCTCTCTATTTTCCTTTAAAAACTCAACAAAAATATTTTGAAAATAACAAAAATTCAGTGGTTTACACATCAACCACCACATTCAATTCTATCAATAAGAAAAGTCCCTACCTAAAAAAAAAAGAAGTTTAATATAGTTATAGGGATTGCAAAGCTGAGGCAATATTATTATTTGTTTGTTCTGAAATAGAAGAAAGTGTTTAAATAGTCAAGCAATACAACAGCCTTTGGAAGATGAGTGGACACAGTACCATACAAAACTTCATTCCATATTATGTGATGTACAGTCCAAGTTTACTACAAAGCAACCCCATTTCAACACAGGGGAACTTACTCCCTGGGTGTTTCACTCTTGAAAGTCCTAATTTTTTAAGGGCTTGCTTACCTTAAAAATCTTTAAGGCCTTAATTTTTCCAGTATGCCTCACGTGAGGGCCTCTGCATAAGTCAATCAGCGGACCACACCTATTAGAAGATTATAAAGGTTAAGATGCAATTAGAAAAAATCAGGTTCCCAGTGCATTTACCGGTAAGTCTACTGTATAGCCAATCAAAAGGTAATCCACTCTGAACTTTGTCACACATGCTGTTGTGTTAATCTGAACTTCTTGCACTTAAAATGAACCTTAGGCATCACACAAAGCCATGGTTTGTGCTTCCAAAAATATAACTGGGAACCAGGCATTATGGCTGCTTGTTTGCTTTTGTTTTGCATCCTTTCAGCGCTTGTTCTCAGAAGTGCACCTCTCCGTGGCGCAGCAGCTTCTAAGATGGAGCAACAGCTTATAACTACAGCTTTTCAATTCAGACATTCCAAAATACAGCTCAAAACCACTGTCTACAAAATCCATCTCAAACCATAGCTTCCATTTCTGATTGCATTGCACAAACTGTTGACATAGGGATCAAAATGAATCTTAGTTATGCTTCCCTTTAGCATGATGTATGAACCTGTATGTGTATATTGTATATTACAGATTATATGTTTAATTGAAACAAAAGAACTTTACGAAACTGCATTTACTGATCCTTGCCTCACTTGAACCTCCTTTTGTAGAGTTTAGACTGTCAGATCTGTGCAGCAGCAACCTGCCTTTTGCTTACATTATTCCATAATGCACCATGCACACTGATGGTGTGATCAAAGAATCATCATAGAATTGTAGAGTTGGAAGGGACCTTGAGGGTCATCTAGTCCAACCCCCTGCGATGTGGGAATCTGAGTCAAAGCATCCATGTCAGATAGTCATTCTGCTTAAAAACCTCCAAACAGCTCTTACTGTCAGAAAGTTTTCCCTGATGTTTAGTTGGAATCACCTTTCTTGTAACTTGAAGCCACTGGTTTGGGTACTACCCTCCAGATCAGGAGAAAACAAGCTTGTTCCCTCCTCCATAATGCATGTTACAAGCAATAATAATAAAGCAACTATGTTCTCATTATATATTTTTTTCTAAATGGTTTGAGCATACAATTTTCTCTCAAAATTTAAAATTACGTACATCTTACAAATGCCTTCTTCCTGAGTATTTAAAAAAATAGCAGATTTGAAAGTTTGAGTCAAAATTGCACATCCTTTTACCTGTACACTGTAGTTGTTGGTGTGTCAACCTTGTCATTCAAAATTCGGCATTTAAACTGGTTATACTATGCAGAAGAGGAGCAAAAAGGTAAGGGAGGAAACAAAATGAGAATTTGAATTTTCTTGAACAAGCATGAAGCCATATACTAGCCTTCTGCAACCTGGTGCCCTGGAGATGTTACAGACTACAACTCTTATCACCTCTACTGAGTGTGGCCAATGGTCAGGCATGATGGGAGTTGCAGTCTGGGCTGCCTTATTCTGTCAGACCACTGGGTCACCTCACTGCCTATTCTGACAAGCACCGATGAACTCACTTCATGCCCATGGTTCAGGCAGTAAGGTTTATGGCCCGTTTACAGCTTAATGGTTCTGTACATCACTAGCCCATAAATCCGTCACTAGCATGCTGCTAGGACGGTCTGCATCTGGAGGTGGTTCTCCCCCTCCCAGCAGGGAGAAGAGCAGAGAGAGAAATGAACAAACTCTGCTCTTTCTCTCAGTCTCTTTATCTAGGCCCAAAGACACACGGTGCAGAACCTCATGCTTCTAAGTGCAGATAAGGAATGGTTACTAGTTTCTGTTTCACATATACCTACAGTTATTCCATATCCTTTTATAATTGAAAATGCCAGAGATTGAACCTAGGACCTTCTGGTCCCTCCTACATTCTTATTTAAAATGGGCACAGCCGCCGCCTTATTGTGTAGCCCTTGCAAGATTTCTGGATGCCTTGCTAAGAGCTTCTTGAGTCCTTTCTTCAGACATAGCCTGGGAAGACTGACATTCCTACCAGCCAGAGAGAATGTTACGAAACATGCAGGGGAAGCTAGACAGGGAAGAGATGGGTTGGCTGCATATTAGCTATATTAAGCACAGCTTCTTTCAGGACACAATTTCATCACGAATTAAAGAAGATGGTGAGGTCACCAGGGCCAAAGTAACTGCAGGCTAAAGCAGTCTCCTGCTTCTCAAACCAAGCACTGCTAACAGAAGCTGCTGCTCTGAAATAACTACAGGCCACTACAGAGACCATACACGGCCACTCAAGGTGACTTTCCCTCCCTGTCCCAAGCATCATTTCAGGGGGGGGGGGACAGACTTTGTAGGACAGGGCTAGGGAAGAGTACTGTGGGCATGTACCTGATGTGTGGAACAAGGAGCATAAAAAATGGTTTGCAGCCTGTTGGGCAGGGAAGAGGAAACAGACAACTGAGAAGAAAACACTATTATCCTTAGAGTGGGATGGGGAACCTGTGGCCCTCCATAGGTTGTTGGGCTCAAACTCCCACCATCTCTGCCCTATGCTGGGGGGGGGTGGGTTATGTAAGCTGGAAGTCCAACAACGCTGGAAGAGCCCCAGGTTCCCTATCTGTTAAGAAAGGAGAAAAGCAGCATTGAAAATATTTCCCCCTTTCCTGCCTGCTGTCTCCCTGACATCAGACATTGCACCCCAGACTGTGGAAAGTCAAGGGTTTTGAGGGAGTATCTGCATTTACATGCTTTAGAAACAGCCAGCATGAGCAAGTACTAGTCTTCAGATTCCAAAGTTCAGCACAATGTTTGCAGTGGATGATTTTGAACATTAGCAAACCCAGAGACTTACCTTAAACATATCCAGCAGGATTTCTTTGCGAACTTCTAGCCTTTCAAAAGGCTGCTTCTGTTTTATGATGTTTTTACACAGATTCTCCAGTGTTGGAAATTCTGTACTAGATACACCTCTAGAAAAAAAGAAAGGCCAATGGTCTTAATGTAAAGGAGCATGTAGAGCAGAATGAAAGTATATCATCCTCCATTACAAGCTGAAAATCCTATGCAGTTCTTTTTTTCACCATTGTATGGCAGTTTAAAGAAGATGGGTCTTATTTACGGCTAAAGTTCCTTTAAATTATAAACATGCAGCACAGCTCTAACCATGTCTACTCAGAAGTAAGCCCTACTGAATGCAATGGGGCTTCCTCCCAGATAACTGGGGTTAAGGTGGCAGCCTTAGTTTCTATACATTTAAATATATAAATAATGATGCATTTAAAGGGCAAACACTTTCATGAGCAATATAGACTTTTAATATTGATTTAATTATCTTGGATTTTGGGGACAGTGGCAAGGTTGATGTTTAGACACCAGGGAAAAAAAATGTTTATTTCCACATCTATATGACCATTTAGCTCACTTAGCTTTGCTCTGCATACCTTACTGTGGTATGTTGCTATTTTTGTTCTGAAGTGCCTTTGATCATTGTAAACCACCTTGGATACTATTGTTGGAAAAGCAAGGTATAAGCATTTAAATAAATAAAATACATTTAAAAATGTATGCAATCAAGACATTCAAGTGGCAAAGCTTTGCCTGGGCTATCATCTGAGCCTGCAGGTGGGGAGATTTTGCAGGCGTCAATTTTCCCTGTCCCATGAAAATAAAAAAAAGCTCCCAACACATAGGAAAAAATAGCCTGTCAGCAAAGAGTATAAGCTGGACCCTTTCCTTCTTTTTCTTTTAAAAAATGGTGCCACCTCCAGCCTCAACTGATGCTCTCCACATCTGTACCACTTGATTTTGCTAAGTAAAGCTAATATTGTCTAAGATTTGCTATATAAAAATATTGGGTTCAGCCAGCTTTGGAGTATGAAATTCTATAACCAATGGTTTTTTCATTAAGAACAGTCATAATTCGCCTCTACATTTCCACTGGTGAAAGGAAATACAGGCACAAATATCTCCTTTGCAGAACACATTACTGCTACTATGCACTGATGCTATGGTGAAGATGGTAAATATTTTAACATAGTTTTAAGGAAGAGGTTACATTAAAACCCAAGTTTATACTTCAATTGTGCTATACCAACTCCAAAATGCCAACACTTGTTGACAAAACAATACCTGTTTTCAATGTACATGTCATAATAAAAACCATTCTCAATGGGAGGTCCATAGCACAAGCATCCACCATAATAATTTTCCATTGCTTCTCCAAGAACGTGAGCACTAGAATGCCAATAAACCTACACACAAAGATAAAAAATAGATCATGATCCAATTAATTATTAGTAAGTTCCCTATTCCCCTCACAGATAGATTTAGAGTTGAGCAACACAATCAAATATTTACGTTTTCCAATATGAAACCTCTGCCTGTACCATGCTCCATATATCAGAGATGGGCAGATTTCACAATCTATTCCCCCCTCCCAAGAACCCTAAGGTCCATCAACCAGAGCCAGATGAATAATGTTGACTCACAGAGTAGAGCCAATCACCTACTTCCCACGTTGAGCCAACTACTGGGATAACATGTAGATTTGTATATCTGAGTTGCTTCAGATCAGGGGTTCAAACACAGAATTAGCTAGCCAAAATACCTGATCAAAAGCAATCCCTTAGCATTCATGTGTTGTAAGTAAAGAACAACAAGGTTGAGATAGAAAATTATCACAGCAGATTTTTTTTGTTACTTTCAATTTTACTTGCTAAAATATTAGGGATCAAAAACTCCAATCAGCTGCACATCACTCAGAGATCTATTAGTTGGTCCTGATCTACCTGATCCATGCCATATATGATCACATGTACATGGTTAGATAAGGCTAGCTCACATCCTAGTCTACAATATATAACCTTTTACTTCCATCATCCCTTCTCTATTTCCGCACTGCTGCTATGCGTCATCACCATACTAAATTCCACATAATCTGAATCCATTGGGTGGCAAAGATAAACAGCATGGGAACCTAACTGCACACACCCTGTTGGGTCAGCACCTATAGGACTTTTCAGCATACACTAGTTAAAATCCCAGGATATGCATGCATTTGCAATCACAGGCACATCCAGATATGCATTGCAATGTGGATGCACATTTGTGTTTGCATTGGCTATTTATTCCTGTACACAGTGCTTTTTTTCTAGAAAAAGGTGCCAGAACTCACCATCCTGATGAACATCAGTGAAGAAGTTGTCCCTCCTCCCAACTGCCCCATTATTGCCAAACAAGCAGTGAGACCCGTCCTCTTGCAATAGTACTGTATTTCGTGAGGGAGGCTCTGTCTTCAAGTACTCCTGACATCCGCCAGCCTACAGCACGCTGAAGCGCGTATGTCACACAGGCGCAGCCCACTAAGGAAAGAGGCACTGCCACGCAACATCCCTAGGCTAATGCCATCTCCTTTCCCGCACTCACAACCTGAGAGATTTCCCTGGCACTCTGACATCACCATCCTCCCCTCCCCTCTGCTGTGCGGTGCCACCACCTCGTCCCTTGCCTTCCTGCTCTTCCCTCCTCAAACTGCCTCAGAGGGCACAGAACTTTTTGCCATGGGAGAGGGCGGAGAAGTGCCAGTCCAGGACACAAGGCATGAAATTGCTTATGCACGGTGGAAGCCACAGGCAGTGGGCTTGCTTCGTGTACATAACCTACCATCCTAGGCACCAACTCAGCCCAGAACCCTTCACACCCACCATTTTGGGGCTGCGTGTGCTGAGCCTCCTTCTCCACCGCTGCTGCGTGAGAGCGCAGGTCAGGCACCCTATTGCCCGCCTGCCTCCCTTCTTTCCTCCACCTCCAGAGCCCTTGGCTTGGATCCAGCATCCTGCGAGACCACACCACAGAGGGGACCAGACTGCCACTGCCTGCTGGCATCTGGGTGAAGAGAGAAGCAGGCAGTATGTGGACTGTGCCTGCTGTTGTCCCCTGGCAAGCCCCAGCTCAGCCTCTCAGTGCCGGCCCCAGTTTGGGCAGTATTGCCTCTGAAGCTCAGCTGCCTGGGCCTCAAAAGCACCAGGTGAGGAAGGAAGGTGGCGCAGCCTCTGGTGGGCCACAGCGTCTCACCCTGGGCTGTGCTCCATTGACTCTGGCTTCCCTCTCACCGTCCATCCTCCTGACGACATGCCAGTGAGGGGCAGGCTCCCCCAATATTTTACTGAAGTTGGTGCCATTGCCAGGCAGCTAGTGGGAAAGCCGGGGGGGGGGGAGTGCAGGCCTGCAATGGCACCCACCTCGTTCCGGCTGAAAAAAGTGCTGCCTGTACAAGGATTTCCTTTGCTGAATCAGGACTTTTGTTTTCAAATTATTTTACAAAGAGAGAGATAAAGAAAAAAGTTTACGTACAGCTTGAGCTTCTTCACTATCAAACGTGAGCAGCTCCAAGGAAGAGTCTCTTTCCATTGGCCGATCTAAATCCCACAGTTCCCCATTCACTTTGGCTATGATGGCATTAACAGCAAGTCCATGACTAAAGAGAGCAAAGGCATGCTAAAAATGTTACCTCTAAAAAACCTGCCAGAGATGTCCTCCTTTTGAGGCCATCAAACTTTTAATTCTACAGATGCAGAGAGATAAGTTTCATGATAGGTCAGAGAGTACGTAAAATAGATGTGCAAAAAAAGATAGTTTAAGCTCCGACTTTCACACACAGTATTTTTAGCATTTCCCCCCTCTAATCAACAGCTATTATATATTTCTCTCTACGGTCTTTTTTCTGTGTGTACATGCACACATAGAATCATAGAGTCATTAATCTAACCCCCTGCAACGCAGGAATCCTGCCCACAACCATCCCTGGGTGGGTTCGAACCACTATCCTTCTGGTTAACAGCCAGACACTGTCCCATTGCACCACCACACCTGCCATCTGAGGATGACAAAAACCCAGTCTGCAAGGAAAATACCTAATTCGTAGAGCTAGCTGATGTGGAGTTGTTTTCCAGGATTCCCCCTCCATCTTCCTCCCATCAGCAAGAGTGATTTTGATAGGTCTGCTTTGGCTGGATGCTCTGGAATCAAGGAGAGCATCGTGCTCTTGCTTCAGTGTTTCGTATAACTTCAGCCTTTCTTTGATGAAGCTTGGTTCCTGCTGTAGCTGTTAAAAAGTGCGCAGGGCAGAATGTCAGTGCAGGCCTTCAACACAAATAGGGCATGGAGAACGCATGTGAAATATTAATATTAATAATAATAATAATATCTATATGTCACCCATCTGACTGGGTTGCACCAGTTACTCTGGGCGGCTTCCAGCAAACTATAAAAACAAAATAGAACATCAATCATTAATAGCTTCCCTATACAGGGAAGTTCCAATGGGAGCTGCACAATTGCATGGAAGCTCCCATTCATTGCAAATTACCACAAATTACTTTCACACCTTTTCTAGACTGTATCAATAGTAGCTGTAAACACATGGGTCAGAATCGTGAACAGCTTGGACTTTTGTTTGACATTTCCAAATGACATTTTCAAACTGCTGTTGTTGAAAAGGCAAGTCACTATTTAGTCTAAAAGTGGCTTATATTGTTCCGTCAAATGGAAATGGCAAAGGCAAAAATACAAATGTGAGCTGCAGCCGTACATGCAGCTCCCATCCTCCTATATGTGTAGCTCCTCCGGACCATGATTCTATATCTCCTATAACTCTCATCCTAGCTAAGTGGTAACTCAAGCCTTCTTTTTAGCTAGCTGGTCCTTATATTTGACAGCAGTGGACATTAGGGTTAAGTTCCACAGAATAGAGCAAATGCTATATTTATTGCTGCTCATCTTCAAGACTACTGCCAACTCCTTACTGAAAACTGGGAATCTGCAGATAATCATAGTCCACCTCTTGAAGTCACAATTTGTATTGTAGTGGTACATCTGTGCCTGGGCTGCAACCACCTCAGGCTGTGCAGGGAAACTCCTCCAAGCAAAAGATCAAGACGACACCACTGGGGAAGAGGGTTTGATCCTTTCCTCCCAGCACTGTTTTCCTTCTACCCACCCAGCAGTTATTCTTGAATCCTAAAATTGTAGAACTGGAAAGAACCACAAGGACCATTGAATCCAACCCTCTGCAGTGCCAGAATCCTTTTGCCCGACTTGGTGCTTGAACACACAACCTGAGATTAAGAGCCTCATGAGCTAAAAAGAGGAAAGTTAAGGTCAAGGATCCCCATTGTCTCATCTAGTCAGGCACAACAGAGGCAAAGACAATAGCAAGAGTGGCTACCTGGACACCCTAAAAAGTTCACATACCTCACTTCTACATCCATCAGCAGCTTGATTTTCCTTCTTCTCCCTTTTATGTTTACTCTGGTGAACAGCAAGGTTTGCATTGGGAGGATCCTAAGTAAAGAAAAGGTAGAACTACATTATATAAAAAAATTTGCCAATCAAAATGCCAGAATTAAAGTCAAAGCAAAAAAAGTGGTCAGAATTAGTAATTAGAAGCACAAAGACAAAGAGGGAGTCAAGGAAATTAATTTCCAAAGCTCAAATCTCTGAACTGTAATGCCAATTACATTACTAAAGTACCATGTATTCTAGAGATACTGTACTTCAGATCAGTCATTAACAGTTACAGGGCCTGCTGTGCCTGTAGAGATCAATATGGAAGAGACATGTTATTGCAGCTGGGGAAGACGAAGAAGGGGTGTGTGTGTGTAGATATGTATATAATGTTATAGTTTTTTTGGGGGGGGCCTAAACCCTAGAAATTAATAAATGGTAGGATTTTGATTAATTGGGATGTGGATGAAAGTACAAGCTGCAGAACATTGTCAGACAAGGAATCCCTGGGCTGGCTTATGCAAACCAGCCTGGCTAGCCTAGCCAAGAGAAAATCTGTTAACATGACAAGATGGCCTGGGGAGATAGAAGTTGCCAAGGTGTGTGTTGGAGATGACAGGAAAAGAGAGGTTTTGAGCAAGAAGGAAGGAAGAGTGGGATCCATCTCGGGCAGGCTGGGAGCGAGGCCTTGGTCTCCACGGTTGCACTGCTGTGGGGGGTCAAGCCCCTCTTGAGATGACCACGCTGTAAGATCTGGACTCCCTCCATGCAGACCGAAGGTGTAAATAGGTGATTTTTAAAGCCACGCCAGTCTCCGCCATGTCTCAATTCTCCAAAGGACCGCAGACCCCGAGTGAGCGCCTGGAACCCCCGGGAATCTTGCGGCACCCAACTTTCGTAGCGATAATACTGTCCCTGTTGCCACTCTGCCCCCCCTTCCCTTGGAAGCAAGTGTGCCCCCCCTTCTCAAGCTTGCACGCGCCTTCCAGTTGGAGAAGCCCCAAGGAAGCGCGCCCGCCCGCCCGCCCGCCCGGGATGCCACCCTCCTCTCCCCGAGGCTCCAGCTGAGATGCCTGCCTTGCCAGGGGGTGGGCCAGGTGACCCTCGGGGCCCCTTCCCGCGCTCTGCTTCTAAGGGACCTCACGCCAAAGCCCTCTGACTCGGACACAAGCGAGCCTGGATCGGGACCTCCTTCCCGGCCCCCCTCACCCACCTCTGGCCTTGTCCCGGCGCGGGCCAGCTCCGCTCCCAGGCTCCGCCGCAGGTGCCCGAGGCGGTAGCGGAGCTTCTCGTTCTCGGCCCGCAGCGCCTGCAGCCCCGGGCTCGCGTCGCCGGCTCCGGGCCAGCGCTCCGGCTCCTTCAGGCGCGCGATCTCGGCCGCCAAGCAGCGGATCTCTTGCTCCTGCCGGGCCAGGCGGGACGCGACGCCCTCGGCCGACATCGCCCTCTCTCTCCCGCAGGCTCCGCGCCTGGACGCCGGTCCCCAGCACGCCCGCCTCCGAGGGAGGAGGAGGAGGAGGCGGGAGCTTCGTCATCCCTCGCAAAATGTATAATCCAGGCACTTTGGGTCGTTGTTATTATTAATTTTAAACAATAAAATCAGTAAATGAGGCCAGGACGAAAAAATATATATTGATGGGAGTTTGTTGTGCAATTCTAATACATAGGATTATTATTATTAATATTAAAGAATACATTCATTATTTGAGGCTGATACCTGTTTCTCCCATGAACATAGGAACATCCTAAGGAAAAGTGGGACATTCTGGGATCAAATCAGAAACTGGGATGATGTCTGTAAATCTGGGACTGTCCCTGGAAAATAGGGACCCTTGGAGGGTCTGGAAACTTCAGCTGGTGCAAAAGGCAATGGCCAGATTGCTCACCAGAACAAGATGGTTTGAGCACCATCACACCAGTCCTGGCCCAGCTGCCCTGGCTGACCATTGCTTCTGGGCCCAATTCAAAGGGCTGCAGTGGACCTCTAAAGCCTTACGTGGCTGAGGACCTCAATGCCTTAAGAGTTGCCTCTCCCCAAACAGACCGACCCAGACCCTGCACTTGTCCTCGGAGGCCCTTCTCTATGTCTCCCCTCTCTGAGACGTTTGGAGGGCGGCAACAAGAGAAAGGGCCTTTTCTGTGGTGGCTCCCCAATTGTGGAACACTCTCCCCAGAGAGGTTTGCCTGGCACCATCATTACATGTCTTTAGGTGCCAGGCAAAAACATTCCTCTTTACCCAGGCCTATGGCCATTAAATAATCTGTGGCCTGTAAAAGTGTGGGAGAGTGGACTGTTACGATTATTTTACAATTAGGCTATTTGTTAGTGTGCTTATCACTGATGTTATGTGATGTGGACAACCCTGAGATCTTTTGATAAAGGGTGGTATATAAATTGAATAAATAATAATAATAATTAATTGGAAGGTTGGCAGAGTTCTATGAAGCAAACAAACAACTTTGGTCCATATAAAAGTAAAGGTAAAGGGACCCCTGTCCTTTAGGTCCAGTCGTGGACGACTCTGGGGTTGCGGCGCTCATCTCGCTTTATTGTCCAAGGGAGCCGGTGTACATGTGGCCAGCATGACTATGCTGCTTCTGACAAACCAGAGCAGCGCACGGAAACGCCGTTTACCTTCCTGCTGCAGCGGTACCTATTGATCTACTTGCACTGATGTGCTTTCGAACTGCTAGGTGGGCAGGAGCAGGGACCGAACAACGGGAGCTCACCCCGCCACGGGGATTCGAACCGCCGACCTTTTGATCGGCAAGCCCTAGGCTCTGTGGTTTAGACCACAGCGCCACCCACGTCCCTTTTTGGTCCATATAGAGGCATGTAATAGCTGCCACCAAGCACAAGATGGCGGTATTCTTAAACATTTGGTTTTTTTAAAAAAATAACACCAGCCCATAGTTTCTCAGCAATAGCAATGAACATACCTTTCTTGAACCAGTTATCTAGGGAATAGCATGAAGTGTCACCCCAGCCCTAAACAATCAGTAATCGAGCACTGCCAGGAGATATACTGTAAATATCAACTGTTTATGTATAAGATCCACATTACCTTTATAAAAAAAATAGACTGAAGATCACATTTTTTACCTATTAAGTGTACTGATTTCTCTAATTTCCAAAATTTATGAACTTTGTCACAACTCCACCACATCTGCCAATAAGATCCTCACTCCTTGTAGCCTCACCTGATCCTGTAAGGTGAGCCACACATAAAATACCACCAATTAGTAACATTTAAAGAGTTCTCCCTTATGCTGACAGAAACCAATCTAAAGGGTTGGGTGGACCAGATCTTTGTCCATGGAGAGGCACCAAGATGTTCCTCAAGATCTGACTCCTTTTCCAATTTAAGTGAATCCGGAGGCAAAAATTGTAACTGCAAAAGTAGGGAGCATATGATTGATATCATTCCCCTCTGGATGCCCTGCTTAGTTTCAGCAGGCATTTAAAAGCTGAAACAGAAGGCACCAGCTGAATCTCACTGACGGGAACCTTCAGCCAGAGTCTGCTGCCATCCATACCAATTGGACTGAATTTTCCTGATCCAGGCCCCACCTAATGAAATCTTAAGCATCAGTGTCTCTCCCTCTCCCTCTTCCTTTGTCAGAGCCTGTCACCATGAATGACTGCTATATAGGCTAGGCTTGTACTAATTTACAAAGCCTTGAGCAACTTAGGCTCCGGGAACCTCTGGGACCTCATTCGCTCAACTGCTGAGATCACCTGCAGGAGCCCTGTTGGTAGTCCTTTGACAACAAGAAAATGAGCCTTTGGTGTCATTGGCCCAGTATTGTGGAACACTGCCAATAGAAATTCAGCAGGCACTTTCTGTGTCAACTTTTAAACACCTGCTGCAAACTTTTCTATTCCACCAGGCCTATGCAGGCAATTAAGAACACATCTTTCCATAATACTGTACTTAGCTGATTTCTGATTTTAACCTTTTCATGTTTTTGGTTTTCTGTACAATTGTAAACTGCTCTGATTTATTTATTTTTTATCATGAATAGCAGTATAAATATTTTTAGAAATAGAAAAATAAATACACCAAATTGGGAGGGGTGGCTAATACCCCAGAGGACAGGATCACACTTCAAAATGACCTTAACAGATTGGAGAACTGGGCCAAGGCAAACAGGATGTATTTTAACAGGGAGAAATGTAAAGTACTACACTTGGGCAAAAAAAATGAAAGGCACAAATACAGGATGGGTGATACCTGGCTTGAGAGCAGTACAAGTGAAAAGGATCTAGGAGTCTTGGTAGACCACAAACTTGACATGAGTCAACAGTGTGATGCAGCAGCTAAAAAAGCCAATGCAATTCTGGGCTGCATCAATAGGAGTATAGCATCTAGATCAAGGGAAGTAATAGTACCACTGTATTCCGCTCTGGTCAGACCTCACCTGGAATACTGTGTCCAGTTCTGGGCACCACAGTTCAAGAAGGATATTGACAAGCTGGAACGTGTCCAGAGGAGGGCAACCAAAATGGTCAAAGGCCTGGAAACGATGCCTTATGAGGAACGGCTTAGGGACCTGGGTATGTTTAGCCTGGAGAAGAGAAGGTTAAGGGGTGATATGATAGCCATGTTCAAATATATAAAAGGATGCCATATAGAGGAGGGAGAAAGGTTGTTTTCTGCTGCTCCAGAGAAGCGGACACGGAGCAATGGATTCAAACTACAAGAAAGAAGATTCCACCTAAACATTAGGAAGAATTTCTTGACAGTAAGAGCTGTTCGACAGTGGGATTTGCTGCCAAGGAGGGTGGTGGAGTCTCCTTCTTTGGAGGTCTTTAAGCAGAGGCTTGACAGCCACCTGTCAGGAATGCTTTGATGGTGTTTCCTGCTTGGCAGGGGGTTGGACTGGATGGCCCTTGTGGTCTCTTCCAACTCTATGATTCTATGATTCTATTGTAGCATGACAAGACCTCATGGCTCTGTCAAAGAGGTCACAGAACATTTTCTTTTCATTCCAAATACAAACCTATATACATCATGTCTTCACACATCTCAACAATTATATGCATTGAGATCATTCTGTTCACATTAGACTCTGTTACCAAGGGACAGAGCTATCCCAGCACCCTAGCGTGAACTTCCAAGCAAGATCAGAAGACGACGTAACCTGTAGGCCAGGCTTCACCAACCTGGTGCCCTCCAGAGTGTGCTGGTGCTGATGTGAGTTGGAGCCTCAGATTTCTGGAGGACAGCAGGTTGCTGAAGTCTCCTGCAGGCTATATCTCTGCAAGTTATAAATGTGATAGTAATAGCATATGCAGTGGGAAATGGCAGAAATATATGTGAAAGTATATCTTATGCTGGGGGCTGAAGGTGACAGTCTGATGATGATTGAGGAAGGGAGTTGCCTTGGGCAACAGAGGCAGCATGAATGTCTCAAAAATCCTGGAGAAAGCAAAGCAGATCAAAAAACAAAACAACACTGCTGCAGATTGCAGGAATTTACACGTTAAGAGGGGATGTTATACAAGCATGATCCACAGTGAATAATTACTGCTGGCAGCACACCTACATTGGAGCTGTAAGAATCTCTCTTAATCCTAATTCATTAAGTAGACACTATTTATGAGAGTTTTTTTGTATTTTATTTTATTATGGGAGTTGACCTAGTAACCAGCACACATGATAGGCATGCTCAGTGATGAAAGTTACAAATGTCAGGCTTCAGGGAGAAAACAAATTCTTATCATAGGTCCTTCTGTTCATAAATGTGTTGAATGGAACATATTTCCTATGAAATACTACTTTAAAAGGAGCAATCACCAATCAATCATACTGTGATTTGGGTGGCGGTCCTCACAGGGTCAAACTTACTATAACCCTGAAGACACATCCTCTTCTCTTAACACCAGTTTGTCATGGGTGATTCATCTGATATTTTGTCGTCTTGAAAAAAAATCCTTTTCATTTTAAAAAGAGGGTCTATCTTTTGAAGATTGGTTACAGAATTAAAAAGTAACATTAGCCCAGCTATTTTCCTATCTCCTTCACTATGGTTGCAGAGATGCTTATTAACGCTTGTAAAGGGATAATTAGTGTAAAGTAATCCTCTTAGGGGACTGAAAGCCCTGGGCGTGGGCTTTCCCCCCTCCCTTTTATAATTTCGACATAGGCCTTTTCTATTCCAGCTGAATTACAATAACCATAGGCAGGCAATACACACTTGCTCTCCCTCCATCCTTGCATTATGCGGCCATCGCCTGCTAAAGACTGCACAGCCCAGACAGAGTTGGAATATCTGCATTTATTTTTAGCTTAAATGCAAACATGTTTGGATGGTCGGCTCGGTCTTGGTTTTATAACTGTACAAAACTGACGAAAAAAAATAGCAGAGAGAAGAACCGCTGGCTTGCTGATATCCTAAGCAACCACAGGGAGAGAATCGAAGCAGAGCTGGATGTGCAGAAAGTGCTGTCATATCTGGTTTATGAGAGAGTTTTTTCCTTGGAGGAGTACAA
The DNA here is from genome assembly GCA_034641385.1 of Darevskia mixta. Classification (NCBI taxonomy): domain Eukaryota; kingdom Metazoa; phylum Chordata; class Lepidosauria; order Squamata; family Lacertidae; genus Darevskia; species Darevskia mixta. The sequence continues at coordinate 4,270,874 of JAWWNH010000073.1, read as the reverse complement.
AGACATTTTGTCCCAGGAGTGCTGTGAGAAGCAAGCTGCGTATCTTTTTGAGAAACTGACTTGCAAGGGCCCCGGCGCCTTGTCCACTTTCTGCTCCGTGCTGGAGGAGGTCTGCCCCCAATTGCTCCTTTCCATTCTCCTTGACTATCAAGGTAAGGTCATAGGTCCTGCTCTGAAATGTTCCAAGTGTGTTATTGGCAGTGCCCTCAAATCTTTCCATCCTAATAGTCTATAATTAGAGGCTACTTTCTCTCCTGTGCTAGCCGTTTGCTCCCTTTATAGCGCTTAGTTAAAGGGAAACCCAGGAGAAGAGATAAAACTGAGGTGCAGAAAGAGAATGTGATATAGATGTAATTTAAAGCAGTGTTTGTAAAATAGAAATTCTTAAATGATTTAGTTATTCATTATTACATTTATATCCCACCTTTTATCCAAGAAGCTGAAGAGGGCATGCACTATTCTTCCTTTCTCCATTTTATTCTAATTAAATTGAGAAGATCACTGATGCTGAATAACCCATCAGTTGATGAGAAACTTTCTCAAATTAAAAAAGGAAAAGAAGAAGAAAAAATCAATGATTCATCTGATTATATAGTGGCCACTTTCTTCTATATGTTTCAGTGGATTAGTCAGTGTAATTTGCAGTGTAATATTGCCTATGAGACAGGTAGACAGATGAAAAGTTACATTCATGATAGGTTCTACCACATTTTATTTATTTATTGCGTTTACCGGTATATCTCACCTTTGGCTTCAATGAGCTCAAGGAGGCTTACATGGTCCTACCCCCTCCTCATCTAACCCTCACAACAACCCTGTGAGGCAGGTTAGGCTGAGTGAGAGCTATTGACTGCCCCAAGATTTAAACCCTGGTCTCCCTGATCCTAGTCTGATACCCTAACTGCTATGCCACATCGGCTTTGAGTCATAGGCTCATTACATGAAACCATCCTTGGTTAAGTCATTACATGAAACCATCCTGACAGCTATTACTGAAGAAGGGAATGGTCAGCAGACAGTGGAAGAACAACTGCTAAAAGCAGGGGGCCAGCTACAAGTAAATGCAACATAGCACCAGGGACAGCTCTATTACATATTATAAAGAGATTTTGCAGGTCAACCCACAACACCTAAATCAGAATAACTGGATTGCTGCATTTGACTGAAGTCTTAATCCCATTTTCATCAGGGAAACTGGATCAGTTTCTCCTGTGCATCTTTACTCAGAAGCATGTCCCGTTGTATTCAGTGGTTTACTTCTAAGTGTGCTTCGAGCGCAGCCTATTTTAGCTCAAGAAGGCTGGGGACATGTGGACTTTGGTTTCATGGCACTCATGTTGCTTGGGGTTGGGAGGCTGATTTATACCAAAATCGTACATAGCCTGTGAGTTTATTGTATTGGTTGCACACATCTCAAACAGAAACTTAAACAACCTGAAAGGCTTTCTATAGTAACAGCTACATTTCAGTAACCAAATGCACACCAAGGTGTGCTGATTAAAAAATAACACACCAACATTAACTTCTCTTCTGAAATAGCCACCGCTTGCTCTGCCATTATTTCACACTTGTAAACTTAATTACCTTTAAAATTGACAGTTGCAAATCCAATTATGCAATAAGGTGACGGGCCGTTTACCATAATTTATTTATGAACAGACCACTATGCATCTCTCTGTGTTTCCTTCTTATGATTTACTGGACAGTTTTATGATGCTGACAAGGATGCAAATGCAAGAAATTGTGTTTTCCAAATATCCAAGTGAATTCTCACAGGTGCTGATACAGTTGTTACATGTTGCCCCTGGGGACAGAGCAGGGAATCACATTAAGGAGTAAATGGGGGTGGGGAGCCTATAGCAACGTTAGAATAGTTTGCAGATCATGTTTCTATCCTTCATTCAGTATTCCCTCACCATTGCCATTTTGCTTTCTTTCTAAATTTTGTCCAGCCTTTGAATGAAGGCACTTTTTTGTGAGGGCATCTAGATAAAAATATTATTGTGAATTCTTCACTTCCCTGAGCAGTGAGAAGTTCCAGGGTAGAGCTGCTCAGCAGAAGTTTACTTTGTGTGAGAGAGTATTGGACACTTACTGTGCCTAGACCCACAGATGCCTCTTGGAAGCCCACAAGCAGCGCAGGAGGACAACAGCACTCTCCTGCTTGTGTTCCAGCTAATGGTATTCAGAGGCATACTGGTTCCGATACGGGAGATAATATCCAGTCATCATTTCAAATAGCCATTGATAACCACATCAGTGGAACCTACATGCAGGTAAACGGGGCACTTCTACAGTGTTGGATATATTCTACGCTGCTACACATGAGGTCCCCAGAGGTCCCCCAATCCCGGCGCCTTACATTTCTCTGGGTGTCCTTATCTCCCCTAACCTGTTATTTCTTCACACACACCCCTTAAGAGTACATCATCCTCTGCCCCTTAGCTGTGTCTGTGTTTATGAAGGCAGGGGAGGGAACCTCCATGGTTATTCCATAGCTTAGTGTTGGTGTGCTGCTTTGCATGCAGAAGAATCCAGGATCATCCCATGACATCTCCAGGTAAAAATATCAGGCAGTAGAATGTGGGAAACACCTCTGTATTTCTCTGTCTCCGTCTTCCTGAGACCCTAGATAACTGGTGTCAGAGCAGACAATATAGGGCTAGACAGCTCTTCGTTTCTCATTACACTTCTCTGCTTGTTATTGGTATTGTTAAACATTTTTAATTGTACTCTGTTTTGGGACTCCAACAGAGCTGAAAAGTGTGTGAAAAACTGCATTATTGTCTAACAAATCTGTCATAACAAATCTACATGACTGGTTTTCCATTGAACTAGAGTGACTTTGAATCCAGCACCAGTAATCAAAGAATCTCTCTGTTCTAATCCAGGTGTGCTGACCAGGAGTTTCGCAGGCACATATTTCAATAATACAAAACTGAGGACAGTGCCAGATATGGACATTCATGAACCCAGTGAAGTTAGTGACCAGGAAGGAAACCCTTTGCCTGAGGATCACATAAATTTTTCCTTTGACAAATACAGGTAAAAAATTCTACACTAGTTTCATTTTGTTCTGCTTTAGTCAATCACAGAATGCTTTCTTGCTGACCTCTGAATATTCATTGGATAGGAGGAGTTTCTTACTCTTTTCCTCCCTACAATATGTCTAAGTAAAGAAAGATGTGGAAAAAAGCAGCCTTGCATTGTGTGCATGCCTGTGTGCATTATGTGTGTGTGCCTTATGCCAGGATACTGGATCTAAGAGACGGCTGTATCGCTTCTAGAGGGCCAGGTTGCCACTGTGTCCAGAAATGTCCTTCAACAGCTTTAGCTGGCGCATGGTCTGTAACCTTGAAAAAGCAGGTCAGGCCCGCGGGGGCCGGGGGGGGGTAGCTTTGAATAGTTGGTTGGTTGGGAGCACAGGACAAGGCCTTCCTTGTGATGATGCCAACCCAATTCACCAGAAGGCTTGTCTCTCTACCCATGAGGTCTGCACCACTGAGAAGACATCTCTTTATAAACACACCACTGAGATCTAACTGATTCCCTGTTTAAATTTTGATTAGTCTCTGGTTGCTGTTTCAGGTCATTATGAATGTTTTATTTTACGTGATTGATTTGATCTTGTTCTTAATACACTGCTATTGATTGTAATATGCTTTGTGGTCCTTGAGCTTGGTGAAAAAGGGGAATAATCAAATGACTGAATGACATTACAAGCACACCCACCGACCCCTTAGGGCCCAGATCCCCAGTAAACCACTTACACTAAGTCAGGGATGGTGCTGTCTGACCCTCCAGACTGCAGGGGGCGGCATAGTGTGACTGTGTTGCTCACCTAACCTCCGTCTGACTGCGTCAGTGTAGTATCCTGAACTGCAGAAGGCGAGGGGCATGACAGCAGAGAGGCTGGCACAGTGCAAACACACCAGCGGAGCCAATCTATTGCTCCTGCCAACACATTTGCACTGTGCTCACCTCACCACCATGTTCCTCCCCATCTCCATCCCAGGATGCAACAGCAGTTCGGCCAGATGCAGGTCAGGTGAGCAATGCAGCCCCACTACACTGTCCACTTTTGCCTCCCATCAGCCCCAGTCACTGTAGCCATTGACCAAATGTGATAGCCCTGGGTAGCTGCTGCCTGGAGTGCCACAGGTTACTCATCCCTCCCTTGACCGACCTGTGAATTCCCTTCTGTTTCAAGGTGGATTTGTGGATGTTCATATATTCAAGTACTCCATTTTTGAATCTCTACTCAAGCCAGGATTATTTTCATGCTTTGTTGTTGTTGTTTAGTCGTTTAGTCGTGTCCGACTCTTTGTGACCCCATGGACCAGAGCACGCCAGGCACTCCTGTCTTCTACTGCCTCCCACAGTTTGGTCAGACTCATGTTGGTAGCTTCGAGAACACTGTCCAACCATCTTGTCCTCTGTCATCTCCTTCTCCTTGTGCCCTCAATCTTTCCCAATATCAGGGTCTTTTCCAGGGAGTCTTCTCTTCTCATGAGGTGGCCAAAAGTATTGGAGCCTCAGCTTCAGAATCTGTCCTTCCAGTGAGCACTCCGGGCTGATTTCCTTAAGAATGGATAGGTTTGATCTTCTTGCAGTCCATGGGACTCTCAAGAGTCTCCTCCAGCACCAGAATTCAAAAGCATCAATTCTTCGGCAATCAGCCTTCTTTATGGTCCAGCTCTCACTTCCATACATCACTACTGGGAAAACCATAGCTTTAACTATACGGACCTTTGTCGGCAAGGTGATGTCTCTGCTTTTTAAGATGCTGTCTAGGTTTGTCATTGCTTTTCTCCCAAGAAGCAGGCGTCTTCTAATTTCGTGACTGCTGTCACCATCTGCAGTGATCATGGAGCCCAAGAAAGTAAAATCTCTCCTTGCCTCCATTTCTTCCCCTTCTATTTGCCAGGAGGTGATGGGACCAGTGGCCATGATCTTAGTTTTTTTGATGTTGAGCTTCAGACCATATTTTGCGCTCTCCTCTTTCACCCTCATTAAAAGGTTCTTTAATTCCTCCTCACTTTCTGCCATCAAGGTTGTGTCATCAGCATATCTGAGGTTGTTGATATTTTTTCTGGCAATCTTAATTCATCTAGTCCAGCCTTTCACATGATGAATTTTGCATATAAGTTAAATAAGCAGGGAGACAATATACAGCCTTGTCGTACTCCTTTCCCAATTTTGAACCAATCAGTTATTCCACATCCAGTTCTAACTGTAGCTTCTTGTCCCACATAGAGATTTCTCAGGAGACGGATGAGGTGATCAGACACTCCCATTTCTTTAAGAACTTGCCATAGTTTGCTGTGGTCGACACAGTCAAAAGCTTTAGCGTAGTCAATGAAGCAGAAGTAAATGTTTTTCTGGAACTCTCTAGCTTTCTCCATAATCCAGCACATGTTTGCAATTTGGTCTCTGGTTCCTCTGCCCCTTCGAAATCCAGCTTGCACTTCTGGGAGTTCTCGGTTAACATATTGCTTAAGCCTGAAATTCCATGCTTTAGTTGGTGATTTAAAAAAAAAGAAATAATTGAATTTGGCAATTTTGCATCTATACACATAAATATTCAATTTATATATTGTATTTTTAAAGTAAATAAAAATCTGTTCTCTTTTTTGCCACTGTAGACAGCCATCCTATAAACCATTGTTTTAAAAAAGAAATCATATAGTGTGCTAGGCAAAATGTAGTGACTTGTGTGTGATCTATATAAAGAACAATATCTCCAACCAATAACTGATCTGAACAGTCTCTGTTGTTGAAATTCTGACCTTTTGTTCACTGTGTTTAATTTTTTGTTCTTCATGCTGTGCGCAGCTGAGATGAAGACATATTCACTCTACAGGGCTGTGCTTATTATATCACAATGTAAGGTCATTTACAGAAGCAAACTAATTATAAAATGCCCAAATGCTTTCTTAAAAAGAAAAGAAATGGATAAATAGGGAGTCAACTGTCAAACTGATGTACGTTGGGAATGCATAGTGGCACTAAAATAAATAAATTAAATTAAGCTACCACAACATACATTAGGCTGTGATCCAACCTTGCTTTCAGTTACCTCTGTTCATTTCAATTGAGTTTGTGTTTCCATTGCATAGGGGTTTAATTGGAGGATACACAGTCTTGGTGTCCTTATTTTGTCTATTGACCCTGGTTCAGAGATAAGCTCCTTCCACCACTTGCCCTTGTTTGCAAGAGGCTTGTTAAAATTCAAAAGTACTTCGAAGGTTAAAATGGGAGATACAAAACTGATGAAACAATATTCCCCACTTTTCCAAACAGTGAGATGCTCCAGGGGTAGTGCTACTGGGTTTGGTTTCCTTTTGATATGGCCTTGGAGCCTTGGGCTATCTTTGCAATACTGTATTTGTTTTATTTACAAATATATAAGTAGAAGACAAGTGGAGGCAAAGAGACTTGTCTACTACAGGCAGAAGATCTCCCAGAGAGTAACGTAGGTGTGGATTGCAGGACCCTGTAGTTAAGGCAGAACATAGAAGTTGTCTCAGCGGCATCCTGGTCTCAGTGCACTCCCCTATGGTGTCCAATGTGCCCCCCTGCCTTTGGATTCTTCTAAGCACTGCAGTTTCAGGCTGTGGGAATACCTCTGCAGTGCTGTCCTGATCCTCTGAGGAGTGTGTGTTCCATCATCCAAGTCTGGTGACAGAAGTGTCTCCGTGGGGGTTTATGGGAGGATAAACAGAGCAAAAAACACCATGGTGCTTGTCACCAATGGAGGCCATGACTGTAAAAAAGGTTAACATGAGGAACGATTGGGTAACATATAAAGAAATTCTCTGGGAGGAAGATAATCAATTAAAACTTACTTTTTTTGATGAGATAAAAAATAAAGTGACAGGCTGGCTAGAGTACAATCAAATATTTGATCTATTTAAACAAGATAAAAAGAAGGGATTTGGTAAAGAGCTTTCAAGATTCAAGAAAGACCTGACATACAATGACCAGAAAACTCTATCAAAAATGTACAGAATTTTACTAGAATGATCGGTCAAGGACGAGGAGGTAAAGTCAGCTATGGTGAAGTGGGCAGTGGACTTAGGTCATACTATACAGTTGTCAGAGTGGGTGAAATCTATCATATTTGCTTCATCTGTTAAGGAAAGCTTTCACATACAGTATCTACTTATAAAATGACAAACTCCAGACTGAATGATATCTTCAATAACATGTAGCCATTTACAAAAATATAAAAAGATGTCTTTTGAAGAAAATGTAACTCAGAGCCAAGCACATATGCCACCCCAACAGCCCTGCATAAATTTAAACAGCGTGGAAAACCAAGGTAACTGTTTCTCCTTCCAACCAGGCAACCAATTGGAAGCTGCCAATCTTGTCTATAAATATAACTGTAAGGTGGCTAGGGCATCAGTAAAAATATGAGGAGATCTTGATGAAATTGCAACCTTATTTAAAAAAAAAAAAGCAAGTAACTGCTAATAACTTGTCTCTAACTGTATCTTTTTATGAGGGAAACGACTGATATTCTGGTCTTCATTGGTGAAAAATAGCTCACCATCTTGTGTCTATTACTCCCCTCCCTTTTTTTGGAGATGTGGAGGCTCATTTTGAACAGTTGATAGAATCTTCAGGTTGGATTCAACATAGCACAGAGTTAGAATTACTTAGCAGCATATTCACTCCACTGGGGAAATGTTTTGGGCCGGCAGAACAAGAGTAGTGCAAGAGAATGCTTAAACAGGTTGGTGGTAATTTTGTTGCATAATAGTTTGTGCAATCTGTTGCGCAGCTACTTTCCGCTAGTGCACCTCTTGCATTGGATCCCTTTGTTGCACAACAAGAGCCCTTGCGCTAGCAGACGGAGAGCGTTGAATGCGGCCCATGGAGTTGGAAGGGTCCCTGAAGGCCAGCTAGTCCAACCCCACTTGTCAGCAATAAATAACAGGGAGTTTGGGCAATAATCTTTGATTTGAGGCTAGGAGTGTCACAAGTGTATCGTTATCAGCGCCAGCCTGCCCCAAAGTGAAGCCTCGGGCTGCAGAATCCCAGGCACCTCACCCGCCCATGCCACTGCTGTCAGGTTTGTGCGGCCAGGCTGGCTTCTGGTGGGGGCTCCACAGCATCTCGCAGAACTCACTCAGAGTGACCATTATAGCTGTGTGACCTCAGTAAGCGAGGCAGTGGTGGTGGGGAGATGGCACTGCCGAGTTTAACCTCAGGTGGCAAAATGGGATGGGCCATGAGCCTTATGTTCACCTGTGAAATATTGGAAGGTATGTAATAAAGCTTTTCAAAAATACTTTGAAGACTGAATCCAAGCAATAGAAGTATGAAACTGTGTGTAGACGGTGGTGGTTAAAAACAAAGATGAAGAATGTTGGTGGGAGCAGGGATGGAGTCCGGATAGTTTCTTTTTAAAGCATGAGATATGTTCATGAGTTACCAATTGCCATAGTAACCTAATGCAGTTTACATAATTCTGCATTTGATTATTCCCTTCCTGACAGAGAGCAGCAAGCCTGCCACATTGCTCTTCTTCCTATTGCTTTGAATCCAGGATAGTCTTGTGGGTGAATGACCCCCTCCTGCACAAACAGAGGCTCCACATAAGGGTTCAGTGTAACTTCCCCTCGCATGGTAGATTATCTCCCAATTAGTGACTCCCTTGCCAGTAGGGATGTCACAAGATGTTGAACAGGGATGCTCACTGAAGTGAACATTGCCTGCTTCATCCTGCAGGTAGATTCAGAGTGTGCCACACGGCCACCCCAAAAGATACCTGTCCCAAATCTGTTTGCATGCATGCGCACTCTTGCAGCTTTGGAGGTAGAGATTGTGCAAGGTGGCAGATCAGGCAGCACCATAATCCATGCCTTTGAGAGTCTTGTCAGGAGCGGCATTAAACAATTCTGTATGGAATTGTTATCAACTATTTTGGGCCAGTGTCCGAGGCCACTGCACTCTTTGAAATCACTGAATTTGCTTCCAGTTTCATGTTCTGCTCTGTCTCTGCTTGTTCCACGGAACTTTCATGTTGACCACTGTGATCGTCATCTGTATGAAAAGTATTAACAGTGAGTTGAATATTGCTAGAAAGTGCACAAACTGTGGGAGCTCTGTCACTGGTTTCAATGGTGTTTGCTTGACGTTTCAACTGTAGGCGTAGACAAACTTGTCATTACAAAATAGTTTGTTAGTTTTTGATCACATCACTTTTCCACGAGTTTAAACTTTTGTATCCACTTAAGTACTTTTGCAAACTCAATGTTATTCCTTTAGGGTCTTAACCTCTGTTAAAAGTGGGGGGAAATCTGTGCTACGGACTCTCAAACTTTGAGATTGTTGAAATATATATATATATTAAAAATCAGCTTGAGTTGCGTGACTCAAACTGGGCATACTAGACCCAATTTTTTTAAGCAATGTGGACTAAAGTCTTTTCTGGGGCCCTTCTGGGATTAGGAGTCCTGAAGCTGAAGCTTCTTTAGTTTCATAGTTGATCCACCCCTACCTGTGTTTTCATTTGTTCAAACTGAACTTGTTCAAACTGAGCGTTAATAAAAGCTATTCCAGCTAATAAGTGAAACAAATAACATTTCTTCCATTCCAGAAGAATAGAAGTATAGAAATTTGTCCTGTTCTTCAAATTCGCCTACCCAAGCAAACTTTCCTCTCTCTCTTTAGTATTATGAAGAGGAAAGCAAGCACTGGAGAACTTGCTTCTTCTCTGGTTGATGGATACGTTTAGGCTGGTCTCCTCCTTGCACTTGTGAAAAGCAGGGGTTGCATTTTTAATGCTTTGCAGACAGAACAAACACATAACCACCAGTTTCTGTTTAAGATGTTTATTAGCTCATCATTATCAAGAGTGGTATCAGTTTTGTTTGATGATTTGACCACTAGATGGTACTATATTAATATAATTAAGTAACTTGGATAATAGTCATTCAAAGCATATCTTCAACACTCAGGGCTGGATCGAGGGAAGGGGGCACCACATAAATTTTCCATTGGCAGATTTTTAACATCATCAATGGTCGCAAATTACTTAGCTGAACATTCATTTTCTCATTTGAAATATATTAAAAATCCCAACAGAACAACTATGGAACAAGGAAGGCTGGATGCCTTATCTCTACTTTGTGTAGGAGGAGATGCATTACATAAATTAGTTTTGAGGATCTGATCAAAGACTTTGCAATTAGAAAAAGTCGCAGAATAAGTTTAAAATATAAATAAAGTGGAAGTATACAAAAATAAACATTATTTTCCATCTTACTGTAGGTTTTGTTTATTGTGGTTTATTATTGTTAATATGTTGAATTAGATATATATAAGGTAAAGGGACCCCTGACCATTAGGTCCAGTCATGGACAATTCTGGGGTTGCGGCGCTCATCTTACTTTATTGGCCGAGAGCCGGTGTACAGCTTCCGGGTCATGTGGCCAGCATGACTAAGCCACTTCTGGCGAACCAGAGCAGCGCACTGAAACACCATTTACCTTCCCGCTGGAGTGGTACCTATTTATCTACTTGCACTTTGAAGTGCTTTCGAACTGCTAGGTTGGCAGGATCAGGGACCGAGCAACGGGAGCTCACCCCCATCGCGGGGATTCGAACCGCCAACCTTCTGATTGGCAAGCCCTAGGTTCTGTGGTTTAGACCACAGCGTCACCCGCGTCCCTTTAGATATATATGGGGACACTAAAATCGTTTAAGTGCTTAGGGCCTCTAAAGGTCGTAATCTGGCCCTGTTAACATTTGTTATCTGCAAAAAACTTTTTTAATTCTCTGAGATGCTCCTACGTGACTTCCATCAGTGGTGTTTTGTTTCCACTTCCTTCAGCAGAGGAGGATTCTAAAGACTGGAGCACTGAGGAAGAGTGAGTGATACATGCTTTTCCTTCCACTGCTTCTACTTTTCTTTCTGCATCACAGTGGGTTGGACTAGCTGACTCTCAGGGTCCCTTCCAGCTGTTCAGTTCTATGGTTCTATGATCACGTACAGGGCAGGAGGAAGGGTGTGGATGTCTCAGCCCAGGGAGGTGCATGTTCTGTCACTGCATCGGGGGAAAGTGCATTGCCTTGTGGGGCTGATATGACACCCCCCCCCCAACGCTCTCTCCATTCAATACACGGTAGGAAGGAATAGGGAGTGATGGGAAAGAAAGTGTTACTCACGCTCTTTAGAAAAGGGATGGGGAGCCTTTTCCAGTCCAAGGGGCCGTGTTCCCTCATGGGCCATCTTCCAAGGACTACATGCCAGCGTTGGGCAGGATGAGCCAAAGTGGGTGGCTCTAGAGGACAAAGTGGACAGAGCAATGGGTAGGACTCTCATTTTTGTATAGGAGGCTACATTCTAACCAAGCAAAAATCAAAGGTTTCTAATCACACCCACATCACTTCATCCTTCCTCCAGGCAAGAAAGAGGCATTATCACAGTTCAATCTTTATTTTGGAGGACAGAGTGTTAATAATGGAGAAGAATTCACCATTTCTCACTTAAGGCAGGTTCTCTGTGTGCCCATTTGGTCATATCACTTGGCTTTAAAATTATGCAACTTGGACACATACATTAGGTGTACCTCTAATTTGCACTCCTCTAAAGCAAACAACAGGGGGGGAGTCAAGCCTTGTCTTTCTGTTCAGAATGCATGGGTGTATTTCTATGAGGATATCCTTGCAGTCTGTTCCTAGTCAATATCCCTAGTGTGAGGTATCTCCCCATCCCCAGCAGATAATATTCCAAGCCAATGTCATTCAGAATGGAAGAAGGTAGAAAAGCCTCTTCCTTGCCAAAAGCTAATAAAATACATTTTCTGCCTTTCTCTAAACTACTCCATCTCTTTTGTCAGAGCAAACATTGCACAATTACCAACATCCCTGATCTGTTATTTTGGGGTTTAAATGCTGTGTGGTTCCTAGCGCAAAGTCAGCAGTTAAGATCAGCAGCTGGCAAGCCTGTTAAGTGGTTTCTGGGGGGGGGGGGGAATTTGCATCTTCATTTTAGCTCCGTAAATATGCAATGACTGATGGCTGTAACACTGATCTGGAGTGTAGTAGTTTCCTTTCATAGCCTGAGACACGTGATTCGCTTGCAGCAACAACGGAGGCTGTCCTTGCATTACCCAATACGGATGTTGCTCTGGCTTCTGGTTTCACCCATGGTTAGGTCAAGGTGAATCGCTGAAAGAGGAAGGCATTTGTCTCTGTTTGCTACCTTGAACAGCTGTGCCAAGATTATGCTCAGCACTACAGAGGCAAAGAGGAGGGAGGAGCTGGTAATCTTATCAGGATGTATATCCTTCCCTGGATCTCTCCTGAAAGGAATACTCATCCTATCCTTTTGGATTTCCTTCTACAGGTATATGCCATGGATATACAAAATTGCTGCTATTTCATATTGCCTTCCCACATTTAAAAAAGTTTTCTTTAAATATTGTTTTCAACTCATTGTATTTAACAACAATTTTTAGAAAGGGATAGCTTAATTATACCTTATAGTGTCCCCTGAATTCAACTGGGCTCACCCGCATGTAAGTATGTTTAATACTGTAGCCTTTCTTTCTTCCTTCCTTCCTTCCTTTCTTTCTTTCTTTCTTTCTTTCTTTCTTTCTTTCTTTCTTTCCCATCCTTCAACCTAAGGTCCCAGACTAGGTTACAAGATTAAAACACAGTATTAAAAATGGTTTAAAACAACTTACAATCACAGAAATAAGATGGGTCCTAAAAAAATCATTTAATTCATTTTTATACCACTTTTCAAGATAAAGCCTTTCCAAGGTGTCTAGCAATATTATTTTCTTTACGACACACACACACACACACACACACACACACACACACACACACTTTATTTATTTTTATTTGTTACATTTATATCCCATTCTTTTCTCTAAGGAGTTCAAGGTGGCCTTCATGGTTCTCCCCCACCACATTTAATCCCCCACAACAACCCTGTGAGGTAGGTTAGGCTGAGAGGCAGATTGGCCCAAGGTCACCCAGTGAGCTTCATGGCCAAGTGGGAATTTGAGCCCTGGTCTCCCAGGTATTAATATGACATTCTAACCACTACACTACACTGTCCCTCGTGATAATTGTGTGATCATGGCCTGTTACAACACAATTTAAAACAATTCCAAGCAATAAAGAGTAGTTGAGAAGAAGTATACTGCACTGAAGATCAGTCATAAAAACCTCCATTTGTGGTGGCAGCTACCATCTCAGAAGTACCAAGGCAAAGAGATAGGTCTTTTGCTGGAACTGAAATGCCAAAAAAGTGCCTCCAGTTGGATGGCATTTCACAGTCATGGCACCACCACGGAGAAGGCACCATTTATGCCACTACCCAGTATATCTCCTCTGGTGATGAGGCATTGAAGAGAGCCTCCCTCTGAGGACTTTTCTAGGTTAACACCAGCACCTTAAATGCAGCCAATGTAGATGTGAGTGATAACTGTGCAAGAAAGCCCCTTCCGCCCATAGGAAGGAGGGGGGGTTGCAGGCTTCACGAGCCCTTCACGTGCACAGGGGATGGCTTCATCCCCTGGCGCCATAGGCTGAGCCCTGGGCGCGGCGCCTGGCAGGCCGACCAATCAGTGAGGCCGGCAGGCGTGGCTTGCTGCATTTAAGCAAGCGCGCGGCCAGGGTTCAGCCTCTCGCTTCCTGCCCCCAGCTGATACTTTTTCCCACCCACCCTCCCTTTTTTCAGGTAGCGTTCTCCATGACCTTGCTATGGACTTTGGTTGGTCGCCGTTGAGGGCCCTGGTAGGAATTTTCCCACTTGGCAAATTGGCTGGAGCCTGGTGGTTTTCGCCTACCTTGTAGCAACTCGTCACAACTTAGGTGGCGGCTAGGCATTGGATTATCTCGGGAAGGCTGAAGGTGGGGGGGAGGTTGGGCCATCACCTCCCCCCAAATGCTAAAGGGTACTTCGTTAAATGAGTCCGGGGGGCGTGTCCCTGTCCGAAGCCGTGGTAGGTGAGGGCCAAAGGCACGCCCCATATCGGTGACCCCAGGGTGAGTTCCTAGCTGATGTGCAGCAGCAGGGCTCTCCCATCGGTGGTTAACCCTTCCCAGACTGCCAGCACGGCGTACTGGAGTCAGATATAGTCGGTTAGTTCCAATGCCTAAGCCAATACCTCTCTACATTCCGTAACCAATAAAGTTGTGGCCTTTCTATGCCCATTAACCTTAATTATTGAGTCCTGTGTCTTTATTTCTCCACGGGAGGGGTCGGGACTTGACATGCAAATAAATAGTTAAAACAGCAAAAAGGAAGGTCGTAGAACACACCATCATAAAACCTCTAAAGCAGAAATGACAAACCAGCTTGGAAGCAATAATTCCGACTCTTGCTGAATGCAAAATGGATATTGCTGCTTTTAACCAGGTTCCCTGGCCTCCCGCCCACTTGCAACCACTGCCACACTGACTGATCTGTAACCATCATGGATCTGGTGCTTCCCACTAGTGCATAAACATGGAGCCGGGGCATGAACCATTATGGATCCACCTAATTTTTACAAGAGAACTTCTCCAAACCACCATCAAAACCAGCAATGCCTCCATGTTTCCAGATGTAGTCTCTGATTTTTTATAATCTTAGTTTTAACAAATCTTACATAGAAATCATGAAGATGTATGAGGACATGTGCCTTGTATTGTGTTTGTGTGATTTTCACTATATAGGCAATCACTGGGAGCTTGAATTTGATGGTGGTTTGGGGGGGGGCTCCATGTAAAATAATCCAAATTAAAGATTTCACATTTTAATTCTACTGGATCTAACTTTTACCCAAGTCCCTTGGAAGAGCAAGGACTGTGTCTGAGTGCATACTTTCTCTCTGTTTGTCAGGGATGGGTGGGACCTACCAGATGGGGTGATGCCCACAACATTCTTTCAAAATCCCCCAAAGAATGGACTACAGTGAGGAGGTAGATTTACGCCCATTCTCCCTGATTCCCATGCCCAATTGCAATTTGCCCTATAGCTAAGTCTGAGCATCCGTAACTGAAACAATCACCTATAGTTTTTGTGATATTTGTTGTTGTTATAGGCAGCACCCTTCAAGCGGACGTCCCAGGCTGGGTTACCCCAATTAGAATACAATGTCAAGATTAAAACACCTTACAATCACAGAACTAAGGTGGGTCCTGAAAATATACCTTTGGGGTGTTAAAAGCCAGGGTAAGGTGTTAAAAGCCAGTTTGCAGAAACTGTACAATGAAAATGTTGGCTGCAGCTCTGCAGGGAGCAAGTTCTGCAAATTAGGGCTGAGTGCATGTTCTCTCCAGGGGCATCACCACCCCTGAGTTTCTGAGGGCAGTGGGGCAACTAGTAGCTTCCCCTCTGCCAATCTCAACACTGAGAGGAGGTCTGCAGGGAAGGAGGTGGTCTTTCCGGAATTGGGGACCTGAGTCGATTAGGGCTGGCTTTTCCCTAGCTCCCCTCCCTCTGTCCCTCAGCCCACCCCATGTTGAATTTGAGATTGTAAACTCCTCAGGGCAGGGGCCTGCCCCCTTGTATTCTGTAAAGAGCTATGCAAACAAATAAATCAAAGATCTCCAAATCCACAAACAGATTATGCATGGTATTAAATTTTGAAATGCTATATAATCCTTTTAAACATAATGTTTTTAATCTTTTTAAACAGGATGCATTAACCCTGCTTTCCCTGCCTCTCTAGGCATTGCATTTAAGTGGAGTGTGAGACGAGGGGAGGGGAGGGGGGAGGGAAGTGTTTATGTTCAAAATTAGTTCATTCTTATTGGGCTTTAACAAAGCCAGAGGGCAAAAGAAGTATAATATATATAACGAGTTCATTTTAAAGGCCAGGTGTGTGTGTGTCCCTGCAGATGCATGTGCATTAGTGGTGAAGATTTAACATCCTTAACTTAATGCTAATACCTGTCAGTTCTCAAGAGAACTGTAACATTTCTTAAGCAGACCCAACACTCGTTTGCATCAGAAATGCCATGCTATTCAAAAGTGACCTAAATAAATTTTCACCACCAGACCTCCATGCTGCCATCTTCTCCTGGTAGACTTTCCTTTGTCTACCGTTTGTCACAGATGGTGAATGTCAAGGTTCAAGCCATGCCAGGAGAGGGGGGCTGGGGGGGAAAAGAAGGTCTGCCAGCAACCACAGTGTAAATGCAGACGCTGAAAAGACTCTGAGCACAAGGCCCATGGGCTGAATTGCAGGGCGAGGGGAGGAATCATACGCTAATCTATATTTATAGCTACAGACTGAAATCTCTGAGCAAATTAAGATGGTGGATGCCTGGCTGGGGCCTCACTTGCTCTGTACTTTTGCAGAATGCCCAGCAGCCGTCAGCAAAGTGATGACCAAAATGAACCCTAGATTTAACAGAGATGCAAGAGACATGATGCCTAGTGGCTAGAGGTCACTAAAAGGTCTGCCTGTGGTGTGTGGTGCATAATGGCTCCTGTTTCACACACGTGAGTCATCTCTGAGCTGCTTCTCAGAATACCAACATGGTGCCATGTCTTCCTTCAAATTGCTTCTCAAAATTCACTTTGTCCATTAAACCTTTGGCACAACCCCCCAGATGCCATCCTGGACTGTAACTCAGCCTATGAAGGAACCACATCTTGCTTCCATTATCAAATATACTAATTTCAAACACATTCACACAGTGCCCATCCCCATAGCCCAGTGATGGCGAACCTTTTAGAGACCGAGTGCCCAAACTGCAACCAAAACCCACTTATTTATCGCAACGTGCCAACGTGGCAATTCAACCTGAATACTGAGATTTTAGTTTAGAAAAAACAACTCGTACATTAACATCTTTTGTCTTAAAAAACCCCCACAACAACAGAGCTTTCAATGATACAAACAACTTTTTATTGAAAGGTAAAAGTTTGCATTTGGCATGCTTTTTGTTGTACGCATGCTGATAATTTGTCTAACCTTGCTGAACTCAAGGCAGCTTACTCTCGAGTAGGAACAACAGACTGGCAGGAGGCCCTGGCACATCAAACGTTGATGCCTGCTCAGCCCCTTGCTCGCTCACCAGGGTTACCATGGCTCTAAATGCACCTGAGAGCAGAGCAGGAAGGCAGGTCAGGCACAATGAACACATGATGGTGGGCGGCCGTCAGGTTGGGTTGCAGTGGCAGGTGGACTTGAGTAGCGGTGGCGCAGGCTTTGGATGGAGTGGCAGTTTCCCGGCGCGAGCCCTCCTCTCCTCCCCCCACCCCCGGCGCGGCCCTGGGGGTGAAAATGGTGCCCTAGCAGCGCTGGGACCATGCTGGAAGCGGCCAGGAGCCTCCTGCAGTGCTGGAGCACCAGTTTCACCCCCTAGCTACGGCCCTAGGTTCGCCACCACTGCTATAGCCCATATCACTGCTGTATCAAACCTGTCCTTCAATTTCTCAGAAGTTTTCTTCCCCCACAACAGAGACTTCTGTTTTTCTGCCTCATTTGCAGGGTTCTTTATAATTTATCTGTAATTTTGATGGGTGCCAGGTTGGTCTTACCTTGGTAATCTCGTGAGGTGCCTGTGTTTGTGTTTTCTTTCCAATAATCATTTCTCCTGAAATCTGCAGCCTCCCTGCCTGCCTCTGTGCTTCCTGATTTGAAAAACAAACAAGCCCCTCATGGGAGGCACTGCTTTGTAACATCTTTCCATGTGCTTCAGTTGAAGCGCAGGGAACAGGAGACGTTGCATACAAAATGGCTAAGATGGGTGCAGTCACCAACCTGTCTGGATTGCCCTGTGTCCCTCACCATATATTGTCTATCAAACCTAGTGTGTTGTGCTGACATCAAGTGTGATGGGTGGGGGAAGAAGGAGATTAGAGTTAGAACTGGGCTGAGGAATGGGGGATAGATTACAGAAAGTAGCCAATATAGGTATTTGTTTGGGGTAACATGGAGCATTTGGTTCCTAGCCAATTAGTCCTGGTCTCAGCTGGCAGGGACGGCCTTGCTTAAAAACAGGCCGTCCCCTCTGTCACTTGCGAAAGGGAGGGTCAGTGAGACAGTGTCAAGCGCCTTTGTGACACTTGTGTTGGGGTGTAATCATATAGGGTCTATAAACAATGTTGTCAGTATTATTAACAACATTATTGACTTGTTGGGGTGTTAGGATAGGGGTGTGGGTAGTGGTATGTTCTGGCGCCACCTTCATGTTCGTAAGAACAAGTCTTACTGGGGTACATGCCGTCTCCCTAACCTTTGGAGTTCTCTGAAATTTCTCTACAAGATTGTAGATAAAGGTCATCCAGTTGATACTGTATACTTAGACTTTCAAAACGCTTTTGATACAACCTCACCAAGGACGACTGCACTCATGGAAGAAGATAGAAAGGCCTCTTATAGATCAGTATCTGGTTAAGAAACAGAGAGCAGAGAGCAGGAATAAACGGACAATTCTCCCAATGGAAGGATATGGAAAGTGGAGTCCCTAAGGATCAGTATTAGGACCTGTGATTTTTAACTTCTTCTTTTTTAACATTTTAAAAATTCATTTTCACTTTTAATATTTATCATCATACATAAATCATAATCATTTTATAAATAGGATTCTCAGAATCCCGGAACTCCCCCCCCCCATGGTTTCCCCAGATATTCTTTTCAAACTGCATCGTATCATATTCTCCATATTTTCTTAAAACTCAATTTTTATCATAGTTCTCACTTCATTGCAAGTGTTTTCAAAATTCTGCCAATGTTTTCAGTTGTTTACAGTGTTCTTTTAAATAACTTAGAAAATTTCCCCATTCTTTGTTAATTTTTTTGTCTTCTTGATCTCTGGTTTTCCTGGTCATTTTCGCCAATTCAGCATAGTCCATCATCTTTATCTGCCATTCTTTTGTAGGTAGATTGCCCTTCCATCTTTGGGCAAGTAGCATCTGCATAGCTGTTGTAGCATACATAAATAGTCTCTTCTGATCCTTAGGTATTTCTGGACCTAAAATACCTAGTAAGAAAGCTTCTGGTTTTTTTTTACAAAGGTAATTTTAAACATTTTTTAAAACTCATTATAAATAATTTCCCAATATACCTTTTTTTTTTTTTTTGCATTTCTACCACATGTGGTAAAATGTGCCTTCTTTCTCTGTGATTTTAAACTTTTCCATAGATGATCTAGAGATTGGGTGAGCAGTGAAGTAGCTAAGTTGATGGCTGATGATACCAAATTGTTCAGAGTGGTTAAAACAAGTCGAAATTGTGAGGAGTTCCAAAAGGATTTCTCCAAACTGGGTGAATGGGCAATAAAATGGCAAATATAATGCAAGCAAGTGTAATGTTGTGCATTGGGAAACAAATTCTAATTTCACATATACATGGAAATGAAATAGGAGCTGGTGGTTACTGAGCAGGCATGAGACCGATGGGTTATCTTGCAGAAGATATTGACCCAGCTAAGAAAAAAAGGTGAATTCCATGTTAGGAATCATTATTAAAGGGGGATTAAAAATAAAACTGCCAATATCATAATGCCATTATACAAATCTGTGGTGTGACCACGTATGGAATAGTATGTACAGTTTTGGTTGCCTTGCCTCAAAAAGGGTGTTGTAGAGTTGGAAAAGGTTAAGAAAAGGGCAACGGAAATGATCCAGAGGCTGGTGCAATGCCCTTGAGAAGAAAGGCTTTTGGGACTTTTTAGGTATGGGGAGGACGCAATATGGGGGTACAAGAACATGTATGATGTGGCAAAAGTGGACATGGAGGAAGGTTAATTCCTCTCTCATAATCCTAGAACCCGTGGCCATCCCATGAAGCTGTATATTGGAAGAGAAAAGGCAGGACAGATAAAAGAGATATCTCCTTCACAAGTGCATAGTTAAACTATGGAATCTGCTCTCACAGGTTGTAGTACTTGCCAGCAACATGGATGTTTTAAAGGGGATTTAGGTAAATTCAAAGTTGGCCTTTGTTCTAGCTGACGACAAGAGTTGTGCAGATCTTAAAGTACCGCTGGATGACTGACCTGCATTCTTATTTCAACATGGAAATAAAATATTGTGGTGGCAATGCACAAAATCAAATGCATGATAACAGCAACCACATTGCAGAAACAGTGTATGAACTGGATCCTGTCTGGTGGGCTGGAACAAGAGAGCTGAGTCAACATTTGAAAGCTTTGCTTGCCTCGGCGCCTATAGCCTAATGCTTGTTTGCCAATGAGCAGCCTTTCTCTCCCACCCTGTGTCGCAAGCTGACCCAAAGACCACCCCCTGGCTCACTATGTGTCATTTTAGTAAAGTGAAAGTACCAAGAATACCTAGAGTAAGATGTCAGCTGCTTTTGCACTTCCTCAAGATATTTTTGGTATATGATCCTGCAGCGAATATTTGGCACTTTTCCTCACGTTTTTAAAAAACTTTGCAAGTTCCATTCTATTCTTCTGCAATTTACATTTGTCTGGTGTTTCCATGAGGTGTTAGATAATGGTCCCTCTGCTGGCACCAGCCTTCCCCAATCTGGTGCCCTCCAAACATTATTGGGCTCCAACTCCCATCAGCCCTAGGCAAGATGGAAGTTGTAGCCCAGCATTCAGAGGGTGCTCAGCTGGGGGAGGCTGATTTATGTCTATACAAATATTGGAAGCTGATGGCGGCCAGGCTTTGGTTCACTTCTGCATGGAACTGAGCAATGACCTTACACTGAGCTTTCAGGGAGGGGGAAAAGATGAAATTACTGATTAAATATTAATAAGAATAAAATCTGCGGAGCAGGCTTACATGCAGGGTTTCTGTTTTATCTACTCTGGCTGCATACATGTTACATTTTTTTTGGGGGGGACGACATGTACGAGTGTCTTCTTTCTTGTCTTGAAATGGAAACCACAAACAGTTTCCAGATGCTTGCCTTGAACTGCAGAAAGACACCTTCACAGCTGAACCTAGCTTCAGGAATAAGCATTCTACCTTTGTTTCAAATGGTGGTAGAGTAGTGGACCCATGTTAGCTTTAATCATAATGATGGTTCGTAACAGTAAACCTTGCTTAACAGATACGGAGAAATGTGGGGGAGGGATCTGTGCACAAGGGAGCAGGAGGTGGAGAGAGAGGCAGTTTGCAAGATTAGGAACCTAGGAAGCTGCGTTGTATCAGATCACACTATTTGTGCATCTAGCCCAGGACTGTTGTCTCTCTCTGCCAGTAGCTCTTCAGGGTCTCTGACAGAGGTACTGCCCACCACCTGCATCCTGGTCCTTTAGATGAGCTGCTGGGGGCTTAGCTATAAAGCTGGCATCCCTGCATGCAAAGCAAGTGTGCTACAGCTGAGCGATGGCCCCTCCTTTCATCTCAGCTTCTGACGAAGCCAATCCAGCCATTGCTGAAGGCAAAATTCATGGTACTTTTACCACTCACTCAGCTATAGTTCCTGTTTATAGGTCTGCAGCCCATTGTTAACTCTTTCAAAATGACCCTTTCAGACTCTCATTCTGGGGTAAACACCACGTCAGAGAGTAGCTGTGCAGAGACATTCTCCACCCCAGCCTTTTCCACATTCATGATAATGTCTGCAGAGTCCAGCTGCAGCGCTTTCTTCAGAACACATGGCTGTTCTACTTCAGGTTGAATATGTAAAAAGAACCTTTGATGGTGGGTGGCAAGAGCCATCTCTGCACTGACTCTCCACCTCCTACTTGTTCTTTTTTACTTTGAAGAAGTCCCATTGTGTTCAGTGGTGCCTATTCTTTTCTTCATAAGGAAGCCATTCCATAACTCTGACTGTCATCCATTTTGTTAGTTTCCCACTCGTTCATGCAATCCCCCCTTTCAAAACAAACATATCAGACTAGATTTCAGTTTATCTCCACAGGTGCAGTGCACCCAGGGAGTGCCATTTTAAGGATCTGACGGAAAAAAGACCTTAGTTTTGTGGATTTTAAAATCAACTTTTGAGTCCTTAAGATAATGGTCAATATTGACCCCCCCCCCCATTTTACCCTAACATTACTGAATAATAGCTTTTATTATGGTTTAAATACCACCAAATATCTTAAATATGTTTTCTGATAGATCTGGGGCAGTAAATCCCTTCTGGACATCTATCTCTGGAATTACATTGAGAGGAATAAACAGCTGTCGGGAATATAAATGCTAAATCATCAGAATGCTGACTCAGTGCTGCAAAAATCACAATATGTTCGTACAGTGCGAAGGTAACATGTCAGATAGCGGCTACTCAAATTTCCCTGCTTTGGACAGCTGTAAACGCCAAATAAAAAGCTGGAACCTGAGCATGGAATTAAAAGCAAACAGTGAAGTAAGCTTTTTAAAACTTCAGCTTCTGCTAAATGCAAATATAAATGGCTGACATGAATAATCATTCAATTTCCATAGCAATTCCATACTACATTTTTAATGTATTACAAGATTATATCATGGTTCCTCCTTCATCCCACATCATGGGAATTGTAGTTTGGTGAGGATGCTGAGAATTCTCTGGGTATATTCATACCTACAAATACCTTCCATTTCAGCACCAGCATTTTACTCCTCTAGCAGTTAAATACTTCCTGTCAGGAGGTGAAGGCACACCAAAATAACAGTAGTTGTTTATTTTCCACTGCACTGGTACTGCAGAGCACACAAGAGAAATATTGTACTGCTGTTGGATTTTTTAAATATAAAAAACCTGTTGTCTGAGAGGCTGCGTGCATAGGCAGTGCTCCAAGATGAGCCATGAACTGGGAACCAGTAATTGCACCAGGGGATTAAATTTGAGATGAAGACCAGGGCCAGAAAGCAGGCTGGGCTTGATGGGCAAAATAGGAGGCTGGACCAAAGCACAACCCAAGGATACAGGAACACATCAAAGCTGAAGAAGGCTGTGTTGCTTTCACAAGGCTTTTTTTAAAAAAATATATTTTTTATTAAGTTTTCAATTTTACATTTCAAACTAAACATTTTACAAACTTTAAAATATCCAATGACTTCCCTTCTTCTCCTTCCATGGTTCATTTTATGTATCATAATTCCTGCATATTTTACTATAACCATTCAAATCAGTTTTCCACTTTTACATCCCTCTGTTGAATTTATCTTAATGTCGTGGACGACAGCTGTCTTGTTAATCATTGACCTGGCATTGCACAGCAGCACCTTCAGGTCATGTGGGTCTCCCTTGTTGATTCCAGTATCCTTCTGGTCAAGACCAGACCCAGAGGCAGGGATAGTCCTCAGACAACGACTAAACCTGCCTCCTCGGTAATGACATGGTCTGGTCTTAGTGTAACTCCTCCTCCTACCCGTGATCACTGAGATCGGGTGTCCCAGTGCATCCCCCCCTGTGGAACCTGCTCCAGCCATCCCGTTGGCTGGAGCCCACTCCTTAAAATGCTCCTTAAAATGTTTGAAGACAAGTTTAGAGTTCTGTGTGACCCTTGACATGTGAGCTGGCAAAAGCAAGCCAAGATACAAGGTGAGCGGATGAGTGGAAGGAAACAAATGTCTGCGAACATTGCCATGGTTGGTCAAACATGGATCAAACCATGGCAAACAAAAACTACTGAACCCTTGACCTGAACCCCCCTCCCCCCAAATGACTCTGCTTGAACCTCTCTTCAAGACCAGGCAGCCACAGACAGGACTTCTGGCATTTTAAAATGTGTCCCTCAACAGAAAAAAATGCCTCGCCCACCCCTGCCCTATGGAGTCATGTCTCACTGAAACTATTCCTCTCTATAGCTACAAAAGATGTGCTGGGCAACGTCCTGATATGACCTTAAAGTTTGACCAGATTTAGTGCTGGGAGTGTGGGAGATGAGAGGGAATGTGGATGAGGGAATATTGATTAATATTTCCTATCCCAGCTTGTGCTAACAAGCTCCAAACTAGCAGAGTTTCTCATCCCCAATAAAGCGCAGCAAAGCGTGGCGTTTAAGTTCCTATGAACTTCTAGAATAAGGCAGATCCTGGCACATATTTCCCCTGGTTCCCTCTTAAAAGAAAATACACGACACATAAGCTTATAAAAGTATAAAGGTTTTACTCACAGTCATTTCAAGCTTCTACAGTCTCAGAAAGGCAGGCTAGCTTAGATTAAATGTATTTACATGTGGAGATTCTCCTTAAGGGAGAAAGGCTCCATGTGGGCCTCTCTTGGCTGGAAGCCAAGAGAGCATCTCCTGAGATGTTGCATCCTCGGAGTCCTGGTGGGAAGAGAGGGAGAGTAGCAGCTCACCTGTATCTTTGAATAGCTACAGGTAAGGCCACTCCCACTTCTGGTCACACAAAGGAAGTGATTTCAGTCTTGGCACAGGAAACTCTACCTGGAGGACCAAGTCCCCTTTGTGTACACTCTAGGAATGTTGTGATTGACTGCACCAGTGTTATACATCCCACAAACCCCTTCTCAGTCTGAACAACATTTAACAAACATAAAACAACTTTATTCAACCACCCAGAGTCCCAGCTTGACACGTAGGTTCTGGAAACTCTCTCGTGGCAAGGGTTTCGTGAGAATGTCCGCAGTCATCTCCTGTGTACTACAGTAGGACATTTCTACTAGTCCATCTTGGATCATCTGGCGAATGAAGTGATACCTGACCCCAATGTGTTTTGAACGTGCGAGGAACTTTTCGGTTTGCGCTAGCTGCAGGCAGCCTTGATTGTCCTCCATCAAGCTGACAGGTCCTTTTCTCGGCAAACCAAAGTCTGTCAGGAGTTGATCCAGCCAGATGATCTCTCTGCATGCTTCCGAAGCTGAAATATATTCACTCTCTGTGGACGATAAGGCTACACATTTCTGTTTATAACTGCCCCAAATGATAGGTGCATTTCCAAACATAAAAACATAACCACTTGTGGATTTGTAATCCGCCTTATCCCCAGCCCAATCTGCATCACTGTACCCAACCAACTTAGGGTCCCTTACAGCTGGCAATCTTAATTTACAATTCATTGTACCCTTGAGGTAACGCACCACCCTCTTGACCCCACCCAAGTCATGTTCAGTGGGAGAACTCACTTTTCTGCTTAGGATCCCCACTGCACTTGCTATGTCAGGTCTGCTGGTAGTAACCAAATACAAAAGTTTACCAATCGCTGACCTGTATTCGCTGTTGTCTGGCAGCAGCTTCGAATCTTGCTGATTCTTTAGAAAATCTGTGGCCATGGGTGTCGCGACAGGGTGTGCACCTTGCATCTGCATGCTTTCTATCAGTTCTATTATCTTCTGCTTCTGGCTGAGAAGAAATGAGTCGTCTTCTTCTCTCTCAATTTGAATTCCCAAGTAATACTGGACAAGTCCCAATTCCTTTACTTCCACCTCTTTGTTGAGATGTCTGACTATGTCTTTATAGTCTCTGTCATTGGACGTTGATATTAATAAATCATCGACAAAAGCCAGAATGTAAGAGAATTGTCCATTTCTGTTCTTAGTGTACAGGCACTTGTCAGCTGTTGACTGCTTGTACCCAAGCTGAACCAGCATTTCATGTAATTTCTGGTTCCATGCTCTTGCAGCTTGTTTCAAACCGTAAATTCCTTTCTGAAGTTTACATACAAGATGTGCCTCATTTTGCTTGATAAAGCCTTTGGGCTGCTTCATATAA
The DNA here is from genome assembly GCA_034641385.1 of Darevskia mixta. Lineage (NCBI taxonomy): Eukaryota > Metazoa > Chordata > Lepidosauria > Squamata > Lacertidae > Darevskia > Darevskia mixta. Next base: position 4,245,323 of record JAWWNH010000073.1, on the reverse strand, counting down.
ATCTGTTCAGAAATCGTCCCATGAAGAAAAGCTGTTGCTATGTCGACATGACGGACTGATAGGCCTTTAGATGCTGCAATACTTAGAAGTAATCTAACACTGCTGTATCGCACTGTAGGCGCAAATACTTGATCATAGTCTTCGCCATACTGTTGTGAAAATCCTTGTGCTACAAGCCTAGCTTTGTAGCGTTGCACCTCCCCTTCTGACCCCTTCTTAAGCTTGAACACCCACTTGGACCCAATTGCCTTCTTACCAGGAGGTAGCTCTGTCAGGGTCCAGGTCTTGTTGCGATGCAGTGCATCCATCTCTTCCTGCGCGGCTTGCTTCCAGAGACTGGCCTCAGCAGCTGGCAACCGTTGAACCTGTTCCCACGTGGAAGGTTCCTGTGGTGGCGCCGACCCTGCAAAGTAGGACAGTCGTAGTGGTGGAACGCCTCTGTTGGACCTGGAGGAACGTCTGACCTCTGGCTCTTGTTGAACCGCATCAGCTTCCTCATCTCCTTCCAATGGCGGCATCCCTGCATACGGGTCCTCTTCGTCTCTGGAGCCTTCTGACATCTGGTCCTCCGCGTCTTCTGGGGTGTCATCTGTAAGGGGTGCTACAACACTAGGAGGTACAATACTAGGAGGTGGATTAGTTTCTGGTATGGCTTCAAAAGGAAAACTTACAAACTCCTCTGTTGGTGGCTCATTGGAACAGTCAATTGCTGTGTTCCTTGTGTCAGCCTTTTCATACTCCTCAAAATGAATCACGTGATGTGAACTTGTTTTCCCTGTTTGTAAGTCCACAACTCTGTAGCCTTTTCCTCCAGAAGCATATCCAACTAGGATACCAGGCTTTGCTCTGGAGTCAAGTTTGTGTCTGTGCTCCTTGGGCACGTGGTAATAGCACAAACTTCCAAATACACGTATGTGTGACAAATTTGGGGCTCTTCCATGCCAAAGTTCAAATGGCGTGCGCTCTGTGCCTTTTGTTGGCAGTCTATTCTGTATATAAATCGCAGTATTTGCTGCCTCGCCCCAAAGTTTCTTCGACAAGTTGGATCCCTTTAGCATACACCTTGTCATCTCTAGGATGGACCTAAATTTCCTCTCAGCAATAGAGTTTTGTTGAGGTGTGTAGCTTACTGTGGTCACATGTGCTATGCCTTCCTGAGCCATGAAGGCTTCCATTTCACGTGAGCAAAACTCCCCACCATTATCGGACATTAGGGTGGTGGGTGCTCGATGGAATTTGTTCTTGACCATGCTTACGTATTGCTTGAACAATTCCACTGTTTCACTCTTCTCTTTGAGAAGGTATCCCACACAAAACCTTGAATAATCATCCAAAAATATCAAAATATACTTATTTCCTCCTAAGGAAGGTATATTCATAGGTCCAGCTAAATCAGTGTACACAATGTCCAGAACTTTTGTGCTTCTCTTTTCTGCACAACGTGGGAAAGAAGGTTTGACTCCTTTTTCACTTACACAAGTTATACACTTTGGTGTGGGTGTGTTACTTTTGTTTACCTGTAGACCTCTCACAAGATCTCCATTCTGCAGTTCCTGGATGACTCTGATATCCCGGTGACCCAGTCTTCGATGCCAGAGCTCCAGATCTGCTTCATGCTTCTGCTTGGATTGGGCGACTTGTGCTGATTGGTTTTCTGAAACGTTAATCTCATAAACACCATTGATTAGTTTCCCTTGAGCATAAACCTCATCATTTTTCGTTACATTGCATTCTCCATTGGCAAATGTAACCTTGAAACCTTTCTTGTCTAAAGCAGACACACTAAGCAAGTTACAATTCAATTCTGGGACATATTGAACATTAGGCACAGTTGTTTCAAGAGATTCATTGTTCACCTTGAATTTCAAACGCATTGAACCTGCACCTTGTGATTTTAGAACATTTCCATCAGCAATCTGGATTTCAGTCCATTCACTATCATTAATTTCTCTGAAATATTCTCTTTTATGCGCAAAATGGCTTGTAGCTCCCGAATCTAAAATAAATTGGTCACTTTTCCTTTCATTTCTTTGCACATTTAAACTCTTTTCTTGCAGTAGAAATGTACGCTCGTGACCCCCCTTCTTTTCACCTTTTGGTTGAAAGGGGCGGGACTTATTCTTGGGCTTCTGGCAACTCCTTGCAATGTGCCCTTTTAAATTGCAGTTATGGCATATTAATTCTTTGGACACTTCCTTAGACTTGGGAAATTGCTTAGAAACATAACTTGTGTCCCTCCTTGGATTCCTTTGTGGAGAATCAAGGTAATCTCTGCATTCCTCTCTTAAGTGATTTACTAGTTCATTAAAAGTCAAATCTCTGGTGTGATCCATTATACTCTTAAATGAAGTAAATTCTTTTCCTAATGATGCCAGCATAAAAGTCACTTTGGTTGCATCATCAAAAGCTCTGGGAGTTAGGGCAATCCTTTGAACAATTTCATTAAAGTCCTTAAAATGCCCTGTAAATTGTTCTCTGGAATTCATCTTTAACTTCAGCAGTTTATCCAATAAATGTCTATAAGAGTTCTCTGATGATTGTGCATAAACCCTCTCAATATCTTTTAGAATCTGAGATGCATCACTTTCATAGTCAATCAGAGATAAATGCTCATCTTTCAAACTGCTCAAAATTATGTGTTTAGCTTCTGCATCTTGCCTTTCCCAATCTGCTTTCTTGGTTAAATCAGCAAAATCAGGTTTGGGATCTTTCACCGCTTTAAGCACTTGTTTTGCACCAAGATGCACTAAAAGGCGCTGCTTCCATTGCACAAAGTTACGATCATTCAGCAGCATAAAGCTTGATCTTGCTTCACTATCAAAACCTGAGCTTGCCATCTTAATCCTCAAAAATTTTAAAAAATTTCCAAAATTTCAAAAATTCCCAAAAATGGTTAAAATTCAAAAATCAAAACTTAAAAATCTCAAAATGCAAACTAATCTTCACTGCCTCTGAGGTCTGTGAGCTCTGAGGGAGGGGAGGGGTCGCTAATCCCCCTTTCACAGCACAATGGAGAACAAAAGACCATGTGCTTACCAGGAAGTACAAACAGAAAAATTCTACTCTGCCAAAAATCACAATCCAAAGCAATCCTTTAAAAATACACAAAATACGCAGTTCTGGGCCTCAAAACCCTTTGTGGGAGATGAGAGGGAATGTGGATGAGGGAATATTGATTAATATTTCCTATCCCAGCTTGTGCTAACAAGCTCCAAACTAGCAGAGTTTCTCATCCCCAATAAAGCGCAGCAAAGCGTGGCGTTTAAGTTCCTATGAACTTCTAGAATAAGGCAGATCCTGGCACATATTTCCCCTGGTTCCCTCTTAAAAGAAAATACACGACACATAAGCTTATAAAAGTATAAAGGTTTTACTCACAGTCATTTCAAGCTTCTACAGTCTCAGAAAGGCAGGCTAGCTTAGATTAAATGTATTTACATGTGGAGATTCTCCTTAAGGGAGAAAGGCTCCATGTGGGCCTCTCTTGGCTGGAAGCCAAGAGAGCATCTCCTGAGATGTTGCATCCTCGGAGTCCTGGTGGGAAGAGAGGGAGAGTAGCAGCTCACCTGTATCTTTGAATAGCTACAGGTAAGGCCACTCCCACTTCTGGTCACACAAAGGAAGTGATTTCAGTCTTGGCACAGGAAACTCTACCTGGAGGACCAAGTCCCCTTTGTGTACACTCTAGGAATGTTGTGATTGACTGCACCAGTGTTATACATCCCACAGGGAGTGCTGCACACTGAAGCGAGTGCATGTTTGTGAACCAAATCAGCTTCCCCAAATCAGCTTCATTCATCAAACAACTTTTCCAAAGTGCCTCTGCATCCTCGAAACTGTTCTGCAAAGAAGAAACTGCTGATCTTTCCCTTCTACATGTCTCGTCTCTGATCTCTGGGTAATTATTTGTGTAATATAGCTCCCTTGGGGACAGCAATCCAAACCTTGTTGAGGGGATGCTTGCTCGGCCTTTGAGAGGAGGAACTGCTGTCTATGCCCTCAGCCCTTTGGCCTCGATGAAAAGGGAAGATCAGCCTGTATGTTTGGAACATTTGGCTTTGGGCATGTACTGAGCAAGGCTGGACATGTAAAGGAGATCAGTTTTTGTTTGTTTGTTTGTTTACAGGAACACACTCAGAATTAGGGAAGCTCTCTCTTTGCAAAATGGTAAAAATTCTGCTAGAAATTAGAAGTGCTGGTTTGCGCCTTTCAGGAAGTCAGTGGGTCTGGAAATGAAAGATTACAGAACACAATTTAGTGGCATGAAGAAGTTTTATTCAATCGAGAGAGGGCTGAAGGGCATCATAGGGATGGCCCACGGGGCCTGAGCCCCTGTTCTTTTGCCCCTTCTTCCACTGCTTTTATTATTTTTTAAACTAACTTTGCTTATGAAGTGGCATTCCCCTGCAAGTCATCCTAAATTTGCGCCTACAAGTATAAATCAGCATATGATACAGTAGTGCCCCGCAAGACGAAATTAATTCGTTCTGCGAGTTTTTTCGTCTAGCGAATTTTTCGTCTTGCGAAGCACGGTTTCCCATAGGAATGCATTGAAAATCAATTAATGCGTTCCTATGGTCAAAAAAAGTCCAAACAAAGCCAAATTTGGTACAAAAAGAGTTTATTGAGTGCTCTTTAAAGTCACACATACTGTAAAGAGCATTTCAAAAATTGAAGGAACAATACAAAGTTTCCAAACATGACATAAAAGCATTTACAGTACAGTAAAAATCACCAAATGTTTTTTTAAGACTCTGGGGGACAGCTCGAAGAAGGTTCCTCTTCCACTCTTTGCTTCTTGCTGAAGAACCTCTCCATGGTCTGCTGCTTCATCCGCCTTTTCAGCACCTCCCTGAAACACGACATGACCCTCGTATCATAACTGTTCCCAAGGTCACGTGTCAGGTCCTTGTCAGGGTGGTGCCGCTGTGCAAAAGCCTGCACATCTTTCCACTTCTGGCAGATGTCCCTCAGTTCTTTGGAGGACAGCCGTTCCTCTGTTGCTTCCTCCTCTTCCAGCGAGGCCTGCTCCTGCGCAGTCTGTGCGTGCAGTTCGACCAGCTCCTGGGTGGTCAGCTCGTGGTCGTGCTCCTCCACCAGCTCGCTGACATCCTCCTCTGTGACCTCCAGGCCCATGGTCCTCCCCAAGGAAACAATGTCCTGCACCACTGTTGACTCTGGTGCATCAGAGTCACTTGGTGCCACACAGTCCGGCCACAGGCTGCGCCAAGCGCAATTCAAATTTCTCTGGCTGATCCCGTCCCAGGCCGTGGTGATCATCTTCAAGCAGGTGACGATGTCGAAGTGGTCCTTCCAGAATTCCCGCAGGGTGATGTTGGTGCAATCAGTCACCTCGAAGCATCGCCTGAAAAGCTCCTTGGTGTAGAGTTTTTTGAAATTGGCGATGAGCTCCTGATCCATCGGCTGGAGCAGTGGCGTGGTGTTAGGCGGCAGGAACATGATGCGGATGAAGCTGAACTCCTCCAACAAGTCCTCCTCAAGGCCTTTAGGATGAGCAGGAGCATTGTCCATCAGAAGCAAAGCCTTCAGCGGCAGGTCGTTGTCCAGCAGGTACTGTTTGACAGCAGGGCCAAAAGCAAGATTGACCCAGTCCACAAACAGCACACGTGTGACCCAAGCCTTACTGTTGGATCGCCACATAACACTCAGCCGCTCCTTGTCGACCTTGTGTTTCTTGAAGGCCCGTGGGTTCTCAGAGTGGTACACCAGCAGGGGCTTGATTTTCAGGTCGCCGCTTGCGTTGGCACAGAAGAGCAGGGTCAGACGGTCCTTCATGGGCTTGTGGCCAGGCAACTTGGCCTCCTCCTGGGTGATGAAAGTCCTTTTGGGCATCTTCTTCCAAAACAGCCCGGTCTCGTCACAGTTGAAGACCTGCTGTGGAACGTAGCCCTCCGTCGTGACAACCTCCAGGAACTCCGCTGCAAAGTCTTCAGCCGCAGGAACATCAGAACTGGCAGCCTCTCCATGCCTGACCACGCTGTGGATTCCAGATCTTGTTTTGAACCGGTCAAACCAGCCTCTGCTTGCCTTGAAGACTTCTGGCTCGCCTGAGGTTCCTGGCTGTTGCTGGACGAGGTCTGCGTGCAAGGCCTTGGCCTTCTCACAAATGACGGCCTCAGTCACTGTGTCCCCTGCACGCTGCTTCTCTTCTATCCAGATGAGCAGCAACTTCTCCACCTCCTCCAGAACAGCTGGGCGGTTCTTCACGATCCTGGTCACTCCCTTGGCTACATCAGTCGCAAGGATCTTCTCCCTCATCTTCAGGATGGTCCCGATGGTCGATGGATTCCTCCCGTACTCCCTGGCGAGGTCTGTCACACGCATTCCACCGTCGTGCTTCCAGATGATCTCCTTCTTCATTTCCAGTGTCACCTTCTCCTTCTTCCTCTCGCCGGCCTCTGCAGCAGCAGTCTTCTTGGGCCCCATGGCAGCACAGCTCCTACCTTCGCAAACCCAAAAAAAAGAAATCAGTGCTTCACATCCAAAAACAGCAGTGTCACCCAATGGTTGCAGAGCAACCCCAACTGGCAAAAAATTCAAAAGAAAGCACCAAACCTCCCAGAACCTTCCCACCCCCTACTGCTAGACTCCCAAGCAACCCACCCCCCCAAAAGAAAACCAAAAAAATGTTTTAAAGTGTAACTTACCAAAAGGCTGCAGTTTTTTATACAGAACAGCACCTGTACGCACAGCACAGTCCCTCAAAGTCTGCAGACCAACTGCAAAGAAATCCACACAGAAATTCAAAGCCCAGAAATCTTTTTTTAAAAAAAACAGCAGAGTGGCCCAATGGTCACAAAAAACCATAAAAATCCAAAAAAAACCACAGAAGCTTCCATATCCCTGCAAACCCCTTCTCAACATCTCCCTGACCCCCCCAGCCACCCACCACACAGAAATTCAAGACCCAGACCCAGAAATCTTTTTTTTAAAAAAAATCAGCAAAGTGGCCCAAAGATCACCAAGAACCATAAAAATCCAAAAAAAAACCACAGAAGCTTCCATATCCCTGCAAACCCCTTCTCAACATCTCCCTGACCCCCCCAGCCACCCACCACACAGAAATTCAAGACCCAGACCCAGAAATCTTTTTTTTTAAAAAAATCAGCAAAGTGGCCCAAAGATCACCAAGAACCATAAAAATCCAAAAAAAAAACCACAGAAGCTTCCATATCCCTGCAAACCCCTTCTCAACATCTCCCTGACCCCCCCAGCCACCCACCACACAGAAATTCAAGACCCAGACCCAGAAATCTTTTTTTTAAAAAAAATCAGCAAAGTGGCCCAAAGATCACCAAGAACCATAAAAATCCAAAAAAAAACCACAGAAGCTTCCATATCCCTGCAAACCCCTTCTCAACATCTCCCTGACCCCCCCAGCCACCCACCACACAGAAATTCAAGACCCAGACCCAGAAATCTTTTTTTTAAAAAAAATCAGCAAAGTGGCCCAAAGATCACCAAGAACCATAAAAATCCAAAAAAAAACCACAGAAGCTTCCATATCCCTGCAAACCCCTTCTCAACATCTCCCTGACCCCCCCAGCCACCCACCACACAGAAATTCAAGACCCAGACCCAGAAATCTTTTTTTTAAAAAAAATCAGCAAAGTGGCCCAAAGATCACCAAGAACCATAAAAATCCAAAAAAAACCACAGAAGCTTCCATATCCCTGCAAACCCCTTCTCAACATCTCCCTGACCCCCCCAGCCACCCACCACACAGAAATTCAAGACCCAGACCCAGAAATCTTTTTTAAAAAAAAAAACAGCAAAGTGGCCCAAAGATCACCAAGAACCATAAAAATCCAAAAAAAACCACAGAAGCTTCCATATCCCTGCAAACCCCTTCTCAACATCTCCCTGACCCCCCCAGCCACCCACCACACAGAAATTCAAGACCCAGACCCAGAAATCTTTTTTTTTTTTTAAATCAGCAAAGTGGCCCAAAGATCACCAAAAACCATAAAAATCCAAAAAAAACCACAGAAGCTTCCATATCCCTGCAAACCCCTTCTCAACATCTCCCTGACCCCCAGCCACCCACCACACAGAAATTCAAGACCCAGACCCAGAAATCTTTTTTTAAAAAAAACAGCAAAGTGGCCCAAAGATCACCAAAAACCATAAAAATCCAAAAAAAACCACAGAAGCTTCCATATTCCTGCAAACCCCTCCCCAACACCAAGTTCTTGAATTCAAAACACCACAACCCAAAATCCAAAACCCCCCAAAAAAGTTTTAAAAGTTTAACTTACCAAATGGCTGCAAAAAAAGTTTCAGAAAATCTTCAAAAATCAGCAAAAATCAGCAAGGTCTTCAAAAAAGGCTACCAGACCGCGTGCTATGAGTTGCTCCTCGAAGTCAAGTCGCAACTGCACCTCTTCAAGCAATGCACTCTGGGTATTAACGGTTTTACGAAAAAGGAAACAAACTTGCAAGACGTTTTCGTCTTGCGAGGCAAGCCCATAGGGAAATTCGTCTTGCGAAGCAACTCGAAAATCGAAAAACTCTTTCGTCTTGCGAGTTTTTCGTTTTGCGAGGCATTCGTCTTGCGGGGTACTACTGTACTATTATGCAAATCTGTATCTACCCAGAGCTTTTTAAAGGACCAAGCAATGTCCCTGGAGAGGACTGACACATTGAGCTTGCTTTGGCCATCTTATCTCCAAGCACAATTCCCCTCATCACTGGAACTCCCCCAGCAACCTGTGTTCTGTAATTTGCTCCGGAGGCCTGATGATGTTTCCTTTTCCTTTGGGCTTCATTGATCCTGTGGTATCTTTGGCATGACTAAGCTGCCCTGGAATTCAGCAGAGGAGCTGGGAGATCTTCACATTTTAATCCAGAGGCAGTGTGGAACTCACTCTGAGAAAGGGTCATCTCCTTTTGTTAGCTGTCAGAAATAGCCATTGCACTGTTGTGCCAGAGTCTCCCGGCTTCAAGCCATCCAGCCATTATTAATTCACACCTTTGCTATGTTATTGCACCACAAAGTAGAATGGATTTAATTTGATAGTCCTTCCTTCACAGCAGGGAACCCTGGAAACTGTAGTTTCTGTGGAGGTGGATGCTGATCTCTTCTCTGCATCCAAACGCAGCTACAGTTCTCAGATGTTTTTCGGGAACCCATGACAGGTGAACTGAAATAAAACCAATATAGGTTTACGGTGCAAATTGCACAGCCCTGTGACCAGCTGTATAGTTAAGACAGCTGGCTTTTACAGCATTGTATTGTTATATAGCCTGAGATTTTTCATCATCATACATTCATGGGCATTTTTGTCCTGGTAGCTTGAAATTTGGCATGGTTAATCTGTTTGAAGAAGGGTATAAGATGATAGATTTCAGAACATTCTGATGAAAGTTGCCTGAGTTGTAACAGTTTAAACATTTCCCCCCAAGTACTGATGTTATTTGTGTAACCCCCCCTCTCTCTCTCTCTGTGTGTGTGTGTGTGTGTTCGAAACACGCCTTAAATTTATCCTTTTGGCAGTTTTTTAGAATATGCCAAAAATTCAAGGTTATTACAAAGGTCTCCCTTTTGCTTTTTTGGTGAAAATCCAGAGTTTATTCCTAACATTACCAAGTTTCAAAGTACCTATTTAATCCAGCACCAAATTAAGGGCAAGTTAAATAGCACATGCATGTTTGGCAAATTGAAGCTTACCTGGTGGAGCCTTCATCCTGAAATAATAATTTCCATTGCTAGCGCTGTCAAGCTGCAGTAGCAAAAGCCATTAGGCGGGGAAACAGGAGCTGTTCCCTTGGTGTGAGTGTGGGTGCTGCTGCTGCTGCCTGTCTCTGCAATGGCTTGTGTAGTGCTGCTATGTGTGTTTGCAGTGGTGTTGCTCAGCACTTACAACACTCTACACACAGGCCTTCCACACAAAACTTTTTCTCCATAGATAATTTATTTGCATAGGTTTTGCATATGCAGATTTAGGCTTTTGAGCAAATTAAGATGATAGATGGTTGGCGCCTCACTAGCACTGCCCTTTATAGCATACTCAGCTATCCTGTAAGCAACTTATCTTTATTTTATTTTTTAAGGGTATAGGAGGGAGAGGAGAAGATCTGTTGCCCAGGACAAAATGCTTTTGCTCCTGTGTGTTTGTTTGTGATGCACACCTTCTGCTCTCGCATGAATTTTCATGGATGGCTCAAAAAGCCTTAGAGACTCTCAAGGCTTTTCTGTTATAATGGTGTGGCTACTGCTTATTAAAGCAAGATAAAAAGCAGAAGAGAACCACTTCAAAACCAAGTGTGTGTGCGTGTGTGTCAAGTGTGTGTTTCAATTTAACTCTCCCCCCTCCCAATTTTATTGACAAGATGGTAATGTGTGGATCTTGTGCAATGTGTTGAGTAGGTAACTGTGTCCAGGCTTTGACATCTGGCACCAGGATCAGCAGGGATCCTGTGAGTTTGAAATAATTTAACCTCTTGCCCTAATCTCAGTTTGCGCTGAGAAGCCTTTGTAGCTCCTGCACTGCCTCAGAATTAGCCAAGGATTTCTTATGTGATGGTCACACTAATCCTTCCAGCCAGGGACATACCGGTACCTTCCTGGAGTTCAAGGGAATGTTCTAAATACAGAGAGTTCTTTCCCTCCCTCGCTCCTTGTAGTCCTTCCTAAGTCAAAAGATGTTTTCCCTTTTTGCTGTCATGACTCCGCTGCCGTCTCGCAGTGACCAGGGCATGGAGAAGCACAGCATTGCCAGCTAAGGAGCCAGAACAGGTTCTTGGCTCTAAGGTGGATGGTGGTGATCAGGGGACCACCAAACCCAAGACAGAAAAAAGATCCCACAGCACCAGGGCTAGTAGAAACAGAACCAGCAGGATTCTCTCATGACCTCCATCCCCACCAACGAGGAATTCATCACCAGCTCCCTCAAACCTGGCGCCAACCCTGATGCAATGCACCTCTCCATCCCTTTTGAGAGCTGGACAAGATCACATAGAGTTTGTGCTCATTACAATAACACAAACACAATAATTTCCAAGTGTGAGCTGGAGTATGCCTGTGGCATGTAGGTTGAGCTAATAAGTCATTTTCTGTTTCTCATTTTTGCAGTCTTGTTGAGTTCTCCACACTTCCACATCAGTTTGTGAGTAAAAGAAAAGTCCTCATGAAAATTCACTAACATGTTAGTGAAAATTTCTCTCAATATGTATATTTTAATGCATTTTTTTCTTATTAAAACACATTTTTGCAAAGCAATTCCCCTCAATATAATACCATTTGTATGTTACTTTCATAAACATATGCATTTGTATGCACACTTTAGAATATGAATTTTTGTATTACTTGTCTGGAGAACAGCCCTCCAAAATTTGAAAAGTATAAAGTTTGAAAGATGCTTGTGTTCAGAAAGTGCAAAGTCGGTAAGTTTGCCTTTGAATGTGAACTGAGTTGAATTTCCACCCCATTCCTAGTGGAAGATGGCTTCAAGGCCAGGACTACATCAGGACCGGGTCCCCTCACTGTGATTCTAGGGCCATTCCCTCAACTTTCAGTCCTCTTTTAAAAAGAAAAGTAAACTTCTAGCCCTTTTTATTTCTGGGGTGTAGCAGATCGGACCACTAACACCAATTGAGGTGGATTCCCCTCCCTATAACTCGATATTCTACTCTATAACCACCATGGGTTATCTTGTGGTTTTTGTGTGAAGTAAAACTTTGATACTTGGAGACTCAGGCAGAAGTTGAACAAATAAGAAAGATTTATTTTACAGAACCAAGTCGGTAGAACAAAAGATTTGTCAGGGAATAAAATTGTTCCAGGAAACAGTTAACTCTTTTATAATTATACTAAATTTAGTGAATGTTACAGGCCTCTAAACGAAGTAGTAAACACACAGCTTCTTTTTAAACCTCAGTTGCTTATGTTCAGTTATTACTCTTCTTCAGTTAGATGTTACAAGTTTCTAGACTAGTTGGTAAATGCTTAGCTTATTTTGAGTTATTTCACTTCTGTTCCTTAATTTAGTTCTTACATAGGTGTTACAGCTTAATACTTTTGACAATCCCACTCCTGAAGTACTTCAAATAGTATAGCAGTGCCAGGAGGTCAACCACACCCCTCCTAACTGGTCTGGGAGTCTCCTTTTCCTAGAAGGTCTCTCCCCTCCTGACTGGAAGGAGAACCAAGGAGACACATTTCCGCAGCTCCTGCCCTCCTGGCACTGGACTGGGTGGGAGGATTTCATCCTCTCTGCCTTGATGTAATTCCTGCTGCACATCATTCTGCTGGTGGTGGCAAAATCTCAGAAGGTCCTTGGCAGGTCATTTAAATAGGTTTGGGGGCTGGACCCAGCAGATGAGCTGGCAGTTCATCATCACCCTTGGTTAAAAAGTTCACTGCCACAATCCAGGCAGAAATTCTGGTGAGGACGACTGGGCAAGCACCCCAAAAGCTATCATCAAGCATTCAAGCCAACTTCTAAGGGCCAAGGTCCCTTTGGCTCTCCCAATGAAATATTTGAGGGGGCTGCCCCCAAGTTTATGGGCATTCAAATGATATCTGTGTGCTGTGTCATGTGATCACTTATGAGGGGCGGGGCCTACTTCCCCCCCCAATATTTTATTCAAGTTGGCACCCCTGTCATCAAGCACTGCTGTCTGTTAACCAAGATCACATGTGATCATAAAAAGGTGGTTTCTGAAGCACGTAAAGCCCAAACTATTTCTGTCACAAATACTGAAAACTTTTTTGAATGCCAGTGCTGCAGATTATTTATTTTTTTTTAAAAAAAGATTGGCACAGAAACATTTGCTGCTGTAGAGAAATTGTAGGCTGTTGCATTAACTAATAACAATAGGTGAATAAATCAGTTTGCTTGCTTCCTTTCCTGGCTGCCAGTCTGATAAACCTGCAATCAAGTTGGCAGCAGTTGGCTATGTCTACATTTTTGTTTTCATCCTCCATTTTGACATCTCTGCATTTGCTCCCTGCCATAAAAATCCATGCTCAGTTCTAAGTTCTCTTTGCTGTTCCCCTATAAACTATATCCACATTCATAATATAATTCACAGACTCCCCTGGGAAAAGGATCTTTTCTTTATCTGCCCCCCTCTGCTTTTAAAAAAAATTGAATCATATTTTCAAAAACCAGCTGCACCCAGATTCCAATGCTCTGCTTGTGTGTAAAACTCACTTCCAGGAAATAGATCAATAAAAGGGTTTTGCTTCTCCTGTCTTGGCAGGTGGATGGAGGCAGTGGGTGAGGAGCCTGTTCACCCTCCATGTGTGCCCCCCTCCTTGTGTGCCTCCACCCCAGCTGCCCAGTCTACTGGGAGGGCACAACTCTTGCCCTGCCTTGGGCACCTGCAACCTATGCTATGCCACTGTGTGTGGTATTTCTGATGTTTGTATGTGTGTGAGCATGTCTGTGAATAGCCCTGACCACTGCCAGTATGCAGACCCCAACTACTCCCCCCACATGGCATTTGGCTTGGTTTGTGTGTTTGTGTGGTTCTCCTTCCCTGCTTTAGCCCAGTATAGGCTGCTTTGGCTGACAGTAATTCTCTGAGGTGTACGACAGAATGGGTTTCTTAGCCTTGCTACCTTTTAAATGGGAAATGCTGGAGAATTGACCTGTTTTGGGCTTGTAAATAAGCAAAGCATGATTCCCTGTGCTGTCTCTGCCCTCCGCTCCTCAGCGTGCTCACTGTGGTTGCATCAAAGAGGCTACAATCTACTACACAACGGAATGCACTTAAGTTCCATTGATTTCACTAGGAAATAAACATGCATAACCATACACTGGATTGCAGCCAAGTTCTAAAGGCTGGAGACAGAAATGTTGTCTTTAATGGCAAGAATGTGAAGAGCTAATGGGAAACTTCAAGGTCTCCTTAATAAAACCCCACACAACTCTCACACACATATACACAGCATCCAAATTAAAATGTAGAAAATAAATGTTTGTATTCCCCCCCAATAAATACCAACAGGGATCAAAAGTTTTTAAAAATCTGATTACTAGAATAAAGTTTGCTAATGAGATTCAGAGAGACAGGAAGAGTGTAAAGGTGTTAAGTGTATGTAGTGTGGATTAGAAGAGAAAAAAGAATAGAAAGGTTAAAAAGTGAAGTTAAATTCTGTTTAAGGAGAAAAAACATTTTGAGAACCTTGCAAGGTTCATTGATACTTCACATATCTTTTGTAATTTTTGATTTGCATTTTTAATTGATTAACCAATTCATTAAATTTGTACCCAGCCATTCCACCAAATATTGCTCAAGGTGTCTAACAATAACATACCAAGTAAAATGCAAAAAACCAAAACAGATGGGCAGGTCATCAATAAAACCAATCAAAACAACCACCAATGGGATACTATTTCTCATTTATTCACACTCAGATCATTTGATTGTGCTTGTGTCATGCAGTCTACAATGTCAGGCACCAGTTCTTTGCATCCCCAGGGAATATGGACACATCAGGCCAGAATCCACCTGTCCACTGTAAGCCAATCCTGTGCCATTGTCAGGTACGTGGTCTGCTGAGTTTTCTCAGTCTCTGAAAAATGTCGCTGAGAGAAGGCATACCCTCCAATATTTCTCCATTGAAAATAGAGATGTCCTAAATAATAATAATTATATATAATATAGAATATATAATATTTATACCCTGCCCAACTGACTAGATTGCCCCAGCCACTCTGGGTGGCTTCCAACATACAGTATACTGTATAAAAACATAATAAAATAGTAAACATTTAAAAACTTCCCTATAGAGGGCTGCCTTCAGATGTCTTCTAAAGGTGATACAGTTATGGTACTTACCGGTACTTATTTCCTTGGCTCAGGGGTCGCATAACTCCATACCCTCCAACATTTCCCTGGGGAAAATAGGGTTGTCCTAAGGAAAAGCGGGGCATTCTGGGATCAAATCAGAAAATGGGATGGCTTCTGTTAATCTGGGACTGTCCCTGGAAAATAGGGGCACTTGGAGGGTCTGGAGAAGGTTCCAAGCCAGTCTGCCAGGTCTCAGCTAGGATCAAGCTCCAGACAGTAAGGTTCTAGGATCTGGGAGTGGGAAAAGAAACAGGGCTGGCGCCATGGTTGCCACAGCTGCATATCTGCCAAGGGAGCGCATCCCCATCCACGCAGGGAAGAGGTGGATTTATTAAGGAAAGGGACTGCTGCAGAGGGAGCCTTGCCAAAGGACCTAGATGCAATACTGTGGGGAAGGGAGAGCTGGCTTTCAATTCAACTGGATCAGATGGAGAAGTGGGTTCAAAATAGGAAGACTCCAAGGAGCAGTGGAGGATCAGGCATTATTTATTTTTAAGGTGTTTTAAAATTGTGCTGATTGTAATATATGTATTTGTCTTGCATATTAACTGTCAATGATAGAAAAGCAGGATATAAATGTTTTAAAGAAAGAAAACAAATACAAATACTAAAAAATATTTTTACAACAAAAAGAACTGGCTCATCACAACTGTTAAGTAACAGCTTGCTCCTATGCAAGCACATTGTTTTCAGGGGGCCCCCTCTGCCTAGCTGGGGCTGCAGGAGAGATTTTAAGCTCCTGACTCTTTTCTCCATTTTGCAAACTGAAGAACTATATACTCAAACACGCTGCTCCTTTAGCCATGCCACCTTAAAAATCTCTACATTTAATTGGATGCCAGGATTGGACACTCACCCTCCTATCTGTTCTGAACAGAGAAGAATTTCCTTCTGTGAGTAGGTGGGGGCTGATGTTGATGGCAGGGCAGGGGAGGGGGGCAAAACCAAACCATTCTGTGGCATTGCCTCTTTTTCTTCTATTAGGTGTGGCAACCATTTTTGGGTTTTGTGCTATGGCCTATGGGAGCCGTTTTGCTAATGGATCCCATGACACTTTCTCAAAATTGCAAATGTGTCCACCGATCCAAAATAAATAAATGAGCCAAATATTTTTTTAAAAAAATAGTTTGTGCTTCATGTAGCAAGAAAAGCATGGCTCTTGTTCATCTCTTGTTCCTCCCCAGGAGTTTCCAAGAGATCATACCCTCAGCCATCTTTTGCTAATATTAAGGCAATTCCTCTCTTGCTCCTGATTATAACAAATCCTATTACATTAATGTTCATTGTAACTTTAATCTGATTAACTGTGGGACTCTTAACAGTCTACTGTTTTTAATGGAAGTGCTTTCCCTTACAATTTACAAGGTTTTTCAAGATGAATCAAGCATGCAGAACCAGAATCTGACCTATCGGTGACCTGCAAATAGGATTTGGAAGTGGTTCTTTTTTCTCTGTGTTCAAATGGCATCAAAAACCACACTCTAGGTATTATAGAAAACTAGTAAGATCTACAACAAAATGTTGCTGTGTGGAAGATTCCTTCCATCCTCCCTCCCTTCAGTTTTCCATCTCTCTCCATTCCATGGCCACTGAGCACACCCACTTCTCATAGGGTAGTTTTTGAGGGATTCCCACTCCAAACCTTTTCGTTTTCTTCTTGCACTTCTTGCACTCCTGCAAACCTTGAGTTCTTTCAAAATTGCCAATACCCCCCCTCTGTGTGTGTATGTGTGTTGTGTCCTTTTGTTTGCATAAGCAATGGCACTGTTGTGTACCCAGCCTCATTAAATGATGTGGATATAACAGGCACTCTTCCCCTATATGCCATCATGGGGTGTGAATAACTTTTCCATTAGAATTCAGTATGCAATATTGCTGATACAAACAATATTGTTGCTGGTATCCATCAGTCTCAAGAGACAATGGAGTGCGCCTCCAGGGGTGAAGCTGAATCACTGCTTTGTAGCACCAAAGTGACCTCCCTGGGGCGCAAGCCTGGGCAGCATATATGGAGGTCCTGGGCTGCCCAAATGACAGGACCTCTTGGCCTCCTCTTGGCCTCACTGATGTGGTCCAAAGGAAAGCAGGGCAAGACATTGGGCAAAAGCTTGGCTGCAGGAGTTGTACAAGGCGCCATCCAAACATCTTAGGAACTCCACTCCGGATTTGTGTAGGGTTTACTCCTTAGCTTTTTCTTCTCCCGAAGATATCCTGCAAGGCAGCGGAAGTTCAGGATCAGAGTTTTTCTCCTCCTCAAAGGGCTCCCTTCCCAGGTGGACAAGTCCCATCTGCCCCTCACTTCCCTCTACAGCATGTGCAGAAACTGCCTTCTTGACCATTGGACCTATCATTGGTCTTGTCTTTACATGCAGGGGAAGTCCCTAACTCACTGAGGGTTTGAGACTCATCAGCTCCCCTCACCTGGTTTAGCCAGCCCATTGAAGCCTTTCCTGGGGTGTATGGAGTGTTAGGGGAAGGGTAGTACCTCTGGTGGGGGACATGTCCTGCTCCTTCTGGGGTAGTTTGTCCACCTTTGGTTCCTTCCCTGCACTCAGCTCTCCCCTGTGGCTCCTAGGAGCTGTCATCATGTGACAGCAGCCACACGCCAAGAGCTTGGCGTGGACAGAAAATAATTGAACACATTGAATCATATACTGTAGTTGGTGGAGTTTTTGGAGACCCCCAGCTCAATGCAGGAAATCCATAGCCAAAACAATTCCAGGAGGTGGCTGACGCACAAGGGATGTGTATAGATGCTAGGAGAGGAGATATTTATTAGATATTATCCTTCCTTCTTCACATTTGTGAGTTCATCAGAGTGCATCCCTTTGCAGCTTAAAAGGGAAGCTTTCATGGGCTAGTTTTAACCTTTTCTGAAGTAGTGAATCTTCAAAAAAGAAGAAGCCTTTTCACTCCTTTCAGATCAGAACACATCCACCTCTTTGAGGGTGGCTAAATACTGAGGTATTTCCCAGTAGTGATGTATGGAAGTGAGAGCTGGACCATAAAGAAGGCTGATCGCCAAAGAATTGATGTTTTTGAATTATGGTGCTGGAGGAGACTCTTGAGAGTCCCATGGACTGCAAGAAGATCAAACCTATCCATTCTTAAGGAAATCAGCCCGGAGTGCTCACTGGAAGGACAGATTCTGAAGCTGAGGCTCCAATACTTTTGGCCACCTCATGAGAAGAGAAGACTCCCTGGAAAAGACCCTGATATTGGGAAAGATTGAGGGCACAAGGAGAAGGAGATGACAGAGGACGAGATGGTTGGACAGTGTTCTCGAAGCTACCAACATGAGTCTGACCAAACTGCGGGAGGCAGTGGAAGACAGGAGTGCCTGGCGTGCTCTGGTCCATGGGGTCACGAAGTGGCGGACACGACTAAATGACTAAACAACAACAAATACTGAGGTGCCACATGTAAAACTCGCTGGGAACTAATGGTAGCAAACTTACAATTTTGCTTGCTGTGGCTGACGTTCTACAGTCCGATACAGTCTTCATTAACTGTATCGCTATGGTTCTCTGTTTTGCTTTGTTTGGTAACATTTTATACACTTCCACACAGTTCCTTGCTTTGAATACTGGTCACTAACCATAATAAAAGGAATAGATTGACAGACAGATGATTATGATTTGTTATTTATGAAATGCCTCCCACACATATGTCTCAAGGCAATGTATAATGACGACAACAGCAAATGAATTTTAAAAGTAGCCCCCCATGGCAGAGCCCCGTTCACGTAGCTGGGAGAGCTGCATATGCCGAAGTGTTGTTTGGTTCCACAGTCTGGTTATAGCTGCAAAGCACAGGTGATCGTAGTGGCAGTGGAAGGATTATCATAATATGGGGCTATTCTCAGCGCTAATGAGATTTGGAGTGCTGAGGACAGAGACCCAGAGGGGAGAGGGCAGCGCCAGGCCTCAAAGGATGGCAGTGGCAAAGGTAGCTGCTCCCTCTGGTTCCTGGCACAGCTGTGGGACGAGAGCTGCAGCATGGCTGTTCGCTAGCAGCAGCAGCAGCAGGAGGAGGAGGAGAGCCCCAGCCTCATGGGACCGGGCCAAGGGAAGAGCCCAGCAGCCCCCTGCTGAGAGTGGACAAAGGAGAACAGGCCCCAGGTAACCAGGAAGGGGGGGAGCAGCTGTAAGGGTAGTGGGGACTTGGAAAGTTAGAGGGAGGGTGGCTGGGGTGGGGTGGGATGGGGATAGTCCTTGTGGGGGGGACCACGAGCAGAGGTGGAGGAGCTCCGGGCTGGCACAGGGCAAAAAGAGGACGCATGCAGGACCAGTTCCTAGGGAGTCTCTGTGTGCCTGCGTGCTTTAGAGAGCAGAGGAGAGAGAAATCCTGGGCAGACATAGGAGAAAGCCTCTGGAAGGGACTCTCCTGAAACGACCTGCGTGTGGAAGGTTCAGACCAAGGTCATGCTGAGATCTGTGGGGAAAGGTGTGTGTAGAAAACAAGCAGCCCTTGGGTTGCCTTTATGTGACCACCATGCCAAGGGGGGGGGGGCAGTGAGAGGAGAGCTTTGTTCCTGAACAGTGTGGCTGGGTTGTGTGGATGGGCAGTGCAATTGAAGGTAAGAGTTAAAAGCCTGCATGAAAACAAAACACGGCTGGCCTAAGGCAGAGTCAGGCAGCTGCATAAGGCAGCCAATTTGGGGCTTAATGAAAGAGCAGCAAGCAGCGGGTTATTTTTACTATGTTCTGCTCCAGGGAAGATGCACTTGGGTGAGATTTTCTGGGCACATTCACACCATACATGAAAAGCACTGTGATACCACTTTATAAAGAATCCTGGGAGCTGTAGTTTGTTAAGGGTGCTGAGAGGGGTCAGGAGATTCCCGTTCCCCTCCCAGAGCTACAAGTCGCAGAATCATAGATCATAGAATGATAGAGTTGGAAGGGACCATGAGGGTAATCTAGTTCAGCCCCCTGCAATGCAGGAATCTGTCGCCCAATGTGGGGCTCGAACTCACCACCCTGAGATCAAGTGCCTCATGCTGTACAGAATGTTCAATCCCTCTTCCCAGGGAACTCTGATTACTGTAGCTCTGGGAGTGGAATTGGGAGGGGGGGTCTCCTAAGAACTCTCAGCTCTCTTAACACACTACAGTGGTACCTCGGGTTAAGTACTTAATTCGTTCCGGAGGTCCGTTCTTAACCTGAAGCACCACTTTAGCTAATGGGACCTCCTGATGCCGCTGCGCTGCCAGAGCACGATTTCTGTTCTTAGCGGAGTTCTTAACCTGAAGCGTACTTAACCTGAAGCGTACTTAACCCGAGGTACCACTGTATTATTCCTAGACTTATTTCTGGGAAGCCAAGGCTGTTTAAAGTGATATCATAGGGCTTTAAGTATATGTTGTGAATGTGGCCTCAGTTTCAGGTGACAAAAATCACTTGGCCAGTCATGGGTGCTATATACTTTGACTTGGGGGGCGGGACACTCTTTGATATTCCGCCTCAGGCAGCAAAGTATCTTGGGCTAGCCCTAAATTTATGCTGAGCTGCCTAGAGCTCTCGCTATCTATGTTAGAATGTATTATTGCATTTCTATACCTCCTTTTCTCTAAGGACCTTAGAGTATGTGGTCCTCTCCCACACTTTATCCATACAACAACCCTGTGAAATTGGTTAGGCTGAGAGCTATAGCGACTGGGCTAAGGTGATTCATTAAGACTTTCATGGCCCAATGAGGATTTGAACCTGAGTCACCCCCCCCCCCCGCTCCGGCTCTTACAGTCCTCCTCCACCAGACCCACCCACTGCCCACACAGTTTTGAAAAGCGGGAGCAGGAGGAGGAGCTCGAATACATGAAAAAAGGACAATCATGCTTTTTTAGGACTGGATGGCAACCCTAGGCTTATGCAGACAATTAAGAAAACATTTTCAGAAGCAAGAAGGTGATGTGTGATTTTAATCTGACTAAACATGCATAGGATTGTGCTCTGTATCGTTGTGGGGGGTCCTGTGCACACACCATACATTTAAAACACCCCCACAGAATATTGGGAACTGTAGTTTATGGAGGGTGTTGGGAATGTAGCTCTGTGGGGATAAACTACAGTTCCCAGGATTCTTTGGGAGTTGCGTGTCTTAAATGTGCTTTAAATATATGGTGTGTACATAGCCTATGTCAACAATTGGTTTTGGAGGGCAGAGGGAGATGGTACAAATGCAAAAGCGATGCAGGAGACCAGTTTGAGTTATGGAGGGAAACAAGAGGACAAAAATAATTTTTTTAAAGGGAGTTTCTCTGAACAGGAACCATTCTTGAATTAGGGGTTGGGGGTGTTTGAAGAACCCTTCATGAGTTGATGTGTATGAGTACATGTGTGTTTGGATGTGTATAGATATGTCAGGAACCCTTAGTAAAATCCTCTGGACTCTTAACAAAACCATGCTGCCTCCTCCTCAGTTTCCCTGTAATTGGAGTGCAGAATCCCTTGGAATCCCTTCTCCTTTTTATATATAATGTTTTTGTTTATTTAAACAAGAGCATACAGTTCACTAACACAATAACAAAAGAAAGAAAGAAAAACGAAAACCAACGCACCTGAATGCAAACAAAACATAAACATACACATATAATACAAATGTTGGTTGTTTCAGGCACATTCCTGTTGGGGTTATTCTTATTGGTGTTGCAGGCTAGTAACATTTTTTAAAAGATTTGTTTTCTTTATAAATATTAGGATATTGTCCTTGAGGTCTCATCTCACATAACTTGCTCCAGACTCTGAGATGGTTCCCATATATATGACTTTCACCTGCTTATTGCACACTCTTTGACTGGCAGCTGTGTAACTTAATTCTGTTAAATAGCATTGCATTGGACACAATAGGAAAATTCAGGGTCTGCGTCTGCAACAGTGGCCCATTCAAGCATGCTTGTCATCCATTGGTGATGCTCTTATTGAACAATGAGCATGTATTAGTGATCTGCAGCTAAAATGTCTGAACAAGTCCCCAGTTGTGTTGGAAGTGATGGGAACTGATACAAAAGTGTGCTCTTTCTCTCTCTCTCTCTCTCTCTCTCTCTCTCTCTCTCTCTGTGTGTGTGTGTGTGTGTGTGTAGTGGTGTACCTGAATCTGCTTATTCACATGTACAAAGAACCACTAAGATCACAGCCTTAATTACCTGGGAAGAAACAGGTGAGGTCCCTACAGATTGGAGGCAGGCAAATGTTGTCTTTCTTTCTTTATCTTTTTTTATATCTTTATTGTCATTATACAAGTACAACGAAATTGGATTTAAATAATAATAATAATAATAATAATAATAATAATAATATAATTAAAATAAATAAATTCATTTTTCATTTAAACAATTGTTTCCCCAACCAAAAATGTACTCAACACGAGTAACAGCAGTAAAAGCCATACGAAATAAGGGAGAGCACTGAGCAGCCGTTGCGTCTATGCGCGCCGCCATCTTAGAACTCTTATAACTTAGAACTGTTATAAAAAATAACAGAAATTTAAACAAAAAACAAAAACAAAACAAAACTGAGCCCCCTCTGCCAAGATGGAGATGTTGTCTCCATCTTCAAAAAGGGGGGGGGGAGGAAGACCCAGGTAACTACGGACCAGTGAGATTGACCTCGATACCAGCGAAGGTCCTAGAACAGATAATTCAACAGTCAGTCTGTGAGCACTTAGAAAAGGATGCTGTGATTACTAAGACCCAGCCTGGGTTTCTCAAAAGCAAGTCATGCCAGACCAATCTGGTTTTATTTTTTGACAGAATTACAAACTTCATGGATCAGTCAGGCTTTTGACAAAGTCCCCCATGATATTCTCGCAAGGAAGCTGAAAAATGTGGGTTGAACTAGGTAACAGGTGGATTTGTAGCTGGTTGACTAACCAAACCCAAAAATGGTTCCTCATCATCCTCGAAATAAGTGACAAGTGGGGTGCTGCAGGGTTGTGTCCTGGGCCCATTGTTGTTCAACATCTTTATAAATGACTTGGATGAAGGAATTGAGGGGATGCTCATCAAATTTGCAGATGACACTGGGAGGAGTAGCTAATGCCACAGAAGACAGAATCAGAATTCAAAATGTCCTTAACTGATTGGAGAACTGGGCGCAAGCTAACAAAATGAATTTCAATAGGGACAAATGTAAGGTTCTGCACTTAGGCAGGAAGAACCAGCTGCAAAAATATAGGATGGGGGACACCTGGCTTACTAGCAGTACATGTGAAAAGGATCTACCTGTAGGGGTCTTGGTGGACCACAAGTTGATGCAGTGTGATGCAGCGGGGGGGGGGGGGAGCTAATGCTATTCAAGAGAAGTCTAGTGTCCAGATCAAGGGAAGTAATAGTACCACTCTATTCTGCCTTAGTCACACCACACCTGGAATACTGTGTCCAATTCTGGGCACCACAATTTAAGAAGGATGTTGACAAGCTGGAACGTGTGCAGAGGAGGGAGACCAAGATGATCAAGGGTCTGGAAACTAAGCCTTATGAGGAGCGCTTGAAGGAGCTGGGCATGTTTAACCTGGGAAAGAGGAGACTGAGAGGATATATGATTGCCATCTGCAAATATCTCAAGGGCTGTCACATGGAGGAGGGAGCATGCTTGTTTTCTCCTGCTCTGGAGGGTAGGACTCAAACCAATGGCTTCAAGTTCCAAGAAAGGAGATTCTCACTAAACATTCAGAAAAACTTTTTGACGATTAGAGCTGTTCCACAGTGGAACAGTCTCCCACAGGAGAGGGGTGGACTCTCCTTCCTTGGAGGTTTTTAAACAGAGATTGGATGGCCATTTGTCATGGATGCTTTAGCTGAGATTCCTGCATTGCAGGGGGTTGGACTAGATGACCCTTGGAGTCCCTTCCAATTCTACCATTCTATGATTCCATGATTCTAAGAGGGGCTTTTCCCACATCAACACACAAATGTAAGAATGTAAGAAGAGCCTTCTGGACAAGACCAGTGGAGTGTTCTGTACTCACAGTGTCCACCTAGATGCCCATAGGAAACCTGCAAGCAGGACCTGAGCACTAGCCCCTCCTGCAGTTCCCGGTGACTGGTACTCAGAAACGTTCCTGCCTCCAATAATGGAGGTGGAACATAGCCCTCAGGGTTATTCATTCATCTACAACCACACTTTAAACACACCCACACAGTTACTTCTGAATAACCGTGCCTAGGATTACACTGCAGATGTGTAAGGCTATAGTGTAAGGAGCCCCTTCAATATGTTATTGCTGAAATGCCCCAAAGCATTGTGTTGACATTCAGTGATATAAAAGTTCAGTGTTGATGGTGGTGAATCTGAGATGGCCCATTCACATGTGCAAATAATCACAATAATGGATTGATACTATGTGGATGGCCTGTTCACAAATGCAAATAATCCCTCATTTTGCAACTTTAAACTTATTCACTAACAAGCAAGCCTCTTTGAACTCTGACCTACTTCTTCGAAATGGTGTTCAGGGTTGAACTGTACGTGGTGCTATTATGGAGCACTGCATGTGTGAATCAGCCTTTCCACTGCTGGCACCCAAAAAGCTCCAAAGCATCACACTGGAGGAGATATTAATGTCATCTCCCACTTTGTACTTGCACGTGTGTGTGTGTGTGTGTGTGTGTGTGAGAGAGAGAGAGAGAGAGAGAGAGAGAGAGAGAGCGCGAGAGAGAGAGCGCGAGAGCGCGAGCGATGCACTCCAATGGCCTGTTCACCTGCAAAGCCATTACTAAACCACCTTATGAAGGCATTTATGTGCCTACATGTGTGAATCAGCACTTCTGCCCTGAAATGATCCAAAAGCATTGCACTGGAGACCACACCAATATTTTCTTCCTTTCTTTGAGTTTGTGTGTGTGTTGCAGCTGGGTTGGCCCATTCCCACGTGCAATCGGGCTAATCATGACGCGATAGGTACGCACGTGTGAATGAACCCGGAGGGGGGGGGCGGAACAGGAGCAGGGATCGCAAAGGTGGGCAAGAGTGAACGGGCGCGAGTGCGACAGCGGGCGAGGAGGAGGAGAAAAAGGAGCGCCTGTCAGCTGAGAGAGAGAGAGAGAGAGTGGCAGCAGGAGGAGGAGAAAGGAAGAGGCGAGCACGAGCTGGGGAGGAGAGAGGGAGCTGCAGGAGGAGGAGGAGGCGGCGAGCGTGAGCCGGTGGGGTGGGGTGGGGGCTGCCCAGCGCGAGCGGGAGCGCGAGCGAGCGAGGGAGCGCGGCAGGAGCAGGAGGAGGAGGCGGAGGAGGGAAGAAGCGCGACGCAGGGACGGCAGATGCCTGGAAATAAAAATTTGATGATTGCATGCAGCGGCTGGAGAGACTCTGTCGGTGGCGGCGGCGGGGACGCAGCAGGGACCGGGGGGGCGACGGCAAAATGAAGTATCAGAAATACCTGACTGTCTTGCAGATGGCCATCGGGGTGACCGCCTCCAACCGGGGCAGCCTCATGCCCTTAAAGAGGAAGCTCTGGTGAGTACCAGGCGCCGCTCTGCGGGTTCTCGGCTGCTGGGGAAGCGGGCGCTGCGCCGGCCGGGGATGGGGCGCCGCCGGCTGCCTGCCTGCCTGCCTGGCCGGCTGGGGCGCCCCTCTTTGCTTCGGTGCCGGAGATCCATTGCACGCACACACGCGCGACCCTGGGCGAAGGAAGCTCTTCCCGGTGACCTGCTCTTCCACTGCCACGCAGCTCGGCTCCGCGGGGGCCAGGAGTGCTGCATTAATTAAAATACGAACCGTGGCAAATCGGCAGAATCGCCCAGTTTCTTTGCAGTGAAATCCTCCCTCCCTCCCTCCCTGTCATCTGGATGCTGGAAAGACACCCGCGCACCATGGGGGATTTCCATGAATTATTTGCGGCAAAATAGTCCCCCTTCCCCGCAGTCAGACCTTGATGCTGTGCTTAGTAGTTTTCTTTTTTCTTTTCTTTTCTTTGTGCAAAAGCCGGTCAGTGTGTGGGGGTGGGGGGGTGGAGGAAGAGAGGCTTCATTGCCATACCCAATTGGAAGCTGTTTTAGAGTTCAAAAGTGTCATGCTTTGCACTATCAAGCTCCCAATCTATTTCTTTTTTAATTGAGGATGTTGGTTAAATTTGATCTGAGATCATGGATGCTCTTGCAGAGAGATACAGAGGGGGAGTGATAAGGGAGGGCCTTTATGGATTTCAGAATATGGAACCTGGTCTTTGATCTGCTTGGTAACAGCATTTTGATTTATTTTTTTTAAAAAACCCTAGATGAATAAAGTGTGTCTTATCCTTGCCAAATAATTGGTGTTTATGATAGTTCCTGAAAGGGGTGTGAGAGAGAGAGAGAGAGAGAGAGAGAGAGAGAGAGAGAGAATGTGTGTGTGTAATGCATTGTGAGAATTTGACCTTAACTGTTTGATTCAGAATTATATAGTGCAAGTGTGCTTTTCTCTGCTTCCTTCAATGGCTTTTGCTCAGTTTACTAGAGCAATGAGCTCCTCTGTGTGCACACGCGCACACAGCATGTTGAGGGGGTAGATTGTCATATTGTAATTATGTACTGTACTGTGGGTGAGTAGGGGGCAAAGATGCATTGCAATAACTGGTGACTTGTGAAGGATCAGTTTGACTTCAAGCAGCAGGGCATGGGTAGTTTTTAGAAGGAAAAACCTGGAGAATACAATCTAAAATCAAACTAAATAGGCTGACATGGGGGGAAACCAGAGCATAACAGAATTGCCTCAACTATTTGGTTTAACAATATGGCACTACAAGTTTCCAGGGGGTGGGGGGGATGGCAGAACCAAAAACCACTTACTTCTCATATGCAATTCTTCATCTTTTGTATATGTGATTTTCTTTTTGATGTGTAAAATGAAATGTAGATACATAATGGATGCATCTTTCTCTCTCTCGCCCTCCCTGTCTCTGGCCAACAAAAGAGAGGCATTCATCATATTGCTTAAATTGCATTAACATATTTGAAGGTCCAATCATGTACACAAGCTTAAAAAGCCACATCTGAGCAGTAACTTGCTCTCATCGTGACCCTGGGTCGCAGTGAGTGTAAAATGTCAGAGGGGAAAAGTGCTGATGGCACAGAAGGTAGCTGGAGCATCTTAGAGCCACCAGCAAAGAGTCTGCTCCTGTTTCCTGCACTTGATATGATTGATTCTCTCTCCATTCAGATAGATTAGCAGAATATATGACATTAGAAAGAGAATACAGTGGTTACTACTCCGTTCATCTGAAGCCTTGTAGCGAGTAAGGAATACTGCCTTGACTATATGTGAAATGCACTTTGCTCATTCTGTCCCTTTATTCCATCTGGCAGATATTTTTTACAAGCTGGTTTTTATCTGCTTAGAACCAATTTAGCTGATTTCAGGATCACAATATAAATATCATAATATTTAAGGAATATGCAAACACTTTGTATGCCTTTTCTAAAGAACTTCATATAGCATATCAACTTACCATAACTTAACTTGAAAAATCATTGCCAAGCCTTTTATGTTACAGTAAAGAAGAGTTGAAACTTTTATTTAAAATTCAGTTGTTTGCAGGGATTCCTATGGTCCTGTTCTCATTTGTCTGGGACACATAAAATGATAATTTAGCTCACTCTCAGCAGAATCATCTCTCTTCATTTTGCTGATAGTGCATGTGAGTCATTGAGGTGTATACAGATGCTAATGATAAAACATTATTTGTCAGGAACAAAACTGAGCATTAAATAGGTTCTGTTTTTATACTGTTTTGTGTGCTCTCTTCTAAGTACTCTCAGATCATTGTACAACCTTGCCGTAGAAGTTGGGGGAAAATCATTTATAGTTCCCAGCTAACAGGCATGAGTGTATTGTACATAAGTTTCTCAATGATTGTTATGAAGGATCAAAACAAGGTTGTGCTGTGAGTGTGAAGTCTAATGGACACTTATAGACAAATTTGTTGTTAGGCTGCAGGGCATGCTTAAGTTCTTTCTGTCATTATGTTTGCCTTGTGGCTTTAACATCCTTTGACATGACTATGTTTTATAAGAGCATCCTTAACCTGAATGACAGCACAACATAAAGTCCAAAAGTAAGCAGATGTTCTTTTAAAAAAAGATTAGTTGTGTTTTTGACAAAGGGTAAGAATTTATCAGCATAAAAATTCTCGTCTTTGATTAAATAAATTTTATTATGTTATTATTATTATTTAAAAATATTTTATTAGTATTAGAATGATGTGTGATTTTCATGTACACCATCCTGGAGTCCATAGTTTGGATGAAGGTGCCGTTGAGAAAATTACACAATAATAATTGAATAAAAACTGACCTAAGAAATGTTTTCTACCTACTTAGTAACAAGAAAAGTATACATTTGACTATGTTACATTGGAAGTGCAGGTCACAACACTTTTAAACAAACAAACAAAAAATGCACTGCATATGAAAGAAAATGAGTCAATCTGATTTTTAATTAGATATTTCAGCTTTTATGAATTCAAGTACTGTATCATGCTTTGTGAAAAAAAGAATGAAAATCAGGTTTTACGTATTCTGGTTTGCTCTCAGGTCAATAACGTCTGTGATATATGTTACATACAGTTACTGCAAGCAAAATAGATTGTTTAATAAAAAACGGTTTAAAATACTCTTATCTTTTGCTGGGGGAGATAATCCACCTGAATCCCACTGAATGAAAAAATGCAAAGGTAGTAGCGACTGTTTGCTTCCTTCATGGAACATCTGCCACTCTAATTTCTTCCACAATAAAAGGTCTTGTCCTATGGAACATTAAAAGCACAGCTTCATTACTATATGGCTTGTTTTTGTTTGTTTCTCGTGTTTCATCATCACACAGTGTTGGAGAATTTAATTTCTAGGGGCTAATTCAATTTCTAGGGCTGCAAGTGTCAAAACAGTGGGCTGTACAGAAGCCATTTAGAGTCATTAAGAAAATGAATAGGGTGGTCTCAAGATCGATTCTTGGGGACAGTCATCCAGATCACCAAAATCACTCTCCTGCTTGGCACCAGTTTAGCAGAGAGGCACTAAGTGACTAAATTCTACCGTGATAAGATCTTCCAGCCACCAGCACCGACCTGCCAACCAGTGTAAATTCAAAAGGAAAGGGTAGAGGCTTGCCCCACACTGACTTTAACAGTTGCCAGCCCCATAGAAGTTGCCATATATACTGGTACAAATTCCAATAACATTAGCTTAGGTGTTTAAATATTTAACAGCACCACAGGGAAGAGCTGTAGCTCAATGGTCAGGCCTGCCCAGGTAAGGCTGGAAGAAATTCCAGAGTTGCTGCCTGTCAGTGTAGGCCACCCTGGTCTGACTTGGTGTAAGGCTCTGGGTCCCTAAGGGTTTGTTCCATGTATTGCTGCAAATTATAGAGCAGCCTTTCCCAACCTGGTGCTCCCCAGATGTTGGACTGCCATTGGCCCTGCCAAGCTAACATGGCCCATAGTCAGGGGTGATGGGAGCTGAAGCCCAAAACATCTGGAGGGCACCAGATCGGGGGAAGTTGGTTTAGAGGCTCAGTGGGTTTAAAAAACCCATACATTGGTACCCTATGCATGTAGGGTTTATGTAGGGTTGTAGCCAACTAAGTTCTACTCAGAGTAGACCTGTGAAAATTACAGAACCTAAATTAGTCAGATCTATTAGTAGATCTTTCCTTCCTTGGTGGTTTTTAAGTGGAGGTCGGATGGCCACCTGTCATGGATGCTTTAGCTGAGATTCCTGCATTGCAGGGGGTTGGACTAGATGACCCTTGGGGTCCCTTCCAGCTCTGCAGTTCTATTATTCTAATGGCTGTACTCTGAGTAGGAAGAGCATGGGATACAACCCACTGGCTTGCCTGTCCCCTGCAGCCAGTTGGAGAGGCTCTGCTAGATGTCCCTCTACTAGATGAGGTGTTGCTGGTGGAAACAAGGAACAAGACCTTCTTCGTAGCAATGCCTAGGGTGTGGAAACTCGCTGTCCTGAGATATTGGGTCTTCAGTCACCAGTCCCAAGTTTTGGGGGCTTGCCTCCCTGTGCTGTTTTAAGAGCAAGCCTGTCGCTTGGCTTGTTCAGTCAGAGATGGTTCAGTCCAGTTGATGAATGTTGTGTGTGTGTGTATATATATATATATGTATGGGTGTTCTCTTGTTAATAAAATACCCATTCTAAATTACTCCATTGAATCTGAAACTACATGTTGAAGACAAGACATATTACCCCAAATGCAAGACATCATGTGAAAGTCTATGGAATATTTGAGGGAACCGGTGGTTTTAAACAATAGCAGAGGTTTGACGAGAGCAAGCCAAGGTGGGAGACACTGAGAAAAAGAGGTGGTTTAAAACAAGGTTTCAATACAGCAAAAAAGGAATTGGGAAGGGTTCTGTTGTGTTAGCTTTTGGTGTTAGTTTCTATTTTGTCCCCATCTCTGCCATTTCTCCTTCCTGGTTAAAACACCTTTAAAAAAAAGACAACAGCCCTCCTTTCACAATCCATTCAGACCTCTCTCGGGACTTTTGTCCTCAGTGTCTCTTCCCGCTACTGCCTATGCCATGGCTGCTGCTGTTGTGCAACCTGCCCTCTGGTTTGTTCCCCAACCTGACTTCACGCAGAACCAGGATTCTGATGAGGCCTCACAAATCCTCCCATTGGGGGTGCATAACGACAGCGTGGATACTACATGGATAGGAAGCTGCTTTGAGTGCTTTCTAGAATAGAATAGAATAGAATAGAATAGAATAGAATAGAATAGAATAGAATAGAATATATTTTATTGTCTGCTGAAGAGGGAAGGTTTTTTAAAAATAAATAAATATTAATCCTGTAAATAGATAAAATTAGTATGTGTAGACAAAGTGATACAGAATAACTTCTGCCAATGTGTAGGTTATAGCACTCTCCTGTGTGAGAGAAAATGGGAATTAATTTGTCATGGAGTGCTGTTTGTGGATGCAATTCTGATATTTAACAAGTTGACTGATTACCAACTATTAATTCTTGGCATTCATGATTCTCATATGTTATTTCTATGAAGGATAAGTTGGTCCATGTAGCAACATATGCTTGTGGTTTCTCAAATTTTGTGTGGAGCAGTTCATAATATGTATCAAGGGAGAATATACAACTGTTTTTGGCAGGGGTGGCAATCTTTTTTCTGTCAAGGGCCACATTCCCTCAGATTAATTTCCTGGGGTCCATATGCTGCAGGTGGGCAGGGCTTGAGCACAAAGTGTTTGGGACTGAAGCCACAATGGAGTGCCTTCCTCCCTCCCTCTCTCTCTCATGCCCCTTTTCATTCTGTTTCCCCTTCTGTTTGTCAGCCACCAACTACCTCTGCTTCTTCCTTTCTTTTTTACCATTACAGTGGTACCTCGGGTTAAGAACTTAATTCGTTCCGGAGGTCCGTTCTTAACCTGAAACTGTCCTTAACCTGAGGTACCACTTTAGCTAATGGGGCCTCCCGCTGCCGCCGCGCGATTTCTGTTCTCATCCTGAAGCAAAGTTCTTAACCCGAGGTAATATTTCTGGGTTAGCAGAGTCTGTAACCTGAAGAGTCTGTAACCCGAGGTACCACTGTATTCATAAAAAGGTACCAGAGCGGTTTACAAAAATTATATGTAAAATCATACAAAATAACCTTATCAAAATGTTAAAATCAGAAATGAGGTAACTGTTATGGAAATATGTTTTCTTAATTGCCCGTATAAACCTGAAAGAATTGAAAACCCCGCAGTGGGCTTAAAAGTTTAAAAGACACTTGCTCCATCTCTAGTGGTAGGGTGTTCCACAGGACTGTGCTGATGACACTGAAGGCTTGGGTTCTTGTTGTAGCCAAATGAGCCTCACCAACTCGGGGAATGACCAAAAGCACTCCTGCAGATGATCTCAGTGACTGAAGTGAGATAGAAGGGTTCAGGCAATCCCTGAGGTCCCCAGGATCTGAGTGGTTCAGGGCTTTGCAACAAACAAGAACCTTGAACCTGGCTGGGTAGCAGATAGGGAGTCCCACGTAGTCTGGCTACCTCCTTCTGCACCAGCTGGAGCTTCCAAACGAGGCCCAAGGGCCGCCCCACAGAGTGCACTGCAGTAACCCAGCCTCAAGGTTACCAGCGCATGGACTATATATATGGAAACATATTCCACATGTTTGAAATGTGTTCTGATGTGGCATAAAATATAATATAAACCAGGTCTGCACATCTTACATCTCACCCAGTTAAAAGTAGAGTCGTAGAATAACAGGGGACCTCAAAGGTCATTCAATTCAACCACTTGTCAATGTAGGAAATCAGTTTCTACAGGATCCCATATAGGTGGCTATCTTGCTTCTGAGGCAGGGAAGGAAGGATTAGCTCAGGGAGGGGAACTTTCTTCAGCCCAGGGCCACATTCTGTCATGGGCAACATTCCCAGTGCTGCATGTCAGCATGGACAAAGTCAGTGGCAAAAGTAGGTGGAGCAAAGAATGTGACTTTTTGTGTGCAGCAGGTTACAAAGCACACATACACATGAGTACTTCTGAATACCATCTACTGGGGTCAAACAGCAGAAGTAACCCTTAAGCCCTGCTTGCAGGCATCCTGGCAAGCAGCTTGCA
Source organism: Darevskia mixta (assembly GCA_034641385.1). Classification (NCBI taxonomy): domain Eukaryota; kingdom Metazoa; phylum Chordata; class Lepidosauria; order Squamata; family Lacertidae; genus Darevskia; species Darevskia mixta. The sequence continues at coordinate 4,212,958 of JAWWNH010000073.1, read as the reverse complement.
TTCTCTGCCTCTGAAGACAGAGTGTCTAGCATGGCTAACAGCCACTGAGGTCTCTCCTGCTCACACCGCCAGATGAAGTGAGGTGGGTCACTGCTAGGGACAAGGCCTTTTGGGTAGTGGCTCCCCGATTATGGAATAGCCTTCCCAGACAGGTTTTCCTGGCACTGTGTTTTCACAGTGAAGATATTTCTGTTTATCCAGGCTTTTTAAATAACTTAAGTTTTACAGTCTGGGCCTTTCCATTCCTTAAAGGTAAAGGCACCCTTGACCGTTAGGTCCAGTCGTGGATGACTCTGGGGTTGCGGCGCTCATCTCGCTTTACTGGCCGAGGGAGCCGGCGTACAGCTTCCAGGTCATGTGGCCAGCATGACAAAGCCGCTTCTGGCGAACCAGAGCAGCGCACGGAAACGCCGTTTACCTTACCGCCGAAGCGGTACCTATTTATCTATTTGCACTTTGACATGCTTTCGAACTGCTAGGTGGGCAGGAGCTGGGACTGAACAACGGGAGCTCACCCTGTCGTGGGGATTCGAACCGCTGACCTTCTGATCGGCAAGCCCAAGAGGCTCAGTGGTTTAAACTACAGCACCACCCGCGTCCCTTTCTTTCCATTCCTTACATGGTGTTTAATTGTGCATTGCTGTTGTTGTTTTTAATAAATGTTATAGTTTTTACTGTTTTATAGACTTATATTCAGACTTACATTCTAAAAAGACATGTCACAAAATGAAAATGTCATCTTCAGTGAGAAGGTTCCAGCAGCAGATGGATTGGAAGTGCCCTTCTTTGTCTGCTGGAGAGCTACAACAGATCAGAGCAGACAAAATTGGGCTAGGTATATTCTTGGTGTGATTTGCTATGCGACAGCTTCATTAGCGGAGTCTGACATGGCATAAGGCAGCTTCCTAGTCTAGGCTGCGGGCAGGAACTCTTGGGAAATGAGGTCAGAAAGACTGTGCTGCATGCTGTGGAAGAGCTTTAAAGGGTGAGGGGCAGCAGAAAGGGTTAGGCTGTGCACAGAACTCAAGTTCTGCAGGCCCGGATTCTAATCTTGATTGCTTTGTTTTATAGGTTTTTAAAAAGAAAATGGAGAAGCAGATAAGAGAGGAGTGTGGGACCTGGGGTGTCCTCCAGGTGTTGCTGGACTCTCACCCTGCTTGACCATTGGCCATATTGGTTGGAGATGATGGGAGAGTCCAGCAACATCTGTAGAGACACAGGCTCCCCACCCCTGACATGTAGAAACAGCAGGACAGGGCAGATCGCTACTTCTGTTACTGAACAGTTTGGAAAGTGCATGATAATGCCTTTGATTTTGTGGAGCTTAACTCCTGTTGAGTACTGTATGTTAAAATTGCTGTTAGCTAAGAGAATATTCATGCATAGAATCTAAATGCTCTCTCTCTTTAGGTCTTTCACACTTATGCCAAGAGGATTGTAAACCTCTTTTGGCAAAACTCCATGAATGAATAGTATTGCCTGTGCTATTGTCCACTTGGGGAATATGAGAAGTTGAAAAAGAGATGTTTGCTGACAAGCAGCCCAGGACAAAGTCCCATAGCAGGCACCTGGTTCTTCTCTAGCTCTGTCCCTCCCTGATGGATGCATGTGTATTGCCGATGTGAACTGAAGTGCAGCAGGATCTGGAGGGCCCAACTCTGGCATAGTGAAAAAGCAGCCACTGAAAGAGAGCTCCCCAGAAAAAGGATAAAACTTTATGCACCTGATGACTCTAGTCCACGAAAGCTTGTGCCCTGATAGATTTCAGTACCTGTTGTATTTGCAGAAAGATTATGTTGCTAATGACCCCTGTGTCAGTATATCACCATAGTCTACACTGGAAATGTTTGCAGACCCACCACTTCTCTCTCACCTGTGTTGTTAGTCATTATTTTAATGAACATCACAATGTTCTCTTCATAGTAATTTAAATGAATGAATATTAATACGGAAACTGTTCTTTGGTCAATCAGCTGGAAAGGGATCAGCTCCTTCTCCTCCTTGGGCGTGTTGGTGAGATGCACTGATCATGTTCAGCCGAGTCCTACGGACCTCATCACTTCTGCTTTAGCATTAAAAAGACCTGGCATTTGATGTGACGTTATTTGGGAGAGCAAGCTGGATGGGGGGAGTGGGGAGACAATCAGGGAGATGAAATAAAGAGAAAGCACCTAGCTCAGAGCTGAGCAACAAACTCCCAGTAGCTGTGTCTGAGAAATGATAGAAGTAATCTTGCTGCAAGCACCAAACTCACCATGTTAACTCTTGGCTGCAAGAATCTGTGTATATTCAAAATATATGGTTGCTGCTTGTTGGAGCAGAATGGAATTAATGTCCTTGCTATAAATCTTACTGAGGTTGTATACCTGATATTGCGTAAGATGAAGGTGTGATGAATATAACCATATATTGTTGAACAGTGTTATGCATGTCATGCAGATGCCCTGACAACTTCCGTAGAAATGCAGAAAAGGCACAGAATTGGCTGGAATCCAGTTTTGGCACCCAATATATATATGGGGGTGGGAAGGGAAGAGAAAGGGCATTTTGGGGCAGAGGGAACATAAAACTTTGCCCCACAAAAAGGTAAAGGTAAAGGACCCCTGACAGTTAAATCTAGTCGCAGATGACTCTGGGGTTGTGGCACTCATCTCGCTTTACTGGCCGGGGGAGCCGGCGTACAGCTTCTGGGTCATGTGGCCAGCATGACAAAACCACTTCTGGTGAAGCCAGAGCAGCACATGGAAATGCCGTTTACCTTCCCGCCGGAGTGGTACCTATTTATCTACTACTACCTTCCTGCCAGAGCGGTACCTATTTATCTACTTGCACTTTGATGTGCTTTTGAACTGCTAGGTTGGCAGGAGCTGGGACCAAACAATGGGAGCTCACCCCATCGCGGGGATTCGAACCGCCGACCTTCTGAGCCCAAGAGGTTCAGTGGTTTAGAGTAGACCACAGCACCACCTGCGTCCCCACATTAGATTACAGTAATAACTATTTCACATTAATGCTTCCATCTAAAACATACTGTTGTGTTCTCCCTACTTCTCCAGGCAGTGAGAATTTATCAGTGGGTTGGACATACTGTACCTTAGTTTGGTTTCCGTTGGAAGGAGGTCACTGAAGTATTATTGGTGTTTTTGTAATATTTGTGTTTATTTCCAAATAGGCAGGTAGAGCAGAGGTGGAGGTACCACCTCCCAATTTATGTTAGATGGGAACCTCACAAAGTGGTTTGCATAGCGTTAAAACCATAAGCATCAATTAAAGCTCTTTGATAAAGCAACAGAGGCAAAACTACAAGGGGGGGGGAAGCTTTTTGAAAGTTAATTTGTCCTCCCCTTTGGGCAAGGTGGATCCTGAGGAGACCTGTGATGGCACAGTTGACAGAGGGAGAGACCACATGAGCTGAAACTCTGGGAGCAAGATGTTTGGCAGCTTTCCAGGTATTTGAAATTTCAGTTCTGCTCCTGTAGCCAAATCCACTGTCTCGGATCAGATCTCCAGAGAAGCAACTTCCCAAACAGCAGAAGCAGCTTAATTGTACAGTGCATTTTAAAAGTGTATATTAACAACTTTACTTAGTATAGTGTGAATCGAATAGAAAACAGCTTCTTCTTTTCCATACCTTTATGAGCAAAGTTATTGTGAGATGTGATAGCTCTCATTTCCTCCTCATTGCAGGATCTGTTAATTGCCTGTTCTGAAAACAGGTATTTTTGAGATGCTCATTGCAAATAGTCAATGTCAACGATTGTTTGTTTGCTTTTGAACATCTGATTTGTCTAATTAATGTTGTATCTTACATTATCATTTTGCTGTTAGGTTAACCGGTTTGTCAATAGTTGATTTGTAAGAAGGCTTGGGAAAGTATTGAGTGTTTCACTTAAATAAGAAGGGTAGCAGCTTTACATTGTGTACAATAGCTTGTAATTGTCACGGGGGCAGGAGATGTCAATGAAGAAGAGTTTTTTTATGGCTTTTCTAAAACCATGAGTTGGAGGATAAGGCTATGAATGGCAACTAGCCATGATGGCTGGCTTTGCCTCCACGGTCAGAAGCAGTAATGCTTCTGAATACCAGTTGCTGGAAGCCAAAGGAGAGGTCCTGATTTTAGATGCCACAGAAATCTTGTTGGCCACTGATGCTGATCCAGCTGGCTCTTCTTATGATCCTAAGCTGGTTAGTAAAGCATAGCAGCTGGCACAATTAACCTATGAAATTCACAGTTGCAAGATGTGGGGAAGACCGCTGGCTTCAATGTTTTTAGCACGTGAGACAAATTCTTCCAGGATCCAGAGGCAAAGTGTATCTGACTACCAGTTGCTAGAGGGCAGTGGGAAAGAACTACTGGTACCCTTGTGTCCTGCTTGTGGTCTCCCCCAGGGCATCTGGTGGCCACTGTGGGAAAGGGTACCAGATCTAATGGAACTTGCTTTATTATGGTCCAGTTCTTGTGCAAGATGGCATCTGGAGACATCTAGGTGACTCTGGCTGACCATGGAATGACCTGACATGACCTCTTGTTGGCCTTAGATGTCCTAGTAGAGCACAAAAAGGCTTGTGAGTCATCTTTTAGCTCTTGAACTAAATGTAGGGTCAGAAGGTTTGCTTGCTTGTTTGTTTAAAGGGTTTTTACCCAACTCTCCCTTAACCTCCATGCTCAGCAAAATGTTGCTTGGCAGCAGCAGAACACTGAATGCCTATTAATATGCATTTGGCAAAGGAGGGAGTTACAGCAGTACATTGTTGCAGGGGGCTGATTTGAGGATTACCCCTTAGGAAGGCATTTCTTGTTTTCAGTAGAGCAACAATAAAACATTTTGGGCACTTGGAGAACACCTTGCCCTTTGACTCACCCCCCCTTCCCTCCATTAATATGGTCTTGTAATGCTCATGATGGCATTAAGAAGATAACTTTCATATGCTAGTCATACCAGTAGAAGACGCGTAGAGTGTCTCCAGCAGTGGCTAATAATAGTTAGAGTAGAGGCAAGTGTAAAAGAGGTCAGCAGGCATCTCAGTCACTACCTTGTCTCTTGCCAAAGGTTCGTAGGCAGCCTGGCCATGGGGTTGCACCAATTTGCTGCTTATACCGTACATGAAGAGGGAACTTTGAGTTCTTGTGAGGTTTCTGACCATGTGGAACTGGAAAGAGATTCCAGGGTACATAGGATGAGGCCACCACCTTGCTGAAGCTGTGCAGATCTGGGGCTGGTCTGAGTCTGGATGGGTGCCTGTCAGGGAACCCCGAAAGGGCCACCTTGAGTTCTATAATGGAAGGAAGGCACAATATAAATATAGCAAAATAAGGACATGAATGCAGCTCTGTCCCCGCCTCCCGCTCAACTTGTGTATGCTTAGAAATCAGGTCTAAAAATTTGATTAAAAATACAGTTTTGTTTATTTGTTTTTGCCTACACAACATAATAATTAATGTGACTTTTGCTATCTTGCTGCAGCAATCTCACTGCAATCAGAAGGTTAAAATAAATCTAAAAATGGGATAATTTGCTCATTTATAAATTTCCTCCAATGAAGGTAAGAAGAGGTTAAGATTTTTCTAAAAAAACAAAAAATAAAACACTGAATTAATTCCTCTCAAGATGGCATTAAAATTATTTGGCTCAAAGAGGCAGTAAATCTTGGCTTCTACAATAAATGTTTGTTGATGAATGCCCGTGCAAAATGCTTCAGTGTTGAATGGAACCTCATATAGGTTTGGTGAAGCCACCTAGGCAAAAATCAGGACGCAAGAAGAGCCGTGCTGGATTAGACCAAAGACTTGTCTAGGCCAGCATCCTGTTCTCACAGTAGCCAACTAGATACATGCAAGAAGCCTACAAACTGGACCTGAGTAATCTCCCCACTACTGATTCCCAGCAATTGGCATTTAGAAGTAGCATGCAGCTGTCATGGCCACTAGCCATCCATAACTCTGTCCTCCATGAATTTTTCTAATTCTCTTTGAGGGTCAAAAGCCTCCATTGAAACTTATGAAATTGCCTTATATTAAGTCATCCCATCTAACCTCTTGTCTGCTGTCTCTGGCAGTTGGTCTCTGTGGAATCAGTTACAGAAAGGTCTTTGGCCTTACCAGCTGTAATAATAATAATAATAATAATAATAATAATAATAATAAATTTATTATTTATATGCCGCCCATCTGGCTGGGCCTCCCCAGCCACTCTGGGCAGCTCCTGACAGAATATTTAAAATATGATAAAACATCAAACATTAAAAACTTCCCTAAACAGGGCTGCCTTCAGATGTCTTCTAAAAGTCAAATAGTTGTTTATTTCCTTGACATCTGATGGGAGGGCGTTCCACAGGGGTTCCCTTTAACCTCATTTCTTGCAGGGAGGGAACCGCCAGAAGGCCCTCGGAGCTGGACCTCAGTTTCCGGGCTGGACAATGGGGGTGGAGACGCTCCTTCAGTTATACTGAGCTGAGGCCCAGCCCTTCCCGGCTCACTTTTATGAGCCAGGATGGGCAAGGATCAAGGAGTCACGTGGTTGGTTTCACTCTTCCAAGCAGCCTGTCCACATCCTCAGAGGGAACAGATTGGAACTGATCCCACGCAACTTGACTACACAGGACTTTAGCACTCTCCTGCCCGGGCCCTGCTCCCATGGTGGAGTCTCCCTCTGATTGTTTTAGCTGCAGAGTTTGGGGATTGCATCTGGGACCTTCTGCATGAAAGCATAAGCTCTGTGGTTGAGTTGCAGCATAATTATGGCAGGGATAATCCTGCTAAGCCAGCCTTACAGGGTTGTTGTACGATAATGCACATTAAGTACTTGCAGCATGCTATAGAAATGTTAAGCATTATTCCTGTGGCTGTTACTGATGCTGAAACATAGGTAAACCTTATCCATGTTGCTATTTAAAAACAGATTAAAGCCCTTGTCTTGTTACCAAAGGGTTCCGGTTCTTGAGGCTGAGAGGATCTGCAGGTTTGCTTTGCACATAAAAGAGTGGTCTGTACTTTTGCATGCTGATAAAATGGGCATTCTTAAGTGACAGTGCTTACCTTTGAAGTCCTACAGTCAAACAGTGGACCCTGGTCCCTGAATGAATGCTTGCTCTCATATCAACCTGCCATTACAGAATCACAGAATTGGCAGAGTTGGAAGGAACCTTGGAGGTCATATTGTCCAGCCTCCTGCTCTGTGCAGGTATCTGGAAATGACAACATTTGGGATAGATGGTCCCCCAGCCTTTACTTAGACTACCTCCAGCGAAGGAAAGCCCCCCACTTCCCCAGGCACTGTGGAAGTTCCTTCTAATGTTTAGCCAAAATCTGCTCCATTGCATTAGTCTTGGTCCTGCCTTCTGGAGCCCTGCCTATCTTCCGAGGCCTAGGATGGGTTTCAGGGATAGTCAAAATGGCGCACTTCCTTCCTTGCTTATTTATTCATTCCTGTGGTAACTGGTCGTTTGTTATATAGTACCATCAATGTGCAGAGTACTTTATAAAGTATAAGAGGACAGGACACTTATACTCCATGATTTGACATGGGGAAAACAGAGGACGGGGATGGAAACTGAGACAATGGAAAGCGTATGCTTTTATTTCAGTGATAGGCCAAATCCCTTTGCCAGTGCAGGAAATCAGCTGCTCCAGCATCCCTCATAGGTGGCAGTCTAGGCTCTGCTTAAAACCTCTGATGAAGAAGTGTACCATCTTCTGAAGCATCCTGCGCGACTGTCAAATAGCTCATCCTCTCTGGGTTCCTCCTGACATTCAGTTTGGGTTATGCCCTTGGGAACTGGATTGGGGAACCTCTGACCTGAAGGTGGAATGCAGCCCCAAGGCCTCTCCCTCTGGCCCTCAGAGCTGCCCTCAAGCCATACCCTCACTGGCCTGCTCCGCACCCTCCTTGACTCCTTTTGCAGAGCTGAAATGTGTCCTTGAGCTGTGATAGCATCTGCTACTTGTCTGGATGAAGGATGGAGAAAGGGGCCTGTGTTCGCCCTGGTTCTGCCTGGCTGAAATAGAGCCCACTGCCCAAAGATGGAAGTCCAACTCACCACTCTGCCTGCTTTTGCTTCTGACCACACCTACTTTGGCCTCTGGAAGGCTGCCCATGACAAAGGGTTGTCATTGGACGGGAAAAGGTTCTACTTAGCAGCAGTAGAAAACATGTTCAGAAAATGTACCTAGGCTTGGGTAGTACAGGGTATGAGGACAAAGGATTTAGGCCTGTGTGGTGTTCAGAACAGGGTTTCTTCCTTTTAAAAATGCTGTCATTTCTCTCCAACAGGGTAACGCCATCCTCTGAAAATCCCACTGGCTCTAATTGTAGTATAAGCCAAGGAAAGCCTTCTCTAAGAAGAATAAAAGGGAGAATACATAGAAGCAAAAGCCTTGATAGCCTTGATTTCTGTGAGTTCAATGTAAGTACATGATTCGTCCTACCTTCCTTTTGCTTGATGTTCCTGAGAATCTCCCCTTAATCAGACAATAGGAAAAAGGTTTTCACCTCCTTTTCATTAATTCACAGCATATATCTATCCATATGGTTAAATCAGCAGCTGGTTGTGCATTACGCTTGGTGGATGTGCCTGTAAAAAGTCCCCGTCCTCCAGCCTCCCAGAGCACAGCTCTCTAGGTTCATGCAAACAACAGATGAGAAACTGAAACTCTTTCTGGACTGTGCCACTCTAGACTTCAGGAAGGGGGAGCCACATGACTGATTGCTGGTCTGTGGGAGAAAAATATATGACTGACATACATACATTTACATATAAAAGCATTCACTCATTGGGTACCTCCTTGCAGCAATCTGAAGTGATGAAATCCAGAAGCAGTATTGGCTCCTCCTTTGCCATAACATATGCCAGAGCTGTATGCAAGATGTTGCTTCTTGCTCCACTGAGGCAAAAAAGCACCTGCTCATGCGGAGCTCCCCATCGGAGTTGGAGTTGCTTTGTGTTCTCTGACATCTTTGGACTTGGACAATGCTGTATAATTGCTTATTGATACACAATTTACAAATTATGTTTTGGTTCCTATGAAACACAGCGACCGTTATAACTGAAATAACATTTGCTTCAATGTTCTTCACAAGCATTGAAAGAAAGAGATACCTGGCTTTCCCCCGAAACTTTGTGGTTGTTAGTTAGCAAAAATTAACAACCCTCTAGGTTACAGTGACATGCCTAGACGTTGTACTCAGCAGAAAAATGCTCAGTTTGGTCACAAATATTTTAATTATGCCTGTTGGCTATCATTGCAGTCAATTTCATCAGAAAAGTTGGTTTTGATTTGGAATGCACACGCTTAACATCACATGGCCAAAGTCAGCAGCAAATATATATTTGTTATTATTCTCCGCTGAAGTTTCCTAGGTGTGAAAATGGAGCTTCCTTTTCAGTTTTAAGTTTAGAGGCAAGTAAGAGGTGACCTGTGATCCTCGGATGAAGTGTGGTGTAGAAATGTAATAAATAAAATAAAATGCAAGTGTATTATATTATGTATGGGGTAGAGAAAGTGGATAGAGAAAAGTTTTTCTTCCTTGCTCCTAATGCTTGAACTCGTGGACATCCAAGGGAGGTAAATGTTGGGAGATTCAGGACAGATAAAAGAAATGACTTCTTCACGCAACATGTAGCTGAACTCTGGAACTTGCTCCCTTAGGTGGCTGTGATGGCTTTATACAAGGATGGGACAGATTCATGGAGGAGAAGGCTATCAGGGGCTACTAGCCAGGATGGCTACTTTCTACCTCCACTATCAGAGGCAGTAATTTTCTAAATAGCAATAGCTGTAAACTGCGGGAGGGGAGAGTGCTGCTTGTGGGCTTCCCTGGCTGACCACTGCGAGAACAGGTTGCTAGACCACGTGGGCCATGGGCTCTTCATGCTCTAGGTTTCTTCCAGGTTTCTTCTAGCCTCTTCCAGGAGGCTCTTCATGCTCTAGGTTTCACCCCAGCAACTGACTCAGGGACCATAGACCTCTGCAATACATCATTCAGATATAAGTTTAGATAATGGCCCAGAGAGTGGGAAAACCCTACAGAAGGCAAAGAGCAGCTTGGGGAAGCAAGATCTTCACTGGCAAAACAGGGGCAACAGGTTTTTGGTTTTTAAAAAAACTTTCACCCAGTTCAACAGTCTTGATCCAAACCTCTTTCTGGCCCTATTTGACTCATTTTCTTCCATATGGGGTTTCCAATCTCAGATATCCCTCATCTTGTCTAGTGTATTCCACAGAACAAACTAGGATGATAGAAGAGCAGGCAAGGGCCAAACTATATGTCATTAGGGGCAATTTTCAGCTGCAAAATTATGTGCATGCTAATATATACATATACAAATACACAAACACACACATACACACTAACGTAACATGTAGTTTGGCCCTCAATTTCAGTGGTAAGAGGTTGTCCAGGGGTAAAGGCAGTCTATTTCATACTGAACTGGAATCCAAAGGCCTGAGATTCGTATGTGAGCTATCCATGTAGAAGACATTAAAGTTTAAAGGGAGCCAGGAAAGAAACACTTAAATGTAGATAAGTGAGGAGGCATCGGATCTGATTTTCATTTCTCTTGGACAATTTTTGCTCCTTCCTGGTGATGTACAAGGCTCCTTTTAGGTGGACACAAAGATAGGAGTTCCTTCCCCACCTTGTCTCTTCTGAGATTTGAATCAGGCACCTTGGATGAAGAAGAATTTTAATTTGCATACAATGAAAAGGTGATGAAAGCTGCAGATGTGGTTCAGAGTCAAACTCAGGTGAATTGCATTTGTGCTATAAAAAACGGATCGCTTGTGACAGACGAGAAGGAATACAGAATCTCAGGGCTTGCAAATTGCTTAAAATCAAACTGTGTTGTTGTTATCAAGTAGGAGAGAAGGATAACCAAACTGATCCTGCCTAGATGTTCATGGACCAAGAAAAAAGAGGGTTTCTACAGGCAGACGTGCTGCATTTGCCGGACATCATGGAAACCCACCTCAACATTTCCACCCCCAAGCATATGTGCATTCATGTGCATGCACACTTCCCACCCGCCAAAAAACGCAGGCATACCCAACTCACACACAGAAGTACTTGCACACATTCACATGCCACATTTGTACACATATCCCAAGGGGACACACACACACACACACACACACACACACACACAAACACACACACAGTCACCCAATGTGGGGAGGTGGAAGGGAACATTATGCTTGTCTTCCTCCACTCCAGGAAAACTTGCACCATAAAATTTGGGGACTTGGCTTGATTCAAGGGAAGCAAACAGCCGATCACTTGATTCCTTTTGAGTCCAACTTTTTTGTGGTGATGCAAACCCACTCCATCCCAATATGTCTTTCTCTCCCACGCCCCATGAATACTCTTCAGTTTCCTGGTACTGGCAGGCGTGGGTGTCTTAGTTGCTGGCCATTGGGGGGATTTCATTAGTAGGAGTCGGAGGTGTCAGGTGAATCTGTCGCTCTGCTTCTTGGCTCACCTGAATATTTAGTGCCATGTGCCATTTGAAGTTGTGTGTGAGGTGGTATGTGGTGCAAATAGGTCTATGATATTTGAGTTACCTTCCTGTGTTGCCTGTTTGGCTGGCAAAACACAGTCTGTCTTACCCATCTTGAAACCGGATCTTTCAACTTGGCTTATGTGTGCTGTGCTTTGGGTGCGACAACCCTAACCCTAACCCACTTCTAACTGAGTGGAAATGTGTTTCCATAGGTTAAAGCAAAGTGACTACTTTGAAGCAGTTCCATTAAAATTTGGCAGCAGAGCACTGTGTTAGATCAATAGAAATGCCTTGCTCACTACTACTCCGGATTCCCTGTTGTGTGCTTGTGTGCAGTGTTAGAAACTCAGATACATATGCTAGGCGCCAAATGGCTCCTTAAACCAGGGTTACAGATGGCAAAATGGAATGCCTAGTTGCCATTTTTCGGCGTAACACATTTTCAACACAACTTTTTGGTTCCTGAAATTCATTCTGATTGTGCAGATAAAATATGACAGATAGAATTCTACAGGGTGTGTTGTTAGTGTGTGAAAACAGGCAAGATCTAAGGATCCGCAGGCATGCACCTCCAGATGGTGGAGATGTGAGGCACCATCCTGGCAAACGGGCATTTTTACTTGGTCACAAGTGGCTGATGACCAGGTGCAAAATACACTTGGCACATTTCGAACTCTGCTTGTGTGTGATGCATGCCTCTGCAAACCCTTGCTGCTTGTGTGGTGATCTGCCTCTGATGAAATATTTGAAGCACCTTGCTGTACCAAAAGATTGCAATATTTTTTAAGAACCTTATTTATCTGGGGTTAATGTTCTCATGAAATTTTCCTCTAAGATACATGGTGTCCCCCCTGCTTCTTTGGCACAAAGGACTCAGAAAGCACAGTTTCACCATTGTATCCAACTCAGTGGTTACCCTTCTCTATCAGAGCTTGCCTGTCAGAGCAAAGGGTGAACAGAGAGTGGAAAGCAGGTCGGGCGGGATAGAAAGTGCTATGTGCAAAAGTGCTACCTGTGTGCCAGCAACTTTATGTAACACAAACCATCAGCTTGAACAATTGTATTTGACATCATGGACTTCTTTCTTGTTTTGCTGTGAGTTTATATATTGGCCTCATCCCTGGGTTGTTCCTAAAATTTGACTGTGCTTCAAAGCTGTGTCACTAAGCTCTGTGCTGTGAAAGAGTTTTGCAAGGCAATGGTGACCCTGTTTTGCTGCCTATTCTAGTTAGGTTGAGACTGTGTCTTGTAATCTTGATAGTTTGCTTGATGTCTCCTGGTGTCTTTTACCTGAGGAATGTGGATTTTGTTCTGGGAGTTTTTTGTAGGGTGGAGCAGGCGTTTGGTGTTAATCTCTGGGGCTAGAAAACTTAACATGTAGAGCATCCCTAGGGCTGCTTCTGTATTTGAGAGAACATATCCTTCGAGTCTGCAAAGAGAATGTCTCCTTTCCCACCTTTCTTCTTGACAGCCACACACACACTGGTGGTCCTGTTCCCCAGGGGTGCTCATCATTTTCTGGTACCTCTCTCTTTTCCAGCTCCCTGTCAGTGGAGTATCCTTCCACCTGACATCCAGCTCTCTTCTTAAGGCACCTCTGCTCACCCTGCCTCAACCCAAGAGAAGTTCCTTCCCTTTTCCTATCCTTTCATTTCCTCCTCAATGTCTCTCTCTCTTCACCTTTAGATTCTAAACCTGTAAGTATGGCCTATTATTTCTGACCTTCATACAGTGCTTACTCATGTGTTAGGGTCCTCAACCAAGTGTGGTCTGGTGGACTGGAGGATCTCAGGTTCAAATCCCCACTCTGCCAGGAAGCTTACTGGGTGAAGGATCATAGAATTGTAGAGCTGTAAGGACCCAAGGGTCATCTAGTCCAACCCCCTGCAATCCAGGAACCTCAATTAAAGCACCCATGGCAGATGTCCATCCAACCTCTGCTTAAAAACCTCCCATGAAGGAGCATCCACCACCTCCCAAGGGTGACTGTTTCACTGTCGAACCGCTCTTCCTGTCAGAAAGTTTTTCCGTATGTTTAGTCTCCTTTCTTGCAACTTGAAGCCATTGGTTCGAGTCCTACCCTTCAGAGTGGGAGAAAACAAGCTTGCTCCATCTGCCATGTGACAGTCCTAGAGATATTTGAAGATGACTATCATATCTCCTCTCATTCCTCTCTTTCCCAGGCTAAACATACCCAGCTCCTTCAACCACTCCTCATAAGGCTTGGTTTCCAGGCCCTTGTCCATCTTGGTTGACCACCTCTAAAAAATTATTATTGTCACATAATAGCCATTACGTACAACTGAAATGTGCAATAGCAGGGTATTCCATATACAAAGCAAGCAAACAATGAATAACAAGAGAAAGAAATATTTCCCAAGCTTGTGTGGATGGATGGTGAATGTGGAGCATCTAAGTCCAACGCGTGGGAAATAAAACCCCACCAGATGACATAAAAGCATTCTGCACCCTTCATCACTTTGGAGACACGCAGTTTAGCTGTTATTTTTTCCGTAGCAGCCAAAGTCTGTAAGTTCTTATACTGCAAAGATAATGTAGACTTTTTTCAAGGTTTTCCATTGCTGGGCTATTGAAATTCTAGCTGCAGCTACGGTAACATCTGTTCTTTAGACTCGAGTGACAAATAATTGTGTTACCGGTATTAGGGATGGGTGAATATATCAATTTTGGTACCTCTTAGTTTCATACATTGAGTTTAGTTAGTTAATATGTCAATTTCAGTTTTTCTCCATTTTTCATTTTTCCAGTTTCCAGTTCAATTCTCCACATTTCTACATCAGGTTTTTTTTTAAACTGGCATTTTAGTGCAAGTTTCTCCCAGTATACAAGTTTTTGCATGCAAATTTTCCTGTTGTATACATTTTGCAAAGCAATTTCCCCTAATGTAATGCACATTTGTGTATTATTTTAATAAATGCCTGCATTCATATGCACACTTTGTCCTGGTATATACATTTTTGTTCACATTACTTGACTGGAAAACAGAACTGCAAAATTTGGAGAAGTGTGAATTTCAAAGAATGGCTGGTATTTGGTTCATGTAACATTTTGGAATGTGTGAATTCAGTTAGTCTGTCTTTAAGTGCAAACAACTGAATTTCTCTCCTGTCCCTAGTTGTGATTCATGTAATAATCCAGATAGTGCAAATTGGATTGGTCGACTGTGATCTACTCCCACTATATAAAACAAAAACAAAAACTGCCAGTGAGTTGTTGAGTTTTTTTTTTGGGAGAGGACGACCAAAACCTGTTGAGCTTCTGGGGAGGCTTCAGCAAAGTTGTTGAGCTCCCCCACCCCCCAGTCGATCATGATCGAACACGGATGTCCCACGATCGACCAGTAGATCGCAATCGACCGGTTGGACATGACTGGTCTACATAATTGGGAGAGATCATCAGGGGGTTGGGGCTGGGTGCTCACCAGGAGGCGGATGATGCCTAGATCTATCTTTCATTTCAATCAGAACCAGTGAAGGCAGTGAATGTCTTGTGTGAGTGTCTGGAGGCGGTTGGATGGTGGTCAATGGATTGAGGTTGAATCCCAACAGCACAGTGGTACCTCGGGTTACAGACGCTTCAGGTTACAGACTCCGCTAACCCAGAAATAGTACCTCGGGTTAAGAACTTTACCTCAGGATGAGAACAGAAATCGTGTGGCGGCAGCAGGAGCCCCATTAGTTAAAGTGGTGCCTCAGGTTAAGAACAGTTTCAGGTTAAGAATGGACCTCCAGAACGAATTAAGTTCTTAACCCGAGGTACCACTGTGCTGTTTCTGGGGGACAGGGGATGGGCAGGTGTGGGGGACACCCTGGTTCTGAATGGTGTTACAATGCCCCTAAAACACCAGGTGTGCAGCCTGGGAGTCATTTTGGACTCACAGCTGTCCATGAAAGTGCAGATCAATTCTGTGTCCAGGGCAGCTGTCTACCAGCTCCATCTGGTACATAGGCTGAGACCCTACCTGTCAGTGGACTGTCTCGCCAGAGTGGTGCATGCTCTGGTTATCTCCCGCTTGGACTACTGCATTGCACTCTACGTGGGGCTACCTTTGAAGCTGACCCGGAAACTGCAACTAATCCGAATGTGGCAGCTAGACTGGTGATTGGGAGTGGCCGCCAGGACCACATAACACCGGTCCTGAAAGACCTACATTGGCTCCCAGCATGTTTCCCAGCACAATTCAAAGTGTTGGTGCTGACCTTTAAAGCCCTAAACAGTGTTGGCCCTGTATACCTGAAGGAGCGTCTCCACCCCCATTGTTCTGCCCGGACACCGGGGTCCATCTCTGAGAGCCTTCTGGCGGTTCCCTCATTTCGAGAAGTGAAGCTACAGGGAACCAGGCAGAGGGCCTTCTCGGTGTTGGTGCCCACCCTGTGGAATGCCCTCCCATCAGATGTCAAGGAAATAAACAACTATCTGACTTTTAGAGGACATCTGAAGGCAGCCCTATTTAGGGAAGTTTTTAATGTTTGATGTTTTCTTGTGTTTTAATATTCTATTGGTAGCCTCCCAGAGTGGCTGAGGAAACCCAGTCAGATGGGTGGGGTACAAAGAATAAAACATATTATCATTATTATAATTATCATACATATCAGTTTATTGTGAGGACCATGCCTTTACACAAATATCTACACAACAATGTTAAAATTCATTGCATACTGTCCCAGCAAAACCCTCATCCCACAAACAGAAGAAAAGTACAAGAACGAGTTAAGAAGATGATGAAGGGATCTTTTCTTTGTCACCCAGAAATCTTTCCCTAGCTTTCATGGCCTTCATCACAAAGACCGCTACCATGTGGGAAATCTGTGGGCTAGCATCAACTAACAAAAATTTTACTCGATCTTCAGGGTTATTTATTGACTTGGGTATGATTTGCAAAATCGCACCTCTAAAGCCCAAGTAAATAGGACAATGAAAAAGATAATGTACTAGTATATTAAGCCCGTTTAGAAAACGGGCTGTGCCGCCGCCGCTGCGACGACTGAGGAGAAAAAGAGCCCCCTCCGTCCGTCCCGGCCCTCCGTCCGTCCCGGGTGGGTAGCGCAGCCGGCAGCAGACCTCGTCCGCGCCTCCCCACCTCCGCGCCGCCCCTTTCCCACAGAGCCTACAGCCGGCGCTCCTCCGCGGGCCTCCTCCGCTTCCAGCGCCGCCAAGCCCCGTCGCGGGGTCGCGGTTGCCCGGCCATCGCCGCTCCGTTCGGGGCTCGTTTAAAAATGGCCGCCGCCGCCCTCCTCTTCTCTCAGCGCCTCTCAGTCTCTGCGCTCCAATCCGTGTGTCAGTGGAGCGCACGCGCACTTGCGATTTCCACTGACACACGGAAAGCTACGGAGGGACATTGGCTCTTTATTATATAGGATGAGATCCTCTTTAGTTCTCATGGGGCAAGAGCACAAGTGGTGCTCTACTGGGATTCTTGCAAATCAGCCAGTCAGGTATGCCGTAGGTAATGTTTGAAACCGGGCCATAGTAAATGCTCTCTGAAGGGTGGGATCAGTGATGTCCACCAGGTAGTTGGCACAAATTTTGACTGCTTTTACTCGGGGAAACCATTAGGAAAACCCAGAATTTTTTATCTTCGTGATTAACCTACCATTAAAATTATGGACTGGTCATTTCTTTGTCAGAGGGCAAACAGGCAAATTTAGCAGGGGATCAAATACTTCCCCCCTCACTGTAGAAGCTGCCTTACACCAACTTAGACCGTTGGTCCATCTAGCCAGCATTGTCTACCCTGACTGGCAGCAGCTCTCTGGGGTTTCAGGAAGGGAACTTTCTCAGCCCAGTGTTGCCACTGTGACTTGAACCTGGGACCTTCTGCATTCAAAGCAGCTGCTCTGCCATGGAGCCATGGCCCTTCCTTCATATCAGCTGGTCAAGGGAGCAGAAACTGATATGGCAAAGTTCAGAGGGAGAGCACCTCCTTGGCATGCAGAGGATATGAAGGAGAAGTGAGTGATAGGGGCACAATGGAGATCTTGGGGAAGGTAACTGATTTTTTGTGTTTGCTGTTCATAGGCAAGGGAAAGAACAGCCCTGAAAATCAGGATTCATTTAGTAAAAACCTATCTAACCTAATGCATAGAATTGTGTGTTTAAGCATATTAGCAGTGAGAAACATTGGCCTCCAGTCCTTTGGGAAGAGATACAAAAATAAGATGAAAGCCAAGCAGAAAGTGGCTCAGAATTAAAAGGTTTAAAAAAACCTTAAACGAAAAGAGACATGCTCACTTTCCCTCTTAATCTGCAAATTTTAATTATCTGTAAGTTTTAACTACAAGTGTTTGGTACTTTGCTGTTAATTAGGATTCAGTGGTACATTCTAAAAGCCTAAAAATAGCATTTTACTGTTAGAAAGAGAGAAAGAGGAGCTTTTTACCTTGACAACTGCATGTACAAAAATGTTATTGTAAATGATAAACCTGCGCGATCTATTTTCAGCACCATCTGCCGCTGATTGTGCTTATGAATCTGATTTAATTAAGGGCTTTGGTCTCTTGCTGGAGACTTCTGCTCCAATTTGCTTTCTTGTCGTTGGGAAGTGACAGATAGAGGCTTTGCAGAGGTGGAGAAGTGGTGAGTTTTATTGGGCCCAGGCCCTTGGCTGCTCAGAGTGTGGTAAGCTTTAGGTTTTCACAGAGCTCTTGGTTGGAAAATGGGAGCTCTTATATGCTAGCACATAGGCCTAACATTCTTTCCACCCACATTGCTCCTCTTCTTCTCTTCAGCAAGTGCTCACAGGGAAGTTATGTTGGTTAACACATGGCATCAGCAACCCGCTTCCGCAAGCAGTGAGACATTTCAGGGTCCGTGCTGCCAGGTTCACGTTGCTTTGGGCGAGGGACCCTGGAGACTTACAGTATCTTTGTAATATCTCTTTTATTTACAAATGTGGAAATGGAGGATCTGGGGAGGGGAAATTATTCCTACAATAGGCAACACAACTACAGACCCCACATCTGATTCCCAGAGAAAACAAGTGCTCGGACCACATGCCCCATGATCCTTCCCTGACTGCCTGAAGTCCAGCTAAACTCAAGTGAAAAACTCTCAGCTTCTGTATCTGTTTCTGCCAAAACCACATGTTGTCCGACACCATGAGAGGCTAGGCCCAAGCCCATCACTGCTGATGCTCCTGAAGTCTTGGGGTGATAAGGCGGGTTCTTGAGCTGGGGTTCCAATGTGGCAGATCACTCCACTGCCTTTCATCTCCATTCCTTTTGCTGGCTGGAGCCCTTTTAACAGTCTCTCAGTCTTCGTGGAAGAGAATCACATTACAACATGCAGCAGTAAAGTACTGCTATTTACCATATCCGTAGGGACAAGTGGGTGGGCCTTTTCTCACCTCACCTGGCAGCATGCCACAACATACTTAGATGGAGAACAACCAGCCAAGGGAGGCTGGGAGGGTGAGTTGTGTGAGTTTTTGCGGATGCTGGAAGCTGGAGACTCACAGAAGCATGTCTTAATTTGTTCCGGACTAATGAGTTTGCCTGGAACCCAAATGGGAAAGCAAGTTTTACTAGAGTGTAAAAATTGTGACTCCCTCCATCCTATGCTCAGGAAGGAACCCAAACCTATAACAATATTAAAAACAAAACAAAACCCATAGCTCACATTCAGAGCAATCCTATAGTGCATGCAATAGGTTTGTTTATGTGTCTCCAAAAGGACCCCTTTGTGCAAAAATGACCACTACAATCTTAATTAAGGAGCTCAAGAGCAAGGCTACTTTTGTGATTGTTGCCCAGTTGATAAAAGAACTCTGTCATTCTCACTTGTGCTAATTGTTCTGCTGCAGTCAGGAACTGTGGAACCTCACCCAGGATTCAGATGCCCCTGCATGTATTACCAGGGGTCAGCAACCTTTTTCAGCTGTGGTCCACTGTCCCTCATACCATGTGGTGGGCCGGACTATTTTTTTGGGGGGGGGGAATGAATGAATTCCTATGCCCCACAAATAACCCAGACATGCATTTTAAATAAAAGGGCACATTCTACTCATGTAAAAACATGCTGATTCTCGGACCGTCCACAGGCCGGATTTAAAAGCTGATTGGGCCGGATCCAGCCCCCAGGCCTTAGGTTGCCTACCCATGCATTATGCTTTGCTGCTTCCAGAATTATGAGTTTCACTCCTTTGCCATTGCAGCACAGGGATCTTCTTTTGATTTGTGTTTTAAGACCCTTTTTCTTATTTACTTTTCTTGAAAGCATGGGATGACAACCTTATGTCTGTGTCTAATCTCTCAGTAGGATGCTATTTAAATTTAGAATGTGCCCTGAAGAATCACCTCCTTTCCTCCCTCCTTCTTCTTTGCCAGTGCATGATCCCCAGCCCATGGGTGGTGCTGTCGCTGTAATTAAAATCAGCCATGAGGGGAAAAAGGCAAATAAAACAAACAGCAGCCTGTGTGGCTTAGGCCTATGTCATGCATCCCATAATGGGATATTTTTATTGAAGGGAGATGGCTCTATGGCACCCTTTATTTTATAAGAAGTTTCCCATCCAAGTTTTTATCTTTGCTTTGAGTCTTTTCATGAGCCTTTTAAATTATTATGATTTAATAATCAAATAATTAAATGGATTTCCCCGTTCAGTCTGACTCTCGTGGTTTGGGAAACTAGTGTTTGAATTGTGTTTGTTTCATTCTTCATAAGTTTTTTTTACTGTTATATATTGTATTTTAATTGTTGCATTTGTTTTGTGGGTTGTTTTGTGGTTGTGGGTAGGCTATCAAGTTAACAAGTAAATAAACAATACAATAAAAATATTACATAGGTACAGTGTTTGTTTTAAAAAGTAGTAACCCCCTCCTGTCCATTTCTGTCCAGCAATCACCAGAAGTCAGCCCTGCTATGTGTAATTTTGCAGGAATAGGTTTTGATAAGATTTTCTACTTTATATCAGTGTAAGCTTTTATACAATTTCCAGTTTGGAATTTTTTTTGCATCTAGCCTTAGCCAGTATTAGAAACTGAGATATGAAAGCTAGGTGCTAAATGGCATCTTAAGCCTAGGTTATGGGCGCCACAAACAGAATGTCTAGGCGTGCTTTTTTAAAAACAAGAATACAAAGCTGAAAATAAATGAACTGCAGCTAAAATCTTATCTTTGTTTTTCACATGGTCTAGTCCTCATCTGAAGACTGCAAATAACAAAGCCATGCTTCACCTGCCCACCCCCTTAATATTTTTAAGAGGGTCCCTTCTCCAGTCTTTAGAGAGTGGCTGGAAGTGGGGAGGCAGAAAAAAGTCCACCTTTCCTTCCACTCTGCAGACAAGCTCTGGATTCTCCATACACCCCCTTTCCTTCTTATAAATATATATATATTGGCACCACAATTAACAGAAACACCCACCTTGAGTGTCCAGTTCACAAACCTAAGACTTCAGTGTCTTTCAATGATCCTACTCCAACATTTGTTTCGATCACTGTGAGAGTCTGAGGTAAATAACACTTTAACATGCACTACTTAAACCCAGGTGGCGCTGTGGGTTAAACCACAGAGCCTAGGGCTTGCTGATCAGAAGGTCAGCGGTTCGAATCCCTGCGACAGGGTGAGCTCCCGTTGCTCGGTCCCAGCTCCTGCCCACCTAGCAGTTCGAAAGCACGTCAAAGTGCAAGTAGATAAATAGGTACCGCACTGGTGGGAAGTTAAACGGCGTTTCTATGTGCTGCTCTGGTTCGCCAGAAGCGGCTTTGTCATGCTGGCCACATGACCTGGAAGCTGTATGCCGGCTCTCGGCCAATAAAGTGAGATGAGCGCCGCAACCCCAGAGTCGGACACGACTGGACCTAATGGTCAGGGGTCCCTTTACTTAAACCAAACCTATTTAAGCCAATCCAAAGCCACAGAGAGCAAAACACTGCCTTTCTGTAAGGCCAGCTGAGAGGTGGAATCTATCAGCTTGCCTGATGCTGCAGCGATCTCTTGGAAGTCCAGCGGGGAGGAATTTCTCCTCCTGTGCCCTCAGCACCAGCAGTGGCAGTTTTAATCTGAAATCTTAGGCGCGCGCAGTATTGTACCCAGAGCTCAGAAACTGCTTGCTCTATTGAAATTCCCTGTCTCAAAACATGCCTAGAACAATGGGATTTTCAAATGCTGGACCTGGCGTATCCCAGTTCACCATCCATTTTATTCAATTCAAGTCCATTATTTATTATTATTTTACTTTGTATGCTGCTTTTCCATATAAATATGCTCACAGCAGCTCACAACAATGCAGATCAATACTTCATTACAATATCAATAAAAACAGAACACAACAATCCAACAAATTGGTTTGATTATGTGAACAATGTAACATTTTAAAGTCATCATAAAGCAAACTGTCAATCATTAAAACATATCAATTAACATATCAGTAAAACATTTTGATTAATGACAGATGTTGTAACTGTTCCAATGCAATTGCATATCAACGATAATATAGGCAACAGCCATTATGTGGCACTAGTATGCCAAATTATATGAAAATTTAAAAGTGCATAAAATGTTTCATGGTGGCTAAAAATGGAAAGTATATATATATAATTATGCAAGAGCTCTAAGAGGTGGCTCACCCTTTTCTAGCCAAGGGTCACATGGATTCAAGAGCCGCATGGCAGGGCGGGTTTGGGAACCAGGAGGGAAGAATGGAGGGAGAAAGGAAGTGGGAGACTTGGGCATGGGACAGAATATTCAGAGTAAAAATAAATAAATCTGAAATAGGCGGAAGGGGTTAAGTCCCCCCCCCCCCGGGCTTGTTTTTAAGCAAACAAGCTACCAGTGTGCTTGTAAACAGTTCAGAGGCCTTGAAATTAAGTGACCTATAAAAGCAGATTTTCTTTTTGAAAACAACAACAATCAAAAAACCCCAGAAGACCTAATATTGCCGCCTCCATTTGTTTAAGTGACAAATCTGCTCTCTCTCACGTTCAGGCTCATGTATAAAGATCAATAAATAAATTACAGTTTTCATGACCAGGCTGCTAAAAATACAACTTAATCTCTTTTATGTTGAACCAGAATGCTGATTCATACATTACGTGGGATAATACAGCAAATGTTATTTAAAAGAATAGGGTGTTATTGGACTCACCTAACATTGCAGAGAAAGCACTTAATCTGTGCAGTTCTACATACAGCCCTTTAATGTTTTCTAAGTTTTGTTGCATTTTATTGATTCCTTTCAGCATTTGACAGTTTTGCATAAAATGCCCTATTTTAGCCAACCCCAACCTCTCTCACCAGTAAAGGAACACAAGCAAATAGTAAAGAGGACCTGCACAAGCGACGCTGACACAAAACCCCACACATACACTAAGTAGAATAGAAGCATCGCCACCCGACCCCACCCCTCTCACCATTCCCCCTCCCCCTCTTTCCCCCTTTTCTTCCTAATGTAACACTGTCTCAACAATTGAAACTGATCTGTAGAAAATGTAACTTGAAAAAAGAGACATTGCACATACTTCTGTAAACCAAGAAATCTTTAATAAAAAATATGTTAAAAATAAATAAATGCCCTATTTTACAGATAAGTTGTGTGGCTTCAGTGTACGAGTCACAACATCACCAACTCCCAAGTCCTACATTTAGAGATATTCATAGAAGAATAGAATTGTAGGATTGGAAGGGACCCCAAGGGTCATGTAATCCAACCTTCTTCTCTGCAGGGCAGGAATCTCAGCTACAGAATCCCTAACTTCTGTTTAAAGCCTCCAGTGAAGGAGAGTCCACCACTGTTGAATAGCTCTTCCCATCTGAAAATTCTTCCTGATGTTTAGTCAGAATCTCCTTTCTTGTCATTTGAATTCACTGGTTGATGTTCCACACTCCAGAGCAGCTGAAAACAAGCTTCCCCCGTCTTCTATGTGACAGTTGGGCATTTCATTTTAGTGGGTGATACTTAATTTTTGCAAAATTCTTCAGTGAGGGGTCTCACAAAAAATATGTTTTGGAGTTTGAGAAATTCAAATCTGCAATTATTTTTGTGATTGGACAACATTTAGCTTGCTATGTCTATGCTTAACGAAGAAGAACATAAACTGCTTTCAGAAAACCAAACAATTTTACTTTTACCTTCTGAAAATGTCAGGAAATGCTAAATAATAAATAAATAAAACTAGTAATATATAACTGCAAGTACTTGGCAATTGTTTTTAATGATCTCTATGCAATTTTACAAACATTTTATTTACCAAGCAAAACTCAATTATATTAATTTACCCGGTAACCAAAATGTCTTTTGAACTCCCAAGTCATGTTACAACATTTCAGCACCCCTCATTTTTGGAATTTGAAAAATTCAGCACACCCAAATGTGACAACCCTTCAGAGGCTTGACAGCCATCTGTCAAGAATGCTTTGATGGTGTTCCTGCTTGGCAGGGGGTTGGACTGGATGGCCCTTGTGGTCTCTTCCAACTCTATGTTCCTCATAAGGTTTGCTTTCCAGACCCTTGATCATCTTGGTTGCCCTCCCCTGCACATGGTCCAGCTTGAAAGTTTGTCCATTGTGTGTGTAAAAATGTATTTTCTGGGTTTGGGGTTTTTTTGGTCATCCTCCCAATCTCTCCCTATTTTTTTCCAATTATTTACTTGCCTCTTCTCCTGGTTGGAGGCAAATAACAAAATGCCCTTTTGCCTGAAGTAGCAAACTATTTTGCCTTGCAAACGAGAGAGGGTGCACGGACAAAACATTCATGAAACAAGAATGACATTAAAAAAAAAAAGTTCGTAAAAAGTAGTTTTTTTTGAAAAATAATTTCCATTTGTTTGAGAAGGACCTCAAAGCAATCTCTGTTATGTGAAGGATTCTACCATTTGAGTGTCATTTCAAAAATTCTGAATGTGAACTATTAAAGAAGAAAAAATAGAGCTCTCTCCATCTTGGCTGCAAGTTTCAAGTCCCTGGATATTGGAGGTATCCTGGCTCCATAATGGCTGCTCTGAAACAACTGGTTTGGGGGTTGCTGACTTAAAAGCTCAGACAGGAAAGCCAACAACACCCCCCCCCCCACTCTACAAGGCACAAAAGTAATAATAATAATAATAATAATAATAATAATAATAATAATAATAATAATAAATGTAATGAAGATTATAATGTCACTAGTATTGCCATGCCATGTTCTGACATCATTATTAATGCTATCTTGATGCTTTTAAAATGGCTTTTCCTTAAATCCTTTAATACTGTAAATGGGATTAGTTTGGGCTTTATTTATTTATTTAGGGTGCCCAAAGCATTTAGAGGAAAGCTGCTGAGGTTGGCTTCCTGTGCAGCTGACGGTTTTTCCACTTATTCAGCGCCTTACCTTGCCCTCCTGAAGGAGAGGCTTCAACAAGCCCAGCCAACAGTGTTCCCAGGTTTTGCCAGCTGGCTTGGGCTTCACTTAAATCGACCAGGATCCAAGTGAAATATGGTCACCCACATCTCTCCCAAGTGACTTGTATATGAGGAGCTGATGCCAACGATAAAAAAAAAGATACATACCAAATAAGTCAAGGTTGACTTTCTGTACTCTCCTCTGTGTCCTGTGGTCAGTTGTGCTAGTAGAATAGGGGTGAAGGAAGATGCCATCCCATCTGAAGTCAGGGCTTGGCTCCTTTGTGGGTCAGGGGAGCAGGGCTGAAAAATTCTGCTGCTGCTGTATAGTTTGGATTTCTGATTTTGCCAGCAACGCCAAGGATTTGTGCCTGGCAAAGTTTCCAAAGCAACAACATAGCACAAAGAATTGCACAAGATTTTATACCAGCAATAACCAGACAACAAGGCAAGGACTCTGTACCAGACTTCCTGCCCTACATCTTCTAGGCGCACCAGGGGCTTTGATCTGGAATTTTGGTTCATAATTATTCTTCTTGGGCAGGTTTTAGTGATTCAGGTACCTGTGTTGCCAGACAGGCACTGTGCTTTCTAGCTAATCCAGAGGCTTCATACTGTCATCCAGTTACAAAGGTTGGTGTTGTGCACCTTGACTATCTTCTGAGCTTGAGAAGGGCTCCTATGTCTGAATCCACACAGTCCCTGCCTGATCACTAGCCGTGGTCCCAAATTTGGTCCATGGGACTCCTGGTTCAATCAAAGTGAAAGTTGCTTTTGTGAGAAGTCTGGGAAACACTACAAGGATTTTTCATGACTTTGAGGCCAAATTAACCATAAGGAAAGACTGCATATTGTGCTGACTCAATCATTCTTTGGAGAGGGACAAAGATATAGGAGGCAGAGTTCAATAATTCACTGAACTAATCTTTCCAGTTATGCACACAATAATAATGCTAAGAGTGTACAGGAAAGACATGATCTAAAAGAGGCCTGGAGAAAGATGCTCCATTCTGAATTCACAAACTGAGTAATGCTCCAGAATGTCTATGACACCTTCAGTTTTTCAGTTTGTTTTGATAGCAGCAGTGACACAATTGTTTGAGAAGTTGCTGTCTAGTCCAGCTAGCTTTTTCAATGGTTGACATGTTATTCCCAACCACACATATTGCCAAAACAGGGAGGAAATTAAAAAAAACCCAAATATATTATAAAGAATAAAGTTTTGTTTTGAAACCGGCTTTTTCAGATCCCCTCCCCCTCTCCCTCTTGCCTGACCAAAGAAGCCGTGGCTTCCCTCTCCTGCACTTCATGACTTCTGGGATCCTGGACTGGAGAATACAAACTCCAAATTGGATCCTGATTTAGTCACTCACAATTGTGATGTGGCATTAGCAGTTGTTAAGAGCAGGGATGGGGAACTTGGTGCCTTTCAGACATTGTTGAACTCCAACTTCTGCTAGCTCCAGCCAGCATGACCAACAACCAGGTGTGATGAGAGTTGTAGACCAGCAGTATTTGGAGGTTCCTCATCACTAGTTTAGAGAGGGCAGGGATTGTTCCATTTGGATCAGGAAGGATGGAAGAGAAATGAGCAGTGATGGTTCATCTGCTTAGCTGCTATAAACAAATTCAGCAAGTTCTGTTTCCTTTGTGGTTCTCAGCATCTAGGAAGAGAGAAGTAGTGAGTGTTTTCTCTCTAAGTGGGATGTGCTTTCCTGTATCTTGCCACTGCCGCCCAGTGTCATGAATGCAGCTCTCATGCTCTTTTTTGAGTTGATGTTGATTGTTCCTGATCTTTGTCCTTCTAGAGGGAAATGCCTATCGAACTTTGAGATACTGTCAACTGTCATAAAATTCATTGACTTGCACATGTCATTGATGGGGGGAAACCGATTAGATCATCCAGCTCATCCTTGGCCAATGCAAGATTGCTCCCCATAGCATATTTCCTGTGGTGTTTTGCCCTATCCGGACTAGCTGATGGCACTCCTGGGAAGCCTAGCAGCTGTTGTACTGCTCACAGGGCCACCATATTCCCCTGTGAACTATGACCCAGAAACAATCAAAATCATGACTAATTAGTGATGCAGGCAATGAAGATGGCCTTGGTATCTCATCTCCAAAAGGCATGAAGGAATCCTGGCACAGCAGGGGGAAATATCCACCAGCAGTATCCAGAAGGACAGGATGACTGAACAGACTTATCTTGCTATTTCTGAACCGGCAGGCACTCCTTGCCAAGGAGATGAACATCAATGACTAAATCTATTAGTTCAATATAACCACAATTGTCTATTCAAGTTAAGAAAACTTCTGGGAAAATTTTGAGTTAGCAGAACATCCCCCCCCCCCCCGGTTATCTAACATGCAACTCATTGAACTGTTGAATCTGTTGCTGAAACCATAACGCACCATTATTTCTATGGCACCCCATAGGTTTTCTGGGCATTGTAGATTCCCATTCCCCCTCCCACCCAGCTGTCAGCTTTTTCCACTCTCAACATTCCATGTGCTTGAGTTCTTCTTACAAGACTGTTTTGGGGTTCCTTCCTACTTTTAGAGGTTTCCCCCTAAATATTTTTTTTTTACTTTTGCAAACCTCAGCATTCCCTCACATCTGCCAGTACCTCTGGTATGGGGGTGCTGCTATTCTGCCTACATAAGAGTGGGTACTCTCTACTGAAGCTTAGCCCTTATTGAGCTCCTCTGGCATGACCAGCCCATAGGGGAAGGCTCTGCTCTCTGTCCCAGTATTGAAAGGGGCTTGGTTGGTGGGTGTGCTGGAGAAGCCCTTCTTTATATGGGTATCTGTACTCCACAACACCTTGATCTGGGAGATTTCTGACTGGTTGGTTGGATGGCTGCCTCCCTGCTCCATTTAGATAACAGGCAAAGACTTTTATTGTGGTGGATTTATGTTTTGTGTAAAATTCTTTTTAACGATTTGCTGTTTTATTGTGTGCATGTGTGTTTGTTCGCTTGTTTAATGACTTTATTGTTATGCAAAAAAGAACAATGGCATTACAGAAGTGAAAATAAAACATCCAGTTGAACATTAATATTGAAATGGGTATCCAGCTGGATATAAAACCCTCCCCCATTATCCATTCATATGCTGTATAATACATGCATTTTTATAAAAAATGCATTAGTTCATACACCATAATACTATCTTTGGTAGCTGCATTGATTTCCACAATGGAAGAGTCTTGCACTAGCAGATGGGTGAGAGCCAGCGTGGTGTAGTGGTTAAGAGCGGTGGACTCGTAATCTGGGGAACCGGGTTCGCGTCTCCCCTCCTCCACATGCAGCTGCTGGGTGACCTTGGGCTAGTCACACTTCTTTGAAGTCTCTCAGCCCCACTCACCCCACAGAGTGTTTGTTGTGGGGGAGGAAGGGAAAGGAGAATGTTAGCTGCTTTGAGACTCCTTCGGGTAGTGATAAAGCCGGATATCAAATCCAAACTCTTCTTCTTCTTTTAAAGTTGTGCAACAGAGAGCTCTAACACTACACTTGCTCTAGCACAAACGCATTGCACAACAGATCATGAAATTTCTTGTGCAATGAAGCTAGCAGCATCCTGCTTATGCATTCTCTTGGGCACCAATATTCCACTGGTACAAAACTTTAACTTAGCTCTACACTGATACAATCTACATTTTTGCCAAGGTAAAAAAGGTTAGCAGTTCCAAGTTGTCACTTCAGACAAGCACTTTTAAGGTAATCCTGATGGTACCACTTTTTGGAGGACTGTGGATTTTATGTCCAGATATATGTAAACATTCAGGGTTTCTGGCCAAAGCCCTTGTGTAACTTGACAAGTTGTCTAGAACATGTGAAAGATGTCAGCGTTCACAGGTTTGACACTCATTGTGTGAGTGTATGCATTTGTGTTTTTGTTTTTAAATGTGTTTTTACATTGTGTTGATTGTAATGCAACTGCTTTGCATGTTAACTGTCAGTGATGGAAAAGTAAGACACATGTAAGGGGATAAGAAACCCAGAATTAATAAAAGAAGATGGTATAAACCCCAGAAAATAGGTGTGTCTTCCCAACATAAAGTTATATTATATATCAAATCAGTTAAGATATATTATAGATGGGATAACAGAACAAGGAGAGTTAGAATGGTTAGAGAGTGATACACAGGAAATGAGGGAGAAGTTAGTGAATATATTTTTTATCAAACCAAATAGGCAATGGTGGCAGAATATTGAAAATCCCTTATTAAGAAACATCATTGAGATATGAGTGAAATATAAAGGAAAATTGATACCAGTAAATTCCCCAGTAAATTTAAAGAAGGAAATTGAAAAAGAGGCAAAAGAGAAGAAAATACTTAAAAAAGGATTGGGTGGAGAGAATAAGAAGCAAAGAACAAATAAGAGAAGCTCTAACAGGAAGTAAAATAACTTGGTTTAACTGTGTACAACTGGAGCAATGGACAATGAAGAGGTTAATGGAAAACAAGAAATGCAAAGAATATACAAAATTCAAAAAAATGATTATAAAAAGGGGAGATGAAGAAAATATAGTTATAAAAGGGGAAACCAGTGAAATTTATAAAATATTAGTAGAAACAGAGGGTCAACAAGATCAATTAAAAGAGTTATGGGAAAAGGAGACAGCAGGGCAGAAAAAGCTGGGGGAAATATGGGGAAAACACACTCTGAAAATGTTGTCTAACAGGATAAAGAACATTACTACAAGTTAGTATGAAGATGGTACTTAACACCAGTATGATTAAATCAAATAAAAAAGGAATATTCAGTGTTATGTTGTAGGGGATGCCAGGAAACTGGAACGTATGTTCACATGTGTAAATACATACAAACCTTTTGGCAAAGGGTGTTTAAGGAGATCACAAAAATCACTGCGTTAAAGTTGACCAAAGGTACAGAGGTAGCATCGTGATCAATTTATGATGGGGTGGAAGGTTCACAGGCTATGAAGGACATGCTCACAAATTTATTGACAGCTGAGCAATTTATTATAGCTAGGAAGTGGAAGGGGCAAGGTGAATATAGAATGAAAGAATGGTATAAAGAGGTGTGGGATATAGCTATTAATGATAAATTAACATGTGCTATTAAGGTAAGGCGGGGAATATGCAGGATAAATGATTTTGAGAAGATATGGAAGGTATTTGTAGAATTTGTAGTTAAAATGGAAAGGGGTCAGACCATTTTGAAATTTTGGGAGGTTGGATAGTTATAATGGAATGGTCTAAGGGGTGCACATTTTTATTTCCATTTATTTATTTATTTAAGCAAGCAAGCAAGCAAGCAAAACATAACTATTTTAAGGAAAGAAAGCAAATAAATACAAATATGGAAATAATTTTACTATAGAAAGGACTGGTTTGTTGCAATGGTTAAGTAACAGCTTGGACCTGTGCAAGTCCTTTGATTTCAGGGTGCCCCCTCTGCCTAGATGGGGCTGCAAGAGAGATTTTAAGCTCCTGCCTCTTTTCTCCATTTTGCAAACTCTGCAGACCTATATTCTCAGACATGCTGTGCCTTCATCCAGCTGGGCAAAGATGGAAAACTGCCAATCTGTGATACAGGACAAAGAAGCAATTTCTCAAAGGGTGATAGATTGCATGGAAGCTCATGAAATATAGATGGATTATCAAATTTAAGTCACGTCAGAAGTATTTACCTTCCATTAACTATCATAAATCATGCAGTAATTTTGTTTTAAATAACTTTTTGAAGAATACCATGAATTGAGATTCCCGTCCTTCACTTCTTATTTGTGCTTTGGGCCTCAAGTCACACAGCCATACTAGAGAGCAGCTGTGGGGAACCTTTGGCCCTCCAGATGTTGCTCAACTGCAGCTCAAATCATCCCTGGCCGTTGACCAGGCTTGCTGAGGCTGCTGGGATTTGTAGTTCAGCCCAATTTGGAGGGCCAATGGTCACACCTGCTATAGAGGAAAAGTTCAGAAGAAAGTAACTCAAGAGCAAAGCAGGGCTCTAGAGCAATAGCACTCTGCTGCGCATAATTCAGAGAGGCATATTTGCTCCTGGTAGCACAGTATATAGCAATCATCATAGCTGCTGATAGGCTTCTCCTCTGTTAATTTGTCTAATTCCTTTCCTATCTTTGAGTAGAAACTGTGCTCTACAGGGAGCAGTCAGGAGCATCTCTGAGCATTCAGGAACCAGGAAGAAGTATTCTGATCTGCTCCAGTGTTTCCTTTTGCTTCCTGAGTTCTCTCCCCCTCCCTCCTGGCAATCTCTACTTGCAAAGTCGCCTTTTTGCCCCTGCTGCAGATGAGTGGGTGTTTTTTTGGGGGGGAATAAAGGTTTGGTGGGGGACTGGTCTGGTCGGTGGATTAAACCCATTTACCTCAGAATTTGCCCTTTGGAAAAGATCCTCAGTTGTCTAAACAGATCTACTAACACAAGAGCAAGAGAATGTGGTTCCTCTTGCTTGCCTACAATTCAGACATTGTAGTGACAGTCATGGCGGGCTGGAAAAAGTTTTGGGCAGGTGTTGGACATGTGGTGCTTAAGGGGGTGGACAAATTTGGGAGAAGTACAATGACAGTATCTATTAGTAATCCACATAATACCAGATCATTCCTTCCTGTGCTTCAAAGCACAGTAACCCTGATATTAACTTAATGAGCACATAACAAATCATTTATTTTGTTTAAGAATAACAGAGTGCCTTGTTCAAAGGGGGCTTCCAGAGGGGGGCAGAATCCATTGGTGCTGTTTGAAAAGAACCCTTCAGAGCTTTGCTCAAAGGAATCAAGTTGATATTTGCTCTAAATATAGATATTTTGGAACTTCTATGGTTCTGCTGGAAGACCCCCTTGGGTGAGTTGTTGCATGTTAATTAAAAGGCGAGTGTTAAATTCTAAACTGTAACATCCTTTCTTCAAATTGTGAAATTATCACCAGGGTTTAAAAGGCGCTAAATAAAAAGAAAGTAACATAGATTCAAAAAGAAGTAGAAATAGTGCCAAGCACTAGTCAGATGTCATATGAAGGAAAGTTTAATTTATAGAGAGTAAAGCAGACAACATTTGAGCATTGACTGTGGTGGTGGGGAAGTGGTACAAAGTGGGTGGGGCCAAACCACACATATACCCCATTCTCTCTCACACACACATTCTCCCCTTTTCCCATTTGCCTTCCTTGCTGAAGTTAATGAACAGAGAGGACATGCACCAGGCTGGCCATGTGTGAATAGAACTCTCTCTACCGGTGTGGCCAGTTTGCTGCAGGTGGGAGGCAGTGGAGAAAGTGGTCTTCGGGAGAGTGCTAGAAGCAAATATTATCAAAGCACATTTCTTCTCCAGAGCTGCTGAAAATAAGAATAATGAACATTTTTTATAGTATAGTACTAGTAAGAGACTTAAAGGTAAAGGTAAAGGGACCCCTGACCATTAGGTCCAGTCGTGACCGACTCTGGGGTTGCGGCGCTCATCTCGCATTATTGGCCGAGGGAGCTGGCGTACAGCTTCCGGGTCATGTGGCCAGCATGACAAAGCCGCTTCTGGCGAACAAGAGCAGAACACGGAAACACCGTTTACCTTCCCGCTATTTATCTACTTGCACTTTGACGTGCTTTCGAACTGCTAGGTTGGCAGGAGCAGGGACCGAACAACAGAAGCTTACCCCGTCGCGGGGATTCGAACCGCTAACCTTCTGATCGGCAAGCCCTAAGCTCTGTGGTTTAACCCACAGCGCCACCCACGTCCCTAGTAAGAGACTTACACAGGGGTAAAACTAGTGCCATTCAATAGAAGTGAGCAATGGTATTTAAGGGTGAAAATATTGTTGGAACAAGGATAGTGTTGTGCAAAATGAACCCTCAGCTGTGTAGCCAAAGCAGAATGTCAGCGAGTTGATGGGATGCTTGATTATATAAAAACAAGCCTTTCATGTTGGCTCTTATTGGGCCTTGGTGGCATGTATGGATGGTACTGTTGTGGCCTTCTGAGCAAACTCATTCTGCTCTGCTCTGAGACTTGCTCCCTTTCCCTTTCCCTTCTCTGGCTGTTCTCTGTTCTCCTGTCAGTTCCTTCCAGGTGTGGGGACTTGGGGGCTCCACCCTTCATTAGCTTCCCAGCTGTTCAGCCCCAGCAGGTGAGCTCCTATGACTCTGTCTTGTGCTCTGCTGTGACTTGGCCAGAGGCTGCTTGGCTTTCTCCAGTGCCACTGGCCCTGTCACATCCGATTAAAAAGCTCTAATGGGAGAGGAAGCCATTGAAAGCATATTTGTAGAATGCTTTTTGCTCTGTTACGTGAAGCAAATGCCTTGTGTGTGTGGTTTTTTTTGTGGGGGTTGGCAGACTATTGACAGACTGCTTGACTCCTGTCTTTGTTCTGTGCTTGGTCACCTACTTGTTTCCCCCCTTTCCTCATCCTCCACACTTCCAGTCTCCAGTACACCCCAGCTCTTCCCCTCCTCTGAGGTGTATCTGGTTGTCCACCACCAAGATCGCAGAGTCTTGCAGTCAGCTCGGCAAGTTCCATGTATTCCATCATCTTCATTTGCCAGTCTTCAACTGTAGGCATATCCTGAGTTTTCCATTTTTTTGCAATTAAAATTCGTGCAGCTGTTGTGGCATACAAAAAGAAAGTAGTATCTTTGGGAGGGATTTCTCCCCTTATTATTCCAAGTAGAAAGGCTTCTGGTTTCTTAATAAAAGTGTTTTTCAACACTTTCTTCAACTCATTATAAATCTTTTCCCAGAGGTCTTTTACTTTGGGGCACGTCCACCACATGTGGCAAAAGGTTCCTTCTTTCTCTTTGCATTTCCAACATTTGTTATCCGCAGTATGATACATTTTTGCAAGTTTTTCAGGTGTTAGGTACCATCTATACATCATTTTCATTATATTCTCTCTCAAAGCAGTACATGCAGTAAATCTGGAACCTTTTTTCCACAACCTCTGCCAGTCTACCAACATAATATTGTGCCCAACATCTTTGGCCCACTCAATCATTACTGACTTCATTTGTTCATCTTTCGTATGCCACTCCAGCAATAAATTGTACATCTTGGAAAGATTTTTAT
Organism: Darevskia mixta; assembly: GCA_034641385.1. Lineage (NCBI taxonomy): Eukaryota > Metazoa > Chordata > Lepidosauria > Squamata > Lacertidae > Darevskia > Darevskia mixta. Next base: position 4,179,085 of record JAWWNH010000073.1, on the reverse strand, counting down.
ACTTAGAGTCCAATAATTCCGTTTCCAGTCTGGATTTTTCTGATTGAAAACCTGTTTTTTTCTTATCTTCTTTAAACATTTCATAAATCTGATGATATTGTAAACAGTCATTTAACTTGTCTTTCAACTGTTCATATGATTTTAAACTAAACTTGTTATCATCTTCCAACAATAGTTCACTATATTTCAAACACTTGGTTTCCATATTTAACCTTTCGTGGGCCTTGGCCTCTAATGGTGAAATCCACGTAGGTGTTTTCTTTCTGGTAGATCTTTATATCTTATCCAGACATTAAACAATGATTTTCTGATTATATGATTCTTAAAACCTCTGTGGGCCTTAATCTATATGTAAGCATGCCAACCAAAGACATTACCAAAACCCTCCAGGTCTAGCAGATCCGCATTCTCCAAGAGAAACCATTCTTTAAGCCAGCAAAAGGCTGCAGCTTCAAAGTAAATCTTCAAGTCTGGTAGGGAGAAGCCACCTCTTTCTTTCACATCAGTTAAAATTTTAAACTTAATCCTTGGTTTTTCCCCCTGCCATATGAACTTGGACAATGCTTTCTGCCATTCCTTAAAACATTTCAAGCTGTCAATGATAGGCAACATTTGGAATAAAAACAACATTCTTGGCAACACATTCATCTTTACCACTGAAATTCGGCCCAACAGTGATAACTTCAAATTTGACCAAATATCAAAATCTCTCTTAATTTCATTCCATAACTTGTCATAATTGTCTTTGAACAAATTCCATTTTTTGCAGTCAAATTCACACCTAGATACTTCACCTTTTTAACAAAGTTCAAACCAGTGTTAACCTCCAAACTTTTATTCTCTTGAAAGATTTTTAGTCAAAACTTTGGTTTTACTCTTATTCAATTTAAAGCCTGCAAATTGTCCAAACTCCTGAATTATCTCCAGTGCTTTACCTGCACTGGATTCTGGGTTTTGTGGTGTCAGCACTAAGTCATCCGCAAAGGCTTTTAGTTTAAACTGTTTCGAGCCTACAACAATACCTTTTACCTCATCATCATTTCTTATCATATTCAGCAAGACTTCCAGTACCAATATAAAAAGCAGGGGGGGAGGGGGCACCCTTGTCTGGTTCCTTTTTCAATTTTAAGCTCCTCTGAAACCACATTATTAACAATGATTTTGGCTTTTTGCTCACTATAAATTGCATTAATACCGTTTAAAAAGTTTTGGCCAACCTCCATATTAAGCAAATTCATCTTCATAAAACTCCAAGATACATTATCAAAGGCTTTCTCCACATCTATAACCATCAAAATAGCTTTACGGTCTTTTTTAGCTTCTAATATTTCTAAAATGTCTACAACATTTCTCACATTATCTTTCATATGCCTACCAGGTAGGAAACCTGCCTGGTCCTTATTTATATACTCATTCAAGACCTTCTTCAGCCTTGTAGCAAGAATATTTGCAAAAAATTTATAATCCACATTGAGCAATGAGATTGGTCAGTAATTTTTCACTTGAGCTCTATCCGTATCTGGTTTTGGGATCAGAGTGATAAAAGCATATTTCCAGGTCTCGGGTGCTTGGCCCCCCCTCAGTATCTTGTTGCATACATCCATCAACGGTTGAATCAGCCAGTCCTTCAAAGTTTTATAGTATTTGGATGTCAAACCATCTGGTCCTGGGGCCTTGCCAATTTCCATTTGTTGAATAGCTTTCTCCACTTCTTGTCTAGATATCAGGTCATTGAGGTTTTTTTCTGTGGGAATTTTCTGCAAACCTTTTAAGTCCACAAACTGTTTTAATTTATCTTTATCCTCTTTCTCTCTTCTGTACAATTGCCTGTAATATTTTTGGCATTTTTTTCTAATCTCTGTAGGGTTCTCAATAGATATTCCATCGACCCTCTTGCCCCCTGCTTTGGTTTCACACTGTAGTTCCACACAACTTGGTGTTTGGCCAACAGCTAATTATTTCACTAATTTGGGAGAGCACTTTGATTACCAGTGAATATATTGATTAAACAAGCAGGCTGAGAGAAAGAGAGACTGCTGTTCAAAGGATGGGCTTTTTTTGGCATTCCCTGAAAAAGGAACACCACAAAAATGCAATGAAGATCAGTTTGAGCCATTCATTCCAAGAACAGGGAGAAGGATGTTGGGCTGAGTCCAGCTGAGGGAGCTTAGCTTGCTCATTGAAACTGTAGGACTTAAAAAACAAAAACTAAAAACCTCACTCATTTAACTGGGGGAGGAATTAAGTGTCACATCAAAATGAGCATCCTGTCAGTGCAACCGGTTCTGCTTGTTTAATGAAATGACTTCCCCTCTTCCTGCCGGCGTGTGCTGTTGCAGGTGGGGAACAGAGCTACTTCATTTCTCAATCTTCCAAACCACCCTTTTCAACCTGGTGACCTCCTAATGTTTCAAGTGTACAGCTTCCATTGTCCTCAGCCAGTACGGGAATTGCAGTCCAAAATGTTTGAAGGGCACCTGTTAAGGACCCCTGGATGGTTAAGTCTGGTCAAAGATGACTATGGGGTGCAGTGCTCATCTCCGCTTTCAGGCCGAGGGAGCCAGTGTTTGTCCACAGACAGCTTTCTGGGTCATGTGGGCAGCATGACTAAACCACTTCTGGTGCAACAGGACACCATGACTAGTGCCAGAGCGCACGGAAATGCAGTTTACTTTCCTACCACAGCGGTACCTATTTATCTACTCGTGATGGTATGCTTTCAAACTACTAGGTTGGGAACGGGAGCTCACCCCATTGCACAGATTTGAATGACTGACCTTCCGATCAGCAAGCTCAAGAGGCTCAGTGGTTTAGACCACAGTGCCACCCGCGTCCCTGGTACCTGGTAGCAGAAGGCTTCTCCAGACCACACACCATGCTTCCGTGCTCCCCTCTCACAAGTAGCATAATACTTTACTTCCTAGTTTGACCAAACTCTTATGACTGAATTGTCAAACTATGATTTGAATGAGCTCTTCAAACCAGGATTGCAAGTCATAGCTTGCAATGATATTTGCAAGTTTGGAGCAAATATGGTGGTGCATTCAAGCCAGGAATAATATGTTTTAAGCCTTGTGCACGAGGAGAGAAGAAATCACAGGGCTTGTCTCTGATCCCCCAAAGCACAGTTTGACCCATGGTATCTGAATGTAACCTTTGGCCTGGCCCTGACTGTTTTGCAGGGATGTTTCTAGTCCCAGTTTCTGCTTTGTCCAGCCATTTACAACCAGCCAAGGAGGTTTAAAATGAGTCCATAGTTTGATCACGCCACAGATGTTGTTGGACTCTCATCATCGCTGGCCACTGCCCAAAGGCTTAAAGGCAAGACCCAAAACAACTAAAGATAGGCTTTAAAACAAAACAAATAAATACCCAAGGCAGAGACATAAATAAAATAAAACCAAGAAAGGGACTAATCACAGCAGAGCAGGTGGAGCAAAACAAAGAAGAGGTAAAGCTGCGTGGATCCTCAGGAGACCTGTGGCTTCTCATGGTTAGCACAAGGCCACGGGCATAAACCTCTGCTGGGAGGAGATGTTGCAGCTCCGGGTCCAGGCAGGCAGCTGTTGAAGCTGTAAGCTTGAGCCATGATGAAGCAGCAGCAGGAAGTGTAGCAGGGACAAGATCCTGGTCCATTGACTAAGAAAGGTACTATTACCAAGCCGCCAAGCTTTACAAAATGTTGCTCCTGTTCAGGGTGCTAGCCAGCCAGCCAGCTATGCCCACCTCCAGGATCAGAGCTGCCAACTTATGCCAAAGATTGAAGGGGCCTGGCATTGCGCATGAGATGTCAGGAGGAGGCTGAACATGGTGCGGCTTCCATGGCAGGAAGCTCCTCTCTCGCGCTCGGGCTCTTTGCATGACAGGTGGAGGAGCCACCAGCCACTGAAGTCATGCCACCCTCAGCTCCGCCCTCAGCCTCCTCCACCCCCTCAACATTGGGAGCCCCCAGCCCTCTCCTAAAGGATATTGTGGGGGCCCAAAACAGATTGGCTGCCACGAGCTGGTGCCCCTGTCTGGGATATGCTGCTCTGTGCTCCCAGTTCCCATGTTGCTTTTCCAGCGGACACTCAGCATTCTGCGGCTGCTGAGTATGCTCAGTCCTCATTGGACTATTTGGTGGGGGTGGCAGGGGGGTGTCTCCTTAGGAGGTCTTTGCAGAACATGGTTCTCTCTCCTTGCTCAATTTAAACATCACAACAACCTCCTGAGATCTCCCTGAGCTTGCTGATGCCTTCCCCTTGTTTCTCACTAGGCCTGTTTGGCTCAGTTTCCGTCAACACCTCTCCCCACACCCCAGATCTGCCATGAGAGGGAATGATACCTGACTTGGCCACTGCAGAAGCCTCCTAAGGGCTACTGCCACTGGTCTGGTGCTGCACTTCTGTAATTCCCTTCTGTCCCTGAAGAGGGTGCTTTGAGACTTGCTAGTGCCGCTTCAGCTTTTCTGGATCACATAAAATAAGACTTAAAATAAGGCTGTTCTGCAATAATAGAGTTGGAAAGGGACCTCATCTAGTCCAGCTGCCTGCCAGTACAAGGAGCGCACTAACTGTTACAGCATCCCTGAGAGGCAGCCTTTGCTTGGAAACCTGCCGTGAAAGAGAGTCTGCCACTTGTCATGGGAATGCCTCCCACCATTGAAGAGTGTCTACTGTCAGGGATGCACTTTCTAAATCCATTTTTTATAATTTCAACCTGTTGGATCAGGTCCTACCCTCAGAAACAACAGAAAGCAAATTTGCTCCGTCATCTATGTGGTAGCCCTTCGAATATTTGAAGAGAGCTATCATATCACCTCTTAATCGTATATAATTATGATGGGCCCCATTAACTACAAACCCCAAAAATTGGGATCCTCTCCAAACCTGTGCAAAGGTTTTGCAGTTGTTTTGCAGAGTTTTGCAGTGGAAACCCCACATTTTGCAGCACCCCAAAAGCTGAGCAATTGCTGCTTAAACCTATGGTCATAGATATCACCCCAAAACCCAACATTGTCTGATTCAGTCCAAATCCATGCCAAAGTTTGGCAACAGTTTTGCAACATTTTGCAGTGAAAACCCCACATTTTGCAGTACTCCACTAACTGAGTTTAAAGCACACATACTTAGAATATGCCCCAAAGAGCCCTTCAGGATTGCCTTCAGAGTAGTCAGACATAGGATTTCATTATGGTATGTCAAGACATAACTCTGTCCCTTTGGAAACAGAACTTGTAAGACAATAATTTCATATATGGAGTTGTTTTTTCAAAGTCCCTTTTTATAGCATTAAAACCAAAACAAAAAGCTGTTTCTTGCTATTCCAGTTCCAGTGCCAACGTTTTACAATTGTTTGCAGCGTTTTGTAGTGGAAAACCCATGTTTGGCAATCATTTATTATTATTTTTGCAGCGTCCCTTGAAAAGTGACCTACTAAGGGTTTGGTCTTTCTGGTCTCTTCAGATCCAGTCTTGTCCAGTTGCCTCCAAAGCTATTTTTTTTTAGGCATCATCTCCCATGGAGTTATTTCTTAAAGTATTTTCAGCAGTTAAAGTTTGATTCAAAAGGACCTGAACGAATTGCAGAAGCATAGTGTGTGATGAGTGAATGAAAACAGAACAGTCTGTAGACTGTATGAGCATATTTTTAAAGCTTTAAGATTAAAACAGCATTTATAAATTGTAACGTGTGGTAAAATTGAGTCTTCAGGAAGAGAGCAATGCAGTACTTCTATGGTTTCCTTACCAGAGTTACCTCCCCAATTCTCTCCTCGCCCACATTGCAAATTAGGGGTGTAAGAACATGGTCCTATTGAACAATGGCTAGAACTGGCCCTGTCCCATTGAAGATAATGAACATGCATAGGAATTGCACTAGAAGGGGTCAAACATTTTGTTACTACTTCATTTACCTCCACTCTGCATCTTGTTACAGTGGAGTTTTTGCTTTGTTTTGCATTAATGTTGCCTATTTTAACAATGCAGAACAGTGAATTTTGACTGAGGCAACTGCATGATAAATTGACCAAGCTGAACTGAGGCTACCACAAGTATAACAATACTTCTAATGAAAACCCTCTTTTCACCCATGTTTTAGCTTCTTATCCTGATGGATTAAATTAAAGGCCTCTCTCAGCAACCAGCACAGCAATAAATTTTAAACCATTCTTTGTGCTTGACTACTTTTTTTAGATGGCAAAAAGCCTATGTAAGTAGTTAAGCGCATTTGATCGATAGGGGAATCCGGCTGTTTTGATCTCAGCGGATGGCTTCATCGATTTAACTCAACTCAACATAAATGCCCAGATCTTGGCTAAGGCTTTGGCGGGGGTGAGCAGCAAACCATGTGTCTCAAAACCTGGAAAATCTGCGACCTGCCAAGCTGAACGCAGACTGTAGCCACGTACGGCTTGATTTTGTGTGTGTGTTTAATTTTCATTTATCCAAGAGAAAAACAATACAATGTCTGTGAGCAATACCTGCCCCTGCAGTTGAGTGAAAGAGCCTTAGGGGATGTGGGAGCTGCGCAGAAGAGCTGTTATCCCAGCAGGAGTTATAAGCAACTGAGAGTCTTGGATCCTCACATCCAGCTCCTCCTCTTCCTGGCCCCTGCTGGGTCATCACTTACAGGTGGACTCCTGGCAATAGAGACTGCTCACTTGGCTGTCAAAGAGAGAGAATCAGGGCTCAGTCAGAGGGATTGGGCTGAGGGGGGAGGTTAAAGTCAAGACTTCATGAGACAAGCCACCTTCGGCTGCCTGGAACTATTGCACATTCTTCCAGGCCCTTAGTTGTAGCAGGGTTCTCAATGGGGCGTCTTGGGTCTTTCTTAGAGATCTTCCTGCCGTCTGCGTGAAGTGAGAGGTCTGTTTGAGAAACCATTTTTGAGAAACAGTCTACACTTATTCAGCAATGGCAATCCTTCCTCTGGTGGGGTCTCATTGAATTCTGATCAGCAGTTCCTTTCCCTTTTGTCTGTAAATAAAGGTGTGTTCTGTACGTTATTTTTGGAGAGGTTTCCCCCCTTAATATGAGACAATTCTCCGTTGGCCAAGTAACATTTTATTTTCAACACTACATTTTTTTGCTTTAATTATCAGAGAATTTTGTGTGTGTGTTTCACAAGTGACTGCAAAAAGATACTGTATGACTTGTATGAACACTTTGGAAGCAAGACTTCTCTTCTCAAGGGAGACATTTTCTTTTCGTTCTTTTGAAAAACAGCACAATTTCAAAGGATCTCCCTGCCTTCCATGTATATGTAATAAGGCTCCAGATTTTAATCCACATCAAATTTCTGAGGAAATTCTTTCAATGTTCCTGATCTTTAGAGTATAGAACATGGAGGTGACCTCCTCTGAACTGATTAAGTCAAGCCTGTCCAGCTTTTGATTGATGGGGAGGGAGAATTCAGTTTGGTCCACATTTCATACTGGAACAATACATGAACAGAAAGGCAGCTATACTTTGAAATTCACACTTCTGGTTTTTCAGAGAATCATAGAATCATAGAGTCAGAAGGGTCCCTGAGGGTTATTTCATCCAACCTCCTGCAATGGTGGCTCCATTTGATTTGATGGGTGAATCTGCCAATTTTGGTTACTCCTAATTTCTTATTATTTCCATCCTTAGGTTAAGTTTACCTTATTTCTGGATCAGTTTGTGATTATGATTATTATTTTTTAAATCTGCAGAACTCATCAGTGTGCACTTTTCCTAATACACACATTTCTATACACATTTCAATTTCATTTAATGCATCTTTGTATATTATATTCACTAATATCTGCATCAGAGTCTGAACTGCTCCTGTCATGGGTTCCTCCTGCTCACTAAACCCTGTTGTCCCTTTGGTATCCAGCACCTCCTCCCAGTCGTCTCGCTCTGACCTCTCCTCACCAAACCCCTGGCTCGGAGCCTTCCTCCTCTGGGGGTTCCCTTGGGGGTTCCCCAGCTGGTGCCTCCCAGCACTCCTCTTCGTCCAGCCAGTCCCTGGCAGTAGCCAATGTGGGGGTGGGGAGGTTGAGGTCAAGGACATGAGCGCATGCAACCATTCCAGCAGTAAAATGACAACCCCAGCTTGGATTCATGTCTTTGGCTGTCCAGCTTGCAGTTTGATAAGAAAGATCATAATTTCTGTCATCCTCTCATGCAGGAAAAGAAGACGATGGCTCTGGCACACACACAAATGACCAGGAAAGCACAAAACACACCAAATTGAGCTCTGTCATTCCCCATCTTTTGTTCTTCACACCAGTCACACGTCTGTGCTCTGTGATTTTCTACCAGGCACCTTTACATATAAACATCTGCTTAGCCCCAAACCACCTGCTATTTCTGCAATGGTGGGGTTGAAGTCTGCATGTAGCACAAATCGTGCTAATTATTAAATAGCTTTCCTGGGAAGAGTAATTTCATTCTTGCTTTGGGGTGACTTTTTGGGGAAAGGGATTTGGCATAGTAGTCTCCTTTAATTTCAAGTATACTAAGCCATTCTTAATTTTACAGCCGGTGTTGTTTAAAACTAAACATGTTTAAAGGCTTCATAATGTATTAATAAAACATGTCCTGAATTTTCTTCCAGATACTTTGAGACAGATGAGACAGATGTGAATTCAGAGACTGCAGAAGTGCCCCCAATACTTGTGTGACACATATGCACTCTTGTGGCTGGGACTGGGCTCAGCGACACCTTTTTTCCATTTGTCTGACTAGCTAGACCTTGCAGAGGAGCCAGGGTGGTGTAGTGGTTAGAGTGTCAGATTAGGACCTGGGAGACCAAGATTCAAATCCCCATTCAGCTCACTGGGTGACCTTGGGTCAGTCGCTGCCTCTCAGCCTAACCTACCTGGGAGGGGATGTTGTGGGGAGGAGGGAAACTATGTACGCCACCTTGAGCTCCTTGGAGGAAGGAGGGATACAAATGCAATAAATAATAAATTAATGAATTATCTCACCCTCCTCTAAGCAGCTCAGGGTGGTGCATGCTCTCCTTCCCTCTCACCAGTTTTATCAGCACAATAGCTCTGCTATTTCTCAGTGCAAGGCTCCTCACGGTATTGATTGGCTGGCCTTTGTATGTCAGAAAGCCCCCCAACCCAAAGTACAAAAGAGAAAAAGAGAGGGGGGGTGGGTTGGTTCTTGCACCTGTGTGAAGGAGGGAAAGCCTTGAAACAGTAAAGAAGCTAACTTTTACTCAGATAATCATGCCATCTAATTTTGTCAAAACAAAATAAAAAATAAAAAAAATTCCTTCCAGTAGCACCTTAGAGACCAACTAAGTTTGTTCTTGGTATGAGCTTTCGTGTGCATGCACACTTCTTCAGATACACTGAAACAGAAGTCACCAGACCCTTATATATAGTGAGAGGGTGGGAGGGGTATTACTCAGAAGGGTGGTGGGAATGGGTGATAGGCTGATAGCTGTGGTAAACCCAGGGCCGGCGCGTCCATTTAGGCGAACTAGGCAATTGCCTAGGACACCAAAATGGAGGGGGCGCTGGCCAGCCTGCCCCCCGCCCCCCGCCGCCGCCCGGTGCCGCCCCAACCAGCGGCGGAGCAAGCAGGTTGGGGCGAAAACCGCGGCGGCGAGGGCGCCAAAATGGAGGGGGCGCTGGCCAGCCTGCCCCCCGCCGCCGCCCCAACCAGCGGCGGAGCAAGCAAACCGTGGCAGCGGGGGGCGCCCGGCAGGGCAGGGGGCGGGGCACCACTCCGCAATGTGCGTCATACGTAATGACATCACGTGGCCCGCCCCCTCGCCTAGGGCGCCAAAATTGCCAGCACCGGTCCTGGGTAAACCTGTTGATGACTGTTAATGACTGCAATTATTCTTACAGGAAAAAGCAAGGGGTGAGAAGGTTAAAAATAGCTTTGTCATGTATAATGAGATAAGAATCCAATGTCTTTGTTCAGACCAGGTCTCTCCATGGTTTTAAGCTTGGTAATGAGTTGCAATTCAGCAACTTCTCTTTCCAGTCTACCGGTATTTCTGAAATTCCTTTGCAATAAGACAGCTACTTTGAGATCTTGTATAGAGTGTCCTGGGAGATTGAAGTGTTCTCCTACTGGTTTCTCTGTCTTGTGATTCCTGATGTCAGATTTATGTCCATTTATCCTTTGGCGTAGGGTTTGGCCTGTTTGTCCAATGTAGAGAGCTGAAAAACTAATTTTGTGTACGGCGTATTGGAAAAAGTAATCCCGAATCAAAGAGTCTTCTTTTTGTCCCTTTCCCAGTCCTTCGTTCTCACTTTCGACACCAGAGCAAGACACATGGGTTGGTGCAGGAACAAGGATGCACCTTGTGGCAACTGCTTCCTCCCCAAACCCTCCTCTGCCTTTCCTACGTGCGTCCCTCTCTGGCCTCAGAAAGTCATCTTGGTTCTGTTCTGGGTGAAGGAACAGCTCAGCTTCCAGCCTGCAATCTTCCAGCCCGTGGAGATTCTTCACAAGATGACACATTAGATTTTGTTTCGAAAGGAGGTCTGGAGCTTTTGAAATGATCCTAGAGCACTTCTCAGCTTCCCTCTCCTTCTGAAGTTAAAAAAAAGTGACACACTGCATGCAATAGTCTTTGGCATTCTAAATTTGGTTTCTGTAAAGTCTGGCGATGCATCGGGAGAATGGCTGAAGCTCATTGGCAAGGCAGGTACTTTGCATGCAGGAGCATCCCAGGTCCAGCTGTTGGCATTTCCAGTTGAAAGGATGAGGTAGCAGGTGGTGGAAACAGAATTCCTGCCTGAGATCCCACAAAGCTGCTGCCTGTAGAGGAGATAGACCAATGCTTTTTAGGAGAAAGCAGTGCTATTTTTCTAGGAAAAAGAGGTGCCAGAACTCACCATGAGCACCTCCCGCGTTCTCTTGGAATGGCAATGGTGCCCACCTGAGAGGTGCCGGAACTACGTTCTAGCTGAAAAAAAGCCCTGGGAGAGACTATAATTCAATTAATGCTTTATATGCAGAAGGACCCAAGTTCAATCCGTAGCAGCATCTTCGGGTAAAAGGATACCAGGCAGCAGAAACGACGAGGAAGGGAGCTCTGCCCAATATTTTCAGAGCCTTTTATTATTTTCTTTATTTCAGATGTTGCTCTTCCAGCTCCCCTAATCCACCGTGAATGGCCTTCCTGGCTGAGGCCAAAAGCATTTGGAGGTCATCACATTGGCTGACCTGGAACAGACCTAGATGGGAACCTAGTCTTAATAATCATCATATTTATTTTATTTAATATATTCATAACCTGCCTTTCTCCCAGGTTGGGCTTCAAGGTGGCTTACAATGTTTCAAAACATCAATTATAAAGTGCAGAATAATAAAAACAATCTGGTTAAAAACAGTAATTAAAATACATCACAACATATCTAAAGATAGCAATTAAAATTTAACTTGCCCTGACAGCAGCAAAGTGGAGCTAATGCTTCACTTTATCCTAATAACTCTCTTAAAGGCTCATTTTCTGAATGCCTTAGCTATGCTCCTGTTTGATCACCTTCCATCCTTGTGCTATCATTTATTTTCAGCTGAAGTGCTGTGACCAACAAAGCTGACAATTTGTTGTTATTATTTATTTTAAAGATGTGTACCCCAGTTCCCCCTCTACAAAGGAGTCGCAAAGAGAAAGAAAGAAGCAGCAAACATAAATGCAGATATTCTGACCTTTAAAACACAGATAAACTACAGATGGCAGTAAAAACACAAAAGAGCAGCACTAAACCATCACTGCATGGAGGAGCAGCAGAATTGAAAGCATGGCTTCCCATGCATGAGCTCTAACTTGGGCCTGCTTTGCTCCAGTGCTGTTTTTCTAGGAAAAGAGGTGCCAGAACTCACCATGAGCGCCTCCCTCGTTCTTTTAGAATGGCCCTGGCACCACCTGAGAGGGGCCAGAGCTGAGAAGAGCCCTGCTTTGCTCCTCCTTGAAACAGTGCTACACCTGATCCAATGCAGCTAGTAGGTGGAGTGAGGCCACCGCCTGAGGCAGCAGAAGCCCCTGGAGTGGCAGCCCCATTCTTTTCTGTGAAACACCCTGAGACCTCCAGGTATAGGGCAGTATATAAATAATAATAATAATAATAATAATAATAATAATAATAATAGGCGCCCCACCTGCCCTCCCGCCTCTGCCAGCAATGGAAAATGGGATGCGCCGCCCCTGACCTGAACCAAGGACCGAGGTTTGCTTCACTCCCAACAAAGACATTTGGTAGGCAAAGCTTGCTCTTGGCTTACTGTTGGTGGTTTGTTTGGCGCAAAATAAGCCCTTTCCCCTGGCTCAGAGGTCATGCTGAGCCAGGGAGCAGGAGCAGGGAAGGGAGCTTCAAAAAGCACGGCCAACTGTCAACAATGGCTTGCCATAATGTGCAAACTGGGGGGAAGGGGGCTGAATTTGCAAACGGGTCTTTGCAGTTCTTTTTTTCTGGGAGTACTCAAGGGAGTACTTACATTTTCAAATATAAAATGTGGGCACTTACTGTAACAACTTCATGGTGAGTACTGGTACCTCTTTTTCTTTTGGTCATTGGTCATTGGTAACAGTTTTTTATCAGATTTTCCCCATAAAGGGTGTTTTCAGATTAAATTAGAGGGTGCCAGAATAGGGGCCTGTTATTTTGATGCCAGCAGTGTCATCATGTGGACACTGGGGGAAAAGCTTGCTTGTCCAAGAGGCACCGATCCCCTGGAAGCACCCAGCCTTGGTCCCAAGACTTGAGCAATCGAGGTCATGTGGTCATTGGCAGGGAGGAGGAACAGAAGCCACAGCGAAATGGCAAGACGGGGGCCATTAAAATGCTAATGCTACTTTTGTCTTAATAACTAGTATGCAGTTTGCTGTATAAAAAGCAACCACGGGTAAGAAGCATTTAATATGATCCCTGCTAAAGTGTATAAATTCCTCAGCGCTGTCCTCCCAGCTCATAAAACCCGGGAGAGTTTAGATCACTTGAGACTTACAGCTGTTATATTATATTGCAATTTGTGAAGGATGATAAAGGGGGATTTGCTGCGGCACAGATCCTCACCCTCTTTGCAAATGTGACACGAGGGATAAATGTAGGCAAGAACCCTGTCAGAAGAAATTATCTGGTGTCTAGCCCTGAAATTGCAGCGGCCTTCACCTTTTAAATATGTGCTGGAGCAGGCAGGCACATCACATTTCAAGGAGCTTTTCTGCAAAGGACATTTGGAAAAATTCCTCCAGATGGCAGAATTTCTGCTTAAATAGATCAGACTGGTGGAAAGAGGCAGAGTCACTTTTCCACATTCCCACGTGGAGGATTATCATTGTTATAATGACTGGTGCTTTGAAGTTTTTCTTTCCAAATGGACTGTTGACATAGAGGCTCTGGGGAAGAGCTTGAACACGGCTAATGCCTATGAGATTCAGGGATCATGAAGAGATCCCTGCAAAATCCCCCAGCCCTGGCTTTCTCCCTTTCTTTCTGTAACTATAATTCAGAGTATTACAAACTAGCAATAGAGAAGGAATTAATGTATATGGCAGGTCACACACCAACATTTTGCAAATGTTATAACTTCACCACAATCAGAATGTATTGCCCAACTTTCACACATTTATGTAGATATTATTTTATTATTTAATCTGATATATCTATACATTGCAGTGGATCAAGCCTTCTGGGAAGGGAAACATAGAACATGAAGAAAATTACTTTCCATTAATAATAATATATTCGGATTTCATTTCCTATATGTCAAATTCAAATACACAAAACTGTCTTTACCAAATCTCAAAATTTAGCTTTCATGGTGTGTTTTGCTGCTTTTATTTTTCTACATTAACTGCTCTATTTAATTGGAAAAAACAGCCTCTGTACTGCTCCTATGTTTTGTAACTGAGCTCTTTCCTGTTTGTTGGATGTACACAGCTTGAAATAAGAATAAGAATAAGAATAAGAATAAGAATATTCTGCTCATCTGACTGGGTTGCCCCAGCTACTCTGGGTGGCTCCCAAAAGAATATTAAAAGTATTTAAAATGCAATAAAAAACCCATAGTTTATTTATTAAAAATATTGAAATACAGGTGTTCATTTTTAAAAAATCAGAGTTGTTTACATGTGTACGCATGACACAGAAAAACACAGGAAAAAAACTTAAAACCAGACCTCAACAATTGTGAAAATATGCCTGCCTAAACCTGATGGAATAGAAGTTTCCAGCAGGCATTTAAAAGTTGGCACAGAAAGCGCCTGCTGAAACTCTAGTGGCAGAGCGTTCCACAAGACTGGGATGATGACACAAAATGTCAAATGAACCTCACTAACTTGGGGAATGACCAATGATGTTCCTGCAGATGATCTCAGCAATTGTGCTGGGATATAAGGGTTCAGGGGATCCTGAGGTACCCTGGACCTAAGTTGTTCAGGGCTTTGTAAATATATTCAAGGACCCTGAATATACAGTAAAATATTGTTAATAAATTTTGTGGGCTTCCAAAAGATGTTTGGAGCTCGAAATCAATATTTGTAGTCCCACAGGCAACAAACTTCCCATTTGTGACACTCTCCATCTCGCACCAGCTTGTATGTCTGAAGACTATATCCACACTGATACCCACAGACCGATTTGCCACAAGTCTTGCTGCCGTGCTAAGAATCCCAGCATGTTATCCACCTGCCCCCTGCAAACAGTCAGCAGAATAATTCGTGGGAGGTGAATGGTTTAGATGTGTGCCATTCCCGTCTTTAAGAAAAGAGGGTGGGGGGAGAGGAAGGTGTAGGCCCAGATCCCTTTCTCCTCCAAATGCACTACTTGCTCTTGCTGCTCAGGGCCGGCGTCCTAAGCATATCCGGCGCCGTGGTGCAAAGATCCCTCTGGCGGCACTCCCCCCCCCAGCAACTCCAAAACAAGGGAGGGGGTGGAAAATGTCCTCTGCCTCCCCCACCGCCCCGATCCCCGGCGGCGTGGTGCCGGCAATCAAGCAGGAAAACGTGCTGGCGGACATGTTCTCCGAGAAGGCAGCCGGGAAGGCTGCACGCCACCTTTCACCAGGAAGCAGGAGGAGGACAACGACCGGGAGCAGGGCCGTCTTTAGCAGATGCAGAGGCTTGGGGGGTGTATTTGTGCGCAGCTTCCTTCCTAAGCCTCTGCGGGGATCGCTCTCCTCCTGTGGAGGCTAGGGAAGGAAGCTGCACGCCCACCAGCCATATAGTTGGCGGGGCGCAGCTGGTGGGCGTGCAGGGAAAGGGGAGGCTGCCGGCAAAGCCGCGCAGCTCCCCCACTCACTAGGGCGCCCCTGAGAGGCCGGCGCCCTGGCGCAACGAACCACTAAGACCAATGGGAAAGACTGCTCTGTTGTGTCATTCGCAGCAGCAAGGGGCCCTGGCTAGGCCTCAGGAGCTGTAGGCAAACAGACACCACAGTGAGAAGGCACAGCAGGGCAATGCTGTCCCAGCACTCCAGAGGCTGGTGCCGAGATTTGCTGACTGCATGGTGACCGGCACTCCCAGGTGATTGCTGCATCGGCTGTGACATGACAAATCAGGTGAATAGTGAGATGGGAAGTCAGGCATGCAAATCTGGGAAGGGAGGGGGAGAGAAAACCCTGACCCCTTTGCAGCTGATCTGTGTCCTTGCCATGTCTCCTTTCGCTTCATTCCCACTGAGCAGATGCAGAGCACTCAGGGAAGGCCAAGCTACCTAGTTATTTATTACAGGCTGCACATAGGTCTAAACCCCTGAAAAGAATAGCCATCCCTCCCACACCTCTATGTGTGCCGGACAGCCAGAGCAGAGAAAGAGGCTGCAATCCTCTTCCTCCTTACCTGGGAATAAGTCCTGTAGAACTGTGGTTGGCCACAGATGGACCATTGGCCTGATCCAGCAGGTTCTTCTCATGTTCTTACTAGAATTCAGCAGGATCTACTTCTGTGCAGACATGTATAGAGCATAGGACCCAACTCCTAGAGACCAAGGTCCCTTGGCCCCCCCTAAAATATTTGCTCCTGCGGCAGGGAGCACCACCCTTTCCTGCACGCCCAGCAATCACAGCAAGGTCTTCTGCTAATGGCCTGAAGGGGTGGGCAGGAGCATGTGGGTGGAGAGGGCCCTTTTTAGGTATCCAGCTACCCTTGGTCAGCTTTCCCAAACCTTGATCCCCAGATGTTGTTGAACTGCAGCCCCCGTCATCCCTGAGCATTGGCCATGCTGGCCAGGAGTGGTGGGGCTCTCTGAGGAAGTCCCTAAGTTGTGGAACTCCCACCCCACAGAGGTGTGTCTAGTACCTTCATTGCACAGATTTTGGCAGATGCTGAAGACACACCTCTTTACCCAGGCCTTTTGGCACCTGAGATGTATGTTTTCACAACCCACCTTATTTCTGCAATTCTCAACTGTTTTTAATACTGTATTTTAATTGTTGTGACCCGCCTTGGACTCTTAGGGTTAAAGGAGGATAATAATAATAATAATAATAATAATAATAATAATAATAATAATGTAATAATAATAATACAGTCTAGCTGCATCTAAGGACCTCAGCTGCATCCTCAGTAAACCCAAGTTAACCATGTCCATTAATTTCCAGGGTCTGCTCTAAGTAGCATTTAGTTGGTATAGCCTAAGTTTTGGGAAGACTGTTTAAAAGAAATGTGGACTAGCACAGCCTAAAACATCCTGCAGGTTCAAGTTGTGGAGGTGCTGAACTGCGACTTCCCCAGATTTTGAAATTGGGGGTACCTGGATTGGACTGCAACATAACAATGGATCCACATCATCTCAAGGGCTGTCACATTGAAGAGGGAACAAGCTTGTTTTCTCCTGCTCTGGAAGGTAGGACTTGAACCAATGGCTTCAGGTTACAAGAAAAGAGATTCTGACTCAACATCAGGAAAAGCTTTCTGACAGTAAGAGCTGTTCGACAGTGGAACGGTCTCCCCCAGAAAGTGGTGGACTCTCCTTCTTTGGAGGTTTCAAAGCAGAGGTTGGATGACCATCTGTCTTGGATGCTTTAGCTGAGATTCCTGTATTGCAGGGGGTTGGACTAGATGACCCTTGAGTGCTCTTCCAACTCTAAAATTCTATGGTTTTATGATTCTCCAAAGCAGCCCCAGAAGAACTCAGTAAGAGACTTGCTTGTGGATTGATGCTGCCTAAGCTTTCCAAAGACAAATAAGGTGGTTTTAGCTCAATCTGTCCTTTCTGATGTTGGGTTTTCCCCTCTTTCCTTCTCTTTTATTTCTGCTGATGCAAGAAGAAGCTCATTCCCTCTTCACCTATTTTAATTGTCTGGGACGGCTGCGGTCTGCCATCTAGCTCAGAGCCACCACCTCCCTAATTGGACCACCCAAATGGCAGAGGCCACTGTCTCCCTAATCGCCGCCTAGACAGCCTTTGAACACCTGATCAGCTTAAACCTCCATAGCATCTTGGTTGGGATTTGCTCTGGGTTTTGGATTTGTAGCAAATAAAAGAGGCAATTAATGCCTAATCACATATGAAAAGGTAATGCAGTTGCCTCCTGCCTCCTTCAAGAAACAGTTCCAGAAACATATCTCTGTGGATACGTTGGATAACAAAATGCTGGATTTCCATAGAAGCCAAGGACTGTAACAACAAAGTTGTAATTTTAATTATTAGAAGCCCTTTTCTTCCCACTAGCTTTTACCCATCCATACACCTCCTTTCCAAAATTACAGGTAGTTATGGATCTAATTTTAGTCATCAGCCTTCTCTTACATTTCTGTTTTTCGTTGTTGTTGTTGTTGTTGTTGTTATAAAACTCTTACTAAATTTCTTGTTCTAAAGTATAAAGAAAAAGTTGAGAAAAGGTCAAGAGGGGCATAGGGAAAAAGTTAAGCGTATCCACCACCCCACTAATGCTTCCCCCCCTAAAAGTTGCTCTCCCCACTGCCGCTTTGCAGAGTAAACAGAGTAGTATGCAACTAAATTTTACTCAGGGCGGAGCAGCTGAAATCAATGAACATGACTAAGTTAGTTCCATTAATTTCAACAGGACTACTATGAGTAAAATTTAGTTTAATTGTGTTCAGACACCCCAGACCATTGTTTGCCACCCAAAGAACAAGATCACCCTCTAGTTTCATATATCTTAGCTAGAGAGATGCTGAAGTTGCAAGATCCTGTACCAAGCAAGGGATTAGATTAGGTTTCCTCTAGATTTCCCTTCCAACATTCTGTTATTTACACAGTTCTGCGTATCCTGTAAGCCCAGCTTCTGCATTCATAGCTAAATGTTCATCAAGAGCTATTTAGAGAATTTTCACTTCATGCTTTGCTGACCTAATGAACTGATTGCTGTCCCTTGGGGTCAGCATGGAAGAAGAACTTCCAGCTCCTCTCCACCTAGAATCATAGAATCATAGAGTTGGAAGAGACCACAAGGGCCATCCAGTCCAACCCCCTGCCAAGCAGGAAACACCATCAAAGCATTCCTGACAAGTGGCTGTCAAGCCTCTGCTTAAAGACCTCCAAAGAAGGAGACTCCACCACACTCCTTGGCAGCAAATTCCACTGTCGAACAGCTCTTACTGTCAGGAAGTTCTTTCTAATGTTTAGGTGGAATCTTCTTTCTTGTAGTTTGAATCCATTGCTCTGTGTCCTCTTCTCTGTAGCAGAGACCTGCTAAACATCTTTATAAAATTCTCAGAATTGGGGGGGGGGCATTTCCCACATTTTCAGACAGCAGTTTCCAAATGCTCTTCCTCTCCATGGAGCCCATGAAGCATTTCCAAATGAAAACTGTTGTTGACCCTAACAAAACTACTGGGTTGTCAGCACATTAAAACTGATTAAGATCAATCTAACATACTCTGGATAAATCGTATCCTTCTAACATGTGAGAGAAAACACATTTTGGCCCAGGGGGACATGTGACCCTATGGCAGCTAGTTTTAGCAACTGTCATACAAACAACTGCTGAAATTAGCATTTTGATGAAAATATTGACCGGCTATGAATAGCATCAAGTATGATACCTAATGTGTGAAAACACTGCATAGTCCAACCTCCCTGGACAACTAAATACTTTACCAAAAGTTTGGCTATTGAGATATTGATTCTGACATGATTCTCTTTGTTCTGACATGATTCTCTTTGTTCATTTGCTTAAAATCCTGCACCACGCAGATGGTGTGGACATTTAAAGGTAGCATTTTCAAAGCTGTACATACTTTATTAGCTGATGTTGCTTGTATAATGGAAGCCAGGATGGCACAGTGGTTAGGATACTGGACTTACAGTGCAGTCTTGTATGTGTCTAACTCAACTGAAAGCTCACCTGAGTTCATGGGTAAAGGACTGAAACCTTAGACCAGGAAGAGCCAAGTTCAAATCCCTACACACACACACACAAGCTCAGTGGACCAGTCACCATCTCTTAGCCTAATTTACCTTTGATCTTTAACAGATCACTGTGAGGATAAAAGGGGTAAAACATGGTTATTAGCGGGTGGTTCAGGGTCTTTTGCAACAGGTAGGTTAATCAATGGCCTTGATGTCTGGTGGCTACACACTCCTGTGTACAAACACACATAGACACATTTTTCTGATACCCTTGCAATCAAACATGTCAAGTTGCAGGAATGAGTTTGTGTTCTTGACTTGTTTCGTGCCTCACTTGAAGTTAGAAGGGAGGGAGGAGCAAAGTGTATTTCCGCATAAAATCAGTTTATTTTAATGCTGAATGTGAACCGGGCCACTGTGGTGTATCAGTGTTCCAGTTTTAATGTTTGCTTTCATTTGACGGAATTTTTACTTGTAAGTTTTCCTGGGAGCGTGTTGAAGAGTGAAGTGTGTACAAACAAATATATAAATGTGTGCATGGATAAAACATTGCCAAAAAAAAGAACACCCCCCCCCGACAGACACAGACATGTGGCCACCATTACGACCTGGGGTATGTGGGAAGAGACTTGCACATTACAGCACCAGAAACCACCCCCCTCCAACATTCCTCAGATGAAAATAGGGAGATTTCTCACTCCCCCCCCAACTGAGCCTCCTCAATCCCCATTTCTTCTCTCCCCCAACCCCCGAACATATCCTATCAGAAGAAGGGTGAGTGCCACTAGCACTTCACCAACGGGACACACGTCCTCCACCATCCTGAGAAAACCCTTAATTCCAATTTTATTTTATTCTTTGGTAGATTTACAAAAAGAGAAACACATACAAATAAATAAATTTTAAAAACGGGCAAGATGAGACATGGATGCACAAAGCATTTTTTTTAAATCAAGACTCTGCTCTGCTCCCCCTTTCTTTCCACCTGGGTGTCCCTTCCCTCTGCCTGCCCCTCAGAGCTGGGCCTCTGCAGTCGCGCCTCTCCCCCTCCTTGCGTCTTCTCCAGCAGCCGCTGCAAGAGAGGAGACTGGCAGTGGCAGCCAAGGAGAGGCTATGGGGTGCTCCCTTGCTGCTGCCGCTGCCATTGCTCAGGACAAGCATCGGCTCATTCTCCTCCCTGAGCTCAGTGACGCTGGAGGGGAAAATAGGGACATTCCAGGATCAAATCAGTAGCCAGGGTGGCTTTAATAAATCTGGGACTGTCCCTGGAAAATCGGGATGCTTGGAGGGTACATTGTACATCAGGCACCCCTAGGAAATGCAGGCCTGGGGAGCAGGGGTTGCTTTTCCTCCTGATAGTTCAGGTTTTTCTCTGCCAGAGTAAATGGCAACCATATACTTATATGGGAGAAAATGAAGACTGACACTGATAGCCTTCCTCTCTTCCTCTGCTGACACCATCCTCTGAAAATGAAACTTTCTTAAGCCACCCCCCCCCCCTCCTCTTGGCTCCATTTCTTGGTCACACGAAAGTGTGATTGAATACTGAGATTTCCTGAAAAGCATGGCATGGTCACAAATGGGAGCAGTTCTCAGAGGAGCTGGGGTACAAGGCTGGGTTCAACTGCACCTGAAATAGATTTTAAAGGTATTATGTGTCACTTAAAACAAATAAAACCCAAAGTGCCCAATTGATTCCAGGTTTCTAATCTATATCAAGAAAATATAACCAAGATTCCCCCTGCAGAAAACGGGTGAAAACCCTGACAAAAAAACCAGGCAAATATTTGGAAAGCCGAGAAGTATCAAGGAGTGGCAGATCAGCACAGGAAAACATGGCCTTGTGTATTTTAGCAAAATGCCAAGTGGTTTGGAAAAGATTCAAGAATTGTGATTTGGTCTCGGGTGGGGGAGGCCTGTGAATGCAGCTCTGTTTCAGCGTCAACAGGAGCCCGCTTGGCCTCTTCGCTAACAGAAGAAGTGCAGCTGATCAGGTCATTGTTTCTTCCAGGGGACAAAAACCAATCAAACGCTTTGCAATCAACACACTTGCCATAATTCTGACACAAGGATAAAGGCTGCACTTTGGAGCTCCTGTAATCAGCAAGGCAGCACAACAAAATCTGCAGAGCAGGGAGAGGCAAATATTCAGCAGACGCCCCTGTGTATTTTGGATCACAAATGACTAGTCTTTAACTAGAGATGAAAACAGGACCACCAGTCTCCCCTTATTTTTATTTTGCTCCAGAAGCAGTTTAGACATGCTGGCCACATGACCCAGAAAGCTGTCTGTAGACAAAGATGAGCGCTGCAACCCCAGAGTCGCCTTGGACTGGACTTAACCATCCAGGGGCCCTTTACCTTTACCTTACCTTATTTTTATTTTATTAACACCGGCTCCCTCGGCCTATAGAGCGAGATGAGCGCCGCAACCCCAGAGTCGGACACGACTGGACCTAATGGTCAGGGGTCCCTTTACCTTTACCTTTACCTTTATTAATTACACTTACTGGTCACTTTTTTAAAAAAACAAACAAACAAAATAACTTAAAGTGACTTACAACAATAAATAATTAGCACATATGCCAAAACCAGCATAAAACAAAACAGAAAAAATTAAAACACAACCATGTTTTTACAGGACAGGATTAAAACATCCCGCTCACTCAAGGAGGCCATAGACAATTAAAGGAATGTTTTGCCTGGTGCCTAAAGATATGTAAGGATGGCACCAGGCGAGCCTCCCTGGGAAGAGCATTCCACAAACGAGGAGCCACTGTAGCAAAGGAGCATTCTTGTCTTGCCACCCTCCATACCTCCTGTGGAAGGGGCACACAAAGAAGGGCCAGAGATGACGACTGTAGGGTCCGGGTCTCATTAAGTTTTGAGGTCAAAAACAGCACATTGAACTGGGCCTGGGAACTACTTAGTAGCCAGTGCGGTCAAGTCAGGATCGGTGCTGTGTGCTCAGACTGCCTTGCCCCACTGAGTAACCTGGCTGCTGAATTCTGCCCCAGCTGTGGTTTCCAAACCGCCTTCAAAGGCAGCCCCACATCTAACGCATTGCAGTAATAGTAACACATTGCCTTGCTTGGCATTGTCAAGACTTGATCTCTCCCCACCACCACCTGGCTGGTCAATGTAGTTAATATGACTAGGGTGGCACTATGTCCTGCACAACAGAGGACCGTTCACTATTTGAAGAGCTGAATGGTCTGAAGACAAAGAGTCATCAGAGTTACCTCTCAGGGCGCTTGGAAGTTACCTCACTAAGACCAAGCTCCTGGATGGCAGGCTGGAGGGGCACAGAGGTCGCCTGGTCAGTCTTTCCCACCATGGTGAGATGTATGCAAATTTTATGCCCACATTTTTGGGGGGTGACATATTTCCCCTTTTTTGGCAGTGTGTGAGTGACCAACCTAAATATGACATTGAACTAGGTGCACCTTTGGTGTGATCCAGCTGGGCTCCTCTTACACAATATATTCAGTGTCAACAGTATGCAGAACAAAACACACACAGCCGCACCCTAGACAGCTTGCAGTCCACACTGAAAGGGCAAAAGAAGAAGGCAGAGTGGGGACAGGTCAAGACTACCTGAGAAGGTTGGGCATTAGGGATAAATGCTACAGTGCTGGAAAAGTGACGCTGGAGTGATTCTGAAAAAGCTTGACTAAGGAGAAGGAGAAGGAGAAGGAGGAGAAGAAGAAGAGTTTGGATTTGATATCCCGCTTTATCACTCCCCGAAGGAGTCTCAAAGCGGCTGACATTCTCCTTTCCCTTCCTCCCCCACAACAAACACTCTGTGAGGTGAGTGGGGCTGAGAGACTTCAGAGAAGTGTGACTAGCCCAAGGTCACCCAGCAGCTGCATGTGGAGGAGCAGAGACGCGAACCCGGTTCACCAGATTACGAGTCTACCGCTCTTAACCACTACACCACACTGGTCTTCATAATGCATTTCAAAGCACCCCGTAAGTTAAGAACATCAGAAGAGCTTGCTGGATCAGGCCAAAATTCCATCTAGCCCAGCATCCTGTTCTCACAGTGGCCAGGCAGAGCATAGCCATTGTGGCTAGTGGCCATCGAGTGAACTTTCCTCTATTTTATTTGCTTTTAATATTGTATCTTAAAATTGCTGAAACCCACCCTGGGTCTTCAGGTGAAGAGCAGGAAAGAAATCAAATTGAACAATAATAGTAACAACAACGCTAATGCTAATACTACTAACGAAAATACCCATGGTCACCCTCCTATCTTAAGTTGTTTTGTTTTAATCAATTACATGGACAATGGGCGCTTCAACCTGGCCACGTCCCCCTGCCATGCCCACTTGCACCCGGAAGGTGCAAGTGGCCACGTCCCCCTGCCATGCCCACTTGCACCCTGATGTTCCATTGCTGAGTGCTCCCTCGCACTTGCTGCAGAGGTTCTGCGTAGTGGAACAAGACTGAACAAGGATCGATAAAGAAATACAGCCAAAGTCTCTGCGGCATGCACTGGGGCAATTTGTTACAGGAGCTGTTCTGCCCTGTTTACACAGGAGGAGGCTCAATCTGACAGGTTTTGCCATTCAGCAGCTTCAGAAGAAATGTATATAAATCTTCAGCTGTTTTGGCTACCTATTCAGGCTTTGGAGTGTGTGAGAGCTATCTTCATACAAATTACATTGCTAGGTGAATATAGTAAGGAAAACGTCAAAGTGGCATGCCTTGAGTGCTATTGATTAAAAACAGGATCAAATGTCGAGAAATAAAATACCATTAAGCTGCAAATAATTCCAGCTATATTACCTTACCAGGAAGTATCTTATACCCAGGTAGAGGTTACATGCCATTTTAAAAACAAATTATAGCAAAAGACAAAGGTGAACATAACCCTTGACACCTTTTTAAATTAATATGAATAATACTTAATGTTTTTCCTCAGTAATGTTTACAGCAACCCTGATGAAGTAAGCCTTTTAGTTTAAATTAAACATGTGGGTTTAATTTACCTCTCTTTTAAATCAGAACCAGTGAAGGCAGTGAAGGTCCTGTGTGAGTGCCTGGAGACGGTTGGAGGATGGATGGCGGCTAACAGATTGGGGTTGAATCCTGACAAGACAGAAGTACTGTTTTTGGGGGACAGGGTGCGAGCAGGTGTGGGGGACTCCCTGGTCCTGAATGGGGTAACTGTGCCCCTGAAGGACCAGGTGCGCAGCCTGGGAGTCATTTTGGACTCACAGCTGTCCATGGAGGCGCAGGTCAGTTCTGTATCCAGGGCAGCAGTCTACCAGCTCCATCTCGTACGCAGGCTGAGACCCTACCTGCCCGCGGACTGTCTCGCCAGAGTGGTGCATGCTCTGGTTATCTCCCGCTTGGACTACTGCAATGCGCTCTACGTGGGGCTACCTTTGAAGGTGACCCAGAAACTGCAATTAATCCAGAATGTGGCAGCTAGACTGGTGACTGGGAGTGGCCGCTGAGACCACATAACACCGGTCCTGAGAGAACTACATTGGCTCCCAGTACGTTTCCGAGCACAATTCAAAGTGTTGGTGCTGACCTTTAAAGCCTAAACAGCCTCGGCCCAGTATACCTGAAGGAGCATCTCCACTCCCATCGTTCTTCCCGGACACTGAGATCCAGCACCGAGGGCCTTCTGGCGGGTCCCTCACTGCGAGAAGCAAAGCTACAGGGAACCAGGCAGAGGGCCTTCTCGGTAGTGGTGCCCGCCCTGTGGAATGCCCTCCCAGCAGAGGTCAAAGAGAAAAACAACTATCAGACTTTTAGAAGACACCTGAAGGCAGCCCTGTTTAGGGAAGTTTTTAACCTGTGATATTTTAATGTATTTTAATATTTGTTGGAGGCCACCCAGAGTGGCTGGGGGGACCCAGCCAGATGGGCAGGGTACAAATAATAAATTAGTAGTAGTAGTAGTAGTAGTAGTAGTAGTAAATACAGAGGGAAACTTTCAGGATTTTCATGTTGTTGCTGTATGTTTGCTTTTGACTAAGTAAAAAAATGTTCTACTCTATTTCTTAGCAGGCTCTCTCTTGTTCACACTTGAAGAGTATGCTCTCAACACCAGGTTAAGTTTATACAGTATATAATAATATTGAATTTGTCTGGGTGTTTGCATTTCAAAATCTTGGACCAAACTATGACAATTAAATTTCAAATCCCTTGTAAGAGATCTTAGGAGAGATTTGGAGACCTGGCCAAAGACAAATATGTCATGGATAGGCAGGGTGTTGGCTGTAAATGATGGTGTAGCCAAAATTCAACTTTTTATTCCAAGTTCTGCCTATTTGCATCCCCTTAGAGCTTTTGAACAAATGGCAAAATATTATTGTGAATTTTGTCCATCAAGGCAAAACCTCCTGCTTTTATTTTTTTAACAAATAAGGCTGATGTGAGCCAAGCTATTAAAGCAGTGCTGATTGCTTTCCATTGCAGCTCCTTCTAAATGGGTACGGAATAGAGTGGCAGACCCAAAGTTTGAGTCATCATACAATGTTAGGGAGACAGTTTGTGTGTATGCGCGTGTGTGCGTACACACACACACACACACACACACACACACACACAGAGTATTCTGCAGAGCATCTGATTCCTCGGGCTGCCCTTCTCATTCCACCTGGAGCAGCAATAACTGCAATCCCAGAGTGAAATCACACTCAATGCACTTGTTGCCTCTGCTGCTTAATGGGATGCGTGTTTCTTGAATATGAGCCCAGCGAGAGCAGTAAATAACTGCTGGAATGGCTTTGGAGGATGGCTCATTTGAGGGCAATCAGGCTGAGTAAGGTGTCAGGCAGCTGTAGAGGAAACACTCCAAGAAAAGTGTTGCGTAGCAGCAGCAAATGCAAAAAGAGCAGCAAGTGAGAGGGCAACGCTGGGTTGGCGGGCAATATCCAGAGGATTGCCCCAAGTGCGACATGAACTGTTCTCTTGGTCACAGAAGAGGATGACTCCTAACAACAGATCAGCCTAATCTGCACTGAGGAAAGCAAGTGCTGTGTGGCACTTGTTGTGTAAGGCTTGGTTTCCAGACCCTGGATCATCTTGTTTGCCCTTCTCTACACACGTTCCAGCTTGTCAATATCCTTCTTAAATTGTGGTGCCCAGAATTGAACACAGTATTCCAGGTGTGGTCTGACCAAGGGAGAAGAGAGTAGTACTATTACTTCTCTTGATCTGGATACTACACTTCTGATGCAGCCTTGAATAGCATTACATTTTTTTTTTGCTGCTGCATCACATTGTTGACTCATGTTCAGCTTGTGGTCCGCCAAGACCCCTAGATACAGTGGTACCTCAGGTTACATACGCTTCAGGTTAAGAACTCCGCTAACCCAGAAATAATGCTTCAGGTTAAGAACTTTGCTTCAGGATAAGAACAGAAATTGTGTTCTGGCGGCGCAGCGGCAGTGGGAGGTCCCATTAGCTAAAGTGGTGCTTCAGGTTAAGAACAGTTTCAGGTTAAGAATGGACCTCCGAAATGAATTAAGTTCTTAACCCGAGGTACCACTGTAGTGGTGCAAAAGAAAGGAAGAAGCAGAGGTAAGATTAAACAAAGCACCATATTTCAATCTAGCTAGGGGAAGACCATTCTCAGGAAACTAGCTTTATATGGATTCTCAACAGGATACCTTCAAAATGCTTTTGTTTCATTCTTTTTATTTTTGTTGATGCAAGAGAACATTCAAAAAATGGGACTGTCCCACCTCCACCCCCATCTTACAGCCCACTTGCATCAACCAGGCCTGCTGTGTAGAAAACTAAAAATCCAGTACTGGTTTGGACCAGTAAAAAGAGCTGGCTGGGTTAACTGGAAACTGAACAAGGAAACAGTGGGATCACTTAGAGGAGAAGAAGGTGAAATGCGAACAGGGGACGCAGAAAGGGCAGAACTCCTCAATACCTTCTTTGCCTCAGTCTTCTCCAAAAAAGAAAACAATGCCCGACCTGAAGAATATGGAGCAGATGATTCAGCAGGGGAAACACAGCCCAGAATAAGTAAGGAGGTAGTACAAGAACACTTGGCTAGTTTAGATGTATTCAAGTCTCCAGGGCCAGATGAACTACATCCCAGGGTATTAAAAGAACTGGCAGAGGTGATTTCAGAACCACTGGCAGTAATCTTTGAGAATTCCTGGAAAACAGGCGAAGTCCCAGCAGACTGGAGGAGGGCAAATGTTGTCCCTATTTTCAAAAAGGGGAAAAGAGAGGACCCAAACAATTACCGCCCAGTCAGCCTGACATCAATACCAGGAAAGATTCTAGAGCAGATCATTAAGCAAACGGTCTGTGAGCACCTAGAAAGGAACGCTGTGATCACTAAAAGTCAGCATGGGTTTCTGAAAAATAAGTCATGTCAGACTAATCTGATCTCATTTTTTGACAGAATTACAAGCCTGGTAGACGAAGGGAACGCCGTGGATGTAGCCTATCTTGATTTCAGCAAGGCCTTTGACAAGGTGCCCCATGATATTCTTGTAAAGAAGCTGGTAAAATGCGGGCTAGACAATGCTACCATTCAGTGGATTTGTAACTGGCTGACTGACCAAACCCAAAGGATGCTCATCAATGGCTCCTCTTCATCCTGGAGAGAAGTGACTAGTGGGGTGCCACAGGGTTCTGTCTTGGGCCCAGTCTTATTCAACATCTTTATCAATGACTTGGATGATGGGCTTGAGGGCATCCTGATCAAGTTTGCAGATGACACCAAATTGGGAGGGGTGGCTAATACCCCAGAGGACAGGATCACACTTCAAAATGACCTTAACAGATTAGAGAACTGGGCCAAGGCAAACAGGATGAATTTTAACAGGGAGAAATGTAAAGTACTACACTTGGGCAAAAAAAATGAAAGGCACAAATACAGGATGGGTGACACCTGGCTTGAGAGCAGTACAAGTGAAAAGGATCTAGGAGTCTTGGTAGACCACAAACTTGACATGAGTCAACAGTGTGATGCAGCAGCTAAAAAAGCCAATGCAATTCTGGGCTGCATCAATAGGAGTATAGCATCTAGATCAAGGGAAGTAATAGTACCACTGTATTCCGCTCTGGTCAGACCTCACCTGGAATACTGTGTCCAGTTCTGGGCACCACAGTTCAAGAAGGATACTGACAAGCAACCAAAATGGTCAAAGGCCTGGAAACGATGCCTTATGAGGAACGGCTTAGGGAGCTGGGTATGATTAGCCTGGAGAAGAGAAGGTTAAGGGGTGATATGATAGCCATGTTCAAATATATAAAAGGATGTCATATAGAGGAGGGAGAAAGGTTGTTTTCTGCTGCTCCAGAGAAGCGGACACGGAGCAATGGATTCAAACTACAAGAAAGAAGATTCCACCTAAACATTAGGAAGAACTTCCTGACAGTAAGAGCTGTTCGACAGTGGGATTTGCTGCCAAGGAGTGTGGTGGAGTCTCCTTCTTTGGAGGTCTTTAAGCAGAGGCTTGACAGCCACTTGTCAGGAATGCTTTGATGGTGTTTCCTGCTTGGCAGGGGGTTGGACTGGATGGCCCTTGTGGTCTCTTCCAACTCTATGATTCTATGATTCTATGAACTGTAAAGAGCAACTACTGGTTAGTTTGGCTTTTCCTTCTCTCTCCCTTTCTCCCTCCAAGGTTACAGTTCTTCATGCAACCTGCTCAAAATCCTCTTCAACTCAACCAGCCTAGCCGTGCCTCGCGATCCAAGCCTCTTTCTCACACAGATAAGTGCAGTTCATCTTAATCGAATGGCCTGCACTCCGTGTTTTATGGTGCCGCACTGCCGTACTCTTATTAAAGCTCTTATTATGCCAGAATAACTGCAACAATAATTTCAAATGACATTAGGGGATAGCCTTCCACCACCATAGCTGGGGACGGGCCACAGCTCAGCGGCAGAGCATTTGCCTTGCAAGCAGAAGGTCTCTGGTTCAGTCCTTGGCATCCCCAGTTAGGACTGGGAGAGAACCCTGCCTGAAACTCTGAACAGCTGCTGCCAGTCAGTGTGGACATTACTAAATTAGATGGACTAATGGTCTGAGTTGGTATAATGCAACTTCCTATGTTCCTGTGTACTATCCTTCAAGAAAAAGTGTGCACATGCATGTAAAGATACATCTATAGGTTTTGGTCTGAGCTTGGCACATGGATTCCTCAGGCAGGGGGTCCCTGCCCACCCGGACCCCTCTCAGATTACTCCCCCCCAATCAGTGTCAGACAACCCAGTGCCCCCAACATAGCACTGATCTAGAACATGGTAGGAAATGGATGTGGTGCTGGTGATGCCTGAAGTCTTTTGAGCATGATATGTAACTGCCAAATTTTACTATTGGACTATATGGGCTGTGATTTCCTCTTCCCCCTTTGTGTACTAGGTCAAGCAAGAGGAGGGTCTCTTCCAGGCGGTTGGACTAGTTGACTCTTGGGCTCCCTTCCAACTCTACAGTGCTATGATTCTAAGAGATACTTGCTCTTCCACAACTATAGATTGCTTGATCCATAGCAAGTTTCCTCAGAAACAAATCCTGTCAAGTTCCATGGGGTTTATTTTCTAATAGGTATGCAAAAGATTGCAAGTCTAAACTCATGCTATAAAAATAAGAAGTGTCCCACTAGATTTAATTTCATTTGTTTTATTTATATCTCACCTTTCTTCTCCACGGAGCTCAATGTGGTGTACCTGCTTCTCCCCCTCCTCATTTAATCCTCACAACAATGAGGATGAGAGGCAATGACTGGCCAAAGTCACCCAGTAAGCTTCATAGCTGAGTGGGGATTTGAACCCTGCTTTCACAGGTCCTAGTCCAGCACTCTAACCCCTACACCACACTGGCTCCACACGGCATTAGGCCAAATACCCATCTAGTTCAGCATTCTGCTCTTCTTCACAGTGGCCTCCCAGGTACCAGCCCTGCTCAAGCAGCACATGAAGACAATGGTCTTCTCCTCTTGTTGCTGCAACAGAAAGTGCAATCCTCTGCATGCCTTCTCAGAAGTAAGCCCCATTTAGTTCAATGGGACTTCTCCCAGGAAAGTGTGCACAGCCATAGTGTCACTGAACATGTAATAAATCTTTCCAATCAGTTGTCTTTTTAATCCACTTGTTAGCTCACTTCATAAAGAATCACAGAATGGAGCTCACCCCATCTCGGGGATTCGAACCTCCGTGCCTTTTTAATCCACTTGTTAGCAACTATCAACACACCCTGTGTCAGAAAATCCTGTGAATCAATTTTGCACTGTGTTGCTTTCTTTTATCTGTCCTGAATCTAATGCCACTAAACTTCATTGGATGAGCCCTGAGTGCTAGCATTACCTGAGAGGGAGAGAAAAGTCTCCCTGCCTGCTTTTGCCACACAGTGCATCCTTTTAGATACTTTAAATACATGGATGAGGAACAAGTGGACCCCCAGATGTTGCTGGGCTCATGGCTAATCATCATGATTCTGGGAGCTGCAGTCCAACACAATTGGGGAGTGGTGGGCACAGGCTCCCCATCCCTGCTCTGCTGTGTCTCCACTTCAGTCATTTAGGTAAATGGAAAGGCCATAAATGATATACCTTTTTCTCTTTCTCATGGATGCTTTAGCTGTGATTCCTGCATTGCAGGGGGTTGGACTAGATGACCCCTGGGACCCTCCCAGCTCTACCATTCTGTGATTCTTTATGAACACACACACACACACACACACACACACACACACCCCGGAGCTGAATCCAGGTGGCCAGACCATTTGTCAGGGTGGTCTTTGGCCTTAGTAGTTTCGGAGGTGAGTGAAGCACACCATGAAGCAGACTTTTGTTCCATCACACATCTCCAGTGAAAACCTTTCCTGGCTGTGCTCACTTCCTTCCACTTAGCCTGTCCATTATTATCCAGCCAAGAGGGACCACAGCTGCCCATAGCTAGAGATCTGTGCATGTATCTTCCCTTTCTACTTTGACTTCCTCCCGTTTTGCTTCTGTCAACACCAGCAAAAACAATAGCAACCGGAAGCAGCTCCAGGCTGAGTGGTCTTTGGAAGCCCAGTGAATGAGGCTGCCTTGCTGGGATTTGTATTTTGCACATTGGGATTGAGAGGATGATGAGGTGATGACGACGACTTGTATTCCACCCATCAGACTCGGTTGCCCCAGCCACTCTGGGTGATGCAAGAGTTGTGAGAGCTCTGTGGCTCTGATCTGGATCCCTGGTTCTTCTAGAGCAGGGGTGAGCAAACCTTTTCAGCAGGGGGCCGGTCTACTGTCCCTCAGACCTTGTGGGGGGCCGGACTATATTTTGGGGGGGGGATGAATGAATTCCTATGCCCACAAATAACCCAGAGATGCATTTTAAATAAAAGGACACATTCTACTCATGTAAAAACACACTGATTCCCGGACCATCCATGGGCCAGATTTAGAAGGCGATTGGGCCAACCCATGTTCTAGAGCTACAGGTCTGAGGGAGCTGGTGTACAGCTTCTGGGTCATGTGGCCAGCATGACTAAGCCACTTCTGGCGAACCAGAGCAGCACACGGAAATGCCGTTTACCTTTCCGCCAGAGGTATTTATCTACTTGCACTTTGACGTGCTTTCGAACTGCTAGGTGGGCAGGAGCTGGGACCAAACAACGGGAGCTCACCCCATCTCGGGGATTCGAACCTCCGTCCTTCTGATCGGCAAGCCCTAGGCTCTGTGGTTTAACCCACAGCCCCACCCGCATCCTCTTTTTCTTTTTTTTTACCCAGGTGCAAATTTATGAATCCTGCTACAACTCACACAATTCAGCAACTCGGGGTACAATTCTGTACCCGTTTATCTGGGCATAAAACTCTGTTGAATTTAATGGAGTTTACTTTTGAGTAGATGCGCATAGGATTGCATTGTGAGATCAATTTACCAGGCAATCATATCTTAATTTCGCCTGTGGGTACAGGGGGAGCAGAAGGAGAGGGAGAGATGGACAATGGATCTTGTGCAGACTGGGAAGAGCAGTAATATTAAAGAATCTGGAGCCATGCCAGAACTATTGTGTGTTGTGAGCAATTGGTGCTCGGAATCTGAGCATTGGTCATTTGTCGTCCAGGTGTTCAGGGCGGGCCAAAGCCCTGCAAGAGGAAGGGCTTGCATGAGATATTTCTTTTGGGGCTTCCTGGTTCAGCACCACCATTGCTATTGGGAAACCCTTAAAAAGGATTTCTTGTCTCTGTTAATAGGTATACAGTAGTGCCAAATTTTCTCACTGTGGGCCAGCGGCTGACATGAATTCATTTAGAGTTTCTAATGCTTGTTTCTATGGCAGAAAGCCAGAAGTGTGGAGTCAGCTGAAATCAGCAGGATTAATTCTTAAGGTGAGCAGCATTTTTGGGTGCACAGTAGAAGGCACCTTTATGCATTTGCACCACAGGTGAGCAACCTGCAGTCTTGAGGCTGCATGTGGCTCCCACTTCATTTTATGCAATGCCACTCCCTACCTGGTGCACCTGGAAGCTGCTCCAATCTCCCATTACAGCTCCTTTTACAAGAGCTTCCTGCCTCGGGCAATATTTTATTTGATAACTACATGGATGTGGTGTTGCTTCCTTCAGATGTCAAGGAGATAAAGAACTGTTCAACTTTTAGAAGACATCCGAACACAGCCCTGTGTCAGGAAGTTTTTGATGTTTGATGCTTTACTAGGTTTTATATATTCTGTAAGCTGCCCAGAGTGACTGGGGAAACCCAGCTAGATGGGCAGGGTATAAATAATAAAATAATTATTATTATTAGTTTTTGAGCCATTTTTAAGGAAATTCGCCAAAATCAACACTTCCAACATGGGTTGCCATATGTCTGGATCTTCCCAGACATTTAAGCAATTTCTGCCCAGACACTGTTTCTGAGGGTTGAATCCCAGCTATGTCCAGGAAATTCCAGATGTCTGGCAACCCTACTTTTTAAAAATGCAGGTTAGGAAAACTTCTTAGGTTGTAACCTCTTCAATCCAGTGGGACTTACTTCTGAGTAGACCTGTACAGGCCTTGGTGAAAATAGGAGAGTCTTTGGCTCTGCCTGCCATGGACTCTGGCTTCACCCACTGCCCACCGGAGCACGTTTGTAATAAGGTGGCCTAGAGATCTAATAAGTCAATGAACAGAGATGCAGGGAGGAGCAGAATTCTGTTTTTTTTTAACAAGGCAACCCCCCAAAAATGGGGGGGGCAGAATGGGGACAAAATAAAGGTGTATTGAGGAAAGGATAAGCAAATAGGGTCTGTCCTTGGTAAATGGAAACAGCTGGAGTGTAAGAGAATCTGCTGGAGCGCCATGGTGCCTCTCCTGTTTCCAGCATCAGTTGCTGCATTCATTAATGGCTTGTGGAAGCCATTGATTTCCTTGCTGCTGGATGCTAATTAACAAAAATAGAAATGGCTTTTTAATAAAGTGACTTCGATGAAGAAAAATAACCACAAAGTACCATATTTCCCCATGTTGTTGTTGCTGCTGTTATTTTCTGGAGGACAGAAATAATTAGGCCTGTGATTCTAAAGAGAAATGAAAGCTGTAATTAAGAGGTTTGTCTCTAAGCAAAGCTCCTGGTTTTCTTTTTCATTGACTCAACCCCTCTCTGGTTCTTCTCTGCTCACTGAGCAAAGTCCCCGTCTCTTGCTATTGGAACTTGAAATTTGTCTGCTTTGCTGCTTGATTTGAGTATTACCCCACTGGCAAAGGCAGAGAATGATCCAGAACTTTGAGGAAATCATACGGATATGCACAAACACAGGCAGAAATTCTTGTGCAACAGAAACCCCGAATTCCCACAAAGGGTTCTGGTCTGCTGATCACAGATATAATAAATCATGGACTTGCTGAAGTTCTGCTGCATTTGCTAATAGATAGCATCTTTGTCGGGGATTGACATCCCATTAATCTTACTCTGGTTTCTCAACATAAAGGTTTCCTTTGGCTTTGCAGACCTGGCCCTGCTGCTCCCGCAGTATTGAGGGAGTGGATGTCCAATATCACAGGCTAGCGTGGAATTTCTATTGAAGGTTCCTCCTGTGCTTCTGTTGACCAGGTGTGAGGTTTGTGTGTTGCTTTGCCCCTCCGAGCACTAGTGAAATGGGGCAGGAGTCAGCTTTGGAATCATCGGACTCCCGTGATAAAGTCTTTCTTAGACCAGCCTTGGCCAAGCTGGACCCCTCCAAAACTTTGCGACTACAACTCCTATCAGTTGCAGCCAGCACAGCTGTCATTTAGGGCTGGGTGATAGCCAGGGCCGGCGCTTCCATTTAGGCGAACTAGGCAGTTGCCTAGAGCGTGATAGCTGGTTTTCAGTATTGCGATATTGAAACATTGTGTTAGATTGCAATGTTTAGCTGGTGAGTTATCGTGATGTTTATCTGTTGAGTTATTGTGATGTTGAAAACCAGATATCGCCTAGCCTTTACACACATTGTGATTTGCAATATATTGCCAGCTCAAATATTATGAAACAATTATCACAATGTGAACTTCAAACCGGTGTTGAACGATATATTGATCTATTGCCCAGCCCTACTGTCAATGGCCTTTCCTGGCTGTTAGGTCGTTGCTTCTTGGCATGGTCTCTTTGCCTGAACCCTGGCCAGGCTCCCACTTGATGACTCCTGATGGCTCAACCCTGACAGAGGCTGCCCGGTGCTGCTTCCTAGCAAGAGGCACACTCAGGACCTGAACTAATGCAGAACAATGGACGGAGCTTCTCTGAGGCACAGGCTGTAAATCGGGGGGCTCCATGTGTCACAGGGAGCCTTCTGGGGGCAACGTCCCAGCAGTGGGCAAAGACCAAAGTGGGTAGAGTAGTGGATGTGGCTCTTGCCTTTACAAAATGGACTACCATCCATGCAAAAGACAGAGGTTTACACACACACACACACACACACACACACACACACACACACACACACACTTCTCTTGCCTCTTTCCAGGCAAGCAGGACACATTATCACAGTTCAGAGACATGTCAGCCAGGCAAAAGTATCTGAGGACATGGAGCAGAGCCAGCGGGAGGTATGACCTGGCAGGGGAGGGGCATGTCCTAGGGACAGTCCTGCTGGCTGCACTTGGCCCCTGGTCCCGAGGATACCCACCCTGATGCTGAAAATGAACTTTTTGGGAAGCAGGGGCAAGAGCAAAGCGCGCCTTGATCCAACTTTGGGTGGGGAAGGGAGCAAGATGGTTCTTGGCTCACAGACGTTAAGGATGCAATGACTTCCCAGGATTTGGGATCATGGGCAACTGGGCTCCCGAACCAACCCCATTAGGAAGCCTCTGACTGAGCTAAACTAGGTTAGCCAATTGACTCCTTAATTGTTTAACTGTCACTTGCCTCAGCGTTGTAGACGTTTCGGATTAAGGCCAAGCTGTAAATGGCATTGGTGCTGATAAGTCCCATTACCCTCCGGTGGAATTATCCTCAGTCTGGACGGTCCCACAGTCTCCCTATTATCTGCAGCCAGGAGGGGCTGAGGAATGGCGGAGGCCTCGCGGGGCCCGGGGCCTGGGCCAGCTACCATGGGCAGCCATTAGGGGAGCTACAGTGGGGCCAGAAAGCCTTGGGGTGGCTGCCACTCCAGAGCCAAAGAAAGCAAGGCCTGCAGAAGTCCTTTGGCCGGCCAGCCAGGCTGGACCGTAAATCTCTGGGGAACAAGGACTCTTTGCGTTGCCGAGAGAGAAGCGATGTGTTGTCCCAGCCTCCAGTTGCTTTAAGAATTATTAATCTTTCGGGTAAGGATTTATGTCTTCCTTTCCTTCCTTCCCCTTTTTCCTCCCAGAGAGTCATCCGATTTTCTGATACTATGCTTAAGGCTAACCTTTAAATGGTGTGTTATATTATTCTTTGTTGATGCCCCCCCACCACAGTCCCTCTTCTTTCAGTCAATGTGCAAGTGTTATATTTATTGCTGCATCTTTTTAAGCCTGTTTAAAATCGAGGCAGTTATTTTTAGCCGACTCCACATAGCTGTTAGCAGAAGCTGTGGGCATTCAGCGAGAATCATGGGTTCTTGTGCATTTTTTGGTGACTTGGAGAATTAATGCAAGATGTTCCAAGTATCTCTGGAGCCTGGGAGAAGGCAGAAAATAGAAAATGCCTGCGAGTGATCTCCGTCAGGGTTTCTGATTTGTGTGGAGTTCCCCCCTCCCCTTTTCCTTGCTAAAACAACCCGAAGTGTTGCTGTTTGTTGCTTTTTAAAAGTTTGACTGCTTTTGCATCAGCTTCTGCTGGGCTGTTCACTGTGGGTTTGACCACAAGAAGAGCAGATCTGTGATTTTGTGGGCATGCCACAGCCATATGCTCAGCAGGGCGCAAATACGTATTAGTTTCAATATCATCAAAGATATAGTTAAAGCCAGTAAAATATACATTGCAATTTCATTGTTGTGTGCTATGAAAATTGAGGTGGGGAAAACGTCTTGAAATAGTAGAGCAGGT
The DNA here is from genome assembly GCA_034641385.1 of Darevskia mixta. Taxonomy (NCBI): domain Eukaryota; kingdom Metazoa; phylum Chordata; class Lepidosauria; order Squamata; family Lacertidae; genus Darevskia; species Darevskia mixta. Next base: position 4,142,425 of record JAWWNH010000073.1, on the reverse strand, counting down.
TCTGCGGAGCACTTTTATTGAGGGACTCATGCAGAAAGTCTTCTGGAAAGGGTTGCTGCTGGGTGGGGAAGGGAGCATCCGTCTCTGACTTGGCCACCACCATCTCTGCGGACACCACCTTGCCTTTTCAGGTCTCCGCAAGGGTCGTGCTCCATGTGGTCCCAAACAGGCAGCAGGCAGGTTCCAGGGAAGGAAGGAAGGATTTGAGGGGCCGAAGGCATGCATAGTTAAAACCAGGCAGTGGACAAGGGTGAGAACAGCAGCCAAGGAGCATAAGTTAGACCAGGGGTAGGCAACCTAAGGCCCGTGGGCCAGATGCGGCCCAATCGCCTTCTCAATCTGGCCCACAGACGGTCCGGGAATCAGCGTGTTTTTACATGAGTAGAATGTGTGTTTTTATTTAAAATGCATCTCTGGGTTATTTGTGGGGCATAGGAATGCGTTCATTTCGTCCCCCCAAAAAATATAGTCCAGCCCACCACATGGTCTGAGGGACAGTGGACCGGCCCATGGCTGAAAAAGGTTGCTGACCCCTGAGTTAGACAGATGGCATAACTGAGGTACAAGTTATGAGGCTGAGGGTTTTATAGAGTCTGGTGGGCAGGGATTGGCCCTTGTGAGGTCAGCTGACAGAATGATCAGGCAGATGGGTCCTTCAGCCTAGAGGGCGCTCTCAACCCACAGAACTCTGTCTGCCAGCCCTGCAGTGGCTGCCCATTACTTTCCTCCTCGCTGGTTATTCTTGATGGTGGTCCAGCAATAGCGAGCATGGAGCTGTGGTGTGTAGGGCTCTTGACATCAGGGTCTGTGTCTAGTTTCGTCCTTCTGTGGCCTTGGCTGTTGGCCCTTTTGATGTTGTCCGTCCCTCTTCATCTTGCCCTGGGACAGAGCTACCCATCCCTCTTAGAGGGATACTGCATGGCAAAGATGCAGTGTGCAGTTAAAGTATGGGAGTACCATGTGGACATGGTCCCAAGGTATGAACTGAAAGCAGATGAAGCTCAGCAAGACTCGGTCTGGTCAGTTCCTGTGTGGGTGACCACCTGCAAACCCCATCTACGCCAGTGTAAGAGGAGGCATCATTGCATGATAACAAATAACTGTCCCTAACTTAACTGTTCTAGGAAGGCGTTTTATTTTCTTTGGATATATTTTTGCATATCCTTTGCCTATTATGTGTCTATTTTTTCTGTTTCTTGTGATTTATCATACAATATTAATATTATCATATTATTAATTAACTGATTAATTGATTAATCAATCAATCAGATGCCAAAATGGTTACTAAGCGGTTTAACAACTATACAATCAATAGATAATTAAAATACACAAAAGCAATTACATATCCCAGCTTTGTTGTTGTTGTTGTTGATGATGAACTCAAGCTGGTGTGGGGGGGGGGGTTCTCAGATATCCCCCCCCATTAAGACAATGATGGCACGCACCCCTGCTAAAGTACACCCAGATTGCTGGGCCATGTGCTTTGGAGCCATCCCACAGGGCTCCCACAAGGTCCTCAGCACACGCAGGGGCAGGGCTAGGAGAGGGTCTCCCTGCAGTGCTGAATCTCCTGTGCTTTGTCCCAAGGCCAGATCTCCTGCCCCTCCTTTCACCACTTAAAGAAGCCCAACCAAAAACCTGTTTTTGAACTTTTCTCACAAGGTAGCTGGGTTGCCTACTGGCAAATAAAGCCTCCAAAAGAAAACTAAGCACTGATAGAAACAGCCAAAATTGCCCACTGTCTCCCCCCCCCCCCATTGCTGTTTTAGTTTTGTTCATACTGTAGTGGCTTATAGATTATAATTGTTTTATTATTATTTTATATGATTTATACTGTATGTTCTATTATGTTATTGCTATTTATTGTTTGTAAGCCGCTTTGAGATTCATTTGAATGAAAAGAGGCACAGAAATACAATAAGTCAATTAAAATCTGACGGTTAGCCTAAATTTGCATCTTTACGCATAAATTTGCACGTTATGCAAACTTGTTTCCTGGAGCCTGTGCCTAGCAATGCCCTTGAGTACAAGCCTGTGGGGTGGATTGGCAGGCCTCAGTCTGCTGACGCAGGGCTCTTCCCATCTTTATGGTCTTCCTGCAGCCTCTGTTTTGTAAGGCAGGCTTCATGGCTGAATAGGAATTTGAACCTGGGTCTCCTCACTCTAAATATGTTACACTGTCCCAAGAGTGGGGGGCCTTTTTGTTCTGGGCAACCTTCTAGGGGCCACTTGACTGTGCTGGGTGGGGCCAGAGGCACAAGTAGGTGAAGCAATGAAGGGGAATCTTATGTTTGTACAGTTGTCTAGTTTCTACAAACACTCTCACTCCTCTCTAGGTCTTTGATCCCAGCAAGTTAAGAATCGTTATCAGAAATTCAAGGGCACATTCCAGTCAGGCAAAAACCCTCAAGTAGGGTGCATGGCCTGGAGGGAGGCGAGGGCCAGATAGAGAGGCCTGAGGTTGTCTATCCCCTGCTCTCAGCCACCCCTTTTCCTTAATAAAAAAGCAAGTGCCTTCCCTTTTTCCGGCTTAATTTTTGGTTGTTTTGAAGTTTCCCCTGGTGTCTTGGCAATCTCTTATGTATTTCGGTCACGTTGAAAAAGCTGTGTAAGCTTTCTTACTAGAGGGTACGTCTTTAATATTTGTGTTATCTGTGCATAATGCAAGTTGACAGGATCTATATTTGAGGGGGGCAAGTCACATGACGTGTGGATTCAAGGGTTTTCTTTTTGTCAGGCAGAGGACAGGTTAGAAGTGCTGTACGAAGAAGCATATGAAGTTTCAGCTAACTCAGATTCAGCTAGTTGCTAGAGGCAGTAGGATGGCACCTGGTGTTGCTGGTTCTGACCCGGGTGGCAAAGGAGTGATCGTTCCTCAGAAGGAGCACCTTTCCTAGGAGGAAATGCAAAAGCATTTGGGGGCTTTTACAGTTTAGGGAATAAAAGACAAGTATTGGGGAGAATGCCACCCCTTTACATCCATTTCGGTTGCGGGCAGGTCTCAGTCATTCCTTAGGTCTACATTGGGATGCCCATAACCAAATGAGCTTTTACGGGAGCCACATCTATTGCTCAAGGAGCTGTCCAACGTTCTGGAGGCCTTTCCGCACCTGGGTCTCTGTTTGCTCATTACCCACTTACTGTACCACTTAATCCCACAGAATCACAGAATCATAGAGTTGGAAGAGACCACAAGGGCCATCCAGTCCAACCCCCTGCCAAGCAGGAAACACCATCAAAGCATTCCTGACAGGTGGCTGTCAAGCCTCTGCTTAAAGACCTCCAAAGAAGGAGACTCCACCACACTCCTTGGCAGCAAATTCCATTGTCGAACAGCTCTTACTGTCAAGAAATTCTTCCTAATGTTTAGGTGGAATCTTCTTTCTTGTAGTTTGAATCCATTGCTCCGTGTCCGCTTCTCTGGAGCAGCAGAAATCCCAACGATTCAGGATCTGCAACAGGTTTCCACTTGCTGCCAGTCACCTCCCCAATCGTTATGAAGTCTTGCCCGATGTCCATAGGCTCAAGGGGGTCCAGTATTTCTCTTCCACCTTTTCACTGGGTGAGCTCATATTCCCCATGTATCTGGGCTCAACATTTTTATTGTGTTTGGAAGGAACACACATGCTTTCAAATGCAGTATGCAAGAATGCAGCCAGAAGCAGTGGCTTTGTAATCAAATCTACTAGAATGAGAACACATCTTTCTCTCCTCACAGGACCAGCCCTACCATGTTACAAGGTAACTGCCTCCGGCAGCAGATCCTGCAAGCGGGGAGCAGTAGCAAGCTGCTCGAGGTCAGCAGTGTGGGGGTGTTGTGTGGCTTGCCCTGTGCCCCATAAGGCAGCCTATGGAAAGATGCTGTCTTACCTCCGTGTAGAAGTTAGATTCACCTGCCAGGCTGGCCAGCTTCCGTCCATGTAAAGAGAGTGGGATCCATGTTTCCCTTCTTATCAGAAAGCAAAATGTTTTGAGCTGGCCCTGCATTCTCTCTGGTCCCATGCAAGAAAAAAAAATTCTAGGTGAAAACGAGTGGAGGGGTTCTAAGTTTTAATATCCTAGCCTTTGTGGAAGGGCTTTAGCTCAGTGGCAAAGCATCTGCTTTGCATGCAGAAGTTCCTGGGCTCAGTCCTCCAGCATCCCCAGCTGTTGTGCTCAGATCCTGCTTATGGGCTTCGCATCCTATTGAGAACAACTGGCCGGATCCGGCAGGCTCTTCTTATGTTCTTATCTCTGGGTCTCTTATCTCTGGAGAGCTGCTGCCAGTCATTGTGGACAGTACTGAACTAGAGAGACCATTGGTCTGAATCAGTTAGGAAACTTCCCGTGATCCTTTGCATGCAGAAAAATGTCAGATTTGGAAAGTTTCTGAAAATCTCACTCCCCCACCCTCAGTCAGCCCCAGCCACGCTCAGCATGTGCCACCGTGTCCCCAGCATATGGACCTTTGTTGTTTTGTTTGCAAGTATCTGCTCTGTCAGGGAGCAGCTAGCAGAAGCATGATTATTTTTCTGCATTAAGTGTCTTCTTGGATTTGGCAAGTTATTTCCTGATCTGAACTGTTGTATCTTAGGAGCAAAACCCATGGTGAAAGCTGGAACAATTGTAAATCGGTTCTGCTTTGACACATGGGGCAGGTCCAGGAAAGGGGGAGATTTCGACCCTCCTGACCCGAGTACATTTCCATTCTGTTGCAGAGATAGGAAGGCAGCCTGCCTTGGAAAGTCACTGGACTTTTACATTATCATTTCAATGCAGTTAGCTGGAGGGGAAGGGCTACCTTTGTTCTCCATGCCTGGTTGTGCAAACAGTCCCTAAAAAAGGAAGTAATATATTCAGCTGACAAACTAGGATAAGAGCAGCTCAGAAATGGAGAGAGGATATTAGAACCAAGGGACTGAGGCAGTTATTGCTAAGGGGCATGTGTTTAAAGACCTAATCTGAGTGGATATATACCAGGTTGCCTTTCCCACAAAGTCCTGAATCATAACCGAACTGAAGAAGGTAAGAAGATTCTGCTGGATCAGGCCAGCATCCCATTCTCACTGCGGCCAGACAGATGCCTGTGGGAAGCCTGCAAGCTGGTCCTCCGCACAAGAGCCTTCTCCTCACCTGCACTCCCAACAACAGGGATTCAGAAACGTGAGGTGGAACAGAGCCACCCTGGCCAGCCCGCTTTCGGCAGTTGGTCAAAAAGTGGGTGCTTAAAAGGGGCTTTGGCTGATACCCTCCCCCCTTTAACTTTCATGTTTTCGTTTTGCAATGGCTGTTCTTGAATGGGCCACTACAGTTTGGGGGTTTGGTGCAAACTTTTTCATCTTAATGGGGAATGTTATTTATATAGTTATTTTATGTCTGTCATCTTTAATAATAATAATAATACCGGTAATAAACTTTTATTTGTACCCCGCCCTTCCCAGCCAAGACCGGGCTCAGAGCGGCTAACAATCATAAAACCACAACAGACCACAAAACAAACAGTTAAAAATGCAACCTTCCATTTTGGAAGTTAAAAATGCAACCTTCCATTTAGCCACCTTCCATTTTGTTTGAAAACTAGGCAGGGTCTGAAGTGATCCTCCAGATGCAGAGGCAGTATATCGCTGAAAACTTGTTCCCGGGGAGCAAGACTGGGGGGCAGGTTGTTTCCTTCACGCTCTTCCCGGAAGCATCTGATTGGCCAGCGCAGGAGGCGGGACACAGCTGTACCTCGTAAGGTTCTCAGCTCAAGCTTGGAAGTCCTCAATAGGTGCAAAGACTTGAGAGAGAAATCTGCAAATTCCTTGCTGCCTGCCAGCGGCACTTAAAACACACAAGTCCAGCTAATTAAAAAGGATGGTTTATTGCCAAGAATAAACAGAAGGTCCGGCAGCTCACTTCCGAGCAGCCTCCATCACAGCCTACGATGACTCAACTGGGGTCTGGTTTCCCTTTCCCTTCCTACAGAAAAAACAACGGAAATACGGCCTCTTCCTGCACTGCTTCTCCCTCTCTCGATCTTGTAACCCACCTTTCTGGCGAAGTCTGTAGCTTATTGGTTCAGGCTCTCTCTCGGACAGGCTGTCACTGTCTGCCTCTCTCTCACTCTGTCGCTTGAACCTTCACCTAATTCCTGTCTGCTTGTTTCTCTGGCAACCTGCATATCATTCTCTTCCTCCCCACTGTCTCCAACTTCTGCTGGCATTTTCTCTTTGGACAGTTGCAGATTATGAGATGTAGGTTCTTCAATCCTGACATCATCCTCTCCTCCGGCTCCCCCAGCTCTTCCTCCTCCCTGTAAGGGGCGATATGGGGACCTCTCCACCATTCCCCTTCATTCTCTTCCCAGTAAGTGCTCTCCTGTGGATTCTCCTCTGTTTCCATTCCTCATTCTGCCTCACTCTCTTCGTCTTCATCCTCATACTCCTCCACCCACCCTCTGGGTTTGGGTTTACTGGGGTACCTGCTGTGGAATTCTCTCTGCAACCTCGGGGCATGTATGTTCCTGGAATCCTCCCAAGAATTCTCCTCCTCCCCATACCCCTTCCAGGACACTAGGTATTGCAGTCTCTCCCTCCTCCAGCGAGAGTCCAGCAATTGTGCCACCTTGTATTCAGGCTCCCCCTCCACCAGGATTGGAGGGGGAGGTGGCTCCTTCACCTGTTGGTACCGGTGCGCTGGCATCACGGGATAACAAGGACCTGTGGAACACTGGGTATATCTTCATGGATGTGGGTAGTCAGAGCTTGAACGACACAGGGTTGTTTTGTTCCACCACTCTCTGGGGATCCAACGTACGACACCGCCCTTTACTAGGCAAGTCTTTTGTGGACAACCACACTTGGTCCCCCCACCCTTATCTCCTTGCCAGTTTGTCTGTGCTTATCAGTCTCCCTCTTGTATTGTGCCTTTGCTCTTTCTTGGTGGTCTCTCAACAAGCTGTGTAGCACAGCCATTTCTTCTGCAAACTGTTCTGCGGCTGGCACTGCAAGGTTGTCTTCCTGCCCTGGAAACCCTCGTGGGTGTTGCCCTTGACAGGCAAAGAATGGGGTCTGTTGCGTAGATGAATGTACCACATTGTTGTAGACAAATTTGGCGAGCGCCAACTTCTCCACTCAGTCATCTTGCTGATAATTCACGTAGCAGCGTAGGTACTGTTGTAAGGTGGCGTTCGTTCTCTCTGGCTCTCTGTTCGTCTGCGGGTGCCTAGCAGACGAAAGACATACTTTTGCCTTCAGTAGTTGCACCAGTTTCCTCCAGAACTGGGAGGTAAATTGCATTCCTCTGTCCAATATGACTTTTCGTTGCAACCCATGCAGCTTGAACACGTGCTCTACGAAGAGTTGCACCGTCTCCTGTGTCGAAGGCAGTTTCTTGCAGGGCACGAAGTGCGCCATCTTAGAGAACAGGTCTACCACTACCCATATAACGGTCTGTTTCTGTGACTCCGGTAGGTCGGTAATAAAGTCCATCGCTATTGCTTCCCATTGCCCTTGGGGAGTGGGAAGTGGTTGAAACAACCCTGCTGGTGATTCCCGGGGCGTCTTTGGTCACTGACAAACCTTGCACGCCTTGACATAGTCCTTGATTTCTTCCTGCATTTTGGGCCACCAAAATTTCTGTGTCACTCACCGTTCCGTCTTAAATTGTCCGAAATGTTCCGCTGTAGGGCTGTCATGGCATTGCCTCAGGACCTTGGCGTGAAGCTCCCCTTCTGGGATGTACAGCTCTTCCCCTTTGTACAGCAATCCTCCTCTTTCTGTGAAGCCTCCTGCGTCGTTCTCTCCCCGCTGTATTGTCCCTCTCTTCTTCCTAGCAAACTCATCCTCTGCCATCTGCTCCTGGAATTCGGACGTCTCAGCCACCGTAACTGCAGCAAGTTGTAATGGTTCTGGCTTGAGGATATGTCTCTGTACTGATGCTGTCTCTGCCTCCTGATACTCTGGCTTCCTGGACAGGGCATCCGCCCTTTGGTTCTGCAACCCCGATGTGTACTGTACTCAAAAGTCAAATCTGGCAAAGAATGGCTCCCACCTTATCTGCCGCTGGTTCAAGGGCCTCGCTGTCTGCCAGTATTCCAGGTTCTTATGATCAGTGCGCACCTCCACTTGGTGCCGTGCCCCCTCTAGGAAATGGCGCCATGTTTGCAGAGCGTCCTTAATAGCCAGCAGTTCCCGTTCCCAAATGGTGCAGTTGTAGTTGTGTTCCGATGGATTTAGCTTGTGAGAGTGGAATGCGCATGACCTCAAGTTCCCGTTCTCATCTGCTTGGAGCAACACCGCTTCCAGAGTCTTATCCAATGCATCTGTCTCGACTACCATTGGCTGGTGTGGGTCCAGATGAGCCAAATGTTCTTCTGACTCAAACATGGTCTTGAACCTCTTGAAAGCTCTCCAAGCTTCTTCTGTCCACTGGAAAGGCCTCTTGCCCTTCAAACAGTCCGTTAGCAGTGTTGTTAACCCAGAGTACCTGGGTATAAACTTGCGGTAGTATGCAAATCCCAAGAACCTTTGTACAGTGGTACCTCGGGTTAAGTACGCTTCAGGTTAAGTACGCTTCAGGTTAAGAACTCCGCTAAGAACAGAAATCGTGCTCTGGCGGCGCAGCGGCAGCAGGAGGTCCCATTAGCTAAAGTGGTGCTTCAGGTTAAGTACGCTTCAAGTTAAGAACGGACCTCCGGAACGAATTAAGTACTTAACCCGAGGTACCTCTGTATATCTTTCCTGGTTCTGGGCTCTTGCCATGACACCACAGCCTGCACCTTGGCAGGATCCATGTGTACTCCCTCCGGCGTGATGCGGTAGCCCAGGAACTCCACCTCAGTCATGTGAAACTGACACTTCTCCAACTTGGCATAGAGCCGGTTCTCTCTCAGCCGCTGTAGCACTTCCTTCACGTGTTCTATGTGCTCCTCAGGGTTGTCTGAGTATATCAAGAAATCATCAAGATAACACAGTACCATAGAGTCTAGCAATCCTGCCAACATGTGATTGATGAACGCCTGGAATGTCACAGTGCCTGACTGTAGTCCAAACGGCTTGACTAAGTACTCAAAGCTGCCATATCTGGTGCAGAAGCTAGTCTTCCACTCATCACCCTCTCGCACCTATATCCTCAAGTGCCAACCTCAATCTCTCAAGCAGATCCCCTATGCGTGGGAGGGGGTGTTGGTTGGGTATCGTCACCTTGTTCAGAAGCCTGTAGGCATTGCAAAGCCTCAGTTCTGCTGAGTCTGTCTTTTTCATGAACAGCACAGGCGCGCCTCCTGAAGCTTTCAACGGGCAAATGAAACTGTGTTCTAGATTTTTGTCCAAAAACTCTCTTAACACACTCAACTCCACCTCGGACAGGGAGTACAGACAACAGGTGGGTAGCTGGGCCCCTGGTAGTTAGTCGATCTTGCAATCATGAGGGCTGTGTGATGCCTGAGTCAAAAGAAAAGTGGATGTTTCTTAATGACTGCAGATGGTCTCTTGTGTTGATTCCTTATTTATGTGTTTTGTGTCTCTGCATACATCTTTTTCTTCTTCTTCTTTGGCGATCCCTCGTAGCTGAGTAAGATTGTCTTCCATGTACACAGTCTTAACAGTGAGTCCGTAAGTGACTGTGGAGGCCAATTCTGGATCCACACATCCTTCCACAGGGGGGTCATAGGTTTCCAAGCGGGAGTTGATCATGGTGAGGGTTTGCCAAACGTGCCTTCCTCTTAGCACGTCCCTTTCGTCCTGAGTTCGAGTCTCTTCAAAGTCCATGACACCTTTGATAAAGGCTGTTTTCGAATTGGAGCTCTTGCAGGCCAGTGTTTCCCAGTTGTCAGTGTTTATCCTACATTTTTCAAGATTTGAGAGAGTCTTTAAACCCCTTTTGTTGACCACCAGCATTATGCTTTCCATTTTTAAGTTCGGAATAGAGTAGTTGCTTTGGCAGATGATAATCAGGCATCCAAACAACATCACCAGTCCAACGAAGTTGATGTTGAAGAATCATTGCTTCAACACTGGTGATCTTTGCTTCTTCAAGTACACTGCTTCTTCAAGTACACCTTCCCTTGTCATTCAGAGGTAGACTGCCTCTGAACATTGGGGTTCCATTTAGCTATCCTGGGTAATAGCCACTGAGTGACATTTCTGGCAGGGTTGAATCTTCTTTGCAGGGGTATTGTTAGGTTCTTAAAAGCTACAGAGGACAGGCTCATAGACAGAAATTTATATAACATTCACACTTACTATTCTATATGTACAGATGCAAATTCAGAATTTAAATGTCACAGAAGGCAAAACAACTAATTCCCATCAAAATACATTCTTCAATTAACTCTGTCCCAGATCACACCAAACCAGTTCATTTACCCCCATTTGATTTTCCAGCGGATCCTACTTCAAATGAATTTAATTCCCTTTCAATTATCCACATTCATTACATCCAAAATTATCTCCAGATAAGGTCATTGTAAATGAATTGATTCCCTGCAAATTAATGTCCAACCAGTTCAGAATCTCACAAATCCATTACATATTGAGAAACACCCAAGAAAAAGGGTTGGGACTTTCCCCCATGACCTGACTCCTTTCAGTTCCCCCTACTTCAGAGTCTGCTGTATTTATTTAATTTTGGGGTGAAATCGAGCTGCACATGAAACCTGTTTTCAGTTTCAGGGGAGGCAGAGGCTGCTCCTGTTTTAGCTGGTGGAAACCAGGTAGGTTTTGAGCTCTGCCAGAAATCCCAAATGATGGCTGTGGTGCAGAAAGGGAGGAAGAGAATTCCCTGCTGGAAGAGGCAATGTGGGCAAAAAGACACAACACTTTCTAAGAATGTTGACGTATTAAGTTCAGCCATGATGACATTTGACTTGCCAACCCAAGAGCTTGTCATTTGTTTGTTTGTTTCCCCCTCCCCATCTCTCCAGCGTTCATTCAATATAGGGTGCCAGGGCAGCAGTTTTAGTAATCAGGCTTCCCACACACATTCCTCATAATGGGGCGTGTGGGAGGTTCATCTAATCAAAGAGGAATGTTGCTCTCTGGCGTTGGGAGAAGATTTATATGTAAACAAGGAAGACTTATCTCCTGAAATAGCAAAAAATGAGGATGTGTTTCCAATGGGTGCCTTTCCTGGATTCTTAAAATGCAGCTCTTTAAGTTTGTATTTTGAGGAGCAGGTCAGTGTATACAGATTTTCCCCACCTAGGAAGGAAAGGAGACAGCATGAAAAGAGGAGCGAAGAAAGAGCCCATCAAACCAAGTCTCAAACTGATACTCAGAAAAGAGTTTTATAGCTCTCCATACATTTATTTTGGCACATTGTGCAGTAAGATAATTGCTGCACTAAGATACGGAATTTAGGTTGTGCATGTAAGAAATAAGATTGGGAATATCACATAGTAAAACCATTTTCTATTTTTCTGCATATCTGTTTGAGGGGCTTTGCCTCGTTTATCGGTCCTCCCCACTCCCTCCAATTTTCTCAATGTTCACATGTCAAACAGAAGTATGTTAAGGGCCAAACTAGGTGCTTACGCTGTGGGGTTTTCTTTAGCCTGGTTGATTTAGCTCGGTAGAATTTATCACTTTGGCTTTCTGTGGTAATTGATTGTAGCTGCAATGTTTTGCTCTTTAGAGCTCTGCTTTGGGATGGTGGTTTGTTTTTACAGTTGCATTGTTTGTTCCTACATTTATCCTTCTTTTATTGGGATTGTGATTCCCCCCCCCGCCCCCTCCATCTGCTTGATTTTGTGCAGTTGCTCAGATATCATTATGGGGCTTCCCATAATGGGCATCTGTTTGGCCACTGTGAGAACAGGATGCTGGACTAGATGGGCCCCTTTGGTCTATCCATTGGATCCTCTCAAGCAGGAAGTATTGCAGTTAGGATTGTTATTATTGTTATTATTGTTATATTTGTACCCTCCCCATCTGACTGCTTTGCCCCAGCCATTCTGGGCAGCTTCCAAAGCATATTGCAAGAGAGCTTCCTCTTCCACCTGAGCCTTCCTGGAGCAGCAAGGGTCTTCCTGAGCCTCTGGTTGTTCTTTGTGCCTGCTTACTCCACCTGGCTTCTCAGACTTCCTGCTGGTTGGGTCTTGCGGCTGCTGCTCTGTTCTATGGCTCCTGGCTTCTGGCTCTCCACCACTTGATGGACCAGCCCTGACTTTGCACCTGTTCTATGCCTACTTCACCACACACGTGCACATTGAATTGTAGATAACCAGAGTCACTATAGAAACATGCGCTTGCTTTTTCGTTAAGGGGCCACAAGGGCCTGTTATTTTTGTTGCCACTGTAGAATCAGTTATACAGGTGAGGACTGAATTCCACATGGACTGAGGCAGGGATGCTCTCTGCCGTGTCACCAAAGGGCCCCCTTGGTGATACCTTTTATTATTTTAGCATCCACTGCTATGAGACTGTGCAACCTTTCAGCACACACCAAAGAGCTTGAGGACATGTCTGCTCCAACTCAAGCATCTGGGCTGCTGTCTTGCTCTGTTGAACCTCTCTGTTCCACACTGAGCCCTTGGGGATTTTTGTATCAAGCCTGATTTAAAAACATTTTGAGGTTGCTATGAATTATATATGGTGGTGCTCATACCTTAGAGAATTTCCTTGTTCCAGGGGAGCACAATGCTGCCTTTCAACCAAACTTATGCCTGGCCTCTGCTGGAGAATTTTTGAAATGGGGGAGCAATCTCAGATGGAGGGGGACTCACTTGGCTCACTCTTGCTAAAACCTCGTGCCCTATAGTAATTTCTAGTTAATGCTTGTTCCTTGTCTCATAGATATCACGCCTTTTGGGCTCCCCTGATCTAGGGAACCTTCAGGCTAACAAAAGAGAAGAGGAACAGAACAGCCTTAAAATTGTGGTAACCCTTTTTGTGGGGCAGAGCAATGACATGGATGGAGGGGGGGGGGACAGGAGTCGCTCTATGGTGCACGCCATATTTGCCTAGCATTTCTTACTACTACCCACATTTCCTCCTTCAATTGGAACCTGGAAGTTCAAATCAAAGTGCCAAGAGATAATGGCCACCAGCCTAAATAGCCATTTACTGATTCAGCCCACCTCCAATATCAGAAGTGCACTAGTTGGGGTGGGAAGGGAAGACTGTCTTTGGGATCAACAAAAGGAAGTCCCTCTCCCCCCCTCCTTGACTCCTCACAACAACCCTGTGAGGGGGGTTTTGAACCCTGATCTCGCAGATCCTAGTTCAACACTCTAACCAATACACTATAATAATAATAATAATAATAATAATAATAATAATAATAATAATAATAATAATAATAATAATTTACTATTTATACCCCGCCCATCTGGCTGGGTTTCCCCAGCCACTCTACCACTGGCTCTCCAAGTGGTTGTCATAAGAAAGGTCCATAAAACTTGGGAGCCACCAAGCGGAGTGTTGCCTACAAGCTGTTTGCTGTGGCATTTCCCAGTAGCTGAAATCCCCCACCCTCATTTTATCGGCAAAACCAAGGGGCTGCTGGAGTCCTGTTGTAAATGGCGGATAGATCACTTTTGATTCCGCTGCACAGGCCTGGCTTAACATCTCTCAGTAATCTTCCAAGTGCCCCCGCTCCCTCTGCCCCAAGGCTAGGATGGAATAATATTTCTGCTTTGATATATCAAAACGGCTGGAATGTATTTAGGGAAGCAGACTCCAGGGGGCTTCTCTTTCCTGCCAAGAACATTAGCTCCACCTGAAACCATAGCACCCAAATTCCATTGCTGAATGCTTTTTAAAAAGGAAATAAAAACAGCAGGCTCTGTATTTTTAAGATCAGGTGATCTGTGCAATAACAAGCACACAATGTTTCTCTGAAAAGAGCTCTCTCGGGGCCTGAAAGCTCAACAGGAAGCACACCCAGTCCACAGCCTCTACTATTTCACAGATAAAAGCAGGGAGATGCTTTTCATGCCCTTGTTCTCATATCAAGGCTTCCTGCTCGAGCACCGGTTGGTCACCAAGGGTGCAGTTCGGTTCAGGAGCTTGACATGGCAGCCCCCCAAACCATGCTTCCAAAATGCAGGCGGCTGTGTTGATCCATTAGGAGAGGTCTTCCCTGCCCTGGTGCCCTATAGATATTTGGGAGTCCAGCTTCCATCAGCCCCATCCATATTGGCCATCGATCAGGAACAATAGGAGTTAAAACATCTGGAGGGCACCAAGTTGGAGAAAGCTGATCTATATCATAGGATCATACAACTGTAGAGTTGAAAGGGACCACAAGGGCCATCTAGTCCAACCCCCTGCCATGCAGGAATATTTTGCCCAAGTTCTACTGACTAAGTTATCAAGGGTCTGAATATACCGGTATGTGATTTTCACCAGAGCAGCTGATGAAGGCAGAAGCTGTATCATTTTGCAACAGAAGTTAAATATTGGGGGTGGGGTGGGGTGTGTAAAAATGCACATCCTACGCAGAACAATACATAGCATAAAGGTAAAGGTACCCCTGACCATTAGGTCCAGTTGTGGACGACTCTGGGGTTGCGGCGCTCATCTCGCTCTATACGCCGAGGGAGCCGGCGTTTGTCCGCAGACAGCTTCTGGGTCATGTGGCCAGCATGACTAAGCCGCTTCTAGTGAACCAGAGCAGTGCACAGAAACGTCGTTTACCTTCCCGCCGGAGCGGTACCTATTTATCTACTTGCACTTGACATGCTTTCGAACTGCTAGGTGGCCAAGAGCTGGGATCGAGCAACAGGAGCTCACCCCGTCGCAGGGATTTGAACCACCAACCTTCTGAACAGCAAGCCCTAGGCTCTGTGGTTTAGACCACAGCGCCACCCGCATCCCTAATACATAGCATAGGATCTATTAATTGTAATCAGCTGACAGGCATACAAGAGGGAGTTGGCAAAGTGTAGTATAGCATTCAGCATGTTGGACTCTAGCTGGGGAGACGTGAATTCAAATCCCTGCTGCTGGTCAACCTTGAGCTCCTAAAGGTCTACAAATAATAACCTGCTGGAGATCCCGAGCCACAAGGCTGCCAGACTGGTGTCAACCAGGACCAGGGCTTTTTCAGTTCTGGCCCCAACCTGGTGGAACACTCTGTCACAAGAGACTAGGGCCCTGCGGGATTTGACATCTTTCCGCAGGGCCTGCAAGACAGAGTTGTTCCACCTGGCCTTCGGGTCGGACACTTAAGTTTGATGGTTTCCTCCCCTTGGTTTGGTAATGGGCGCCAAATGAATCGGCATTTTAAACTGGTTTCAACTTGTATTTTAACTAATTGGTTTTTGTATTCTATTGTGATTTTTGTTGTTGTTAGCCACCCTGAGCCCGGTCCTGACTGGGGAGGGCGGGGTATAAATAAAAATTTATTATTATTATTATTATTATAATCCCTTCCCAGAACTACAATTCCCAGATTGGTTTAACAATCAAGGTCTCTTCATAGCAAACTCTGGGAGTTGTAGTTCCGTGAGGGGCATAGGTGTTGCCTAACAACTGTCAGCACCCTTAAGAAACTACAGCTCCCAGAATTCTCTGGGGGAAGCCAGGATTCTTTTAAAGTGGTAGCATAGTGCTTTAAGGGTATGGGGTGAATGTGACCCTGGTCAGGATTGCACAGAAAGTCATTGATGAAGACGTTTGCCCCGTTTCCAAAGCATTTTCCATTCGCTGTCTTTCTAGGCATTTTCTGTTTAACCCCAATAATAGATTGGGTTTGCAGCTGTCCAGTTTCCCCCATTTTCTGATGATTGGTGACACAGCTGCTGTTTTTTCCTCTTTGACTACTTAGTGAGCCCTTGGGTGAAATACGGCCTGCCTTTCTCCTCTGTCCCCCTTCTACAAGAGTTAGAGCAGGCATAGGCAAACTTAGCCCTTCAGATGTTTTGGGACTACAAGTCCCATCATCCCTGACCACTGGTCCTGTTAGCTAGGGATGATGGGAGTTGTAGTCCCAAAACATCTGGAGGGCCGAGTTTTCCTATGCCTGAGTTAGAGCAACCTTCGCCTTCCAGAGGCTTGGGCCTACAACTTTCATCCGTTCTGGGGCACCAGGTTGGCGAAGGCTGGATTAGAGCCATATCTGGAATATCCCTGACGAAGTGAGGAAGTGCACAGCCCCAGGCAGCTGCCTCCTTCCCTCTGACATTGACAGACGACAGGACAAAACCGTGGCGACGGGGATGCTTTGCCCATGTAGGCCCTTCTCCATGTTACATAAGGCATAGCCACGTAAACATTTGTATGCATCGAGAAACTGATGTTACTGGTTAAGACAACTCGTAATCTCTCCTTACATTCTGTCTGCGTATGACAGCACATTATAAGCGGCATGTCAATAGAAAACAGATCCGGCCTTGTCAAGGCCAGGAGAAAAACAGCCAGCGCTATGGCAGTTTGCTCCCAGCAAGTTTCTCTCTTCTCGACAGGAGAACTGGTGCAGCTGCAGGGCTGCTCAGCTGAATCAATGTTTCCCCCAAGTCTTCTGAATGGTGAAATATGTTCATATGAGGACATATGTGTGTGTGCATGTACAAACACACACAAGCACCACTGGGGGGGAATAAATTGTGCTCTGAACAATTAGACATTATATGTTATGTTATGTTATGTTATGTTATGTTATGTTATGTTATGTTATGTTATGTTATGTTAGTTATGTTATGTTTTATGTTATGTTATGTTATATGTTATGTTATTATAATTCCTGTCTGTTTCCCCAGGTCGGGAAGGGTGGAGCTTGGAGCTGTAAGGGAGGTGTAGCAATTGGACCCAATTACCTATCTGGAATAAGAGCACCAATCAGCATCCTGTTCCCCAGTGCCTTTTTTCTACATCAAAAGGTGTTGGGATGAACCTCCCTCAGAAGACCCACCCCAGAGCCCAAAGAGGAGATCTTCGAGCTCTGGGGAGCGTCTCCTCGTGAGCTGGAGGTGCAGCAGGGCTTTACTGAGGCTGGTCAGGTCTCTCTCCCCATTTCCAGTTCCCAGCTGAGAGGTCCCAGAACGCAGTTCCGGTGAGTTCCAGCTGAAAAAAGGCCCAGCCGTTCCCTACAGCGGCCAGCCACAGATACCTCTGGGAAGCCCATAGGCAATAGATCTCTTTCCCTCTTGTTTGCCCCCTAGTGACTAGTAACATATAGAAATCAGGGCCAGCTCAATATAGTTTGCTGCCAGAGACGCAGGACCAGATGGCACCTTCTTGTATTCCATTTGCCAAAGCTGGCAGTTCATTCTTATTTCAACACTGGTGGCAGGAGAATGCCTTTCACTTGAAACAGCCATCCAGCTTAGGCTGCATTGCACACAAAGCAGAGTCCACTAACTACTGCTCAGCAGCTGCCTCACTCAGCCTAATGGTAGGGCTGGCACTGGCCATCCTGACTTGTAGCCACTGATAGCTTTATCCTGCTTGCATTTCTCAAACGCCTGTTTAAAACCTTCTGGTGGAGATATTGTGGGTGCTTTGAGTCAGCCTTTTGCGTGTTCCTTCTTTTCCAGTGCTTGTGTATTGTACAGCCATGTACATGTTGTCTGAGATTTTTGTGCTGGAAGTGTGCCTGTGTGCGCATGACACTCAGCTCTTCCTTTCTTTTTTTGTCTGCAGCCATCAAAAAAATTGCCTTCTCGGATTGCTTGATCTTGTGGGTGGCAGCACTTTTACTCTCTTTTGGCTCAGAGCTGTAAACAACCTTCAGTAATATGGATAGTCAGAAAATATGTCAAATTTGTGCAGCTGCCTTGAAGGAGAAATTACTCACTAAAGCCATCCATACCCACTCATATATGGAAAGGGTAGAGGGAAGCGTTCTCCCTGCCATTATGGAGGGGCTCCTCCTGTGGCTCTTTTCTTGTACATCGTCCCATAATCAGTTGGTACCCAAAGACCTGAAAGTGCACTTTCTCCAGTACTGCCCTACCTGTCTGGTAAGATCTGCTGGGAAGCCTCTGCCATGAGTACGGGGGGTGGGGGGCATGGAAGGGATGGTCGGACTCCGAGAAGGAGTGGGAGGACTTTGGAGAGTTAGATCTGGAGGACCTCGGGGAGGTCCCAGTGAGGTGGGGTGTGTGGATTCCAAACTCCAAGAGATGCCGGACCCTAGGCATCCCCTTGTGCCTCCCCTTGCCTCCCTTCCAGACACCCACTCCTAGCTTCTCCTACTGAGGAGCAACATCCACTGCCTTCTCCTATTGCACAGCAGTCTCCCCCTTCAAGGAAGGCAGCTGGGAGTACATCTGATGCCCAACCTGCCTCCATCACCTAGGGCAAGGAGATGCCAGAGCTGGCATGCCCAAATCTCACCTAGCCATCTCACTAGAAGGAGGGCCCATTTGCTTGCCTAGCCTTGGGACTTCAGCCCATTGCCCTGCTAAATGGAAGGTGCAGGGGGCTTTTGGGTTCAACATCTTAGCTCTTGCTTAGCTATGCCTTTGATCTCTTGCCTTTGTAACCACTGACTTTGCAACCTGTGACTGCCTTGTGTACAAAAGCTAAACTGGAGTCATGAGTTCCAGTTCTGCACCATACGGGGAGAACCAGGACAGCCTTGTTTCGACTTTGGCTTCTGCTGGGCGGGCAGTGACATGAGACAGGACATTCACAGTGGTGCTCCCTGGAGCCTGGCAAAGATTTGCTAGATTTCTCACCCGTCCTTCACCAAGAGGTTTCAGGGCAGGTTGCAACAATTTACGAGTAATATTTAAAAAACACAATATTAAAATCAGTTAAAAGAAATTGCAGCCCAAAGGCTTATGAAACCCCCTCCTAAATGACATTGGTTGTCCTCCATGCTGGCCTCATTTAGGTTCAAAGTAAAAACCTGTTTTCTTTGCATAGGCCTGTGGAAAGTACAGTAATCAGGCTTCCTGCTGATGCTGCTGTTTTGTATATGGAGTTACAATGTTAATGGGTTTTATAAAATGTTGTTGTTCCGTGTTAGCCTTTGTGTGCTCCCATTGGGAGGAAGGGCAGGATATGAGTACAGGGAAATAATGCTTGGTGCAAGAAATATCAGAGCACTTCATAAGCTGGCACAAATGTCAGTGTACTGACTATTTGGCTATTTTTATTTTATTTAAAGATTCTAGTCCTTAGCAATGTGACAAAAGCGTGTTAGTGTGAAGTTTTGGCTGGAATCTAAGCTGCCAGGCATTTTTATGTAATTCTCCAAGGCCTTTTAAAGCTTTTTTTTTTTTTACCAGCATTGACTATGGCTGATGCAAGTCGTAGTCCAAAACATCTGGAGGTCACAAGGTTACAGAAGGCCATTTAAAACATTTTGATTAGTTGGTTATACTTGCTGTTTCTACCTGGAGGGAGTTCAGTGGGACTCAGACGTAGACATAGAATTGTAGAGTTGGAAGGGTTCCAAGGGTCATCTAGTCTAACCCCTTCCATGCATAGGATTGCACTTAAGATTTTGTTGTTTTTCAAGTTTATTTCATTGATTATATTGTTTTAATCCTGGCAATCTTGCATTGTTCTGATATTGTAAATCTCCCAGGGAAACGTGATGAAAGGTGTCATATAAATGAAAAACAACATAATAAAATAAGGTAAAGGTAAAGGGACCCCGACCATTAGGTTGAGTCACGGACGACTCTGGGGTTGTGGCGCTCATCTCGCTCTATAGGCCGAGGGAGCCGGCGTTTGTCCGCAGACAGCTTCCGGGTCATGTGGCCAGCATGACAAAGCCGCTTCTAGCGAACCAGAGCAGCGCACGGAAACGCCGTTTACCTTCCTGCTGGAGCGGTACCTATTTATCTACTTGCACTTTGACGTGCTTTCGAACTGCTACCGTGTTTCCCCTATTTTAAGACACCGTCTTATATATTTTTTCCCTCAAGAAAACGCACTATGGCTTATTTTGAGGGAATGTCTTATTTTTATTACGTAAGCCCAGCCCCGCGTTTTCCTTGGCACCCTCCAGAACTGCGCCTATCACTATGGCTTATTTTCGGGGTATGGCTTATATTTCGCAAATGCGAAAAAATCCTGCTATGGCTTATTTTATGACTACGTCTTAAAATAGGGGAAACAGAGTAGGTTGGCAGGAGCAGGGACCGAGCAACGGGAGCTCAACATAATAAAATAGAACTAAATAAATAATGTTATGCCAAATCTTGGAAAACTGCAGATGAGAAGGTGGAGTTTGAATGTCCAAAATAGATCCTCATCCTTCTTCCATTTGCTATAGTTTTTTCTGGATCCATATCCTGAAACCCACCTGTCTCTTACTTCCACATTCCCAGGGCTGCCATGGGTGTCATTTTCAGCAGGTAGGAAAGACTTCCTGATCCAGCACTCTCTGGCAGCATCTGCTGTGAAAGGGACAATGGGAGGATGGAAAAACTGATGTTTTAGGGAGACATGCAGTGCTTTTTTCTGGGGGTACGCAGGGGTACGCATACCCCTAAATATTTTCTTCTATCACTGTGCCATTGAGAGCGTGCTCACTTATGGCTTATGTGTGTGGTACGGAAGCTGTACTACCCAGGACAGGATGGGGTTGTGCAGAGTTGTTAAGGCAGCAGAGAGCATTGCTGGCTGCTCGCTCTCCACCTTAGAGCAGATTTATGCCACGAGGTGCCACAGGAAGGCACTGGACATAGTAAAAGATCCATCGCAACCTGGTCACCGTCTCTTTGAGTTCTTGCCGTCGGGACGGAGATACAGGACGATGACGACAAGAACAAGCTGTCTTAGGAACAGCTTCTTCTCCAGAGTGATCTCGGCCTTGAATGGGAAACCTGGACTTTGAAAGTCATCTAATCTTACCTGTTATGCTGTATCATACTGTATGGTTTTAATTAGTGTTTTTGTAGTTGTTTTGTTTTTGCGTGGAGTGCCCTATCTGGGTGGATGGAGCAGCTGAGTAATTTCGTTGTCCCCAGAAGGGGACAATGACAATAAAGATATTTATTATTATTATTATTATTATTATTATTATTATTATTATTTTGTGAATCTAAGTTTGGCCTCATTGAGGTGCAGTATTTCAATATGAGTAGGAAAATGAGAGTATCCCTAAACATTTTTTTTTAGGAAAAAGGCACTGGAAACATGGAAGAGAGAAGGAGCAGAGTCATATCTCAGAACTCTCTGGACTCACTGGCAGTGGATCTCCACGGTTCCAGACAGGGAACATTCTCAGCTCTCCGTGGAGCTAGGGCTTTTTTGCAGCAAGGGAGGCAGACAAGAAGATGCAGAGGGCCTGGAGATTGTGTGTTATTGGCCAGGAAGGAACAACTGCCCAGCATGGCTAATGAAGTTGAGTGGGAGGGCTTAACCTGGTTGGGGTCAGAATCTGAGGCTCATGGATTCCATGAAGGGCTGCCTACACCCCCAACCCAATAACTCAAGTGTGGGTAGGAACTGCAGAATCCTTTGCAGGTGGGGAGGCTGTAGTTCAGCGGTAGAGCATCTCCTTTGCATGCAAATGGTCCCAGGTCCAATCCCCACCAGCATCTCCAGGTAGGGCAGGGATAGGTTTCTGCCCGAACCTCTGGACAGCTGCTGCTAGCCAGTGTAATGCTGAAAGAGGTGCATTGATGGCCTGACTCATAATAAATTGGCTGTGTATGCCATGTACACATGTTGCTGGTGCTGGCAGGGTCAGCTCAGGATGTATTGTACAAAGAAGTTCCGAAAAGTGAGAAATGGCAAAGACTTAATCATAATGTTAAAAATATGTTATGCAATGAGCCTTTGTGTGTGTTCTGTATTTCCTTGCTTGGATCTATAAATAGCTATCACGAGATGAGAAAAAGGGCTCTCTGCATTGATGCAGATTTACAGCGCTGATCAGACTCTCCCAGTTCTGGAGAGGCAAAGTGCTGGTTGCCTTGTTCTGTTTTCTCTGCAACTTTATCTGATCTGCCACTACCTTGATGTTAGCTTTTGTTTGGGTCAGTTTTGCCTAAAACACTCCCAACATGTTTGCTGCTCCTTTGAAGTTTTTTGGGGGTGGGGGGTGGGGGAGGGGCTTTTGGCAATCAAGAAGAGAAGAGAGATGCTTTGAAAAGAAGATAAGAAGCCTGCTGGGTGAGCTCCCTTGATGAAGCCAAAACACGAAGTGTGGCAAAACATGATCTGTCGGATCAAAGCAGACCTTCTTGTAAGACTGTAGCTCCTCTGCAAGTTTGCAATACAATATATTAGCTGCATGTGCAATTTCACTAAGGTATGCTGTATAAGCTGAGCAAAAGAAGAATTTTTTTGAAGAAACTGTGTTTCATGCTGCTTGTTTTTTCTTCCTATATAAGAATATTACATGCATTAAGGGTGGTCTAGTGGCTAGAGTGTTAGTCTAAGATCAGTGAGAATTTTTAAAAAATAATATTTGCAAATGCAATAAAGAAAACAACAGACTAAAATACATAAAAACTGTCATAAAGGCAAGGGGAATAAAAACACAAGTAAAAATATTAGAGCTAGGAAAAAATAGGGGGACAATATTTTCCATGGTGGAATAAAAGGTTCACATTTATATAACAAATATCAAGGTGCATCCTTCTACCGGGTATCCTTGAGAGATCATTAAACAAGGAGTGACCAGCAGATAGAGAATTAATTGTTGACAAAAAAGATCAGCACCATCAAAAATGGATAAAAGGTGCTATTCATTAATTTCTGTTACTACCTGCTTCCAGAACTTGTATGCAGAGTTACACCCCCAACATGTTCCTTGTCTCTTACAATCCCACCTGCATAAGTGGGAGAACAATAACTTACAATATGAGCTAGTTGGACTGGGGCTAGAGTCTTAGTTAAAAAAAGGGAAAGAAAGCTGAGAGTCTGGGGCCACTGTGGGTGCCATGGTGCCCATAGGCACCAGGTTGGTAACCCTACCCCGTGTTAGCCTAATCTACTGCACAGGCTTGAAATCTCCATAGGAACAAAGAGCACATAAGTGGTCAGCTGTCCACAGCACAGGCCTATACAATCTTGTCTACTAAGCCCTGCTTCTGTTGAGTTCAGTAGGATTGCAGCCTTTACATATGTAAATCAAGGACTCCCAAACTGTGGTCCCTGAACTCCATTCAGGTGGTCTGCAGTGTTTGTAGATTTGTGTTACAGGTAGGTACCGGTAGCCGTGTTGGTCTGCCGTAGTCAAAACAAAATAAAAAATAAAAAAAAATCCTTCCAGTAGCACCTTAGAGACCAACAGGAGACAGCACATCTTTTGCATGAAATATACATATTGATTTTTAATTGTACTTTTATTGCTTCTTGCATTTCTTATATATTGCATTTTATTGCATTACAATTTGAATTCTATGGAATACAATAAAATACTATAAGAAATAAAACAAGCAATAAAAATACAATTAAAAGCATCTAGCACGGCTCATTACAATTGCTACCACAAGCAGAAAAATAATTAAGTGGTCCACAAGACTCTCAGCAGTTTCCAAATGGTCTGGGGGAGGGGGAGTTTGGGAACGATTGAGCTATATGATTGTTGTAAGAATTTGAGGACGTTTCCAGGTAAACGGGTCCAATTCCGGGTGGAATCCCAAAACACCAGCAGGACGTTGTTTGAAACCCCTGCTGTCGAAAAACAGAGACTGGACCAGAGTTCTAGTGAGAAGCAAAGTGGCTGCTAAGCCTGACCAGTTTATTTTAAAGTGTAGAGCTGTTGGCAACAGGGTTCTTGCTCACAGGACAGAGGATGGAGAAGAACCCAGAACAAAAGAGCAGGCGAACTTTTATACACTTTTGACACAGTACAGAACAAAAGAGATAATAGCATTACGTGGGTGAGGTAAGGGATTTGACCAGGTGTCAGAAGGGAGGGGGTTCCTCTGGTGGAGGGTCATGTTTAGATACAAAAGGTGTTTTTTCCAGGTGGTCGTTGTCTTTGGGAGTGTCTGTTAACCCGTTAAGGATGATGTCTTTTCCCAACTGTTGGGAGTCGCCTGACAAGATTTTATTTGTGTGCGCATTTGCCCTACAGCTTTACCGGTATTTGCTTAACAAAGATCCCTTCTCCTGACTTGGGTGGGTTTGTGTGTTCTTATGCAAACACGTTGGAAGACCAGTGGGCAAGGATACAGAGAGTCACAAAAAGTTTAACACACAATTTGAGATACAAAGGTTACAAAGGAGGAGGGCTGTGGGGGTGCAGACACAATTGTGTTTCTCAGGAACGAGTGCATTTCTTCCATTAATAAGCGCCCCCCCACACACACAACATGATGATGCATGGAGCTAAGGCTTGATGGCCTCATCTCATAATGCAAATGCCCTGTCTAGGTGTGGTACCTGAATATCGTAGCTCTGGTGGAGCAGCACCAACATTTTTGGCAAAAGAGGCAAGCCTTATTTAATTAGACCACATTCTATTAGCCCTGGAAACACAAACAATACCCAATCATGCAGTGGTCTGCATCTGAGTAGGGCTGCAGTCCTACTCCAGTCAATGAAACCTATTGGAGTTTTGCCAATGACTTCAGTAAGGTGCCCCCTGAAGGTCTGCAGTCTGAGGGTTGCTGTTGTTGTGGGAAATCCCCCATTGTTAAGACAGAGCAGGTGGCACTCCTAAGTAGGCTTCAGACTGAGAACATACTGAATAGGTTGAATGACAGCACTGTTTGTAAGGTAGATGAGGAGGCTTCACATCTGCACAGAATGAAAATGCCCAACTAAGAGTCCTGTGCAAACAGAATGCTTGCTGCTTTGGCTTACCGGTTAAGTACTGTAAGTTAACATATTCAAAGAGGTTGTTCTGTTGCCATGGAGACCAATGTGTGGGCATTTGCCCACTTCACCTGGCTGGATGCCATGTCATCCTAGGATGGAGACCAACCGACCAAGGAAGGGCTGGGTAGGAGAGAGTTGTGTCTGAGAGCTGAGCCAATACTAGAAGCTGCAGATAGAGAGGGGTGCTCTACTTGGGGCTCCCTTGGAAACCTAATGGAGAAGCAAGATCTGTTGGGGCTGTGAGCCCCTCCATCCTATGCTCAGGTTGCATATATGCAGCTCAGAGTTTGGGGTGCTTGCAACAGTACTAAACACCTCTTTGTTTACTCCTGTGGTTTGGCAAACGGTGTACTGGATAACCTCCGGTCAATTCAGTCCATGACACCCATTGTTGATGATCTATATTGCCAGCCAACGAGCAAAAAAGTGCAGATTAATCACTGATGTGGTCACAGTTTTACACACTTTCTGGTGCATGTGAATATCCATTGGTGTTTATGCAGTTTCACCCATCAACTCACCCAAACAGATAGATAATAATATTGAGGTGCAGGTTACTGGTTGTATCGACATGCTGCCATTTTCCTGTTTGGTGGGAATAAATATTATTCTGTTGAAGACTCCTGGCCGTGTCTTTCCTAATGAGTGCATTAGGGAGAGGGGCAAAGGATTTGCAGTAACATTGGGACTCTCGAATCCACAAGGCTAAAGACAATATTTGCCTTTCTCCTTCCATGTTCTCCTCCCTGCTCAGGGGCAGATCACTGTTGCTCAAGCATAACAGTTCAATGAGTTGAAATCTTGGCCCTGTGCAGATTCCACAGTTTGTTTTCATTATGCAACTCAGTATGAATGCTAAGTATTAGACAGGGAGGGCTGTCTACACCAGCCTTCTCCAAGCTTGTGCCCTCCAGATGTTTTAGACCACGGGTGTCAAACACAAGGCCCGGGGGCCAAATCCGGCCCGCCAGACCTCGTCATGTGGCCCGTGTAGCCTCCGCCGGCCGCCAGCCTTGTGTTTGACACCCGTGCCCTAAAGCTCTGCCAGGTGCTGGTCCATCCTTCCAGGGAGTGAAGGAGACCATCTGCTAACCTCTCTGCGAGAAGCTGCAGCAGAGGCCACCCTTGCAGGACGCCCACCCCCCGTCTGGCGGAGGAGGCGGAGTCGACCGGCGAGCGCCCCCTCCCCGACCTCCGGCTCTCGGTTGGGGCTGCCGGGCTGGCCGAGCGCTTGCCGCCGCCGAGGAGCCCTACCCATGGCGCAGCGCCTCGCCCCCGCCGCGCCGCCTCGTGCTCTCCCGGCAGCGGCGCTGGGAGGCGGCGCAGAGTGAGCGGCCAGCGGGCGAGCGGGCGGGCGAGGCGAGGCGGCACTGCTCTTCGCTCGTGCCCAGCCAGCCAGCCAGGCAGGCAGTCGCGCTCCTCGCCGGTGCTCCGTGTCGGGCCGAGATGCTGCTGCCGAGCAAGAGCCCCGCTCGCCGGCGGAGGAAGGAGTGGCTGGCGGGCCAGCTGGGGCTCGTGGCCTCGCTGCTGCTGCTGCTGTTGCTGCTGTTGGCAGGCGCCCTGGCAGGCCAGCGGGCGCTAAGAGCGGGAGCTTCGCCCGCCAGGGACCGGCGCGCGCGGGGATGGCGAGTCCTCCCTGCGAGAGGCTCCCCCTGGAGAAACGCCCCCGATCTCGCCTTGCCCTTCGGGGAGCCCTTGGCTTGCCTTCCCTGGGCTCGGGGCTTCTGCCCGGATTTGTCCTTCCGCCGGAGAGAGAGCGGCGGTCCCCTTCCGGCTGCGCCTTAAGTTTCCCTGCGCCTCCATTCCCAGAGTGCTCGGAGCGGAGTCCTTGCCCCACGGCTCGGCACAAGGGGGGCTTCTTCCTTTGCCAGCCAAGAAGGGGGGCTGTGGAGGAACAGCCTTCTCTGTGGGGCTGGGCAGGCTAGAGGGAGACACGACCCCCGCACCCCGCCGTCCAAGAGGCAACCTTAGGGGGACAGATTTGGGGCAGATCGGACCCATGCAGGGCAAAAGCCTCCCCTCCCCAGAGGTTTTTCCTGCGGAAGCCCCATTGCAGTGGGTGGCAGTAGTGCAACAACCCCCATTCCTTGCCACATGTGGATGATACTCTTTGAAAGGAGAGTGTCCATTGGGGTTTCCACCTCCTGAACTGAAACCTCTTGAGCTGGTCCTGCCAAGTCTACCTTTCTTCTCACTAGCAGAGAACGAGCTCTAGCAGGGGTGCCAAATTGAGTAAAATAGGAGGGGGGGGCGGCTCAGGTAAACCCCACCCTGCATAATCACAAGATGCGGCTCGCACACACCAACCATTGATTTTAATGGCAATGCCCATCCATTTTGCAGGGGCCCAGCCCCCTCAATATTTTGTTATTACTTACATTATTACAAAAAACAGTAATAATTGAATGCAGTGACAATCATTTATGATAATAAAGAGTGGACACATAGTCCTACAGATACAACTGGCCCTTTGAGGGTGACCAAACTGCTGATGCGGCCCCCGATGAATTTGAGTTTGACACCCCTGTTTTAGACTATATCTCCCCTCAGGCTGTGCCAGCTGCGGCTGATGGGACTTGTGGTCCAAAACATTTGGAGGGTACTAAGTAGGGAGAAATGAATAGCTAGAGGCTAGAGCAGAAGTGCACATCTTGCGGCCCTCCAGATGTTTCTGGACTACAACTCCCATCAGCCCCAGCCAGGTGATCTGGGATGATGGGAGGTGTAGTCCAACAACATCTGGAGGGCCACAGGTTGTGCCCCCTTGAGCTAGAGGAATAGAAGAGGCTAGTAAAAGAGATGTTTCAGAGGGCTAGGCCTCCACAAATATTTTATTCTTTAATTTACCTCACACTGTTCCATCCACTGGCCAATCAGCTATCCTGTTACCAGTGTTGTGTCCAGCACCTGTGGGTGCACATGCGCCTGCAGAGGCCTTTCCATGTGCTGCCCACCCTCAGCCCCAACTGACGTTGGAAGAAGCGCTCTGTGGTAACCAAGAGACTAGGTTGTGGTGTATGCTTGGATGAGGTGTGCATTTGTCCTGCTTGTTCTATGGAGGTGTAAGAAGAGGGGTTTTGTGCCATGTTAATTTTTGGAAGGAGGGGCTTCCTATTTGGGTTTTCAGTATGTGGTAAATACTCAATTGAATGTATGAAAATGGTATAATATAAAAATCTTGCATGGCCAGAGCGCAAAAAAGCCAAGGGACTTCCATGATGGACTGGTGGCTATTTATCCAGCACACACGGTCTCTACAGGACAGACTGTACCAGCCGCATTCCTCAGTCTATAGCAGTGTCAACCTCTTCCTTTATATAATGACATCAGCAACATTTGGACTTTCTCTACTTTTGTGATTATACGAACTATACCATTATTATTTAGATCTGAACTATGCATTCAGGTTGGGTAAAAGGGAGGAGGTTTAGTGTTCATTTCCCCTTGTTCCTTATGTAACTCAAAGTACATTATTTTTGCAAGTATGAAATGAATATATACACATATTGCATTGGGTTCTGTCAGATTAGAAGAGTGTGCTTCAATTTCAGGACCAGCAGGTCATAGCTGACTTCCCATGGTGAGCGTTAGGCTGTTGGGGCTGCTGGTCTCTCTAACTTCATGATATGCTGTGCCCCCTCCATGGCAGCCATTTTGCGACTGGTGCCTCCAGCACTCTCTCAAAATTCAGAGTGTGGCCACCAGTCCCAAAAGGCTGGCGACACTCTTGCGTGGCAAGACCACCACATGAGAATGTCTGGATGGGTTAGTGGGGGGAGGGGGCGAGTGGCCGCCTGGCTTTTCCCCTCAGGAGCCCCAAAGGGAACAAACTGTCTGCAAAAAGAACCCAAGTCTGAAACTTGAAGTAGCTCCAAGGGTGTGTCTGCAGCTTCCATAAGATTCAGAAGGAGTTCTCATGGAAAAAAACGAGAGAGAAAGACTTCTGCATATCAGAAAACATCTCACTGTCTCTTCTAGCACTTGCTCCTCATAAACAATTTCACACATGAAGTAACAGTTTAGCTGACTCTTGAAGGAAAAAAAACATGCCAACTGACAACACTGGTTCTTCTCAGTGTGCAAAGTACCAAAGCAGGGAGATGTTTAACAAGTGGAGCATCTTGTGGAGAAGCGATAACCTCTGTGGGAGGGCAATGGGGACATGTATTATGTGGCACCTGCAAAGCTATTGAGTGGGCATATGTGGGTAAGACAATGGCTGGGCTCCCGTTTGCGCTGGGGAGGCCCATAGCATTTCTGCAGAACCACGGGGCCAGGCGGAGCGGGAAAAGCTCCTTTGCCACCCACACGCCACCAATAAGACGGCCTTGGTTGGTGCTGCTGCTGTGACTCTAGAGTAATCCCACCGATACCAGCTGGGGAAGCCCACACTGGGCGGGTTCTGCCAGGCTGGCAAGCCAGTGGGGCTCCTGGATGAGGAACAGCGAGAGGGGCGGCCAAAGCCCCAGCTGCACCACTGTTTCCACCCAACCCTAGATGTCATGTTTAAAGAAATGTAGAGCCTTTGTGTTCTCTTATGCCCTCTCTGAAAACGGATAAGAAGAGGCTAGAATGACCATCAGGTGTTAGTGGCCTGGTTTCCAATTCTCTGCTTAATAATTCAAATGAAAACAGTATCACTAGATACTCAGCATCATGTTTTGTAGACCCAAGTTTCTATAAGGATCTACATATTGCCACTTACTCTGGCATCAGTGTGTTCTCGCCCCATTCTTTGAATCTGTGTACACGTTACCCACAATCCCCAGGTATCTTGTAGTTTGTTCTGAAACACTGTATTTTGATGTGGTTTCTCCCAGGTCTGCTTTACGCCGACTGTGGTGAATCTCATGTGCATAAAATCATAGAACTGTAGAGTTGGAAGGGACTGTGGGGGTCCTCTAGTCCAACCCCCCCCCCCACAGAGCATTTCCTATCAGAAGAAGGGCGAGTGCCACCACCAATGGGACACAGACACCCTCCACCATCCTAGGAAAACTCTTAATCCCGATTTTATTTATTTTATTTTATTCTCTTCTTTGGTAGATTTATCAAAACAAACAAACAAACAAAAAACACCAATAAATAAATTTTGGAAAGGGGCAAGATTAGACGTGGATGCACGAAAATCAAGACTCCTTGAGCTCTTCTCCGCTCCCCGCTTCTTCCCACACAGGGCCGCCCTGCCCTCTGCCTGCCCCTTAGAGCTGGGGCATCACACAAGGCTGGGCTTCTGTGATGGCAGCCCCTCCTCTTCTTCGCCTGCTCTCCAGCAGCCACTACGAGCTGCCCAAGCGAGGAGGACGGCCGCGGTGGCCATGGGGAGGCAATGGGATGCTCCCTCACAGCTGCTGCAGCTGCCATTGTC
The DNA here is from genome assembly GCA_034641385.1 of Darevskia mixta. Classification (NCBI taxonomy): domain Eukaryota; kingdom Metazoa; phylum Chordata; class Lepidosauria; order Squamata; family Lacertidae; genus Darevskia; species Darevskia mixta. The sequence continues at coordinate 4,112,413 of JAWWNH010000073.1, read as the reverse complement.
GTTGCTCGGGACAAGCACCAGCTCCTCCTCCTCCCTGAGCTCGGCAGCAACAGCACGGGTGGGGGAAATAGGGGCATTCCAGGAACAAACCAGAAGGCTTTCATAACTGCAGGACTGTCCCTGGAAAATAGGGACACTTGGAGGGTATGCAACACTGGGGAGAATCAGGGGCGTAGGAAGTGGGGGGCGGGGGGCGGGCCACCCCAGGTTCCATCATGGAGGGGGTGACAAATTATCAAGGAACAATTACTGCCCTACTAGGGTGGTTCATAAAAAACTTTTTTTTTAAATGCCTGCTCCAAAGGTCTTGTGCTGGTCCCAAGGGATATCCGATAGGCGAGGTCTAGTCCAGTCCAAGGTCAGTCCAATCCAGAAGTCACGAAGCCGAAGTCACAAAGCCGAGGTCAGGATTAAGTCGGAAGCCAAAGTCACAAAGCCGAGGTCAGGAGGAAGCCAGGAGTCAGAAGCCGAGGTAACAAAGCCGGGGTCAGGAACACAGGAGTCAGGAACCAGGAACTGGGCAGCAACGATGTTGCTCCTGCAACTTGGGACTGGGACTGGCCGGCTTTTATCTGCCCCGAGGCAGAGGGCGGCTCCGATCGTCAGGTGACTCGCCTCTCCTGGCTTGGAGGCGAGCACTCCTCCTGCGGGAACTTAGTTCCCTTCGCCTCTCTGCCCTGAACCTTTGCAACTCAGGAGAAGCTGGAGGGTTACCAGACCCAGAGGCAACCTCAGCTTCCCCTGACTGGGTGGGGAGTGGAGCACCTGCAGGCAATGAGTCCTCCACTCCATCAGAGGCCAGATCAAACTCAGCCGATGCCTGCACCTGAGGATCTAGCACAGGTGAGTCCCCTTCAGACTCAGGCCCCAGCCCTGGCTCTGCTGGTTCTGGAGGCAGGGAATCCTGTGCAGGCTGGGATCCCTCAGGTTCAGCGTCTGAGTCTGAATCCCAGGCCATCACACCATCCCCCCTCCCAGGCCCCCCCCTCAACCGAGGGGCCGGACCAGGCTTGCTGGGGTAAGTTGCATGGAACTCACGGAGGCAGGCAGGCGCATGGATGTTTTCCGCTGGTTCCCACGAACGATCCTCGGGCCCATACCCCTTCCAGTCGATGAGGTATTGGAGCTTCCCCCTGCGGTATCGGGAGTCGAGAATGTGCTCCACCTCGTACTCGGGCTCCCCCTGAACCAGAACTGGCTGCGGTCGTGGACGGTCTGGGTGGAACTCATCGGGCGGGGCGACCGGACTGAGTAGGGACCGGTGAAATACCGGGTGGACCTTCAGGGTCGCGGGTAACCGGAGACGGAATGCCACAGGTGAGACCCGGTCCACGATCGGAAATGGGCCGGTGAAGCGGGCATCCAGCTTCCGCGAAGGCCGAGAGGGGTGCAGGTGGCGGGTGGAGAGCCATACCAGGTCACCGACACGGAGTTCCGGCCCCTCCTGACGGTGACGGTCGGCCTGGGCCTTATACGCGTCCTTGGCCTGGCTCAGTTGCTCTGTCAGAAGCTGCTGCTGCGACTGGAGCTCTTGTAGCCAGTCTGTCACTGCGGGAACTGCGGATGCCGGCAGCACACTTGGGAACAACCGCGGGTGGTACCCATAGTTCGCCTGAAACGGGGTCTGTTGGGTGGAAGCGTGCACTGCGTTGTTATACGCGAACTCGGCCAACGCCAGGTGGTCGACCCAATCGTCCTGGTGGAAGCTGCAGTAGCACCGGAGGTACTGTTCCAACACCGCGTTTGCCCGTTCGGTCTGTCCATCCGTCTGCGGATGGTAGGCCGAAGATAGGCAGACCTCCGTCCCGAGAGCCTGATGTAGAGCACGCCAGAAGCGGGAGGTGAACTGGGCACCGCGATCGGAGACCAAACGTTCTGGTAGGCCATGTAAGCGGAAGACGTGTTGTAAGTACAGTTGCGCCGTCTCCTTGGCTGAGGGTACAGACGAGCACGGGGCACAGTGCACCATCTTAGTGAAGTGGTCCGTGAATACCAGGAGACAGGTACACTGATGGGACAGGGGTAGGTCCACCACGAAATCCAACGAAACCGTATGCCACGGACGAGGAGGAACTGGCAGTGGCTGTAGCAGTCCCGCAGGTCTCCCGGTCAATCCCTTGGCTCGCCGGCAGACATCGCAACCCCCAATGTACCGTGCCACGTCGGCTTTCAAGCGGGGCCACCAGAATTCCCGGCTGACCAGGTGGGTGGTCCGATACCTCCCGAAGTGGCCAGCTGCTGGGGCATCATGTGACATTCGGAGCACCTCGGCCCGCAAAGGCCCTGGTGGGATGTACAACCGACCACGGTGCATCAGCAGACCCTGGTGCACAACCAGTTCTGGGTATCGAGGGCACGATCCACTGGCCAATTCCTGAATCCGTTCCTGAGCCCACGCATCGACCCGTTGCTGCTTCCGCACTCGGTCCCGTAGTGACTCAGTCTCCTGAACAGCCAGGAACGCTGCTGGTGGGACGATTGTTGTTGGGGCCGCCTGCTGCACCGTCTCTGCAATGTCCTCCGGTTTCCGGGACAGTGCGTCCGCCTTCTGGTTTTGGGAGCTGGGGATGTAACGGATCCGGAACTGGAATCGGGAGAAGAACAGTGCCCACCGGATCTGACGCTGGTTCAGCTTGCGGGTGGTCTGGAGATACTCCAGATTCCGGTGGTCGGTTCTCACTTCCACCGGGTGTCGTGCCCCCTCAAGATGATGGCGCCAGACCTCAAAGGCCACCTTAATGGCCAGTAGTTCCCGCTCCCACACGGTATAGTTGCGCTCCGCCGGAAGGAGCTGCCGGGAGTAGTAGGCACAGGGTAGCAGTGGCGCATCAGGTCCGTGTTGCTGGGACAGGACAGCACCGAGAGCCGTACTGGAGGCGTCCGTCTCCACCACGAAGGGACGAGAGGGATCAGGATGCTGTAAAATCGGCGCCTTCTGGAAACAGGCTTTCAACCCCTGGAATGCCCCCTCAGCCTCCTCGTCCCAGGAGAAGGGAGTCTTGGGGCGCAGCAGACGGGTCAACGGGGTGGTGCGATGAGCGTAGTCCGCAATGAATGTCCGGTAATAGTTGGCGAACCCCAGGAACCGCTGTAGGTCCTTGCGGTTCCGCGGCGCCGCCCACTCTCGAACCGCAGCCACCTTCCCGGGGTCCATCTGTACACCGTCAGGGGAGAGTCGGTGTCCGAGGACCGCTGGTGGAACTCGCACTTGCTGAGCTTAGCGTACAGGCGGTGCTCCCGCAAGCGCTGCAACACGGTCCGGACATGACTCTCATGGCGAGCTGGGTCACGGGAATAAATCAGAATGTCATCGAGGTACACCACCACGTACTTGTCTAGCAAGTCCTGGAACACGTGGTTGATGTACCGTTGGAACACGGCGGGCGCATTGCATAGTCCGAACGGCATGACCAGATATTCGAACTGCCCATAACGGGTCCCAAATGCGGTCTTCCACTCATCCCCGGCACGGATCCGAATCAAGTTGTAAGCCCCCCGCAGGTCCAGTTTGGTGAACATCTGCGCCCCTTGCACCCGCTCCAGCAACTCCGCAATTAGGGGCAAGGGATACCGGTCTGGGATGGTGATCTTATTCAGGGCTCGGTAATCATGGCAGAGGCGAAGCTCCCCACACTTCTTCTTAACAAAGAGTACTGGAGCGGCGGTGGGAGAGGTAGAGGGCCTAATGAACCCACGCTCCAGGTTCTTGTGAAGGAAGTCCTGTAAGGCTTCACGCTCTGGCTCCGAAAGAGAGTATAGGCGACTCACAGGCAGGGGCGCCCCAGGCTGGAGGTCTATGCCGCAGTCGAAGGACCGATGAGGAGGCAGCCGGTCTGCCCCCTGTTCCTCGAACACGTCTACGTAGTCCCGGTACACGGCGGGGAGCGTTGACGCAGCCTCCCCCATGGAGGCGGCCGAAAGCATCTCGGACTGAGCATTCGAACCCGAGTCTGGGAAGCGTACAGTTCGATTGACCCAATCGATCTGAACATTGTGAGACTCCAGCCAGTCCATCCCCAGCACCAGGGGAAACCGGGGCATGGTGGCAATGTCCAGGGTACGCACCTCCTGGTGCTGCTGGTGGCACAGGACCAAGGGCTGGGTCTCCCGCGTAACGGCGCCTGACCGCAGGAGCCGTCCGTCGATTGCCTCCACCTGCACCGGTTCTGGCTTGTTCTGGAGTGGCACCCGATGCTGAACAGCGAAGGCAGAGTCCATATAGGAGCGGGTTGCCCCTGAATCCACCAGAGCGTGGGTGAGAATCCAGGGCCCGCCTGGGGGGTACAGACGCACCGGGATCATGAGGTGTTGCAATTCCACTGGTGAGGGCCCATCATGCGACGCTTGGGACCCCAGATAGCCTGGGCCATTGGCTACTGGGGTTGGCGGTTTCCCTGCGGCTGGTGTTTCTCGGGGCATGTTCGAGCGTAGTGTCCACTCCCCCCGCAGTAGAGACAGAGGTTCCCCTCCCGACGCCTTGTCTTCTCCGAAGGGGAGAGGCGAGGCCGTGCTGCCCCGAGCTGCATCGGCTCCTCTAGTGACTCGGCTCTGGCCGTGGAACTGCTGGGAAGCACTGGAGTCGGGAGCCCGGAGTGCCGATGGCCCCGGGCCTGGCGACGGTCCTCCAACCGATCGTCTATCTGTAGACTCCGTTGGATGAGGGCCTCCAGCGTGGTGGGGCGATCCAAGGTGGCCAGCTGGTCCAGTATCTCGTCAGAAAGCCCCTCGAGATACTGGTCCCGAAGTGCGGAATCGTTCCAGGTCAAGTCCTGCGCCAACAGCCGAAATTCTGTGGCATAGGCGGCCACTGTGGACTTGCCCTGTTTCAACCGCCGAATCGCCCGATTGGCTTGACTCGCCTTCTGAGGGTTGGCGAACGCGGTTTCAAAATGGTTGCAAAACCCCGTATAGTCTGTCAGCAAGGGGGAGTCTTGCCGTAGCAGCGGCAACGCCCACTTGGCCGCCTGGTCCTTCAGCAAGCTGATCAGGAAGTGCACCTTGGTGCGGTCGTCCGGGAAATCCCGGGCTCGCCCCTGAATATACAGTTTGGCCTGGGCGAGAAACATGGGAAAGCTGGCCGGGGACCCATCGAATTTCTCTGGCAGGGCCACTGGGTACTTGCCTGGAGCTGGGACGCCGGCACCAGGAGCCGGTAAGACGTCCAAACGCTGCTGAAGCGCCGTAACCGCATTGCTCAGCTGCTGCACTGTGTGAGTCAAGACCTGGTTCTCCTGGGCCAATGCCGCCAGCGCAGCCGCCTGGTCAGTCATAATGACCGGTTCCTCCCGAACACACCCCAACGAAGGGGGAGTGCGGGTGTGGCAGGAGCAAACTGTGCTGGTCCCAAGGGATATCCGATAGGCGAGGTCTAGTCCAGTCCAAGGTCAGTCCAATCCAGAAGTCACGAAGCCGAAGTCACAAAGCCGAGGTCAGGATTAAGTCGGAAGCCAAAGTCACAAAGCCGAGGTCAGGAGGAAGCCAGGAGTCAGAAGCCGAGGTAACAAAGCCGGGGTCAGGAACACAGGAGTCAGGAACCAGGAACTGGGCAGCAACGATGTTGCTCCTGCAACTTGGGACTGGGACTGGCCGGCTTTTATCTGCCCCGAGGCAGAGGGCGGCTCCGATCGTCAGGTGACTCGCCTCTCCTGGCTTGGAGGCGAGCACTCCTCCTGCGGGAACTTAGTTCCCTTCGCCTCTCTGCCCTGAACCTTTGCAACTCAGGAGAAGCTGGAGGGTTACCAGACCCAGAGGCAACCTCAGCTTCCCCTGACTGGGTGGGGAGTGGAGCACCTGCAGGCAATGAGTCCTCCACTCCATCAGAGGCCAGATCAAACTCAGCCGATGCCTGCACCTGAGGATCTAGCACAGGTGAGTCCCCTTCAGACTCAGGCCCCAGCCCTGGCTCTGCTGGTTCTGGAGGCAGGGAATCCTGTGCAGGCTGGGATCCCTCAGGTTCAGCGTCTGAGTCTGAATCCCAGGCCATCACAGGTCTTATCTTACTACACTAGGGATTATATAGCTATATATGAAATTTCATGCATATCAGTTAATATCTTGACCCTCCTCCACGAAAATAGCTGTTTACTTGGCTGTTTTCCTATGTCGTGAAGGCTGAAATTTCAATTCGGTGGAGAACTTACTGTTCCCAACCCTAACCCTGCAGAAAGCCATCTAATTAGACTTTAATTTGATTTTGACATGTTTTTAGGACGTAATTTAATTATTGTTTGATTTTATATCAATGTTATGTATCTGATGTTAGCCGCTCTGAGCCCGACTTCGGCCGGGGAGGGCAGGATATAAATAAAAGTTTATTTTTACTTATTATTATCCCTTTGTAAGAAAATATGAAATAACATAAAACCATTTTTGCAGGCAAAAAAAAAAAATCAATGTGTGTGTGTGCGGGGGGTGACAAGAAATTTTCCGCACCAGGTACCACCTGACCTTCCTACGCCTCTGGGGAGAATCAAAGCGGTGAACTATCTCCCTGCAGGATCCTGGAGGCTAAAGGGATCTGAGCCCAGAATGCACACACAGCTTCCTTCCCCGCCCACCTTTGTCATCATCAACACCTCCCTTTCCACCCAAGAGTGCATCAAATGCTAGGAAGGTGTTCAAACTCCAACTCCGTGGTTCATTGACTTAGACTGGGAATCAATCCTGGGGAAGGTGATTTGGGGAGGGCGGGGATGAATGGGAAACCAGGGGCAGAGAGCTGGCAACATGGGAAGGCATCAAAGCATAGTGATGTATACAACCTCATGCAAATTCGACTTTAAACAGCACGAAAAAATCACCTCCCTGTGTTTTAAGCAGGTAATGTGTACATACTCTGGATGTGTACATCCAGGCTGGATGGTCTGTCATCTGCTGGGTTCCACAGGCAGCATATTCAGGTTTTTAGGTCCCAGTTGACACACTTGCTAAATCGACATCTCAATTCATAGGGCAGAAGTGGAGGCACACACTGCTCAGGGCCTCTCCAGGGGACACCACCAGGCAAGGAGTTGGACTGGGCGGTCTGCCTGCCCAACATCACACAGGCATCTGAAGCAAGCTGAGGGAGGACAGAAACCTTGAAGAAAAGCTCGTTGGAACTTGAATTTTAGTAGGAATGCAGACCATGAAAGCGGAGTTTAATGACCCCCCCCCCACAATGTTTTAAATATTTAACTGTTTTTACTGATAATCATTTTCTTTTTGTAAACTGCTTTGACCTTTTTTTTTTTTTTTTACAATCAAGCACTATTTAAATCTTATGAAATAAATAGATTTTTAAAAAAGATATACAGAAGAAAGGAAGCCAGAACTGTGCCAAAGTTTGGAAACCAGGCACCAGAAGCAGTCGCCCTTCCCCAGCCCTGTTACAAACTCTCCTTCAGTGCTGGAATGTGGTCTTGAATTGTGATAACGCCTCTTGCTTGCTGGGAGGGAGAGAGGTTTGTGTGCAGAAGAATCTATTGATGTTTGTGTGGCTGGTAAATAACCTGCTTAAAGGTGAGAGTCACATCAGTTGCCCCGCCCACCACTGCCACACGGCCCCTGGAAGCTTCTCCATGACAGAACATGGCCCTTGGGCTGAAAAAGGCTCCCCATCCCCGCTTTATAATGACAAGAGTAAGATCTTAACCTTTGGAGATTTTCTGTGTTCCCAAGGCTTTTTTCTTTTTATGGCCACCGACTGCTCTTTCTGATGAATTTGTTGCAGAAACAGCCATTTTAATTTTTCATTTAAAATGGAAACTGCCTTATAGTATGTCCCTCTCAAGAAATAGCTCTGGATTTGAGGTTTCTGAACTGTGGTACACTAAAGAAAGCGAAGAGAACTTTCCAAACAGTCTGGCAGCAGGAAAAACCACACCCTAGCAAAACAGACACCCACAGCTTTATCCGCCTGGATTTGAAACATCGAAGTGCTCTGCATGTTCTTGACATGGTCGTTTTGGAAGCATACAGTCTTCTTTGATCTGGATCATGAAAAATCACATCCTGGACTTAAGAGGCGTTTTCCAGCTCTGTTCATTTTTTAAAGAAGCAATTTCTATATGATATTTATTACCCCAAAGCACTGTAGCTGATAAACAAGTGTAACTAGTACAATTATCCACACCCTCCTGTCTGAAGTAGTGATCTGGAAGCACTTTGGGGCACCCAGGACATCAATGTCATTTCTGGTTTACTAGCCCCCTTCTTTTTCTTCCTTGTTCCTTCTTCCCACTTCCTCTTCCTCCCAACTTTGTCTTAAACTCTACAGAGCTTAAGAAGTGGCTTGTGGTTCTGGGGAGCGGCTGGGCTGCTGAATCAGAAAGGCCACTCAAATTGAGGGTGTGTGTGTTAAGGGCTTTGCTAAACTCTTGTCTTAACATGTGAGTTACACATGTTCTGGCTGTTCCTGTGTACCAGGGGGCCTATCACAAAACTGCCAACCTTTTTTTGCTTTGAGAGCTCATGACAACCACCAGTTTTACTGCCCATGAGGTGGACTGAAGCAGCCACCTTGGGTGGCAGAATCCCAGAGGGCACTGGTGCCACAAACGCTGTGCCCGCCCTGCCACTGCTGCTGCCGCCAGGATTGTGTGGCGACTTCCGGCAAGATCTTGTGAGATCTCACAGAGCTCACGAGATCTTGCTGAAAGTCGCCACGCAGCCCTGGTAAGCGAGGCCTTGGCCATGGGGCAGCAGTGGGGGACACTTTCCTGTTTCACCTCAAGACGGCAAAATGGGATTGGCCGTCCCTGGTTTTCATCAGATGGCTAAGATTGTCGTACTTCCCAACACCTAGAAGGTGTTGTTAGAGCCCCCGGAGTCCTGTGTTGAGGCATATAATACCTTGTTAACAAGTCAGTAGCTGAATAAGCTTCCAAAAGTTGTGTAAATCCTGGTCAAGGTTCAACTTGCAACACTTCTGAAACAAACCTTTCTAGTCTGGCCAGGAGGATCCAGGACTGAAATGTCTTTAAGAATGTTTTCCTTAGCGGCAGTCAAGGGCATGGGGTGTTGTGGGGAGATACAAAAACAGGGGAGATACATGGTCAGTCAGGGCAGGGATACAGATTACACTGTTTGCAAGCCAAAGACAAACAGGTAGAAGAGAAATGCTTGGATATGTTCATGTGCTCCATCCAGCGCAAGCCGCTTAATCTTTTGACTTGCATTCTTGACATACTTGGTGCTAGAAACTGACCTGCAGGATTTCACTGTGTATCCAGCCAGCTTCAGGGGCGTCAGATTTGCCCCTGGATCAAACAGTTGAACAATGGAGATGACACTCTATTGTCCAGGATACGTCAACACTATTCCTGCAACCCAGTGCCAAAGCTTGCAGTCTTTCGTGTTCACAGCTCCGCCATCCAAAGTTTGTTGGTGCTGATTAAGCTTTTCTTCCGTTTCACTCCCTGAGTGAATCAATAAAGAGCTTTGGGGTATGGACAAAGGGTTCAAGGGAAGAAGGAAATCCTGATTTGCTCTGATGGCTCTAGATAGTGCTGATCTACCTCACAGAGCTCTTGTAAGGATCATTGTGAGACCAAGAAAGGCAAAAGTAGACATGTTTGTCTATGAGAGAAAGAAAAGTGCTCAAATCCGCAGTTGGGCAGTCTGTTTATTAGGAACAACTGAACAGTAGACAGATTTTGTGTTCTCCAGAACTCTGCATCAGTCCAAATCTTACACTAAGTAAGGGATGAAATTGTGTGTGCAATGAGGAAAAATAGATAAAAAGTACAAAAATGAGTACAAAATCAGTTTGTCCCCTGGCAGGCCATATATATTTGGATGTGATTTTAACTCAGAATTTCCATGTCTCACGGGAAGGTGGAACGGTCTCCCTCTGGAGGTTATGGGCTCCCTTTTCTTGGAGGTTTTTAAGCAGAGGTTGGATGACCATAGATGCTTTAGCTGAGATCCCTGGATTGCAGGGGGTTGGACTAGATGGCCCTTGGGGTCCCTTCCAACTCTACTATTCTATTATTCTCCTTGTTTTTCACCCATTTGCTGTTTCAGGCAACACTGCCTCTTTAGAAACTGCTCCACATAAAAAATGCCCACATAAAAACAAAAAACTAGACAGAAGTGTCTACAGAAAGCTGGTTTGGGTGCTTTTAAAGTGCAGCAGTTGCCCCTTTTGGATTTTCTGAGCCTAGGGAAACTCCAGATTTAGGAGAGAGAAAGTTTGGAATTCAAGGATGCACAAGGGGTACATAATCCACATTAAGTTGGGGTGCAGCTGGACCCAACTCTCTGCTAGGATTCTAGCAGAATCTCCATTTTTAAAAACAAAGCCCAGCTGTTGCCTAGATCTCTAAACACAGGAGCCCGTGGTTAGCCAGAAAGCAGAAGAAAAAATACAGTATGTTTGCTTTACATTAGCAAATACAGAGATCGCTCTTTGGTAAAAGTGGAAACTGAAGCCAGATTATGTAGCAGTACCTAGTGGTTGGAGGGGATGTGACTCTGAAAATAATATGAGATAATCTACGCTGTCAAAGCTATATACCATCATTTGTGCTACTAATAGTTTGGAGGTGGAGGCAACTGGCAGACAATACAGGCTGACAGTCTCTTGCCATTGTGGGATGTATATTTGGACAAGAAGGGGACAGATGCATCCACCTGAAACACAGCTGCTCCTGAAGGCGATGCATACAGTATGTTTCTCAGTATTTCTTTAGTCACTCCCAGAAAGTCAAGAGGAGCTGTGCAGAAATAGGATAAAAATAATCTAAAACTGTTCTGCAGCAGGAGCGGGGTGCCATGCAGCCAAACGATATTTCTCCATCATTCACTCCCCGCCTCCCATCCATCGTTCTGATATATATATTGAATATAAATACAGCGAGAGAGAGAGATTGGCTCTGATGCAGGAGGATGCTGGAAACATTATTAAGACAGAGCGAAACGAAGCCTTTGGGTGATGGCTCTGCCCCAGCAATTCTTTCCAATGAAAGAGAGAGAGAAGGTTCTTGGAAGAGTACACACGTTTTGCCCACTCAGCAGATTGTACCTTCTTCTGCAGTGCCTACAAGACGCAGGTGCACGCAATCCTTAACAGAAAGAAGGGAGCACCAAGGAGCTCAGAATGCCTGGATCCAGGGAATGGGCTGCTGCCTTTTTCAAAAAGAGCACACTGGATGTGGGCTTTGTTCCGTAGTTTAACAAACGATGTATAGCAACTTAATTCAGAATCAACTCTGTGCAACAACATTGGATGGTCGCTGTATTGGATGGTTCCCTGTATTGCTCCTGACCTTCTGGCTCTGCCGATATTTGAACTGTGATTGCGTGGTGCTCCCTTATATCAAAACAGACTGTTGGAGGATGGGTGGCGGCTAACAGATTGAGGTTGAATCCTGACAAGACAGAAGTACCGTTTTTGGGGGACAGGAGCATAGCTGTCAACCCTCCCTTTTTTTGCGGGAAACTCCCTTATTCCAATGCCGTTTCCCACTGCTATCCCAGATTGTTGATATCCCTTAAATTTCCCGGATTCCAAAGGAAGCAGCTCCTCTCCCTCCCTGCCGGCCAGGGAGGCTCCTCAGCTGCGTTGCTCGGCTGCCAATAAGGAGTCTGAGACCGACTGGGGGCGGAGCTTGCATGCCTTGTGCAGCCAGACCCTCACGCCCAACCAGACAGACAGCCTGCCTGCCGTCTTCGCGCTCGCTCTTTCGCTCTCCCGTTCGCGCGCAGCCTCTGGAGCGCAGAGTGGTGAGGCTACTTGGTACCATTGCACCGCCCTCACGGCATCCCTTATTTTCTAATCCGAAAGTTAACAGCTATGGACAGGAGGTGGGCAGGTGTGGAGGACTCCCTGGTCCTGAATGGGCTAACTGTGCCCCAGAAGGACCAGGTATGCAGCCTGGGAGTTATTTTGGACTCATTTTGTCCATGAAGGTGCAGGTTAATCCTGTGTCCAGGACAGCTGTTTATCAGCTCCATCTGGTATGCAGGCTGAGACCCTACCTGCCCGCAGACTGTCTCGCCAGAATGGTGCATGCTCTGGTTATCTCTTGCTTGGATTACTGCAATGCGCTCTATGTGGGGCTACCTTTGAAGGTGACCCAGAAACAACAACTAATCCAGAATGCGGCAGCTAGACTGGTGACTGGGAGCGGCCGCCGAGACCACATAACACTGGTCTTGAAAGACCTACATTGTCTCCCAGTACGTTTCCGAGCACAATTCAAAGTGTTGGTGCTGACCTTTAAAGCCCTAAACGGCCTCGGTCCAGCGTCTCCACCCCCATCTTTCTGCCCGGACACTGAGGTCCAGCGCCGAGGGCCTTCTGGCGGTTCCCTCGCTGCGATAAGCCAAGTTACAGGGAACCAGGCAGAGGGCCTTCTCGGTAGTGGCACCCGCCCTGTGGAACACCCTCCCACCAGATGTCAAAGAGAAAAACAACTACCAGACTTTTAGAAGACACCTGAAGGCAGCCCTGTTTAGGGAGGCTTTTAATGTTTAATAGATTATTGTATTTTAATATTCTGTTGGAAGCCGCCCAGAGTGGCTGGGGAAACCCAGCCAGATGGGCAGGGCATAAATAATAAATTATTATTATTATTATTATTATTATTATTATTATTATTAATGATTCACCTAGCCTCATAATGATGGCTTGTCTTGTCAGTGGCTGCCCAAGGCCTGCTGCCTGAGACCATAGTGAGTGCCATCTCCAGGTTTTGTGGGGCCCTTGAGTAGCCCCTCTCCTTGCCATTGCCATTGTACATTCATCTTTTCTCCTCACCCACAGCCGCCGCCAGCCAGGCAAGTGGAGGCTCCTCCTCCTCTTTCAATGGTTTCACGGGCTTGGATGGGGGAAGAAAAGGTTGGCCAGAACAACCAATCATCCCCTTGATTGTTCTGGCCACCCTTTTCTGCCCCATCCAAGCCCGTGAAACCATTGAAAGAGGAGGAGGAAGGAGGAAAGGCTGCAGCATTTGGGACTTTTCAGTTTGAGTAAGAGGTGACATGATGGAAGTTTATAACATTATGGAGAGAGTGGGTACAGAAAAGTTTTTCTCCCTCTCCACACTAGAACTCGTGGGCATCCAGTGAAGCTGAATGTAGGAATATTCAGGACAGTTAAAGGAAAGGACTTCTTCATGCAGTGTAGAGTTAAACTGTGGAACTCCCTCCCACAGGAGGCAGTGGTAGCCACCAACTGGGATAGCCTTACAAGAGGAATGGACAAATTCAGGGAGAAGAGGGCTATTGATGGCTACTAGCCCTGGTGGCTAGGCTCTGCCTCCACCGTCGGAGACAGTGCAGAAGAGGAACACTGGGTGCAGCTGATGACGATGGTGGGGAGGAGGTGGCCTTGTGGAGGGTGAGCTGCCCAAGAGCCCCCAAAGCCTGAAGCTGGCATAACACGTCCTTTTGTCTTGTTGGTGTAGGCATTAATTTTTCATCTGGATCCTACTGATTGTCCTTCATAATAATTATTTCTTTCTTTCCTTTCTTGCATTTATTTATTTATGAAGGTTGTTAGCCTCAGGCTCGTGAGGAAGGGCAGAGTATGAATAAATAAACAACTCTCTCTCTGCCTTAAAAATTTCCAGGTGAATTTGTACTTACAAATGGTACTTTTAGCAAACAAAACACTGTGCATCCATGAGTTTGTGAAGGCAGAAACCTTTGTGGAAGGAACAAAGGTTTCCTTCCTTGTGAAAAGTAAAGGGTTGCCATACGTCTGGAATTTCCTGGGCATCACTGGGACTTGGCCATTGGAAACAGTGTGCGGGCAGAAAACGCTTAAAACAGCAGGAGGGACATGATATTGTGTCCTACTTATGGACTTGCTGTGAGCATCTGGTTGGTCACTGTGAGGACTGAATGCTGGGTTTGATAGGCCTTCAGTCTGATCCAGCAGCCAAGTTCTTAGGTTCTCATTGCTGAATTACAACCATGTGCACACATGACATGTCCATCTTGTGTCATATTGTTCATGCTGCTTCTAGTTTAGCTATAAGCCATCTTGAGTCCCTGTGGGGGAAAAGATGGGATGCCGATGCTGATGCCTTGAAGTTATTTGGGGCCTCGAGATGTGTGTGGTGGGGACTTCTTTCCCATCCATACTGCTGGAGAAGAACCTTTTGACTGGAGCTGCTGGGCAGTCCAGTCCAACTCTTTTGCATGCAGAGCAGCTCCCCTCCTACTCACTCCGATAAACAACCTTCATCCTAACAGTTGGTTAAAATGGTGATAGCCACCATTAATATTAACAGTGCTTTAAATATTAAATTGTATTCCTGCTGCATCTGCAAGCAAAAAAATAAAACAATGAAGCTATAATGGGATTTCCTCCATCCCAGAGCAGCTGAAAGAATCAACAAAGATGCCAGCTCTTTCCCAAGCTGCTGTGTTTCCTTTGGTTCTGTGGTTCTGATGCTTTAGACATACACTTTTAGAAGATGAGTACAGTGGTACCTCTGGTTAAGAACTTAACCTGAAGCACCAATTTAGCTAATGGGACCTCCTGCTGCCGCTGCGCCACCAGAGCATGATTTCTGTTCTTTAGCAGAGTTCTTAACCTGAAGCGTACTTAACCTGAAGTACCACTGTATGTGTGTGCAAGTGAAGGCTCTAGGGCAGGGGTAGGCAACCTAAGGCCCGTGGGCCGGATGTGGCCCAATCGCCTTCTCAATCTGGCCCACGGATGGTCCGGGAATCAGCGTGTTTTTACATGAATAGAATGTGTCCTTTTATTTAAAATGCATCTCTGGGTTATTTGTGGGGCATAGGAATTCGTTCATTCCCCCCCCCCAAAAAAATATAGTCCAGCCCCCCACAAGGTCTGAGGGACGGTGGACTGGCCCATGGCTGAAAAAGGTTGCTGACCCCTGCTCTAGGGCTCTTCCATGTCTGTGGCCCAGGGCTGGATTAAGACTTTTAAAGGTCCTAAGCACTGAAAATATTATGGTGACACAAAGTTTGCCTGTATTCTGAAATGTACATGTATGTATGCCATGTACAACACATGACAGGATCTGATTTCCTTGCATTATTTCGATCTACATTAGCTGGGGATAATGGATAAGTAATAAAAAGAGAACAGAAATATGTGGGGAGGGTGTGGAATGTAGGGAATTCTAAGGAGGTTGACTACTGCCATTAAAAAATAAATAAATGCCAATTTCCCCCCAAAATTTCTCACTTTTACTTCCGCTGTCCTAAGCGGATGCTTGCTTTGTCTTTTGGGAAAAGTCCATTTATGTAAGCAATTGTTTTCATTAGCTACTGGAGTTTAATATATGAGAGACTCATGACATGCAAAGCGAGATATGTTAAGCCTTTGTTTGTTATAATTGTGATGATGATGGAGTACAGCTGATGAAAACCCCAAAGTTGAAATTGTTAATTTGGGGTTCTCATCAGCTGTACGCCATAATAATCACAATTATAACAAATAAAGGATTGACATATCTCGCACGTCATGTCATGAGTCTATCTCATATATTAGTTTCACCTTTTAAGTTGAATTAATGAAAGAAATGACCCTTTCCACGATATTCTAATTTTTCGAGTTTCACCTGTATATTGGCTATCCCTGCTGTTTTGTCTAAATTGGTGCTAGTAATACCAGAGATTGAAATGGTGCTTACATTAAATGAAATAACACTGATTCTATTTAGTGTACATAACTCTATCAACCAGAACTGCCTTCCCCAGCCAAGGACTCTACAGATGTTTTGGACCACAACCCCCAACAGCCCCATCCAACACGGCCAATGGACAGAGATATGTAATAGGAGTTGTAGTCTAAAACACACAGAAGGCACCATGTAGGGTTGTCCCTGCCCTAGGATGAGCAGTCGGTTCATTTGTGGCTGCAAAACCTTTCAGTGGAACTTTACATGCCTCCATGCTGCTCAGAAATATCTGCAAACTCATCACATTTTGAAAGCTTTATTTTCTTCTGGAATCTTCCACAGCCTGCTTATCCTCAACAAAAGTTCTCTGTGTGATGTCAACTTCCTCTCTTTGTAAGGTTGCCATATCAAATATCAAAAACTGGAACATAACCCTGGGAAACTCAATATTGTTGCACTTTCTTGAGCAATGGGAATCGCTTATTAATACAATAGTGTGGGTGTTATGGGTGGCCATAACACTACTGCAGTGGGAAGTGGGGAGAGAGGGCATTGCAGTATATCAAGGGGCATACGAAATATGTGCCCAAGTTAAAAATTTGTGGAGAAGGGTCAGTGAGGTGCCTTAAATAAGAAACAAAACTGGTGCATTTAGAATAAATACCCCGTTTATGGTTTGCATTTGTTTGTTTGTTTGTTTGTCTATCTACTTATTTTTAATAGCAAAGAATGTAATAGAGTGTTTAATTTCACAATGGTAGAACAGTCAAACAGTTTCAGTGTATTCAGTGTGAGTGAGCTACTTGGGTATGGGGAATAAAAGGAAAACTGGTACATTCTATTTTTGCTTTATGTCATGCCCAACAAACATTTATTCCAGAGTCAAAAGCAGGAACAAAATACTAATTTACCAGAAAAGAGACTCTGTTTCTGGTAAATATGGGCAGTTGGAATGTATGTTGTTGACACCCGATATATATGAGTGGTGTGTATGTTTGTGTGTAAAACTGTGCTGAGTTTTTAAACAGAGCAGATATTCTTTTTAGGTAGAGAACAGTCTGGGAAAACAAGAGGTTTCTAGCAAATCACCTACTGCATTTTCTCAGTTCAGAGGCTGGTTTCCTGTGGTGATCCCAGCCTTTTCCTTCCTGTCCATTCCATCAGGGTTGGAAGATGAAAGCTACAGAAAAGCAACAGTGAGTTCAGAATCCTGTGGCATTCTGAAAGAAAGCATTTTTTTCATAGACTCATAGGGATTTCATAGAGTGAGGATTATTGGAGATTATTAGACTGGAGTTCTTCAACCTTGGGTCCCCAGATATTGTTGAACTACAACTCCTGTTGTATGGGGTGTTAGGGGAGGGGTAGTACCTCTGGTGGGGGACACATCATACTCCTTCTGGGGTAGTTTGTCCACCTTTGGTCCCTACCCTGCATTCAGCTCCCCCCTGTGGCTCCTACAAGCTGTCAGCATGTGACAGCAGACACACCCCAGGAACGGCGTTAACTGGCCGGCTGAACCAGGTAAGGGTAGCCAATGAGTCTTAAACCATTGGTGAGTTAGGGACTTCCCGTGCATGTGAAGATAGGCTCTAGTGGATCGAGTGGACGGCACCAATAGTGGGTCCAACAGTCAAGAAGGCGGTTTCTGCAAGTGCTGTAGAGGGAAATGAGGGGCAGATGGGGCTTGTCAGCCTGGGAAGGTAGTCCATCTGATTCTAACCCTCCACTGCCTTGCAGGCTATCTTCAGGAAAAGAAAAAGCTAAAGAGTAAACCCTACACAAATCCTAGGTAGAGACTCAAAGACAGTTGGATGGCACCTTACTGTACACCTCCTTCCAGCAACTTCTGCAGCCAAGCTGGTGCCAAATGTATTGCTCTGCTTTCTTTTGGACCACATCAGTGAGGCCGAGAGGGGGGTCTTGCTGTCTGTCCAGCCCAGAACCTCCCTACACACTGCTCAGCCATGCGCCCCAGGGAGGTTACTTTGGTACTGCTAATGTAACATTTTGACTTCACCTCCGGAGGTACACTCCATTGTCTCTCAAGACAGATGGAAGCCAACAGCAACAGAAATTCCTGTATCCCCAGCCAGGTTAGCCAAAGGTCTTGGATGGTTGTAGTCTAATGACACGTGGAGGGACCCAAGGTTGAAGGTGGTGTATCTCGTCCAATCTCCTGCTCAGGTGAGAAACGTGTGGCCCTCCAGCCATTGCTGGACCAACTCCCATCATCCTGCATCATTGGCCATGCCAGCTGAGGCTGATGGAGCTGAGAGTCCCACACCATTTGGAGGTCTGCAGGTACCCCTCTTGCTTTAAAATGCTGGCCAGGGGCAGCTTTGTCACAAGGCAAGGCCAGGGCCCTGTGGGGCACCAGCTACTGCACATTTCTCCTGTGCATGCCCCTGGATTCTGGAGCAGCTCTAATTCATTTCAACAACACACGTAGAGGAATCCCTGATGGGTTGTACTCCATGGCACTTAGTGAGAAGGGGTGTCATTTGGATTTTCCTCCACCGCAGGCATGACAATGTTTTAGACCAGTCCTTTGCAGTGTTTGATAAAATAAGGCACATCAAGACAGTCCCCTGGTGCTTAAACTGTAAATGGAATGCCTGGATTTCAAAAAGAGAGAGCACTGCTTCTTGTTCTTATTTTGTAGCGTTACCCAAGACCCTGTGTGCGGCCCAGCTCTGCCATTTAATAAGAGCTTTGAATGAGCTGAATCTTGACAGCGTTGAGACCAGATTCTGTTTCAGATACAAACAAGGGGTCCTAGAATCCAAGCTGCAATAAGCCCATTCTTGGTAACATTAAGAAGCGCAGAGTAGAGTCCCTCCTTTTCCAAATTAAGCTCTAGTTTCAACTTTATGCAACTGCCATTTAAAGCTGAGTGGAATCATAGTATTGTAGAGTTGGAAGGCACCCCAATGGTCATCTAGACCAACTTTTTGCAATGCAGGAAATAGTCAAAAGTGTTCACAGCCAAGAGTGCAGCTGGAAACTAGACACTTTGCATATGGGCAGAGGGCTCCATGCCTGGGAGGAGCAGTAGAGCTCTGCTGCCCCTGATGTCCATGCATTGAGCAGCCACTGATTTTGCCAGGGGAGGAAGGTGCTTCCTCCTGTGAGGACTGTAACTGCCATCGTCAGCAGCCTGAGGGAAGGACTGTGTGGCAGGAGCTGCCCCCTCCGCCTGGCCTGGACACTGTCCCCTACTATGCTCCTGGATCTGATCTGCAGGGACAAATGCTTCTGGGGAGGAACTGCTCTGGTCAAGACAAGCAGGTTCACCACTAATGTTGGTGAATGGCCATTGTTCTACTTGGCAGCCAGAATCTACATGGACAGAACTATCTAATTGTATTGTAAGAACTGTAACTTTAAGAACTGGGTCTTGCTTTCCCCTCCTCCCTCCCATTCCTTGTTCCTGTGTCACATCTTTTTAGATTTTGAGTTTGAGGGCAGGGACAGTTTTAGAATTTTTTGTAAGCTGCCTTTTCAACCAAAGGGCAGGGCATAAAAGCCTTAAAAGGATGAAAATGAACTCCAATTGTGCAGGGCTCCACACCAGGTGGAAATGCTCTGTGCGCTTAGGCTTCCCCCATTCAAATGTTTATGGACGATTCAGGGGCTCACACATGACCACACTGCCTCTTCTATATGTGAAGCTTCCTTCATGTGAAAAATGTGTGAAGGGGACTAAAGTCACAAGAAATTCAGCCTGGGGGAGTATCAAGCATGTTGGCAGCAGGTGCAGGAAATGGACACTTGTGCTCCAACTGCACTTTTCTGGTGCCTGTTGTTGGGGATTCACCACCTCTATTTTTTGCATTTGGCAGGTGCTAAATTTTTGTGTGTGCTAGTCAGGAGGGTTCTCTGTCTCTCCTCCCCTCCTCTTGGTATGTAGACCTCACTTCTCTCACTCCTGGGACTTAAGGCATGGGATTGAAGTGTGCTTAACCTTGCCTGTATTGTGCCTCCAAATTTATCTGCTCATGTTATCATTTCACATTGATAAGCAGCAGGGACAGAGTTATCCTGCCTTTGCAGGAACCCAAATAATCATTACCTCTACTTTACATTCAGCGTGGGAAATGTGTGTTCCAAACTACACACACACATTTGCTTGAAGCTGACTTTATTGTGGTGATCCGGGGGACCACAAGGCTTGATTTCTGCAAATCAGCCTTTGCCAGCCTGGTGCCCTCCATCTACAACTCCCATCAGCCCCCCCCCCCTTCGAGCACAGGTTGGCAAAGGCTGCTGTAAATCTTTGCTGTGCACGCTTCTGGCGGTGCTCATGGCTTGCTCAGAATGCAGCACTGCAGCTCCATACAGTTCTAGGCCTCCACGAGTGATCAAATTATGCCCATCCTGCATCTTTGCTCTAGCTGACTCTTGCAGAGCAACGCATTTGAATTTAAGATCACATTGCTCATTTTCAAGGCCCCAAGTGATGTAAGCCCTGTGCCCAAGAATTTGTTTCCCTTTTTTCTCTTTTATTGAGGAACACAGTATTTTAATGCCATCATCATCACAGAGGTGACTGTGGAGGGGATACATTGATTGAAAATGTCTAGTAAACCAGATCAGTGGGAGGGTATTTGGCGAGTCAGCATGGCAGTGGTGTGGGACTGAGGATTGGAGTGATCATTCTGTGGTATTATGGCAGTGGACAAAGCTGTATTCTAACTTTTGAATAAATGTGTATAATTTTTTTTTAAAAAAGAATTGGTATTGGAATCTCAAACTGCAGTGATTGACACTTTGCATCTCCGCTGCGGGGATCCCTTAATCACCTCCCTCCTATTTACCGGTACCTCTGTCCCTCCTCACTTTTAGAAGGGCTCAGAGGCCTTGCTTTTCTCAAAGGCCTTTTGCAGGATCCACACTTGCCTTTCTTGCTTCCCTATATAGGGAAGTTTTTAATCTTTAATATTTTATTACATTTTTGTATATGAAGGAATCTGCCCAGAGTGTCTGGGGATTATCATTACTATTAGCACAAACTGAAAGTTTTATATTAATTAGGCATGAGCCAGGTTGGGTTCTCTTGTGCCACCATGGTAAGAACTGTGGCTGTGAGCCTATGTGTGCGCGTATTCAAAAGGTTGCTAAGCTGAGTTCAATGGGATGTGCTCCTAGGAAACTGCACACTGGATTGAGGCTATGCCACTAGACCTCAGGCACTGATGCCTTATTGATTTTAGAACAAACTGTTTTCTTTCAACAAACCTTTGCAGAGTGCTGTCCCTAAGTTGCTTTATGCTGCCTCTGCCTTTTAGCCTTTTAAAAAGAATGTTTACTGATTAGTTTTATTGATATTTTGGGTTTTATTGTGCTGAGTTTTGGTTTTGATCTTAAGCTGCCTTGGATATTTCCTTGTTAGGTGTGGTATAAATGAAGAAAATAATGAAGATGCTAATGAGATTTTCTCCCAAGTGCTGCAGCCACCAGTGATCAAAACTGCAAATATATGGCCTGTGATTCCTCATCTGTGCTAAATTGGGCCTTGGTTTCCAAGCAGAAAATTTAAGTTTCCCACTTGCATTTTGGGAAGCAGTTCTGATGTTGATCCCAAAAGCTTTGGCAACAAAAAACCTGTTAAGACATTAAAGTACCACAATTCTCTTATTTTGTTTTGTTTTTGCTGCGAGAGACAGCGTGTGGCAATTTTACACCCTTACCTGGGAGCAAACCCAACTGAACTCGTGGAATTTACTGTACAGGACTACTCAGTATAGGATTGCACTGCTCAAACACGGCTCTGGGAATGGTTATTCTGATTGCAAAACAGAATACTGAAAACAAGAAAATAAAGCACGCCAGGCCTGGGATGAGAACGAGAGTTCACAGCCTTTCCAAACTGGCGGCTGCTCTCTCTGCAAATCCTCTCCCTCCTCCTCATGCAACCCGCTCCATCCTCCCGGTCCTCTGCCTAGCAGCAACGGGAGCGCCATGCCTTGGCCAGCCTCCCTCCTCCCGTGGCCGCTGATAGGCTCGTCCGGTCCAGGAAAGTCGGTGCCCCAGTCGCCGCCAGGGTCCGCAGCCCGAACCAAAGCGCTGGGAAGCAAAGGGGGGGGGGAGCCGAAGCGGGCGGCAGGAACTCGCGAAGGTCTCGGGAGCGTTTGCAAAATCTCTGCCCCTTTTGCTCGGAGGGAAGCGGAACAACTTTCTTGCAAAGCGTCTTTCTACTTCTTTTTAAATGTCATGCACATTTATTTGGAGCGGAGGGAAAACATCCCGCTAGATGGAAAGGAGGAAGGAAGCAAAAGGATGGGGATGGGAAAAGCCCTCGAGCATTCGAAGCTTCCCGGCCCCTCGCGAAGCACCTTTATTCCCGCGATTATATTACTATTATTTATTACTATTATCCCCTCCCTCCCCGTTTCTTTGGGTTTGCACACCCGGGCTCGTCTCTCTCCTCTGCCCCCCTCCCGCCTCGCTGCGTTTCCCCCTCCGGGGAGGAGAGAGATGGACACTCCCAGCCAGGCAGACATGTCAGTGGTTGCTGGGAGAGACCGAGGAGGGAGGGAGGGAGAGGAGCAGCCGGGCGGAGGGGCGGCCGGGCGGGCATGTAGCTGCTGCCGCCACCGCCGAGGACAGAGAAGCCGAAGGAGGCAGCGGAGGCAGCAGAGCCCAAGGCGGCGACTCCACAGCCTCCTCGCTGTTCTCCTGGCCGGACTTTGAGCCAACTTGGCTCCCCGGGCGGGCGGGCGGGCGGGCGATGCTGGCTGGGGCAGCGGCGTGAGGAGGCGGAGGCAGCGCGCGCAGGCACGGCGCCCCCGGGCGCGCGCGCGCGAGAGAGCTGAGAGCTGAGAGCGGCCGCCCCGGGACTCCCTGGCGGGCGAGAGGCGGAGGAAGCGCCGCTCCCTCGCTGGCTCGCTCCGCCCGCCCCGCCGCCCGCTCTCTCCGCTGCCCTCCTCCGGGGACGGGAAGGAAACAAGATGTCTGCCCGAGCCGCAGCTGCTTCCACCAAGGTAAGCGAAAGCCGCCACGGCTTGGGGGGCTCCTGGGGGGCTCCTGGGCCAGCCTCCCTCCCTCCCTCCCTCTCTCTGCCCGCGCCTGCCGGGGGCTCTCGCTCGGGGGGGTCCATGCCCCCTGCCTCGTGGGCGCGCGTGCCTTAGCTTTGCGTGGGGAGTCGCCCCCCGCCCGTACAATTCCCAGTGTGGTGCGTCGCGTGCACCTTTATAACTTGGGGGGGGGATTTCTGGTTCCCACGAGGCTTCCCCCTCCAGGCCCCCCACCCGACGAAAACGTGATTTAAGAGGAGTGTGTTTTGGGGTTCCGGCTTAGGAGTCTGTAGAAAAAACACAAAACTCTTGCCCCATCTCACTCCCACTCTTTGCTCAGAAGTCTGTTTATTGTTGTTTAAATGCCCCACTCTTACAGACTTGGGCTCAATACAAAATGATTTTTAAAGCAGTAAAAACCAAGCTCTGTGAACGTTTGGGGAGGGTCTGACTTGGTTGTGTGTGTCTAAAGTTAATGGACCTCCTCTTTTTAGGTTCGCACAATTGTTCTTTTTCTCACCCCCCCCCCAAAAAAAAAACCTGTTGGGTGAAGGGCTGGCTGGTGTGCTCAGGATACCACCAAACTCTAGATTAGTTCCTTTTGGAGTGGGTGGAAAGAGTGGGTGGTTTCTCCTCTTGGAGGGCAAGTTTTAAAAGTTAAGCTCTACAGATGCTTTCAAAAGAGACCCAAGAGAAGAAGATTCTAAGTCTCCTTACTCAGGAGTAAGTCGTAACTGCGTTCAATGAGACCTCTGCCCTAAATAAATGGACTTCCCATTACAGCCTTATCCTGAGCAAATTTTTTTACACAGAAGTAAGCCCCTCTCGGTTCAGCGAGACTTACTCTCTTACTCTCCTTGCGCTTTGCTTTTGACAGAGGGTGGGGTGGATTCTGCCCTGCAATTTGTCAAGCAGCCAGCTTTTAAAGTGAGGTGTCTCAGGGTGGAAACTTCCTTCCTGTGTGCTTTTAAAATACAGATTGGGAAGTGCAGGTGGTTGGAGTGCCTAGGTGTGGGGCTGCAGTTTTGCCTTGTAAAAATTGCAGCAGAAAATGTTTGCTTTGGGAGATTTCAACTCCCATCTGAATCGCATGTTGTTTCTGTGCTTTAATCTGGGGTGTGAATGGAATTGGGCTGGGTTTGTTGTTTTTTTAGCACATGGTGTGTGTGATATTATTTGTACTCTAAAGGACGTGTCCTTTCTTAGGAATTTCACATCAGGAATTCCTGAAACAGCAGGTTTCACAATTCCTGAAATACAGGATTTCTCAGCAACTCCCTTTGAATCAGCTGCTGCTGACATAGTGCAAATATGTTTGGGTGGTGCTGGGAGCCCATGAAAAGCTCCACCTGCTCTGTAGGTGTATTCTATGGTACAGGTGCATGTAGTACTCTGACCTCCCTCAACTCTGCAGGAGTGAGTGAGTCAGCTGCGCTGTTTTACTCCTAAGGGAAGGAGGTGGAGTTGAAATGCTCAAAAAGTTTCTCCTTATGCATGAAACCTTAGAGGATTGGCTGGAAACTTTTTTGTTTTAAAAAAGGTAGAATAAAGCTTCCCCTTCGTACTCTAGAATTATAAACAGTTATTAGTTCTTTCGGAGACAGTACATTGGTTGTTTTATGTTTGCTGCGTTAAGGAATATTGCTCGATAGTTCACTGGAAGGGTTTGCTCTCAAGTGAAACTCTGTAGTTTCTGTCTGATGTCATCTCTTGGTATGCACTTGCACCTGAACTGTGTGCCTCTGATACTGCACTAATGCAGTGGCGTTGACGCTTGGCACAGATTCTTGGCAGTAGGATCAGTTTCTGGTGGCATTCATGAATACTCATTCTCCAATAGGTATTGGGTACAGTTTCATTTTTAACTTAAGTCTCACTTTATTGAGCTTGCAAAGTTTGTGACTCAGAGAAGCACCAAAAAGTTCATAGTAGTTTTTAAATTTCATTTTTGGCATTATCTTGGCACTTTGAAAAATTATTATAACCTGCATTAGAGTATTTTTCTTAGTCTCCAAAACGTTTTCATTCTTAGGTTATGTCAGGTGTGCTATATCTGCCTTGGCTAACCTGGGGTCCTCCAGATGTTTTGAACTATAATTTGCATTATCTCCAGTCAGAATAGCGGATGGAGATTGTTGTCCTGCACATCAGGTTGACCAAGGCTGAGGCATATGAATCCGATTCATCCATTTTCTTTTGGAAATGGCACATTTATTACTTTGTTCTAGCAAAATGTAGGAAGGGGGCGGAGGGGGGGGGGAGGAGAAAACCAGATACTTAAAGATAACTATGATGATGCCAAGGAATCTGAAATACTTTTCAGCTTTTCCAAAATTGCTCCCCTTAGAATGCTGGTTATACCTAGGTAATAAAAGTGAATACTGCTTTCATTTGTGTTCTCTTTGCCTTGTGAGAGTGGCTGTGTAGCTGCTGCATTGCCATGCAAATATGGCAGGGAGTGCAGTGGTCTATTTAGGCCTTTTGTGTTGCTCCTTGTTCTTAGTAGTGAGGAATGTTTTCCCCCTTTTCCTGATTTTTGTTTTTAAAACTCAAATGTGGATATGAACAGGAGATTTGAACTGCTTGCTTCAAAGCATCATAGCCAGAGATAATGCAATTCCGTCTGATGGTTGTGTAGTGTGAACTTCAGGATGTAAACACATAGCACAAATTTTAAAGAGTGTTTGAAGAAGATGAACAAAAGTAATGTCAAACTTGCTCTGTTCCCACTGATAGATTGTGGTGTTGCTTTAAGACAGGGAAGGGGCTGGGTAGCCCTTGATACCTTCCATAAGGGTATGTACACCCCCCCTTAAAAAGATACATGAACTTCAGAAGAAGTTAAAACAAATTAATTGTATGGGGGTGGTTTTATTTTGTTTTGTTTGTTGCTTTGGTAGTCTTACTGCTGCTATATTTACTTGCTATGAATATTGAATAGGAAAAGTGGGGAAAACTTTTGAAGGGCTTTTAACAAGAATGAGGAAGTATCGAGTAGATGCCCATGATACTTCTCAATCACATTCCAGATAGCACCCAAAGTGATAATAACAGCACTGGTGGACAGGTAATTGCATTTTCTCTGTGATTAGCAAGTTACAGTTTGGCTACTGGTAAAATGCAGTTTCCAGTTTTCACATACCTGGGGGTGGAATATTGGATTTTCTCCTTCACCCTCCTGCACAAGTTGAGAAGAAAGTTGTTCAGATCTGTTTAATATCTAACAGCTGTGTGTTCCTTCCACAATGAAACAATACTATGAAAAGGCCTTTACTAATCGCTTTAAAATGTGCAAAGGTAACGGTTTCAACCAAGGCTCTGTACGTAGAGGGAGGTAACTGAAATCTTGGGACATGTGGTCTTCCATTCCCTTCCTGCAGTAAATGACATTTTAACAACTGCATAACTTCTCACAACACAATGCTTTCTTGTCTTCTATATGTTGGGTAAGTTGGTCAATATATTAATCTGGATTCTTTGTCGAATGAGAAGTTTCTTTGTATAAGTGCTGACTGCCATTATTTGCTTAATGCTCTACTGCCAGGAAAACCTCTGCATCCTTATTGAAGGGTTTTTGCTGGGCCTGGTGATGACACCACGTGAATATTTTAGAATTCAAAAGGGATGATGCAGGCATTGCAGTAGGCATGGAGATCCAGTAATTAATACTTGCTTCATTCTTCTTACAAGGGAGGAGTTGGAAGTTTTTCTGTTGGCTTTTCTGCATCCAGAAAGTTAAGCAGTATATTTAGATTCTTGTGCAGTGGCAACCTTGGAATAAATCTGCCATCCCCATCTTAAAATAGAAGTTTTGCATTTTGAATACCGAAAATACAGTTCAGGTGGTTTTTATTATTATTAGCTATAGTGTAGTTTATGCTGCTAGCTCAGTAAGACTTCAGCATACTAATAAGACTTAAAATGGGACACTTTAGGACAAACGGATCTCTTGTGCATTTTTAAGAGTGTATGTAACTAGAGTAGGAATAGGAAGTGTATTGCCTGAAAACTGCACATGTCCCATCAAACGGGCAAATTGAATATGTTGCCTGCCTTGGGTTTAGGGACAAGAAATACTAAATGTAATAAAGGCCCCCTATAATCTCCCCTCAATCATCAGCTGGCCTGTTGGACACCTGCCCATCGTTTAAACTTTTATTATATTTTATTATATATTGAAAGATAACTTAGAATAAGCCTGTTTACTTGAAAGTAATTTATATTGTCTTGTGTGCTAATTGTCCCATGCCAGTGTTAGAAACTGGGATAGAAAAGCTAGGAGCCAAATGGCTTCTGGGACCTGGGTTGTGGGCGCCAAAACAGAATGTCTAGTCGCCACTGGGGCGGGGGGCTGTTTGGTAACACTTTTTATTATTATTTTAATAAGCATGAATTAATATGCAATTCACGTATGTGACACATTGTTAATATCACATTTTTAGCAGAAATTCTTAATACATGTTTAATTTGGTGTTTACAGTAAAAATATTGGTACTATACTTCATGTTTCAAAACGCTCTACTCTTTATTGTTAAACTTCTTAACATATTGTCTATCTTTAACATATACTTCGAAGCTTCAAAGCACATACATTTCGGTAATCCTTGAGTGTCAGTCAGGCACAAAAAAAATGGCACCCAGATTTTGAGATGCTTGCAAATGGAGAATCTTTAGGTGCAAAATGCACCTGGCGCCCTACAGATTTCTAACTCTGTCCCATGCCCATGAATGCGTTAAAGAGACCTGAGTTGTTGTTGTTTTTAGGTTTATTTCAATTGAATGAAGCTGCTTAATATTATCTAAATTGGGATGTGGAGCTAAGCACTGCAAAGGCCACAAGTTTATATCCAGTCCGGTTTATCAGGAACCATGAATTGTGGTAGTTGGCTCTATCCTATGAAAAATACCGTAGGTTTTGGGATGGAGTGAAAACAGAATTATCTGTCTGTCATCAGTTATCTATGTTTTATAGAAGGTATAGTCTAATTCTTATTTTAAACTACTACTTATTAACCTGTTAGGAGGAATCTGTTGGGATTTTTTTTGTCTAGTTGATGTTCACAGGCTTGGCTGTAGGAGGAGTTGTGACTCATGCACATTTCAGCATCTGGTGGGCACGACGTTGGCTAGGCCTGCGTAAACACATTCCAGTGCCTCTTTCCAGTGGAATCCACAAAACAAATTACATTGTTGACATTGACAGTCTCGTTTCCTGTCATGGTTCCATGTGGTGTCATTTGTTGCCATTCCTGTAATGTGAACATTCAACTCTGAATTTCTTCATAAACAGCTTTGGGTAGTATGGTAAAATATGTTCAAAAAATAAACAGAATAATCTGCTGACACGGGGTCCTATTTTTAGTAGGCTTGTATAAATGATATCACTTAACAAAAGAATTACAGGACTGTCATGTACGCCTTCCCACTGTCTTGCCAGTTTCTCTTTGAGCTGAGTGTGTGGCAAGACAAAGCAATTTTATTGCATACACATTGCCATGCCACCCCAAAAGCTTATTTTAAAATTCCCACATACATCCTTCTGTAATTTGACAGAAATTGACACCAGTGTAGAGAGTGACATGTTCCTAATAAGATATATGGGAGGAAGACTAGTAATAATCCATTTTCCTTCTTCTCCCCCTCCCCCTGCCCCCAATCAAAATGTGATTTGCAGTAAGAGTTGGGTTGAACATTTTTTGGCAGTTATGCATGATAAGGCTGCAAAATTGAACTCCATGACACTGCTGAGTAATCATCCTGAGGGGTGCACTTGGAGACAGTTGTCATTTTAGGACATTGAGTGTATTCCTGCACAATGGCTGGGTTCAGATGATCATATCTCTGTTTAGTAAAATCAGATATGTGTGAATCTTGTGGGTGTGTGCACACAACTCCTTTATTTGAGCAAGGCAGCAAACAGGCAAGACTCTTTTCCATTAGCTATAGTTTACTGTTTTGTCTGACCTGGGAAGCTATGGCTAATAGCTTTGAAATGAGCCAGAATAAGAAGGTTAGCATAATATTAGTTTCCCAGCTCAGATAAAACAGGAAACTATAGTTAGTTGAAGAGTTCCTAGTAATTTACTCACTCCTGTCCTGAAAGGAGGAACGAAGAAGGGTGGTGTGCATGCCCACAGGGCTGGTTCCAATCTCAACTTTCTCATTGGGCTGGTTTGGACAGTGATTGACCTAAATGGAGAATGGTGATCACCAAACAGCCATAGTGTACACGATTAGACCTAAGTGAGTTTGGACTGTACTAGGTGAGAAATCTGTGTGTCTTATTTTTTTGACTGACAGTAAGGCTTGATTTAAATCACTAGTCAGTAAGACTTGATTTAAATATTTTTTTTTACAGAAAGACTCATTCTTGCTGGTATAATCTTAATATTTACAACCATATGAAGGTTTCATTTTTGGAATAATAACTTTTCAGAGTAGTTTTTACAGTTATATCAAAAATTACTGATTTGGTTATACTACTAGAAATACATAGACAGATAATTATGAAATTATGGTGAGGTTTAATAAGTTAACTGTTTATATTTGGACAACTTTTCTGCTGTGCTTTATTGGAAGGAGAAAAATAATCATTTCCTTATTAACCATTTAAACAATTTATTTGCTTAATTGTCCTGAATCTTCTACATTCAGTGTCATGGGATATCCCTGAGTATTGTGAGTGAGGGAGAAAAACCTTTCTCCATCCACTTTCTCCATGCCATGCATAATTTTATAAACTTCTATTATATCGCCTCTTACTCCCCTTTTTTCTCAACTAAAAAGTCCTAAGCGCTAGTCATTATCTAGTCAGTCCTCTTGACTTCTAAAACCGGCTCCAGGCTTCTCTTAAGGGGCTGTTTGTAAGCTGCGGTGAGCATTCCCAAGGCTTTAAAAATGTTACATAACTTAAAAAACAACAACAAGAAGAAACAACAACTTGTAAGGATATGGCCTTAGTCATTCATGTCCCCTCTGGCTTGAAAGTGAGAAATGAGGCTCATTTGAGGCACAGCGCTCAAGGCATAGTAAGATTGGTGACTTCCAACCAATATGTACTTACTACTGTTCTGAAATACTGTAATTGGTTGTATATTACCAGAAAAACTCAAAACATTATGATTACAGGGTTCCCTGCTTGCCTGAAAAGGGCTTCCTAAGAGAGGTTTGCTTGAGCCATCTTGAGTCCTGGACTGGGGAAAAGGTGGGATGATTAATTAATTAATTAATAATCTGTGCAGCAGTCTTACTAGACCTCTAATTGTTTTCTGTAATGAGCCTTGCTCAGCTTGAATTTGGTCCTGTGACTCTAGTGTAGCCTCCCACAATCAGATGTTGTTGGACTCCCAACTTGCACTGTTCCTGACTGTTGGGCCTGTGGGATGGGGCTGATGGGGAAATGTAACTGCTGGACAGCTCAGTCAGTACAACCAGAGACTCTCAATCTCAGTGTTATGGGTTCGAGCCCCACGTTGGGCAAAAGATTCCTGCATTGCAAGGGGCTGGACTAGATGACCATTGTGGTCACTTTCAACTCTACAGTTCTATGGTTCTGTAACATCAGGAGGGCACCAGGTTTTATGGAGGCTTGAAGAAAGCAGGATAGTATATTTTAATTAATTTAAGTTCAGAAGATCAATCTGATTGCAGTTGCAGTTCTAAACAGTTTCACGTGTCACATGGCTCTAATTATGTCATTAGGAGCTGCATCAAGGTATTGTTGTTTATTTAATAAAATGGGTGATTTTCCATCAGGCTTACTGTGTGTGGGCTGGGGAGATTTAATCTTTCCCTCCCTGCTCTCTTTTGGATGCTCCTCCACCAGAGAAAGAAAAGACTAAGGCAGGCTTCCTCAACCTCGGCCCTCCAGCTGTTTTTGGCCTACAACTCCCATGATCCCTAGCTAGCAGGACCAGTGGTCAGGAATGATGGGAATTGTAGTCTCAAAACATCTGGAGGGCCGAGGTTGAGGAAGCTTGGACTAAGGGATAGCATAGTAAGGGAGATAGTTTTAATTGGGAGTGCAGCTGAAGGAGGGGGGGTTAAACCTTCCCTCCCCAGTTCTGCAGTCCTGATGACATTTCCCCTGCCTCCTATTTAAAAAAGTATCCCGACATCCTGGTTGGGTGTTCCACAGCCCCAGAGCAAATGCGCATTTAATGGTGCATATACCCTGCTTCTCCTAAAATAAGAAGTAGCCATAAAATAAGCCGTAGCAGGATTTCTACGCATTTGTGAAATATAAGCCATACCCCGAAAATAAGCCATACCCCAAAAATAAGCCATAGTGACGCGGTGCCTCTCCCTTAAGATGGCCTGGATAGGCATGGCTATGCTGCGTACCGATGCGGAGCGGTTAAAATAAGACATCCCCCGAAAATAAGGCATACTGTGTTTTTTTGAGGAAAAAAATATATAAGACAGTGTCTTATTTTAGGAGAAACGCGGTAGTTTGATCTAAGGCCATGGAACACCAGGCCAGGATCTGGCCCTGAATCAGTTTGAGAGACGAGGTAATGTTTAATTAGGGTTTTAAAAATCCTAATTAAGCATATGGTCAGGAGGGATATGGGAGAAGATGCTGACACCTCCCCCCCCCACATTACAGAAAGCAGGGGGGCCAGTCCTGCTGAGGTCTGCTTTTGCAGTGTGTTCTTTGCAAGGAACACGCTGGTGAAAGCAGATCAGTGCAGCCTGCAGGATTGAATCCTGTGCTCCAGCTGAGGAGCGAATGGTTCAGTCCTGCTCTGTTTGACTGTACATGTGTGTCCTACTTCGGAGTAGGTGCATACAGCCAAAGCCCCTCCTTCCTGCCTGATGGCCTGTCCCCTGGCAGCCCCAGATTGCTCCAGGAGGCCTGTCCTGATCCGGAGCTGCCTCCACCTGACACAGCCAAAGCCCCCACATCCAGTTGAATCAACCTGGGATTCAGCCGGATCTGGTGTGCCGCCCTAGTTTGCACCACCCAGTTAACTGGGATTGATTTCTGAGTAAGCTTGGTTAGGATTGCCATGTTGGTTTGCTGCGCTTTGAGTTAAAGATAAGCTGAGTATTTTGTCGTCTTCTTAAGAGTACAGTATTGAGATATTTCTTTGGCACTGTGGTACTGAACATAACATAAAAGGAGCCTGTTGGATCAGGCCAGTTGCCCAGCTAGTCCAGCATCCTGTTCTCAGGGACACATTTTTCATCTAGGTGACTGGGAGTGGCCGCCATGACCACATAACACCGGTCCTGAGAGATCTACATTGGCTCCCAGTACGTTTCCGAGCACAATTCAAAGTGTTGGTGCTGACCTTTAAAGCCCTAAACGGCCTCGGTCCTGTATACCTGAAGGAGCGTCTCCACCCCCACCGTTCAGCCCGTACACTGAGGTCCAGCGCGGAGGGCCTTCTGGTGGTTCCCTCACTGCGAGAAGCAAAGCTACAGGGAACCAGGCAGAGGGCCTTCTCGGTAGTGGTGCCCGCCCTGTGGAACACCCTCCCATCCCATGTCAAAGAGATAAATAACTACCTGACATTTAGAAAACACCTGAAGGCAGCCCTGTTTAGGGAAGTTTTTAATGTGTGATATTTTAATGTATTTTAGTGTTTGTTGGAAGCCGCCCAGAGTGCCTGGGGGGACCCGGCCAGATGGGCGGGGTACAAATAATAAATTATTATTATTATATATTATTATTTTAGCTTCAGGGTCTCAAAGCACCTTTGTTGAAGTAGTATGGCATGATAGATGCATCAAGGAAAAAAGTTAATTGATATTTTAAGGTTCATTTTTAAGCAGTTGAATATCTTTAACTTGTTGGCAGTCACAGAGGAATGCTGCTTTTGTTTCACCCGTGCCTGCCTGTACCTGTGGCACTGGAGAGCCTTAGAGAAAACTGCAGCGGTTGACCTCTACAGCTGATAACACCCAGCTTTTTATCACTCAAAGTTCTTTTGCAGGGGGCAGGGGTGGTTAGTTGGGGGAGGGATTGTGACCCATTGTCTGAGGCTGGCTTCAGCAGCCCATGTGACCAAAGTCTTGCTGGAATGTCTGCTGAGCAGGTCATATGACTGGGAAAACTAAATTCATGAGTCAGTGGAGTTTGCAGAAACCACTCTGTAGTGGACATTGAAGAGCACTTTGCCAGACTTTTCTTCTTTCCCTTGGTTTCAAAACACCGATCACATTTTTTTATTTTTAGAGAGGTGTTAATAATATATTGGTTTTCAAATAGCATGTTTCTCAAGTTGATTGGAGAATTTCTAATAGGATGCTGCTTACTAATCCACTGTGAACAGATGTATTCCCTCCCCCAACCCTGTGGGGATTGAGCAGAAAGGGAAATTACCTATGCATGCAGGGAAAAAGTTAAGGTGGAAAAGCACAAAAACCTTTGGACATACCTTCAGATCTAGGATACCGTGCAAATGGAAAGGTTCAGCATTTTTATAGCCTTCACATGCATTTATCTTGGTAATCTTTACAGCTGTGTAAATTAGACCTCAGATTGCAAGGGAAAGACTAAGGCAATAGCGGTTTGCTTTAGACCACCAGGGAGTCTCCCCCTCCAGCTCCTCTGCCCCCTGGTCTCTTAGGACCCACAGAGAAATGAAACGGGCTGAGCAGTGGGTGGTTGTGTGCAGACGCAGCCTCGGACTGTGTGGGAAAGATCCTGGAGAGGAGGAGTCCTAGTGGGCACTGGAATGGCAGGGATCTTCAGTCTTCTCAAGTGCTTCACCATCACCAGGGCAAGACCTCCCAGAAAGAGTTGCTGAGACCACTTGGCTGGAGTTGTGCTTGGATAAAGAGTTAACTTCATTCACTTGCCTCAAGTAATTTATAATTTTTGCTGCTGACCTATGCGCGACTCCAGCCCTGACATTGGTCTACCTTCGATGTTTGGGGAAGGGACCCTTCTGTGGTTGTGTAGCCTCCCCACATGGCTTAGAACCCAGAAGCAGCAGGGATCTCAGTCACACGCAACTCCTGCGCAAGCACAGTGTCCCAGCACTGCACATTTTGCCTTCCTGACACATGGAAGGCGATGGAGACGGAGAGATGAGGCCAATGGGTTCTTCCACTGCTGAACAAAGCTACTGTTCCTTTCATTTTTCCATGTTTCTGCATGATGAATGAGGCCAGCTTCACAATGAACCTTCCTGTCTGCTTTCACACACAAGATAAGTGATTGAGGTGAAATTGAATAAGCTAGCCGGCTTTAATATTTCATGCCTTCCAGATTTTATGTCCTTCCAGATGACTTAGGACTGCAACTCCCACCCACCCCTGACCAGTGGCAAATGCTGATGGGATCTGAGA
The DNA here is from genome assembly GCA_034641385.1 of Darevskia mixta. Lineage (NCBI taxonomy): Eukaryota > Metazoa > Chordata > Lepidosauria > Squamata > Lacertidae > Darevskia > Darevskia mixta. Next base: position 4,078,506 of record JAWWNH010000073.1, on the reverse strand, counting down.
GAGTCTGAAATCACTTGGAGGGATGCAAGTTCTTATCCCTGTCCAGAGCATAACACAATCCTATATAATAATATCCCTGTGTCCCTGCGTCCGTCCGTGTGTCAGTGGAAATTTTCCACTGCGCATGTCACACAGGGACGCAGGGATTGGAGCGGGCGGAGAGGGGGGCGTGTCGGAGAGGGCGGCCGTGCGCAGGCGCGTCATCAGTTGCCTCAGTGCCGCCGCCTCGCACGGAAATGGGGAGGATGGCTTCCTTCCGAGCGCGCACGCGGAGGATCGGGCCGCCTGCTGCCGCCCGCTGGGTCCCCAGAAGAGCGCGCTGCCGGGGTGCCCCTGTCCGCCTGCGCTCACCTGCTGCCGCCGCCTCCGAGGCTGCCGAGGCCCACTGCTCGGGCTCCGGCTCGGGCTGCTGTTCCGGCGCCCCTCCGCGAGTCGCCCCCTCCCGCGGGCGCCGCCGCTCACCGCCCCGCTGCTCCCCGCTCGCCCATCCCGCCGCTCGGCTCCTCCGGCCACTGCTTCTTCTCCTCCCGCGCAGCCCCTATGTTCTAGCGCCCGTTATTAACGGGCTAAATTCAACTAGTCATTGGATAACAGCAGAGGAAAGCAGGCTTGTCTAGAAGTGTGTGCAGATTGGAGCTGGTACAAGTCAAGGATAAAACAAAAATAAGATGTGCATTTTACTTTGACTTAAGAAATGTACTTGTTAAGTTGCACTTTTAAAAAAGAAGAGATTAAATTGGAATGTAATGCAAGCATGTAAACAAATATTGTATGAAAGTTGGTATAGCACAGCGATTATGTGACTGAACTGCAAACCAGGAAGTCTCCAGTTTGAATCTCGCCTCTGCTATGACCTTGCTAGATGGCTTTTAGATAAATCACTTTCATCTGCAGTTGCGGGGACAGTAATACTGACTGACTATACAGGGTTCTTGTAAAAATTACAAGGAGAAAATGTTGGTTAGAGTGTGGTGCTGATAACATCCAGGTTGCAGGTTCAATCCCCATATGGGACAGCTGCATATTTCTGCATTGCAGGCAGTTGGACCCTCAGGGTCCCTTCCAACTCTATGATTCTATGTCCTTTCAGCACTTGAAAGAGCTATTCAGATACTAAATATTATTATTGAAACAGGTTCCATGACCCTTTATGAGGCACACTGAATTGAATCTTGCATTTCAGTGTAAAGGAATGCCCTGGGACAAAAGTAACTCACCTCTGAAACTGTTATAAAAGTAGACATTGTGTGTGTTTAGACTCAACCAAAAGACTGTTGGTTCTGGACAGTTTCTGGGCATTTTAGACGACAAGCTGCATGGGCCTCAGCCTGCGAGGCACCGGGTGAAATTGCCACAGCTCTCACCCCAGTGCTTAGCAGGCTGGGACAAGGCAGCTTGTTTGTATGGCTCAGCTGGAGGGCTCCCTATCCCTTGCGCAGCCATCCCTGGTGCTCTCTCCGCTTGCACGGGAGCCAGCGCCAGGCTTGGGGATCCCTTAACTCAGGGGTCAGCAAACTTTTTCAGCAGGGGGCCAGTCCACTGTCCCTCAGACCTTGTGGGGGGCCGGACTAGATTTTGAAAAAATAATAATGAATGAATTGGGCCGGATCCAGCCCCCGGGCCTTAGTTTGCCTACCCATGCCTTAACTGCTCAGCTGAGTGGAGTAGCAACTGCGCACTCCTCAGCCGAGCAGTTTAAAGATGCAGAGGGGAGGAACAAGCTGTATTTGCGCCTCGCCAATGCAGCTTTTTTCTCCCTCTGCGCAGAGTGAGATGGCGGTTTCAGTTGGCAATATATCGCTAATGAAACTGCCACCACTCCTGAGTCCCTCTGCTAGCAATGTTCACTGGAGGAAGTCACTAACAGAGGGTGTGGTGGTGGTTTCACCAGCAATATATTGCTGAGTGAAGCCGACATCGCTGTCTGCTCCTCATACCAGTCCTGGGCGATATATTGATACAGTATATCGCCCATGCCTATTGCTGACAGGGAGTGTCCTAACTTTTAAAGCACCCAAGATCTGGTCATGTTACTTCACTCCCATCATTATTTGAGGGAGTGTGCTATGGGCACCTGGTAGCTGAAGGCTGCTGTACCTGAGAATAAGTCTCATTAAACTTGATAGAACCTTAAGTGTGACCCTATATGTGTCTACTCTGAAGTAAGTCTTCAAGTAAGTGATCTTACTCACTGCCAGAGCACAGGTATGGAGAGAACCAAACAGAAAACCCATGTCGTATGGCTGTTTCCTATAGTAGATGTAAATTCTGTTGCAAAAGGCATGTGAGCATCCTGTTTTTCTTCCTACTTTGCAGCGAGCATTTGGTATGCTGTTCCTTCTAAAAATCGTCCTGATAGTGGAGAACATTTCTTTTAAGGCTGATTGTGTGTTCTGTCTGGTTCAAGGAAACCTTGACCATCAAGATTCTTCCCTAATTATTTTTGAGGGTCCTTCCATTCTGTCAGTTTCATTGGAGTCTAGTCCTCAGCGTGCTGCTTTGCTCTTGTAACCCTTTCCCCTTTTGTAACCCCCCCCCCCCCGAGCCTGCAGTAATTACAGACCTGGAAATTATACTGCTTCCAGCTGAGTAGGGCTGCAGAACTGCAGCTCCATTTCTTCCCAGGTATGCTTCGCCATGTAGCTAGCAGCATTTTGACCATGCTCACCATTCGCTGCAGGGAGGTGGGATGTGATACAATTCCGCCCCCTCTAGTTTGAAATCAGTTAGGAAACTGAAACAATGTAAGCATCTGGTGTACAAAGCCTTGAACAGAGCACACTATGTTGCCTCAAATGCTTATTTTTCCATGATGTGAGAGGACAATGGGGCAAAGCTGCAGAAGTTGTGGGTGAGGTATATAGCCCTTTCTCTTGCTTGTGAAAATAGGGGGTGGCAGGGAGAGATAAGATGCAGGATGTTTTGCTTCCTGAGAACAGCATGGCTACATTTTTAAAGCAGGCAAACAATGAATCATTTGTATACAGTAGTTGGAGTACATAGACATGGCTTGAGTGTGCCGTAAATCAAGTTAACCTGTGAAGAGGGTTACTAGGTGAGTTGCTAAATGCAAGGCTATGGGTAAATAGTGTGGAGCCAGTTGGCCACTGCTAGCCAGCCAATCCCCCTGCCGTACCTCATGCAGTTGGTGTTTTCTTTAGTTGAAAGGACCATGTCCATGATGCTCAAAACAACAACCATAAGCATAGGTATTGAGAATAAAAATCAAACTTATTAGACACTTTTTAAACCAAAGTAACTCAGAGTGACTGGAAACAATAATTAAGTAAAATGTACATTAAACCAGCATGAAACAGAACAGAGAAAAATCTAAAACACATTCATATTTTCAAAAGGCAGGATTAAAACATCTCATTCTTTAAAAGAGGCCACAGACATTTAAAAACCAAAGGCCTGGTGGAAAAGTTTTTTTGCCTGGCACTGAAAGACCTGTTCTAGTGCTGCCTCCTTCCAGATCTTCCATGGAGGGGGCACATGGAGAAGGGTCCCAGATGACAATGGCAGGGCCATTTTTGTTGTTGTTTAGTTGTTCAGTCGTGTCCGACTCTTTGTGACCCCATGGACCAAAGCACGCCAGGCACTCCTGTCTTCCACTGCCTCCCGCAGTTTGGTCAGACTCATGTTGGTAGCTTCGAGAACACTGTCCAACCATCTCATCCTCTGTCGTCCCCTTCTCCTTGTGCCCTCAATCTTTCCCAGCATCAGGGTCTTTTCCAGGGAGTCTTCTCTTCTCACGAGGGGCCAAAGTATTGGAGCCTCAGCTTCAGGATCTGTGCTTCCAGTGAGCACTCAGGGCTGATTTCCTTCAGAATGGATAGGTTTGATCTTCTTGCAGTCCATGGGACTCTCAAGAGTCTCCTCCAGCACCATAATTCAAAAGCATCAATTCTTCGGCGATCAGCCTTCTTTATGGTCCAGCTCTCACTTCCGTACATTACTACTGGGAAGACCATAGCTTTAACTATACGGACCTTTGTCGGCAAGGTGACGTCTTTGCTTTTTAAGATGCTGTCTAGGTTTGTCATTGCTTTTCTCCCAAGAAGCAGGCGTCTTTTAATTTCGTGACTACTGTCACCATCTGCAGTAATCATGGAGCCCAAGAAAGTAAAATCTCTCACTGCCTCCATTTCTTCCCCTTCTATTTGCCAGGAGGTGATGGGACCAGTGGCCATGATCTTAGTTTTTTAAATATTGAGCTTCAGACCATATTTTGTGCTCTCCTCTTTCACCCTCATTAAAAGGTTCTTTAATTCCTCCTCACTTTCTGCCATCAAGGTTGTATCATCAGCATATCTGAGGTTGTTGATATTTCTTCCGGCAATCTTAATTCCGGCTTGGGATTCATCCAGTCCAGCCTTTCGCATGATGAAAATTCTGCATATAAGTTAAATAAGCAGGGAGACAATATACAGCCTTGTCGTACTCCTTTCCCAATTTTGAACCAATCAGTTATTCCATATCCAGTTCTAACTGTAGCTTCTTGTCCCACATAGAGATTTCTCAGGAGACGGATGAGGTGATCAGGCACTCCCATTTCTTTAAGAGCTTGCCATAGTTCTTAAACTATGCACGGCATAGCTCATAGCTTCTCTGAGTTATTCAAGCCCCTTCGCCATGACTAGGCAGTGATCCATGACGGAGGGCAGGGCCATAGTCAATTCATATGGGGAGAAGTCGTCATTCAGGTGCAGGTAACTGAGCTTTATGTGCTTGTCAAATAAACAAAAAGGGGGCGGGGTCTGGGGAAAATGACTTTGGCCATCCCATCTGCCATTGTTTTGACTATATGCAATTTTGGCTTTACACATGATCCCTGGAACATAACCCCTGCATAAGTTGAGAGTCACCTATATTGGGGTCCTGGGACATATAAGGCTATATAGGTCAATGTGCTTCTTCTAGGTTGTGTAGGGAACCCCTGCCAAGGGGTCAAAATGCCTCTCTCTGGTACCCAGCTATACCCCTCACTGACTCTGCTTTGTATCCTCCTTGAGTGCCTTTGCCTGGCTAGAAGGTGTATTGGAACTTCGTGAGAGATGGCCTCTTGCTTGCCTGGATAGAGAGACCTGGGTAGATGGGGGTGTAGGAAGGAACTCCATAACATCTGTGTGGCTGTTCTGTACAAAGGTACAATTGCATCTCTTGCCCTGTCCACCACTGGCTTGAAGCCACAAGAAGGTCGGCCATGAGGAAATGTCATTTCTCAGGCTGCAAAAAAGTTCTCCACCCCTGTTCTCGTTGATGTGCCCACAGGTCACTTGTTCCACGGCAGATGGAGATGGGAGAGATTGTTTGAAGGAAAGACCTTGGGAGAAAGAGCGTTCTGCTTTCCCCTCGCAGGCATGTCCAAAGTGAACAACTTTGGGGTAAATTCATAAAAAAAGCTCAACAACTTCAATCCTAAAAAAAGCCATTCACTTCATCAAATCTGGCCCTCTGAAAAAAGTTTGGACACCCCTGCTAGTGTATCCTGTTTGGCCATGACCTGTTGTAAAATGGATTTAACAAAATGGTAGGGATCAACTGTAATTGTGTTTCTGCTCTGAAACGTTTACCATGGAAGCAAAAATGTTAACACTCAGTGCTTTTAAATACTTTGCTTATCTGCTTGGCATTTAAACCGGCATCTTCATAGCACACACAGAGAGGCTAGGTCAAGAAGGCCTTTTGACTAAATTAGCTATCTAAATGAGACTTCAGGAAGCATTTGATAATACAAGCCTTAAAAAGAAAAAAAGGAGTACAAAAGACCCAAACAGCCTGATGTGCAGCTAATTTAAGGCAAGTAGATCCAGGCATTGTCACCGGTCCAACTAAGAAAAGTAACTAACACTCCTGAGAGAGAACAGCTCATTCACTCCCCGCCCCCAATACGAAAGAAAAGAAAAGTTGCTGAACTGATAGCCTACAAATATTTCTGAAAGTGTTGGGGGATGGTCAGTGGTGCTTTGAGGGTTTTGTGTGTGTCTTTGCCAGGCGGGGAATGTCGACCTAGGATATTTAGAGGGAAGCCTTGATTTTGTTGCACAATGGCTTCTGTTAGCTTTGTTCTTAGAGAATGTCATGCATGGAAGCAGGGCTGTAGCTAGGGAGTGGTGAGGTGGGGTTGTTTTTTTTTGCAAAATCAGCTGCTGAGACCCTCCGCCAGGCACCCTGTGCCCTCCAGCGCTCCCTGCCTGCAGCCCAGGCTGCTCCCGGCTGCACCCCTTGGCCCTCCTGGCAGCTGGGCACCACAGCTGGGCTGGCTGGGCAGCCTGGCTGGGGAGCCTGTGCGTGACCCAGCACCCCACCCCGTTTGGCTATGAGGCGCCGCCTCTGCCTCTCCCAGACCTCACTTGGGGTCGTGGCTGGGAAGGTCCACCAGCCTCGGTCCCTACGCTGCCCAGCCCACCTCACTGCCCACGCCCCTGCCTCTCCGGGGGGGGGGGGGGCGCCAACTTCAAAGCCTGCCTACTCCGGAGTCACTTCTCTCCCTCCCTCCCTCCCTCAAGGGTGCCAACTTGAATAAAATATATGGGGGGGGGACAGGTAAGCACCACCCTGTATAATTGAGACGGAGCACATGCACACTATTTGAATGGCAATGCCCATTAACTGGGGGCGGGGGGGGCGGAGGATCCCTGGCCCCAAGGAGTTGGCTCCCATGCCCTCCTCCCTATTAAAGTGGGGTGCTCCCCACTTTATGCGACTTCACTAATGCATGCAGGGGCCTGGAACATAACCCACACATAAGGTCAGCCTTCCCCATCTTGGTGTCTGCTCTCTGTTTTGGCCTCCTTCAACCAGAATTCATTACAAAAAAGAATTCATTACAAGGTGAAGTGTGTGAGGAATTGAATAGGTGCAGGGGAGGGGTTGGAGGAGAGGCGGAAAGAAGAGCTAATTTGTTTGTGGCTAGGGGGCTCAATCTGTTCTGCCAGGGGTGCAAGATCATCTACCGGTAGCTACAGCTCTGCATGAAAGAGGCCAAAAGAGTATATTTTGTGGGCACTGGATAGCCAGGGATAGGCACCCCTGAAGGCCTTCACAGCTTCCATGACTGGCAGGAGCCCCCGACTCTGAGCAAAAACAACAACCCCAAGCTGCTTTTATAATTCACATCGTTTCCTTTTATGCTGGTTTTTGACTTTTTCATCTTGCCCTTCTTCACTTTTGTGATCTCACTTGTTTTGTGAATTTTAATTTGTTCACTGCTTTGGCAGTCTGTTTGAAAAGCAGGTTAAAAGTACTGCAAAGAATAAATATGTGTGAACCCAGTAATATAGCTCTCTAGACTGTTGAGCTTTCTGGGTGCAAGGGGGGTCACACAATTCTTTTTAGGATTCTCTTTCTTCCATTTAAGCTTAGAGGGTGGGCCTTGGCTGTGGAAGTCATGTTGCTGGTAGTTGCTGATGGCAAGTCTGGAATTGGTGCCAGTTAATGGGATCCAATGTATTGTACTAGTTCTACCGGTACTTCTTTTTCCCTTGGTCTTTGAAGAACTCTTTGACATGACCAGCCAGATCATCATGTTCAAGCTCTCACTTTACAAGTGGGGTTCTGAGGCTGTGAGTAACTGCCTCCAAGACGTAATAAGGCACAGCACTTAAGCTGGATGGAAGTGCTGGTGGATTAGTGGGACAGGGGTGTCACTTGCTAAGAACTGACTTAATCAGCTCTTAAGGGCCCATTTACCTGGAAAGTGTTTTTTGTTGGCCATGTAAATACTTCAGTGGGTGAAACTCAGTGGTATGGAACTCGCTGGGTAGGTGGACTTGGGCAAGCGACTGTCAGGAAGGAGTTTAATTAACCAAGTGTGGCTTTTGAATTGCTGAGTGAAGTGCGATTAAGAAAGCTCTGATATAATTGCACCAAAAGAGCTGATTTGAGGTTACAGGATTTGAGGGAGTTCAAGCATTAAGCAAATTGATGATTTCATAAAATACTGGATTATGAAAATGGTAAATGGAATAAAGTTAAGCTGTAGTGAGACTGCAAGATAGAAAAAAAAATGCAACCAAGCTACAAGCGTAAAAGAAATTGGAGATAAAGCGTTTATGGTATGGTCATACTTAATCCATCTGTTAAAGTATCCATTTTGGCCTGGCAAATATATGTCAAACTAAAAGGTTATGACATGAAATTCAGCAAGTCTCTCTTTTTCACTGTAAATCTGTCTTCCCATTCCTGAATTTTCTGCCGAACAATTTCCAAATGTTCCTGGAGACCAGATGCAGTTGTGTCAATTGGGATTTTGCCTTGCCTTCCCCCTGCCTCCACCTTGTTTATTCCACTGTGTTTCAGCTGCAAATTAACTAGACTGCTTTAACAGAAAAACAATTGCTGCTTGTAGGCTCCTCCTGCTCCTTCCCCCGTGGAGAGGGATGTTGCATAGATCAAAGCGCTGGTTCTTTTAATAAGTGTTGCAGCTGAATCAGTATTTCTACTATCTATTTATTGAAATACCTTCTTTTTTCTGTGGAGGGGATGCTGTGGCAAAGATCTGCCAGCTGATAAAAGTTAAAACCCATTTATAGTCAGAAAGCCAGCTTTCACTAACCTGGTGCCCTCCATTTGCTGTTGCACTACAAATCCCATCAGCCCCTGATGGGAGTTGTGGTCCAAAAACATCTTTAATGTCCAACTTCTAGGCCCTTCCATGTATCTTGTAATATCCAAGGTAGAGTAAGACTGCTTTTTTCTTATGTGCTTGACTTCATGTTGCAGTTCTCTCTGTGTATCACATCCTCAGTTGTTAAAAAGTTTTAATGCTCATGCAAGCCTTCGGCTATTCTGAAGACATGGTACTTTTGATATAATACAGAAAGAAAGCTTAACTATACACCAGGACAGCTGTCTTGAGATAAATAAGAAATGCTCGTAGATGCCAGCTTTATTCTCATGACTGCTGATGGATCCTCAGGTCTCTTTCTCTCTCCCCCCCCCCCCCCGGACTGGAAATAAAGGTCACCAGCTGAGTGGTGGCGGTTGCACAGTAGTTTTTCACCAGTGTGGCCAGTAGTTAATGATTTGGGTGGTTTTGAGAGTGGTAATGTGGATTGGTGCAGGTGCATCATTTCCTAAGAACACAAAAGGAGCCTGCTGCATCAGGCCAGCAACCTGTTCTCACAGTAGCCAACTAGATGCCTGTGGGAAACTTGAAAGCAGGTTCTGAGCACAAGAGCCCTCTCCCCTCCAGCAACTGGTATTCAGAAGCGTTACTGCCTCTGGCCATGGAAGCAGAGCGTTGATAGACTTCTCCATGAATTTCTCCAGCCCTTTTTCAAAGCCATCCAAATTGACAACCTGCCAGGATGGATAAAAATCAACGATTTTTTAAAAAAAATAAAAAAATCTGATTTTTTTAATTTAAATTGGATTTTTAAAATAAAATGCTTTTGGAGGAAAAATATTTCTAAATATAGTCTTCTATTTAAGTTACATTGTAGTCCAAAGGCTATTCATCAGGAAATAAGGATTTGTTTTAAGTTTATCAAGTGTGCTAAAACTCTAAGTTTTTTTAAAAAAATGTTTAACTACATCAGTTAACAAACATGGATACACATGCTATCATGTTATTGTTTTAGTTAAATAAATTGTTTAAATGGTTATTAAGGAAATGATTATTTTTCTCCTTCCAATAAAGTACAGCAGAAAAGTTGTCCAAATATAAACAGTATAAACTTATTAACCAAAATAAGTTTATAACATATTATAAACTTATAAACCAAATATAAACTTATTAAACCTCACCATAATTTCATAACTATCTGTCTATGTATTTCTAGTAGTATAACCAAATCAGTAATTTTTGATATAACTGTAAAAACTACTCTGAAAATTTATTATTCCAAAAATGAAACCTTCATATGGTTGTCAATGTTAAGATTATACCAGCAAGAATGAGTCTTTCTGTAAAAAAAAATTAAATCAAGCCTTACTGACTAGTGATTTAAATCGTGATTTAAATCAGTTTGATTTAAATCAAATCCACCCTGCAACCTGCCTCCTGTGGAAGGGAGTTCCATAGTTTAAGTATGCGCTGTGTGAAGAAGTCCTTTCTTTTATCTGTCCTGAATCTTCCAGCATTCAGCTTCAGTGGATGTCCATGAGTTCTCATGTTATGAGAGAAGGAGGAAAACTTTTATCTATCCACATTCCCCATGTCATGCGTAATTTTATAAACTTCAATCATGTCACCTCTTACTTGCCTTTTCTCTCAACCAAAAAGTTGCAGATGCAACCTTCTCTCCTTTCTGGACTTGTTTCTCTCATTGCATTCTATGCCCAGCCTGGTTTGCTGTCACCATACACGTAATGTTACATCTGCATCAGCACTAAAGATTCCCTTCTAACCAAAGTTCAGAAATAAATTTCAAACCCTGTTTTTGAACTCTTTATTTACAAAGGCAATCCTGGTTTGTGTTTATGCAGATACAATGTTTCAGAGGGAGGAGGTTGTTTGCCTTTACTCTCCCAGTGATGCTGGACTTTGGCTCCCACCTTACTTGACCATGCTGCCTGGGGCCAACGGAAGCTTGAGTCCAAACACGGTAGAGGGAGGCAGGTTGCTAAAGTCTGATCTAAAGAGCCACAGGTTCTGTGAGGGTTAGACTGAGAAAATAAAACACCTTCCTGGGCATCTAAAAACAGTCCCCAAGAATCTTGGTGTTTCTTCTGGCTTTGAGCATGGGTGGCGTCTGAAAGCTTGAGGCTACTTCTTGGATAATGGAGGAGGAGATATTTGACATTCACTAAAATAGTGACAGATTACATAGATTCATTCAAGGAAGTAAAACAATAAATGAGCATTGTTTGGTTATGGTCATATGTTGCTAGTCTTGTGTAATTTTGTGTGGGGGTGTGGGTGTGTGGCAAGGGCTTTATAGCAAAACAATATATAGGTGGATTCTGAAAGATTTTATATTGTTCTCAATTGCTTTGCATAAGGTGTGGGTTGGCCTAAAAAAGGTTTGCTTGCCTTGAAGTATGAGGCATAATTACAAAGGTTTTCTTTGCAGCAATTGTAGTAGATGGACTCTGTTGAGACACTGGATGAGATGAATAGATTGTATGTGGAGGGGAAACCTCTCTGTCTTACTGTATAGATGATAGACTAAAATCAAATACTTTTAAACTGTACGTTTTTATAATCAAATTTTGCTAATTGCATTTTTGAGGAATTCTTTCTTTTATTTGTGCGATGGTGTTTAAAAAACCTAATCCCAACTCCATCTGTTCACATTTACTGAATGTGGGCAGATTTTGTTTTCAAGCGGTAATAGATATTTGGGGCTGCAATAATAGACTTTAGGTCTAACTGATCTTAGTAAGATTTGCTGGCTGCTGTGATTAAAGCAAGGTCTTGCAGTACAGTGTTAAGTGGAAATTTTAAAGCACTAAAATGTTTGCAATTACTCAGTTTTTTGTTTTTTGTTTTGACCCAAAAATATTATTGTAAAGTTAATTCCCCATCTATAGCTTTTCACAAAACCACCTGATGGGTTTCCTTCTCCCCACGCTACTGAATTTCCTAAGGAAATCAACACAACTCACTTGCATTCTGCAATGTAACATTTCTTCCCATAGCATAGGGTCATTCCCCTTGCTAATTGGATGGGGTCACATCTCAACATTGTGTTTAGAAATGAGTGTAATGAATGGCAGAATGCAAGAATGACAGCTAATTTGCCAAGACCTGGCCAGCTGTAAACTTTCTTAGGAATTTGAAGTATTTTTCTACCACACAGAGTGATTGCTTTCTGGTAGGACATAGGCTGCCTCTTTATATTGCTGCTGCTGCTGCTGCCCTGTGCTCAGAAGGTTGTGTGAGTAGACTAAAACTGAGCCAGAAATTCTCAATAGAAAACTGTTTAAGTTTCCTCTCCAATGGGTGTAGATACCTCCAAACACCCTCCAGGTTGCACTGAATTGTTTTATCTTCTTGCAGTTCTATTTTGTGCAAAAGATTATTTAGCATCTTTGAACTGATTTTACTTTGTGTAATGTACTTTATACAAATGTACTTTATGAACCTTTTTGTCAGCTGCTCTGAGCTTCTTTTATATAAAAAGCAGTGTATACATTTCCAGATACTCTCTGACAGTTCCTTGGGGGAGGATCACAATTTTTGAGTAGGCTGTCACTGCAGGTAATTGCAGCAGCAGAACTTGTGTGTGTTGATGCCCTAGCCACCACCTTGTCCTTCCACGGTGTCCTCAATAATATGTTGCTCTAGCACAGGGGTAGGCAACCTAAGGCCCATGGGCCGGATGCGGCCCAATCGCCTTCTCAATCCGGCCCCCGGACGGTCCGGGAATCAACATGTTTTTACATTAGTAGAATGTGCCATTTTATTTAAAATTCATCTCTGGGTTATTTGTGGGGCCTGCCTGATGTTTTTACATGAGTAGAAGGTGTGCTTTTATTTAAAATGCATCTCTGGGTTATTTGTGGGGCATAGGAATTCGTTCATTTCCCCTCAAAAAATATAGTCCGGCCCACCACATAGTCTGAGGGACGGTGGACCGGCCCACGGCTGAAAAAGGTTGCTGACCCCTGCTCTAGCACATTATGGAGAACACCCCACTTTCCATCAGCCTTCAGTTCTTATTCTGCAGGAGAGTTGGCTGATTACATATCAGTGGCCAGGCTTATCTTTCATTCAATTCCCTTCCAGGCAAAAGCAAAACAAAACGAAAACCAACAAAAGGGTGTTTCCAAGCAATGCTTCAGCAGGCAAATTCCACACACCCCCAATCTCCCATCATACCAATCTCCCTATTTACAGAGCAGAGAGTGCGAACTAGGTTTTAGCCTAGTGTGGAAGTACTCTTAACATCAGGAATTCAGTCATTTAATGATTACGGAAATTGTAGCTGAGTGAGGAAATGAGTTAATTAAATGTAGACAAATGTGCATGAAAGGATAGTTCTGGGTGGGGAAAAGCATATTTTGTAAAACATGTCTGCATGTATTGCTGTCTTGGGAGAGGTGTTCCTACTATGTAAAAGACAAGGCAGGATGCCTTTTCAGAGATGCTGTCAAATACGATTCTTGCATGAAAAAAAAATTATCTTATAGTTGTAAAACAAAAATCTGCTTGGTTAATCGGGATTCTCTTAAAATGGCTAAATATTGCAGCCCTAGATTTTGAGGCACAATTTAATTACGTTCATGTGGGGCAGCATAATATATATGTTGGGGAGTTTTGTGCAATTAAATCCTCTGGACATCTTTTGCTGTTCAAGAATTGCAGCAGTTGCTGAATCTGTATCCCTTGAGCTATAGATGCTGCACATTGTAAAACTAAGAGCTATGGCTGCAAATAATTGCAGTGTGTAGAGCAAGTGGCTGCTGCACCAATTGTCTGTTTTGCCTGCGCTGCCACCCATTTTAAACTGTGTAACCCCACACTCTGAGCACAATTCAAAATGTTGGTGCTGACCTTTTATTATTATTATTATTATTATTATTATTAAATATTTTCTTGATTTACAAAAGAATGTGCAATGTGTCTCGTGTTTTTCCCCATGTAACATTTTTACAAATCAGCTTCATTTGTTGAGACATTGGGAAGAAAGGGGGGGAAAGAGGTGGACAGGGGGAAAGATGGGTGGGGGTGGGGTCAGGTGACAATGTTTATATTTTACTTAATATATGTAGGGTTTGTTGTCAGCATTGCTTGTGCAGGTTCTCTGTTGTTCTCTTGTGTTCCTTTGGTGGTGAGAGAGGTTGGGGTTCGCCTAGGGTGTTGTTCATTTGTGGTTGGCTGTGGTGGTCTTTGATTTCATGTGTGAGGGGTGGGTGGGTGTTTTGGATCAGGTTAGACATATTGATTTGTATGATGTTGGTGGATTTTTGTCCTTGTCTTGTTGGGCTGTGTGTGTGATAAAGGGGAGCCATACCGAGGTGAAGGCGTCTTCTTCTATTTGTCCCTGTGTCAGTTTCAGCTTATTGGTTAGTTTTTCTAGTAAGGCTGTTTCCCATACTATTTGGTACCATTGGTCCATGCTTACTCCTGACAGGTCTCTCCAGTGTCTGGTTATGATGTTTCTGGCTGCTGAAAGTAGGTGGGTTATGAGTTATTTGTGGTGTAAGTGGGCATTATTGTCTTGGAAGATGTTTAGTAGAGCCAATTCTGGCGTGCTTTCTAATACTTGCTTGGTTATTTTACATATTTCTCTTTTGGTTGTTGTCCAGAATAGTTGGATTTTGGGGCACTCCCACCACATGTGGAGGTATGTGCCTATGGAGGTGCAAACGGCCTTGGCCCAGTATACCTGAAGGAGCGTCTCTGGAAGTTGGACTTGGGGTGCCTTTGGCCTGATCCAATAGAACTGCCCTTGTGTGCATATGAATTACTTCTGAGCAGGCTTATTACAGATTGCACAGTAAATATTGTTTTAAGATGAGCAAGGGAAGGGAAGGGGCAGTTTGTGCTAGAGATGCATGTAGGGAAAAGAGAAGGAGTGTGTGTTCCCAGATTGGTTGACTCCAGATTTTTTAGCAATGCTTTGTATGGAGCCAGAGTTTAGCCTGCACTGAAACTCTACATGCTTGTATAAGCGCCTTCCCTGGGAGTAGTCTGGTGAAATGTGGTTGGCATGAGCTTCATTATTAAAATATTAGGTCTTTCTAATTGTTTTTTTAAATGTGGTGTGCTTGGTTGTATTTACCATCCTTTGTGGAAGAAGCAGAGCCAGCACCAGAGGAAACGCTGGAGTTCCTTGCTGCCTCCCATCATGTGCTGCTGTGTTTGTGTCTGCAGCTGGTAATGAGCTTCCTGGGCTAAGAGGCTGATGTATTTAAAATGGGTTTTTCTGCTTGGCTCAGCCCCATGTAGTGGCAATGTGCTGCCATGCAGATTTAATCTTCCAAGGGAAGGAATGTGGGGCCAGAGCTACTTGCTGCAGCAGGTGCAATAAAAAGGCTGAGAGAATGCAGCTAAAACGCGCATCCAGATTGTCCACTGTGGAATTTGCTTCTCAAATTGGCGGGGGGCGGGGGGGGGAGAGATTCTTTAGTTAATTTTGGAAGAAGGGATTAATGGCAGCTGCTGATGCTTCCATGGCAACAAGGAGAGCAAATAATTTGTGTATAGCAACATGTGAAATATATTAAGATTCTTACTATGTGCAAGAGTGTGAATTTGTTTCGCGGTATAATCTTCATAGCCTTGAAGGATCAATTTAGTTGTGACAATACCATCTTCTGTACGGATATATTCTTTGGGGCTATTTTTAAAAAAATGATTGTAGTATACTAAAGTTAAAAACGGGTACTGTAGCATTGAACACAAATTGCTTTTTCTGAGTCCAGGGTTTAGAGGATTAAAATTTAGAGGAAGGAGGAACTTGCAAGGCAAGTTGAGTGAAAATAGCTGCTATGTTCTGCTGGTTGCAGAGGTAGAGGCTCTAGAGCAGTTACATCACAGAATTTTATGGGATCCCCATTAATGCTATTAGATAACACTCTTTCTAAGCTTCGGATGAGTTGCAAATCTATAGTAATTTTTCCTCTACCGTTTCCCAAGTTCAAGTCAATAGTTAAAAGTGGAAGGATGGCCACAATACCCATATCATCCTTCATTGCCCCATATATCTGCAATACTGGCCCAAAGAGCTGTACAGTTCTTTTGAAAAGTATACAGCAGGGGTTGGGAACTTTAGTTTAGCTTGAGGGCCATATTCCCTTGTGGGCAGACTTTGGGGAGGCAGGCATGCTGGGGGCAGGTTTTGCCAGAGGCAAAGCTGGGTGGGGCAGTCAAGGTGATTCTTTATGTAAGGGGTTACATTCAATGGTGTGGGTGTCTAGTTAATTATAGTGATTTGCACCAGAAAATTTTCACCTTGCATTGGAACATTTTCTGATCCCCTATAGAGTGATCTAATTTAGTTTTACTTGTACAGTATATAGTAAACAAAGCTAAAATGTCGAAATTACCAAGATTACCTAATATTTATTTGCAACTGGCATCGATCCATCATTTCTAACCAACTTGTGAAACAGAAACTTCAGACATCACAGGTTACATTCCAGTTGTGTGGATGCACTGAGAATAAACTGAAGGAAATAATCAACTTTTGACATGTGTACATCTCATCAGGGTGGATAAAAATCAATGATTTTTTAAAAAAAAATAAAAAAAATCGGATTTTTTTGATTTAAATCGGATTTTTTTGATTTAAATCGGATTTTTTTTTATTTAAATTGGATTTTTTAAAATAAAATGCTTTTGGAGGAAAAATCATTCTGAATATAGTCTTCTATTTAAGTTACATTGTAGTCCAAAGGCTATTCATCAGGAAATAAGGATTTGTTGTAAGTTTATCAAGTGTGCTAAAACTCAGTCTAAGTTTTTTTCTTAAAATGTTTAACCACATCAGTTAACAAACATGGATACATATGCTATCATGTTATTGTTTTAGTTAAATAAATTGCTTAAATGGTTATTAAGGAAATGATTATTTTTCTCCTTCCAATAAAGTACAGCAGAAAAGTTGTCCAAATATAAACAGTTAACTTATTAAACCTCACCATAATTTCATAATTATCTGTCAATGTATTTCTAGTAGTATAACCAAATCAGTAATTTTTGATATAACTGTAAAAACCACTCTGAAAATTTATTATTCCAAAAATGAAACCTTCATATGGTTGTAAATATTAAGATTATACCAGCAAGAATGAGTCTTTCTGTAAAAAAAAATTTAAATCAAGTCTTACTGACTAGTGATTTAAATCAAGCCTTACTGACTAGTGATTTAAATCGTGATTTAAATCGTGATTTAAATCAATTTGATTTAAATCAAATCCACCCTGCATCTCATTGTTAATAAATTAGCTCTATACACTCATTCCTTGCTTTTTTAAAAAACAACAACACTTGGTTTTCCCTGTGTTGTCCAAATTATGTTCCTCATCTTTTCCAGCCAGCTTTATTTGGAATCTAACCCTGCTGATCTGTGAAAAAAGAAGCAGAATACCGGTAGATGTATCCTGTGCAGTCCTTTACATAACTGTCTGTCTTGGTGAAGCATTATATCCTGGCTAGATTACTTATGCACTCTATGTAAGTGTGCCCTTAAAGATTATTTGGAAACTTTAATTGCAGCAGGTAGAATGCTTGTGAAAGCTGGGTGTTTGGAGCACATTGCATCTGCTCCATCCCAGTTACAATGGCTGCCTTGGGGAACAGTGAGAACAGCAGGTTGGTTAATAATAATAATAATAATAATAATAATAATAATAATAATAATAATAATAAATTTATTATTTATACCTCACCCATCTGGCTGGGTTTCCCTAGCCACTCTGGACGGCTTCCAGCAAAGTATAAAAACAAGATGAGTTATATTAAAGACAGGCCCTTTGGATAGCCTTAAAGATGTTTTTATTCCTCCATTTTATAGAGCTCTTTTTTAGCAATTGGTTTATGTTAATGTTTTGATCATTTGCAATTTTCTATGTATTAGCTGCCTTGTGAAGCTATAACCTTGTATTTATAAAATGTTGAAAGGTGGGGTAAATTTATATAGACATACAATTTTTTTAAGTCCTTAAAACAATATTGCAAAAATCTCTAGAAGAGTAAGTGTCAAGTATGTATGTTCTGGTGGCTGAGTTGTGTATTATATATAAAAGCAGCTGCGTCTTGGATGATTCGCAGAGAGGTTGATATCCAGTACCTGCTTTGAGAACATTTATTCTAGGGAACAATTTTGGCTGGATCCTAATTGCTCTTAAATGCCACTTTGGACTTCTTTTCCACTGAACTAAAAACATGCTTCCATCTTTTTCTGCAGAAGTGCTTTGTTTATAAACCAGAGCTTGGAAATGATTATTACCCCCACCCTCCAAGCTCACTTTTCTCTTCTCAGAGATATACATCCAAGAGAAAGCAAAACAAAAAAACCAAGAGCCGTATTCATGAACAAGAGTATCACTTACAGGATCAATGGAGTGCTTGATGCTCCTTTCTTCTCCCTTATAAGCACCTCTGTGAAGCTGTCAGTATTTAGTATCTCTTCGTGAGCTCTGGACTCACCATAAATTACCTTTTGGATACCTAGAATGTACAAGCAGCATTCCTCTACTTCCTTCTTGGTAAGGACAGTCATCCTGTTTTCCTTAACTACATAAAAAATTCATTACCATTGGGGTGGGGGATGCTTTTTCATCTAGAGAGCCACATGTCGGTGGAGGGTGCAGCCAGAGGCAAGAGTGGGGTGGAGCAGCAGATGTGTCAACTATATTCTGTTTGTGTGCAGACGCAGGCATGAGCACACAGATGGATATATCCATCCTGGCAAGCAAGAGACATTTCTGCAATTCAAAGGCACATTCCAGCTAGGGAAAAGCACTTGAGGGTGCCATGGAGCAGGGCCTGGGGGTGTGGGGATTGGGGAGGGGACGTGGCCTCAGGACAGTCCTGAGAGCCAGGTAGAGAGATGTGGAGAGCGTGGAGAGCCACATTTGACCCTTGGACCTGAGATTCCCCACTCCTACATTAGTGTGACTAAAAAAACAGAGTGGGGAGCAGAGTTTGGAGGAGGTATGTATCTCCCCCTTCCAGGAAATAGCTGCCCATGTCCTCCCATTTCCTGACTTCCCTCCCTGGGAGAAGAGTGTAGGAATGAAATCTGGGGATGTTTACTGAGGAGTCAGCCATGCTTCCATCACTGGGAATAGATGCAGCTTCCCCAATGCTGAGAGCATCTGCACGCTCAACAGTCTTGCAGGACTCAAGAATCCCATGAGCCTAAACCTTGGCAGGTGTGTCTCACAACCTGTTGGGACAACTTGGTTGCTTCTGTGCCCTTCCAAGCTTCTTGTCCTTAAACTTGGGCCACTGTTTCTAGCCCAGCTAGCCTCACCTTTCCTGTCATGTAGCCTGAGCATAGTGGCATCTGTGATTTGTTATCTGTTGCCAAGCCTGTATCTCTTCTTCCTCCCAATAACAGTATTTCCCTTACTGTCAGATAAAAGCCTCTGTTTTCGTGGTCTGGGCGAGAGCTAGGACAACATGTTTATGGTATTGGGGTGATATCTAGCTAAATTCTGCTCAGAGGAGACCCTCTGAATTGAATGGTTATGAGTTGGTCATGTCCTTTAATTTCAGTGGGTCTATCTGTGAGTTTGACTATTATAGGATACAGCCCATGTGTGTCATATTTACTGCCCTTATCCACACTACTGTATGCATTTTTCTGATGTAATGTTAGGACAAAATGCCCATCATGATGACAGCTGGAAGGGCCTGCACATTAGAACAGGTGGTTTTTAGGGGGCCAGTGAGGAGAGAGTATGAGTGCTGTGCACACTAAGAGACGGGGTCAGACCAGAGAGGAGACCGTTTCATGAGAATCTGGGAAACACCCAGTTTCTCCATGTTTAGTAGATGGGGATTGGAAAGGATTCAGCATTGTTAAAATGGAAGTGTTTGGCACACAGATGTTGCTTAATGTAGCTTTTGCAAAAATGGCATATTTTTGTCCCCAGCCCACCAGAGAAAAGGAGAAGAGGCTGATTAGACAGAATCAGTGGTAACTTGGAAGCTCTTGGCTACAGTCTTTAGTACTTTAATGCTAACATAATGAATTACAGTTTTTACTTACTTAACTTGATTAAGATGGCTTCAGAAAGTTAAAATGAACCCATTCCAGCCTGCTAGCTAATTAATTAAGCAGTTAAGGGAAAAAAGCCTTGGAGTTTTTCCAAAGAGAGAATCCCATTTTATTGTGAAATTACAATCCACCAGGAATTTGTCGTGCTTAAAACTCTCTGAAAGGATTGAGAATTGAGAAATACAAAGCTTTAGTTGGTTGATTATCCTAATTATCATATATGAGAGTATGGATTATAGTTTTGGCTTCTGTTATTACACAAGTTATTTAGAATTGTACTTAAAGAAAAAAATCATTTGTTTCAGTAATATTGTGTACACAAGGTTGTGAAATGACTACAGTATTTGGGCTTTCTTTGTAACAGTACCAAAACCTTTGTGTCCCAAGGTGGACTTGAAACCAAGTTTCCAAGTTGATGTCAGACCATAGGATCCAATTCTGACTATCAAGACAAGCACAAATCATATTTCTGCTGTAATGACAAACTATGGTTTCCACTTAATAGGAAGCTAGGAAATAAATTTTGGAATATGTACGGAACTTACGACCCTTGCGATATTTCTGGATTCCTAATACTTAGCACACCTGACCATTGGCCATATTGGCTGGGATTGATGGAAGATAGAGTCCAATAGCACCCGAAGGGCCACAGGTTCCCCATACTGGTTTAGGAGATGGAGGGAAAGTATGAACTGAAGGTTTACTTGTGTAGCACCAAACAGTGGCTTGGCGTTATGTGTGAACCCATGTTGTATTGTGTTTCATATTATGCAATGCTTTTACTCTCCTTTAAACCAGCATGTACTGGGTCTGGTGGTGTACTGACCATGATACTGAATTATATTCTATTAGATTTCTAAATTAAAGGGACACGGGTGGCGCTGTGGTCTAAACCACAGAGCCTAGGGCTTGCCGATCAGAAGGTCGGCGGTTCGAATCCCCACGACGGGGTGAGCTCCTGTTGTTCGGTCCCAGCTCCTGCCAACCTAGCAGTTCGAAAGCACATCAAAGTGCAAGTACCGGTAGATAAATAGGTACCATTCTGGTGGGAAGGTAAACGGCGTTTCCATGCACTGCTCTGGTTCGCCAGATGCGGCTTAGTCATGCTGGCCACATGACCCGGAAGCTGTCTGTGGACAAACGCCAGCTCCCTCGGCCAGTAAAGCGAGATGAACGCCGTAACCCCAGAGTCGTCCGCGACTGGACCCTAACGATCAGGGGTACCTTTATTACTGTGCCATTGAGAGCGTGCTCACTTATGGTTTATGTGTGTGGTATGGAAGCTGCACTTCTCGGGATAGGATTGTGTTGCGAAGAATTATCAAAACAGCAGAGAGTATTATTGGCTGTTCACTCTCTACCTTAGAATGTATCTATACCATCAGGTGCCACAGAAAGGCATTAGATATATCAAGAGACACATCGCACCCTGGTCACCATTTCTTTGAGCTTCTGCCATCGGGACGGAGATACAGAATATTGAAGGCGAGAATGAGCCGTCTCAAGAACAGTTTCTTTCGTAGACCAATTTTGGCCTTAAATGGAAACTCTTGACTCTGAAGTCATCTTATTTTATTTGTTATATTGTTCTGTATTGTATTGTGTTTATCAGTATTTTTAAATTATGTGGAGTGCCTTATTTGAGTTGATATAGCAACCGATGAATTTTGTTGTTCCCGCGAGGGGACAATGACAATAAAGATTTATTCTGTTCTGTTCTATTCTATTCTATTCTATTCTATTCTACCTTTACCTTTAGATTCCTAAATTACCTACACATGGGTGTAAAGGTGGAGCTGGTTGGTTTGATATTTGTATTCTCCTTTTCCATAAACAAATCACAGCCCCCAGTGTCTTGTGATAATAACAAAGCATTTGAAAATAGCACATAAAATTTCTGTCAGCATAGCCATTTTAAAAATTGCAGTGACATATCAGTAATGCAAGACTTCAAGTCACAGGTGGAACTAATTCGTGTATATTTCATAGAATTGGAAGGGACCCTGAGGATAATCTAGCCCAACCACCTACAATACTGGAATCTCAACACACGGTCCTCCATCCAATTTGAAACCATACCGGACCCTGCATAGCCTTTGCAAATGTGCTAGCAGTTTTATTGCTGCACCAGTAAGAGGAGATTTTTTAATTCTTACTTATGCATTTGACAAAAACAAATACAGTTGCATTTTCTGAATCAAATAGCCAGCATAAAGAAAGCACGTTTGGTTCGGAACTGTTCTGCCATTCCTGTTTAATGGTTGAAGAGAAAAATGCTGGTGAGTGGTTCAGTCCTGCTACATACACCTTTTCCCTTGCTGGGAACATGCATATGCAGCCTAGAGCACAGTGTGAGGCTGCTTAAAAGCCCTTTTGCAAACAATCCAGTGCTGCACTTCAAAGTCCCGACAGCTTGGACTCCTAAGCTTGGTATCACCTGGCATCACTATGACATCAGATGACTGACATGTGGATGGCCCTGCTCACATGTCAGATTCCCCCCCCCCAAAAAAGGTTGGGAGATAAGAGGCTAACCCGCCATCCAGTAAAAGGTCTCCACTTCTGGTGAGCTAAGTGGACCCAATGGTCCCATCTGGGGTAAGGAGCTTTCTGTTTCTTGTGAGGACACTCTGGTCAGGGTTTTATAACTGGATTACAGTTTTTGCTTCACATAGAAAGATCGGGCTTACCTGAAGCAATTTGGGAAACAACCCCCCCCCCTCGCTATATGACATTCATGTTTTTAATTTTGTTCAGATTTCATAAAAAGCTTGTAAGACAAAACAAAGCTAGAGATTTATTTGCAAGTCACATTAGGTAAACCTCAGGAATCTATGATTCAAGAAGCTAGGACTTGTACGTTGGGTAAATGTCCTGTAGGTCAGGTGTCACCAAGCTTTTCAGACCCAGAACCCACTTTTAACCCAACATACATTTGTGGACTCATTTCTTAACATTTAGCCATGTATTTGCATGGTGCTGCTGCTCCTGCTGCAACCCTGTTGCCTCCGGCCATGGCCCACCAGCTGAAGACCATTGCAGTAGGTGATACAGTCACACTGTTAGAAAAACAAGGATTTTGAAGTGTGATGGGTTTTGACAAACTACCCAGTGGTGGAAGAACTTCTAATCTCTGCAGAGTTTTACAGTATATCGTAGTTAAAAGTGACTTTCAATAAACTAATTTTGAGACTCTCTCTCTCTCTCTCTCTCTCTCTCTCTCTCTCTCTCTCTCTCTCTCTCTCTCACACACACACACACACACACACACACATTTTCCTTCTCTCTCTTTAGCTCTCTCTCACACTCCCATTCTATAGCTCTTACACAGTATTTTGTGAAGCACAAATTACTGCTGACTCCCTTCCTGGAGCCATATGCTTCTCTCAGAAAACATGAGACAAAAGTGGATAAGTTGCAATTCAGTGGAAGTAAATGGTAGCAAACTAAAACAGATTTGGGGCTAAATTTAAGTAACTGCATCTAGTTGGTTGTACCTTTCACACAACTGTTTTTTCAGTGGTGAGCTCTATCAATTCATCTGTTACCTCTTGCACACAAGTAAAGTGTATCTCTGTAACACTAAATGTCTTTGGTGGATGCATCTTTGGAGACAATATTTTGTCACTGGCTTTGCTATAAATGCACAGTCATTTTAAAAAGATGTATAATGGGATCATCACATTACAGTCTTACTAGAGGCAAGAAACCCAAGATTCCTTCTTCTTACTGCAAGTAACTTTGTTTTCTGGGTCAATTTTGAATAATAACTGTCTCAAAGCATCTGTTACCATGTCTGTGAAATCCCAGTCAGATATTAGTCAGACTGCATTAGGTGTACATTTCTTGGCCTTCAGTCAACAAAACAAATACAGTACAGTGGTACCTCGGAATTCGAATGTAATCCATTCCGGAAGACCGTTCGACTTCCAAAACGTTCGACTTCCGAGGCGCGGCTTCTGATTGGCCAACAGCTAGGTTTTAGCACGGTGGAAGCCGCGTTAGACGTTCATGTTCCGAGAAGTGTTCAAAAACTGGAGCACTTACGTCCGGGTTTTCAGCGTTCAGGAACTGAAACGTTCAGGAATGGAGCTGTTCGAGTTCCGAGGTACCACTGTACTCTGTGTTTCCAAATTGAAAGGTTACTGTGGACTCCCATTCAGTATCATGCAGAACAACTTGGAAAATATTTAAATTGGCCCACATTGTAAAATCTGGGCTCCTTGTCTAACGTAGTGTGGTTTTTTTTAACATTAAGAATGGCCATCTACAGTCATGCCCTGGCACTTCAAATGCACATGACGGTTATTTTGCATTTCACTTCATTTGGTGCCACAGGTGCCGGGTTGCCCCCAAGATTGGAGGGGCCCAGCGTACACATGTGACATCACACATGCGCCTCCAAACGCTGCACAGGCCGGCGCAGTCTTCTGCTAGGCCGGTGCGACCTTGCGCCAGGCACATAGGTCCCTGCAGTATCTCCTGACACCGCCCAGGCCGGTGCAGTCTTCCGATCGCTGTGTGTGTGTTGAAATTCTCTGTTTTGGCTGAGGGCTTGATCCAGTTTTGGCCAACTCTTTGCAGGCTACATTGAATAGATGTGTGGGACCACCTATCAGTCAGTCACTTGCTGTCCTGTGATGCCTGCTGAAGAGTGGTTTGCATTATTTGGCAAATCTAAACAGCAATGAATGCATGCTGTTGTAACAAAGGAACAATCAGCAGGGCACTCTGAGGCTCCTCTTAGTTCCTTTGCAGCTTTACCTGTTCCACACCTGATCATGTGAGTGACAGGTGCCTATGTTCCCATACTGTACTGAAAAGCAAAATGGAGCATCAGCTTCGCATGCGTTCAATCCCAAGTTCAAGCTATAGCATCTTTAGTTGAAAAAAGATACTGCATAACAGAGATGTGAATGCCTGGGAGGGGGTGGAGGCGGCTAATGAGGATTTCCCCTCTACCATTTCCAATGGAATAATTTTAAACTTTGGGAAACACTGAAATAAACTCCTCTTTGGAATGAGTGAATGCTTTTTAAGACAAGGTTTTACTCAATCTGTGCTATGAAAACTAGACAGATGTCCTGTATTAAGAGAGTGATAATTCCCTTGTGTACTGTAGACATTTGCAGTACCTAGTTGCATGGCGCATTTCTGCACATAGTGTGATGCCTTTTTCATGAGAGGAGCATGCAGGTCTTTTGTTTCAATGTGAATTGCTGCTTGCTTTCTTCCCATGGCATTTGATCTAGTTTGACAGTACTATAAGCAAGTATCCTGTCTCTGTTGTCTTTCTGGCCTGGCCCCTCCCATGTGGTTAACCTCCTTTGTTTCTGCCCTGAAGTGTTCTCAGACACTTTGCTACAGAACATAAGGCATTTATACTTTTCAGGCTCCAGTCTGAATCTGAATCTCAGATATATAAGCTAGGTGCCAAATGGCTCCTTAAACCAGGGTTATTGTTGCCAAAATGGAAGGCCTAGTTGCCATTTTGGGGCCAAAAGACTCGAAAGTCGTATTTTTCAGTATGACTTTTTGGTTTCTGAAATTCGTTATGATTGTGCAGATAAAATATCATGGATAGAATTCTACAGGATGTGTTGTTAGTGTGTGAAAACAGTTAATGGTAATATCCAAGGATCCCCAACCATGCACCTCTAGATGGTGGAGATGTCAGGCACCATCCTGGCAAATACGCATCTTCACTTGGTCGCAAGTGGGAGATTTTAATTTATTTTATTTTTTAAAATTTTATTTTATTTTATATACTGCCCTTCATCCGAGGATCACAGGGCGATTTACATTATAATAACAGAAAAATGCATGACATAGTAACAAAATAATAATAATAATAATAATAATAATAATAATACCCCTCCCCAGTTTAAAAGGCCATAGATTGGCTAATTCAACAAAGACCTGGGAGAAGAGGAATGTTGTTGCCTGGCAGCTAGATATGTAATGAAAGTGCCAGGTGAACCTCCCTGGAGAAAACCTTGCAGAAGTGAGGAGCCACTGCAGAAAAGGCCCATTCTCTTGTTGCCACACTCCAAGCCTCTTGTGGAGGAAGCACATGAAGAAAAGGCCTTTAAGCAGATTGGCCTATCTGAGTTATGGGATTCTTCTGCAAATTTCATAAATCGATAGAATATAAATTGTACTAAGTTATAAGCAAGACGTTGTGGTGTTGAGAGCAGTAACATAATTTCAGGTTTGATGAGGCAGTTAAGTATTGTATGTTTCAGTTTCCCCTAAAATTTCCACTTTTCACTTGGAGAAAACGGGCTTTCCCCATGGCTTTAAAATTTCTGGAAATATTAAATTTCTAGTGCAGTGGTACCTCGGGTTAACGACTCCGCTAACCTGGAAGTAGTGCCTCTGGTTAAGAACGTTACCTCAGGATGAGAACAGAAATTGCGCGGCAGCTGCATGGCAGCAGCAGGAGGCCCCATTAGCTAAAGTGGTACCTCAGGTTAAGAACAGTTTCAGGTTAAGAATGGATCTCCGGAACGAATTAAGTTCGTAACCAGAGGTACCACTGTAGGAAGACTGCATGGTGGATTTGATTTAAATCAAACTGATTTAAATCACGATTTAAATCACTACTCAGTAAGACTTTATTTAAATCATTTTTTTTTACAGAAAGACTCATTCTTGCTGGTATAATCTTAATATTGACAACCAGATGAAGGTTTCATTTCTGGAATAATAAATTATCAGAGTAGTTTTTACAGTTATATCAAAAATTACTGATTTGGTTATACTGTTAGAAATACATAGACAGATAATTATGGAATTATTGTGAGGTTTAATAAGTTACCTGTTTATATTTGGACAACTTTTCCGCTGTACTTTATTGGAAGGAGAAAAATAAATGTTTCCTTAATAACAATTTAGACAATTTATTTAACTAAAACAATAACATTATAGCATATATATCAATGTTTGTTAACTGATGTGGCTAGAGACTTTATTGTTTGGACAATGTCAGGCGAGCCCTGGGAAGAAGGGCCTGGAACCAGTGAACTCTTATTAGTTGACTGGCAAGCACTTCAAGGTCTCGCCAAGGAGTTACAGATCCCAGTTACTATTTCCACCACCACCACCCCTTTGGATTTGCTTCTACATTCAGGTTCCTATTCTGTACAGTTAAGTTTAGTGCAGTTGTTGGAACCCAGTGGGATTCGGAAGAGGTTGCCAGCCCTGAAGTGCCTTCAGCACTTGCCTCAAGTCTGAGTTGCACAATTATTCCACAAAGACCCCAAGACTTGTGGAGTATTCTGCTCACAAGGTTGCACTTTCATTTTTACTGCTTCACACTTAGCTACTTGTGCAGATCTATTCCACTCCAAACAATCTTTTCATTGAACCTCTTGGAACTTAGCATTTAAGAGGTTAGGGGTTGATTCTGTGTATATAAATTTGCAAAGGAACACTGGATTAAGGTTTCTTCCTCAACTCATGTTTATTTTATAACATTTTTCCTGTGAAGAAAAGGCATGCTATCTCTGTATACACAAATTCACACTTTTGAAAACTTTGAAAACAAGCATCTGTGATAATATATTCTCATTAGGAAAAACTGCCCCAAATAATCTTACAGAAATCTCTGGAAGAGCATGACATTGTGAATCGATTAATGGAATTCATTTATCAAAAAATTTAAACATTGCATATAAAGCCTTATGCTACATAATTAAAAACAAATCCTTATTTCCTGATGAATAGCCTTTCAACTATAATGTTACTTAAATAGAAAACTATCTTTAGAAAGATTTTTCCTCCAAAAGGATTTTATTGTTAAAAATCTGATTTAAATTTTAAAAAATCTGATTTAAATCAAAAAAATCAATTTTAAAAAATCATTGATTTTTATCCACCCTGGAAGGCTGGACAATATCCCTGCCTGAGACCCTGGAGACCCACTTTCAGCTGGAATAGATGCTTTGGGGCCAGAGTGGTCTGTCTCACTGTGGGAAATCGATATGTTATAAGTTACTGTGGCATGTTGCTTTAGTTTTCTTTTAATGCAGGATTGCCAACATTTTTAGGTCAGTGGACAGATTTAGTGTGTTGAGTGTCACAAAATGGATGCCATGGGGGCATAGCATAACACAAAATGGATGCTGTCAGAGCATTCCATAATGGTTGTCACATCTAAGGGCAGAAAGGCAGGGCCACAGAATGGTGCTGGCATATCCCCTCATCCATGAAGGAAAAGGCGCTTGTATCACACACACACCCTGCTCCCTTGCAGAGAGAAGCTGTTTTGCACCTCCCCTTTGCTCAGAACTTTCTTGCCTCTACTGTACACTTTGCTCCTCTGTCAAAACTTGATGCGAGGCTGGAGGTGTGGAACCATTTCCTCCCTGACCCTTGATTCACTGCACATATACCGTAAACAAAATGATTAATTTTATTTGAAGATCATGGGAGTAGACAAGTAAAAATGGGGAGGGCTTTCATTTCTCCACTTTCCTCCAATGAATTAAACGCTAAAGCCTGTGGTGGTGAATAATTTTCATCAAATTCTGAACTACTTTCAATCCTAACAGGTGTTTATGGAGATTTTTTATTGATACAATTCCCAATATAACATGGAATCTTACTTTAGTCCGTTCATTACAAGAGCAAAAACATTGATATTTCAATATTATTATTTATTAAATTTATATAGTTATATACCACCCTTTATCCATAGATCTCAGAGCATTTATGATGGCTTGCATAAAACAAAAGTTTTATTACTGCCATACAATGGCATTCCGTGGGGAGGGCCAGAGGGGCAGTTGACCCAGGCACATTTGGGTAGGGGGCGCATTCTACTTCTCTCCCCCCCCCACCCTCACACTGCTGTGCCCCTGCCTTCCCACAGCTCTTAGCGGGTGTAACACACACATGCCTTGCAGCATCGTAAAGTGACTCAGGACTGGAAGGCATCGTGAGTGTGCTCTTTGGGCGCCTGCCAGTTGCACCCACCAAGGCTGCAGGCAGGCAGAGGTGTGTGCTTCATTCACCCTCCATGCTCTGCGCCCTGCCCCCCCCCAGGTGCCTGCATGCCCGCCCCAGGCACCTGCCTCACATGCTACACTGCCGCCGCCACCATAAGTAGCAGATTTTGGAATTGCATTCACTTGTGGTATAAATTATTTCAAAATGTGAGCTTTTTGAAATATTTTACTGACTATTTATTGATAGGGCTTTAAAGGAGTTATATGACAGCATTCACTAAAGACTGAAGATTAAAAAAAAACTATAAATGGGTTTAAAAAGCCAATTCAAATTAGTGAGGTTGGGGGGGCAAGGTGAGTTATGGCCACCTTCTGAATTTGAACTTTTCTCCTGGTTGCCAATGAAATATTTCAGACTGTAATTTAGACTATTGTGGTCTGACCCACTCAGGGTATCATTAAGCAGCAAGCAGTGGGTCTTGGTGTACATTTCCTTCTGAGTGTAGAAAACTTCGATTTCTAATTGTTAGCCTACACAGTTTTCTTTAAAGTTTTTTAAACCCTTTATTAGTGAACTGAATTTCAAAACATACTGCCTAACTTTGTAAAATGTGTACTATCAAAAAGCAACGTATGCGTTTCAGTCAAGAGCAGTGTAGCAGCCTGTATTATTTATGGTCTGATAACCTTCCAGCTTAGTGGGATGTGCATTCCAAAGTGGTGATGAGCAACTTGCTGAAATCTTAATCCAGAATGTACCCTGGATGCCTAAGGTAATATTTGCCCATCTTAAAGTGATGAATTATTTTCCAAACGGGATGTATACAGAACCTTGTGGCTGGTGCTGCCAGGTGACTAAGCTTGATGCTGGGGTGGTGTTACTATAAAAATATTAGTAAGGTATTACCAATGTGTTAGTTTCATCCAGAAAAGAAAAGGGAAGGGAAGGGAAGAGAAACAACCTGCTCTAAAGCCTCTTGTTTCTGGCATTTAAAATGTCAAGAGTGCTGAAAAAACTTACATTACTTTCATTGACTTGTACTCTGTTTGCTAGGTTTTATGATCCTCTGATAGTGACAAAATTCTATCAGCTGTAAGCAGGGGTGGGTTAATGTTTTGGAATGCTTTTGGGTTTCATGAAGATAGGAGCACTTCCAGTTTTGTAGGGCATCAAAACCTTGAAGTAGGTTTCAAAACATTTGAAAATGTTATTTTTATTGTTTTAAAAAATGGCGTCAGTTTGTACCATAGCTTCTCTACAAATTGATTTTAACTGGTCTAGTAGTCTGCCAGCAAAAAGCAAGGAGTTTTTGACTCCCAGTTTTTAACTACAGTGGTACCTTGGTTCTCAAATGCCTTGGTACTCAAACAACTTGGAACCCAAACACTGCAAACCTGAAAGTGTTCGAGTTTGCGAACTTTTTCCGGGAGCCAAACATGCTCCGTTTTGAGTGTCACACTTCCCTTTTGAGTGTTATACTGAGGTCTGTCTGTTTTTGCTATTTATTTTGAGTTTTTGTTTTTACGGCTCTTTTTGTTTTGTTTTTGTGACTGTGTGGAACCCAGTTCAGCTACTGATTGATTGATTGATTGTGACTGCAGTAGATTGTTTATTGCATTGATTTTATGGATCAATGGTCTCGTTAGATAGTAAGATTCATGTCTGTTTTAGGGGTTGTTTTTAAAAGTCTGGAAAAGATTAATCCGTTTTGCATTACTTTCTATGGGAAAGCGCACCTTGGTTTTGGAATGGACTTCTGGAATGGATTAAGTTTGAGAACCAAGGTACCATTGTATAACAATAGCAGCCCCTCCCAAATAAGACTGCCAAAATGAAGGAAGTGGGGTTGCAGGGTGAGAGACTAGGAGGGTATTTTTGAGGAAGGAATGAGAGATCATTTCTGGTATTCAATAACTTGGCTGTATGTGCTAGTTATCCTGGCTTACGGAGTGGAGTGCTCCCCTAAACCATCATTTTGGATCTGCCTCTGCCTCCAAGCCTAAGGTCTACCTACCTTAAAGCAGAGACATCACCTTGCCGACAAAGGTCCTTATAGTTAAAGCTATGGTTTTCCCAGTAGTGATGTATGGAAGTGAGAGCTGGACCATAAAGAAGGCTGATCGCTGAAGAATTGATGCTTTTGAATTATGGTGCTGGAGGAGACTCTTGAGAGTCCCATGGACTGCAAGAAGATCAAACCTAACCATTCTGAAATCAGCCCTGAGTGCTCACTGGAAGGACAGATCCTGAAGCTGAGGCTCCAATACTTTGGCCCCTCATGAGAAGAGAAGACTCCCTGGAAAAGACCCTGATGTTGAGAAAGATTGAGGGCACAAGGAGAAGGGGAAGACAGAGGATGAGATGGTTGGACAGTGTTCTCGAAGCTACCAACATGAGTCTGACCAAACTGCGAAAGGCAGTGGAAGACAGGAGTGCCTGGCGTGCTCTGGTCCAGGGGGTCACAAAGAGTCGGACATGACTAAACAATAACACCCCTGATCTTACTGATTTGGGAAATAAGTTGTCAAGTGAGAGCACAGCAGTATTGGTTCCTCTTTAAGCAAAGTCACGCCCTTCCAATTTTCAACTGCTAATGGGAATGTTAGCTTATTGGGTGGGGCCCCCTCTGCCCCTCCCAAGGTTCCTCTGTTCCCCACCTCTTCCTTCATTGCTCTTCATTGGAGTAACCTCTGTGATTCATATGAACGCAGCTTGTGTTGGCAATGTGTCCTTACTCTGATGTTTTAGTCACATTTCCAGTTCTGGAAATGCTTTTTGTCTGGTTGCCAGCTAAGGTGGAGGAAAGGTGAAGAACAATTTTTCAAGGAGCTCCCCCTCCCCCTGTCACCTTGGTGTAGCTGCAGCTAAAGGAACTGAGCACCTTACAGAAGTTGAGATTGTGTATCTTGAGGCATCAGAAGATCTTGTGGCCCCAACCTGCTGATGGTATCCCACAAGGACAGTTTCCCATAGACTAGCTCAGTCTTCCCCAGCCTGATGTTCCCCAGTGTTTTGGAATGTAACTGCTATCATCCCCAACTATGGGCCATGCTAGCTGGGGCTGATAGGAATTGTAGTCCAGCTATATTTGGGAGGCTCCAAGTTGGGGAAAGATGGAATAGCCCATCTCACCCAGATTAGATAACATGCCATAGTGGGCTAGCAGGAGAGAGCAAGGGGCACCAGGCAAAACTTGGATAAAAACTTCAATATGTGGATCTCTTGGTATTCACAGGCTAAGGTGCCTTATACAGGTTCCACAGGGAGTAGAATCAGGTGCTTCTCAGTTGAGAGTAAGTAGCCTGTGTTACAGGGGCAGTGGGGTTCTTTCTGGAATTAAAATACAGATCTATCGTGGGTCATCCCAGTCAAAACAGTTTGTCTCTAGGTGTGGCAGTCAGGCACACAAGAGGGGTGAAGAACTACAGAAACCCTTATCTGCACCAATCAATCTCAACACAAACCCTCAAGTATCCTTCCTAAAAGTTGTTAAGTGGTAAGGGTGGTGTTGAACTTGCAGAGATTCAGAGACTGGCAACTTTCATTATAACATTAATGTATACATATTAACATACAAAATTACACTGGTACAAAGTTACAGAGTTACACTGTTGGTCCACCTATCTTGATACTGTGCCCTAGTCCTTCTCTCCAGGGTCTCAGACAGACAGAAGTGTATAGATGCAGGACATCTCAGGTTCAATCCCTGGCATTTCCAGATACGTGCTCAACTACTGAACAATAGTCTTCTATGTGGGTGCTGTTATTTCAAGTTATATAGAATGTTTCACAGTGC
Organism: Darevskia mixta; assembly: GCA_034641385.1. Lineage (NCBI taxonomy): Eukaryota > Metazoa > Chordata > Lepidosauria > Squamata > Lacertidae > Darevskia > Darevskia mixta. Next base: position 4,046,130 of record JAWWNH010000073.1, on the reverse strand, counting down.
AATGCCATATAAGCTTGCACAGAAGTAACGTGCTCTGCTGAGCTTGCTCCATAATAAATGTGTTTAAGATGGCAGCCTGTGGCTTCCCACATGGTACCCTTGGGCACTGCAGTGGCCTCAGACATCCTCCTGCCAAGGCCCACTCCCCTCTCAGTTGTTGTTTTTAATCTGTTTGGGTGGGTTTCCTTTTTTTGGTGTGGGCTTCCTGGGTTTTTTTGGGGGGGGTATTTTATTTGTTTTCAGAGAGTTGTATTTTGTCTGCTTTTTTGGCAATGGGATTCTGAGTATCTCTCACGAAAAGGGTATTTTGTAATGCTCATGACAGTTTTTTTTTAATTTTCAGATGTGGAACCCCTGTGCTAAAAATATTGTAAATAGCTATTCATATTAGTTTCTCCCCCCCTTTTTTTTAAAGGAGAGGGAGCAGACAATTGCCCACGTACATTTTCTTGTCAAAGGAATTATGTTTGTAGGGGTGAAAGTTAAATGTATTACTGGCTGGGTAAATTTTGCTTTTTCATTTTATGTGATGTCACACAAATTGTTTGCTGCTTTAATGCTCTGCTTCATACTCAAATTACATAAGTCATCTGGCAACAAATGTTGTACCCCTTTTGGATGACTGCTTCAGAATATCCCAGAGGATAACCCCCTCTCTCATTCTGATCTTTTAAAAAAAAAGGGGGGGGAGATTTAGACTTGGCTGCTTATCATGCAGGAAATATCCTGGAGCCTTTGCAGAATGCTTGTCACATCTAAAAATGTATAAGTATACAGAACAAAGGAAGATTGAGGGTATGACATGGCTTACAGGTTAAGGGTTAGAAATCTGAAACGTCTGTACTTTATGAACTTAAATAAGAAAATGAATGGTGTGGCCAAAATTATACAGGCGAAGTTACTAACCCTGTCATTTGTAGCCACAAATCCTTGTGAAGTTTATACACAGCTCCCTAAAAATATATAACTTGACTGTGGAATTGACAATCAAGTAACATAAATACAAATCATCACGAGAAAAAGAACATAAACATCAATGGCTGTAAGCAGAGACAGGGAAGAAACATTGTGCCTGGGATACCTCTCAAATGTGCACATCTTGAAAATGATTGGGAAAGTCCAAAACCAACTCTTAAGCAGTGGGATTCAGCGTGCAACTTGGTGTTGCATCTCAAACATTTTACACTATATAGTGGTGATGCCTTTTGAATAGTGTTTCTTGGAACACTTCAGTTTCATGAGAGCAGTTCCAAGTAGGAAGACCGCAATGGTAGAAATATTTAAATGAAATGCAGTTTGCTGGTCCCTGTTGGTTTTTATCATAGGAAGCTGCCTTAGACTTATCTTATTTGTCCATCTAACTCAGCACTATCTGCTTCAACAGAGACCGCCAACCTTTTCTGGTCTGTGGGCACATTTGCAAACCAGAGAAACAGTTGTGAGCACCACACACAAGCCACAACGAAGCACACACTACCAACTATTACAGTGGCTACAACCTAATGCTGTTTCAAGCCTAATTCCAGATGAGGAAGGGGACCCTTTGCAAGCTAGGGGAGTCTCTGTAAACGTGTTGGGAGTCTGTGCACATCAACACTAGTCTTGACTGGGATTAAGATGTTCTGTTTTCTAGACAACTTGTTGATTGCTTGATGCCAATATGTTGCAAGGGGCCCTGGGCATCTGCTTGGGAGTTATTTCAGCTTCTGGATTCACCAAGGGCAACAGTGGGAATCTTGGGTTTGTGGGCCAAATGTGGCCCTCCAGGCATCTGTATCTGGATCTCCTCAGATCTTTCCCCAGGCCCCACCAACTCTCCTTGAGTGTTTTTGCCTGGATGGAATATTCCTTGAACTCTTGATAGTGCTGCTTGCCTGCCTGCTAACCAGACTACTCTGCAAAAGGTAACATTTGTGTTTCCCTGCTCCACCTGTGTTCTCCCCTTGTCTGGCCCACTGCTGGCATGTGACCCCTGGAAGGCTGCCCAGAAGAGAATGCAGGCCCCAGGCTGGAAAAGATTCCAGGTGGCTGCCTTACAGTCATGTGAAAGTGAAGGACAACATACAGTCATGGGAAAAAGAAAGTGCACCCTCTTTGAATTCTGTGGTTTTACATATCAGGACATAATAGCAATCATTTGTTCCTCAGCAGGTCTTAAAATTAGGTAAATACAACCTCAGATGAACGACAACACTTGACACATTACACTGTGTTATGATTTATTTAACAGAAATAAAGCCAAAATAGAGAAATCATGTGTGAAAAACTAAGTACACCTGTACTGCTTCCATAAGAATTAAGATGCTACATAGCAGACGGGCTGCTAATCAAATGCCCTTGCTTAATTGATCATCAGCAAGTGTGCCCACCTCTATAAAAGTAAAAGTTTTAGCAGTATGCTGGTCTGGAGCATTCAGATGTGTTTTAACGCAATGCCAAAGAGGAAAGATGACACAATGCTCTTAGAGAAGCAAGTGCTGCTTCCCATGAAACTGGGAAGGGTTCTAAGGGCATCTCCAACCAATTTTATGTCCGTCATTCTACCGTGAGGAAGATTATTCAAAAGTGGAAAACATTCAATACAGTTGCCAATCTTCTCAGGAGTGGATGCCCCGGCAAATTCACCCCAAGGTCAGACTGTGCAATGCTCAGAGAAACTGAAAAAAACAAAACCAAGAGTTACATCTCAGACTCCTCAGGCCTCAGTTAGCATGTTAAATGTTAAAGTTAATGACAGTACAATTAGAAAAAGACTGAAGAAGTATAGCTTGTTTGGAAGGGTTTTCAGGAGAAAGCCTCTTCTCTCTAAAAAAAACATGGCAGCACGGCTTAGGTTTGCAAAGTTGCATCTGAACAAACCACAAGGTTTCTGGAACAAAGTCTTTGGACAGATGATACCAAAGTGGAGATATTTGGCCATAATGCAAGGTGCCATGTTTGGTGAAAACTTAACACAAGCACCTCATACTAACTCAGCACCTCAGCACAAGCACCTCATACCAACTGTCAAGCACGGTGGTGGAAGGGTGATAATTTGGGTTTGTTTTGCAGCCACAGGACCTGCGAACCTTGCAGTCATTGAATCGACCGTGAACTCCTGTGTATACAAAAGTATTGTCAAATGTGTGGCCATCTGCCCAACAGCTGAAGTTTGGCCAAAACTGGGTCATACAACAGGACAAGGACCCCAAGCACTCCAGCAAATCTACAACAGAAAAAGAACAGAATCAAGGTGTTGCCATGACCCAGTTAAAGTCCAGACCTCAACCCAATTGAAATGCTGTGTGGGACCTTAACAGAGCCGTGCATAAACAAATGCCAGCAAACCTCAATGAAGTGAAGCAATGCTGTAAAGAAGAATGGGCCAAAATTCTTCCACAACGATGTGAGAGATGCATAAAGTCCTACAGAAATTGTTTTCCATGTTATTGCTGCTAAAGGTGGTTATACAAGCTATAGAATCATAAGGTGTGCTTAGTTTTTCACACATGGTTTTTCCATTTTGGCTTTATTTCTGTTAAATAAATAATGACACAGTAATATACCATGTGACGTCATTCATCTGAGGCGGTATTTACCTAATTTTAAGACCACAGAGCCTAGGGCTTGCTGATCAGAAGGTCAGCGGTTCGAATCCCTGCGATGGGGTCAGCTCCCGTTGCTTGGCCCCTGCTCCTGCCCACCTAGCAGTTCGAAAGCACGTCAAAGTGCAAGTAGATAAATAGGAACCGCTCTGGTGGGAAGGTAAACGGCGTTTCTGTGCACTGCTCTGGTTCGCCAGAAGCGGCTTAGTCATGCTGGCCACATGACCCGGAAGCTGTATGCCGGCTCTCGGCCAATAAAGCGAGATGAGCGCCGCAACCCCAGAGTCGGGCACGACTGGACCTAATGGTCAGGGGTCCCTTTACCTTTAAGACCTGCTAAGGAAGAGATTATTGTTATTATGTCTTCATATGTAAAACCACAGAATTCAAAGAGGGTGCACTTTCTTTTTCCCATAACTGTACGTGCATGGAAATCAGAGCTCTTAGGTGTTAAGTCTTGTTGGCCCTGATCCAGAGGTGCATTGGGATGTGGGAGTCAAGGACTTTTCATTTGGCCAATGTGTATGTTGCCCGTAAAATGGGTTCATTAGCTCTTGGTCTGAATATACCAGCAGGTGGCTGAGCTATGTGCTACATTACAAAAATACTGATTCTATTTTCCTTGGGCAACACAAAGCAGCTGCATTTTTTGATAACATATTCCCACCCCATCCTCAGCTTACTAACAACGCTACTATTCATAACTGTGAACAAACATGGTTAAATATAAAGCAGGCAAGGTCTTTTTTTTTCTTTAGGAAGAATAAGGGATTACTGAATCATCTTGATAAGTATTCTTTATACATCACATTTTAAAACAAGTCGCTGTGGAGAAATTTTGTGGGTCAATAACCGCACAAAATTTTACTAGCCTGCTGAGGGAGTGGTTGAGGAATGATAAGAGGGCTCCATCCCTGTTGTAAAAGCCTGCCACACTTCCATGCTGGTTGGGGGAATGGGCTTGTGGCAGCCCACCTGGTTTCACTGCTGGACACAGAAGTAATTAATGGTAGCTGGGAGTGATCCGCTTTGTCACTGCAGCCTCCCCCCTTGCCTGCATGTGACCTTGTCACCCATGGCTCCTAGACTGGTGCTGAAATGCTACTTCAGTGTCTTCGTTGTTGGCATTCATCTGTCTGAGAGACAATGGAGTATAACTCCAGAGGTGAAGTCAAACTGCTGGAGAATCACAGCACCTGCTGTGGCTGCAGAGACCTGTAACTCATAACTGCTGCCTCCTGCATTGTTTTTGCTGCATTAGCAGCACAGAAGTGACCTCTCCAGAGTGCAAGCCTGGGCAGTGTGTATGGAGGTCTTGGGCTGCCCAGACAACAAGACCCCTCTGTCAGCCTTGCTGATGTGGTCCAAAGGAAAGCAGAGCAATACATTTGGTACCAGCTTAGCTGCAGGAGTTGCTGGAAGGAAGTGTACAAGACTCCATCTCACCGTCTTAGATTTGTTTACTCCTTCACCTTTTCTTCTCCAGAAGATGTCCCTCAAGGCAATGGGTATGGATTTTCCTCAGGGTATCCTTCTGAAGTGTCTTTATTCAGAAGTATATTGTCTTGATATATGAGGCTCCTCTTTGGGTCACCCAGTCCTAAATGCTTTGCTAGATTAGACTGAAGTGGTCTGGCAATGTGTTCTGTGCATATAATTGTTCTTGCTTACCCTGGGCATTTCCCCATTTTTTAAGCTGTGTTGTGATAGGTGCATCTGTGTTGTGATGGGTGCTGCTGTAGCCTTTTATCTTTTTTAAAGTATCTTCCCTTTGCAAGCTGAATTGGTTAAATTTTCTAAGCAGTGGTGGGATATGTGTGCTCAGTCCTTTTAGATACTCTTCCTGGACCCAAACCATCTAGGATTTAAAGATGCATACTGGGAGCTGGGACTTGGTGAATTAGAAAACCAACTGGGAGCCAATGAAGCTGCATTAATGTGGACCCCATGTTCTATGTGTGGTAGTGATATATTGAACCAGCTTTGGAAGAGCTCTCTCAAAGGTTGCCCTGAATAAAGTACATGTCACAGTTTTCAAAATTTCTGTTGATGTTCAGACACGCTAGATACAAATGGTGAAGTTTTAGAAATGTGAAATATTTGCTTCCTCATGTTGTGAGATCAAAAAACCCAATAGGACTCTTGAGAGCATCTATTTTGTGTGCAGATTTTCTCCTCTTCATCACTAGTTGCATGAGAGGAGTGTTTCCCCCCTCCCTAGTGATAAAAAAGTTCCAAAAATTAAATGACTAACAGAGAAGAAATTGCCTCTTGTAGGGGACAGGCTTGAACAGGAGGCTCTCGTTTCCACTTTTCCTAACTCATCATAGATAGAGATTATTAAGGATAATTATTAAGCACTGGGTTGTTCTGAGCTTGACATATACTCAATAAAGTCAAATTCAGAGTAATGTGCTTATTAAGGAGAATGCAGATTAGGCATTGCATAGCTTGTATAAATTAAATTTGCATATTGTGTCATTCAAAATGAAACTCACGTAATATACACCTGCCACCTGTTCCTTTGTTGAAATGAAATAAAAAATAAAAATAAAAAATCCTTCCAGTAGCACCTTAGAGACCAACTAAGTTTGTTATTGGTATGAGCTTTTGTGTGCATACACGCTTATTCAGATACCAACCATTGTTGAAATTGTTAGAATGCTTTGTGCAGTATTACTAGATATTAGATGCTTTCAAATATTCAAGAGTTGCTGAAGAAAATGATGCATCATCAGGGGTTGGTGTTCACCTCTTTCCCTGCCTTTGTCGTGGGACTTAGTTGTGGTCCTTGGTTGGTCATACTTCTTCCCTGTCCCGTGAAGTGAGCTTGAGCCATCAGGTGGGTCTCTGCTTGCCTTTGACTCCTTTGCTCAGATCTTGCCTATGGGAATGGGTACACGAAGATAAGAAGGCTGGGTTTTACAATTTGGAAATAACCAGCCAGATCTTGGGTTCTGGACGTCTTTGTGAATAATAAAGCAGTTTAGTCACTAATTTCTGTTTCGGCTTGCATTTTCTGTTTTGTTTTAAATATGTGCTCTTTTGAGCCTGACATATGTTATGACTTACAAGAAGCAAGGCATATACAATTCCAGCCTGCTTTTGGTTCGGGGGCAGGAGTAGATAATACTGGACAGGAAAAAAGAAATTAATTGTTTTTCTCCCACATAACATAATAAGGGCCCCGTAAACCAGCCAATCATTTCCAGGATTACTTTCCTGAGTCCACAGCTGTGCATGTTCCCTGAAAGGACCATTTTGCTAACTCAGATACAGAAACACGATTGGGAGGAAACACTTCTCTTGATGCTGTTGCCTCTCTGTTAACAGGCAATATCTTAAACAATTCTCAAAGTGTACAGGGTTTTTTTATCAGTAGTTGCCAGTAGTAACGACAAGGCAAAATTGTACAGAGTATTGAATTGGCACTTCTTCACTATTCAAATAAAAATCAGGTGTAAAAATTGGAGCAAAGTTGGATGCTTGCCCCCCACCTCCAGTAAATATTTAAACAGAATTCCAGAAAAGCAGTACTTCACTTAAATATCATTATATAACTTTGGCTATGTTCCCACAATCTGATAAGAATGGAATGTGGTTTGTTTACAAAGTTTTCAGCTAACTTTCCAAGGGATTTATGTCTTCCAAGATTATGGTTTGTGCAGGCAGGAGTCACTTTTAACCTGATGATGTTGGCGAAATCTATTAACAAAACAATTGCATCAGTTAGTGACTATGCCCGGACAGAATTGGGATAACTCAAGCTTGGATTTCTTTTTTAAAAATGCAAATGTTGAAAGGGGGTAGTATTTAGGCTGTGGCTTGTTTTTGCCAGGGCTAAACTTTTTAAACTGGCAGAATGAGGGCACCCAAAGATGCAGAGGAAACAAATAACTAATTCTAGTGGAAAGGCCGGGAACAGGCTTAGGATTCTATCCTGTGCATGTACTAAAGTGTACTTGGCTGTGGGTGGGTGGTAGTAGCTTCATTGGTTGTGGGTCAAGGAATAAAAAATAAAATCTTTCTTCTGGAATCTACTGGTTTCACACCAGGTAGAATATTTGATTTTCAGAAGAAGTATTCTGATACCCCCTTTGAGTATTTATATACTCTTACAAGGGAAGCCTGTTTAACTGCAAGCATTTGGCATCTTTCTATTTAAGCAAAATAACAATGCTGCCTTCAGTTTTTGGAGGGCCCTTGGGCAAGGCCTTACTGCCCCACTCCCTTTTTGTGGCCAGAGGGAAATCATAGGGGAAGCAGGTGATGGTTTTCCATCTCCTCACTCTTGCAGTTGTTTTTAAGGTTGGGAGAGCAGGTGAACAGAGAGTGGCAGTGAACTCCACCGGAGTGTGGCACTTTGCAGGTGCTGAGCTGTGCCAATCCTGCCACCCGCTCTGTGAAAACAGCTCCTTTTTTCCTCTTGGGAAAGGCCTCTGCCTTTGGGAAGGGGCATTTTTGGACAGAATTTGATCTTTATATGAAACCTGTCTTACTGTAGGTTGGACATAGAAAAGAACTGCAGCATTACCGGTAGTATAAAAACAATCCCGTGTCTTCATTCAATTCAGTCATTCCATCTAAGATTTTACTTTGGCTTTAGCAAAGGCTTAGTGGCTGACCTGTCAATGGCCGCTGGAATCTTCATGTCACAAAATGTCCTGTTTGTGGGGTTTCCTTGTAAAAGGTATATAGACTGAAACCCCAGGCCACTTTTCATGAATGATAGGTCTTGCAGCAACACAGCTTGGTGTGAGTTTTGCCTGTCCCTCTTTTTTGGCCCATTATGACCATTAATGTTTCATCTTGAAGACTGTGCTTTCTAAAGACAACACCACTTAAATTTAAAGCAAAACCAAAACTGTGCTCTTTCTTTTTTGGTAATCCAGTTTTTAAAATATGCTCCTATCAATACTCTTTAATCTGGCTGTCTGACATAGAAACCCATTTTGTTCCACTATGCTGGAATTCACGTGAGACAAGATTAGCATACACGGAACTGCAGAGTCAGTTAAACGTGACCTTCCTATATAGTACAGTAGCTCAACATGTCATAATCCATGCCTAGCATAAAATGTGTGCCAAATAATATTTCTCTCAACAAAGCACCACAGTATTTTTGTAGTTGGGAAGGCGGGAGATACTTAAATGATAGGTAGCTGTATCTGGGTGTCAGACACAGAACCAGTTTTATTCATTTGCAATGTTCAGTGAAATGGAGAGAGTGCTGATACTATAACAAACATTTCATATCTTTATTTACTCTTAAAAGTCTCGTGCATTTTGCATGTTGTGTTGAGAGTGGTTTGAGCTGTTCTCTGATAATTTGTACATTTTCACCCTTTTCAGAATTTTAATTATGGTTTACGGAGGAGGGAAAGCTAGATTGGTTCAGCTTGTTTATTTGATTGCAAATTATTTATCTCTTCATTCTTTTTCTGCTGCTCTGGTGGGTAGGGTGGGAGAAGAGCTCAAGGGGCTTTCTTAAAACAGGAGCCCTAATACCATCAGTCTTAAATTCTTACTGAAATAATCCAGGAGAATGTGGATGTTGCATGTTTATCTCTTTGGATGGTTAGTGTAAGATGCCAGAGATTTCATTAGAAGCACTTGCTTGACGCAGTTTTCATTTATGTGGCTTGTGATAGCCATATTTCTGTTAAGTGTTCTGAAAGTGTGTTTTAAGCAGAGTTAAATGGAGGGCAGAGAAATGCAGCCCACTAGTATTTGTCACTATAGGAGATGCATTATATCAGTACATAAGGAAATAATGTTAAAGAAAAACTGAAGGCATGTGATAATGGGGACTAGAAGAAATTTATCACTTTGTGTTCCCTGAATATGGGTTGTCAACTATATCAATAAGTATTTTTTTAAAAAGAGGATTGACTATCTGGGTTTTCTGTATTGTAAGACTTCTTTGTAAAACATTAAAAATTAAGAGTGGCTGAACTAGACAAAGCACGACACATTAATTTTGTAGTTATTCATGCTGAAAATAGAGGAATTGATAGGAAGAGTTGACAACTGTCCATGAAGTCCAGTTAAACACAGGATGTTCCGCTGATCAACTTTGTGAATTTAATTCAAAAACAAAACAAAAGTGTGCTATCTGTCTGCCTTCATTTTATTCACTGTTACAAAGACCCCAAACCATTTTGAAAACACATGTACATTTTAAAGTCCTTATTAGTACACTGTCTTTATTAGTGTAACCAAGGTATCACAAAATAGTATGCAAACTTTCAAATTCTCCAGAAATCTTCCTCAGGTTAGCTAGTAAAGAAAGCAAGAAAGGAGAGAGGAAATATTTGGCTGGCTGTAAAGTCATCTCTGTCTGCATCTTGTAAGACTACACTTGTACTTGGATTGTTAGCAATGGCAAGAAAGTAATGTTGATTACTTTTTCCTTCCCTTTTAATCAGAGCACAACAATGGAAGAAACAGCTATATGGGAACAACACACAGTGACGCTTCACAGGGTAAGTTTCTGCAATTATAGATCTGTGTTCATAACTCAGGATACTGTCAGCTCTTGAAAACAATAGCAAAAATCCAGATGTCCGGAAGGAAAAAGAAAGGAAACTGGTTGTGTCATATTCCGTTGTTTGAAATTAGTGTGATTGTAAACTGCTTATAATAGTTTATTTATAGTCTCTTGACCACCTTTCTGTAGCAGCACTCCAGGGTTAGGGACTGCCAGCTTGCCTCTTGTTTGGACAAGAGGGAGCTGGATCCCCTTCCCCACTTTAACTTCAGCTATCCAACAGTGAGCATATCCTTTGCATTTCCAGAAGTAGAGCATATCCTTTGAAAGCAGAAGGTCCAGTATCTCCAGGGGAGCTGAGAAAGGCCCCTGCTTACAACACCAGAGTTGTTCCCAGTCAGTGTAAGTGATACTGACCTAGGTGGACCAGTCATCTACCCCAGTAAAAGGCTTTCTCACGTCTGGGTTCTGCAGAAATGCCCAGAAAGCACAATTGGACATAATATTGAGCTTCATAAAGAACAAGTGGACTTCTTAAAGGCTTCAGTTCTTACTGATTTTTATTTATTTATTTACTGTTGCTCCCACCCACATTACAGAGCTTCCCCGGGGGACCCTGCTACCAGGGCTGCTTCCTCACTCTGCAGGTGGTGTGGCCATGGATAGGACTATCTAAGGCAGTGTGTGACTACAGCCTTAGATTTTTATGTGTATAGGAATAAATTTATGCCCCAACTTTTCAGTGTGGCTGACAAGACAAAATAAAAGTTTCTAGCCCCTAGGATCAAAAAGATACATCCATTCATTTTATTTCTAAACCACTCTCCATCCCAAGGGAATCCCAGGGCGGTGATTAGCAGGAAATAAATGCAATAGTGCAGCATATAAACTAAAAAAGACCCACCATAAAACTAATATATCTTACAATTCAAAATCATGACTCACAAAAATAATTCTCGACTCACTCCTCAAATGCCTGATGGAACGAAATAGCCTTGCCGGGTGATGAAAGGCTGGTAAAGAGGGGGACAGTGGCGTTACTAATGGGAGGGTGTGGACGTGCGCTTGGTCAGTGCCTGACGCAAGTCCAAAAAGTGGCTGAATAAGATATCCAGAGTTTGGAAGAACATTCCTCTCTGTTGAGTCTCTTCATGACCGATAGAATATAAAAACAGCTCATGCACACTTGCCTAATTTTATGCAGATTGAAGAATGCCATTGCATCTCAAAATTATTTGGTTTGGCAAAGGATAGCAAAAGATGTTGCTAGCTACATTGTGTGCCCAGGTCTAAAAACAGGAAGTTCCGTGAACAAGAAACGGGTTTCAAGGAATTCAGCAGCTAGAAAAGAGCACCCTTCCCATCCCCCTTCTCTCCCACCTCATCCACATGTGCCACATATTTTCCCACCTTGGCTGTTCATGACAACATATAAGGAAATGCATCCCTCCAAAGTAGCCCCCCTTGCTTTTCCCAGGTTGCAGGAGGGGTAAAGCCTGTAGCATAGGATCAACAGGACAAAGAAATGTCCCTTTAAGTTAAGCACCCTCAAGCTCTGGTGCAGGAATGTAAAATTAGATAAGCTGCTGTGGACTCTTTTCAGTTTGGAGTCTCTGGGAGAATATGGAAAAGCCACATTCCTCTTGAAGCTTTATTATGCTTCTTTTTTAATTTCCCACTAAGGAGAAGAAGGAGTGTGTGTGTTTGTGTTATTGGGGGGGGGGCAGTAGCAGTGGACTAGTTATGTGTATGTTGTTCAGAGATTAAGTGTAGCTGCACAAGTTGGTACACGATTGGCCACTTTTAAAATGCATGACACACAACATATATTTAAGAGCAGTTTAAACACCAGTCTAGTTGGATTACATCATGGCACCACAAACCACAGCTTAATGCTGTCATAACACTGGAAATTCTAGTATATTGACTCAGTTATGATACAGGTCTCAGCATTCCTTATCCTATCCCTGATGACTGAGTACTCCAACAGCTTCCTGACTTGCTGTGCATTAAAAATGCATGGTCCTATCTTGGCAATCATTGACTTCCATAGATTGTGGATTGAAATATAATAGGATTAGATAAAACAATTTTGTGTGTCCTGTCATTGAGCACACAAAAAGAAACTGTGTGTGTGTGTGTGTTGGCATCCATCTGTCTTGAGAGACCATTGAATACTATGCCATCGGGGTAAAGTCAAACCATTGGAGAGTTAGCAGTGTCTGCTGTGGCTGTAGAAACCAAAATGGGAGGCATGTGTTTTATTGCAGCTGGAGCAGATGAAGGTATCCAGCTTACCTTATCTAGGACAGATAAAAGAAAGGACTTTTTCACACAGTGCATAATTAAACTATTGAACTCACTTACACAGGAGGCAGTGATGGCCACTAACCTGGATGGTTGCAGTGATGCTTCTAAATCCCAGTTGCTGGAAACTGCAGGAGGGGCCCTTGTGCTCGAATCCCACTTGTAGGTTTCCCACAGGCACCTGGCCGGCCACTGTGAGAAGAGGATGCTGGACTGGCTCTTTATGTTCTTATGACTTCTTCATTCAGTCACCACAGTATGATTGCCTGAAAATCTCAGGTTGATTTGTTGCGCCAGTGCGCTGGTGCAGTGAGATGCATACTGCAGTCTAGGGAATAAAGCTTTAAATGAGAGGCCTTCCAAAGTCACACAGGGAGCTAGACTGCACCATATGCTCTTAATTCCTGACTGAAAGAGAGCTTTCCAGAGTTTGAAAGTTAGCCTTTTTTCACCAACAGAAATTGGAATAATAAGAGGTATTCCTTCATCTTCTTGTCTCAAGTTGGCTGGACTTCATAAAAGCTGGATTTTGTTCTGTGTGAAGAAGCATCTGTTTTGCTAATTGGATTAGCAAAATAGTTGCAACAGACATAATTTTAAGGGTTTTAACCAGGAATGGGAGGAGTAATATTTCTTGGCTGGTGGAGGTTTTTGCCCAGCTGTGAGTCGGACTGAAATTGTGGCAAGTCCTGATCAAATATTCCTTTGAAAATTTGGAGAAAACTATACTGTAATACTTTGAGATAAGGCACACTGTGTCGCATATGGAACATAAGAAGGCCCCTTGGGTATGATGCCATGAGTCTCATTTTCTGTTTGCTAGCCAGATGTTTCAAAAAGGCTGGCAAGCAGGCCCTGAAAGCAGTCCTCCAGGTGTACCCCACAGACCCCCAGGACCACCCCACTCAGCTGTTTATCCTCAGTCCCTCGTGTTCAGAGCTATATTGCGTCTGATGTGAACACTGAGTTTATAGTCATAATATAGGAACACCAGTAAATTAAAACCAAATATTTCACTGAGACTCTTGCATTCATGAAAGATTCTTGCATTTTGGTGTGCAGTTAAAGAATGCTTTGCATTACCTTTAATGATTATGTGTGTATAAACAGTACAGTATTTCTATTAAAGGTGGTTCAGTCGCTATCTCCTAAGCTCTCGTTGGGCTCTTGCTGGCAGGGCAGAAGTGAGGACAGAGAAAATGAGGTTCTCTGGTGGTGGTGGTTGTTTTGTAGCTCCCCTTTTTTCAAAGAGAAAAAAATGGTTGGAAAAGTTAGGGAATACTGGGTGAGAAATCAGAGTTTTACACCACTGCCTGATCTGGAGTAAATCTCTGCCTAGTTTGGGAATGTGTCGGGCAGCTGAGATGGCTTTGGATCTGAGCCATTTCCCATCCTCCTCTGCAGCCCCCCAAGCTTCCTCCATTTGATGGGGTCAGGGGCCAGAGACTTCAGTGATATCTGAGAGGGGGGTCCCATATATAGTCTTTAGTCCATTGGAACATCCCTTCCAGCATTCTTAGGATTGTAGACTAAATGCCCATTAAAAAAAAAAAGTTCCCCCTGTGAGGTTTTTGGGGTTTATTTTTTTAAAACCTCTGGGATCCTAATACTAAAGTCATTGTCAAGCTTGCTCCACGACATCCCCTAGCAAAAACCACCAGATGACAACCTTCCTTTTCATTCCTGGTATTGTTTTCCTAGAGTGCAGCTTACACTTGTGAAACATGAAAAGTAAGTACTATGCAACATACAGAGAGGCATTCATGCAAGATGGAATGCTGTGTCTTCATGCTCCTCTGGGTTTAGAGTTCATTCTAAATTATAGTGGAATATAAAGCACATGAATTGGCCTTGTAAAAGCTTTCAGAGAAGGAACACCTGGAGAAGCTGCTTCTGTTCTGAGGATGGTCTCATCACAGGGAGCGGTTATTTTTTAAATTGGGACAGTCATTTGGACTAAAACCAATTCTTAATATTTGTATACCATGATAGAATTAAAGAGTTGCATGTCTAATTAAAGATACCTTATTAAAGAAACTATTGGATTATCAGCTAATCCATCAATTACATGTGTGTGCAAATAATAGTTTTGAAGCAAGGCCCACATTTCCATCCCTTTTAGATTATGCATGCATGGATCATAGCAAGCATTGGCTTAGTTCAGAAGTATTGGGAAGGATTGCTTCTAGCTATTACACCAAGCTGCTCTAAACCGCCTCTCCTTTGTACACTGGTGGATGAGATCAAGTGTTTTCACATCCAACTTGAAAACAAGCAAGGGTTGAGCACCTTCTTCCTGCATGCCCCTTTGTTTAAAATGGCAACTCCCGTCGTTTTGGCCATGATATTGCTGGCTCCAACTCCAATCAGCCTCTTCACCACAGCCAGTGGCCAGGGATTATGGGAGTTGTAGTACACAACATATGGAGGGAGCCTGATTGGCCACACCTTCCCTACAGAAGATTCCTGTTGCCTACCGGTATTTGGTCCAAACCATGTGTTCAGCAGGTCTGTAGTCAGATCTAATTAATTGGAATTCAAGGGGAAGTGCTAAAGCTTTAAAGATCAGGGAGAATTAGAGTAGACCCCTGTATTATGACCTTCAAATGGTCTTTTCTTTGATAGAAAAAAGTATCATCTACACCTGTTGCTTTGACAACTCCAGATCAAATACACTCAGTTTTCAAGTTAAATGTTCGGCCTCTCTGTGTGCCCCACCCCAAGGGAGTTGTGGAAGGGACTTCATGAAAACGGGCCTTGTCAGTAGTGCCACCCTCACCCACCTGGGGAATACCCTCCTCAGGGAGACTCACTCACTTGGTACCTTCTCCATGAGTGTTTAGGTGCCAGACTAAGACCTTTCTGTTTACCAGGGTAGCCTCCTATGGGGGTGGCCATCTTTTTAGTGGTGTGGGTAGGACTTGATCCTTATTAGTACATCACTGGATGATCATGTTTTCCATTATGTGCTGTTAAGTGTTTTAATTCTTTTCTGATTTCAAACTGTTTTTATGTGCCATGCTTTATTCTTGTCAAGTTGATTTGAGATTCTTTATTGTAAAAGGAAACTGGTAGGTCAAAGAGAGAAACAATACAGCCTCTACAAACTGAACTGGACTATTTGTGATTATCACTGTCTTGCACCCTCTGCTTTCCACTTGGAACCCAGAGCTTCATTGTTCCCCATGTTTGGGGATGCTGTGACATTGACTGTATTATAGGCTGGTTTCTGTCTCTGAGAGAAAGGAAGAGAATGAAGGGCTGAGAGCAACAGGTTGTGAACTGAAAAATTTGAGAGTCTCAGGATGTTTTGCTTGGTATAAAGTTGTTGCTTTGTTCAAAATCCTGATACCTGCATTTTTAAATAGATGGTACAGTGGTACCTCTGGTTGCGAACGGGATCCGTTCCAGAGGCCCGTTTGCAACCTGAGCAGCGCACAACCTGAAGCGCCAAATCTGCACATGCTCGCCGCATGATTCGGTGTTTCTGCGCATGCGCTAAGCGTGATTTAGCGCTTCTGTGCATGGTCGCCCTGCCGAACCCGGAAGTAACCTGTTCCGGTACTTCCGGGTTTGGCGCGTTCGTATCCCGTGACGACCGCAACTCGCAGCAGCCGTAACCAGAGGTACGACTGTATAAATGTTATCTGTTACGTGAACTTGTTGATATCTGTAATCCAAGCTTCTTTCTGGTCTGTCATAGGCTCCTGGATTTGGGTTTGGTATTGCAATATCTGGTGGAAGAGATAATCCTCACTTCCAGAGTGGAGAAACATCTATCGTTATATCCGATGTGCTCAAAGGAGGCCCAGCAGAAGGACTACTACAGTAAGTTAATTTTGGGGAGTGGAGCTGTATGGGGATGATTTATTCCTGCTTATCGTCTTATCCTCTGTTCCTGTAAGTGTTGCTGTAAAATTAATTCTTCTTCTCATTAACCATTGTTGAAGGAGTAGGCTTAACTCGAGGATCGTATTTCCTTCAGTGAGGTCATATCCACACCATACATTTAAATTCTATGACTTCCCACAAAGAATCCAGTGAGTTGTAGCTTAAGATGTTAGCTGGGATTCTTTGGGGGGAAAGCATGACTGGAATAAAGTGGTACAAATGTGATTTAAATGTATGGCAGGGTTGTGACCTTTTTCCTGTCCCTCTTCTCTGTGCACCCTCGATCCACCCCCCCCCCCCGCTTCACTTCACCATGGTTTGCCAATGCCTGCATGGGTGTGACCGTCAAACACAATTTGCTCCTAACCTTGGTTTTTGCATTAAGTTTCAAATACAGGTTTGAGGAATCCTGTTTGCCATTGACTGTGGCTAATGTTGGTGTGAACTTAAAGGGGTCGTGATTGGCACAAAAGAAGTTCAAGCGTTGGAGGAGGCAGTGTGCAGTCTTCTTGCAGCTGGCCCATTTCCTCCCCCTTAAATTTTTTTATGGGATGGGGAAGTGTGTCTGTAGTCTCAGAGCTGGTGGCATCAACTTTTAAAAATATAGCAAAGGAACTTCAGAAATGATTAATATTACGAACAAAACTGATTCTGATAACTTTGTGGAAGAGAAGATTGCATCCACAAAGCACCTCTGTTGGAGTGGCTAGCATAGTAATAGTAAGCTTTGCTCGTTTTCTTCAAGGCTTTTTCTTTACTCATTTACCAAAAAGCTTCTTACTTATTTTAATTTTTTTCCAGGGAGAATGACCGTGTTGCAATGGTCAATGGTGTTTCTATGGATAATGTGGAGCATGCTTTTGCTGTTCAGCAGCTGAGGAAAAGTGGTAAAAATGCCAAAATTGTAAGTTGGTGCTTTATCCCATACTCCTAGATGTGTGCACAAAGTATTCATATACCAGAATTGCTCAAACAAAATGATTGCAGCCTTGATGTGGGTTCATTGACATCTGTCATACAATAGCACAAAACTTTTTAAATAACTTTTTGCTAAAAGACGTTAGCTATGTGTGCTTGAACTGCTCTAGGCATTTTAGCTGGGGGGGGGGGGTGAATGAAACCCTAAAGCAGACTTGATTACTTACTAGCTGGGGCCACAGGGGATATGCTTAGCCCTCCCATGGTATCCACTGATTGCAGCCCTGAACTTGCTCCTGCATTTGCTGCCTAGTAATGAACAGCAGCTAAATAATACACTTGGGAGTAAAATGGTAAAGGTAAAGGACCCCTGGACAGTTAAGTCCAGTCAAAGGCGCTCAACTCACTTCAGGCTGAGGGAGCCGCAGTTTGTCCACAGACAGTTTTCTGGGTCATGTGGCTAGCATGACTAACTTGCTTCTGGTGCAACAGAACACCGTGACGGAAGCCAGAGCGCACGGAAACGCTTGGGAGTAATGGTAGGAAGTGGGGACCTGCCCTTCCTCTACAACCCTGGGCTAATACTATTTAGCCTTGCTCTTTTACCTACACCAAACACAGCTTCTGTGTTGAGAGAATTGGGAAGCTTGCCTTGTTCCTTCTCATGCCATGAAGGAACAGGGAGAAAGGCCAATCTTTGGAAGAGGCAGTCTGGGCTCATTCCTCAGCCTGTCTCCATAATGGATGAGTGGGGGAGCATAGAGTGAAAGAGAGGGTTGGGATTTTCATTTTCCTGCTCCATATCAGGTGTGGGCTTAAATCAGTCTGTTGGCTTTTACTCAGGTGGAAGAACCTATCCCAGCTGAGACTGAGAACAGCATTGTTCAAGCATGCTTTATAAGCTGCCTTTAATTCATTAGTTGTGGGAATGGCACAATATAGCTCTCAAGGGATGTGGGTGGCACTGTGATCTAAACCACTGAGCCTCTTGGGCTTGCCGATCATATGGTCAGCAGTTCGAATCTGCACGACGGGGTGAGCCCTGCTCTGTCCCGGCTCCTGCCAGCCTCTTTATTTGAAAGCATACCATCATGAGTAGATAAGCAGGTACCGTTGCGGTGGGAAGGTAAACAGTGTTTCCATGTGCTCTGGCACTCATTACATCCTCTGTGCACCAGTAACAATTTAGTCATGCTGGCCACATGACTTGGAAAAGCTGTCTACGGACAAACACTGGCTCCCTCAGACTGAAAGCAGAGATGAGCGCCACACCCCATAGTCTTAATTCGACTGGACTTAACCATCCAGGGGTCCTTTGCCTTACTTTTACCTATAGGACTTAAGATTATTGAGAACAGAGGCACAAAATGTTCAGTAGTGCAGAGACATCACTGTGCCTTCTAAACCTTTTGGCACAGGTGTGCATGTTTGATCTGCTTATCAGCACTTGCGGGTTCAAAGTTGAAGCAGGGAAGCGGAGCTCTGAGGATTCAGGCAGGGGAGCTGGAAACAGGAAAGGAATGTGTTTGCTTTGCAGAGCTAACATTCCAGGACAAATTGTCTGAAGGCAGTGTTGCTGAGCAAAGTGGGTCTAGGTCTAAATTGTGCCCACACAAGGCTCTCTGTGACCCTGCTCCTTGGCAGCATTGACAAGCAAGATAGCACATGTGCAAAAATGTCTTAAGGCTTAAGTAAGCAATCCATTGGGGTGTGCTACTGGTACTCTACAGCTGGCACTGTGCTAGAGTTGTTGTGCAAACCAAGCAAACTCCATCTTGGATGTCTAGGTATTCCGCAGAATTCTGAACGTGCAGAGTTCACATGGAATTCCTCTGCAGACCTTTCTCCGTTCCCAGATGAAACCTGATCAGGTTTAAGATTTTCATTCATTTGTGCTTTGGATTTTGTACTCTTAGCTAAAATGTTAACATACACATAAGCAGGGCAAAAAAAACCAAAACACTATTCAAGTTGATAAAGCACTGTTGGTGTGGAGAGTATACCATTTTAAAAGACCGGGGGGGGGGGGTTGTCCACCTATGCAATGGGTGAGCAATCTAAAACGAACAGCAGGGCTTGTGTGGATGCAGTGAGCAAACAACACTGGAGAGAAAGTGAAGAGGCGTATATCCAAAGATGGATGTGAGATGCTATAGGAGAAGAAGCTAAAATGCAGAGTGTTGGATCATGATAAAACTTGGCATGCTGGGGCTGATGTGAGCTGTAGTCCAAAACATATGGAAGACACTAGATTGGCCAAGGCTGCAGTATCCTGTCCTCAGTGTCCCCTTTTTCTATAGATCACCGAAGGAACTGTAAGCACTGAGGACAAGGCCTCAGTACCCATCCCCAAAGTCTCAGGTTCCCAGTATTCATTGCTTCTCCTTAGTCTGTCTTCATAGCAAGGCAGAATTATGGCTAGCTTTTCACATGCCCTAGGTATTGAATGCCTTTACTTTCCTCTCATGCCTCAACAAGCAGCTTTTTCCTTCATTCTCAGCGCATACTATTTGCCACTGCATGGTGCAATTATATTGATTCTTGCTATTCTTTCAGACAGAGTGCATAGATAGCTTTTTCTTAAATCTGCAAAACAACCCGTCATCAGCAATAGATCAGTCTGCCTTGTGGTAAACAATTGCAACGCTGTATTGTGTGAAAAATCGTAACACACTCATTGTTCCTCACATAGAGCGCATTGTAGTAATCATATCATGAGGTTACCGGTGCATGGATTGCTGTGGTCAAGCCATCCCAATCCTGGAATGGCCATAGCTGTTCTGCTAGTCAAAGCTGGTGACTAGCAGAACTTTTAGTCACGAAGGACACTTTTGCCTCCAGTGGCACAGCGGGATGTCGTAGCATCCATAGACTTTGCACCTGCTCCTTCAGAGCAGACAACTTACCAACTTCATGGATCCACAGAACCTCTTTCTTCCCAGATTCAGACTCAGTTTGTTAGAACATCTAGCCCACTACTGGATCCAAGCACCGGTCAAGGCCCTGCACAGCCATTCCCAGTTCAGACGTTACCTCACTCCAAACCTCCTGATGCCTACTCCCAATGGTGTCATATAGATGTTAAATAGCATTGGGGACAGAATAGTTACCTGTTTCACCTCACACCTCAAGAACCAGGGGGCTGAAAAAACCCTCATGCTACGTTGCATTCTGCACCTGTCCCTTGAGATAAGACTGGACCTTCTGCAGAACTGTGCAGCTGATATGCATCTCCGAGAGGCTGTCCTGGAGGATAACCATCATCAGTGATCTCAAAAGCTAATGAGAAGTAGAAGCAGCAAGGTCTCTCTTCCAATAAGATCCTCCATCAGGGCAACCAAGGCCAATTCCATCCTGAGCCTAGGCTGAACCCAGATTGCAATGGGCCTGGATAATCTGTTTCCTACGAGAAGGCCTGCAACTGTGCCACCGTTACCCTGTCAGGTACCTTGCCCCCACCTCCTTCAAGGCAAGAGGCACCATCTCCTCATGCAAAGACACATTCACTGCACCCGGGACCCACCCAGTCATTCCTCATGACTAGCAAACATTTTGTCAGAGTAACCAGGCTGTAAAAACTGAAACTGATTCTACAAAGCATGGCATTGAAAACCTCACTTCAAGCTGCATCTATCATGGTGTCTAGCTCACTATAGGGACAGACCTGTTATCCTCAACGTGCCTGGGAAGCAAAGAACAGAAAGTCTCTTGACCTTCAGACTTAGTCCTAGACTGCAACCACCTATACAGGTGCCAGTAGCCTATGGACCACCTTGAAGTGTTCTGCTGGGGTAGAGGCAGCAAAGTAGGCCTACACTAAACAATGGTTTGGAGGGTCAAAAGTATGCTTTGGGCTCGTGTGCTTCTTCTTCTTTTCTCACACGCTGGTTTCCTTCTCTCCCTTTTGGGTTTTTCATGATGAAGTGGGTTTTCAGACTGTAGTTGGTAGGCAGTCTTGGTTAGTACAGAGGTACCTCGGGTTAAGTACATAATTCGTTCCGGAAGTCCGTTCTTAACCTGAAGCATACTTAACCTGAAGCACCACTTTAGCTAGTGGGACTTCCTGCTGCCGCTGCGCCGCCAGAGCACGATTTCTGTTCTTAGTGGAGTTCTTAACCTGAAGTGTACTTAACCTGAAGCGTACTTAACCCAAGGTACCACTGTACTAGCTATAAGTCTGCCCAATTCAAACTTTCACACAACCTGTGATTTGGCAGGCTGATGGCTGACTTGAGTCAGTAGGTTGAGCTTAATAGTATCTTTGCTGCTTCCTGTGACTTGTTTAAGTATAAGCCTGAAAGATATCCTGAGCTTGAAACCCAAACAATATTACTGCTAGTAAGAGGTGTTGGGTAGTATGTGGCAGATTATATATTTGCAGACAGGAGTGGGGTTGCCTGAGGGTAAAAGGGGTTTGTGCATGAATCTCTGCAAATGTCACCTGTAGCTCTGGGCAATGTTTTCTGCATGGATCATCCCCCCCCCCCCGTTTTGCTTGTAAGTCTCACCTGCATGATGCAGATTATTTATCTAGCTCACTAGGTCACTTGACAATTTTCATGTAAGCAATATCTGAGGCAGATGATCATAAACTGTAGGCTAAGCTACCCCTGCTTAACCTCATGGAAGTTGAAAAATCCTTGGTTGTTGCTTAGAGAACACCATGCGCATTCCTACACCATACTTTGGAGTACACAAAGAATATTGTTAACCCTCAGAATTATGTTTGATCATAAAAACGGCGTTGTGCTTTTCTCAGTCTGAAAGAAACAAAGTTGAATTCCTCAGTTTTGAGGACAAATGTGTTGCTCTGCAGCAGGTTTTTGTTTTGTTTTGATGGCTTGCCAACAATACTACAAAGGTCTGTATTGCATGCCTATTGACACAGCACATTATGAGAGACTAAGCCACTTTCCACTCCAGCAGTCTTGTCAAGCATTGAAATATTGATGAAGTTGCAGTGTCTGTAGATTATGGGATTCTTTTATATGTTTTGCCCTTTCTCAGAACCTGAGAATGCCCCCTTCCCTTTTTGGGTGGGTGGAGAAAAACTTCATTGAGGACAGTGGTAAGGATGGTGCGCTTGGATGTATCTAGGGATCTTAGACAACTTTGTGTTGTTTTTTAAACAGCTTATCAGCCACCTTGTTCAACTGTGATAAGGTATATCAATCAGTCATCAATCAAGTTTATTAGGAGATCAAATGCAGGTTATAGCCAGACAAAAACAATCACACAGCACAGTGCAATGCTACCCTACCACAACTTCATCAGAGAGGGAGAGAGGGCTGTCAAAGAAATTTTGCAGTACAAACCTACACTAAGTTACTTGGAAGTAAGACCCATTAAAATGTGCATAGGATTGCAACCTTAGCTGATCAATCTTTTTATAAACTAAGTTGGCATATTTTTGCATATGGATAAGACAATAGTTCTGATTTTTAAAAGTATTCTTTTATAGCAGGGCGGGATTCTATAAGCCCCTAGATGGTCTCCCTGTTCTGCTGCAGAATTTAGAATGCTTTTGTTTCAGAAGCATTCAAGAACCTATCTTCAAATCATAGAGCATTGTGAAACTGGCTTCTCTAGAGATGCCATTGTCTGTCAAAAACAATGGTGCAAGCAAAGCTTTTCGTTAGACCATGGGTAGTGACTGTGGTGCCAGACTGCAATTCCCCTCATCCCTGACGCTTGGCCACACTGGCTAAGGCAAGTAAGGCCACTGAAAGTTTTCAGGCTTAAGTGTTCAGTGAGGTGCTGGGGGTGGGGAGAGAAGCTGTCCTAATTCTTCCTAGAACACCTGCATGACACCATCATTCTTACTACTTTCAAAACCCTTCTCAAGACCAGTCTTGCCCATGAAGCCTTTAGCACAATCTCACGGTTCCCATGCCCTGCTGATTCTAAGCTTAAGCACATGTAACTAACCGACCCACATGTTCATTCGTGTTTATCTCTGCATTCTCTTCCCTCCCTTTTAGGGGTAATTAGAATTATAGAATCATAGAGTTGGAAGGGACACCATGGGTCATCTAGTCCAACCCCCTGCAATGCAGGAATCACAACTAAAGCACCTATGACAGATGGCCATCCTCTGCTTAAAAACCTCCAGGGGAAAAGAGTCCATGACCACACGAGGAAGACCATTCCACTGCTGAATCACTCTTACTGTCAGAAAGTTTTTCCTGATGTTTAGTCAGATTCTCCTTTCTTGTGATTTGAAGCTATTGGTTCCAGTCCTACCCTCCAGAGCAGGAGAAAAAAAGCTTGTTCTCTCTTCCATGTGACAGCCCTTAAGATATTTGCAGGTGGCTATCATATCTCCTCACAGTCTCCTCTTTTCCAGGATAAACATACCCAGCTCCTTCAAGCGCTCCTCATAAGGCTTAGTTTCCAGACCCTTGATCATCTTGGTCTCCCTCCTCTGCCCACCTTCCAGCTTGTCAACATCCTTCTTAAATTGTGGTGCCCAGAATTGGACACAGTATTCCAGGTTTGGTGTGACCAAGGCAGAATAGAGTGGTATTCTTACTTCCCTTGATCTGGACACTAGACTTCTCTTGATGCAGCCTTGAATAGCATTATCCCCCACCCCCACCCCCCCACTCCCGCTGCATCACTCTGCATCAACTTGTGGTCCACCAAGACCCCTACAGGTAGATCCTTTTCACATGTACTGCTAGTAAGCCAGGTGTCCCCCATCCTATAATTTTGCAGCTGGTTCTTCCTGCCTAAGTGCAGAACCTTACATTTGTCCCCTATTGAAATTCATTTTGTTAGCTTGCGCCCAGTTCTCCAATCAGTTAAGGACATTTTGAATTCTGGTTCTGTCTTCTGCGGCATTAGCTATCCCTCCCAGTTTGGTGTCATCCACAAATTTGATGAGCATCCTCTCAATTCCTTCATCCAAGTTGTTTATAAAGACATTGAACAACAACGGGTCCAGGACAGAACCCTGCAGCACCCCACTTGCCACTTTTTCCAGGATGACGAGGAACCATTAATGAGCACTCTTTGCGTTCAGTCAGTCAGCCAGCTACAAATCCACCTAACAGTTACCTCGTTCAACCCACATTTACCAGCTTCCTTGCAATAATACCAGGAGGGTATTTCCATGAAACTATGTTTTTCTTTATGGGGACCCAGGTGGCGCTGTGGGTCAAACCACAGAGCCTAGGCCTTGCTAATCAGAAGGTCGGCGGTTCGAATCCCTGCGACGGGGTGAGCTCCCGTTGCTCGGTCCCAGCTCCTGCCAACCTAGCAGCTCGAAAGCACGTCAAAGTGCAAGTAGATAAATAGGTACCGCTCCGGCGGGAAGGTAAATGGCGTTTCCGTGCGCTGCTCTGGTTCACCAGAAGTGGCTTAGTCCTGCTGGCCACATGACCCGGAAGCTGTACGCCGGCTCCCTTGGCCAGTAACGCGAGATGAGCGCCGCAACCCCAGAGTCGGACACGACTGGACCTAATGGTCAGGGGTCCCTTTACCTTTTATGTTTTTCTTTAAGTCTGAAGTCCACACTGTGGTGTTTTTTTGTCACACAATTGAACAGTGAAGTTGGTGTGTGGGAGAGGAGCACTTCAGCCCTTTACTGTCTCCCACCTCACCAGGATGCCAGCTCATCTTCTTTCAGGATGCCAGCTCATCCTGTTTTCTTTTGCCTCTTCTTCCAGTGTTCTGTAACATTTCAGGGGTCTGCTGAGAGTTTGGCTCCCATTTGGCATCTAAATGTTGATGAAAATGTTGGCTATCCTATTTCCTTATTCTGTACAGGCTCTCCTGCTTTGCATTAAGTAAGGGCTTCGGAAGGAATCCATTATTGTTGTTGTTTATTATTGTTGTGCTTTCAGGAATCTTTGTGTACTAAAAGATATCTCTGTGGGAGTTCTCATGTATTACTCAGAATTCAGGAAACCTCTATTCTGGGTTTTCCCAGCAAAGTCATGACTCTGACTCAGTGGGATGTCACTCTGCTGGACATAACCTTCTGGCCTCCTACTGCTCCTTCCCCAGAATGGATGTGACAAGGCAGTCTGGGTTGGCCTTTGGGGAGCAAGTGACCCTTTTGTCTGCCAGTCTTTTGTAATGTAGTCTGCTGTTTTATGCCTTTTTTGATAATAAAGTTTATTTGACCATGGTTCACATTTTTACTGGGTGATATCCATCTAAATCATGCTCCGAGTAGACCCACTGAAACCAATAGACTTAAGTTACGTAAATTCATTTATTACACTGAGTCTACTTTGAATATGACCCACTGTTTAGGTTTTAATGTTTTTCTAAGCCACCTTGAGTGTATTTTGGGAGCAGAAAAGTAGGGTAAGAAAATTGAATAAAATTGCATATTTTCTTCCTGAATATTCCCCCAGAAACGAAAAGAGTTAACAGTTTGCCACCACTAGATAGGAATGAAATCTACTATGGTGGTAAGCCAGAAGGAAAATTACTAGCATGAGCACAACTATAAATTCTGAAGGGTGCATGCAAAATGTGTATGTCCAAAACATTATACTTTCTAGATTTACATTGTAGGTAGTTTGCATTTTATCAGAAGTGAAGGATTACTGTTGTACATTACAGACCATCCGAAGAATGAAAAAAGTTCAGATTCCGGTAACTCGGACAGATCCAGACCCGGTCTCTGAAAACGACGAGGACAGCTATGAAGAGGATACGCACGACCCCAGAAGTTCCCGCGGAGCTTCAAGTGTGAGCCGGAGGCACGAGAAGAGCTGGGTGAGGGACCGAAGTGCAAGCAGGGAAAGAAGTTTATCGCCGAGGTCGGATAGGAGGTCGGTGGCTTCCAGCCAGCCCGCAAAACCTACAAAAGTCACACTGGTGAAATCCAGGAAGAATGAAGGTATGTTGTGACTCAGCAGTAGGACTCAAAAGAGAAAGTGTTCCCTGACCTTGCTCCTCATGCCATGTTTTAACCAAACAAGTTTTTAAACTTTGTATGCTCTTTAATAGTTTGGATTAATCTTCTTCAACCTGGTGCCCTCCAGGTGCTTTGACCTACAACTCTCATCAGCATGGCCATATTCTTTTGGTCTGTGTTTTCTGCCTTGTTTTTGATATGAGCTTAAAGCTGAAATAAAGTTGTTGTTGTTGTTGTTCTTTTGGTGCTTGATGGGAGTTGTAGTCCAAAACATCTGGAGGGCAGCAGGTCAGCGAAGGCTGCATCAGAAGGAAATAGGAGGTTTCCATTTATCCCTTCATTTGCCTCAAAGAGTTTTTTTCACTGGCCAATCAGCCATAATGTGTATGTTGTACTTTGAGAGTCAGTTGGCTTCCTGGGAGAGGAAGCAAGAGGGAGTTGTCTTTCCTCCTCTCTTGTGTGCCACTTACCACTAGCTTGAAAAAGCCATTCTGGAGAGAAATGGTTCAAGTCTGGCATATATATATATAGGAGAGTTTAGTTTCTACATGTTGGTAAGGTTGAGGAAGGCAGATTGCGGCGGATGACCGTCCTAAATGGGGGCAGAGTTGCCCATATTTAGTCCTGCTACAAGGCAAGATGAGAAAGTCTCCCTGCAGTTGTTGAGCTGGTAGAATCTGAACTGTGCTCATGGGCCATGGAAGCCCCTTTATATCAACAGAGGTGCAGCCACCTGTTTACATTGCAAAGAAGGGTACACATAGTATCTGCAGGAAGATGTTTGGAAACAGAAACCATTTTTCATTCGTTTGATGTATGCACATACCTTTCAACTTCAGGGTGGGCCTTCATTTCATAGAATCAGTAGAATTGTAGAGTTGGAAGAGAACCGCCCCCCTCCCCGGGTAATCTAATCCAGCCCTCTGCAATGCAGGAATCACAGCAAAATAATCCCTGAAAGATGGCCATCCAACTTTTCTTCTTGCCTTCAGAAATTTCTTGCTAATGTTTAGTCGGAATCCCCTTTCTTGTCATTTGAATCGGTTGATTCAGGTTCTACCCTCTGGAGCAGCGGAAAACAATCTTGTTCCATCTTCCATGTGACAGCCCTTCAGATATTTGAAGGTGGCAATCATATCACCCCTTGGTCTTCTCTTCTCCAGGCTTCCCTTCTTCACAAGGCTTGGGGAGTCTTTAAGTTGGCATGGGAGCCTGCTTCCACAGAAGGAGGTTTATTTTTTGCTTTATGGGATTTATCTCCTGTATAGTGTTTTGGAAGTTTCTGATGGAAATTAGGAGTAAACCCCCTTCTTGCACCTCCATAACATTAAGCCATCTCTGTTCTGTTCTTTTTGGATCTTGTCTTGGTTAGGGTTAAGTTAGCAAGCTTTCAGATTGCACAGTACTCTTTCAGCAGGAAGAATTTCATGCAAACTGAAAGCTACTTAACCTGGCCCAATAAAAAATGCCCATCAAAAATTTGAAGCATCTTTTCCTTGGAGATTGACACAGCAATTGTTCTTGCTATGTACAACTTTCTAGGAAAGAAGGAACAGATTTGTCCTCTATTTCACATTTCCCCATTTACGATCTAAACTTTTTAATGCAAGTCTGGGGAGTTTTGCTTACCTGAACAAAGTGTGATGCTAATTTAGCTTGCTGAATTGCTGGCAAACAATTTGATTATTCTGATTGCTTCTTCTCCCAAGAATGAATTTGCACAATCTCACTATACAGCCATTCCTCAATTATACAGAAGACTGCAGACTGCCTGTTAATGGCCCGGGAGTCAATCTCACAGCAGTGTTTTGCATACCAGTTACAGAGCATGCTGCACTAATTATGCAAATTTGAGATCCAGAGCCATTCAAAACTTAAGTATTTCATACCGGTAGTTAGGTAACAATATTCCCTGCCTTCTAGCTGGATGCTGCCATTCCAGTAACAACTTCCGTATAACATTGTATTGTCAACATTCAGATTTTTCGAAACCTTTTCTCTCTTAAAAAATGAATGTAGTGTCACAGACATCAAGTCATGTGAACCCTTCCCAAATGATGTACGACTCTGTAAGCTTAGGTCTAACATAGCAGGGAGAGAACAAGCCGTCATAAGGATGTAGCAAGGATAGTAATAGTAGTATCTCCCAAATGATTGTTTCCTTGGCTAAAATTGGAGGTACTTGTGCTGTTTAAAGGCCTCGTTTGAACATAACAAACTGAATTAACATGAAGAAGCAAGCGTGCTGGTTCATGAAGCAAAAATCATGTGACATGCTTTGTTTCTCTCCCAGCTGAGCTGCTGCTGTGATTGCAGGAACTAAGCCATGGTTTGACTTAGCATTATGTGTGAGCCTGGACCCATTGTTTGTCTCCGTGCAAACAACCATGAACGGTTGCCCAGGCTTTTGCTTGGCTTACTGCTTATTGTTTGCTGTGTGTGGAGTGTGGGGGGAGACAAATCACAAGCTCAGATTCATGCATGACACTAAGCCAAACCATGGCTTCATTTCTGGTGGCATGGCGGTAGCAGCAGGACAGAGAAAGGGGCAAAGGGGCTGCTATTTTGCTTCTGTGTGCCAGTGCACTTGCTCATTGATGGCCAGCCATGGTTTGGCTTACTGCTACATGCAAACATGACCAAAGAGTTAGATATTTCCTACATGAACTTTCAGAACAGAAGAATCATAGCTCAATGGTGGAACACCTGTTTAGCTTGCAGAAACTCCCAGTTCAATCCCCATCACCTCTCTGTTAAAAGGAGTAGCGAAGAAGTGACAGGAAAGACCCTTCTGTGCTCATTGGACTAGTGGGACTAGCCTAGTCGCCAATGTTCCTGGCAGTAAATTAGAGTATTAAAGTGTGTACCTTTTTTACACACCTAACCCCCTTGGTTCAGGTGAGGTAATTCGGTGGCTGGTCGACTCATTTTTCCCAAAGAGTGCTGGCGGGTGGGGAAGACAGGCAGCCAAAAAGCATAGAGGTTCCGTGCCCTAGAGAAATGGCCCTGTCTTCTCTGAAATGATTTCTGACTCACAGGGAGGAAAGGACGGGTTTGGTGGCATAGCCTCACAGCTCAGTGTGCAGACGCATAGAGCGAAGTGTTTCTCTAACCAAGTCCCTCTCCCTCCTTTCATCATCATCATCATCATCATCATCATCATCATCATCATCATAATTTATTATTCATAGCCCGCCCATCTGGCTGGGTTTCCCCAGCCACTCTGGATGGCTCCCAACAGAATATTAAAAACATGATAAAACATCAAACATTAAAAACTTCCCTAAACAGGGCTGCCTTCAGAAGTCTTCTAAAAGTCAGATAGTTGTTTATTTCCTTGACATCTGATGGGAGAGCGTTCCACAGGGTGGGCACCACTACCAAGAAGGCCCTCTACCTGGTTCCCTCTAACCTCACTTCTCACAGAGAGGGAACCACCAGAAGGCCCTCGGAGCTGGACCTCAGTGTCCGGGCTGAATGATGGGGGTGGAGATGCTCCTTCAAGTATACTGGGCCAAGGCCATTTAGGGCTTTAAAGGTCAGCATCAACACTTTGAATTGTGCTCGGAAACGTACTGGGAGCCAATGTAGGCCTTTCAGGACTGGTGTTATATGGTCTTGGCGGCCACTCCCAGTCACCAGTCTAGCTGCCGCATTCTGGATTAGTTGTAGTTGTAGTTTCTGGGTCAGTTTCAAAGGTAGCCCCACGTAGAGTGCATTGCAGTAGTCCAAGCGGGAGATAACCAGAGCATGCACCACTCTGGCAAGACAGTCTGCGGGCAGGTAGGGTCTTAACCTGCGTACCAGATGAAGCTGATAAACAGCTGCCCTGGACACAGAATTGACCTGTGCCTCCATGGACAGCTGAGAGTCCAAAACGACTCCCAGGCTGCACATGGTATACTTTAGTTAGAAAGTTGGTTGGAGAGAGTTGGTTGAAGAAATGCTTCCGTCTGCATGCGCTGCTGAGGTGTGGCACAACTTGGTGGATCCAAGAGGGCAGGTGGAGAATAGGAGACCTGTTTAGCAATGGGCGCTGTGAAAAGGATGGTAAAGTGTGCATGTCTGTCAGCTGCGGAGGCGCTTTATTCTCTCCCCCCCCCCCTCTTCTTCCTCCCCAAAGACGAGGTAACCCGGTGGGGACATGGGCACTCAACATCTTGTGTGTTCTGCAGTGGAGGCAAGCAGGTTAGGGTTAGTGCTCCCCGCCCGTGTCAGGCCTTCTTCCCAAAGGCCCTTGGGGGGAGGCGAAATGCTCCTTCGGGTTCCAAGAGCCCTCCTGCCACCTTCCCAAAAGGAGGCAGCAAGGCTCCAGCATCCAGGTTTTTACATTTACAGTGGTACCTCAGGTTACAGACGCTTCAGGTTACAGACGATTCAGGTTACAGACTCTGCTAACCCAGAAATATTACCTCGGATTAAGAACTTTGCTTCAGAATGAAAACAGAAATCGGACAGCAGCGGCAGGGGGAGGCCCCATTAGCTAAAGTGGTACCTCAGGTTAAGAATGTTTTCAGGTTAAGAACGGACCTCTGGAACGAATTAAGTACTTAACCAGAGGTACCACTGTATTGAGAAGGTTGACAGGCAATTGCTCTTTGGTGTCCCCAATGAGCTCTTTGTGTCTATGTAGCCACTGGGAGTGTAAAGGTTGCTTAAATCCTCCCCCAATTTTTAACAAAGGAAGACATTCTTTGAATACAAACATTACATTCTAATGGCAATCAAACAAATACTTGAAGAAAAGCAGTGGTGAGGTTGTGTGTGTTTGCATGCGCACACACATTGAGGGGTGGAAGCTGAGGGGGGAAGACCTTTTATCAATGGCTGGAAAAGTCTGAATGGATTTTAAGGAGCTGAAAGCCCACTAGAGAGTTCACATTTATGGGGAGAGCCTTTCTGAATGAAAAAGAGCACAACACTGTGTGTATGAAGGGCCTCAGGTGCAAACATTCTCATAATCTGTGCAGCAGCCTTGTAAGGCAGGACAGTTTTGTTATCCCCACAGTACCAATTGCAAGGTATGCGTGGAGACTCTTAGAACTTGGAATCATAGAGTTGGAAAGGACCATAAGGGTCATCTAGTCCAATCCCCTGCAATGCAGGAATCTAACTGTTCTGCAATGAAAATGTCACTGCATGCCACTGCTTCTGTGCCTGAGACCCTGGAGCAGGGAATCAGTGTTGTGAAGAACCTTCCCCACCCCGCTTCAAGCACAGAGTAACCACTTCCAACCTGCTGACTTGAAACCATTAAGCCATACTTACTGTATCTTATTTCCTGGCAACGCTCTCTATGTCCCAGCAAACTGTTTGGGAATTCTTGGGACCAAGAGAGATTGAATTTATGGGAGCAGTAGTGGTGGACCCTGAAAATGCTTGTGAACGACAGGCATGCATTTATTTTATTTTTATTCAAAACAGAATATGGATTGCGCCTAGCCAGCCACATATTTGTGAAAGAAATATCCCAAGACAGTCTGGCAGCAAGAGATGGCAATATTCAGGAAGGTGACGTCGTACTGAAGGTAAAGTAAATGTGCTCCCCCCCCCCTTTTTTTCTTTTTCGTTTTGTTTGATGAAGGAGAGAACACTTTTACACAACCGGTCTCCTGGTAACTTGATGGTTTTGAAGGGACCAATCCTGATTCACTGGAGCAGAAGATTAAAAAGAGGGTGAATGTAAGCTCCTGTATATCAACCTGCAACTAGCACAACTGTGCTGGCTGGGGTCAATGGGAGTTGTAGTCCAAAACACCTGGAGGTTTCCCATTTGGCAAAGGCTGGTATATAGCAAAACGTCATTGCTTGCCAAGTCATGGCAGCAAAAGGCTATTGTTGGGGACCATTTGCCAAGCCCTTGTAGAGCACAGTTGGGATGTTCCACATGTGGAAGACTGAACTGCCTGAAGGCAACCTTGCTTTGGACAAGAGCTTGAGGAGCTAAATCATCTTGGCCAGAGGAAATTAGTCCCTTGCTGACTATTCAGTGTAAATCATTGACAAATCTCTTAATCCTACTGACATAATTAGGGCACTGGGGTGGGTTTTCCCATTCCTTTGGTATCGAGTCACGCAATTATGGTAATTCCTTCTATAGGTGTTTTAAGGTACCTCAAATGCAGTGATTATGTTAAGCTTCAAAGTGTGATTGTAATTTCCATAAACCAGGTGTGCAGTTTTCTACCCTTTGGCTGGTGCCCTGGGTTGAGTATTTAAACTGCACCCATCTCCCCTCCAACCCAACACAAGTCACATCATCTCAGCCTTTCTGTAGTGTGGTATCCAATGAAGAGATGTTCAAAGCATACCCATGAGTGGACTTAAATTCATTTATTTCTAAGGGTCTGTTCTGAGTATGACTTGGTCAAATACCACCACAGCCAGAGTGAGCAATCAGGCTTTTGTCTGTCTGTCTTGTCTCTCCCTTCCTTTCCCTCTAGTCTTCAAAGTTGCCATCAAGGCGAAACTGCTGACTTTCTGTTCGGTTCCTATCAGTAGTCCTTTTGCTCTGTTGCAGATAAACGGAACAGTCACGGAAAATATGTCATTGACAGATGCCAAGACCCTAATAGAAAGGTCAAAGGGCAAGTTGAAGATGGTGGTTCAAAGGGATGAACGAGCAACTTTGCTGAATGTCCCAGATCTTTCTGATAGTATTCACTCAGTCAATGCTTCAGAAAGAGATGGTGAGTATGCATCTGTTTGTCTTTAAAGGTAGAAACAGGGTTGTTGTTATATTCCAGTTCCACAAAGATGTAAAATGTTAAATGTAGCAAGACTCGGTGTGTGTATATAGACAAGGGAGATGGGGTGGATTTTTGAGCTGGTACAAACATTGGTCATTAGAATTGCACGCCTTTAAAAATATATATCAGTGGTTTCTCAATATTGCACAAGTAGAATTATAGTTCACACATAATGCAAAGCCATGGTTTGTTTCACCAACAAGTGGTTTGTTTGAACATCTGAACACAGCCCAGCAGACGAACCATTGCCTGTTTTCTGCCAAACAAACCACAGTGTGAAGCCATGGTTTGTTGTTGGGTTATGGGTAGTCACTTATTTTAACTACAGTTTAGCATTTACGTTCAAACACAACAGTCTTGCTTAACTATAGTATCCCTGGCCATCTCACACCAGATGCTTGCCAAGCTCCAGACGCTCCAGGCAAAAGCAGCTGGGAAGCAGACAAAGCTTTGAAGAAGGAAGCCTGTGAGGCAACTTGTGGTTTGTTGAAACCATGGTTGAACACGCCCACACCATGGCTTAGCATTATATGCAAATTTAGCCAGTACAAGTGATTGGGGGGGGGGGGTTAGATGGTCCAATACACTTCATATAATAAGTTCTGCAGAACCTTATATCCATTTTTGGGCAGGTCATGTCATCATTTTTTATAAATCATTTCATGGAAAAAACAACTTTTATTTAACAGACATTTCAGAAATTCAGTCGCTGGCATCCGATCATTCCAACCGATCACATGACAGGCCCCGCCGCAGTCGTTCACGATCTCCTGACCAGAGGTCAGAGCCTTCAGACCATTCCAGACATTCTCCACAGCAGCCCAGCAATGGCAGGTGATGGTAGCCTTGTACTATTTTAAATCGACTTGTTAAACAAAATAGTAGACTAGACGCTTGGGGATATGTGCGCAGTATTTAGGTGCATGGCAGGCCAGCTATGTAGTTGCATGGTGCAGCAATTAATGGAATCCAGAGGCGGGACCCTGCAGGCATAACTTACCTACAAAATGTTAAACTGCCTGAATTTTGCATTGTTTGTTTGTGTCTGACTTGCTCTGGTTAGCCCAAGTGAGACAGGAGTGAGTAATGACACTTCTGTACGTAGCCTGAGAGGGAGGAGATTTCAGGTTTGTGCTTGTATACAATCTCTGTTTTGACTTGTACACTCAAACACATGTGCTTGCTTTTGTGGGGTGGGGTGGCTAACACAAACCATTCCCCAGATTAAAGGTGGAAATGGCCATTTGGAGAGTATTTCATGTTTTAATATTGCAGATTCATTTCCCACCCATTTCTTTTGCAGTTCGTATCTGGACCCAGTTCAGGGTGCTAGGGGTTACTTTTAAAGTCTTCTGTGGCAGGGATGGGGAGCCTGTGGTCCTCCAGATGTCACTCCCGCCAACATGGCAAATAGGAATTGTGGGAGTTGAAGTCTGACAGCATCTGGAGGGCCACAGGCTCCCCACCCCTGCTCTACAGTTAAGGACCAACCACCCTTTCCACCCTTTCCCGGCCCCACATGCATCGGCGGAGCACCTATAAGCCTGCCCCACCCTGTTATGCCCTGCCCCTGTTAAACCTTCTTCTGGGTCCCAAAGGACCCCTGCATCCGTGATTGCACATCAATTGGATGCTCTTAAAATGGTCACTGCCGTCTCCTTGCTCCACCATCATTAGAGATTCACCTGGTTTTAAAGCACAAGAGGGTAGCAATGCCCAGGTTATGAAACTCCCTATCCCAGGCAGTCTGCTTAGCTCACACCTGGTTGGTGGTGTTACAACAACACCTTGCTGTGACATTTATTATGTGTTTAACAGTGGCTGTTGTATTCTAATGCCACCCTTTTTAAGTGCCTGCTGAAAAGATTTCTATTCTGCCAGGCCTGTGCCAGCAATTAAGAATACACCATTCCACAATGGTTAATTGATGTCTGTTTTTAAATTTTTATGGTTTTATTTTTTATTGCTTCAAACAGCGCTGACATTTTTAATGATACAACTATACAAATATTCTAATAAATGAATTCCGAGCGGGCAGTCGGGGTAGTCCCTGGGTGCTGTTTTTGAGCCTCAGCCTTGTCCTCTTCCTGTCTTCTGGCTTTAATGGACTCTTACCTTCAAAGGCCTGAGACAGGCATCTAGAGATAGCTTTTCAGACTTGATCTGAGACTCATTTGTGGAGATACTGATACCGTGGTTTATTGGTAATTGCTGTTATTGCAGAGCTGTGTTTTTGTGGTGTAAAAATGTTGTTCAGAATTGTTCAGGATTTTTTAATTTGATATTTGAGTTGCTATCCATTTCAGAAGAAAGGCGAGCTATAAAACTGAAATATTTCTTAAATCTCTTCATCTGTCTTGATTCCTTTCAGCTTTTTGCTCTATTTAGGTGTTTTATTAGAAATTGGCATCTAGCTCTCCACTGTTGGAGACACAAAGCTTGGCTAGATGGCTTGTCTTGGGAAAGGCAGTTCTTGTGGGTGTTCAAAAGTTAATCTCATCTGTGGCAGAACCATTTTTTGGAAACCATCTCCTCCAGTGAAAGAGCTTTTGCCCACCAGTCCCAAAAGGCACAGACTTATGAAAGAGGCAGAAAGTGTTCTTGTGGACAGGACTCAGATGCCATTCACATTCTTGTGACACTGGAAGCATACAAGGATTAAATGGAGAGTGTTGTGTGTCTGAATTGTGTGGATTTGATTGGCAGGACGGAAATTTGTTAAGAAATGAGCTGCCACTGATGAAACAAACATGAAGCTGACTTCACTTTTTGTGACTGAAGGTTATTTTAAAATGCTGCAGCATTAAGCATCCTTTTTATATATAAAAAACCCTTCCTGACACAGCACAGATGTTAGAAGTAAAAGCAATACTGGCAGAACACATACACAGCGAAATAACACCTTTGATGACTCATGGGAAATGCAGCTGTAATTTTTAACAGCATTCTGTCACCTAGGAACAATGAGAGTGTCAAGACACTTCATGTATCTTAAAAACTGGGAAAATTGAATGCTTACTAGAAAGTTCAAAAAAATGGGGATGAGCTGCCATTCTTACATTTAGAAAAAAAATAATATTTGACCGCAGCTTTATTTTCCTTGTTGAAAGCTATACCTTGCCTTTCTGTTTTGGGGCTTCCTTGTCCAGTGCATTTGGGAAGGAATTGAACCACTATTCTGGTACTGCTTACCTGCAGGAGTCTACCATCTTGTTCCTTAATTTACCTCAGTCATTCTTACTGTTGTAGCCAAAGGCCATAAAAACCATGACATTAAAAGAAAAAAGTAATTTTCAAAGCATATGCATGGTGGGGTATTAAAAAATGAACTTTCCAGCCTCAACGTATGTTTCTAAGAGGCACAGTGGCTTAGTTCACGAATGGGTGCAGCCAAACATCTCATTTCCCTCCTTCACTTCCTTTGTTTGTGCAAATCACAGTTAGTCATTAACATCTGAAACTGGGGTACAGACTATATTTTGCTTTGCTTTCCTGTCACAACAAAATTATGGTTTACGTGAGAGCAAGGAAATGAGGGAGAGAATTGGGAATGTGCAGTGGCTGAGGGGGAAAGAGTGAGCCCCAAGTTCAGGCACAAATAGCCAAACCATGGTTTGCAGTTAGATGCATGGAGCTGCCAGTGATGTACATGAACTGTCAGCTGCCTTCCCATTCATTCCTTTGTGGAAGGTTATTACTGCTATCTGGGTGCCTGCTTTCCGGCAGTCCTGCGATGCACTTCTTCTCTGTGACATTGTCAGATTGAAGGTATGAAAGCAAATGGACTGTGAAGTCATGACTTCCCAAATGTCATTCACATAAATAACATCAAATAATTACGAGGCTGTGAAGAGGTGGAAGAGAAGCGACTGAGGTCGATAAAGTACTGTTAGACAAAGCAGTACTTCATACTTCAGTATTTTAAGAAATCACTTAGTTGCACAGCATAAGGACAGCAGCCATCACACTTTCACCTGGGAAGCAAGCAACCCAGCCAAACCTGGA
This sequence comes from Darevskia mixta, assembly GCA_034641385.1. Lineage (NCBI taxonomy): Eukaryota > Metazoa > Chordata > Lepidosauria > Squamata > Lacertidae > Darevskia > Darevskia mixta. Next base: position 4,009,311 of record JAWWNH010000073.1, on the reverse strand, counting down.
AGAGTGCATGGTTGCAAAGTAAGGTTTGGCAGCCTACAGTCAGTAGACCAAATCTCACCACCTGAGAGATGCTCTGGGCCCCTTTTCGGTTAGTGGTCTTCAACCATTCTTCTGCATTAAAGATAAGGGAGCCCAGGCCTCCATTTCATCATCTGAAACAAGCAAGCAAATTCAGTGAACCCATTGGCATGACTCACTTTTTAGGTTTGTGTGGGTCCTAGCACACAAACTGAAGACAAATGTTCTAGATCAAAGGATTGGCTTGTCCATGGGAGAGGGCTGTAGCTTCCCCCATTTTCAAGCAGCCAGGTTCACCTCCGCACTTCCAACAGCCAAGATAGTATTTTAAGCAGGGCTGGAAAGACACCCAACCTCCTTTCTTTGAGATCCACCACAATTTATCCAAGGTATGGTCTGAAGGAACTAGAGACTACCACTTTGCTGAAGCTAAACAGGTCTGAGTCTTCTCAATGCTTGGATAGGAGACCTCCTGGGAGCCTCAGGTTCCATTGTGGTATATGCTTAAGAAACAAAAAGAAAATGAATAAATGCCGAGCTTGGTAGACTATTGGTGGGATTCATCTGTAAGGCAGCTTTGTGTGTTTTGAGTAAAGCAAGCTGAAGTCCAAAACTTAAATGGTTAGGTTGGCGAGGGAGTTGGGAGTCAAAAGAGGCATCAGATGTTGGGTCCTCCTTTTCGATTTCAGTAGCTACAATAATTCTATGTGCAGTTTCTCCAGTGGAACTACAAGCAGCAAAAAGAATGAGGACTGTTCAGAAATGCAGCCCTGGGGTAGATGATGTCCCTCGAGCAATGTGACAAAGCTTACTTTTGTAATGATGTTGTCATGCTATGTGTGTCCCTGCTTCAACAGCAGTAACAATGTAGGGTTTGAGCAAAGAACCATGCAGCAGGATGGGGCCGGGACCCCAGTATGTTTAACTGCAAACTGTTGAAGAGGAAGTGGCCACAACATTGTGCTGTGGTTTTTGTATTTCCTTGTGTTTATTATAATGGATTTTGCCTATAAATGTCACTTCTTCTAGCTGTTAAGCATTTAGCATTTGTTTTCAAAATCGCAAGGCGTTCCTGCATGAAGTGCTCTTTCTTCAATGTGTATACAGTATTAATAACATTGCTGCATAGTCTTTGGGTTCTTTAAACGTCAAATCAAATAATTGGTGCTTAGTATTTGAATGCCTCCCCTCCATGCATCATAATAATAATATAGTTTATTATTTATACCCCGCCTATCTGGCATAACTTGGTGGCAGCTCTGTTCCTCTTTGAAAAACTGCTGTGTTTACAAAAGCTGTGCTTGACTTCCAGCATGGCCATCCAACCAATGACTTATTGCTGTTTGCAGTGTGGATATTGAGGCAGCGGTGCCATCTAGCTGTAGCAGATTGATTGTATGGTGGCAAAGAAAGCACTCTGTCTCTCCTTTGGGGAAATTTGCTAGTCATTTATGGTGCGGGACAATTGTTTAGGAAATCAAAACAAGTATTGTTTTCTCTTATTTAGTTATTCATTATATCTAAGTTAGGTTTGGCGGAGGTGGGAGGTAAATCTGTGTGACTTTCTGAAAATGGTTTGTTCTGTATATCCTCTGAAGGAGAACAGGGTTTCTCCCATTTTTCCTAACACAACCCTGTGAGGTAAGCTGGACTTGAGAGACAAGCCTGCTCCAGGGTCACCCAGTGAGCTTTGTGGCTGAGTGGGAATTTGAGCCTGCCAAATTCCAGCTTTGGTGACGGCCTCCAATGCGCCTCACAGGAACCATTTCCCAGCCCCCTTGAGAGATAGCATGACACTGTCTCCTTAGCCCAGCAGCGAGGAACCTGGGCGGGGGGTGGGGTGGAGATCCAGATGCTGCTGAACTACCATTTCCACCATCCCTGACCCACTGACCATGCTGTCTGGGGCTGTTCGGAGTTAGATCCCAGAAACATTTGGCGTGAAACAGGTTTGCCACATAAAAAGTGAGGAGGTCTGTAGCAATTAGTGATCTGAGGATCTCGCCTAATCTGTGCTAGACATTTCCACAGGAAATCCTCAGAGCAATGTCACCTGCTTACTATTCTTATGACGGGTGTAATCTACAACTACTTGATTCTCTAGATTTCCTTGGTGGAATTACTGTTGAAGATTTTTAAATGAAGTTTTGTTTTTTCTTGATTTAGTATCCGAAGTAGAGATGATGAAAGAATAGCAAAGCCAGGAGCAGTCTCCACACCTGTGAAAAATGTAGAGGAACCCACAATTTCCAAATCACTGGAAGAATCTGTAATGGAGAAAAATGATAAGCAGACTCCGCCACTTCCTGGCAAGTATTAAGGCTACTGCCTGGTTAAATTGACTAGGATTTCTTCAGTCACCTGTGTTTTAAACCAATTAACATATTCAGTCTGCATGTGAGGTTAAGCAATCATTCTGAAGCAAAAACATGCCCAGCATTTTTAGATGACCTGCATCTTTGAGGCATTCCTTCATGGGGTAGAGAAAAAGGGTGAAGGGCTGTACCTCAGTGGTAGAACATCTGCTTTGCATGCAGAACATCCCAGGTTCAATCCCCAGGTTAGGGCTGGGAATGTTCAATCTGATGGACCAACTGTCTGGATTGCTATAAGGCAGCAGCATCCTAAGATGGTGTTTATCATGTACAGTTTTTAAGTATACACACTTTTTCAAAAAAAAATCTGCTTGATCAATCAGGTCATGCTTTTAGTTGATCAACAGTTGTAAAAATAGACCAGTTTAATTTCTTAAGTGTTGCAAGCCCTGGTATGTATACCGTAGCTGTACTTCTGTACTACAGCAGTTGAGGATTTTATTTATTTATTTACTTGCCATCCTTTACCTAAGGTCCCCCAGGACAGGTTACAAGATTAAAACACAACATTAAAAAACAGTTTAAACCAATTTAAAACAATAAAACGTGGGTCCTAAAAACATACACCTCAAGTGTCAATAGGCCAGGTAAAGAAGTGTGTCTTCAGCATTCTCCAGAAGCTGCATAATGAAGAGGCCAGGCACACCACTGTGAGGAGGGAGTTTCATAGCTTAGGGGCCACCACTGAGAAGGCCCTCCTAGGCTGCTGCCTGCCCTCTAAAAGGTGCTTGTGACTTCAAATACAGTGGTACCTCGGGTTAAGTACGCTTCAGGTTAAGAACTCCGCTAAGAACAGAAATCGTGCTCTGGCGGCGCAGCGGCAGCAGGAGGTCCCATTAGCTAAAGTGGTGCTTCAGGTTAAGTACGCTTCAGGTTAAGAACGGACCTCCGGAACGAATTATGTACTTAACCCAAGGTACCACTGTACAAGATCGGATTTTATTTCTTCTAGTCTAATTAGCTCCAACTCAAGTTGGGCTTACCCCATTTGAAAAAATATTAATTCCTCATGTTTAAAACGTACAGTTCCAGTGCCACTGCTTCCCTGCCCCCAGCACTTAAAAACATCTCATTGTACAATTCAGACAATTCTTAACTTATCTCTCCCCTGCATGATGCTGCTCGAAGTGGATCGCTTTTTGCTATACCTTGCCGCATGGCTCTATGCACTCCTGAAATATATTTTCCTGGTTCCCTTCTGTCTTAGGTTTAAGACATCCTTTAACACAACTAAAGGTCTGCTCATGAGTTAACTAATCTAAGGTGGTGGCATTTCCCTATGGCTAGCAATTCATGGGTGTTGGTCCTGGGCAGACGTTAGTCCTCTGCGGCTGCTCCTACACCATGATAGAGAAACATTCTAGCGCTGTTTGAATACCAAGCTTCACATTGAATCTCAGCAGAATATCTGTCCTAGGCTTTCAAGTTAAGCTTACTCCATGAAAGGGATGTAAAATATCTGAATTTGTATATGTGGGTTTTTTTTAAATGTAAAAGATCAGTTTTGAACAGTAAATTAAACATGAACAACTAATGAAAATTAAACACGGGCATCTATGTAATTACATTTATCTTATCATTTTTTAAAATGATTACCATAATATTAATTTCTATAGTCACGTTAAATTATTTTAATAAAGCAAAAGGCTGCAAGTCATATTGTACCCTCCAATTTATTGAATGCTCTCCAAGTAGAAGTTTAACTTTTGTATTTTGAAGCATATACTATTTGCTGAGCTTTCTTTGCAACCACATTAAATACAGTACATTATAAATTAAAAATTCTAGTACATTAAAAATAAATGTATTACTTCCCAGTCTGTCCTCTTAAATACATAATTGTATAGAACAGCATTTGCCAGCCTGGTGCTCTCCAGATGTTTTGGACCCCTGCTTTTGACAAGGAGCTGCATCTTTACCGGCCTCACACCTAATGATACATCTCTGATGTCAGGTACATGGCAGATGGGTGTAGACGTTTGGCAGTCCTTATTTGGCTGACAGTCTGAAGGCTCCCCACCGTTGCCTTAGGCACAGTTTAGAGGCAGAAATAAAGATGTGTTAAATCTTGATAAATTTATAAAGGATCAAGCTGAGGACTTAAAAGCACTGTATTGTCCCCTGTTCTTCCTGAGATTGGATCTGAATGAACTTTGCAAAGGAGCAAGCCAAGTCATACCTGTATTTGTGTGTGCTTTTAAAATGCATTTTGTTCAATCTTCTTTTGTGCTTTCTAAACAGAACCAAAACCAGTCTATGCACAGGCGGGTCAGCCAGATGTGGATTTACCTGTTAGTCCATCCGATGGCCCTCTTCCAAACTCAACCCATGAAGATGGAATGCTTCGGTAATGGAACTCTTGCTTTTCCTTGTCTTTTACCAGATGAGCATGCGCAGTGTCAGTTGTGTATCTGCCCCCCGACAGATCCGCCTGGTGGGGGGACCTGTGGTTCCTCAGGTGGCCTTGGATTCCAGCTCCTATTAGTTCCACCCAGCATGGCCAGTGGTGAGGAGTGATAGAAGTTGTGGTCCAGCAAAATATGGAGGGCCACAGGCTCACCATCCTTCACCTAGCACAGTGTTTCTCAAACTTGGGTTCCCAGCTGTTTTTGGACTACAACTCCCATCATCCCTAGCTAGCAGGGGTCAGGGGTGATGGGAGTTGTAGTCCAACAGCAACTGGCCTAGTGGCTGCAGTTTGCTGAGCCAGTGTCTCCAACCTGCAGTTTCATTGGGAAGCTTTTGTGCTTCCAATACTGGAGGACCCCCTTCCCCCCAGTTACCTTAGCTACAGTTGCCATGATTTCCTTTAATGGTCATTCCACGCATTATGTAGAAGCAAGGCTAGTTCTTCCACTAAATCACACTCTGTAGGAAGCTGAAATCCATCCTGGCGCTATTGAGCATACCTGTATGATGCAAGTGTTTTATCTTGTTCACATTACATGCTTAGGTGTATGTATCCAAAACATAAATATGTACAGAGGATCTATGCACTTCTGACAAACCCTCTCTTGCTCACTAAACCATCACTCAGTGAGGGTGTCAAAGCCAGGTCAGTGAGCAAACAGTTACGTTCAAGTGAAGCAAACCTAAGATGGAGAAGGATCACAGCTCTGTGGTAGAGCACCAGCTTTGCATGCAGCAGGTCCCACGTCCAATCCTCAGCATCTTCAGATAGGCCTAGGAATGTCCTCTGTCTGAAACCCGAGAGAACCATTCGCAGGCACTGTACACAGTAGGAAGCTGGATGGACCAACAGTCTCGCTCTGTTAAGGCAGCTTCCTATGTTCCTGTTGGGAGAAATGGAAGTAAAATGGCTGTTCTTCTTCCACACCCCATTTTAAGCACCCATTGTTGGCCCAGGATCCTGATTTAAGGAGGCAGCTGACATTCACTGGAGAGGGTTGGGCAAGACTCTAGAACAAAACAGCTCCCCCATTCCTAGTAAGTAATCATGAGCTGTCTTTTAAAATAGCATAATCTGTGGCCTGTTTCCATTTTGCACCTGGAATGTTACATGGCCTAATTTTATAACTGCCTGAAACAGGTGCAAACATAAAGGATGCCTCAAAATGGGTGGTCTCTTTCAGTAAAAGTATGAGCAGGATTGGTACTTTAGGTCTGTGTAAAGACTGATGTCTTTTTTAAAATATTCATTCATAAAAGTATTTATTTGCTGCCCTCTCACAAAACATCCCAACATGAAAACATTGAAAGCAATATGAAACAATCATTAAAATGGCTGGATACTCAAGGGGGCATTTTAGACCACTGCATAGATCTGCTGGTATTAAAAAATCTCCAAAGATACCTGTAAATCTAAAGTGAGGATGCCTGCTGAATCTGCTGGAAGAGTGTTCTGCAGTTTGGGAACAACAACACCAAATGCCCGACTTCTAGTTGAGGCCAGTTGGGCCTCTAACCTGCAAGAGAACTAACAGCACATCTTTGTATGATTTCAGTGATCCTGCTAGGATATAAGGGCTTTTGACAGCATTTCAGAGTACATGAAGAAACTGGAAATGTAAAGGTTTTGTGGCCAGGGATGGGCTGGCAAGAGACAGTTATTAAACAATATTTCCTAATCCATGCAGGCCAAGCATGAAGCTTGTGAAATTCAAAAAAGGAGACAGTGTGGGCTTGCGGCTGGCTGGTGGCAATGATGTCGGGATATTCGTAGCTGGTGTTCTAGAGGATAGCCCTGCTGCCAAAGAAGGCTTGGAAGAAGGAGATCAGATTCTCAGGGTAGGTGGCAATCTTGAATAATAAGATGATGATGATGATATAGATTTATATAGCATCCCATCAATAAACATTCCCTGGGTGGCTTGCAGGAAAATAGTAACAAAGTATAAACTAAGAATAAAAAACAATAAACAACAAAAAAAGTTAAACAATCCTTGCATGGAGATAGCATACAATTTATAAAACTAGGTTTCTGAAACGTCGTAAAGGTAAAGGACCCCTGGACATTTAAGTCCAGTCAAAGGCAACTAGGGGGTGCGGTGCTTCAGGCTGAGGGAGCCGGCGTTCGTCCACAGACAGTTTTCCGGGATATGCGGTCAGATTGGCTAAACTGCTTCTGGCATAGCAGTTTAAAGTCCTGGATTCATCAAAAGTTCTTCACCTAGTGACAAAATACCGCAAAGAAGGTACCTGGCAGGCCTTTCTGGGGAATGTGCCACTACCAAAAAGGTACCCAGAGCAGGGCATTCAAAGATGGTCTTAAGGTTTGGTTGTGGAGAGTTCTCAGCATGATTTGCTTAGGAGAAAGAGACCATAAAGTTCATGGCACATGTGCTACGAGATACAAACATAGTAATGCAACTAAAGGGAATGTCTAGATGCACACTTGGGTTCTGTCAACTGCGTAGTAACTTTTTGAACTGTTGCTTTGCACCAGGTAAATAACGTAGACTTCACAAATATCATCAGAGAGGAAGCAGTACTGTTTCTGCTTGACCTCCCTAAAGGGGAAGAGGTAACAATTTTGGCACAGAAGAAAAAGGATGGTAAGTAACTGCCGTTTAATGAAAGGACAAAAACTATTTTGATAGACTCTCTTGGATAATAATCAAAAGAGAGCTGTCCTCAACACCTTGGATTGACAGCAGTGGGGCTTCTTTATCCAGGTCACTTCTTTTAAAGGCTACAGTATCTGCAATCTAATACTGTTGTCTGAGTCATTGGTATTAATTAGTCCAGGCTCACCAAGGTAGTCTGCAGCAGCAAAACAGAACCTAGCTACAACATTCCTTGCCTACACCAGGTGTGTGCACACTTCAGGCTTGTGGGATCTGCTTTGTGTGAATGGGAAATAGTAGACGTAGAGCCCATTACTTAATAAACCCCATGATGCACTTGGCAGACCTGAACGTTTAAGTATAAACTACACCTGAGTTCCTTCAAAATGGGGACTCTGGCTTTCTGATTTTGCACTGGAGCGGTGGAGTATTTCTGATCCTGATTTGTGGTGTATTTTGTATTTTTTTTTATAACTTCATTGTTAATTTTATGCTGTTCAACACATTATTTTTTCTTAATGCTAATAGTATAGACATTTTTGCAAATAAAATTCAGTCCTGTCAGTTTATTCCTGTAGCTTAATGAATCGGCACATTACAACACACCCGAGAAATTAGCTTTGTTGTGCTCCCAATTCAGTGTGCCTGGCATTGAAGTGTCTCAAGAGTTCCAAGCAAGTTTACTTGGGATCTTTGTTCATCCCTGACCATGGGTACATGCTGGTACTGCAATACAAATTAATTCTCAAGTACGTTCTGATAGTGCTGAAAACCATCATGCCTTTTGCCATTTTCAGGTTTTTTAACCATCTGCAGTAGGGATGGGGATCCTGTGGCTCTCCAGATATTGTTGGACTCCCATCAGCCTTGGACAGCATGACCAGTGGTCAAGGATTATGGGAATTGTAGGCTAGCGACAACTTGGGGAACCACAGGTTCACCACTCTGACCTACAGAATTCAGCTTATTCTCAAATCTATTGTTTGATTCAATAATAATGCTTTCTAGCACATACAGAAAACTAAGTTTGTGCTTTTATTCCATTCTTGCAGTTTATCGGCGCATTGTGGAGTCAGATGTAGGAGATTCTTTTTATATAAGAACTCATTTTGAATACGAGAAGGAATCTCCCTACGGACTTAGCTTCAACAAAGGAGAGGTGTTTCGAGTGGTGGATACATTATACAATGGCAAGCTTGGATCCTGGCTGGCTATTCGGATTGGCAAGAATCACAAAGAGGTGGAAAGAGGCATTATACCCAACAAAAACAGGTATTTCAGAATAGCTCTTGGAGAAGCGTTTATTTGGCGGAAAGGCTAAGCTTTTGTAAATCTGCATTGTGCTGAATTTCTTGGATGGAATTGCTGAAACTTCAGACTAGTTAATTTAAGAGTTTAGCTTTAGAGCATCAATTTGCAAACTTCAAGCTCCCAGAGCTGCAATTCAGAGTACATATGCAAGGTACAGATTTGCCCTTGATAATCATAACTGTATTTTGAATGTGTGAAGATGAAGCATTGGAGATGCTGGAGATGCATGCAGCTCTTTCAGCCTATAGGGCGAACAGCAGAATCCTTTTTGAATTTAAACAATTTGCTTTGCCTGGAACCAAAGTTGGGATGTGAATTGGCACATGCACAGAAAAGCCTTAGAAACGCAGGTCTAGGAGCTAATCAAGGCTGCTGTTTTCCCCCAGTGTCAATGTTCATTGTCATTGTTTCTTCCACACAGAGCTGAGCAACTGGCTAGCGTGCAGTACACCCTTCCAAAGACAGCTGGTGGGGACCGTGCAGATTTCTGGAGGTTTCGGGGCCTACGTAGCTCGAAAAGAAACCTCAGGAAAAGCAGAGAGGACCTTTCTGCCCAGCCAGTTCAGACCAAGTTTCCTGCATATGAGAGAGTTGTTCTTCGAGAAGGTGGGGTTCAAAGGAAATTGAAATGTTACTGTGATTAGCCGTGTTCAGGGTTTGTGTTTGGAAGGAGGGGAAAGGAAATGGCTTGGCATATAGAACGTTAACATAAGGGTGAAGGAGGAGTTGGAGAGAACATGAAGAGATGATGATGATGATTACTACTGCAGTTGTAAAGAGCCTGAAAGTTTCTAAGCAGTGTACACACATTAAAATATAAGTTTCTACCTACAAGACTCTTAATCTAATGGACATGATACAAAAGGAAAAAGGAGTTTGGAGGGAACATGAAAGCAAGCATTAGAGCTGCTGTTCCCTCCTTAGCCAACAGCTGGGGTTGTTTGCCAGACAGAAGTGAAAAGTTGGAAGATGTGGACAATAGAAGGGATTAGTTGGGTAGGAATGGGTTTAGGATATTTCCACTAACTGATTGCATTCATCCCAGACCCCAACTTGCTCAAGTAAACACTTTTATTCCCTAGGCCATTCCCCGACCTAACAAATGCCTGTGATGTTTCCTTTCCAATCTTCCCAAAAAAAATGGCTTGCCCTTCTGGTGTTTTTGTTTAAACCCATTGTTTCGAACTCCTAACCCAGAAGGGCAAACCTCCTTTCTCCTGTTCCCTATAAAAGTGTACTGTAAAGGTTTGGTGGTTCAAACCTCAGTGATGGACAAATTCCCCTTGACTCTATAATGGAACCAGCTCTGAATGTGTGATCTTTCTTTGGTAAGCATTTGAGAGAAATTATTGCCTGTTTTGCCCACCACCTAATTCTCTTCAGCTCATAATGTTGGCATATGTGTGCTGACAGCGTAACACCTGGGTGCCTTGTTATATTGCCCTTGCTGGGAATAGTTGATTGGTTTCACCTGCCCCAGTAGCAGCCAGGGTAGGAATTCAAGCACACGCATGCCCTGAACAAACTCTGCTGACGCCAAGAGAGGGCTTTAGGCCGAAAAGTGGGGAAACAGCCTCCTAACGCACTTGCAAGAAACAGTCAGGATAATTGGCTGACCCATGTAGAGGTGACACTTTCCAAACAAAAGGCTGCTTGGTTGGGTGGACTTGGTCACATAAGATTACAGTAATCAACTATAGCTTGTTTCATCATTAATTGGCACTTAACATTAAATAACTTCTGTGCCTACTAAACAGCAGCTGACTTCTGGCACTTCTTCTGCCAACTAGTGGTTTTGTTTTTTTAAAGTAAACACTTTCATCTTAAAATGTCAGAACTCGTAGCACACTAAGATTGACATTGCTGTCAGTCTTTATTATTATTATTATTATTATTATTATTATTATTATTATTATTATTATTTAAAAGATGACTGACTGCTCCCAATACTCCCCTGCCGTGAATCTTATTGCCCCCCCCCGATCTCCCCAGTATGTCCCTTTTAAAAGAAAAAAAATTGTCCAGACCCACTTTTGTGTTTCAGCCACACCCACTTTGACATGCGCCTGCACAGGTTTAGCCATGGGTCAGTGCAGCCCTTGGCATGAAAAACAGCCATCCCCACTCAACGCCATCAAAGAATGTCTTGGTTTTTTGTTTTTGTTTAAAGAAGACTTACTATGATTTCCCTTTAATTCCAGCTGGATTTCTCAGGCCTGTAACAATCTTTGGACCAATTGCAGATGTTGCGCGGGAGAAACTGGCAAGAGAAGAACCAGATATTTATCAGATTGCAAGTAAGCACCTTGCCTGTCTTCTATGTCCTGTTTTCCCAGCTAAACCCCCTCCAGCTTACAGGTGCAGACCAAAGTTTTAAGACAATTCCTGGGATTAGAGAGGATTGATTTGTTTACCTCTTTACCACTTATATGCCAAAATGGCTTCTAAGCCATTAATTACTATAAAATCAATACATAATTAAAGTATGCAGTAGCAAATCCATGGGGGAATTAAAGCATTCTTAATTAAAATATGCAATAAAATCATTTAAAAGCATAACTCTTGAAACAGTTAAAAAACCTGTTCAAATCAAATCACAAGGTCAGTTCAGGACAGTGCTTGCTTAAACAGGTGTGTCTTCAGGAGCCGGTAGAATGCCAATGCTGATGGGGCCCCTCGTATTTCAGCACTGAGGGCATTATGCAACCCTGGTGGCACATTGTATATGAGGGGACAATGACTTGAGAGCATAGATGAGAAGTTTGCACTCTCTTATGCCAATATTTAAATGGTGATGAAACATCCAAGCAGGTTAAATGAGGTGTCTATTATCAGTGGCTTCCTCATTTATGTGGCAGAAAAGACTTTTAAAATATAACACACATGAATATCTAGATGTTGTAAATGCTCTAACATTGGAAAACAACACTGCTTTATTGTGTCAGACCATTCACAGTCTTACCTGCTGCTGATTACCAAAGAACCAACAGCTCTGTAGATGTTGCTGGACTTCAACTCCCATCATCCCAGGCCATTTGTCATGCAGATTGGGGTTGATGGGAGTTAGAGTCCAAAAGCGTCAGGAGAGGCATAGCTCCCCACACCTGGTCTATTCTAACCAACAGCACTAGGTTCTCTGACAGAGCTACCGTATATTCCGGCGTATAAGACGACCCCCAACTTTTTCAGTTAAAATATAGAATTTGGGATATACTCGCCGTATAAGAAATACGACCCGGCGTATAAGACGACCCCCGACTTTTGAGAAGATTTTCCTGGGTTAAAAAGTAGTCTTATACGCAGGAATATACAGTATTTCCCCATACCTGTTTCTTTTTAAGTGCTGGTGCTGGGGAAAGAACACAGGGCATGTGTTCCACCACCAAGCTGTTAATCAGCAGCCCAAGCTGTCTCTGCAAGGAGATGAGTGGTGTATTTGTGTGGTTCAAAGTAAAGCTGGTGTGTTTCCCATAGTTTTCTTGCACATTCAGCTAGGTCTGGGAGATATATCATCATATCGCCCAGGACCGGTATGAGGAGCAAACCGTGATGTCGGCTCCTCTCAGTGATATATCGCTTGTGAAACCGCCACAGCTCCTGAGTCCCTCTACTAGCAGAGTCTGCTGGAGGGAGCCAATAGAGGGACTCAGGAGCGGTGTTGGTTTCACCAGCGATATATCACTGAGAGAAGCTGACATCCCACTTTGCCCTCATACTGTGCAGAGGGAGAAAAAAGCTGTATTGGTGAGGCACCGGTACAGCTTGCTCCTCCCTCTGTGTCTTTAAACTGCTCGAATGAGGAGTGTGCAGCTGCCCTTGCCTCAGTCAAGCAGTTAAAGGTGGCAGTGTGGTGGGGGCTCCGTGAAACTGCTCAGCTGAGGGGAGTATGGTTGCTGCTCCCTGCAGGGAGCAGGTAAAGGAGCCCCGTTGCTCCACCTGTTTATGGGTTCCCTCCCCCCAGCTGAGCAGCCCAAAGCAGCCCCAATGCTCCTGCTGAGCAGCAAGAGCACCAGGGCTGTCTCAGCTGTTGGGGGGGGGGGACACATTCCCTCCTCCCAGCTGAGAGGCGCAAACAAGCTGCATTGTCCCAGCCCACGAGCCTCGGTGAAACCGCCTCAGCTCTTGAGGTGGGAGCTGGGGCAGTTTCACGCAGTGTCTCGCGGGCAGAGGCCACTGCATCTTGTTTTTCAACATTGTGATATATCGCCAAACCATGATGTTTGGCTGGCAATACACCATGATGTTGAAAACCTGATATTGCCCAGCCCTACATTCAGCACCCCAGAATGCATAAGCAATACTGTTCTGTCCTTACCACGAAAGAAGTGACTTTGGAAAGTGATGTTTGAAAGCTTATAGAAGATTTTCAAAGAAGAAATTTGATAATCTTGTTACAGGCAGTAAAAATGTTACATGTAACTGACCCACAAGTGTTGATTAACTGTTTTCTCTTTAACAGAAAGTGAACCAAGGGATGCTGGTACAGACCAGCGTAGTTCAGGCATTATTCGTCTGCACACAATCAAACAGATAATTGACAGAGTAAGTGATTAAATGCTCATTTGTATGTTTCTTGTTGGGTCAACAGGTATTGTAGTGCCTTTCATGCAGGAACATAGAAGATGATAAAACCATTTTAAGGAACACATTAGCCACAAATTACTGAAAGTATGGGAAATGCAAGACATGGCATGGCAATATGTAATTTAGACATTGTTGCTGCAGTGTGAAAGTTGTGTTTCTGTGGTTTCACCCATGATGCTGCTAGGATGAAATGCCACACACAGCCATGTGGTGGGGATCGTTGTACAGATCCTTGCCAAGTGTCCATCTCCCCAGATCCTGGCAAGAATTGCATGGCCAGGACCTGTGCAATTGTCCTGACCCCTTCCCCAGCCTGGTGCCCTCCAGGTGTGTTGGACCACAGTTCCCATCAGCCACCTCTTTCCACACCCTGGACCTTCCAGTTTGCTACAGCAACCCCTGGCTGAGCTTTGGATTTGGCACCTCAGCTTCCCGCTTGCTTGCTTGCTTGCTTGCTTGCTTGCTTGCTTGCTTGCTTGCTTGCTTCCTTCCTTTTTAGTGTTCCCTGACCTTCATATGAGGTTCAAATGTAGTTCTTTGTAAATTTCAAAGAAAAATGCCAGTGATGTGTAACATTCCAGGTTCAGCAAATGGTCTCCTTCCAGAGTGCTCTTTACTCGTGTGCTTGCATGTTCATTGACTAGCTAATCCTCCCTGCAGAACGAACTAAACTGCCACTTGTGCTGAATGTTAAAGAAAACCCCTCTTCTGTCCACTTGCTAAATATGCAGGATAAACATGGTATAGATTTTTGAGGACCTACAACACAAAATCCTTGACCTGCTTAATAAATTATGCTTCAGATAGAATTGAATTTCACGCAGCAATTTGGAAAAAAGTAACCCGCACCTTAGTGTTTGTCTCAGAGAGCTCTAAATTTTAAAGATCTATAATGATGGTTATGATCAAACAAGAAGATGGACACAAAGCTTAAAATCATTCTGCTGTTTTATTGTTCTGTTCAACCTTTCTCAACAATCCTTACATTTTCAGACCTCCCATATCTGCCTTTGTATTCTCTGTTGACTGCAGAATTAATCTTCAAGGTGTCCAGCTTCACTCTTCCCCCTGCCTCCCCTTTCCTGGTAATTGACTCTTCTACCTGCCTGATTTTTCTGCTCTTGAATACAGCTGCAGATGTGAAAATAGTTTAAAGTAATTGATTTTTGTGGAATCAGTTAGATTAAAGGTGGCAAGTTTGAAACCTTATGATGCACACTTTTAGGAGGCTTTAGAGAACAGGTCAAGAGCCCTTGTTTTCCTGGGTTGTCTGACGGCTTTGTTCAATCTTTTCTGTTTCTCAGGACAAGCACGCCTTATTAGATGTCACTCCAAATGCAGTGGACCGCCTGAATTACGCACAGTGGTATCCCATTGTGGTGTTCTTGAACCCTGATTCGAAGCAGGGCGTAAAGACTATGAGGATGAGGCTCTGCCCAGAGTCCCGGAAAAGTGCCAGAAAGTTATATGAGAGGGCCCACAAGCTACGGAAAAACAACCACCACCTCTTCACAGGTGAGTGCACCAGGATGGAGAAAAAGGCTGAGAAGTAGCCAAAGGGTCTGGGGAGGGAATGAATGAAACAAGACATTCTTTTTCTTTCACTATGTGCTTACAACAAAATTTAATAGAGGATTGAACAAATTAATGGAGGATAATGGTTACCATCCATGATGGCTGTATTCTGTCCCGACAGCCGGAGGCCGTAAGGCTTCTGCATACCAGTTGTTGGAAGCCACAGGAGAGGGAAGTGCTCTTATCTTCAGGTTCTGCTTGCCAGTGGCCTGTCTAGTCCAGCACCATCATCTTACAGTGGCCAACTAGGTGCCCATAGGAAGCCTGCAAGCTGGACTTGAGCATGAAAGCACTCTGCCCACCTGCAATGCCCAGTAACTGGTATTCAAAGACATTACTGCCCCAGACACAGTGCCATTTTCAATAGTTTTGGTGTTGTTTTGACAAAACCTCATTCAAACTCTGTATTCTTATTTTTAGCTACTATTAACTTGAATTCAATGAATGATGGCTGGTATGGAGCTCTTAAGGAAGCTATTCAGCACCAGCAGAATCAGCTGGTGTGGGTTTCAGAAGGAAAGGTATGGAATCTGTTTTTGTTTTCTAAGCTGTTGCAGTGTAGTGGTGACATTTAAATGGACCTGTCTGCCTTTTCATTTGGGTTTGATAATTTTGAATAAGTTATGGGAAGGTTTGTATTGGAATAATTTGGGCAATATCTTATTCTCAGCTACGTCTTCAGCATGGATTCATGAATGAGGCATCTCAAAGCAATTTATAGTGTAATAAAACACGTATAAAGCAATTGCATATACAAAAGCAATCTAAATACAAAAGAACTTCATATAAAACAATTTTTAAAACCCAACAAAATAATTACATGCATAAAATCAGTTTCAGATCCACTGCAGATACAACCCTGAATAACATTATCCACTTAGGCTTGTTGAAAGAGGAAATTATTCAAGCCTGTTGGTGCCTCTCTCTTGTGTGCGGATGGTGCCATTTTGGTTACCTAAGTTCTGGCGCTTCCTCTGAACCTTAGAAAAAGAAGCAAATTATGTTTGCAGTTTCCTACAATTCAGCTTTTGCAAGAAGTTGAATTATGCCTTCTCACATAGGCAAGAGTAGATAATTGAGGAGCAAGGGATAGCCTCTATGAATATTACCCCTGGGAGAGTGCAGGATGTTTCTGTGCTGATCTCCTTGCTCTGTACAAACCCTTTTTCTACCCCAAATGTAGCATCCACTGCAGCATAAAATCCCTAAACTGCCTACATGCTTACCCATTGCCTTTCTAGTGCTGACAGGCATTTCACTAGTTTCTGTGTATTATGTAAGGCTTCTTTTCTTTTTTTGGGTGACTGTTAATATATATTGAACTGACATTTTCAGGGCAGCAATTCATTGCAATTCAAAGATCTGTCATGAGAAGTAATAGCTAATTTGCAATCCAATTGCTTTGAGTATAGCTGGGGTGATTTGTCATTCCAGTATTGGTTTACTTTTAATTTCATTCCCTGTGTTAGGACTACTTTGGGGGTTTTGAGTTCAGACAGTGTGTTGACCCTGCAGAATAAGGGACACAAACAAAGTAAACTTGAGCAACACGTGATCCTTAACATTCTAAGTTTTTTTGAATTCTGAGCTTTACCAGGAAAGGTGCTGAGAACTAGCATTGAGAACTAGCCTTGTTGTGTCCAGGGTGATGGATGACGCTTGCATCTTTTGTTGTTCAGAGCAAAGGAAAGGAAGAAAAGAGAAGAATAAGCTTTAATTAGATTACGCATGCTTAAGTCTTGCCCAGAACAATGGCTCATTAATTACTACTGGCCAGGATCCCATCCCTGGCACGTGACACCTTGAGCAGGAGAGGTGAGGTGGGGGGTGGGACACAAGAAACCCAAGCCAAGACGAGACTTAAGAGTTGGCGACTGTAACCACCAGTCTGGTAGCAGGCAGCAAGGACAGCGAATGTGGGTTCTCGGTTGCTTTCCATGGTGCCAGCTGATACTTCGCAACTGGCTGAGGGGATTCTAGGAATCTGGGTTAGGGGAAGCTTACCTGCTCGTAGTACAGGGTGGAGGAGGAGGTGTGAGGTGTCATTAGCCTAAGGTTACCAGATGTCCCTGTTTCCCAGGGACAGTCCCCGGATTTACAAATCAGTCCCCGTACAAAATCAATTGAAGTTCAAAAGTGTCCCCGGATTCATTGAAAAAAATCTGGTAACCTTACATTAGCACACAAACACACCTTTCCTTATCTGTGGCCCAAATCCTGTCAGCTGATATTTTAGATCATGGAAATATGTTCATAAAAACAAACAAACCATAAGGCTACACATCCTGGGAGGATCATAGGGACTACCTTGTGCTAAGGTCAAGCCGCTCCTCCTCCTCGCTCAGCACTGTCATCACTGACTGACAGCGGCAGCTCTCCAGGGATTCAGGCAGGTTTTCCCCAGCCCTTCTTGGAGGCACCATGGATCAAGCCCAAGGCCTTTTGCATGTGAAGCCTGTGCACTTTACCACTGAGCTGAGGTCCCTCCCAGTGGTCTGTAACCCTTGAAATCTGTTTCTCTAAGATTCAGGTGCAGGTGAGTTAATATTCATTCTGCACAGAAAGACATGGTGTTAGAATTTAGCACAGCAACTCCCCCCCCCCCCCCCGGTCATGTAAACACCCAACCCTCATGTGTTTGACACAGGCAGATGGTGCTACTAGCGACGACCTCGACCTCCACGATGATCGCCTGTCCTACCTGTCGGCTCCAGGCAGCGAGTACTCCATGTACAGCACAGACAGCAGACACACCTCGGACTACGAGGACACAGACACAGAAGGCGGGGCCTACACGGACCAGGAGCTGGATGAGACACTCAACGACGATGTTGGGACTCCTCCTGAATCAGCCATTACGCGGTCCTCTGAACCCGTAAGAGAAGATACATCAGGGGTGCATCATGATAGTCAGGCATACGTTCCTTATGCTGCCGCTCAAGCTCAACCACAACCAAACCACCGGATAGAGTCTCCTGGGTTTAAAACAAGTTCTGCTCAACCGGTAAGGAATAAATAACTTGCCTGCAGGTTTTAAGCAATAAGATTACATACAAAGCCCTGCAATTTTCTTCCTTGGATGCGTAAAATGTGGTCCCAGTTGGTCTTCGTAGCTTTTGGGTTTTTACTCTACCTTAGCCACTTCTCCTTCTCAGTCCATTTGTTTGTTTGTTTGTGTGCACAAACTGCATTGAGTGTTTAGGAGCATTGCCTTCTAAATGGTGCATTGAATAGCTATCATTTCGTTTTGCAAGCCCTGTGGGTCTCTCTCTACCATTTGAACACTGGATTCATATAGTTGGCATTTCAGTTGTTGAGGGGGACCCATGCTCTTCAGCTGCCTTTTTAAAAATAAATAAATAAAAGGACAGCACTTTTAAAGAACATGACTGCCATGCTGGCTTCCTGGTACAAGAAAGTCTGGCAACTAGTAATAGCAGAGAAGCTAACCCCAAAAATAAAAATAGCAATGGAAATGAAAACAAGACACCTTTTCAGTAACTGATACTGCAGGGAAACTTCATAGAATTATTTGGCTGGTATGACTTATAGTGCACATAATTTCACCACAGGACGGGAAGTATTATATTGCAAGATGCATGTCTCTGAGAGTGGGTTCCTGTTGTTTCAGGTTGGTTGGTTGGTTGGTTGGTTGGTTGGTTTGTATTGGTTAATTGGAGAATATTTTTAAAAGAAAAAATAAAGAATAGTAAATAGTAAAAAGATCAGCACTTTTAGAAGAACATGAGATTGTTTCGCACCTCTCCCCATCAAAAAGGAAATTCTTTGGAAAAATGGAAATTCAGTTTAAAAGTAACCATGGTGCCTGTTCAAGAGTTGGGCATGAGCAATCTAAAAAATGAATCCACTTTAGCCTTATACGAATTCCAAATGAATTTTATCTCTTAGCTAGAGGCCTCTAGAATGATTCAAAGGAGTAGGCAACATGGCGCCCTCCCAATGTGGTTGGACTCCAGAGAGGTGGTGGGATGCGTGTAATTGGGCACCATGTGCACTTGCAGCTGGAGGCCACTGAAGTGGCTCAAGGAAGGAATAAGAAATGGGCCCTTTGGACATGGTTGGACTGAACCTCCCATCAGGTCCAGTCAGCTTGGCCGGTGCTGGGGACTGACAGGAGCTGTGGAACTACAGATCTGGTTGGAGCACAAATTCCCCAGCCTTGACTTGAACAGTGATGAGAGTAACAAGGAACATCAGCTTCTTCTCCTTGCCTTGCTCTCACCTTCTGGGGTGTGGCATGGATTGGGTCCAGAGGAAGTAAGCAAATATAACAATGGCAAGTGTGACAGTAGTTGCCATTGTGATGATGGCAACAAGGAGGTGAACACACTCGGAGAGAGGTGTCACTAATAACATCTTACCCAAGGGACCCCTAAAATTTTGAGCCAATGCTGCCATCTTTTGTCAATCTGCTGTTAATTTTACAAGCTGCCCCATTTTTCTCTCTGGCTAGCCAAATAGAATGTGGGTTATATAAACTTTGGTATAGTCATGTACTCCAAAGAGGTTTAGCTTTATGAAAGCAGCTGTCCCCAAAAATGTGTTTCCAGGTGTAGTTGGATCACACCCAACACATCCCCTAGCCATTGACCATGCTGGCTTGGGCTGATGGGAGTTGGAGTTCAGCAACATCCAGGACCCTAAGATCGTACTGAAGAACAGTTCGGTCCTGGTGTACAACTTGATTTTTTGCAATTAAATATGTTGGGTGGTTGTGGCTAATATGATTTTTGAATGGAAAATATGTCCACTTTACCAAAAACTATATTTTAAACACTTCACAGAAAGCAGAAGCCTCACCTGCAGCCCCCTACCTTTCCCCGTCGCCAGAAACAAACCCTTCAGCCTCATCAACTTCTGCTGTTAACCCCAGTATAAGCCTCACTAATGTCAGGCTGGAGGAGCCTGGCATGGCTTCTTACAACTCTTACCAACCACAAGCTGGCCCCCTAAGAACACCTGGCACTGAGGCTCCTCACATAATGCTCAGAGAACAAGAGCCGCCGTCCTTATCGCCGCATATAGATCCAACAAAGGTACCTCCTGCCTGTGCTGTCACGTTGCACGGATTCACTCTGCACATGATCATTCTTACTTTGCCCCCCCCACCCTTACTAAAGGTGCCCCCTTGTGATTTCCCTCCCACTCAGCATTTGTGCAGCCTGAAAAAGAGCTTCTCTGCTGCTTCTTTTTAATAAAAATAAAAATCTAACTCTTGGTTTTGCTTTGTTGCATGAGTTCAAATTGCCTTTCTCATTTCTGCTGGAAAATGAATGGATAAATCAGAAGATGTTGCAAGCCCACTTCATTTCAAAGCTTACTTTTACTTCATTTGTGTGTGGCTTAAACCTTCTCTTGTTCATTGCATTAGTTTCAGAGAAACATGATTCTGTCTACCAAATCTACCTGTGTTTTGTGCTTTATGGCCTTCCTGTATACTAAATGGAAGCTGTTCAGTTTTTTGCATTTTTATTGGCTGGATGTGTCAGGATAAGCCAAAGATCCTCAAACAGTTCCCAAAATGAGTAATTCAAGAATAAAGTCTCACCATAAGTGTGGACCCTGAGATGGGAATGGTGAACTGTGGCACCCAGTTGTTGGGCAGGAAGTTGAACCAAGGCCCAAAGTCAAATGAATTGAAACAAAAAGTTGGGGGAAGCTTTGCAGACACCAGCAGCATTAATGACTGCATTTAACTGGGGTTCTGGTTTTGGCTGGATAGCATTGGGATTCCTGACCCAATAAGAGGCTTGACAGCCACCTGTCAGGAATGCTTTGATGGTGTTTCCTGCTTGGCAGGGGGTTGGACTGGATGGCCCTTGTGGTCTCTTCCAACTCTATGATTCTATGACCCTGTCCAGACTAAAGGGGTAGGAGAACCATTATCCCTCCAAGGGGCAGCATCCCAGTGGGGGGGACAGAGCCAGAGGTAAAAGTGGGCAGGGCCACAGATGACACTTTCGAGCCACACCTGAATGTCAAGTTTACACCTATCCACCCTCCTTCCAGGCAAGCCAGAGGCCTTTTCGCAGTCAAAGGCTACATTGCAGCCAGGCAAAAGGGCACAGAGCAGGGATGGCGAGGTGTGTGACCTGGGCAGACTCCCAAGGGCCAGATAGAGCAACTTGGAGGGCCAGCCCCGAGGCTGAGGTTCCCCACCCCTGGGCTAGATTAATCAAATCGTGTTTGGGCAGCTAAGCTAATGCTGCTGATTAAACCAGGCAACTTCCTTTTACTTACTTTTGCGAATACTTAGGCAGATTTTTACATGTACTTACAAAAGCCAAGACTTGCAAGCAGCTTCTTAAAATTCAATTCCTCCTCTGTGTGGAAAAAGTGAAGGGGAATTGCCTCTTCCAAGGTTATGCATGTTGCAGCCCAGATGTGTGCTGCATCTAAAAATGAAGTGTGCTTCTTCTTCTTCTTTTTTTTTTTTTACTTAATCCATTAATTAAAGCTTGTGCAGTTAATCAGTTACGATTAGGGTACTAGTTAAAACAGGTAAGCTGTGGTTGTAGGTTTCCTTCGACTTGTTAGTTCTTCATGGTGTCAGTCACTTGTGCACCTGAAGCAAACCACTCTCTTTCCACAGATGTACAGGAAGGACCCATTCAGCAATGAGGAAGCCCCTCGGCCAAACTATGTCTTGAAGCAGCCAGCCCAGAGGCAGGAGAAGGACTCCAATCTCACCTATGACCCTCAGGCCCAGTACACAGAGAAGCAAGCTAGCAGAGATTATGAGCCACTGGCCTACAGGTATGACTCCTCAAACTACGTGGACCAGTTTCCCCGTGGCTACGACCCTCGTCTTCATTACGAGGAGC
Organism: Darevskia mixta; assembly: GCA_034641385.1. Lineage (NCBI taxonomy): Eukaryota > Metazoa > Chordata > Lepidosauria > Squamata > Lacertidae > Darevskia > Darevskia mixta. Next base: position 3,987,576 of record JAWWNH010000073.1, on the reverse strand, counting down.
GTGTCCCTCCCTATGATGACCATTGGACCTATTACGATGAGAACCAGCCCTATCAGCCCCGGCCACCTTACAGCAACCAACCTCCCAGAGAGTTTGATCCCCGGCAGAACGTAGAAGAGAGCACAGAACACAGCTGCTACTTTCCAGCACAACCTCGCTTTGAAGAGCCGCCTCCCCTGGCTTACGACAGCAGGCCCCGCTATGAGCACGCAGCTAAAAACTTCAACGCCACTCAGCTGAGGTATGAAGAGCAGCCCACGGCTGCGTACGAGGTTCACGGAAGATACAAAACAGAGACTCAAGCCTTCCCCCCAGCAGTGCCCAGATCCCCTGAGCCCAAGCATTACTTTGAGCCCCAGCCCAGAGGCTTTGAGCAAGGCCCCCCACAAGGGTTCAGCGCAAAAGTGGGACAGTACGAGCCTCCTCACAGCACTGCAGGTGGGCACCCTCCCCTTCCATTGCAAAGTAAATCAGAAGTTCTGCCTGCCAACAGTAAACCACTGCCTACCCAACCAGCCGAGGAGGAAGATGACCCAGCCATGAAGCCGCAATCAGTGCTGACAAGGGTTAAAATGTTTGAAAACAAAAGATCGACATCACTGGAAAAAATTAAGGACTCCAATGATGTTCCAGTAGTCAAGGTAAATGCTCAGTGGGCTTGTTTTAGCAACTGTTGGCAATCGTCTGTGGTCACTTGATGCTGGATTCCTTTTTTAAATCTGAGGTCCTTGCACAAGACTTACCGTATTTTTCGCTCCATAACGCGCACTTTTCCCCTCCTAAAAAGGGAGGGGAGAAGTCTGTGTGCGTTATGGAGCAAAGGCACGGGGCGCCGCTTCTGCTGCTGCTGCCCGCCTGACGCTCCCCTGTGCGGGCTGTTTCACCCTCCGTGGCCACCGCCAGCGGCAGGAGGGCGGAGGAGGGGAAAGCAGCTCGAAATCGGGCTCTTTTCCCCTTCTCCGTGGCCACCGCCAGCGGCAGGAGTGCGGAGGAGGGAAAAACAGCTCGAAATCGGGCTCTTTTCCCCTTCTCCGTGGCCAGCGGCAGGAGGGCAGAGGAGTTTTACGCTATCCTATTTCCTCTTCTTTGGGAATACGGTAAATACCATAAGGCCCGCGCGCCCCTGGCTGCTGCGCACACACAGCCCTCTTGACGGTCACTGCCCCGCCACCGACGGCGTCCCTCCAGAGCACGTCGCTCAGACGCGCTTGCTCGCGAGCAGGGCTAGTGGGAGGGAGGCAGCTGGGCGACCCACTGCAACCCTGACGGGGCAGCTGCTGCAGAGACCCTGGGCGGGTCAACATTTGATTCAGAGTATTTTTTTCTTGTTTTCCTCCCCTAAAAACTAAGTGCGCGTTATGGTCCGGTGCGCGTTATGGAGTGAAAAATATGGTTGTTGGCATGAGCTGAATCTTTAATGGAGATGGGGCACTTACCTCATGGATGAAGGATTCCTCCTTCTCCAGATCTGTAAATTTCACAGTCTTGGGGCCTTCTGGGACCTGGTGTTACCCTTTTCCTGGGACACTGAATGGTTGTTGTCCACAGTTAGGACATTGTGGGGTTACTTTAATAGACTGCACACTCACTTTGAAGCATTTTAGCCACACCTAACCTTTAGGAAGCGATGGATACTAGGAAATGAATGGTGTTGCTGCCATGATGCTTTTACCAAGTGAGAATGGTCCATCATTCTAGCCCATCACTTGTCTATTGTGGGTGGCATTGACTGTCTAGGTTCTCATACAGAAGTCTTTGCTATCACCTGCTACCTGATGCTTTTAGCAGGAATATAGGCTGGCATCAGCAGCTGGTGTGGTTGGGAATCTGCTGAGGGCCCACAGCCCAGCAGGGGGCCCACTGGCAATTCCACCTGCTGGCACACATTCCTTTTGTGCTAGACCAGCAGCTGTGTATCGGAAGCTGCCTTCTTAGGTGTGTTCACGGTAGATCATCAGCGATAGTTTTCTGTGATAAACGAACAAGAGCACTGTAGTGTAGTGATCTAGAAATGGGATCAATAACTCTGGCACAAATCTGTTTTCAGCTTTAATGATTTTTGAAAAACCTATTTGAAGAATGTCAACACTGCGCTGCTACCACAAAAGTTCCCAGAGCAATAACTCTGGCCTAATTTACAGAGTTCTTGTAAGAATTACAGGGGTCTAATGTGTGGCAGTGATGACAAAGGCAATTTCCATGCTGGAGATCATTAGGAAAGGAACTGAAAATAAAACTGTCAGTAGCATAATATCATTATATAAATCTATGGTGCAACTGCATTTGGGTACAGTTCCAGTTGTCTTACCTCAAAAAGGATATTGTAGAGTTGGAAAAGGTTACAAAAGGAGCCACCAAAATGACCAAGGAGATGGAGCAATTCTCCCATGAAGCATGTGGGCCTTTTTAGTTTAGAGAAAAGGCAAGTAAAATATGACAGCATAGAAGTTTGTAAAATTGTGGATGGCATGGAGAAAGTGGACAGATTTCCCCCCTCCCTCATAACATTAGAACTCGTCCACAAATGTTGGAAGATTCAGGACTGATAAAGGAAAACACTCCCACAGTAGGCAATGATAGCGACCAACCTAGAGGATTAGAGAAATGCATGGAGCAGAGGGCTATCAGAAGCTGCTAGCCATGATGTCTATGCCCTACCTCCACAACTGGAGGCAGCAATGCTTCTGAATGCCGGTTGCTGGAAACGGCAGGAGGCTGCGGGGAGTGCTTTTGCACTCAGGTCCTGTCTGCAGGTTCCCCGCAGGCATCTGGTTGGCCATTGTGAGAACAGGATGCTGGACTAGATGGGCCCCCATTGGCCTGATCCAGCAGCCCATTCTTATGTGCTAAAATCATTCCCACTGAATCCAGAATTTGCATTTTAAAGCAAACTGACCTAACTATCAGTTTCCAGGCTTCTATGTGAATCAGAACACAGTTACCGGTAATAATCAGACTGCACAAATCTCTGGATTCAAAAATGAGGAAATGCATGAAAATGTGTGTTTTCTGAGAAAAGTACAAAATGTGTACAATTTAAATGCATTGTTGTTAGTGTGTGTTTGAAAAATTGCCACAGAATGCAGGAACAGACTCAAGTCTGAAACAAGCATGGAATGGAAATGGACTGAACTAACCATCAGTACCTTAAAATGGTTAAACTTTAGCTGTGTCAAGATCCTTTTTATATGAATCCATCCTGAGGATGCCTTTTGTATATGATAGTACTAGAGTGTTAGCATTTTATCTTTTTGTTCAGTTGTTCTAATTTGGTGTTTATGTGTGTGTGCTTTTCAGCAACCTCCAGAGCTTGCACCTAAACCTAATATCGCCCCAATGAGTGGTCCGAAACCAGTCTCTCAAAATCAATATGAGCATGACAAACCAGCTTACAGGTAAGCACAGAGATGCAGCTTTAAAGTGGAGGGCTGTTCTCACAAGCCCACAAATGGCTTAGAAGCCTTTCTGGGCATTAAGCGGTTTAGAAAATGATATAAAATAAATTAATAAATGATGTGTGTGTCATCTAAAAAAGAAGAAAATATGCTGGGGGATTCTGCACAAGACCATGACTATTCTGGGTCTTCTGAGCTCCCTCTCAGGTCAGAGGGTGGGGCTTGGGGCTGCTCCTGGTCTCTCTGCCCTTGGACCTCAGAGGTCCAGTTCATCATAAGGGAGGGCTGGGGACTGCCCAGCCCTGCAAACCAGCTAGCTGTCCCTGGAGTCTTCTTTCTTCTCCAGCTGCTACATAACTTCAGTCTTCTGCTGTCCTGTAAGTCATCCCATCTCTCTCTCTCTCTCTCTCTCTCTCTCTCTCTCTCTCTCTCTCCAGTGTCTCTCTCTCACACACACCCTCCTCTAGCATTTTCTAGTGCTTATGAAGTGGAAGCAAACCTTCCTGCTTGCACACACCCACCCCTGTTTTCCTATCTCCTGGGCATTGTCAGGGAGCCAAACTGTATCATTGTCTCTCCTGGGCTCAGTGCAAATGCCCCTCCCCTCTTTAGAGCCATTGTGCCGCCTTACATGAAGATGTGTGCAGATTTAATCAGTCTGTTCATTGGCTAAGTACACTTCAACTGAGGCTTCTTCAATTAGGTGACGGCCCAATTTTTAACTTTGTATAGAATCCACATCTGTTAGTAGCAGCTCAGTCTACACCAGTGTTTCCCAAACCCTTTCATGAACTCATCCCCAGTGCCCCCCCCCCTAAAAAGTATCGTTCAGAATAGTGGTTTGCATAATCCACTTGGATGGCATCCTTCTGTCTCGGGAAACCATGGTGGAGTGCACCTTCAGGTAGGAAGTCAAACCATTGGAGAGTTACAGTGCCTGCCGTGGCTGGCTGGAGAGACTGATCTGGGAGAGACAGATTTACTGCAGGTGGGGCAGATGAAGGCGTCTGGTTGTGCTGAGCACTATCAAGAACTGTACACTTGGGAAAACATGGTTGCTGACACAGCAGTTGACAGTGCCCAAACTGCCTGCCTTGGAAGAGTTGGATGACCCTCCCTGCCATGACGAGCTGAAGAACACCATCAGCTCCAAGGACAGGATGGACAGGATGGAATCTCAACAGAAGCCCTGAAAATTGGCCTCGATTTCTCCCTCATGACACACCTCTTGCAGTGTTGGGAAACAGGAGCCATGCCACAAGGCATGCACGACTCTGGCCAAGATGACTGCCATGACTTGAACAACTACCGTGGAATCTGCCTGTTGAGTACTGTAAGGAAAGCCTTCGCCCGTGTCATTCTCAACAGATTACAGTCACGCACTGACAGGGCTTGTTTTTAGAGCTCCAGGGTCAACAATCAACATCATTTGACTTCATAGACCTGACAAAGATCTTTGACCTCATCAGCTGTAAAGAACTCTTCACACTGCTCCACAAGATGATTGTGTCCTTTCACAAGAACCTGAGTGGCACCTTCCACCGTCCACAGCTCAGATGCCTTCCCTATAAAGAGCAGTGAAACAGGGCTGTGGTCTTCTTGCCCAAACTCTCTTTTCAGCATTCTTCCCCCTGTTGCTCTCCTATGCCTTGATCCACTAAGGATATAATGACACAATAAAGTTCAAAACAGTAATTGCACATTTGTTCAAAATTCAATTAAAAGCTATTTAGTTTAATTAATTCAACAACATTAATGAACTTTATCCAGTGATACCAGCTTTTCAAAGTCTGAAAATGATCTACACCTCCCAGTGCCCCCACCATTGCCTCTTGCCACCCCCTAGATAATCCCACTGCCTACTTGGGGAATCACTGTTCTAGAACCTTGTTCCTTTTTAATGAGTGACAAAAAATTCTTAAGCATTTACTTTTTAAAATATTTCTGTTTAGGGCACCAGAACCACAAAGACCTCAAGCGAAGCCCCCTGAGGACATAGTTCGGGCAAACCACTACGACCCTGAGGAGGATGAGGAATACTACCGCAAGCAGCTCTCCTATTTCGACCGTCGGAGTTTTGAAAACAAGCCTGCTGCACAGGTCCCTGCTGGCCACCTGGCTGAGCCTGCTAAACCAGGCCATCTCCATAATCAGCTGAACTACACAAACTACCCTTCAAAGTAAGCCTCCCCTCTTTTGCACTTCTGTTATCATTTCAAAGGTCCCCACCTCTAATATCTGCAGATTCCAATAGAAATATAGCTTTGTTAACCCATCAGAGAGGAGGGTTTCCAGGGGATGGGGAGTTGCTGTCTTGGCAGGGCTGGGGGACCCCACATGTGGGCTTATAGACATATATAAATATGCTTATAGTGGCCATTTCTTTTCAAGTGAATGCTGTGTGTGTGTGTGTGTGTGTGTGTGTGCGCACACACACACCACACAGAGAGAGAGAGAGGTTATTGGGTTTCCAACCTCCCTCATCTGTGGTGCCGGCCCTGTATTTATTTGGTTGTGCATAATTCACACAGAGAGAGAAGCCTCCCCCCCTTATACTGTAGCTAATAAGATTCTTTTTAAGCATTAAAAAAGGAACTATGATGTAGCATAAAAGTCGGCAGGGAAAGTAAATAATACCTTTACATAAAGTAAGCAAGATACCAAATCTAGAAGAGGGAAAATAAAATGAGTGCCATGCCCACCCCCCAATTTTAATCCTTACAACAACTCTGAAGTAGGTAGTGAGTGGTCCAAGGTCACTCACGGAGCTCCATGGCAAAGTTATTGAACCAATGAATGGTGAACCCTATTTCACTATTGAAAATAAACCACAGAGCTAAGTCAGAAGCCAAAAAATTTTCCTTTTCAAACGAGGTTCTTTCAAAAATGGAAGATGGCAACATGAAGTTGGCCAAGTCTTTCCATCTATCATGCAAAAATGGGCCAGTTTCATTGCATCCTGAAGCATGGATTCACCCCTTTCTTGGGGGTTCTACGTTCAAGTAAAGATTGAATCTAAATCATCAGTTAGCATTTGCATAAGGCTTTAGAGTGTTGGTGAAAGTGACTTTGCAGTTTTAACCTGCAGTTCAGGTTGCACTTTGCTTGTATGCCTTCCACCTGCCCTCACACCCCCAGATCTCTCCACGGCTTGCTTCCTTGTTCACCTTCCATACTTCACTTTTTCTGTCATGGCGCCATCTGCTGCACCTGGAGCAGAACCACAAGCAATATCATGCTCATTGTGCACAGTACTACAGACAAGCTCAAAGCCACTGTGGTGGTAAAGGGGGAAGGTTGTGGGTCGCAGGGGACGGGGACGCAGCTGCCATTCCCCACTCCTGCTGGCATTGAAGAGTTGCCCATCTTCCCCTGCTTCATTTCCTGCTACATTTCCAGCTGTTTCACTGGCTGGAGAGCTACAAGTACAATGGAACATGGTGATAGTATTAATACATGGTGCCACTGCAGGATGCAGGTGGGGAGATGCCAACCTTTAAATGTTCCTCCACATTAAAAGCATGCCTTGTTAACTATAAATAACCATGTGTTTGGAGGCTTCGTTTGCTTAGAAAGTACAGCAGCGGAGAATGTCTCTAACCCAACAAATGACCCGCTTCAGGAGAAGAGATTGCATCCCTCTAATGTTGGTCTGCACTAGCATTTCCTGAACTACTTGTACCTGGGGGATAGAGCTGTTTTGGAGTGATGGGGTTGGTCCCAGTTAAAGCTGAAGGCAAACTTCAGTCTTGCACTCAAAGATACGTAGGTGTATTTTTGTTAACCGCTAACAGAAGAGCAGGCAGGCATCTCCTTCCATAGTTGCAGGATAGCTTACTTAACACAGCCTCCGAGATTTGTGCAGTTTGCCTCCCAGTTAGTCTGGTCCTATCCTGAGAACTATTCTTCTGGGCATTCATTGATTGATTGATTGATTGATTGATTGCCAACCCTTCACCCTAAGGTCCCAGGGCAAGTCACAACATGAAAAAACAATATTTTTTTTTTAAAAAGAATTAAAACAACTCTCAGGCACAGAAATAAGGTGGGTTCTAAAAATATACTCCAAAAAATATACACCTCAAGTGTTAGAAGCCAGAACAAAGAGGTAATGAAATGAAGTGCCTGACAAACCTCTATGGGGAGGGAATTCCACAAGTTAGGGGCCACATGCTCTCTCCCAGGCCACCCCATCCCCACCCCGATGCCTCTGAGAACAGAGGAATGACCAAGAGAGCCACTTTGCTTATCCCTGCACCCAGGAAGCTCTGTAGGGGAGGAGGAGATCTTTCAGATATTTGAGGCCTGAGTCATTTAGGGCTTTAAGCACTAATGCAAGCATCTTGATTTGGGCCCAGAAATGAACTCTAAACCAGTGCAGCTGTTTTAAAATGGGTTATATGAACTCTAAATGGAACCCCTGCATTTTGGGCCAACTAAAGTTTCTGAGTTGTCTTCAGGGGCTGCGTTGCAATGGAAGGCATTGCAGTAATTCAACCTGGAAGTTATTGGGAATTGAGTACAGTGGCCAGGTCATCTCTGCAATGGCAATGATGCTTCATGCACTTGTCAGCTGTAGCAAGAGGTGCAACAGAATATCATTGAATTGTAGAGTTGGAAGGGATCCCAAGGGTCATCTAGTCCATCCTCCTGCAATGCAGGATTCTCAACTAAAGCATCTAGTGAAGGAGAGTGCACCACCTCCCAAGGGTTAGGATTAGGGTTCCGCTGTCAAACTGCTTTTACTGTCAGAGAGTTCTTCCTGATGCTTAGTTGGAATCTCCTTTCTTGTAACATGAAACCCAGAAACTTTCTTGTGACTTGTGGTTCCCAGAACTGGACACAGTACTCCAGGTGTGGTCTGACCAGGGCAGAAGAGAGAGGTTCTATTACTTCCCTTGATCTGGACACTAGACTTCTGTGGATGCAGCCTAGAGTAGCATTAGCTTTTTTTGGACGCTGCATCACATTGTTGACTCATGTTCAGTTTGTGGTCCACAAGTTTATACAGACTTCGAACAACAGTGGGTCCAGGACAGAACCCTGCAGCACCCCAGGATGACGAGGAACTTCTTTGGGTTCGGTCCGCCAACTAGCTGCAAATCCACCTAACAGTCACCTCGTTCAACCCACATTTACCAGCTTCACTGCAATAATATTATGGAGGACTTTGTCAAAAGTCTTACTGAAATCAAAATACACTGTCCACAACATTCCCCTGATCATCCAAGCTTGTAACTCCATAAGAAAAAGAGAGATTCATCTGACATGACCTATTTTTCATCTTACATGACTTGTGTTGCTTCTGTCACCTTTGGAGGAAAGAGCAAATCTTTTCTTCTGTCATCAGTTAGACATTCAACAGACCTGTACTTGAACAGATGGACAAAGAAGAGAAGAGTAGCCTCTTCCTAGTGGTTTTATCTCTATCTTGGAAGAACAGAAGGAATTCAGGATTATGGTCGACTGATTGCCTTGCTTTAAGGCAGCAATGGGGAGCCTGTGGTCCTCCAGATGTTGCTGGACTAGAACGCCCACCCACCCAATTTCACAATTGGCTGTGCTGACTGGGATTGATAGGAATTGTAGTCTAGCATCATGTGGAGGGACACAAGGTCAGCATCCCTACTTTAAGTGAACCCCAGCCTGCCCATGGAAATTAGCCCAGAAAACCTGTTCTCAAAAGTCACTGTAAGGAATAGCCACAAATATCATTTGGAAGGCAAAGCAGCAACAGAGAACCCTGTAGCTGACTTACTTCTCTTTTCATCCCAACAGGGGGAAGCCAGTAGACGTGGAGCCTTCGGACAGGGCTGTTGGCGAAAAGCGCTATGAGCCAGTTCCTCAAGTGACAGCCCCTCCCCCTGCACCCCCCGGGCAGTACACCCAGCCCCAGCCTGTGAATAACCCCATTGTGTCTCTGCAGCCCAAGTCTGCACTTGCTGAAGGTAGGAGCCTCAAGGCTTGATTTATTGAAATGTTTGGGGGAACTTAGTTTACGAAGGGAACAATAATTCTGGCCATACAACTGCTACTAAACAGCCGTAGTTTAAGAAAACGCCAACAAACAAAGCACCACTAGTCTGTTTTAGGTCGGGGGGGGGGCTCTCTAGTAAAATATGGTGTGGTCCTGTGTAATTTAAACTGGCTACATGGCTTTTGAGATTTAGCGGCTACAAATGGCCTTGTCCTGATTTGATTTGAGTTTCCTATTCTCACGACTGGTTATATGGGGTGACATCCAACAGTGGCTGCTCTTCAGAAGAACAGACCTGCTAGGGCAACAGCATGCCTTCTGCAGCTCCCCATGTATCCTCCAGATCAACTGTAGACAATCAAGGGATTCTGCCCCAAGCAGATTTGGAGTGGGTGTCACAGGCAGAGAACAGGGGAAGTTCCGTTGCAGGATGTTGGATGTTGCCAGTGTATCTCTCTCATGTTGGAGGGTAATGTTTGCTGTTTCTTTTGGGGAGAGGTTGCATTACTGTATGGAAGTTGTGTTAATGAATCTTTTACTGACTACTAGACACTTAAAAAAAGAAAATGTGTAATAGTTTCACTTTTCAAATATATAAGGCTAAACAAAGGCTAAATAAATGCACAGAACCTCCAAACTTGTGGATAGTAAGAAGTATTTTAAATTCTTTGCCTACGCAATGAAAACTATGCTGACTCACATAATGCCTCTTGTGGAATAATTCTACAATTTTTACTACTCACGGTTTATTTGGGGCAGTCAGTGATTTGGGGCGGGGGGTTGCTGTCAGACATAGGTGAAGAACTGAAGCCTTGCTCCTGACTACTAGACATCTGCAGTCAACCATACTTCTAACTACAGATAACTGAGCAGGAACTATTCATATACTTTTGAGCGCGTAAGGACTAAAGACCTCTTTTTAGATGAAAGCTGAGATTCTTAAACGAATTGCTACCACCCAGTTACAGCTACTTTTTCTTTTTTGTACACTCACAGAACGCAGCCATGTCTGTGAAATATTTTGCAAACCTAAAAATGTTACCTTGGCATGCCATGTATTTAATTCTTTTAACATGTTTTGTTGCAGTCAACTCTGTGTCAGACTTTCAGAATTCCACCCTGTCCAAGCCCGAGCCGCCTCCGCCTCAGAACAAGCCAGCTGCTTTCCGGTCTGCCAGTCGAGAAGACACTGTGCAGTCCACTTACTACCCTCAGAAAAGTTTCCCTGACAAAGGCCCGGTGAATGGGACAGAGCAGATCCCAAAGACAGTCACCCCTGCTTATAACCGCTTCACGACAAAACCTTACACAAGTGCTGCCCGGCCGTTTGAACGCAAGTTTGAAAGCCCAAAGTTTAACCACAACCTCCTGCCAGATGAGAATCTGCATAAGCTGGAGTTGCCACCCAAATCTCAAAATTCTCCCCAGCCAGTTTTAAAAGCACACAGCTCGGCTCAACCCCAGTCCGAGTTTGACAACACAATGGAGACTTTCTCTGTCCAGGCCGACAAGCTCAAATATCAACCAAATAACATCAACGCTGTGCCTAAAGCCATTCCCGTCAGGTAAGTCCTATTATTCTCCATGTGACTGTGTTTGCTTCACAAAAAGGTTCGCCTCAATGCCTCCACTCAAAACAATGAAGCTTGGATAAACTTGACAGCTGAGAGAATCGCTGCACTTTGCCAGTTGTACATTAAGCTTTCGTAAAACTTCATAAGCCTTGGGGAGGGAGTATAGCCTCTTTGTAGACCACACACGTTGAGTCCTGTTTAATCCAGTTTACCTGTGAGATCTCCTTACACAATATGTTTGGATGGCCCTCTGTCAGGGATGTGTCAGCTGAGATTCCTGCATTGCAAGGGGCTGGACGAGGTGACTCTGGGGGGCCCTTCCATCTCTACCATTCTATTTGATCTGCAGAACTGGCACTGCTGCAGTTGCCACATAATACTTGTTCCACATTTCTAAGGAATCAATCTTGTAGTGTGGCAGCACCCACACTTCGGAACTCCCTGCCTACTGACCTCAGGCGGGCGATTGCATTGTATTCTTTTTGGCGCCTGCTGAAACCATTTTTCTCTAGGCAAGCCTGCCCAGATATGTAGAATGCTGACATGTGTTTCAATCTCTTTTTAGCTTATGGTTGATTTCATTTTTTAAATCTTTTAAGCAGCTGGGTTTTGATGATCTTATTGTTTCATTCTTTTTGAAAACTGCTTTCAGGTGTGTGTTTTTTCTTACAATCAAGCGGTATATACATTTTATTAAACAAACATATAAATAAATAAGACACACCCACACCCAGCATCTGTATTTGAAATCTTTTCAAACAGTAGACCTGCAAAAGATCCACTACTTGAGATCCTGGAGGAAGTAGCTAGATGACATACATACCAATTTTTTGCAGTGTGGCATGATTTAATTTTATTTAAAAGGGAAGAATCTTATGGCCATATGGTCCCTCCTGTTTATTCAAGGTGTGGATTGTCTGAAAGTACATTTAGGCAGACATAGGCTATTTATATTTTATTGGATTACTAGTGATTGGCAAGCAAGGGAAACAAGGATGTTAACTCTTCATTCTTTCATTTGGCAAGTTTCTATGAGAACTCCTTAGCCTACTTACATGGAAAATATTGCAATTGTTTTGTCTTCTCCAGGTGGATTTAATGTTACATATTATTTTAGTGCTTTTTTGTTTTTGTTTTTTGCATGCAAATCCCCCCCCCCCCCGGTTATAGTTTACAAATTTAAATTAAAAAATAAATAAATCCCCAGCATCTGTAATATAAATTATTTCAATAAGCAGGCCAGGGAAAGACTCACTGCTTGAGATCCTGGAGAGCTGTTCCCCGTTACAGTAGACAGTATAGAGCTAGGTGGACCAGCCGTTTGGCCTCCAGTATGAGACAGCTTCAGACTTGCTGTGGAATTTGCAGTTTACAATAATGCAGTGTAAAATCAGTAAAAGGTCCAGACATGCACACACAGAGGGACCATATGCCTTATGCTGAGTCAGGCCAATTAGCTCTTAAACTGGACTATCTGTGGCACTCCAGGTTTCCGGCAGGGGATGTTTGCGGCCCAAGTGGAGATGCTAGGGCTTGAACATAGGATCGGCATGTCCCCCAGTGGCTCTTCGTGTGCTGTACAATCAGGATCTTTGCTACTAAGCTCTTTGTAGCAGCTTCCGAAAGCAGTACACACAGATTGCATGGTATGATTCTAAACTCTTCTGCTTGCTCCTGTGCTTGCTCTAACCAGCTGATCAATAAAGTCATTTTGCTCATGGAAGAGGAGGAAAGGGTGGAGCTGGTTCATGGGTCCTAATAATGGCTGATCCTAGAATGAGCTGATTGGAGGAAGGGGAGATGGGCAGGCTGGCAGGGCAGGCTCAAAAGAAGCACCATTGTTTCCTCTAGCCCTGAAGTTACCAATGCAATGTCCTTCCTTAAAGCATTAATCACCTCTCTCCTTGGTAACAGCAGAAATAATTCTCTATGTCTGATTTTAGTCCTTCTGCTTTGGAAGATGACGATGAAGAGGATGGACACACTGTAGTAGCCACAGCAAGAGGAGTTTTTAACAGCAACGGTGGCGTGCTCAGCTCCATAGAGACTGGCGTTAGCATTATTATACCACAAGGAGCCATTCCAGAGGGGATAGAGCAAGAGATCTATTTCAAGGTCTGCCGAGATAACAGTATCCTCCCTCCTTTAGACAAAGAGAAAGGTGAGCGCCTTCATAATATTCACATTTTCTTCGGTGCCTTTTTCATTTCCATGTTACCCATGCAAAAAAAGCTTCTGCCAATCTGTTGTTTTTTTAAGAGGAGGAAGGGAAAATGTACAGTACAGTACAGTAGTTATTTCTCAGGATCCAGCAGGACAGCTGGAAACCACATGGGAAGACAGACACACACCCTTCCCCTTTCTCTGGTCCTGGGAGTGAGGACTCATAAAGGAACATTTTGGAGTGGAGACAGGACTTTGCCCTTTCCTTTTTTGCTAGTAGTGGAAGATCCTCTCAGAAAACTCTGAAAATGTCAAACAACTTGACTTCCAACTTAGCAGGCAAAACAACTAACTTGGAAGATGGTGGACTCTCCTTCATTTGAGGTTTTTACACAGAGGTTGCATGGGGGTGCTTTAGCTGTGATTCCTGCATTGCAGGAACCCTTGGGGCTCCTTTCCAACTCTACAGTTTTATGATGCCAGCAGAATAGTGAAGGGAAGGTCAAGGGAGGGGGGAATCACCAGGGTCTGCATTTTAAACAAACCTAAACTAACAGGCAGATCAGAGTGCAACCATTTTTCAGTTTTCATACTTCTCTGACTTTGGTGGTATAGGTGTGCATTCACAAGTTCCAAAATGTGCATTTTAGGTAAAATGTCATATATATGTTTTGGGTTGTATCCAATGTAGCACTAAATTAAAGTCATTTGGTCATATACCGGTATTTGAATTTCTGAATTCATCCTTGCAGCTGCATTTGAGGAGTGGGGAGCATGCAAGCCCAAGTCTCACATAAACACATCCTTGTAATTCTGTGCTATGTCCAAACCAACATACTATGTGTGTTAAACGTGTTTGTCTATAATGTCAAGGTGGAATGTGACGGGGGAACTTGCCTCCTAGATATGTTGCAGTACCATAACCCTGCAACGTATGCGGCGGTTACTTTCCAGGGATTATGCTTACAGCCCAAATTGTGTCTAGTCAAAACACATTGGGTTGAATGGCGGGTAGGATTGACAAAGTATTTTTTCCCAGCTGCCCGCCCCCTTTCTGCCCCATTTGTTTGTCTGTTTGTTTGTCTGTCTGTCTGTTTGTTTGCCAAGTGCATAAAGCTGAATGTGCACACGTTAATGCATGCAAGTTTTGGGGTTACTGCATGACTTAGAAGTGTGCAAGTGGGCACTCTGCCTGGAGTTTCCCTGATCACCTCTTTGCGCTTACTTCAACAAAGAATTCCCCTCGTAGAAAGGTTGCCATCCTTTGCAGTTTGCCTTTATGCTATATTCTCAAGCAGTCTTCCCTTAAAGCTTCAGGTGCTGTTGGGTGACTCGCCAGCTCCACCCGTCATGGCCACTCAGGGAGGCCAGGAGTTGATCCCAAGAGTATCTGGAGGGCCACAGTTCACACCTCTGGTGCAGATAGCATTAAGTACAAGAAGTGTTATCTCTTGCAAAACTTGTCCTTTTTGTCTGTTTATCACAGGTGAAACGCTACTCAGCCCTTTGGTCATGTGTGGGCCCCATGGACTAAAATTCCTGAAGCCTGTGGAGCTGCGCTTGCCACATTGTGCGTCTATGACCCCTGATGGTTGGTCTTTTGCTCTAAAATCCTCCGACTCCTCGTCGGGTATGCTGTCCTCCCTCTGTCCTTTTGGGGCTTTTGGGTGCTATCGTATAATTTAAAACTCGCCTGACTGAAGGTGACACTGTGTAATATAAAGATATTACTAAATCACTGTATTTGTGTCAGCTCTCCATTTCATTTTCATTACAAGTGTCTTTCTCACACTTAACTCATGATGCAAAATCATTGCAGAAAATCATGATTGATAAACCAGAATGGCAAGGTAGATAATATAATACTATACTATTGTCATTGGTCCATTCAGTAGTACAATTATCTACCTTGTTTCCTATCTCTCACACTCTTCCTGTCTTTCTATCTCTTCCTGTCCTCCTCTCTCTCTCCTCTCTCTCTCAAGGACTAATACTGCTGCAAAACACTCTTAAGATGAGAAAGTCACACTTTCATTTATTTTTGGGGTAAATTGCCTAAGGAACTCTGATTGGGCTTTGTAACCACATATTCACATCTTTTTTCCTTTATTGACCATAGAATGCTGTAGCAGTCCCAGTAAACTGAACTTGAAGCATTAATATTTTGGATAAGCTTCCTAATGCAACAGCTGCTTATGTATAAATTTGACCTTTCAAAGGGACGGGAGCCTCTCTTTGCAGAAGAACCCCATGCAAACTCAGTCCCAACACATTTGGGCTCTCCACACAAATTTGTGCTCTCTTCTAAATTCTGAAATGTTATGGAGAGGTGGTCCTCTATTTCCCCACCCCCCCTATGGTTGAGACACATGGATATATCCCTGCACTGCCCCTTTTCCCATAGCTGTGACAGCTGCCCCCTTCACTGAAGGGCGGGGGAAGCATTGTTGGTTTTAAAGTCTAGTGACAAAGATAAAATTTCGTGAAGTGGCTGCAAAGCCACAGCCTTGAGTGAAAAATGAGTGTCTTCTGCATATTGGACAAAAAAAATGTCTTAAGGGGGGGGGGGTTCTCAGCCACATAACAAATAATCTCTTTGACACCCTTAAATGTATACATATCTGTATATGGTATATAAAAGCAATGTACTTATGTGTACAGTATTTAAAAATGTATTCATATTTGTCACTGATGTATCTATCCTTTTCAATGCCACTGTGTCAATGCGCAAAAAAAAAAAGAAAAAAGTTAGGACATCAGACGCTTCTCTGATAAGGGTGGGGGATCCAGTTACCTAGAGAAATCTTGGCCGGTTGACTATTGCTGGTATGCTATGCATGTGTTGCATGCAGCTGTTTAACTGTGTAAGCAAAAGCAGAAAGTGCTAAAAATGGACAGTTTCAAGTAATAAGGATCCAAAGTTTTGCCATATAATTCCTTCAAACCGTGCTTTTCAGTCATTATTTTGTAACGGATGAACCTCATCATGAATTTACTTGAAATGAAAAGAAAGAGGGGAATATGTTGGTTCTTCCAAGTAACCTCTGCTATTGTGCTAAAGATCTTCTTCCTTTCCAAGTTAGAGTCTTATTTGTGTGTGCTCATTCAGCAGGTGTGTGTGTGTGTTAAGGGGGTCACCTCTTTCTGTCTGTATCGGAGCTATACATCCCTTGCAGCTAACATAGTTAAATGTGGTGTTATATCAGTAATCTTGCTCCTTGAGACAAACTTCACAATTGGCCAACTCTGTCTTCTGATGTGTAAGCCATACTGTGTCTTAAATAAATACTTGTTTTCTCTCTTTTTCTAAAAACAAAACAAAAAAACTTAATTGGTTATGGGATCTCTTTCTCGCTCTTTCTTTCTCTTAAGCTTTTCCTAACATGTTTTCCATTTTCTGTCCTTTGAAAAGAACATTTGTTTATACATACTAACCTCTTCTGCAACACATTTTTTACAAAAAAAAAAAAAAATCAAACGTACTGGCACATTATGCTAAAATATGTTACCTTGTTTCATCTCATTTCATGGAGTAGAGGGGGCAGCCAACTCCCAATTTAAATGGGCCAGAGCACAAACAGTTAATTCCTGAGTACCTTGTATATTAAGCTGTTTTAGGTTGAGCCTTACTGTAACGCCACCACAAACTAGCCTCACATTTTTGCAAGTCGCCGGCACAAAATTTTGGCTTTTGCATTTTCAAACTATGGTTTCACTGTATGTAGTAAACAAATTATGAGAATATAGTTTATCACCTGTCAGGCTATACCAGCCTTCCCCAACCTGGTGCCCTCCAGGTGATTCAGTCTACAACTCCCATCAGCCCAAGCCAGCCAGCAGAGCTCTGCATCATCTGAAGGGCAGGTGGGAAGGTTGGACCACATTTCTGCATTACAACAAAGAAAAGGTCTTCTTTGCTGACAGTTTTAAATCTAGCTTGCACATAACAGTTTCTCCCAAAGATATTCCACTTGAAGTGTGTTGTTTATATTTAAAAGGACTGAATTTTTAATTTTGTATTAATGAAATGCCATTTTGGTAACTGGGACAACTCCACTGGCTGTCATAACTTAAAATGCAAACCAGGTCATTGAGTACACCAACAAATTCTCAGCAAATCATACTTCTCTAGGCTCCACATCAGGTGTTGTCTCCCTTTCAGCATATTGATCATTGTGTGCATCATGTTCGTTTCCATGGGCTACTCGACAGAACTGTGGGACTTATTTGTCTTCTGTAGGTCTGCATAACTTATATATGTGATTTGGAGTATTAATATCTAGCCTTGCTTAATACCAAAAGATCGCAAGAGCTTCACTGTGAGAGTGTGTCTTGATGCGCATATATTGATTAAAAAAGCGACACAGAGGTAGTGCGTCTCCACCCACAAAATGTCGCACAGCGATTGTATTGAACTACAGGTGATCAATAATACCTCCACATGGAATGATGTGGTAATTAAGGAAAAGTTGAATTAATTTTCTCAGGATTCTAGTTTATATAAGTGGGATGATAACTTCACGTATCCTGTTCCTCTTTGCCCAGAAGTAGATCCTGCTTTGTTCAGTGGGGTCTACTTTCATGTAAACACACACAAGGATTGCAGGCGCAGACCTGGAGTGTACAGTTCAACGTGGCCCGTGGGCCACTGCACCATAAGATGCCTTATTTACCAACCTCAGATTTGCAATAAACCTTACCTCCTCTGCCCCCCCCCCCAGCAAGAGAAGTTCGCTTTTTAAATTAGTGCTGTACTTGCAACCCCTAAATGAGGTCACACATGTTGAAGACTGCACAGGCAGCCTTAAAAGGACAGGAAGCCAGGATGAGGAATCTGTGGCCCTCCAGCTCCCATCCACCGCAGCCAGCATGGCCCAGTGACTAGGGGTGATGGGAGTTGTGGCCTGAAGCCTATATGGAGGGCACCCGTTTGGGGAAGGCTGAGCTATTGCACCATGGTAGAGCAGTTTGCCTGCAGCTAGCCTGCTTCACAGTGGACTTGAGACAGTTTCTCCCCGCCCCCCATGACAGTTGTTGGGAGTTTTTTGTGTTTGCCCTAGGATGAAATTTAAGTTGTAGCTACCGGTAGGTTGTCCGAAAGCTTCCCCTGCAGGTGCTGAAGTCCAAAACCAGTGCTTTGGGTATGCTTCAAGAGTATTCACATGGTGGACTTGGTTCATGTAGCTTGGTTGCCCTTGAATCCCATAGTTTGTGACATGGAAATCTCAGGGTTTGACAGACATCCAAAATCCTCCTTTCACCGTTCTGTTTATGAATCAATCTTATTATTAGATTATCAGCCTCTATGCCTTAACAAAGTGCTTTCTGGCTACCAGGGGGAGGGGGGATCATACTGTGTCGGTCTGCAGGGTGAGTTCAGAACAGGAACTTACATTAATGGCCATCTACCATGGGCATAACTCCTTGGAGATGTTCAATTAAGAAAATGTTTAGAGCTGCTAAATTAAAAGTGTGGGTTCCTGTATAAAACGCAACACGATCTATACATCAAAACATATTCTGGTTAGCTTTAAAGGTATTGTTATCCAAGATGTTCCACCTTTTGATTATGGATACTAAACTACTACATTGTTTTCCTCCCACAGGTGACCCCAAAACCTGGCAGAACAAGTCTCTTCCTGGGGATCCAAACTATCTTGTTGGAG
Source organism: Darevskia mixta (assembly GCA_034641385.1). Taxonomy (NCBI): domain Eukaryota; kingdom Metazoa; phylum Chordata; class Lepidosauria; order Squamata; family Lacertidae; genus Darevskia; species Darevskia mixta. The sequence goes on along the minus strand of JAWWNH010000073.1, from coordinate 3,968,801 downwards.
CAAATTGTGTTTCGGTTCTGATAGATCACTTCTAACCCTTACGTTAGCAGACCAAACCAAGATTTTAAAAGCAAAGCAAAACAAAAACACCTTGCCTAGAAACTGAACCAATCATTTTTCAAGTATTAAGAGTTATCTTAGTGTTAAGCAATCTTTGCTTTGACTAACAACGGATAATGAGTACGTTCCTGAACCATGGTCAGGTCAGGGTTTATGCTATTAAGCAGCAGGGCAGATCAGCCAGGGACCAAGGCAAGGTTCTTATGGGTTCCCTCTGGCTTTCCTTAACTGGACACTTCTAATGCATCATAGCTTAAAACTCACTGAACTACCACTGAAGCAATGCAATTCATTATTATTTTCAGATGAACTGGCATTTAGTTAGCGGGACACTACTGAATTAGATCTTTTTTCTTTCTGAAGCTTTTTTTCCTCTCTCTCTTTTTTATATAAACAAAACACTTTAATGTGTGTGTTCAGAATATGCAAAGACTTTTTCTTTTTTAAAAAACAAGCAACTTTTTTGATGCATTTTGCCCACAAGGTGGAAATTAAAAAATTGGCCAGCACAATATAGAAAATTCCTCCTCTGTTGAGAAGGGAGAGTTACATGCACGTCTACTTTGATTGTACATGAAACACACTTTTTTTTCCTTTTGTTATGGGGAAAGAGCGCATGTGGTATGACTATGGTTCATTTGCCTCTGTGGATCTGTAAATTAACCACGTCTACAACAGACACGTTAACCAGCAGCCTTACCCTCATGTTTTTACTAGTCTTAGCTGTCATCGTAGTTCTCCGTACTACTAAGTTTGTATGGCTTCTGTGCTTACTTAGATTAATACATATTGAGAGGGGTTGAAAAATTAATTCATTTTGTGAACTTGCTGATTTAGAGAAAGGGAGAGGGAGTGAGAACTAGGCACACTTGTTTTTGTGTGGATCAACCAGAGGAGAAACCTGAAGAACATGATGGTATGTTTTCTGCTATGCATTTTGAAAATTTATAGATGTTATAGATTGCTTGTATATAACTCGTGCAGACCACTTTTGTTCTTGGTTTGTAAATTAACTTTTATAAGCTTTACCTTTTTTATATATATAAATATATATAAAAATACAAAACAAACGTTTCTTAATATCTTTGTATTCTCATACCTTTTGAGCCTTGAACTTTGACATCTTGCAGCAATAAAGCAGCATTTCTACAGTACGTGAAAACAAGGACTTTTTAAAAAAAGAAAATGCACAAAGTTCTTACCTTTTTAAGTGCTGCATTTAAAGACTAACTCAGAAGTCTATAGTTTGATTACATTCTTGGAGAATAAAAGTATCCCTACTGTAATTTGTGATAAGGATGCTGTACTATGTGCCCTGAAATGTATTTTTTTACTAATAGACAATTTATTATGGCACATCAGCACTATCTCTGTTTAGATAATATACCACTGCATTCTGTTAATCAGTTATTTAGCTATTCAGGTGTGGCTGATTTTTTTCTTTCTTTGCCGTTATTAAAAATTACACATTTCTAAGTATACAGAATAAAAACTGTTTTTAAAATAATAGAATTCCAGAATCTTCTTGTTTCTTTCTGAAATGCATGCATGTGCACACCTGAACTTTGGAGGTCCTAATTCACTAAACTTTTACCTTGCATCATGAATTCAGTTTTATTCAGTTCAAGACATATTAGAGTGCAAAGCTTAATGCACAGTTGGAATGAAGCTGACTGAGCTGTTAAAGCTCTGCTAAAAAATAATGTTTTTTGTTTAAAAGAGATGCTTCAGAAATCAAGTTGTATCTAGCAGTGAGACATCTTATATTTTTCACATTAAAAATCCCCTTAGTCCAAGCATGTTTGCACACTGTCATTCCTGTCTAAAATTACAAATTTTATTCTTGTACTAAGAAGTGAAAAGTGTTTTTTTAAAGGGAAGAAACAGAAGCAATTAGGTAAGTGAAACATGTTTTCCAAGTAACAGATAACTTGCTCTACCCAATGGGTAGTCCTTTTGCAGTTTCCCTCCCTGCTCTATCCAGACATTGCACTATTTATTTATTTAAAGAGGAAATATCACAAGGAGAAGCTGGTCCTTGTGCGTGTGTTTCTGATTTGTCAGCTGTGGGCAAATATATACAGAATTCTGATATAAGAAGATGACAGGAAACTCCAAAGGTAATGCCGGCTGCTATGCCTAGAGAAGCACTTACTTTTCTGGGAGTTCACAACATTTACCAGTCAATTACTTTTGTAGGGATTCTGCATCCTAAGCAGTACTTTGTGCGCGCACACGCTAGTTTCCTTTGCAGCAGCCAGCTGTCTGTCCTTTTTAATGTGGTGTTGCAGTACAGGTTAGTATTAGTCCCCTTTCTGGGGCAAGCCAAGCTTAGATGATCAGTAGAATCAAGTGGTGCAACTCTGGCTAGACGGTACCTTTGGAACGTTGGGGGTTATTTCATATTTGACTGCTGTCATTTGTAATGACACTTCTTCGTAACATTGCATTTTTTTCTATGAGGGGGAAGTTTTTGTATGAAAGCAAATCCAAACATGCAGTCCTTAATGCACAGTCTAGTGAAAGAACTGCATAATCTGATTCTGCTGATCATGTAGTTTGGCTTTGGGGTATTTGACAACAACAACAACAACAACAATCTTTATTACGTTCCATAGACTCATCAATTTGTTACAAAGCAATACCCAATTTGAACAACCAGCCTTCAGGTTACAGAAGCATTTTGTTCAGACTTAAAATAGGGATCATTGGTTCTTGCAACCACCGATAAAAACTTTGCCACTGCTAATGTTCTGGCATTTGCCGGTCTTCCAGTAGGAACCTGACACTGTAATCCTCTGATTTTCCTGGGATCGGAACTAGCAGGGGTGAAATCAGTTCAGCCCTGACTTGCTCGAATTTCACACAGTGCAGCAAAATACGTTTTACAGAGTCTGTGTCTTGGGCACACGAGCATAGTCTGTCCTGGTAGGGAACTCCTCTCATCCTGCCCTCCAGCACTGCAGAGGGAAAGACGTTTAATCTGGCTTTTGTAAATAACCTTCGGTAATTTGGTACAGTCAGGTTTTTAATATACTGTAAGATGATAACTGAAAAACATGCCCATATTGTACTCCTACTGCCAACGGACTGCAGACTGCATGTGATCGATGTCGCAAGTCACTGTGTGTATTATCCCAAAGTCTTTGCTTTAAAGTCTTTAGGGCACCTTCGTAGCCCAGGCAATAGAGTTGTGGGGGTGACAGGCCAATAGCGGTGGCTTTTCTAGCCATGGGTTTATGCCAATTGCTGATATATTCCTCATTGGTCAGGTATTGATATAGACCCTCCCCAAGATCAAATACTGCAGTCTTGAGCCAATGCCTTAGTGCGGCCCACCATGCCTTTGTTGAAATTGGGCATTCACCCGTTTCTAACAGGAGTATAGAATTGGGAACACAATTGGGCACCTGAAGCAGCGATCGTAAAATTTTTGCTTGAAAGCCATCTACGTAGCTTAGGCAGGTTCCTATTATGCCAGACATTTGCAGCATACAGGAGTTGGGGAGCAGATTTTACGTTGAATACCCTTAAGGCTACTGGTACATATTTGCCGCCCTTTGTGAAGAAGAATCTAAGTATGGCTAGCTTTGTGATCTCTGCCTTTTGAAGGGAAGATTGCCAGTGGTACTTCCAAGATCTAGTATGATGGAATGTCAGCCCTAGATAGCTGAAATATTTAATCTGTTCAAGTTTGTGGCCATCCAGCATCCAATTTAACTGGGAGAAGCTTCTTTCGAATACTAGGATTTTTTCCTCAGCAGATATTTCAAACCTGGTCTGGGTCCATTAGGCACTCTTCTAGGTCGTTTAAGAATAGACAGAACAATGTGGGGACCAGGATGCATCCCTGTCTCACCCCCCTACTCATCTCGATACTGTTTGATAGCTGTTCCTGCTGCCCACATCGGACCTGCAATTTGGTTCCATTATATAGGGCTTTTATAAGAAAGAGGAGACGTTTGTCCTGTAATATCAGATCTAATTTAGTCCATAGTTGGGATCTGGGAATGGAATCAAATGCTGGTTTCAGATCCATAAAGGCCACGAAACGTTTGCCCTGTAGTGGCCTGGTATACTTTTCAGATAGGAAGGATAGCATTAGGCAGTGATCTGATGTTGAATGGTTCTCTCGAAAGGCTGCCTGGGCTTCAGACAGAATGTTATGTTCATTTAGAAAAGTTGTCAATTTATTTGAGGAAGCAGGCATACAACTTCCCAGTTACTGAAAGCAGACTAATTGGCCTGTAATTTGAGGGTTCTTTTGGGTGGCCTCTCTTGAAGATTGGAACTACTATAGCATGTTTCCAGCTAGGTGGTACTTTGCCCGAGTTGTTTACTACTGTGAAAAGAGCCGCCAAAAGTGGAGCCCACCAGTGCTGGTTTGATGTAATCAGTTCTGGAGGTATAAAGTCTTTTTCCAGAGCCTTACCATTCTTCAGTTTCTCAATTAATGTATAAATTTCCTCCACTGTAACCGGTCTCCAATGTGGTAGCAGTGCCAATTCTGCCCAGTCGTCATCCTGAAAGCTGGAAGGAAGGTTTGGGTTTTCCATAAATATATTTCTGAAGTGGTTCTCCCAAACCTGGGCTGGGATGGCACAGCTAGGGGCTGAGTAGCTATTTTTCATTGAGTCAGAGACCAGTTGCCAAAAGAGTTTCATTTTTTAATGAAGCGTTCTGTAGCAGGGACCAGGAATTTTGTTTGAACTACCTTTTTTTTTTGAGGCCAAAAGGGCTTTGTACTCTTTTTTCATTTTAAAGTAGGATGGGGGTAAGTAATTAAGTCTGGCATGTCTATAGGCCAGATAAAAAGGTAAAGGGACCCCTGACCATTAGGTCCAGTCGTGACCGACTCTGGGGTTGCGCGCTCATCTCGCATTATTGGCCGAGGGAGCCGGCGTACAGCTTCCAGGTCATGTGGCCAGCAGGACTAAGCCGCTTCTGGTGAACCAGAGCAGCCATAGGCCAGATAGGCATTTCTTAATGCTTCCTTCTTCGTACGGCACTCTTGGTCAAACCAACAACACCCTTTATTAGTGCGGGACTTGCAGTCTGAGTTTATATTGGCAGAGACCACATCCTGCAAGGACTCAATTTTAAGATTTTCATAAGCCGTCAGGGGGAATCTATTGATGAGTTATTAATTATAATTGATCTTAACTTAATTGCAATTTGTGAGTTCAATCTATTCTCAGCTGCAATCGCTGTCTCTGGTGTCCATTTTTTCCTGCGCAGTACTAGGTCATTTATTTCATCTATGTCCTTGTATTCCATGCAGGGACATTGACTCGAATTTAGGATAGTAACAGTTAGAGATACCGTATATACTCGAGTATAAGCCTAGTTTTTCAGCACATTTTTTGTGCTGAAAAAGCCGCCCTCGGCTTATACTCGAGTGAGGCAGGCAGTGGCTCCTATGAAGCTTTCCCAGGTTTTTTGTGGTAAAATTGGGTGCCTCGGCTTATATTCGGGTCGGCTTATACTTGAGTATATAGGTAGGTGGTCGCTTTCAGTCCTATTATCTATATAGAATTTTTTAATTAATTTGAAAGCCTCTTTGTTTGTGAGACAGTAATCAGCTGTGCTGGCTCCATTTGTATTTATAAATGTGCACTCTCCTTCTTTGTCCCCGGAGTGTGTCCCATTAACAATGGTGAAATCAAGACTTATTTGTAGAAAAGCCATACAGAAGCTGGCATAATTGATTTGGCAGTCTTTTGAATGTCTTCGCGGGGGTGGGTTTAGGAGAAGGGCGCTATTTTCTTTTAGCTCTCTTAATATTGGGGATTTTATTTCCAGGCTAACATCATTTGAGCCTATTCTGGCATTCATATCTCCCATTATGTAGAATAGCGAGCCGGGGTACTTAATTTGACAGGAGTACAAAAAAACTGTGTAATTTACGCCATGTGCTCTCAATCTGTGACTGCACTGTATATGGGGGCATATAGGCTGAGACAAGAATAATGTTCTTGGGTTCTAGCTTCAGTGAAATCCCCAGCGCCAGTTGTTCAAAGACCGAGAAATGAATCACCTGTGATGCCAAATGAGTGGCAACCAGAGTTACTAAGCCCCCCCCCCTTGGTCGTCCCCTTCCAAGCGGTTTGGTGGCCATAATTTCATAGGCCTGGTATCCATCCAGAGCTATGTTATCAGTTGCCCAGGTTTCCTGCAGCATAATTATATCATAACACGTTATATATTCACGAAATGCCTCATCCCCTAGTTTGTTGGCCCGGCCGTTATGTTCCACGAAATAATGTTAAGGCTGCTCGTTTCATAAATGGCTTGGCTTCATTGTGGTGGGGAAGTTGTTATCAGTTCTTCCACTGATAGCCATGTTCAAATATATAAAAGGATGTCATATAGAGGAGGGAGAAAGGTTGTTTTCTGCTGCTCCAGAGAAGCGGACACGGAGCAATGGATTCAAACTACAAGAAAGAAGATTCCACCTAAACATTAGGAAGAACTTCCTGACAGTAAGAGCTGTTCGACAGTGGAATTTGTTGCCAAGGAGTGTGGTGGAGTCTCCTTCTTTGGAGGTCTTTAAGCAGAGGCTTGACAGCCATCTGTCAAGAATGCTTTGATGGTGTTCCTGCTTGGCAGGGGGTTGGACTGGATGGCCCTTGTGGTCTCTTCCAACTCTATGATTCTATGATTCAGTAATGACACAACCATTCTTAGGGTATATGGGTTGCTGTTTTCCTTGGGGTTGAGTTACAGCATTTTCTGGATTTTCCGTCATCAACAATATTAACTGATTTGCTGCGGTCATCGGGGGGTCTTCGTCTTCATCGAAGACAATTAGATCTAACTGGCTTACTGGGTGATCCATTTCCCTTGGGAGGAGCATCACTTGGCGTTGCCTGGGCAAAGTTTGGCCGAGATGAGGAGTGACAACGTTCAGGAACTGCCAAAGGTCTAATGGAGTGTCCTACCCTTGGCTTGTCTATGTTATGCTGGCATTCTTTAGGTGTTAGACATTTTTGATCTGGGGATTTCCTCTCTGATGGAGTGTTACAGCAGGGTTCACCGCATGTATCCATCTTTAGCAGCCTTTCCGAGTGAACCTCTGCCCTATGTCGGAAGCCCTTCAGCAAGGAGGGAGTTGGTTGCTTAAAATCGGTCCATCTATGCGACAAGTTTGGCAATAATTGTTTACATTCTGTATCTTTAAAAACACGCCTCACATCAATATTGTAATTCAGCAGGAGGGCTCTATGTTTCAGGAGCTCCTTAGGTGTAACCGAATCAGAAAATGTCAGCATAATTCTGGTGTGCTGGGGATCCGTGCAGAGCAAATTTATCATATTCAAATTTTCGCACTGGGTGTTTAGTAAAAACTTAAGGTTGCGCCTCACACTGTCAGTTGATTTCCAGTAAGGCAGCTTACCATTATAAGGGTAAATATCGAGGGCTACTTGAGTGTTTTGTAGGATCAGGTCCCTACTTTCACTTATATTGTTTTTATTGTTTGTAGACTCTCGGTTATCAAGTCCAGACCGGTTACACCCCTGTGCACGATGGTCTTGGGAGAGAGCGACACTGTGGTCAGGCTCTTTGGAATTGGGGGGGGGAGGGCTGTTTATGGCCACCAGGAGTACCAACTCAGTCAGGAGAGACATTACCCTTTCTAATCTGATGTTTATTTCCTCGACTGTCCTATCAGTCAACAGACAGTGGTCCGCAAGTATTTCGGCATGAGGCGGTACCTCCTCTGATATTTTATCCTGGGATATTTCATGGGTGCCCGTCTCAGCATTTTCCCCTGAGTGATCTCCACCCATTAAAGGGTCTCCGCCTACCTGTGAAGGAGCTCTGTTTGATGTAGTAAGTTCTGAGGTTTCTGAGGTTTGTGTTCTTACGAAAACATCCAGTTTGCTCTGCTTTCACTTCTGCTGTGGGCTCATTTGTGGAGATGCAGCTGGTCGCTTCTTTTTCCTGGACATTTCATGGGTATGCAGCCGCTTCTAATTTCTTTTGTAAATCAGAGAGCTCGGCGTCCTCCCAGGAAAGAGCGTTTGATCTCCCCTTCAGCTGATCAGCTTTGTAGATATAGTAATTGAGGACAAGTTGCTAAACCAAACACTCAAATAAGAATGCTAAGGTTGGTAAGCATTAAAAGACTAAAAAAACTGGTAAAAATTGATAAAATTTTGATAAAAACTGATAAAGCTGCATTACTAACACGCTCAACATAGAGCTCCCGCTAACGACGCCATCTTGAGAAGGCCCCATTTGACAAAATGATAGAACATAAGTGCCATATCTAAATGATATAACTTACAGGGACAGAGTTCATGGATCTTACCAGGGATTTTGTCTTGTTGGGCTGTTAGGCCGACCAACAGCTATGTCAGAACTCTTGAGCAGGACTATGAGTTATTTCTGCAGTGGACCGCTCTGCAATAATAGGGCAAATATCGACTTCTACCCAGCATGCAAAAGTGCAAAGGATAGCAGACACAATGCTGTCTACCTTGGGATTGCACTGGTGTTTAGTAAATGGATGCATGAACAAGGCAGTTCATTCTTCAAGAAGGTGAAGTCATGTAAATGTGAAATACATTTTAAGTGCCATACTTTCAGCAGCCCACTACCAAAGTATGTAACTGAGGGACAGAGCTTACCAAACATTAAAAGAAAGATACTTTTGCTGCAGACTTATCACTGATTAAAACATTTACTAATAAATCTACAAAGGAGAAGCCTGTACCTAGTGCCTTTAGAACATGTGGCTGACATAAAGACTTATACGCACAATCAGACTGTGGTAAACCTACCCTCAGGGGTGTAACGCTGAAAAAAATGACTATTCAATCATTGCTGTCCATCTCAGTTGGTTTTTGTATTGCTGTGGTTATTGGGGGCTCCAGGTATCATCTGATTGTGTAAAGGAAAATGAATAAAAAGTGAATATATATGTATATCGTAGTCAATGACAGATGATCACCATGAGAAGTCAATGTTCCAAAAGGAGTGAACCATCGTTGCCATTTGACTAGTCTTTTTTCGGGTGCTACCTTTTGCTCCAAAGCATTTTAAAAACTAAAAATTGGTATTGCATTGCAAATGTAGGCATGATGGATTTCCAAGATGTTGAAAATCAGGATTTGGTTTGATCACTGCGATGGAGCAGCAACAGCGGAAACCCCACCGAGAGCTGCACCAAGGCCAACAGGAGAAAGGGTCTCCTTTGCTGAGAATTTTGATAGACAGGAGCACGATGCTAAAAGTGCCCATGTTGGTTGTAACTGCAGAAGGACAGCTACTGGAAGCATGGAGATGTGTGATGTCAGACTTGCCCTTAGTCAATAGGAAAGGAGTGCAGGAAAATTCACCACAAGGTAAGCATATGTTCTCTCATGAAAACATGAAATGAGACTTCTAATGTTGAAAACCTGAGCCTGGAAAATACTGTGACATCAAGAAGTCCTAGTGACACTATATCTCAGGGTGCCAATATCACAGTGTATCAGATATCATGATCATTGCAACAGTGATCCTCAGAACAGATCCTCAGAACAGCAGCAACCTCTGTGTGTGTGTCTTTACTACATAAACGTCTGTGTTTTCAGGGACGGGGTGTGAGCAGGAGGCTTTGAAGACATAGCAACATTTCTTGCAAATATTTTCTGCTGTAAGGCCATCAAAATTGACTTGCTGTATTTTTTTTAAAAAGAAAACATACTATGAAACTTCTATGAAAAGCTGCTAAGTTACCCCACTTAACATTTTTTAAAAAAATAAATAGAACAGCTAGTTTGAGATGTTTGGTGGATCAAGAATGTGTGGTAGGTTTGCAGAGTCTCACTCCCATCAGCACACTTGCGTTCCAATTTCCTTCCTCCATTTCTGGGTTCCCCTAACCAGAATTTATCATTCAGTTTCAAATTGGGCAATCTATTCTTGGAGCTAACCTTCAAACTGTGAGTTTGAAGAACTTTGCAGACCATGATTTTGGCAGTTAAGCATAGTTATTTGGGCATGGCAACAAAGGTAAGGTTAGGGGAAAACTCAGAATGTACATAAGTCTTTAGGGTGTTCATGATCCTGGAAACCATGGTGTTAATTAAACCAAAGTGAGAGGATTTGATTTAAATAACTTTGCTGTCTGCTACCAAATAGTTTGGACTTCCCCACTTTGCCCAAATTCTCAACCATTTAGTGGTGATTAGACCAAGCCTGGTTTGTTCAGACATTTATTGTGATAGTCATAAGGAGCAATGGTGTGTCTGAAAAGTGAGTGCATTCTGAATCTGCAGAAGATCAGTAGGGTTGATCCTACATTTTAATAAACCACCTGGTTGCATCCTAAAGAAACGTGTAGCAGTATATATCTTAAAAGAAAATTTACTCCTTCCCAAAGATTGAACATTATGATGTAACAGACCTAGAAGATGGGTGTTTAAATACAATACATCTACTGTACAGCAGTACGGGATAAGAGCTGCACTACAGAAATTGTGTGTATGGTGTTATATATTTTTTCTTTTCCAGAAATATTTTTTTAACAAGGGTGGGAAAAACAAGCTAGTGTGTTTGCATTCCTAAGCAGGTAAGACTAGCAAAGAGCTGAAAAGAGAGTTTGGTGAGTGGACAAGGTTTTCCATTCATCCCTTTGAAGATGGCTATCAGCAGTGGTTACCTGGCAACTTGTACATGGAAATGGATGGATGTGTATTAATTTACATGATAAACTTATTATTTGCATTTATTTAAAATATTTGAAATATATTTACCTGAGACAATTTCTGCATTACTTCTCTAAGCAAATTAAGGCCCCTCTCCTGCACAAATATAACAAATACATACAATGAAACCATCAATGCAAACTAGTAGAATAATAAAAAGTACAGAAATGTAATGATGGAAGACCCACCTACCTTATTTTTCCCAGTTTGGGACAGTTAATAACAAAATCAGATTATGAAAGGTAGATGACTGCTTCTCAGTGGCAGATGTCATGAAATGTATCTCATTCAGAGGAGAGGAGACTTTCTGGCAGAGGGCCACATTCTATCATGGTTGACCTGCTGGGGGCCACACTGCATCCTCCATCCAGGCACGCTGGAGGTGGTGGTACAGTTCAAGGACATGTTCCAGGCAGGCAAACTCACTAGAGGGAGAGCACAAAGCAGGGCCAGAGAGCTGGTAGAGGGACCTGGAGGCTCAGGCATTGGAGAAAACTGGATATTCGGCTGATCTTGGCAGAAACCCTGAGGCAAAAGGGATGATCTGACTCTAAATGATCTGCCAGGGCTATACCAGGTGGTGTTGACAATGTCAAGCCAGCCTGGGCTGTTATCCAAGTGCTGCAGGTCCTGACAGGAAGAACCCAGGGCCAGATCTTCAGTTCACAGTTCTCCCAGATGTTCCTGCTGGTCCGGGAATGTGGCATTAACAGCTCTCAACAGAAGACATTGAGGTGACTGTGAACAATGGAGCCCTGCTTATCTTTAAATTTGTCAATCTTCCTTCTCTAACCTGGTCACCTCCAGATGTTGCTAGACTCTAGCTGCCATCAGCCCCAGCAAACACTGTCATTGGTCAGGGGGAATGGGAGTTGGAGCCAGCGGCATAGCCAGCCACTTGGGTGCCAAGGGCAGCATACGGCGCCCGTGGGGCGGGATAAGGCAGGGCACGCCAGAATCCTGGTGCCTGAGCCCCTGCAGGCCCGCATTGCTTTTTCGAGAAGCACAGAGCCTGCACGGAATCCGCCCACCAGCACCTCCTCAGCTGTAGGGCAACTGAGGGTGAGGCAGCAGGCAGATGCCAGCCCCACGCTGCCCGCAGCATCTGCAGGCACCTAATCACTCCCAGGAGAGACGCGTGGCTCAGGCGCACTGCAGGCCTCACGGTAAGTGCCGCCCCCATGGTCTGGAGCCTAGTGCCCCCTGGTGCCCAACACCTGAAGGGCACCAGGTTAGGGAAATCTAGTCCATGTTTCCCTTTTAGTGATCTGCATGTGAAGTGTGAACTAGGCAACATAGAGTTCTCTTTGGTTTAGGCCAGGGCAGTCCAACTTCCCATGCCTAGTGGGCCGCAAGAGTACTTTGACATGGAACTTGTGGACCGCCCAGTGCCTTGTCATGGGGTGGGGGGAGCGAGGCCAAAATTTGACACACATTCTTGCGCTGCTTTCCCAAAGCTGCCTAAGCGAGGCGCTGGGCTTTGAGAAGGAGGTGTGAGACTATGGCATGGTCCTAGAGCCCTCCCGCCTCTTTTCCAAAGCTGGGAAAGCAGTAACTAGGCTTTGGGAAGGCGGCAAAATAACCCTGTCAGAGCCATCACATTCCTTCCCAATGCCCAGCACCTCCTGACATGGCTTTGGGAAGGCTGCGGGGGGGGGGGGTGTCAAAAGTTGCCACAATCCGACAAAAAAGGCTGCCTTTGGTTTATGTAGTGAGCACAAGTTCTGCAATGACAGGAAGTAAGAACTGCTCCCATACCATTAATAATTCTCTCAAACTTTTGTATGCCCCCCTGCGACGAACCTCCCCCTCAAGCTTCCCACTTGACCCCTTTTACTGTTACTAAGTGAATTTATCACTGAGGTGCTCTGGGTTCGAATTCCTTTTCACCCCACCTCTAACCTTCGAGGTCCGTCTGTGTTGTCTGTCCCTTTTATTCTAACTTGGGACAACTTAGTAACGGGTTTCTCTTGTCCAGCCAACGTGACCGTGGTAGATATATGCTCTATGCCAGTGTTTTTCAACCTCCTCGGGGCAACGGCACACCTGTCCCATGGAAAAAATCTCGCGGCACACCACCACCACATGCACCCCGACCCCCCCCGACCCGGGGGGCGGGGTGTCCGCGCGCCCTGGCGGGAGGGAGGGGAAGGACCCAGGCGGGCGAAAACGGAGCGGGAGATCGGCGACCGCGGCGGGCCAGGCGCCCGCCCCCCCTCCGCCTCCCGCGCCCAGCCCCCCGGCAGCACCTCCACCCGGCCCCGAGCGAGCCCGGCGGCACCGGCACCTCCCGCCCATCCCCGACCGCGACCGGGGCGGCAGAGGCAGCGGGCGAAGCGCCCGGCAGCCCCGGCGAAGGCGGCGGTCGGCGAGCGGGAAGCGGAGCCGAGGCGACGCCAGCCCGGACCAGCCCGGAAGCGGAAGCGGCCCAGGGCGGCACAGCAGCCGGTGTCTTCCTGCGGCACAGCAGCCGGTGTCTTGTGGCACACTACTGTGCCGCGGCACACCGGTTGAAAAACGCTGCTCTATGCTCTGGGCTTGAGGGTTTAAATTGCCTCTCAGCTTGCAGTCCTGGGCCTCTGTCTCCTCAGATCCCTTACTGCGTCAGTTAGCTAACTCCCTTAGCAACTGTGTAGCTTTACCAAGGCTTCACCCCTCTGGCCCCTCCCGAGTGAAACTCCGAGACACAAACTATCCCTTTTGCAGGTCAGTTTTGCCTCTTCCCTGAGTTTCTCTCCTCTCAAGCCTTCATATATCGCTGGACCAAATAAATGACGATTTTCTCTTGGCTCAACAAAAGCAAGTCTTTATTTCGTACAGAACATAACGTTTCAGTATTTTATTAGTTCTTCAGTTTAGTTTCCAATCCAAACATAAACACTTTCAGTTTAACAAACTGATCTTCATCCTAACCTAGCCTACCCACCACTATCCTGGTCCCACTCCCTCTTCTCCCAGTCACCACTCCCTCCCTCCCTCTTCTCCTCTTACCAACGGCTGCTCCCTCCTTTTAAAGGGCTGAATGTCCCGCCTCCCCCGAGTGAGCTGCCACTCAAATATGGAGTGAACGTTAACTCTTTACCTGAATCCCTTAACTTGGGGCAGGTCCGTCACACCCCCCCCCCTCCATGATTGTCCCTTTTCTTCACTAAGCTAGGTATAAGGCAACTTTCTGTGCTAGACTGGCTGCCTAAGATGCCAGATATTTCGGGAACCCGAAGAACAGGTGCTTGTAGAATTTGAAAAGGTGCTGCCAGTCAGTTTAGAGAATATTGAGTTAAATGGACCAGTGAAATTACGGTATGCAGAGTCAGTTTCTTGGTTGATCTAAATGGTTAGATCAATGTCATTACACTGACTGGCAGCGGTCAGTGAGCTCTGGCAGATGCTTTTGTGGGACTAAAGCCAAAGGCATTTCAAGGAGACCAACTGTGCGAGACTGCAACGTGTAGCAAGCAGCCTACTTCCTCATTTCCTCCATTTCTTCATAATTTAATGTTAATTATGCACTAATTTGTCAAATTGTAGGGCATATGCTGCTTGTTTAGTCAAGCTGCATGCGCCAGTGGTTGGAGCATGGTGTCCTGTACATGGACACCAGAAAAGATGTTATTGGGAGAGTCTGGCAGACTTTGCCTCACATATGGACTCAAAACCTGTTTGCATGTAAAAGAAAAAAATAAGTTAGGCTTGCCACACATCATCCTCTTTAGTTATAAGTTGCATATAAACCCCAGTTATAAGTTACAACGAAATAAGTTATAGCAATAAATAGAAAAAGCGTCTCCTGTAGCACCTTAAATTGATGGCAGAAGACTCCAACCCATGAAACCTGAAGCCTTCACCAATCTGTAAAGGTTTGGTTAAGCATTAGGCCAGGCATAGGCAAACTTGGCCCTCCAGATGTTTTGGGACTACAACTCCCATCATCCCTGACCACTGGTCCTGTTAGCTAGGGATGATGGGAGTTGTAGTCCCAAAACATCTGGAGGGCCTAGTTTGCCTATGCCTGCATTAGGCCTATCAAAAGTTGAGCCCCTGGATGGAATAGACATGAGTAACTTAGGTCCATTAATTTCAAGGGGTCTACATTGAGTAGCATAGGTGCCAACTCCTAGGGGCTGTGGGGGCTTCAGCCCCCGAAATAAAATATTTGAGGGGGCTGGGCCCCTGCAAACTTGATGGGCATTGTCATTCAAATGGTGTTCATGTGATTGATTATGTGGGGCGGGGCTTACCTGGGCCCCACAATATTTCATTCACGTTAGCAGCCCTGCTGAGTAGAATTTAATTAGCTAACAACTCTTAGTCTTTATTTATTACATTTATATGCCACCTTTCCAAGGAGATTGAGGTGGCATACAAGGCTCTACTCATCCTCACAACTACCCTGTGAGGTAGGTTAGGCTGGATGGAGCATGCTGAGTGGCTGAATATTTAACTTCTTTCACCCTGTACAGAGGCAAAGCAAGGCTATTGCAACCTTCCTTGGCCATCTAGGGCAGGGGTGGCCAACTCCCAAGAGACTGCGATCTCCTCACAGAGTTAAAAACAGGCAGTGATCTACCCCATTTTGGGGGGTTCAGGTTGTTTTAGGGAGGAAAGCCCGTTTTTTAAGGGTTCAGGTCAAAGTTGTTGAGCTTATTTGAGGGGAGCCAGTGATCTACCACAGACATCCAGTGATCTACCGGTAGATCACGATCTACCTGTTGGATGTGCCTGGTCTAAAGCATGGTGAGTCTAAAAAACCGGTGATTCGGATCATGATGATTTCGAAGTCAGAGATTCGCATCGTTGCGATTTTAAAATCAGCTATTTAAATCATGATGATTTTTAAAATCAGTGGTTTCAATCACGGCGGTTCTGAAATCATTGATTCAAAGCATGGTGATTTTAAAAAATCAGTGATTTAATTCATGATGATTTCGAAATCAATGATCCTAATTGTGACGGTTTTAAAAATCTGTGATTTAAATCATGATGATTTGATTTTGAAATATGATTTGAATCATTGATTTTTTTTTATAATCGTGATTTCAAAATCAATGGCTTGAATCACTGTGATTTTAAAGTCAGTGCTTTTGAATCACTGTGATTTAAATCACATTTTTAAAATTGTCATGTATTTAAATCATGATTTTTAGAATCAGTGGTTTCAGTCATGATGGTTCTGAAATCATTGATTTGAATCATGGTGATTGTAAAAATCAGTGGTCTATTTCATGATTATTTTGAAATCAATGATCCGAATCATGACGATTTTTTAAAAACCTGTGATTTAAAATATGATTTGATTTCAAAATAGCATGATTTGAATCACAGATTATTATTTTTTAGAATAATCATAATTTCAAAATCAATGGCTTGAATCACTGTGATTTTAAAGTCAGTGATTTTGAATCACTGATTTAAATCACAGATTTTTTAAATCAGGTATTTAAATCATGATGATTTTTAGAATCGGTGGTTTCAATCATGATGGTTCTGAAATCATTGATTTGAATCATGGTGATTTTAAAAATCAGTGATCTATTTCATGATGATTTCGAAATCAATGATCCAAATCATGACAATTTTTTAAAAAATCTGTGATTTAAATCATGATGATTTGATTTCCAAAAATTGTTTGAATCACAGATTTTTTTTTGAAAATCATCACGGCTTTTTCAAAATCAATGGCTTGAATCACCGTGATTTTAAAGTCAGTGATTTAAATCATTATGATTTTTGAAAATCAGTGCCCCTTAACACAATGCCTCCAAAATCAATGATTTAGACCAGGCACGTCCAACAGGTAGATCGTGATCTACCGGTAGATTACTGGACGTCTGTGGTAGATCTCTGGTAGATCATTGGCTCCCCTCAAAGAAGCTCAACAACTTTGACCTGAACCCCTGAACACAGTATTTTTTTAAATCAATCATTTTTAAATAATCGTGATTTTAAAATCAGTGGTCTAAAGCAGGGGTGGCCAACTCCCAAGAGACTGCGATGTAATCACAGTTTAAAACAGGCAGTGATCTACCACATTTTGGGGGGGTTCAGGTTGGGCTTTTTTAGGGAGGAAAGCCCATTTTTTAGGGGTTCAGGTCAAAGTTGTTGAGCTTCTTTGAGGGGAGCCAGTGATCTACCGGTAGATCACGATCTACCTGTTGGCAGGGGCGTAGTGTGCTGCTTGGCTACCGGGGGCGGCAAGCCAAGCGGCACCCCTGGGGGTGGGGCGTCGCTCCGTGCGCATGACGTCACGACGCACATGCGCACGGAGCGACGCCTCCGCCCCTTGCCTCCACGCCGCAGCGAAAAAAGCCGCTGAAAGGGGGGGAGGCTATTTTCGGCGCTGCTGGGGCGGAGCCACAGGGGCGGCCAGCGAGGGGGGTTGCCACATCAGTGACAAGCGTGACACCCCTCCTCGCTGGCCGCCCCTGCGGCTCTGCCCCGGCAGCGCCGAAAATAGCCTTTAAAAAAAGAAAAGAAAAAGCCCAGGGCGGCTTTGGAGGCGTGGGGGGCGGGGCCCCCGCCCTGAGTGTCACCCCCACCAGGGCACTGCCCGGGGTGGCCCGCCCCCCCGCCTCCCCCTTGCTACGCCCCTGCCTGTTGGACATGCCTGATCTAGGGCTTCTAAGCAGGGAGAGAAGCTAAACAAGGTGCACAAATTATTTTTGCCTCATGGTGCATGATAAGCTGTTGCCTTATTTAGCCCCCTTCTAGCATTTGCAGGGATCGTCATCTGCAGTTATCCAGCCTTACAGCCACTAGGGGAGGGACTGTGATCATATATCAGAGCACACATCTCTGCCTCTTCTAGCAAAAGGTCAAGATTTATATGCTGAAGAGCCTACGGAAGCTGGTATAATTCGTGGGCTTTTTTTTTATTTCCACCCCCTTCAACATTGCTAACAAAACAAACTCCTTCCAGCCTTTACCTGATCTGTGCTTATTTGTGTCAAAAGGTTATAGCTGCCTTTTGTATGTATTTGTTCTCCTGCTGTGTGGGCTTTGTTTCTTAATGCAGTGTGTGTCTGACCTTTTCCAACATCTCTCAGCTATTGTGGTCTCTAGGCAACCACAAAGGACCTGAGGGGGGAGGGGGGAGATGGTGGCAAGGTGGGGGAGAGGTGGTGATCATGAGCTAAGGAAAAGCAGATGAAGATGACCCCACCTTTCCTCCAGGGAGTTTGGCACACCCTATACCAGGGGTCAGCAACCTTTTTCAGCCTTGGGCCGGTCCACCGTCCCTCAGACCATGTGGTGGGCTGGACTATATTTGGGATGGGGGGGGGGGGATGAATGAATTCCTATGCCCCACAAATAACCAGAGATGCATTTTACATAAAAGCACACATTTTACTCATGTAAAAACACGCTGATTCCCAGACCGTCCGTTGGCTGGATTGAGAAGGCGATTGGGCCACATCCGGCCCACGGGCCTTAGGTTGCCTACCCCTGCCCTATACAGTGGTTTTTGAACAGCTTAGTTCATGAACTGTTTGGAACCCGAACGCTTCAAAACCGGAAATGAGTGTTCTGGTTTTTGAACTTTATTTGGAACCCGAATGTACTCCAGGGGGGTGCACTTCTGTTTTGAGTGCCCCACTTCCATTGCCTGCTCACTTGCTGCCCCACCTGGGCTTCCCTTACTCAGCGCCAACCACTGGCAACACCCTGTACAGGAGGAGGGGGGCTGATGCTGCAGTGGTGGCAGCAGGGGCGTAGCAAGGGGGCGGGGGCGGGCCGCAGCATGCAAGAGAGGGGCGGGCCAGCAGCCAGGGGGGTGTCACCCCCTCGTGGCTCTGGTCCGCCCCTCTCCTGCATGCCGGGGCTCCGAGCCTGCGCCCAGAGAGCCCAGCTAGCGGTGAAAAAAACCGCTGAAAGGGGGCGAAAAAGGAAAACAAAACAGGCGCTTTCAAGCGCCTGCTTTGTCTTCCTTTCCCCCATTCAGCGGCTTTTTCCGCCGCTGGCTGGGCTCCCTGGGCGCAGCCCCGGCATGCAGGAGAGGGGCGGACCAGAGCCACGAGGGGGTGACACCCCCCTGGCTGCTGGCCCGCCCTTCTCCTGCATGCCGCTGCCCGCCCGGCACCCCCTTGGAGCGGCGGCGCTCGTGCCGGCGCTGCAAGGGGGTGCCGGCAGCGGCTTCAGGAGTCCCGAAGCCGCTGCCCGACCGGCACCCCCTTGGTGTGGCGGCACGAGCAGCTGCCGCACCAACAGGTGCCGAGCAGCGGCTTCGGGAGATTCCCAAAGCCGCCGCCCGGCATCCCCTGGGGCGGGGCATCGCGCTGTGCGCATGTGTCATGACGTCATGGCGCACATACACGCCACGACGCCCCGCCCCCGGGGGGTGCCTCTTGGCTTCCCGCCCCGGGTAGCCGAGAGGCACGGAACGCCCCTGGGTGGCGGCAGAGGGACCCAGCGAGAAGGGGGCCACTGCATCAATAACCCCCTTCTCGGCTTCTGGATTTCGCTGCTGTGGCTGGTGCTGAGTTAGGGAAGGTCATTCCAAGCTGGCAAGCCGCACCGCACCGCTGGGTCCCTCTGCCGCCACCGTCGCTGCAGCATCAGCCACCCCCTCTTCCAGTACTGGGGGTCGCCCACGGCCAGTTTTTTATACTGGGTAGTAGATTGCAGCCTGGTCTATTGCTTTCATTTTATGGATCAATGGTCTCGTTAGATAATAAAATTCATGTTAAATTGCTGTTTTAGGGGTTGTTTTTAATTGTCTGGAATGGATTAATCCATTTTGCATTACTTTCTATGGGAAAGTGCGCCTTGGTTTTGGAACACTTTGGTTTTGGAACAGATTTCGGGAACCAATTAAGTTTGAGAACCAAGGTACTACTGTACAGTATCCCTCTCTCTTTCACAGCAACCCTATGAGGTAGATTAGGCAGAGAGAGAGCGCCGTTGGCTCAAAGTAATCCAAAATGCATAGGGCCATTTACTCCTGAACGGACTGGGTTCATCTGAGGTCTTGTTTGACATCACAGACCCTCTTGAGTGCTGAGATTGGCAGAGTGGACCCTCTTGGTAGTTCCTCCCCCCACAGACGCTTGGGGTGGTGATGGTATGGGAGAGGGCCTTCTCTGCGGTGGCCCTTCAGCTGTGGAACTCCCCCCAAAGATGCACCTGGCCTCTTCATTATGCAGCTTCTGGAGAATGCTGAGGACACACCTCTTTACCCTGGCCTTTTGACACTTGGGATGTATGTTTTTAGGACCCTGGTTTCTCCACATGGGATGGAGGGGAACCATCTTTCCCTTCAGCATCAAAATGCCCTGGGATGACCCTTGTGGCTACTACCGTAGTTTCTCCCCAAATCCTGGTTCCCCTCAGACTGGTGCCCACAACCGATTCCTGACACCAATACCTCACATTAGGTACTGCATTGACCTTTAAAAATGGCAACGTGCCGCTGAATCTTGCTGTTCCATTATCATCATCGCTATCAGATGGTGATCCTGAAAAAGGCCCACCCTGGATCCATTGGTTTATGGCAACCACTGCCCAGTGGCCAAAAAAACCCAAAAACCTTTTAAAGGGTTGTGGGTACAACAACTGGTGTAACATCTGAATCTGAGACCATCCAAGCTTGGACTTGGTTGTGGCCTTGATGAGAGACAATATACTGACTTTGAATCCTGGCAAGATGGAGGCCCTGTGGGTGGGGGTGGGGGGTTCCTGGCTCCAGATCATTTGCCTGTTTTGGATGGGACCAGACTCCCCGCAAGGAGCAGCTTCATAGTCTTAGGGTGCTCCTGGATCCAGCTTATTTTGCTGGAGGCTTAGGTGGCCTCAGTGCCTAAGGGTGCCTTCTACCAGCTTTGGCTGGTAAGTCAGCAACAGAGGTTTCCGGACTGGGATAGCCTGGCCACGGTTGTTGCTGTGCTGGGTAACCTCCAGACTGGATTACTGTAATGTGCCTATGTGGGAGCGGCCTCTGAGGCTGGTCTGGAAGCTGCAGTTGGTGCAAAATGTGGCGACTCAAATGCTCACATTGGCAGGATATTGCCAACATGTTGCCCTGCTGTTGAAAGAATTGCACAGGTGGCCAATTAGCTACCAGGCTAAGATGAAGATGCTCCCACAATTGGAAGCATTCCAGACAATCAAGCGCAGAATCCTAGAGATTGAATTCCAAACCCTTTGCAGTGCAGCCACTAAAACCTGTTCCCCGTTGGGGTTGGGAATTCTACCCTCGTTTGGCCAGGACACTCCCTATTTGCGCAGAGCTCTTTTCCTTGCAAGATTTAACATCTTGCCGTCTGCAGTTTTGCAAGATAATAATAATAATAATTTTTTATTTGTACCCCGCCCATCTGGCCGGGTCCCCCCAGCCACTCTGGGCGGCTTCCAACAAATATTAAAATACATCAAAATCACAAATTAAAAACTTCCCTAAACAGGGCTGCCTTCAGGTATTTTCTGTATGTAGGATAGCTGTTGATCCCTTTAACCTCTGCTGGGAGGGCGTTCCACTAATAATAATAATTTTTTATTTTTTTTTTTATTTTATTTTTTTAAATCCCATCCTCTGAAAGATACTGCCCTTATGGTACAAAACAGGTCGAATCCATCACAAATGTTTTACAGTATTTTATTGCCCATTTTATGCAGAAATATGTAAGTATTTGACCCCCCCCCTTATTGAAGGAGGGGATTTATCACATTGACTCTTCCAGTGTCTTATCTGCTGAACAATTGTAGGAATGATGTTGTGGAGAATGTGGCACGATTTTTGAGTGATGCCATGAAATTAACGTCACCATAGGTCCTAAGAGCCATTTTCGTACCTCATTATGTCTGGACAGTTTTGTCCTAAAGTATCTCCTACTACCGGTATGTTTTGTTAGCTGTGTTGTGTTCTGATCCATGTATACAATGCACTTTTTATGCCAATAAAAGAGATTGATTGATGAGATCAAGATGCTGGTTTTGGGGAACTCCCAATGTAGCAGTTCAAACACACACCAGTGCAAGTAGATAAATAGGTACCGCTGTGCCGGGAAGGTAAATGGCATTTCCGTGCACTCTGGCACTCGTCACAGTGTTCCGTTGCGCCAGACGCGACTTAGTCCTGCTGGCCACATGACCTGGAAAGCTGTCTGCGGACAAACGTCGGCTCCCTTGGCCTGAAAGCAAGATGAGCACTGCACCCCATAGTCACCTTTGACTGGACTTAACCATACATGTGTCCTTTACCTTTTTTTACCTTTGGGTAATAATAATAATAATAATAATAATAATAATAATAATAATAATAATTTATTATTTGTACCCCGCCCATCTTGCCGAGTTTCCCCAGCCACTCTGGGCTGGTAGAGCCAGGGGACCAGGATGCCTGAAAAATCATCTCCGCCTGCGCTGTGCAGGTGAGGGCCTCTTGCAGACACCGGCTTAGCTGGATTGTGCTGAGTGGATTTCCTGATATCAGATATTTAGTGTTGTGGCGCCTCCTCTAAGAAATCTCTTCCCCTTGAATTGGGCAGGTGCCACCTCTGTTTTCTTTTCGGCACCTACTGAAAAACTTCCTCTCCTTCTAAATGTTTTAAGTTGGGATCTTTCCCAGTCTGCACCTGGATTAGAATTGTTTGTTTAAATAAATAAATGTTTCATCATATTGTTTGCTGACCTAGCTCCTTTGCGAGGAAGGACGCGATATAAAATAAATATTTCTTTTTCATGGTTGCATTTGTATCTTTCTTTTCCTCCAAGTGGCTCAAGATTATCCTCTCCCTCCCCATATCTCCCTTACAACAACCCTGTGAGGTAGATTAGGCTGAGCGAGAGAGACGGTGACTGGAGTGACTGCCCAAGACCGAGTGGGGATTTGAAACCTGCTTTCTCCCAGGTCCAAGTCTGACACTGGAGCACAGCATGGCCACTTGCTTCCCCAGAAAACAGCTTCCCCATCAGCAAGGGAGCATGAGTTTGTACAAGGAGTGAGAAAATTAGTAATTTGAGTGGTTAATTTGAACCAGGTAGAGGGCAGGCCTCTTCCCCTGATGGACCAGCCTGCCACACAGATGTGTCTGCATTTTGCACTGACAAGCTAGATCCACAAGGGGACACTGGAGCTGTGCGCTTCTCCACACCACTTGTTACTCCAAATTAGGCAGGTTAAAAAAAATAAAAATCCTCTCCCTGCACACAAACCCCTCCAAGAATTTTGCACGTGTTATCTGTGATTAATTTTAGTTAAAAGAATAATACAAAGAATAGTGTGCGTTTCGAGTTGGAGAAAACATTGCTTCTGTCTCCCACCCCATTTTTTTTTGGAGCTGACTAATGTCCCACTCCTCTTACCATCTGTGCGTTCTCCCTGGCTGGGAAGGTCTCGGTTTGCTGCAGCTCATCTGAAAGAGCTTGCAGAGAAGTGATGGCTGTCCCAAGAGCTGTCTAGGGGAGAAGAAATGCTTCTTGGCAGCTCTGGGTGAGAAATTTACACAACTTGTAAATCAAATGGTGTCAGAAAACAGTCAGGGGGGTTGCAGGGAGGAACCAGAGCACAGGGCAGCGTTCCCTCAACCGGTGTCATTCTTTAGGTCCCTGGTTCAATTTCCAGAAGCAGCTGCTGAGACCAGGTTGTAGGTGACGGAGAGCCGCTGACAATCGGAGCAGGCATTCCGCAGGTGAGTGGACCAGCAGCCCAACCTAGGGGGCTTTTGGATGTGGGGAATATTGCCTTGGTTTCCCCGATTGTAATGCCAGGACCTCTGTCCCTGTCCTGTTGTCTGATGTTCCTTTCATACAGCAGTAGCTGTTGCGTTATGGAACTGTGGCTTTTGACTGACATATTAAGGGTGTGTTTTTAAAAAATAAATAAATAAATTTTATTAGTTTTCTTTTTTAAAGATTATTTATTACAAAACAATTTACATAGAACATAAACACAACAAAAAACGACATAAACAGACCATAGACACCGACTAAAACCTCATTTGACATTGAACATTAACATACCCCTTAACTTCTGATTCACCTCATTGTGCTTTTTATACCTTACTAGTCTATACGCACTTCATTTTTATTATTCTTTTCAGTTAATTATCAGGCGGGGATTTACTTAATAGTTTCCTTAAACTTAAATATTCAATCCAAATCTGTCAGATTTGTGTTATTACAGTACTTTTTAAGATACTCTTTAAACATTGTCCAATCTTTACTAAATTTCTAGTTAGAATTTCCTAACTTATTCTCCCAGTCATCCTTGCAAGTTCTGAATATTCTATCATCTTTGCTTGCCAACCAGTTTTTGTGGGAATTACATCACCTTTCCAGTTTTTTGCTATTAAAATCCTCGCCGCTGTGGTTGCGTACATAAAGAGGGTTCTGTGATTTGTGTGTGTGTATCAATGGACATAATGCCTAACACATTATGGGGTCGGCAAACTACAGCCCCCGGCTGGATCAGGCCCACCAGGGTTCTAAATCTGGCCCGCTGGCGCCCGGCAATTGCCCAGGCGCTGCAGAGGGAGAGAGCAGCGGGGGGGGGGGAGGGCCTTTCCCGGGAGGGGCTGCGCGCAGGCGGGCGCCGGAGGAGCCCAAGACCCTTTCCATCGCAGCAAACATCGCAGGCAGCACCTCCCTAGCATCACTCTTGCCGTTGCCGTCTCTATTTCTCCGAAAGGGGAAGGAGCAGGAGGCGGGGATCCGCACGGCTTCTCGGGTTGGGAGCTTCGCGCTGCCTATCAGAGCAGCCCCGATCCGAACTCCTGCTTGCGTGCAAGCAGGCGGGGGCAGGGAGCTCTCAGGCAGCGCGAAGCCTCCCTTCCCTGCGGAGAACTCCGATCCCGTTCCTCTTGCGTACAAGCAGGAGGAGGCGGGAATCTCTCTCCTGGGACCTTTTAAAAAGCCCCTTCCCACGTGTCCCTCAAGCTTCACCTGGCCACTCTCACCCTCATCTACTTTTTGCAGAAGGAGCTGTGCAGTTCCTTGTTGCAGCAGCTTTAAAGAAGTCCTGGTCTGTGAGATGCCACGTGCACTGCTTTCCCCTCCCACCGCCCTAGTTTTTTCCTTCCTTTTTCTGAGTGTGTAAAGGTCAGGGATGGATATGGTCAAAGGGGTCTCTGGGGGACTTGGGAGTCTGCCTCCCTTTTTGCAAGAAGGCACCTGTGCTGATGGTGGCTCAGGGGTTACTCAGCGCCAAAGTCCAGTCCCCCCCCCCCGTGTCGTTTCTCCGGAGCCGCCATCCCTCCTTCACCTCAGCGTTCATTCCCCCCCCCCCAAATATATATTCTGGCCCCCCACAAGGTCTGAGGGACAGTGGACCAGCCCTCTGCTGAAAAAGTGTGCTGACCCCTGGCCTAACAAAAAGGCTTCAGGGGTTTTTTTGAAACGAGAATTTAAAGATCTTTTTGAGTTCATTGTATATTATATCCCAAAATTCTCTTATCTTCACACAGTCCCACCACATGTGCATAAAGGTACCAACGCCTTTTTTGCATCTCCAGCAAACATCAGAGCTTTTCTTGTACATCTTGGCCAGTTTGGCCGGGGTCAGATACTATCGGTACAGCATTTTTATTACATTTTCTCTCAAATAATAACATGCGGGTGAACCTTATGTCTTCTCTCCTCCTCCACTTACCTGGCAGGGGAGATACAATGATCACAATTTTTATTAGTTTTCAATTACAATCCGATAATAGCCTCATTATGACAATACCAGTTTATAACACAATTATTAATGTCAATTGTTCAAATACAGAATTATATAATTTAGATAAAGTGCCCCCCCGCATGCTAGATTTGATGAATTGATTATACATAGTTTTCTCCCGCTCCTAATTGAATGCCCACCACAACCCTGTGAGGTAGGTTAGGCTGAGACCATGACTAGCCCAAGGGTCACCCCACGAATTTCTTTCTTTTCTTTTCTTTTCTTTTAAATGTTTTATTGAAATTAAAAAACAAACAAAAAATCATCCAGAAAGAAAAATAGTAGAAAATCTTACATCAAATCACAGTGAATTCTTCTTACATCTATAACGACTTCCTGTCACCCCATCATGCATCCACCACCTATTTAATCTAACGCACTATCCATTTTCCTTTATTGATTTTCATTGATAACTTAAAGGTAAAGGGACCCCTGACCATTAGGTCCAGTCGTGTCCGACTCTGGGGTTGCGGCGCTCATCTCGCTTTATTGGCCAAGAGCCGGCGTACAGCTTCCAGGTCATGTGGCCAGCATGACAAAGCCGCTTCTGGTGAGCCAGAGCAGCGCACGGAAACGCTGTTTACCTTCCCGCTGCAGCGGTACCTATTTATCTACTTGCACTTTGACATGCTTTCGAAGTGCTAGGTGGGCAGGAGCTGGGACCGAACTATGGGAGCTCACCCTGCCTCGGGGATTCGAACCGCCGACCTTCTGATCAACAAGCCCTAGACTCTGTGGTTTAACCCACAGTGCCACCTGGGTCCTTATTGATGACTTACTCTCCTATAAATTTCGACCATACCACAGAAGTCATTAAAGGCCTGCCATTGACGTCATATTATTACGATGTTCCTTAAGGTATTTTTTGGATGTCCCATTCTTTAATAAATGTTTGTTCAGTATGTCCTCTCAGTTTCCCTGTCATTTTTGCCAACTTGGCATATTCTAACAGTTTACTTTGCCACTCCAGTTTAGTTGGAATTTTCCCCCCTTTCCAATTTGTAGCGATTAATATTCTTGCAGCTACTGTGGCGTACAAGAATATTTCCCTCGCTTTTTTAGGTATGTCTGGACCTAATATCCCCAAGAGGAAGGCTCCCAGTTTTTTAATAAAGGAAATCTTAAACATCTTTTTGAGCTCGTTATAGATTACCTCCCCAAATTCCTTTATTTTCTTACAGTTCCACCACATGTAGCATTGTACCTTCCGCTTCTCCACATCTCCAACATTTACTTGAGGTGTTGTTATGCATTTTAGATAGTTTTGATGGTGTTAAGTACCAGCGGATTGCATCTTCATACAATTTTCTTTCAAAGCATAACGTGGTGAACTTCATATCTACCTTCCGTAGCTTTTCCCAGGCATCCATAGGAATGTTGTAACCAAAGTCTTGAGCCCATTCAGCCATTACTGATTTTTCCTCCTCCTCCTTGACTTCCCAGTCAAGGAGGAGTCAGTACATTTTAGAGAGAGTTTTCCCTTTGGAGTTGATCAGTTCTTTTTCCAGTCTGGAGGATTCCGTCACAAAGCCATTTCTTTTATCAAGTTTAAATATCTCATGGAGTTGGTGGTATTGTACCGTAACCAACCTGACAGGTATACCCTCATTTCTTCAAAGCTTTTTAGTTTCAGCTGATTTTATTCCTCTTTTAACAGTACTTTGTATGTTGGCCAATCCCTTTCATATTTTTCTTCTTCACTGCCAGTGCTTCTAGGGGATATATCCACCACTGGGTTTGGGGTTCAAGCAGACCTTTGTACTTTGCCCAAACCAAATATAGAGGCTTCCTTATAACCCATTCCGCATAGAGTAGTGAATTCTACTTCTGTTTTCGCAATAAGGCACTGCCCTGTCACTGAGGGAGATCAGCAGGGTGGTTATAATAAGGTTACCAGGGTTTTTTCAATGAATCCGCTACCCACCCACCCACCCCACCCCCCCGCAATTATTAATCAAACAAACCCTTGTGGTTTGCTTGCCAGTGACACATTTAGCATCATGTGCTGTGAGTTTCCATGCAACCTTTGCTCTTGGCTCCCCCTATTTTCTTCTCCTTGTTGAAGATGCTTCTCAGTCTGCTGTGTGATGCTGAAAACTCTGTGCCATCTTCCTTCATCTCCAGATTGCTACCTTTCACTGCCTGGAGCAAAAAAAAGCAAAGACAGAGATCCATGCTTTCTTCAAACAGAAAAGCCCCAGATGACACAACATGAGTCAGGTGGAGATCCAGCTGTTCTTCTTGCTGTTGGTTCAAGGTCGAGGGGATGGGTGGTGGTCCCTGAAATGCACCTGCTGTTCTGCTTCCTCGTTTTCCGCTTTAGCAGTTTCTCGGTAGGCACTGGATGTTCCACCTTCTGCTGTGCTCTGACAGGGACAGTCTGCTCTTAGCTTGGCGAAAAGCTAGCATGAACTAATTGAAGGATTAGAAGTGGGCAAAGTTTTCTGGAAAAAGAAGTCTCCTCCAGTGAATTAAAACTGCAACTACGTTAAGATAAACATAGATGCAGTTTTAATTCACTGGAGGAGAATTAAAATAAATTCAAGGCAGCATTTTAGATGCGGGAGCAGGAGTTGTTGGGGGGCAGGGTCTGGCACAATGGCAGCCCCATCTAAAAAAGCACAAAATGACACAGAACCACAACATGGTGCGGGCAAGCTCCCCATCAATAGGGGGAAAGGCAGCTATATCAGTCGTGACAATCCTTCCTCACAGAGACATGCTCTTTGTATCCTTTGTTCAGAACAGATGGGAGGGAGGGTGTCCGATCCTGGCATCCAGTGAAATGTGGGCATATTTGAGTGGTGTGTTTGCAAACCGTCTCTCATGTTTGTGGATTTTCAAGGAGATGTAGGCCAAGACTTGTCTTGGGTGCTCTGGGAGGTCGTGGTGAGCAGTGACGCTGGGGGGCTTATTGTTGGCTTCTGTGAGAAGAAGATGCTGGACTAGGTGGCGTTTGGGCCTGATCCAGCAGGGCTCTTTTCATGTATTTAATGTTGGAAAGGCTCCTGCGCAATAGACCCCACTATAATTAAGGATGGAGGAGAAAACTGATTCAGTTTGTATATAAAAACAAATTTACTAAATCTGCGCTTTCTGAAACAAAGTGAGAACTAAAACACAGCAATCCTTCAAAATTTGCACTTATCCAAAATTCAGTATGGAAGAATTCTCCATCCAACCAATGTTTTAAAAAAATGTGTGAGAGAAATGTGCATAGAATTGATAAATATAATTGAAAATAACATATAAAAAGTAATTATATTACAATCTGGACTTTCCACCTCAAGCTGCTTTGGGGCTTTGCCACAAGCTCTCCTTAGTTCAGTTCTCTCCCTTGGTGAAAGGTGTCCTCTCTTGAGCGTGAGATACAGAGAGACTTTGTGTAGCCCTTAACTGCTGTAAACGTCCAGAAGAGGGCTGCTGCTTAGCTTGGAACATGCTGTTTGGAAAGAATCGCTCAGTTTATCTCTGCGGTCTCAGGACGGAGAAGCCTAAAATTTACTTCAAGGCATTCACCAAAGTTAAATGTTTTTACCCATAAATTGTCCTTCTGGAAACAGACAATCAGTCCACCATTGGCTTCTGCTGCTAATCCTCTTGGTGGTTCTCCTGGAGAAACCCCATGGGGGGGACACACACCTTGTGAGTTGGGATAGAGAGCCAGTGTGGTGTAGTGGCTGGAGGGCCTGGGAGACTAGGGGTCAAGTCCCCTGCTCAGGCATGGTGCTCACGGAGTGACCTTGAGCCAGTCACTCACACTCAGCGTGAGGTGCTTGTTTTCCACTTAATCGTAAGTTGCTGAACTTTTTTGGGGGGGCGCTTTTTAGGGAGGAAAACTTCTGTGCATTACAACACCACCCCACAGCCTCCAACACGAGGCCATGAGCAGCATGAAGCCTGAAACCTCCGCTACACTGCCAGTACACTGCAAAGAGGTGACAAAACACACCAAATAGGTGGCGGAACTCAGTTCCAGTGAGTTCCGGCTGGGAAAAGGCCCTGATCATAAGAAGCTCTATGTAGTTTACAGAAAATAAACCACATATTTAAAGTATTTATGAAAGCCTGAGTGAAAAACACGTTAAAGTGAAATAATTAAAATATAAATAACATTAGCTGTTAAAAATGCACATTATAAAATAAATCAACAAACAAAAAATGCCAATTTTGCATATCTGGATAAACTGGTCTAAAGAAAAAAATTTCATCAAGTGCCGAAAGCCGTACTATACAATTAAGGCAGTGGCATAGTGCCGGTTGCTGCTGCCCAGGTGATTCTACATCTTGATGAACAGAAGTAGCTTTTGGACATGTGGATGATGCAATTGCTTGCGAGGTCATGGCTGGGGGGTCTATTTTTTGCAAGACAGACACTTTCCAAGACATGTTCTTGGCACCTTCCCAGTTTTGCCATCAAATTAACAGAGGCCTGGATTGGGTAATGCTCTAAATAGAGTACAAACCCCAATCTGATTAATTAAAATTACCATAAGTGGACTAGATCTCTCACTCGTGTGTGTGTGTGTGTGTGTGTGTGTGTGTGTGTGTTACAGCACATTTCACAATTCAATAGCAGAATATTAATTTTCATCCAGATTTCCAAGCCACAAAACCCTTGCATCTTCACATTTCAATACAGGTAGCTTTTCATTCTCATCCTTGTGACAACCTTATTAGGTAGGTTATTAATTGGCTGTTTCTCAGGCTCTGGTCCATCACTTAGACATATGTCTCTGGCCACAAGGAACAATTAGTGACCTCAAAATTCTTGTCTTCCAGTGATAATGACAATACCAGAGAGAATGTTGTCCAATGGTTACAGCAGCCTTTTGGTGCCCTCTGGGTGTTTATGGACATCAGGAGAGAGAAAAGGGAAGGGAAAGGCCTATACAATGAAAGGCTGGAAAACTGGAATGAGTGGAAGGTGTTGACCATTTTTGGTGTAGGCTGGGTGTCAGGGTTGGAATTAGACCCAGGTCAGGACAAAAGGCCCAGGGCTCCATTGTCAGTAAAGTTAACTCTTTATTCAAGGAAACGGCATACAACTCAGCAACCCTTCCCTGCAGGTCTTGCCCCTAAGGAGCAATTGTCAGGACTGAAGGTCTCTGCCTTCCACCCCCTCTAGGGCTCCTCCTCGCCTGGATGTTTCCCAAGCAGTCTCAAGTTGTGTCTGTGCACCTGTGGTCTCTGTTCTGCCCTCCTCATTTATCTGTGTGTTCTTGGAGTTGGGGAGGGAGCTTGTCACAGCAGGATAGGGAGACTCCCAGGATTCTTCAGCACCCTCTGCTTCAGCCTTGGAGTCTGACCTGCTCCCTGTCACCGGCTCTTCCTGCTCACTAAATCATGTTGCCCCTTCAGCATCCAACACCTCCTCCCAGTCATCTCCCTCTGACCTCTCCTCAATGTCTCACCACCAGTCCCCTGGCTCTGAGCCTTCCTCCTCTGGGGGTTCCCTTGGGGGTCTCAAGGTCATTGCAATAACAGCCATAGGAAAATAAAACAACACCAGAGAGGGCATTCCACAAGTGGATGTCAGGAGCAGGTCAGCAAAAATTCTCACAGCATCAGTGAAGTTAACTGGCTTTGGTTAGGGGGGCAGAACCTCAGATTTGTATTGTTTTGTATTAATTTTTATTTATTATGGGGGCAGCTGCTCCCCTGCCCCCCCAGCTATACCCATGCACCCCAGGATTGAAGTTCTCTACTCCTGGTTTAGCCCTTGCAAGCTTTTTACCAGGATTTTTCTATGGTGATTCAGCACAGCACCAATTTATAAGCAAGAAGCCTATCCGTCAGCATTTATTCATGTATGAAGAGAAGCTATTATGGTAAGCAACATGGATTTTATTAGGAAAAGGGTCTCGTTTTCTGCCTTCTACTTTTCTCTCCTTGTCTATAATTAAAATATTTTCTATTTCCCCTTCCCCCATAGCTAATCGGTGTGCAATTAATGAGAGGACTGCTGCTTTTGTTAGGATGCAATGATATTGTGGAGGATTCTTTATGTGAAATGCATGCTCTCAACCATTAACTTAGGCCGTAATTTCAGCCGAACTGGATAGATTGTTGTGGTTAATGAGTTGCTCGTTAACAATGTGCATTTGTCATCAAATACATTAGAATAATTATTTCATTGGGGAACAGTGAACAATTTATTCATTGTCCCATAATAATCATTATTATTATTGGTCTTTTCTAAAAGTGCTGTCTAGTTTTCAGGATGGATGTCCTCAAAACTGGTTGTAGTTGGGGAGGTTTCACCTCTGCACGCTGGTGAATTTAGTATGCCATGTTTACTTTGCTGGGATAAATCATGCTGGGATATTGCCCAAGTATGATCTCATTGACAATATGAATATATTACTGGTGCGGCAGATGTGAAGCTACTGATGATAGTTACCGGTAGGTCATGTATCTTGTGTCAATAGCATATTTGCTGCGCTTACAGCACTGTGTGTAGCTTTAGGAACTTGGGGGTGGGGTGGTATAAAGCTGTTTTAAGTGTGGGTTTCCTTGACAGTTACTCAGGGTTAACAACAGAGATTTGAGTAACAATTTAAAAAATCATCAGTAAACAGAAACAAACTAAGATGAATGCAATCAAAACTACGGTAAGTCCTGCTAAGAACCTAAGCAGAGCCTGCTGGATCAGGCCAATGGCCCATCTAATCCAGCTTCCTGCTCTTACAGGAAGACCAGATGCCCCAGAGGGAAAGCTGCAAGCAGGACATGTCCCCAAGAGCCCTCTCCCATCTTGTGGCTTCCAGCAACTGGTATTCAGAAGTATAACTGCTTCCAACCATGGATGCAGAGCATAGTCATCATGACCAGGAGCCATTGGTAGCTTTATCCTCTGTGAATGTATCTAATCCTCTTTTAAGGCCATCCTGCTGGAGTGAGTTCCATAGATTAACTCTGTGCGGCATGAAGACAGACTTTCTTTTGTTTGTCCTGAATCTTCCAACATTCAGCTTCATTGGCTGTCCTAGTGTTAATGTAGTGTGTTAGTGCTCTCTTTTTCTACCCATGCAAATATTGTCCACTGTCTTCTGCTCCCCCCACCACATGCCCCCATCTCTGTAGCCTGCCACTGGAATACTCTTTCTGTGTGCTGATGGCCCTGGAAGAGTAGAGTTCTAGACCATGTGCGAGACCTTTTGAGTTGAGCAGGCTTTCCAGGGTCGGGGGTCTGTGGGAGGGGCCATCAGGCTGTCCCTGCTGTCCCCCATATGCAGTGGTAATCTGGTGGTGCGGAGGGGAGTGCCTTGCATCAGAAGAGGGAAGGCAGAGTGTGCAGGGTCCCTCTTATCCATGCAGCTGAGAGATCCTCCTCCTCTCCTGGAACTTTTCCACCCCAGATGGCCATAAGGAGAACTTGTAACTAAGAACTACAGTACTTCAGAGCTACAGTTTCCAGAGGGGTAACAGTGAATCCCTTTTCACAGGGAATTTTGAGAACTGTAGTTCTGTGAGGGGGAAGGGGAGGGGCTTGTCTCACCTCCCTTAGTAAACCACAGCTCCCAGACTGCACTGGGGAAGCTGTGACTATTGCAGGTGGCATCCTAGCACTTTAAACACATGGTGTGAATGTGGCCCCAGAGCCCTACACATAGCTGAAGACATTAGAAGTTTTCCACTTCCACCTGAACTGGCTTGTTTGCATCGTGCTTCCTTGCTGGTTCCAAGGCGGATTGAGTCTGAGAAAAGCAGGTGTTCAAGGACAAAAACAAAAGCTGGAAACAAATGAATATTGTGCCCTGACTAGTCCCTCTCAGAAAGGAGAGAGAGAGAGAGAACTGCTCTTGGCTACATGAGGAACAATGTGCTCTCTGCCATTTTAGTGGTCTCCAATCTCTCTTCTCTGGGCTTGCAGAGGTTATCGTTCTTGTTTCAGAGTGATGCTCTTGCTGATGCCTGATTGGCCAGCTCATTAGCAGACCTGCTCTTGGATGGTTATCACCCACTTGGTACCCTGGGAAGCCAGCCTTTCCTCTCATCTATTATGGTTAAGGAGCAGAGAGTACAGTGCTGATTCGGGCTAATAGTATCCACAGGGATCATTGCTGTACTGATAGCTCCAAAATATCTCATTTCAATAAGACAAAGAGCCCTTTTACCCCCAGGATGCAAAAAGTGAGACCCAGTGACTCCTTGGACTGTAAATTATTTCAGCCTTTTAAGATGATGACAGCATTTCTGCTCCATCCAAAGGAGACGGTTCTTTGTTTTGGGGGTGTTGTTGTTTTTTGGGGGGGTTGATTAAGTTACAGAATGAATGCAATGGATGTGTTGAATCTATAGCATTACAACCACCACTGAATACATGCAAGCTTTTCTTTGCACTCCTAGCCTTGATATGAAGATGCCTTTGCAAGGGAGGGAAAGACAGGCAGAAACCCTTGAAAGTAATGAAATGTGTTTGTGTGTAAATATAGATCAATATCAATATAAATGTATATAGTCTTAGTGGAGCAGCCTCCACGGCATGCATAGCCAAACTCTTCCAATAGTTAGTGATCCTCTCTCCTCCTGATGCTTTATCTATCCCACAAGCCCTCCCCTGATACACTGAAGAGAAGACTGTTTTCAGGGAGGATTCCCTTTTGTTCCTATACTTATTTACTTATATATGGAAACGGTCAATGTTGCATTAGGAAAACCAGCTTGCAAGGAATGCCCACCCCCGCTCACAATAACCAGCATCCCCAGCATGCATCAACAACAACAGTCTTGTAGGGGAGTACACAAGAGTTCTCTCCTTCACGAAGCCCTCAGGCACATTGTGCATTACCTCCCTGCTTTGCTCTTTGCTATATATATAAGCCTTGATTCCTTGCATACCCCACCCATTTTTAGGACTGGCACTTTGCCAGCTCTGTAATAGGTTTCGCTTCCTAGTTAATCTCCAGGTTGGAAAGTGCAGCAAAAAATCCTGGATGCCAAAGTGATGTACTAGAAGAATAATAACATTGAGGGAGCATCACATCTGCAGAAAGCAAGCCATAAAAGTCACATGAGCCCAGGCAGCAAACTAGGTTATCCTCTGAGCTCCTTCTGCAAAAGAATTTGTGGGAGGCTAGAAATGAACTTCTGGGAGTTCCATGCAGTTTAATGGGCTGCAAGATGGCACAGGATTTATAGGACTGACAGAAAAAGGGTGAGAAGCCTGACTGGGAAGAGGAGGACAGGCACTCAGTGTAGCCTTTGGCAACCTGGTGCTCTCCAGAAGTCCCATCAGCCCCAGCCAAAGTGTCTGGAGGGCACCAGGTTGGCAAAGGCTGCATAGCAGCTGCAGATACAAATAATTCTGAGGCTTCCCAACTCCTGGGCAGTCTGGAGTTTGGGATCAAATATATTGTATGGTCCAGGATGGCCCAGCTTCACCCTTTCTCTCATAAGAACTACTTTATTTTTTTTAAATCTCCTAGTAAATACATTTATCTTTTCTGCTATGTTTAACACACATATCTATGCACGTAAATTATATTATATGCGAATTTGTGTTGTGAGGCTGTTCCCAGAGGGCTTTAAGCACCTTGTGTCACCCTTGGGCTCTGAAAGAGGCTTCTTCTCTCCATTGCTTCAATGTTATTCAGTGAAGGTCAGGGCTGCCTCTTGGCTTTCCTTTTGTTTTGTGGGAGGGGTTCAAGGACATACCCAAAGTATAGGTTGGCATAATTAAAGTGCATTAAATTGCTCTGTTGGCCTTTTTGCTGTTAGGAAAGTGAGGGGAAAATGCATTCGAAAGTTCAGAATGGATGAATGATGAATGACAAGATATATAAACACCTTGCAAGACATTATGATGAATGTGCATTGACATATGACTTGCCCATGAACTTAGACTGGAAGTTTAATGAAGTGCAGACATAGTCTAACTATGCATAAGCTTTTTCACCAGCAAATCATGTTGAATGTTCAAGAACTGGCACCAGGAGGAGTCACATATGAATGCTGCAGTGTTTTTCCATATTGCCATCAGCACTACTTTTCATTGCTGTTTGAGGCTGATTGTGGGTTCTCTCCCCCCCCCCCCGAGAGAGAGAGAGAGAGAGAGAGAGAGAGAGAGAGAGATCTGTGACACTCATATGAGTAATGGGAACCTGCTCTCTTCATTGCTCAGACTGAAAGATGCCTGTAGACGTTGATTCTACGCTGCCAAGTTTCAGCAAACTCGCTTTTCTATTTTTAAGAAACCTGTCTGAGACTCTGTGAAGCAGACTGATGCACAGTCCTTAGGTCATCTCTGGAATTATATGCTTTTCATCTGCTACCAAGCAAGAATTATATCCTGTGCCTCCAACAGAAAATGGGATGTGTGAGTGAAGTTGCCTCTCCTGCAACAGTTGAAATTCCATTTTTGATGGTCCAAGGACAGTTCCCTTTGTGAGAAATAGTTGAGGCTTGGAGGAGACAATGTCAGTGGTCCCAATTTATCATCCCCCTGAAAAACCTGGTTCTTGCCCACCTTACTGATAGTTCCCTTCATTTCACTAATAGGCTTGGGAAAGGGACTGATGGGAAGCATCTCTGTCCCTGCCCCCTTTCCTGTCCTTGAAATTGAGGGAGACAATCTGAAGAGATAAATCCCTAAGAATCCTCTCCCTTGCCCCTGCCTTTCACTGACTCTGCAGAGTGAAGCCACAGGGGGTAAGCACTCAGCAGATGGGGCATATGCGCCTGCCCTTTCCAGCACTGGGGTGGCACTGGCAGAGCAGGGCCACCCCCCCACATGATCCTTCTGATTCTGTGTGCAACATTGGACACTTCCTTCTATTATTATGTACACTGATTGGTTTCAGACAGAGGACATTCCCAGATCTACCTGTTTAGGGAAGTTTTTAATGACTGGTGTTTTAATGTATTTTTAATATTTTGTTGGAAGCCGGCCAGAGTGGCTGGGGAAACCCAGCCAGATGGATGGGGTATAAATAATAAATTGTTGTTGTTATTGTTGTTGTTATATACCTGGAGATGCTGGGGATTGAATGAGACTTCTGCATGCAACACAGGTGCTCTACCCACTGAGCCAAGGCCCTTCCCCCACACCAGCAAGAAACCCAGGACAGAAGAGCACGTGTGAGACTTGGAACAGTTGACCAGGTAGAGCAAGTGGACAAGTGAGATCTTTAGGGGCTAGAAAGCCCCCTTATGACTGCTGGAAGGATCAGCTGCTTCAGGGAACCACTCAGCTATGAGTCCCTTAAAAATATATTCTTAAACTGTATGTCTCTCAATGGACGATGCAAAGGTGTGTGCAAGCCTCTGATTTCTTTGTGGATGAGATGTTGCCTACTGTGCAAAGATATGAGTCATGTCAGTTGCTGACACACAATCTACTTGTATTTCCACCCTCTTTGCCTCTGACCTGCACCCACCATAGACATGTGGTGCCCATGGTGGGATGTGGCTCTCAGATTATAAAAGGATCCCCACCTGGGTGTGATGGGTACAGGATTAGGCTAAGACCCAGGAAGGATGGTCTCTAACCTATATACACCAAGGCTGGTGCTCTATTCAGTTGACTGTGGGAAGGCTGGGAATGGTGAAAGCAGACCCAGTCCCTGTTCTCTTCCCTTGTTCTAGCCCTGGACCAAAAGGCACACCAAGTAAGGATTAGTTTGGCACAGCCTCTTTCAGTTTCATAGTTTCATGAATTTGACACATTATCATTTTATTTATTTATTGGATGTATTTATAAACCCCTCTCATTAACTGAGAAAAAGGCTTCTGGAGTGGTTTACAACACTCATTAATGAACCATTTCTCTGCCCTCTGGTTTTACAAGCTAAAAGTCATGGCACAAAAGGAAAAAGGACTTGGAGGGGGGATGAAAAATAGACGAACTCAGGCACCAAGGCTTAGTTACAAAGTCTTTACAAGTGCTCTTTCCGTCAGCGAGTGGGGAAGCAAGCTCCCTGGAGCTTTGGGTCCCCTTGCAAATGGCAGGCTCTGTGTGATTCCCTTCAAGTTCTCCATGTGATTTATTGTCCCACAAGGGACAATATTTGCACACTGTTTGTTGATCGGGTGCTGATGCAGTACATTTCCCCACAGATGAAAATCAAACAAACATCAGTGGCCACATGCCAATTACTGTTGCCAGACTTACAGTCAAGCTGGGTGCTTTTATTGCTTGTTTCCTCCAATGATGGAGCAGATAGCCTCTGGCAATTGCCCCCTGAGCCAAGAGTCCCTCCAAGCCTAGCTAATCCATGTAGTTGCTGCCCCCAAATCCAGCTCAGGCACCCCTCCACGCACTCACCAAACCTGTGAAAGAAGGTACTGTCTGTGCATTAAGAAACTGCTCCAAGCCCTTCCTGGTGCAAATTATTAGCAAGAGAAGCATGTACAGTACTGTATAATCGGGGCATCTGACAATTTCAGGCATGTCCTGCTATCATGTTAGAGAGCAGAGGTCCTAGAATGGCAACATTCAGATAGATTCTGTTATTGACTTTGGGCACCATGGCTTCCTTTCAAAGCAGGGAGAGCATCCCGTTCTGAGTTCAGCCCTGGGCAGGGTCAACTGACACGAGCTTTGAATGGGATTCTGCAGGACACATAATGCAGGATCCACAGCAGCTGAAGGTCTGCCTTTGAAGCCTCCTGTTCTTCCGGCACTCAAATAAGAGAACTGATGGACTGATCCCACCGTCATATTTCTGAACTGCAAATGAAAAAATTTAAATGGTAAAGGAAGCACAAGTTAGTGCTCTTTTAATGGCAGCTAAAAGACTCTGACATCAATGGGGGCATTATTATTTCAGAGTCCAAGGAAGTTGGCTAAATCTTTGCCATAATTATCACTGTTGTTGTTGTTGCTGTTGTTTTATTTTGCTGTCCTTGCTACCTGGCTTATCCTGGCTCTTTTGTCCTTGCTGTTTTGCTTTCATTGTTGTTTAATTGTTTTATTGCCATTTTTATGGGACTTGCCTCTTTGGCCAGATATGGAGAAGAAAAACCAAGTAAATTTATTTATTTTACATATTTTATATCCCACCTTTTTCTCTAAGGAGCTTAAAGTGGTGTACATGGCTCCCCCCCCCACTGAATCTGCACAACAACCCTGTGAGGTAGGTTAGGATGAAAGGCAGCGACTGACTCCAAGGTCACCCAGTGAGCTTCCTTGCTGAGTGAGGATTTGAACCCTGGTGTCCCAGGTCCTAGTCTGACACTCTAACCACTGCACCACATGTGTTAGTCTTTGTTGGAGGGTTGGGATCCCCTACTGGATCATGGCCTGGTGTAAGATGTGTCGCAATAAGAGTATTTCCCACCATATAAATATATGGTAATCATATTAAGAAATGCATGTTTGAATTAAAGGTGGTCCTGGCCTTGCAAAGGCAGGGGCTATTGAACCAAAGAAGCCAATGCCATTATTCCATAGGCCTGGTGGGGAGAGAGAGAGGGTCTGCTTTGGCTACAAAATTTTGAATGCTTGGCTGCTTGAGCATCTTTGGGAAGCAACACCACAGAATGGAGCAAAGATAAATGCATTTTTTTAAAAAAACCTCTAGATATATTAAACATCCATTCGTAAAATGCTTGCTGCAAATGGAATGAGTGGCTCCTCCTGGTACCAAATTTTCATTAGCTTGAGATCAGACAGATGCAATCAAAGGTTTCTTATAATTCTTCCTCTGGGAAAGCGGGCATTGCTCCAACTGCTGACAAGCCAATTTTATCTTTTCCGAAAGTAGCACATTGGAGGGTAACTACTTACGGTCAGGACCTATGAGCAATCATATACTGAACTCTGCTGCTAGGTTTGTTTATGACCTTGGCTGCATTACTTCTGCAGTCGCTCCCTGATTCTATTCAAAGGGGTTTTTGTGAAAGGGACAGAGTTGAAATAGTATTCTAACACTTGACATACTTTATCAGAGAGAGCGAGTGAAAATTGTGGAGTTGGAAGTGACCCTGAGGGTCATCTAGTCCAACCCCCTGCAATGCAGGACTATGCAGCTGCCTCATATGGGGATTGAACCTGCAACCTTGATAGAATAGAATAGAATAGAATAGAATAGAATAGAATAGAATAGAATATTTTATTGTCATTGTCCCCTTCGGGGACAACGAAATTACTTGGCTGCTCCATCCACCCAGATAGGGCACTCCACTCAAAAACAAAACAACTACAAAAACACTGATTAAAACCATACACACTGATTAAAATATAACTGGTAAGAGTAGATGACTTCAAAGTCCAGGCTTCCCATTCAAGGCCGCGATTGCTCTGGAGAAGAAGCTGTTTCTAAGACGGCTTGTTCTTGTTGTCATCGTCCTGTATCTCCGTCCCGATGGCAAAAGTTCAAATAGACAGTGACCAGGATGCGATGGATCTTTCACTATGTCCAGTGCCTTTCTGTGGCACCTCATGGCATAAATCTGCTCTAAGGTGGAGAGCGAGCAGCCAACAATGCTCTCTGCTGCCTTAACAACTCTGTCCAACCCCATCCTGTCCTTGGTAGTACAGCTTCCGTACCACACACATAAGCCATAAGTGAGATCGTTCTCAATAGCACAGTGATAGAAGGCAAGCAGCAGCTTTTGTGGAAGATGGTTTTATCAGCACCATGCTCTAACCAACTAGAACAATCCCTAGGGGCTGTAGGAAGATCCTATGCAATGGCACATGACCTCCATATTACAATGGTGATATACAATTGGTGGGTTTGGGTTCTTAGATTCAGTTCTCATGGCCACGTTTTGGCAAAGGCCATCGCTCTGTGGTCGAGCATCTGAGCATCTGTTCTGCATGCAGGAGGTGCCAGCCTTGCCCAATCCCTGGCATCTCCAGGTCAAGGCTGGGAGGAGAGTTCCCTGCCTGAAACTCTGGAGAGCTGCATGCAGTAAATATTGTAGACAATGCTGAGTTAGATGGACTCATGGTCTGATTCATAGAAGGAAACTTTCTGTGTTTCATTTCCAATCACCAAAACAAGCAATTTGCTAGACTAACAGCCTGACCCTATGCTTAATTACTTGAAAGTAATTTATGTATTATTTGACTATTGCATTTATATCCACCTTTTCCTCCAAGCTCAAGGTGGCATCCATGGTTCTCACCCACCACATTTTATCCTCACAACCACCCTGTGAGGTATAGCCTGAGGGGCAGAGACTGGCCCAAGGTCACCCAGTGAGCTTCAGAGGTCCCCTCCCCTCCTGTGCTTACTTGATTTCTCATTATTTCCTCCCTGGTCTCTCCCCCCACCCATCCTCTGACTTTTATTCCCTTTGCTATCTCCATTTGAATTTGGAGTCTGATATCCTCCCATGGTGACATTCCCCCCCCCCCCAGTTCTTGCATTCCCTGTTCCAAACACATGAAGTCGTTTTGCTCTCACAACACACCAAATATTCCATTTGATTCCTCATTTTAAATTTTTTATCTAGACATTTGTCAGACTTGTTTCTACCAAAAAATATTGAGCTAAGAATATTAGTGCCGAAATTTGTAACCTAAGCAGATTTGCTACTGAAGACCCTTGTTCATCAGTTCTATATTTAAAAATCTCATCCAGGCATTCCCTAAGTTTTACTTTTTCTTAATTCTGTCAGCTATTACTGCTTCTAGCTATGAGTCTTAAAACATGTTGGGTTGTTTTTACTCTTGTTTTTAAATGCTTTGTTTCTGTAAGTCGCTGTGAGGTTACAATTCTGAAAAAGTGACTAATAATAAATATGAATAATAACAAAAACTTGCAAGTAACTGGGGATGGGAGCGGCTTTTTTCTGAGCACTGCACTGGACTCTTTCCTGTAAAACACACAGAATCAAGTATTTCCCTTTCAACAGGAAAAAATGAACTTTGGCACGATTGGGAGTTTTATTTCTGCCCACTTTCTCAAAGCTGAGAACTTAGTAAGGATTGGGTTCTCTTCTTATCCTCCATCTTTACAGATGGCATTTTTTGTATGCTACGTGTGTAACTGAGTCATCAGAAAGCACAAGTAGAAGCAGGAGCAATGTCACCTTGCCTTGGACAGCAGCTATATAGCCAGAGGGCTTAAAAGTACAGTGTCTAAGAAAGTGAGCTGGTGACTCATGAAAGTTATCTCTCTCTCCCTATAAGATGCTGGAGATCTGCAGCCAAAGATCTGGCTATTTCAAAATGATACAGTATGTGAATTTCGGCCTTCCTCAGGGGAACCTTGGAAGATGACTTAGGCCATCAGAAGAATGGTCCATCTTGCTCAGAATTGTGAGGGGGCAACATCTGGCCAGGGAGCCTGGCAGGACCTAAATTAGCACAATGCTGTCATCCCCCCCCCCCCGCCGCCCACCTGCCTTATGCCTGAGGTGATATATGAAGTCAGGCTATGGAGCAAGAAGGGTTTGCAGAGTACCTGAAAAGCCCTGTGTCTTTCTGTGTGTGGTTTGATT
The DNA here is from genome assembly GCA_034641385.1 of Darevskia mixta. Taxonomy (NCBI): domain Eukaryota; kingdom Metazoa; phylum Chordata; class Lepidosauria; order Squamata; family Lacertidae; genus Darevskia; species Darevskia mixta. The sequence continues at coordinate 3,926,993 of JAWWNH010000073.1, read as the reverse complement.
TCAAACCACTTTGGCAAAGGGCGTGGGGTTTGCAAATACCACCCACCGGCTGATCCGTGTAGTTAGGCTCTCAGCAGAATGTGCCTATTTCTACAGTTCAGTAGGCTGCTTTACTAAGGAGGAGGTCTGGGCATGCTCAGAATGGAAGAATAATTCTAATTGGCTTGCAAAATTGCCAGGGCTTCAGAGTCAAAAGCCCAAACAATTTGGGAGTGGGTTGGCCGGATTACCTATAAGGATGCAAATGAATATATATAGATTTAAGCTAAAGTGTCTGGGGCTGCCCTAGCAGTTGCTATATGAATATGGTTTTCTGCCTGGAGATGTTTGGGTTTGGGAATAGTTTGGGATTGGGATTGGGATTGGGATTGGCTGAGCATTGAAAAAAGCTGATTGGCCAGAGAATGTGGGATTGGCAGAAGTGGATGTAGCAGTTCAAGTGGAAGGTCAGGGAGTGTGCAGGTAACAGGAAATCGTCTTGTTTTCTTTCTTATTTTGGAGAAAACTTTTAACCCCTCTCACATTTAAACTCCATACCCAAGTGACCAGCCTCCCATTGGCAGCAACTGTATTGTAGCCATGCCAGTTTCCCACATTTTTGTGGGGATGTTGTGACACTGAACATGTTTTTTTATGGGAAGGAGAAGGACCATAGCTCCAAGTAGGCAAAGCCTTCACTGGCTGCTGGAGGAAGCAAACAAATAATGGCTGATTTTTTAGAAAACCCAACAGTTACTTAGTTGCATCTCCAACACAGAAGTTGGAGGTACTGAAGTATGTATGCATGGCAGCGTTTTCCGAACCGCATCGCAGGAACCTTCGGAGCAGCTCATGGAGACCAGCGATGGTGGAGAGCTTGTTGGTCACCACTGTGGATCTTCTCTGGCAAGGACAGGTGTAGGTTATCTTCTTATTTTTATAATATTTTTTACTGGTTTTACACACTTTTATACATGTTAACTTTAATCATTTCAAACATTAAAATAAAAGGTTATTTTGAACCTTCAGACCTCTTTCCCTCCCTCCATGGGTTCCATATTTAAGATTAATGTTTTTGCATCTTTTACCATTATTCATCTGTTATATATCCAGTTACCATACTTAATTCCACATTACAAGTGTCATTACATTACATCGCTGCCAATGATTTTAGGTTTTACCGTAGGTTTAGGAAGCTGCCTTACATCAAGACAGGCCATCCGGACACGTACTGGCAGCGTCTCTCCAGAACTTCGGGCAGGAGACTCTTCCCAGCCCTGCCGGGCCTCGAACCCAAGTCCCCCTGCGCCCGTCCGCACACAAGCACAAACCGCTTCCTGAGGGCGCTGCTCCCCCCCCCCCAGCCCCCTTGGCGCACGTGGGAAGCCAACACGCCTCGAAATGTCCAATTTCCCCTTTCCCATGGAGCTGGAAGGGGGGGGGGAGAACAAGGAGGGAGAGCGGAGGGGCGGGGGCGGGGCGTCCTCGTCTCTCTCCACGCCCCCCCCCCATTCCCGCGGCTCCCTCCGCAGCGCTGCAGCCCGTGCGGAGCCTCCTCGGCCGCCCCCTCCCTGCCCCGGAGCTGCGGCTGGCCAGGGGCGGAGGGAGGCGCCTCACGCCTGGCTGGCCTTGGGTCAGGCCGGTGGCTGGAGCGGGGCGCGGAGCGGGCGGTGGAGGGAGCTGTGCCGCTGCAGCACCTGCCCGCTGGCGCGGAGGATCAGCGGCGCCCGGAGCGGGAAGGAGGCGCTAGAGGCGGAGGCGGCGCCAGCCAGAGCGCTTGCTGCGGCGGCGGCGAGGCAGCCCGGCTGAGCGGAGCCCCAACCGGCCATGCCGCCTGCAGAATGGCTCCGGCCGCGGCCGAGCGCGCGCTGAGCGCGGCGGCCATGGGCGAGGGCGGCGGGCTGCGGCGACGAGGGGGGCGCGGGCCCCGCGGCTCCCCCGCGCGCTGTCCTCCCTGCCGGCGTCGTCGCGGGCTGGGATGAGCCGCCCTTGAGAGCGCCGCCGCTGCCGGAGAGGCGCCCGCCCGCCGGGCCGGGGAGATGCCGCTGGCCGGGCGAAGCAGCAGCGCCGCCGCCGCCGCCCCCTTGAGGATGATGCCCGTCGGGGGGCCGCGCTCGCTCAGCCCCGCCGCGCTGTCGCGCAGCCTCTCCCGCCTGCGCGAGTACCGCACCCGCTCGCGGATCATGCTGGCCCTCGGCGTCACCCAGATGGTCCTCGGCTGCCTCATCGTGGCCGTCAGCTTCGCCGCCCTGGCGCTCACCACCTCGGCCCGCGTCCGCCACTCGTGCCCCTTCTGGGCCGGCTTCTCGGTAAGGCACAGTTTTCCGCCGCCCGGCAGGGCCTTTCTCCGCGGTGGGGCGGGCGGGATGCACCTGAGGCCAGGCCGAGAAAGTTGGTTTGCCCCTCGGGGTTTGCGGAAGGAGGACGGGCGAGTTGCCTTCGGGTCCTGCTGGCGCGCTTCTCTCTTAGGAGGACGCTGCCGCCGAGAGTAGTAGAGCCTCCAGGTTCCGGAGCAGTCTACCTCTGAGGATGGAATGCCAGGGACAAGCGACACGGGGAGGGATGTTCATCTTCCTTCTGGAAGGTGGGTCCTTGGTTTGACCTAGGAAGGCTGATCCGGTATTCTTAGACGGGTCTCCCAGCCATGCTTTGCCATAGGAGGTATGGAGGAGCTCCTGCATTCAGGCGCAGTATATCAGTGAACATCAGGTGTTGGGGAGGCAACAGGAGGGCATTGGCTACATCCCTGTTTCTGGGCTCCTTGGTGGCATCTAGTTGATCACCATGGGAAGCAGGATGTTTCACTAGGTTGATCTTTAGTCTAATACAGAAAGCATTTCTTAGGTGAGACTGCTTAGGGCAGTTTTCTCAGCCCTTTTAAACCTGTGCCCTAACACCCCCCCCCCCCACATATGCTTCAAATCTGGCTCTCCTAATGATTTTGTTGAATTTCCAAATGGATTGGAATTTTGTGGTGTTTATTTTTTAATTTTAGATTGCACTTTTTTATTTAAAAAAGTGCTCTCACATTCACCCTGAGATCTTCATATCCTACCCCCTGTGAGGGTGGGGTGTGCCCCCTTGTTGAGAAACACAGTCTGAGGGGATGCCAGCTAGAGACCTCTGGGTCCCACTAGGTGCTTCTCCTGCTGCCGCCTTCTGAAGGAGGGGTCAGGGTAACTTGATTCAAAATGTATTCTCTGAACTTGGTTTTGCACCCACTTTGTACTGCATCCTGGGCAAGGGCACTGGGATAATTAGGTAGCAGCAATATTACACCTCTCCTCAGAAGTTCATTTAATTTAAGGTTACCAGACGTCCCCGTTTCCCAGGGACAGTCCCTGGATTTACAAATCAGTCCGCATACAAAATCCATTGAAGTTGAAAAGTGTCCCCGGATTCATTGAAAAAAATCTTATTTAATTTGACAAAGACCTTGCATTTACAGAATTCATAGCATAAAACAACGTAGACGTTAACTTCACTGAAATGAATCATTGTTTTATTTTCATGCATTGGACTGAGGTGTTACCTTCTCTTTGTTCTGCTCTGTTTTCCTGGAGTATCATTTATTTAAGAACTAGGAAGAGTCAAGCTCTTCAACAGAGTAAAATCCTTGCTAGCCTGGAGATAAAAAGATTGTGAGCACATTTCCGGCATATAAGACGACTGGGCATATAAGACGACCCCCAACTTTCCCAGTTAAAATATAGAGTTTGGGATATACTCGCCGTATAAGAAATACGACCCGGCGTATAAGACGACCCCCGACTTTTGAGAAGATTCTCCTGGGTTAAAAAGTAGTCTTATACGCAGGAAAATACTGTATTGTGAGTGCCTCCCAGCCTGGGCTCCCCCAGCTGAAGGTCCTGCCCTGAGAGAAAGAGGTGAGGTGTCTGTCTGTGCATCCCAATTCAGCTGAAAGGACTTTTGAAGCACCTTTAATAGATGGGCTTAAGTCCAAAGGAGTCAGTTTAACTAAATGGGGCTGTTACACTGGAGGAGGAGCTCCAGATTTGACCAGTGTTAGGGGACCAAGCCATTGTAAGGGTATTTTGTGAGTGGTCACTGTGCTTATTTTACATACAGAGCAGTTTTACATGAATTGCTTGGTTTTTTGCATTTCATTGCTGTCTAACTCCCATCTTTTACAATTCTTCTACACCCCTGTATGTATTTTTATTGATTATTGCATTAAAATCCCACCTTCTTTTGCCTAAGGAGCTCAAGGTAGCATACATGGGTCTCTTCCTCCTCCTCATTTAATTCCCACAACAACCTTGTGAGGTAGGACAGGCTGAGAGGCAGCGACTGACTCCAATGTCACCCTGTGAGCTTCGTGACCAAGTGGTAATTTGAACCCTGGTCTCCCATGTCCTAGTCTGCCACTCTAACCACTGCACCACACTGGCTGCATGCCTGTCCACGTAAAGCTTATGCCATCATAACTGTTAGCCTGCAATCCAAATGGCATGTACCTGAGTGTGAGCCCCATTGACTCAAACAGGACTTCTAAGTAGACATGGTTAGGACTGTTAATTTTTTAAAATTTATTTTTTAATGCAAATTTGTTGCAGAAAGGTACCACAAGAGTCTTTGTCATTTTTGCTGCAAAGCAGGTCAAACAGTTACACCACTAGAGAGAATGAAATGGACTGAAGAGGTTTGCAGAATAAAATGCCCAGAGTGAATGGTTTGGCCTCTGAGCCTAAGCATGACTTGAGTTGCAATTTCTACTGCTGAGGATCATATTTTTTATTAATCGGTTAAGAAATTGCCCAAGAGAAGCATATATTCACTACTGCTTTGCTTTCATGCTCTTTTCAGCAAACAGAAGACAACTTTGAAAAAATGAAGCTAGATCACTCAGTATTTGTAGGATTCCTTAAAAGGACCATCTCTTAGCTTGCTTGGTGTTCATCCAGTCTGTTTTTACAAGTTTCCTAATGGCAAAGCCCTGAGTATGTGCTTCATTTCATTACCTAAATATCGCAAATATTAGAGAGGACTTGTGCTGTTTTATTTATTTTTCATCCAGTGAAGGTGCAGAGAGGGTATCGCTAGGGAAATCAAAATGTATATATGATGGAGTTAATGTTGGAAGGAAAAATGACTTTATTTGCAAATCAGGTTTTGCTCTCATTCTGATCTCCCTCCCGCTATGGATTCCATTTCTGTCTCTTGCTTTCTTCCTTGTCCCCATGCACCTTTCTGTGTTCATTGCAGAGTAATGGATTGAATAATCAAGTTCCATTCTGGAGCCTTCAGTGCTGCAAAAACATGGGCATGCCTGAAGGCAGGCTGGGGCCCAGAAGTTTGACTCAGAACTTCGACCCATCAGCACCCACTTAAACTGGCATAATTGAGTTGGAAACTGGTTTACACCTTGACCTTTGGGAAGTTGCCATCCTGTGAGGGTTGGGGCAGCAGTGTGGCAAAGAGACTGAACTCTTGACCCAGAAAGTCCCCAATTTCAGCCTCAGCACCCCCTCCCAATCTGCAATATGGGGGTTGGGGAAAATAATACTAAGCAATCTTACAAGGTTTACAGCTAGGTAGTGTCCCAGTGAACCACAGTTAACCTTAACTATGGTTTAAAGTGTCACATTCACAATCTGAATGTGAGTCAACAGTGTGATGCAGCAGCCAAAAAAGCTAGTGGGTCTAGAAGTCTAGTGTCCAGATCAAGGGGAGTCACAGTCCCACTCTCTTCTGCCTTGGTCAGACCACACCTGGGATACTGTGTCCAATTCTGGACACCACAATTTAAGAAAGATGTTGACAAGCTGGAACGTGTGCAGAGGAGGGAGACCAAGATGATCAAGGGTCTGGAAACTAAGCCTTATGAGGAGTGCTTGAAGGAGCTGGGTATGTTTAGCCTGGAAAAGAGGAGGCTGAGAGGAGATACAATAGCCATCTTCAGATATCTCAAGGGCTGCCACATGGAAGAGGGAACAAGCTTGTTTTCTCCTGCTCTGGAAGGTAGGACCCAAACCAATGGCTTCAAGTTACAAGAAATGAGATTCTGACTAAACACCAGGAATAATTTTCTGACGGTAAGAGCTGTTTGACAGTGGAACAGTCTCCCTGGAAAGGTGGTGGACTCTCCTTCCTTGGATGTTTTTAAGCAGAGCTTGGATGACCATCTGTAATGGATGCTTTTGCTGAGATTCCGGCATTCCAGGGAGTTGGACCAGATGACCCTTGGGGTCCCTTCTATGCTCTTCCTAGCCTTGCTGCCCACGCAAATGGGGACTAGAGGGTTGTGCCAAAGGTTTTGTGGAATTGATGAGTCTTGTAAGACACCATCTTGATCTGAAGAAAATCGCAGGGGCCACCAAGTTACAATCATTAGGATTAATATTATTATTGCATTTGTATCTCACCTTTTTCTCAAAGGTGGCACAGGTTGTTCTCCCGCCTCCTCATTTAATCCTCACAACAACCCTGCACAGGAGGTTAGGCTGAGATGCAATGACTGGCCCACGGTGAGCTTCATGGCCGAGTGAGGATTTGAGCCTAGGTCTTTCCCAGGTCCTAGTCCAGCACTCTAAGCCCCTGCGCCAAACTGGCTTCTGAGAACAGAGGGCAGGAGCAGATTGTATCTCTAAAAGTAGGTTGAAAGGGTGGAGGGAAGTGATTGTTCCACTTAAAATAGACAAGTCTGCTCTGTCTGTGTGTTCTGATCAACATTCAAGGTTACTTTCATGCTTATATGTGTTTGTGAACTTGCCACAAGTTGCTTATCTCAGAAGTACTTCAGCTCTAGCAAGGTGGGTCTGCCTTTCACTTAGCAACTCAGTTATTGCACAGCTGATTTTGCTTAATCTGATTGCTCTCATCATGAGCAACCTTTCAGGCAACTCATGCAAGGGATGGGGGTGGCCAGAGGCAAAGGTGAATGAGCAATGCAGCATTGCTATTTTCCTTGAAGCTTGAATTTGTTTTATTCTCACTGAAAAAAATGGCAGCTAGGCATTCTGTTGCGGCAACCAAAACCTATGTTTGGCGATTAGCTTATATACTGAGTTTCTAATCCTGGGTGCATTGCAGCCATGCAGAACTAAGGAGTTTCCCAACAGCCACCTCCCCACATGTCTCCCCACCCAGGCTAGCAACAGGCATGGGTTATTTATATTTCAATACTAGGCTCACCAACCTCTTGCCCAGCCTATTCTTCCTCTATAGCTCTGCCCCGCATCCTCTCACAGCTCCTTCAAGCCCCCAGAGCAGGGTCAACGATGGAGTTGGCATGAGCACGTGGGAAAGCCTTGAGGGATGAATAGGGAGGCCTCAAGCGCTGTGCTTGGCCCCTGAGTGTGTGGTCCCCCACGCCTTCAGTCGCAACTCCTTCAGAGCAAATCTGAACAAACAATTCCCTCCATAATGCAAATGAAGACCAACACTTAGAGTAGAAATTCATCACCCACAAAGATAAAACTAAGGTGCACATATGGAAGCTCTAAAAATAAGCACATCCTTCCAAATGGCTTATCTCCAGTAAGGCTTCAGCAGCGCTTTATCTATGAAGAAAACTGGGTCCAATTCAAGCCTTGAGAGTTGTGCTCTGTTTGGGGGGTCCTGATGTTTAGGTAGTTTCTGGAAGTCAACTGGATCTGTTCCTGGAGGCAGATTTGCCGCCTCTTCTCTCCCTGCATGTCTCCCACAGACTGAGCCTGGGAGGAGAGCAGGGGCTGGTGCAGGTTGATTTAAAGACTGGCTCTGGTGCGCTGTGGGTGGTGCTCTGGTCAAGGAATGGCTGGCCGTAAAGAGACTCTGCGCCTACTTTCCCAGTCAGCTTGTAAATTACACACATTGTCAAGTCCTCCTGATTTTTATGGGCAGCTGTGGTGGAAATAAGAGAATTATGTCCATGTTGTGCTTTGGGTGGCTGTTCCACCGAGAGTTTTTGTTGCTCTTTTGTCCAGTGGGTAAACTGGGCTGTGGAATCAGAGCATTTTCCATTTGACTTAATTTTAACCATCTGGTCCCTCTTCTGACCTCTTCTCTGTGACCAGGCTCATGAGATACGGTATGTAAAACCACTTTAAGCAGAAAGGCAAACAGTTGCCCTGAAGCTGGCGCTCTCAGTTATTTCCTGACCTGGTAATAATCAGGGCTATGTGCATAGGCCATGGCAACATGGACTGAGGAAAAATACATCTTTATGTGAATCTCAGCTTTTGTTTAACAAAAAGAAGGGTGTGCGTTTAGCCCTCATGGATGCAGATATGTACTTGAAAGGCTCTTGGGATCAGGGGCGTACAAAGTGGGGGGCGGAGGGCGCGCACAGCCAGTATGGGCACCGCTCGCGTGGCCGCTGTACGGGATGCCGCACGTGCGCCACCAGGAGGTTTGCCCCACCCCTCGGGGTCCTGCCCCAGGTGCCGGAGAGAGTTCCTCCACCACTGCTTGGGATTTCAACATGCAGACGGAAATGAACAGGGTCTCCCATAGGTTGGTCCAGGAGTTCAATGACCTGTCTCTCCTCCTGACTATCAGAACCAGAATAAATGGTGCTGGCAGTAAACCAGCACAGACTGAAGTATGCAGAATGCTAATTTTTGCATAAATCAAGTAGGAGAGTCTTGCTTGTAGCTGATTGTGCAGAGGGTATTTAACTCTGATAAGTAACTTCCCAACTACATGTGGTCACCTCAGAGTGCCTCCTAAAAAATAATGTCATTTCCTTTTCCTGGTACAGCAGTCTTTTGCAGGCCCTGCCCACTGATGAGGCAGGGGGAGGTACCCGCCTCTGAGTGGTGGAAGCCCAAGAGGGGGCACTTGCCTCACCTCTGCTGCCCACCAGCAGCAGAGAAGTGCCGTCGGCAGCAGTTTTCGGGAAGATATCGCCAGAATCTTGCGAGATTTCATAGAACACATGAAATCTTGTAAGACTTTGGCAAGATCTCACCAGAAACTACTGGTGCTCCGCTAGGATTGTCCAAGCAACAAACTAGTTTAAAATACAGTGGTACCCCGGGTTACGTACCTGATCCGTTCCGGGGTGCCATTCGCACCCCAAACAGTGTGCAACCCGGGCATCCATTTTGCGCATGCGAGAAAGCACGAGATCGCGCTTCTGCGAATGCGCAGAACGCTTCTGCACACGCATGGACCATGCGGACATGCGCAGAAGCGTCTGTGCGGCGAAATCCACTTCCGGGTTTGCGAAGTACGCAACCCGAATGTACGCAACACGGAGTGTATGCAACACGAGGTACGACTGTACTTGTGAAAATACATCACAACATATTTAAAACTGGCAGTTAAAATATAATTTACCCTGGCAGCAGTCCAGTGGCTAGCCTCATCTGCACCTCAGTTTCTAAAGGCCTGTCTGAACAGGAATGTCTTAGACTGGTGGCAGAAAGATAGCAGAGGAGAGAGCCAGTCTCAGCTCTCTTGGGAGGGAATCTCACAATATGGGGGCAGCCACAGAAAAGGCTGTTTCTTATATCACTGCCAACTGTGCCTCTGATATGGAGGCGACAGAGTGGAGGTACTCACCTGAGGATCTTAGCACCTGGCCAGGTTCGTATGGGAAGATACAATCTTTCAGGTAGACTGGCTGCTTGCTGCTTGATCCTACATGTCTTCACTCACAAGTAAATGCCATAGAGCTCTCGTTACTATTTATTAATGTATATACCACATAATCACCGGTGGCTTCTATGCAGTTGACAAATGTAAGGCCTATTACGAAAAACACACATAATTAAAGTGTACAATAAAACTGTTTAATCAAAATATTGAAATAAACACCCAGAATTAAAATGTACAATCAAACAAGCCTTTTAAAACAGCACAACAATAATAAGGAGTTAAAGCAGCAAATGAAAAATGGGATGTTTAAGTCAGTTCAGTTCAGTTCAGTTCTTTATTCGACCGTCAGTCAGAAAAGATACATTTCCATACAAAATTAAAACATCTAAAACGTCTAAAAGAACTTTGGAATAAAACACAGCCAACAATAAAATGAAGCTATACCGATAAACCCATATCGATGCTGAATGTTTAAGTCGGGAAACAGGTGTGTCTTCAAGAGCTGGCGGAATGCCAATATTGATGGGGGCCTCTCATATTTCAGCAGGAGAAGCATTCCACAGCACTGGTGCCACCAGTGAAAAAGCCCACCTAGGTATTACAACAAGCCGATGATCATTGTGTTCGGTAGACCTCCCATCCAGGTTAGCATCTATTGCATTGCAGTCTTAATCCCTGAGATGCTTGCTAATTAGGTTTTATATCTGTTTTCTTTATATACATCAGGCTGTTGGCAGGAGACAAATACTGGAGGCTACATCTTTCTAGCTAGCACCAGATGGACCAGTCTAAATTTGGAACTTTGTTAGCATGTGTTGAATTCTGAAATTTTGAAAGTCTCCGGAGCTGTCAGTACTGTTTTGTTCTCCCTGTTTCAGGGGCAGCTTGCTGTTCGATCAGTTGCCTTTGGGAAAGAGGGTGCTGGAGCCTTAAGTTTCCAGACGGTGCTTATCCATTAGGCAGCATCAGTCCCCCAGAACCCAACAGCCCTTGTGGCTCTCTGGAGCTGTCTCTTACTAGTCACATGCCAAATTCAGTCTCTCTCTCACTGTTTTCCTTAGGTCTTACCCAGGTAGATGCATACAAGTTTTACCAGCTTGGGTTGGTAAGACATTTACGGCCATTCCTAGATCAGGATAGTTTGATCACAGTTGTCCATGCATTGGTAACCTCATGGTTGGATTACTGCAATGCACTCTATGTGGGGCTACCCTTAGGCTGGCCAAGAGACTGCAGCTGGTGCAGAATGTGGTGGCTAGGCTGCTTGTGGGGGAAACCACACCCAGCACATAAGAGTTTGCTGGCAGGATTTGCATTGGCTGCCAATTTGCTACCAGGCCAAGTTCAGGATGTTGGTACTAACATGCAGTATGTCACTATGCACATCAGGACCAGGTTATTAGAGAGACTACCTTATCCCTTATCATGCTCCCAGTCTGCAAAAACGTTTCTCCTGCAAGTTCCAAAGATCTCAGAAGTCTACTCCATAGTAACTTGGAGAAGGGATTCTATTGTGGATGCTCCTGTTCTGTGGAGCAGTATCTCTGTCAAGAAACCTTATCTGAACTTTTCTCTTCCAACAGGTTTTCCCAGCTAGATAAATGGACCTTTCACTATGAGTGTCCACTTGTTAGGGTTTTAAATGAATTATTTGTATTTGTGTGTTTAACTTTTTAATTATCCCATGTGTTAATCACCTTGAGACAGTGGTTTAGAAGGCGATTAATAAATTAGTTGTAGTAGTAATAATAATAATATAACATGTTGTGTATTCTAGTGGCTATCAGCCATAGAGGCCATTAAGCAAACCCCTTTGGCTAATAAAATGGAGCAGGTTCTTGAGAGATCATTTTGCATGTATCCAAAAGGTGTGCTCCCAACACCAGTATTTCTTAGGGAGAGGAAGGTATGCTGTGTGACTGCAGAAATATGACCAGGCGAGTGAGATATTTCTGGGCTGCAGCAAAGCTCATTAACGGGTTCAAGAATATTACTTTGGATGATTTTTGAGTGTTGATATGTAATCAACACACCCAGAGAACAAAGTGGATGGGCGGTAGAGGAGAAGTATAAATGAATGCATTCAAAATAAATACAGTAAGCAAACAAACTTGCACACATCATGGAAAGTGGCTTTTTCAGTCCCATATTGCAACAATTTGTATTCATTTCAAGACTGAGAATTGTTCCTGTTTCTCCCAGCTCCTCCAATCTGCAATGTTAAATGGCTTGTTCAGCTGGGCTTGGCATGATGGATCCTTGATCTCTCTGCTGCATTTTGCTGATTATTCTGATCTGCCTGTCTGTGCTGGGTGTCGAGATTATGATGCTCGCTTGGGCAGCTGCTGTGTCAGCAGTTCTGTTCCTCTACCACTGGAACATTTCAGTCTCTACTGAGATATGTGTGTGGTACTTTGTATTACTGCAGTACACTCTCTGTGGGGTTTCTGTTGTGCTTGATCTGGAAGCAGCAGTTAGTGCAAAATGCAGCAGCCCTGCTCAGCGATCTGTACCGGTTGCCCATCTGCTACCAGGCCAAGTTCAAGGTGTTGCTATTGGTTTATAAAGTCCTGAACAGTTCTGGTGGCTGGTGTAAGGATAAAGGGTGTGTGTGTGTGTGTGTGTGTGTGTGTGTGTGTGTGTTGTTTATGCCACCCTGGTGTCCTTGGAGGAAAGTGTAACAGGACAAAATGGCCATTAATAAGCAAATTATCCTTCAGGGATCTCCGGATGGCAATGGCATTTTTATCCTTGCAACTAACCCTGTGATATAGGCCAGGACACAAGGGTGCCAACTTAAATAAAATATTGGGGGGTGGGGGTGGCCCAGGTAAGCCAGGCCCCACATAATTGATCACATGACATGACACACCCACCCCATTTGAATGGCAATGCCCATCAACTTTGGGGGGCCAGGCCTCCTCAAATACTTTATGGGGAGTGGGGCAAAGACCCCTCAGCCCCTTGGAGTTGGCTCCTATGCCAAGTCGGGAGAAGATGTCTCGCCCAGGAATGCCCAGGCCAAGCAGAATCTGCGATTTTGTCATCTTAGTCTGATATGTTGTTCTTTTGCCTTAAGGAAGTGGCTGGGCCGCTGTGGAGACTTGTTAGATTCAGTCAGCTGGAAGAGATTCAGAGCCAACCTGTTGCATCTCGCAAGGTGTTCAGTCTCTAAGCCAGACTGTGCAATCGCTGTGCAGGAGAGGTCTCTGTGCTTTGGGGCATCGCCATTATTTCTGTCCCTGCTCGTTTCCATCTTAATGGGTCCCCCCCCCCTTCCATTAGGAATGCTCGTAATGGACATCCGTTCAGCCGGTTGCAAACCTCTTGCCCATTACTTGAGATGAATAATGTATTAAATGCAGCCTTGCAGCCACTTACTTCATGGCCGTGACACACTGACTTGGAGTGAGCGGCTCAAAGGTTGCAGCCAATCTCCTGTGGCTCAGGAGATGCATTTTAGCCCTTCCTAAAGTGGAAGTGTGTTAGCACTGGTGCAAAGGTACATTTTGAGCTGGCAATGTATTATGAAGCACAGCCTTCAAAACTCCAGGAGGCGCTATAATTGGGAGCCCTCTGGTGAGTGGCTGGCTGGCTGCCTTCCCTTTTGGTTCCCTTTCTCCTCCGATGGCAGAACAGTCCCACTTGCAGCCTCGGTGCCTCAACCTGATGCAGGAATTGTGGCTGGGCTGCTTCTCCCTTCTCCCTCTGTCTAGGGAGGACTTGCCTGCCTCCAAGAGGAGGAATCTGTAGGGCACATGGCACATACCTATCAGTCTCCTTGACTGCTCCTTCGCCCGATCTCTACCCCCTCTACATAGTTCCATGTTTCCGACATTGTGATATATGACTAAATCACAATGTTTAGCTGGTGATATATCGCGATGTTGGAAACCAGATATCACCCAGCCCTAAGTGAAATGGTCAGCAGGTTGGACTTTGCCTGTGGAAACGTGGATTCACATCCTGGAAGTTCCCTGAGTGACCTTGGGCCAGTCACTGACTGAACCTAGCCTACCTCACTGGGTTGTTGTTGTTATGAGGATAAAGTGGGGTGCCCCCCCAGACATGCTCCAGCAGACGATGCCCTGGAGCTGCACTTCTGTTCATTCTTGCTCTGCAACACCACAGCTGCTTCACATTATGGTGGAGCTTTGCAAGAGGCAGGCTTTGGGAGCAAAGAATCCAGGGGACTGTAGTTTAGAATAAGAAGAGAATTTCTAACCACTTTCTCTCCATCCCAAGACCCCCCAGGGTTCCCTGGGAAAAGGTGATAACTGTTAAATCAGTTTCACGGTCCTGCCAGACTAGTATTTTTGTGTGTATATTCTGCTGCATTATTTATTATTATTTATTAAATTTGTATGCTGCCCTTCATTTGAAGATCTCAGGGTGGCTCACCACATAAAAGCACAAAATGCAATGCAAGAATAATACATTAGTGGTGGGTTTATAATGGACTGTCCACACAGAGTTCCACTTTATTAGCCATTCTGCAGTGCTTCCCAAATGTTATTCTATTATTGTTGTCCAGAGAGGCACTATAGCACAACAAAAGTGAGCCCCCGGCCCCGAATACTGGTGGTATAAAAAGCTGCAGGGTTCAGCAGGAAGTTATGGGACGTGCAGTGACTGAAAATGAAGCAGTATGATCTCCCTAAGAAAGCAGAATAATGTATAACTGCCATGAGCACAAATAACCATAAACACACAATCTAAAAAGCCATTAAGGGCAGGGCTGGGGGTGGGGGTTTGCGCCACACTTGTGTAGCCATTGTGGGTGATGCTGCGCGTCTGATCCTGTGAACCTACACAAGTTTTGGAATTGTGATATTTCATGTGTGTTTGCCTCATATAATGTTTACTGTCCAGTGGATGACGTTCTAAATGTTTATATGTATTTTTTTATTAAAAAAAATAGTTTCTTACTTGTTAAATATCAAGTTGGCTTATACAACATTTCAAAACATCTGCAAAGTGACCTGCGTGCCCATTCCCCCCACAACTGTTTCCACTTTATGGCATCCCTCCTCCAATGCTTTTATTTCAAAAGGTCAAGACTTACCCTAGAGAAAACTAGATGTCTGGAGAAGGAACGAAGATTATGAGGGAGAGTCATGTCTGTGACTGGCCATGTGCCTGCTTCAGAGTTGTTTATGCGTTTCTCCCCTCATGCGTTTTGTGGTTTCCCCGCCATTTCTGAAATATTAGGGGGGGAAACTGGGATTTTCCTCATTTTTTTTCTGGGGTTCCCCCCCCCATTGCATCTCTAGATGGGCCAAGTGTCTGATTCAGTATAGCCTACTATAGAACAGTTCATATGTGCTTGACATGCAGTATGTATTCATTGATTTATTATTCATGACATTTACATACCGTCTTCTCCTGCAAGTCACTGCTGGCTGTGTCTTTCTCCAAATGGTGAAGCATCTGCTTTGCATGCAGAGAGTCCTAGGTTCAATCCCCAACATCTCAGGTAGGGCTAGGAAATTCTCCTTCCAGAAACCCTGGAGAGCTGCTGCCAGTCAGTGTAGGCAGTACTGAGCTAGATGTGTTCTTAAGATATCACTGGTTGCTTCGGGAATCTCTCTCGCTAACAAACATTGGGTTTTTCACGAGTGGAAAATTGTGGTGCAAGAGCACAAGGTTTTTGGAGACTTTGTTGCACAATAGATTGTGCAGTCTGTTGTGCAACAGGTTTTTCCTGTTGTGCTGGGTTCCTGTGTTGCACAGCACTAAAACTCACCCACAGGATGCTGTAAGCCAGTGATGGCTAACCTTGACACTCCAGATGTTTTGGAACTACAACTCCCATCATCCCTAGCTAACAGGATCAGTGGTCAGGGATGATGGGAGTTGTAGTCCCAAAACATCTGGAGTGTCAAGGTTAGCCATCACTGCGTGTAAGCGGACAGAGAATACTGCAGAGAGCCTTAGGTTTGCTTAGCAAGTTCACTCTTGACACTCTCTCTCTCTCTCTCTCTCTCTCTCTCTCTGGTTTGAAATGATTGCTGTGCTCTTGTGGTTCTGTAATCCCTGCTTCAGCAAGTGCATTTGGCACATAAGGATTTTTATTTGTTCCTCGAGGTGAAAAAGAGCCTTCGGCCAAAAAAGATAAGGGAGCATATGCAACAGAAGCAGGTCTGTTGACAGATAGGGGCTATTAGCATAAAAACTGTGTCGTGTTGTCTGTTAAGGACCTTTGCTGCCTGTGTCCCTTAACCTCAGCTGTGAATGAAGCAGCTGGAAACATAAATATTGGGCAGCGCCACTGGGAAGCCAATTCCCCCAGGCTATACCTGGCAGTCGCAGATTAGGGTTGCTTTAAGCATTCACTTATCTTCATCTCTCCCAGGGGATGAATAGAGAGAGGCAAAATAAATGGTAAGCAAACTGAAAGGGAATGATAACATTTGACACTCAGTCTTCAGGCAGATAGTGGCCTTTGTCAGTTTTTCAGCTCATCTCATGCCTTGCATGTAATAAGAACATAAGAGGAGCCTGCTGGATCAGGCCAATGACCCATCTAGTCCAGTATCCTGCGATCAGAGTGGCCAAACGGATGCCTGTGTGAAACTAGCAAGCAGGATCCATGCGCAAGAACCTTCTCCCCTCCTGTGGTACCCAGAAGCATTGCTGCCTCTGGCTGTGGAGGCAGAGCAGAGCAGAGCCATCCTGGCTAGTGGCCCTTGATAGCCCTCTCCTCCTCCATGAATTTGTCTGCTCCTCTTTTAACCATCCAAGCTGTGGCCATCGCTGCCTCCTGTGAGAGGGAGGGCCATAGTTTAACTCTGTGCTGTATGACTAAGTATTTTCTTTTATGTCTCTATTCTGAATCTTCCAACATTTAGCTTCACTGGATGTCTGTGAGTTCTGGTGTTATGAGAGGAAGAACAACCTTTCTCTATCCACTTTCTCCATGCCATGCATAATCATATGAGAATCCTGCCTTGCTGCAAGGATAGCATAGTGGTTAGAGTGGTGGACTAGGACCTGGGAGACCAGGGTTCGAATCCCCACTAAGTCATGAAGCTCATTGGCAGGATTCTCTGAGTGTGTCTGCAAGATGCACACCAAAGTCACATTTTAGTGACTTTTGATGAAGACCTTCCCCACCTTGGGAACCTTTGTGCAGTGTTTGGCATCAACAACTTGAAAGGAAGTCAAACCTATGCCCAAAAATCTCACCAATGTTCTGTTTTGGTCTGCCATCTTGATTCAAAATGGTGCCCAGCATCCAAATGGTTATGAAGCCTGCCTCCCGCACCTTGGAAACCCTTGTGCCCAGTTTGGTGATGATATCTCGAGAGGTGGCAGAACTTGTGCCAAAAAAACAAAGTCAAGCCAAAGTGACATTTTGGTCTGCCGTCAGAATGGCACCCAGCACCCCCACATCGACATCACCCCCACCCCACCTCAGGAACCCTTTTGCCAACATTGGTGATGATATCTCGGTAGGTGGCTGAAGGGCAGGCAGACAAACCCTTTTCCAAAAATATACAGTATAGTGGAAGATGCCTCTTGAGCAGATGTTCTGCCCAGTTGCACAGCTGGAAGTCAGAATCCTTTCAGAGCTACTATTGCACGTCACCCGGAGATCTACTAGTGGATCCATTCCCAGTCTGCCTTCCGCCCACCCATTTGACCAAGGACCAGCTGAGTGTCTGTGTGGGTCCATGTGTAAGCAAGCATGCGCTGCAACAGTGATCCTTCTGCGATGCAGCTTTCAGCTGTCTGTCATCTCTCGCCATTCTTTGGCTCTCTTCTCCTGCTTTTCTGAAGATGAAAAACTGCAGACGCCGTGCTTTTGAAAGAGGTTGCAGGAGCAGACAGACAGGTGGTTTAGAAGTTATGGAAAGCAGCCTGCACAATTTAGCTGTCGTTAGGAGGGAAAAGGTTAGCTGCTATTCAAACCACAAAAGACTGCAGGTATGCTCCTTGATAATCCCACTTTGCAGAAAATGAAAATACTCTGCTTGTAGTGATTGATTGATATTGCGTGTGTGTGTTTTAAAAGTAAATGCTTGTCCTTAGGAGTTTAGACCGGTTAATCCAGAGATGGCTTTACCACAAGGCAAGGAGAGGTGGCGCTCTCCAGGTCTTGATGGACAGCTGCCAGCATCTCAGGCTATGCTATTGGGACGAACGGGAGTTGGAGCCCAACAACATTTGAAGACCAACTTGTTGGCTTCCCCTGGCCTAATCCATGGGCCCAATCTGCTGTAAACAGTCCTGCATAAAACCTCTTAGGTGCTGGGTGCAGTTTCTGCCTGAAATTCTAGAGAGCCACTGGTATCCAGGGTTGACAGAATGGAGACAGATGGACCAATGATCTGACTTGGTACAAAGTGGGTAGAGTGATTTTCTAGAAGTATCTGAGATGAAGGACTCCCTCCAGTAAATGGGTACAGCTGGAGTCTGGTGAGACAGTATGGTGTAGTGGTTAGAATGTCAGACTGGGACCTGGGAAACCACAGTTCAAATCCTCACTTGGCCATGAAGCTCGCTGGGCGACCTTGGGCCAGTCACTGCCTCTCAGCCTAATCAACTCACAGGGTTGTTGTGAGGAGTATAAAAGTGGGAAAGAGCCAGTTATGCCACCTTGAGCTCCTTAGATAAAAAAAGTGGGTTATTAAATGCATTAAATAAATAAGTCAATTTGGTTTCATCTCTTCCAAAATGCTGGAACATCCAACCCACCCAGTCTAGAGCTGGTGGGGAGCCCCGTAATCCTATTAAATGACAATGTGAAATCCTTTCTATGATTCTTTTGTATGTCTTATCATGAGTTAAAATTGAATGACAGGTGGGAGCAGTAGGGAAGTGGGAATCGCTGGACCTTTTCAGCATACATTATAAGATCTTGTGATTTTGGCGTTTGATAACTTTTTGTAGTTTGATACCTTTATAGTTTTGCATTGTAAAGTTTCTTCGTAAACTAATAGAATTAAAAAGTGTTCGTTTGACTCCGTTAATCGTAGCAGATTGTTGGAGAAACTCCTAAACACCAATATAGAACATAGACTCTTCCTGTTGATCCGAGAGCTGCACAGCGATACTGACACAAGAGTCAGAGTGGGCCTAAATGGCTGCTTGTCTCAATCTATCAAGTTAACTAGTGGTGTAAAACAAGGCTGCGTTTTAGCCCCCACGCTTTTGAACTTTTACATCAATGATATAGTTCCACATTTAGCCACCCCCACCCCCACCCCCCGTTCCATGTTTGAGATGGTCAGGTAGCTTTTTTATATGGGTGGTTCCCCATCTTCTTCTTTTAATTATTTATATATTTCAGAGGAACTTGCAGCATTGTTCAGTTTGCAGTCAATTGACTTTGGACTCCCCCCAGCCCCACCTCTCCATGGTTTCCTTAATTTTCCAAATAATACTGCATATTATAGTTATTGTATACCTTATCTTCTCCATAATATTTCCAAATTTAAATTTTACTGCTTTTCTTACTCTAAAGCTACTTGTGTTTTAACATGTTTACAATAATGTTAAAAATAATCTACAAACATTTTCCAGACCTGCTTAAATTCCACCTCATCTTTATTTCTAATTTTACTAGCTAAACTTGCCAATTCGGTATATTTCATAAATTTCAACTGCCAGTCCTCTTTGGTAGGTACTACCTCATCTTGCCGTTTTTATGCATATAATATTCTCACTGCACTTCTCACCTTAAATATTTTCTTTATCTCATTATAAATCACCTCCCAAAATCCCTTGGCAACTCTACACATTCACCACCTACCGGTATGTTAAAATGTACCTTCTCCTTCCTTACACTTCTAACAAATGCCTGATTCTGATTTTTACTTCTTTGCCCATTTACTTGGAGTTGAGTACCATCTGTAAATCATTTTCATTAAATTTTCTTTCACAGCATAACATGGTGTGAATTTCAAACCTGATTTCCACAGTTTTCCCCACAATTCTAGTTATATATTATCTCCCACATCCCAGGCCCAGTGGATCATAGCAGATTTAACCATTTCATCATTAGTTTCCCATTCTAACAGGATCTTATACAGCCTTGACATTATTTTTTCTCTGTTTTCTATTAGTTCCCTCTCAAATTGGGATCTTTGATCCCTAAAACTATGCTGCTTGTCTTGTTTGAACACCTCCTTCAGTTGGTAATATTGTTCTTAATACACCTTCCCCCACCCGCAAGAAGGAGAGTTAGTGTAGTTCTCCCACACCAGGGTCAATTTCGCCTCCAGTTGTTGAAATTGCTGAAGTCCTTTTTTCTTTTAAAAAAAGGCTGTTGTCATTTTGTATCCTAGAATAGGTGTACTGGAAAATTGCTTGTGTGTTTCTTTTTAAAAGCAATAAACAAAGGCTTTCTTTGCTGGGAATAAAAAGCTGTTATCTAGATTTTGTGTGGATGCTGAGAGCTGGGTGAGATGGTTGCTTGAAAGACACTTATTAAGAGTATTTTTGCTTGAAAAATAACACCAGTAATTCCCACAACTTCCTTCTTGGTGTTTGATCAGAATTGCCCAGAGCAGATGATGTAGCAGGATAATGGATAAACTCATTTGGCACTACAATTTTGTTGTTGGGCTGCATAGATGCTGTGATTCTGCAGAGAAAGTGCAGGCAGGTTATACTGGGGCTTCCTAAGAAACTGGGCTAAACAGTAAATAAAAAATAAATAAATCCCTAGCCTTCGTGCTTATGAAGATATTCTTGGATATTTCTTCTACCAGATTATTTGCCCATCTAGCCCAACATTGCTTTCTCTGACTGGCAGTGGCTCTCCAGGGTGTCAGGAAGGTTACGGCCTTTGCCATCACCTGCCACCTGATGCTTTTAAAATGGGAGATCCCAGCGATTGAACCCAAAGCATTCAGTGTTCTTCTGCCACTGGGTTGTGACGCTTCCCTGGGTGGGCAATATCTACAGAAATCTGGGAAGCCGGTGGGTTAGCTGAATAATTCCAGCATTCAGAGGTCTGAGAGGCTTGAAAAGCCCTTTCTTCTGTTGGCACAACCAGAATACATTTTGCAAACTCAGTAAAAAACAAAATAAGAATAAAATAGCAGGAAAAATTGTGCAAAATAGATGTATTGGCAGAATGCATCAGTGCATCTTGGCGAATCTGGCACATAGTTTGTGTGAGTAGCAGACACCAAACCATTTTCGGAGGGTCCCTCTTGATTCTACCACATAGTAGAGCATCTGCTTTGCGTGCAGAAGGCTCCAGGCTCAGCCCCTGGTATCTCCTGTTTTAGAAGGATCCAGAAGCAGGTGACGAGATGACCCTTCCATGCCTGAATCCCAAAGAACTTCTGCCAGCCATAGCAGACCAACTTGGGCTCCATGGGAAGTCTGGAGCAAGGCAGCTTTCTGCCTTTGTAGGGTGAGGACGAGCGGGGTGGGGGGTGGGGGGTTCCCTAAATGGGTGGTTAGATTCATAAGGCTCAATCACTTCCTGTCCCCTGAATGTGTGCCCCGTTCCAGAGGGCTTTAAGCGCCAGCTTGTGATTCAGATGCCAGCAGAACTATGACATGCACATAGAATCTGTATTTCCTTTTGAAAAGCAGCCAGTTCTAAACGCCGGCCTTCCTTGAGTGTGTTTTTTCTTTAGTCTTCTCAGAGAAATTATTTTTATAAAGGCTTCTAGGGAGAAAGGGGTTCTGTTTCTTTTGTTAAGGCAGCTTTTCAGAGAGTTTTGTAATTAGAAAAGACGTTTTGGCATTTTCCAGCTACACTTGGCTAATGAATGAGCAGGGAGGGGGAGAGCAGGTGTATGTGTGTAGGGGGGGAACATGGCATCGTTTGAATATTTGATAACATCCTGCAATTCCTCCTTTAGGATGCAAAATAGAACCTTCGGTCTCTCTCAAATGGGACGCTGGACCTCATGAAGGAGAAATGAAACAAGATGGAAGTACATTCGCAATTTACGTGCCTTTAACATGCGCAGGTTCAACTTTATGTTGATGACAGCTGGCTGGTTGAAATTGCACAAATTAAATGCATGGAAGGCACAAAGAGAGCTTTTAAGCTCTCTACCTTGCTTATTGGGCTCTGACATGCTCTTGTGAGATCTCACAGGAACTTGGACGGCCCTCCGAGATTTTGCCAGAGCCTCCCAGAGCAAGGCTTCCTCAGCTCACTGCTCAAGAAAGGAAAGGATGGTCACAGGGGGCGGCTCCAAGGGGTTGTTTGAGTATACACATTTTTTGTGCAGACAAACCACCCCCAGAATAGAGATGTAAAATTTCCAGAAATTTTGAAGCTTGGAAAACCCCCCAAGTTTTTTCTGTTTTTTTTCCAGAAAAAAACATAAATTTTCGGAAAAATTGAAAAAAATGCTACATTAGCACTTCTTTTTTCTTTTCCAGATTGAAAGTCATTCTGTTACTTTAGAAACATAAAATATAACTATAGACAATTTTAATGGGAATAAAATTGTCACAACTAGCATATTAAAAATATAGTGTATCCAAACAATTATTACAAACAGAATTTACTTTTAAAATAATATTTATTTGTATTTGTAACAAATGGAGCAACAATCTCCTGAACTGTTTACTAGTTTATGTGGGTGGGGGGGGGGGAACTCCACAAAACAATTTTTTTTAAAATCCAGATTCATATTTCCTCTCCACAGTATTTTTAAAAAAACATTCTCATAAAAAGAACTGAAGAAGGAAGTGGGACTAAGTTTCAATGAATGGGCATGAAATTTAATCAGAATCATTTTCTGAGCTGTAATGATCAGTATCAGTTTCAGTCTCTGCTTCTGCATCTACTCTGTTGTGTCTGTCATTATCACAGTTATTGTGGACTTCTAAAAACTGAAGGTTTGCTCGGATTGAAACAAGCTTCTCTACCCTTTCACTTGTCAGCTTATTTCTTGATTTAGTGTGAGTGTTTCCAAACATAGACCAGATTCTTTCACATGCTGCAGAAGATGGAGGAATCTGAAGAAGGCGAGAAGCAAGAGGAGTCAGAGGCTGTGTTGTACAAAGACCTTGCCACCATGTTGCAGGAGGAATGTGTTTGGCAGAATCCCAGATTGCATTCCTGGACCAAATCCCTGAAGATGTTCTATATTCTGCAACATTTGAAAGTACCTTCCCAACATCAAGTCCTAAATGTGATGCTTGTTTTGTAATCCAGTCAAATGCAGTAACAGTGCTATCATCACTTATATTGTCATCTTTGAATCTTGGATCCAGCAGATTTGCAGCAGCATGAATTGGATGGCAACAAAATTCTTCCCTTTTTTAAATAAAATCTTTCACTTTACTTTCTTCTATAGTTGTAAGTGGAGATATACTGAGATGTTCAAAAATAGTTGTTTTTATCTTTGTCATTAGATAAGGAATTTCTGACAAAAGTGCACTATCTGATTCAGATGCAGTGATTGCTGCAGCAATTGGCTTTAGAATCCTCAGGGAATTTTGCAGCTGAACTCAGAAGACTTCCTGATCAAGAACAGTGTTTCTTACACTCCTGGGTACTTTAAGATCTTCAACTATTACTGTTTCTTGAAGAGCTTCTTTGTTTTTTAGTAAACTTTCAAAGGAGATGACCACTCCAGCCCACCGAGTTTTACTACTGAGCTTCAGTGTCACTATTTTATTCTTCGCATTTTCTTCTTCTTGCTTCTTCTTGAAAACTGCAGCTACAATATGAGTACCTTTTACATGTTTTATAACTTCTTTTGCTTGTCTATAGATCCTTTGAAGGGTGTCCAGTTTCATAATATCATTAAGAAGCAGTTTAGCCCATGAGATGCACATCCTATTGCAGTAATATGTGGATACTACTTATCCATTATGATCTCCCATGCTGCTTTCATATTGCTGGCATTGTCAGTCAGCAAAGCAAATACTTTACCACTCCCAATTTTCTGTAGGACTTCACATATTTTACAGCTGATATACTCTGCAGTATGTCTATTCTCTCCTGTTTCAATGCTTTTGTAAAAAAACTGGTTGAGGTGTTGTTATAACAAAATTTATAATTCCTTCTCCTCTCACATTTGTCCATCCATCTGTAAGTAGTGTATTAGATTATTGTATTTTAATGCTCTGTTGAAAGCCGCCCAGAGTGGCTGGGGAAACCCAGCCAGATGGGCGGGGTATAAATAATAAATTATTATTATTATTATTATTATTATTATTATTATTATTATTATTATTATTATTATTATAGTGCAAGACACAGTGCGTCATTAATTTTTCCTTGCACAGATTCCATTACACGTTCATATTCCAACTCCAAAAGAGGCTTGCTCAAAGAATGTCTGCTGGGCAAATGGTATGGTGGTCTTAGTAATTTTAAAGCTTCCTGCCAGTTATTGAAAATGGTGTTCCAGAAGAATATATTGCTCTTGCAAGAACTTGATCATTTCCCCCCTGATCTTCAGGTGTCATCTTGTCTACAAATGAATTAATTGAATAATTTTTGGATGCAGCTGTCTTCATTATCTGTTCACTTGAAGATGCTGCTGATGGGACAACACTTTGTGTTGCTGCTGATATTACAGATGGAGTAGAAAGAGGACTTCTTGAACTAGAACGTTGAAAAAAAACTATGTGCATTTTCATCATTATGGTCCTCTTCACTTGGATCCATGAAGAATTTTTTAATATCTACAGGACACTTGTTACATACAAGAATGTGCTTTGTCATCCTGGTAGCATTTGGAAATGCATATTTCATCTGACAATATTTGCAAATCACATTTTTCTTTTCAGAGGAACTTGTAATGTGAAGGTGCTTCCATATGCTAGATGTTGGTCTCACCATTTTCCTGAGGGGAGTAGGAAGAAAGAAAAATAATAATTTAATGGTTAGTTTGCAAGAAGACACAAATCTATGGTAGTGGGTGGAGAGGGGAAGTAAAGGACCAGATTAGTAGTAATTAAATTATTATTTACACAAAGGTTATAAACTAATGTAGCTAAATGATCCAGTTTTCTGGAATCAGATAAATGAAAACGCTTACCTTTTAAAATTAAGTATATACTTTCAGGCCCTTTTTGTTGCTTTATATTTTCTTCCAGAGCTTTGAGGCCTCGTGAAGAGGAACAGAACCAGTGCATACCACACGCATGCAAAAACAAAACTGAAACCTTTTTCTTTTCTGGTGACAACAGCACCTCCTAAAGGAAGAAATGTATCTTGTTCTTGCATTGGAGAGTTCAGTTTGTAACCTAGGACTTGCTTGTCCTCACAGAAATTAGAATAATCTGATACCATACATATTTTTTAGAAATGATTTATAAAATATTTGAACCCCTTATCTTAAAATATTTTATTCATCATGTTAAAATAAAACATTCCATAATCTATTTTTTATTTTTTCAATTTTTCCAATTTTTCGGAAAAAAACCAAAAAAGACTTCAGGGGAAAAAAAACGGAAAAAAACCTGGTTTTTTCCTGAATTTTTCCGGGTTTTTCCCGGGCCTTCACATCTCTACCCCAGAACATAACATAAAGCTGAAAATGGGGGAGATTCTGAATAGGAGGGGTGGGTGGGTTGGTGGGTGTAAACAGAGGTATTTGCCAGAGCTGCTGGAAGTTCACCAAAAGGCCAACAAGTGGCAAGGCAGGGAATCATTTGGTTACAAAAAGCTGCAGGATCTGGAGGGCGTCCAGAGAGACAACTTCCGTTGCACACAGGTTCTGCTTGCAGGCTTCCTGTAAGCATGTGGTTGGACACTGGGAGAACAGGATGCTGGACTAGATGGGCCCTTGGCCTGATCTAATGAACAGACTCTTCTTCTGTTCACCCCCCACATCAGAATCCCCCATTTTTCAGTGTTTGTCTCTTACTCATACTTCCAGCTTGTCACATTTCTCCTTTCGGTGGTCCAACTTGTCATTGGTTGTGCAGATTGAGGCTGATGAGCGTTGGAGTTCAATAGGTGCTCCCTCTTTGCACCAGGGGAAGAGGGCATGTTGGGGCGCACAGTGCTCACCTGACCTCTGGTCATTTCCATAACTGCAGCTTACTAGCGTTGACCTTACTCCCCCCTCCCCGCTAAGCAGCCAGCATTGTGGTGGGAAGGAACTTGCAGTTGAAGCCAGGAAAAGTCTGAAAGTTAGAAAGAAAAGATTCTCCCTGCTCCCAGCTTCATAGCCCTTAGACCAGCTGGGAGAATGCCTTGCAAAATGCCGCAGCAGCTAGGACTCTTGCAAAATGGACTCTTGCAAAATGTGTAGACTATTCAACAATACAATACAATACAATACAATAAAATACAATACAATACAATACAATACAATACAATAGATATTAGAAGTTCAGCGAGCCATTGTGGTGAATGCCATGTAACTCTCTCCAGGTGTTGGACTGCTGTTCCTGTGCAGTATAAATTGTGTGTTTCCAGGGCTCTGTTTCAGTAAATGATCTCAATCTCCAGGGATACAAATCTGTGATAAGAAATAAACAGCCCAATAGCAACTGCTGTAATGCATTATAACACAGTTTCCCCCAGGGAGAGCTCTTTGAAAATCAATACTTCTTATTACGTTCTCCGTTGATTTTTATTTTTAGTTCACTGGGGGTGGATGAGGGAAATGTGTGCAAATTTATCTATATGTGAAGTTGTCTGGAGATACATATTGAAACTGTATATAGCTAGCTGAATGTTCAAGCCGTCTGGCGCAGTTCCTGGAAATGCCAGACTCAAATTCACTTTGTTTGTAGCCCCCTCTGTTCAAAGGCTTTGTGTTTCTAATGGCATGTAGCCAGAAAATCTGTGGGTGGCCAAAATGCAGCCCACAGGAGTCTCCTGTAGCTCTTGCAGTAGGCTGGCACGTGACTTGGCTCACTTACATGAGTCACCTTCAGCAGTTTGCTCTGCAAGTACTTCAGCATTTGAACATAGGAAGGTGTATTGTGCTGAGTGGCACCATCAGATCTTGATCTCCTAGTAGATCTCTGGGTAATTTCAAGTTCTGCAAGGGTTCCTGACTGATGTGTGTTTAAGAAAAGCAAAAACAAAATGATTCCCCCCACCAAAATAAGGCAGTTGGACTGTTGTGCGCTCAGTTGTGTGCAAAGCTTGGTACTGGCTGGGATATGAGAGAGGGCAAGAAACTTTTCTTTATGCACTTCCATCTCTTACTCACCTTTTCTCTGAACAAAAAGTCCCAAACCTGCATCCTTTCCTCATAAGGAAGTCAACTCCATCCCCTTGATCATTTTGCTTGTCCTTTCCTGAACCTTTTCCAACCACACACCTTTCCTCCCTGGCAAGGCTCAGTTTCATCCTTAATCTCAGGCTTTTTGGAATCAGCTTGTCTAATAAACCTGCAAATTGCAATGTTGCGGAGATGGAGGAGCTTTCTCTTAAAAGGCAGCCTCTTGGGAGAATTGTTGAGATGAGATGGGAACAGGAACAGATGGATCCATGATGTTGGCTAATACGCACATTTGATGATTTCTCCTTTGTTGAGAGGAAGGGACCACTTAGCAAACATCAGTCGCTCAAGCTGTCTGAAGTGATTCATGATTAAAAAATTAGGAGATGAAAAATAACCTCTGTGTGGTTCTCCCCCATCCTCCCTTCTCCACATCCTGCAATGCCAAGTCTTTCAACATGCATAAATGAGTTTTGGGTTTCCTTGTTTTTACTGTGTGAATGTTCATATCAGCTCCGTCATCCCCCCTTCCTTGCAGGTGGTGATTTATGTACTTTCCATTCCTGCTTGGATTCAGTCTCCGTCAGCCAATGGCAAACAGACCAGCTCAGCTGGAGCCCATGGTAGGCTCATGGTGATTATTCTTCAAACCAGCTTTAACAAGGCTTCAAAGTTAAGTGCTTCACTTTGGAGAGAATAGAACTGTCTGCGCCCAGCTTTGGGGTGAGGGAATTGTTTTATTGCTGGTTCATGGGTGAGATTAGAAACAAGACTGTGTTTGATGGCTGATCCTTTTTTCCTTTTAAAAGACAAACCATTTAGTGTCCAAGCCAGTGTGAACTTCTTCCGCACTATTCCCATTCTAGCAAAAAATGGAGACAGAACAGCCTTCCCCAACCTTGTGCCCTTCGAGCATTGTTGAACTACAAGTTCCATTGTCCCTAACCATCAGCCATATTGAATGGGACTAATGGGAGCTGCAGCCCAAAACATCTGGAGGGCAAGGCTGAACTAGAGTGGTGGGTTACAGCTTTTCTCTCTGGAAATGTGGCCATTACCCATTGGAAACAAAACCCCATGCAATTGTTTATGTGAGATTCCACCTTCAGTTGAGTGTTAATTGAGCCAAGAGCCCCCAGTTTTCCTCTCTTTTGATAAATTGGAGATGGATGTGAATTAAGGGGTAACTATATCATGACATTTATGAAAAGATGCCCTCTGTTGCCCGACTCTTAGAGGAAATGAAAGAAGACTCTGAAAGAAGCCATGCAATTATTGTTGGGTTTTGTTGGTGGTAATAAATCTGGTTTGGTTAAATAATAAAAGGAGGATTCTCTGGATGTCTAGAGCCATGTTTGGGGCAAGTGCACTTTGGTGAGAGAACTCCAGCAGAGATTTAGGATCATAAAAACATGCAGCAAAGTAAAGCACGGGAATGTAGGCTGTCAGACCTTTAAAATATCCCCTTCTAAGTATCTTCCAAAGTTTCCTTTAGCATAGAAAAAGAGACCACACATTTGGTTGGTTAAAAATTGTTTACTTGTGTACATATGAAACAATGTATGGTGAATTGTATTGTATAGAACTGTCTTTGATTTGTATTCTTCTTTTTTCATAGTACCATATATAACAATGTAATGTTGTCAAGCAAACTTAATAAAAAAATAAAAATAAATGTTTACTTACAAACTTTTCAAAGGTGAGATTCATATGCTTTTCCATATTGCAGCAAGAAAAGACAGGCAGTACAACTAAGTTTCCAAATTGGTAAACATTTCTAAATTATTTGCACAGAAACAAAAGATGGCTTGCTGAAGCCATGCAGTCTGGACTTGGAGCGAGCAGCCCAGACATCCTTACTGGTTGGTTGCATGGTAGAAGAGAGAGAAGACAAAGGCTTTGGTAACCCTTTCTCCCAAGGTGAGGGGGAGTGACCTAGTTAGCTCTGGCAGGAGTGCTTCCTCTGTGGTCTTAACCCCTTCATGCATTAACTAGTTGCTGAAACAAAATAAAAAATAAAAAAAATCCTTCCAGTAGCACCTTAGAGACCAACTAAGTTTGTTCTTGGTATGAGCTTTCGTGTGCATGCACACTTCTTCAGATACCACCTTAGAGACCAACTACGTTTGTTCTTGGTATGAGCTTTCGTGTGCATGCACACTTCTTCATGACAACAGATAACTAGTTGCTGGTTATATGAGGCTGATATTTATCCCACAGTTATTGTGAATGTTGCCTCAATGACTTCCTTTGACTTCACACACAGATGGTGAGGTGGGGGCAATCTAGTGAAAAGCACCCAAGCTCATATTGTAACCATCTGATTTTCTAACTTAGGTTTTGTTGCCAACGTTTGCTATGTTTTGAATATGGCCTATTTAGACTATCATGGTTAATAAGTGTTCTTGTCAAATTTTCAACCATTCACCTACCACTTAGAGCCGCTTGACATTTTGACAAGGCATTTAGAAAATATAAAGGCATTTTATTTGAGTATTCAGCTACAGACTACATCACAGGAATTGCTTAATGGGTTATTATCCAACTCTTATGTATCTTGGGAACAACCTGCTTGGAATCTCTCTGGTGTGAGCCCTGTGGAGACAAGACGGAGGCTTGGCAAGAATCTGTGCATGAAAATCCAGGTGCCATCCTAGATCCCTTGCCCAAGGAAGCAGAGCACGTGCGTCGCCTCAGAAGGGCTCCATCTCCAGAGACTCCCTGATTTGTTATCTAGCTAAGGCTGTGGTGTTAGTGAAAAGGGGGCCTGTGTGTGTCTCTCGGTCTCTCCACACCTGCACCATTAAAGTATCCTAGGAACTGCAGTCTGATTAGGGCACCAAGGGAAGGAAGGAGACCCCAATTCCCCTCACAGTTCCCACAGTTCCCTGGGAAGAGAGGTTGCCCATTAAGCCGTCAGGGAATAGTAGCTCAGAGAGGGAAGGAGGGGGCCTCTTAACTACTCACAGCACCCTTAGCCAGGGGCGGAGGAAGCCTCCTCGCTACCCGGGGCGGCGACTGGAGGCACCCCTGGGGGCGGGGCATCATGACGTCACATTGTGATGTCACGATGCAACGTCACTGCGGCTCCGCCCCAGCGGGGGGGGGGAAGCCCTTTAAAAAAAAGGAAAAGCAGGTTGCTTGCCTTCGCTTTCCTTTTTTAAAAGCGCTTTCTCCCCCGCTGCCGGGTGGAGCCGCAGGGGCAAGAGGAGGGGCAGGCAGCACAAGGGTGACACCCCTCCACTCCGCCTCCTCCTCGCTCACCGCCCCGGCAGCGGGGAGAAAATCGCTTTAAAAAAAGGAAAGCGAAGGCAAGCAACCTGCTTTTCCTTTTTTTAAAGTGCTCCCCCCCCCGCTGCCGGGCGGAGCCGCCTGCAGGGGCGAGGGGAGAGGCGGGCAGCGATGGGGTGACACCCCTCCGCTCCGCCTCCTCCTCGCTTGCCGCCACGGCAGCGGGGAGAAAAGCGCTTTAAAAAAAGGAAAGCGCTTGGTTTTTCCTTTTTTAAAAGCGCTTTCTGCGGCTTCTGCGGCGCCCTTCTGAGGCGCCGCGCCAAAAGCAGCGGTGGCGGCACCCCCCCAGCCGCCGATCGTGTGTGGCAGCTGGGGGGGTGCCCCGCCGCTGCTGCTTTTGGCGCAGCGGCTTGCAAGGGTGCTGCGGGAGAAGCAGCAGCGCTGGCGGGCGGGGCCAGCCCAACTGTCACCCCCTCCCCGCGTGGAACCCGGGGCATACAGCCCCCCCCCGCCCCCTTGCGACGCCAGTGCCCTTAGCAAGCTGCAACTCCCATAATCCTTGGGGGGAAGCCGTGACTGTTAAAGTTGTTTCATGGTGCTTTAAATATGTGGTATGAATGTGGGCCTTACTCCACACACACAGATAGGCAGGCCTCTCCTTGCAAGTGGGCTCCCTCCAGGGATATATCTGTTTCTTGCAGACCCCATGCCAATGAAGGCCAAAGGTGTGCCCATTGGGGAGAGACTAAAGGGCCCTTTAGTAGGGCGGGGCTCACAGCACCATCCTGATCACAAACTTACAGGGCCATTTTCTCTTCAGTAAACTTCCTTTGTAATGTTATGGTGCAAATGGATTGAGTTGCTATTACCGGTACAGTTTATTAATTTATTGTGTTCCCCCCCCCCCAGCCCCGCTTTTACATTTATTATGTCTGTATATACGTATTGTTGGGAAGCCACTGTGGGAGGGTTTATCCTAAAAGATGGCTTTTTAATATTGCTTATGCTCCAATATTTTCTAAGCCCTGTAGACAGTGCTCCCCCCAGGGGGCACTCAAGGGTACGCAGTACCAGCGCCTCTTTTTTTTTTGTTGTTAAAAAGTGTGGCACTTATGGTAACAAATTCATGGTGAGTACCGGTACCTATTTTTTCTAGGAAAAAAGCACTGCCTGTAAATACACTGAAAGATACAAAAGGAAGTAGAATCAGGAGGAAGGAGGAAAGCAGGCATTATTTACACACACACACACACACACACACACACACTCCCTGCTCCCTCTTCCATACATTTGCTTTTTAGAATAGCATCCCTTTTATATTGGTAATAGTTTGAGGAAGTGAAACTGGGTAAATGTAATAAAACACACAAAGAGACAAATATAAAATGGACTGGTAAAAAGTGTTTGTCCTTTGGGAAAGTTGGAATATAAAGAAAGAGTAAATGTGACCTAGAAAAATATATATTGACCCTGCATCAAGATTCTTTTTATTTAGTGTGAAAACACAACTTCGTACCCAAGAGAACAGTTGTGAGGATGTAAGCAAGGGCGGGAGGGAGGGAGCAATTCTTAGGTGAATTGCCATAAATGACATTTTCTAGTAAGCTGTATAGAGTTGACGTAGCATTTTGCAGTGTGGCTTGTGTTCAGATCAATAAGACAATCTGGAGAGATTAGGTGTAGCCTGAACATCCTATAATAAAAATCCGCATTGTGTCCAGTGCTGGATGACATCTGTATGTTTTAGACTTAAGCATGGGATTACCTTGCTTATGAAATAAGATACTCGGAGCAAGTAGACATTGGCCATTTCCCCACTTTATTGATTTGTGTATCTCTGTCACTTTCTGTGTATATAGATTATATACCTTTTACAGATAACTGGAGCCAATTTGCTATTTTTCTCTAAGGAGGAGATTCTATCACGCTTGTGGGGATCACAGCGCAAGGCTCTTTTACAGACTGATCCTGCGGCTCAGGCTTCGCTCCATGAGTCCTCTTCCTCTTGTTTCCCACTGTCACACGCTTTCCACTGCCTTGAGCAATCGAAGGATTCAGAGAAATCACCACCAGGCTTAGTCTCCTTTGGATGAGAGACAATTCATCTAAAAGTTAAAATCAAAAGTTAAAATCAGAAATCATGTAGCTATTATGGAAAGATGTATTCTTAATTGCCTGCATAAACATGGCAGAATAAAAGAGTTTTCAGCCGGCGTTAAAAGGTGCCTGCTGAATCTCTAGTGGCAGAGCATTCCACAGGACTGGGCCAATGACGTTAAAGACTTGGTTTCTTGTTGCTGTAAAATGAGTCTCACCAACAATGACCAACAATCCTCTCAGATGATCTCAGTGATCGATCTGGGATCAAGGGTTCAGGAGATTCCCGAGATACCCTAGACCAAAGTTGTTCAGGACTTTGTAAATTAATGCACACCATACCATCCCTCGACACTAGGCATCATTTTGTGCACCTGATGTTTCCTCTTGCTCACCTTCCTTCTAAATGAAGAGGCTCCTAACTGTTGAAAACTTTCCTCATAAGGGAGTTTCTTTCACCCCTCAATCATTTTGCTTTTCTGCACATTTTCCTGCTCTAAAATATCATTTTACGGATTTGCAGTGACCAGAACTAAATGCAGTGTTCCAAGAGTGGCTACACCAAAGATTTTTATAGCAGCAGCAGGATCCTGGCAGTTTTATTTTCCATCCCTTTCCTAAAGATTCCTGACATGAAATTCACCCTTATCTCCCTCTCTCATGATATGACAGTGGGGCAGACAAAAGAAAGCACTTTTTCATGCAACCTGCCATTAATTGATGGAAGCTGATGCCACATGTTGTGGTAGTGGTGGCTGCTAGCATAGATGGTTTTAAAAGGGGGGTAAGAATGAGTCTACTAGTTTATGATAGCTATAGGGAACCTTTGGGATCAGTGGCAGGATGTGGCTGAATGCCGGTGTCCTACTTGTGGGTTACCTAAAGGCATCTGGTTCCTGTGGGAAACAGGATGCTAGACTTGGTGAACCTTTGGAATGAGCATCAGGGCTGCTCATATGTCCTTAAGCTTTTATGGATGCCTCATTCGAATGTGTAGGGAGATCACCAGCTGTCATGGAGCCCATCTTTTAACCTTTAGCAGCCAGTGATGAAACACCAGCTGCCCAGCTTGGGCTATTGACCATCACCAATCTGTCTGACACAGAGGATTAGCCAACCAGCAGCTGTAATACCAAATTTGCATGCTGAGGTTTTTGCAGTGTGAGATGGGGAAAAAATGAACAAACCAGTCTTCAGAAGATGGTAAGAGATGCTCAGGACTGGATATATGAACTTGAGGCCCTATTATGCCCACCCTTTATAAGATGTGAAAATTACAGGGCTGGATAATCCTTCTCTAGCTCAGGGGCATTTTTCAAACTCTTTGTTGACTTAAGTTGGCTTGGCTCTGATTTATCAGGAAATGGCTTGGTTTATCTTCTGATCTGATCTGATGTGCGATGGGCAAAAGTTGTGCATCTCATTTAGAGACTGTTTGTTATTACTAGGTTGCTGTGTGATTTTCCAAGGTGTATAAAAACTCCAGAATGTGGTAGTGAATGTAGAATTTAGCTTCCTGAATGAAACATTGTGAAGATAATTATTCGCTTGTTCATGTAAAGATAATCATGAACCTTACTGTAATTGCTGCAGTATAAATTATAACAATGCAGTCTGCTCACATTATACTTAAAATGCAATGCTAAATCTATGATTATTGCCATAAACCTCCCCCTTTTATGTTGAATGAATGCAGTGGCACTAATTGGCTCAGAGAAGGGAGGACTCTGGTTTAATTTGCCCATCTTTGTCTTTGAATGTAGCATGATAAATTCTCTTGGACACTGAGAGGTCAGCTTGAAATTTGGTCTGCTCAGGACACCATTATATGCTTGAAGCACTGCAGGTTGCACCCCCCATCCCAGAAATTGTAAAACACAATACATTTTGGTGTACCTATACATTTCAAAACCCGAGTTAAGTCCAGTTCAGTGAGGAGTAAATTCCTTCTTGAATCACAGCCTGGCCATTCCCCAGAATGCAGTGGCCTGTTTTGGTGTGATGAAGGAACCCACAGAACAGGCAGGGGTTTCAGCACTACGGAGAGCTCATGGTGAGCAACTTGACCTAACAAAGGTTGAACAACAAACTGAGCCTCAGAAAGCCTCTGCTGCTTCTCCAGGAGCTTAACAGCTTAAAGGGTCCACTCTCTGGCCTGAAGACAGACACTCCTCCTATGCTCCATGGCCTCCTGTGCTGCCTGACTGGTGAAATAATGTGGGAGGCATTTTGATCATCAGGCTTTGGGGGAAGGTGGCCATGGGAGTCTTAGCTCTTACTCTCTACAGACCCTAGTGCTGTGGAAGGTTGTTCCATGGACTCCGAACCCCCACCAGAGCCCTGAACTTGGTTTGGTTTCTTAGCTGGTGACAGCAGCTGTTAACTCTGATGGACGCTGGAGTCATGACACACTGTCCCCGTGTTGAATGCTATTCTATCTGTTGTGTATTGAAGTAGAGGCACAACACTGGAGTAGTCAGGAACTGGTTAATGGGAGGGATTGCTTTTAATTAGTTGCACCTGGGTGGGCTTGGCTATCCCAGGTGCTTATATACAGCAGGAGAGCTGGGGATGTGTGTGTTCTGTTACTGTTCTGTGACTTACCTGCTGCTATGAATAAAGACACTATCGTACCACTACTGGCTGGACCCTATATGTAACACTATCCAGGATGGAAACTAGATAAGTTTAGAGCAAAAAATGGGAGATCATTGCAGGGCTTTGCTAGTGGCAAGGAGAAGTGTTGCTCGTGTTTCATTGGTTCATTTCTTTTTCCAAAATGTCTAAAAGCAATTTACAAACAGCTAAAATGCAGAGCAACTTATGAGAATCGTTTTCTGCCTCAGTTTGCGTACTTGAAGCTGATTTTGACAAGAGGGTTTTGTTAAGAGGAGAAGGGGGGTGTCTTTATTAAGTGCTGCTTGCTTAATCATATAACATGGCTTACCGTGCACAGCGCTCCCAGGGGGAAGCTGAGCCATCTTATAATAAAATAATCTTGAAGACAGCAGCAACTTAAGAGACCTCAGAGGACAGGTTGCTAGGCCTTGCAGTGGTCTGAGAACTGCTGAAGTGCAAAGGGTGTGCATTTGTGATGCTGCTGCTAGAAGGAGCTTGGAAGACTCTTGATGATGAAGATGTTCTTTGGACTGACTGGCTTGAAGGTGTTGATGAGAAATGTCCATTTGCCATAAATGTGGAGTTTTAGATGGAACTGACGGAGTAGCAAGCAAGGAACAGCCAGTGCAGACTGCAGCAGCCATATTACTGAGTCAGCATTCTTACTTTGCAGTGGTCCCACAGTCATTGCCCAAAGTGAAGCTACAGTCCTCACAGAGTGTCAGAGGACATGCAGAGTTCTGATGACACTGAGCTTCTTGGTAATTTCCTATTTTTCTTAAAATGGTGTTTACCACCTGCAGGTTTTAAATGTACTTGCATTAAAAATACCTTTAAAAAGTACAAACATACTGCTTGATTAATCTGGGACACACATTTAGTCTCTCAGAATCATTTAGTATCAACAGAATGTTGAGGACTTAAGAAGACCATTAGAATTTTCAATGGTTTCATGTGGTGGCCTAAAAAAAGTGGACCATTAGGAACTGGTACTGTAGGAACGTGGGCCTGGCAGCTGTCTCCTGCATGAGTATCCTTTAAAGGCACCTTCACATGTTGAAAGCATAGGGTACAAGGGAGATCTATTTTCCATTTCAACATGGCAGGGACAAACATTTTGGAACCTGATGGGTCCTCCAAAAAGTATTGGGCTTCCACAGAATATCACTTGCCTCCATCTTCAGACAACGAACATCAAAGTGAATAACTGTGTGGCTGGCAACTTTATGGCTGGCAGTACTCTTATTATTTTGATTAGACAAGGAATGAACATCCAGGTGGATCAAAAGTGCTAGCCACATGCTCAGAATTGTTGCTTATCACCGCAAGATGTTAACTGACATTTGCCCCTATATCCTTCTCTCTCCCACCCCCACCCCCATTTCTGGCTTTCAGACAACCAGCTGTTATAAGGGGAGAATTCTTAAGGTCTGCCAGATACAGCAGATTAAAGTTAAAGATTGCAAGCACTCCACTGTGGTGGTGATGGTCAAATCCCATGTTAGCTGCCTACCAAAACCAATTGCATCATGTGATTTACCTAACGGAGCTTCCCAAGTATTTTGCAGAATGGTTAAAACTTGCTAATTTTGAATATATCTAAAGTTATGTCACCTTTCCTTATTTCATGCATCATTCTTTGAGACCAGTGCAGTGACGGTGCAAAAAATGAGCAGCTGTCATTTTAAGCTTGGGGTTTTAGAGTCTAGAACAAAGTTTGCATTGCTGTTTTATAGAAGAGGTCGCAGTGTGCATGCATGAGATTCACAGTTGACCCTCCCTGCCCACCCCCAAGTAACCAAGCTGTTTGGACAGGAATCTTAATTGCATTGATACAAAGACAGATTAGATGTCCTGCAAGGGACAGTTGTGTGCCTTCTGTGTACTGATGTACAATTGACTTAGGGGATCCCAATTTGCAGACTGCAGCAGTTTCTCAGGT
Source organism: Darevskia mixta (assembly GCA_034641385.1). Classification (NCBI taxonomy): domain Eukaryota; kingdom Metazoa; phylum Chordata; class Lepidosauria; order Squamata; family Lacertidae; genus Darevskia; species Darevskia mixta. Next base: position 3,890,456 of record JAWWNH010000073.1, on the reverse strand, counting down.
CATCAAATTGAAAGTCAGCACTCTGTTGGAAGTGGTGTCTGTGCCGCGGGTCATCTCTGGCCACATTGCTCCCATTTGATGAGGCAAATAAATTCCTCTTGATTTTTTAACCCTTTTTTGCTGAGGAATGGGGGCATGCAGACCCTGGAGTTAGTTTTAAAACTCTTGTTCACAGTGCAAAAGAAATTGTCTTCCTGATGTGCTTGTTCTTCATGGCAAGCTGGTAAGAGAAACTTTCTTTCTCCTCCTCTTAATATAATATAATATAATATAATATAATATAATATAATATAATATAATATTTGAACCCAGTGGGGACCATGCAATGAATCTGAATGTTTGGAGATTATGGACAAAGAAAAGGAGGTACATTTTCACCCAACACATCTGTTCATCTATGGAACTCATTCCTACAAGATGAAGTAATGGTTACCAATTTGGGTGGTTTCAGAAGGGGGTTAGGCAAATTAGTGGAGGATAAGGCTCTCAATATCTTCTAGTCATTATGAACATCAGAGCATTTTATATTATTTTATAGAAATATTTATATACAACTATTCATAAAAAATCAGAACAGTTTATAACAATTGGACACAAAACTGTATAATAAAACCATTCAAAAAAGTTAAAATAAAAAATCAGGTAACTATTGTGGAAAGATGTATTCTTAACTGCCTGCATAAGCCTGATAGAATAGAAAGGTTTTCAGCAGGCGTTTGAAAGTTAAAACAGAAAGCGCCTGCTTTATCTGTTGGCAGAGCAGCCCACAATACTGGGCCAACAACACTAAAGGTTCGGTTTCTTGTTGTCAAATGAGCTGTGCCATCTCAGGGAATGACCAACGACGCTCCTGTAGATGATGTAAGTGATCAAGCTGGGATAGAAGGGTTCAGGCAATTCTTGAGGTACCCAGACCTAAGTGGTTCAGGGCTTTGTAAATTAATACAAGAACCTTGAACCTGGCTTGGTAGCAGATGCACAGCCAGTGCAGATGATTTAAAAAAATGGTGTCATGTTGCTGGCCAGATGCCCCCATCAGCAATATGGCTGCCACATTCTGCACCAGCTGCAGCTTCCAAACTGAACCCAAGGGCAGCCCCACAGAGAGCGCACTGCCATAACCCAATGCATGGTCTGTAAGAACTGGATCAGGGCAATGACCTATCTAGTCCAGCATCCTGTTCTCACAGTGGCCAACCAGATGTCTGTGGAAACCTGCAGTCAAAACCCAAGCGGAAGACTGTGTACCAGTAATGATAAAGAGGTAAAGATGTTTAAATGATAAGGATCCTGAATGGGAGAGTGTTTTGTGCTCATATCTTTCTCGTGGGCTTCTCACAGGCACTTTGAGAATCCTAGAATCCTAGAATTGGAAGGGACCCAAGGCTTATCTAGTCAAACCCCATGCAATTCAGGAATCTTAGCAAAGCATTCAAGACAGATGGCCATCCAACCTCTGCTTAAAAAACTCCAAGGAAAGAGGAATGGGAAACCAAAGATGAGGAGGTTAAATGTGTATTGATTAAGTGGGCACAAGATTTAGGACACAATATACAAATGGAAGACTGGGGGAAACTATGGAAAGTGAATTTAAAATTTACTGACTGCATATTGTTAAAAGAGAATTATATGAAAATGATGTATAGATGGTATATCACACCTGCAAAAATGTATAGAATAAAGTGTTGGGAGTGTAAAGAAAAAGAAAGCACGTTTTTTCATATGTGGTGGAATAGCAAAATAATTAAAAATTATTGGGATATGATTTATAATGAAATCATATCCCAATAATTGGTTTTTAAATTCTTACAGACTTTTATATTCACCTTGTGTTTTAATACCTTTTAGCTTTCTAAAGCACTTTTTAGATTGTAAATGCTGGTCTATGACCGTAGCAAAGATTTGAAATTGAGTTGCAGCAGATATTGGGGAAACTGAACTCTCCCACAACTACTATATCTCTCCTTTCTGAATTTTTGGTGATCTGCTCATCCAAGTCTTCTGTCTGGCTTGGCGGTCTATAGCAGACCCCCACAGTGGGGTCACTGTTGTTTCTCTCTCCTGCATTTTTACTCATAAAATCTCAATCTGCCTTCCATGCTCCAGGCCATGGATTTCTTCACAAGTGTACACATCCCTTACATATAATGCTGCTGCTACTCCTATCCTGTGTGGTCTGTTCCTTTTGAACAGGTTGTACCCCTCAATCCCCACATTCCAGTCATGGGTCTCATTCCACCAGCCTTCAGAGAAGGCTTTTGATCTGACCCAGCAGGGCAAGTCTTGTCTTCTTCTGTCAAAATTCTACAGCTGCGTTTCAAGCAACAGAGCAGAAGTGAATGTGCTCTTCAATTAATTTGGCAGGAGAGCACGCCCTCCCTCTCTGCCATCATTTAAGCTCCTCTTTGTGAAATGGTGAGAAAGGTTGTTTCCTGCACAGAGCTTTGATGATGATGATGATGATAATAATAATAATAATAATAATAATAATAATAATAATAATAATTCTTTTATTTGTACCCCGCCCATCTGGCCGGGTCTCCCCAGCCACTCTGGGCGGCCTCCAACAGATATAAAAATACATTGTTGTGGACCATTTGAAGCAAAATGTCAGTGTAACTTTTTTACGCGTCTGTTATGTTTTGATTCGTGAAAAGTCGCATTCAGTCTTGGTAAGAAATGTTTGTGCCGATGTGATACATTTCCCAGTATTGTTCATTCTTTCCTGCTGGTGTCCCCCCAACCTTTGAACACTTTACCAAGAGAGAGGGCTTGGGAGATGCAGAGATTTTAAATTCACACTTGCCTCCTTCTCCCTCCAGAGATTTTGTTTTGAGATCAGATGGGCTAATGTAGCAGAACAGCTCCCATGGAATTTGCAGCAAGTTACAGTCTGTGACGAGAGAAGGGGAGAGTTAACCTTCTGCGAAATCTGCACTCAGCAATGGAAATTGGAGGTTAAGATGCTGATGTGTCACATCCAGATTTCTGTCTCTGTCTCACTGTATTCTTATCAAAGGCATGTTACAGGAGATTTCTTTTACAAACGCTTGGGGTTTTCAAGTGATCTTTTCATGGACACCTGAGCTACAGAGTCTCATCAAAGTCTGAAGCATTTTCTCCCTCTCTCTCTCGTGGATGTTGATGCATGTATTCATCCGTGCAACCATCCTGTTTCCTCATTTCCTGCAAGTATAAAAACTGGTCAGTTAATAAAATGGCAATCTGTGATCAAGTGTGCAGTGTGTCACTCACTTTTAGTGTGTCTTTGTGAACAGTGGTTCAATAGAATATTTTACCTCCAAAGAGTTCTAGACCACTATGCAATGAATGCTCTGGGGCCTTTTTAAAAAATCCTTAAAGCCACCATTAAACTTCAGCAGGAGACTGTATTTGTTGTGTGCTGTTGTCTTCCTTTTAGAAAACAGAATCGCCCTGTCTTATTCCTCAGAACGTCTTTATCAGATTGGTGAAAACGTAGATAGAAGAGCTGACTTGTCAAAACTTGGCTCTCCCCGGGTGCAGCTGGAAATGGCTTTTGAGGTAGAATGAAACTGCTGCAAGGCCACATTCAGGTTTTGAAGAGCTCACGTGATGAGGGGAAGGAGAGGAGGTGCTCCTCAGACTCACCTCCCCCTATCACATTCTCTCCATTTGCTGGAGGAGGAAGGTCTGTAGCACTGCTGCAGGGTCCTAAATGGGGAGGGGGGCTATTTCTGCACACTTGGTTCTTCTTGAATATGTGGATGGCAGGCAGGTTGCAGCAGAAAGAGCAGAGAACCTGTGAAACTGTCAGTGTTGGTCTCTCTCAGTTTCAAGTTCACTTCTCCACATTTCCACACCATGAAGACCCATCAGCATTTTAGAGCTCATTTCTCCAAATGCACACGTTTCTATGCAATTTTGCCTAAAATACACATTTTTGAAAGTGGTTTTGTGCATTTTTGAATGTTTTTCCTACAAATATACACATTTTCTGTACCCTTCCCCCTAACACATTTATTATTGTAAACATAATTTGTTTGGAGAACTGCAAATTTCAAATAAATAATTGCTTTTGGTTGATGTAAAAGCTAGGAGCCAAATGGTACATTAACCCTAGGTTTCAGTTACCACAGTCATCTAGGATCTTTTTTTTCAAGATTACAAAGCAAATAAAGACAAGGTGGGGAATTTAGCTGGAGAGAGAATAAATGCTGCGCACGAAAGACAAGTTTTTTTAGAACAAAGAAGCAATCAAGTGGAAAAGCAGTCAAGAAGAGATGTGACAGCAGTTTCATTCTAGCAAAAATAAAAACCTCTTTTACTCAATTAGAGGGATAGTTTGTCAAAACTTGTATCTTTGTAAATTTGTTTTAAAACCTCCTACAATAAACAACTTTATTATTTTCTTACCTGCAGACACCTACCTCTGTGTCTCTGTGTGATTGTAACAGGTAAAGTCTGCTCTGTAAAGCCAGCTCAAACTCTGCTCATGCTGCATACCAAAGGGTAATTGACCCTGTCACCCCATTATTCTTGTCCTGGAACTAAGGTTACCTGAGGCTCCCCGTTGCGGATACTGTCAATGGCAAAGCCATATTTGCTGCTGTATATTGCATTCTAGTGAAATGGCCCTGATTGGAATATTAACGTCACCAAGAAATAAGTTGTTCCTGTGATAGTACAGCTATTAATGAAAATTGCCCTGTAAGCAAACCCCAAACCAACTTTTCATAAAGGTTTTCTTTTGCACACCCGTTAAAATTATTCCTTTTTGAGGGGGGGGGAATGTTTCCCTTGGGTTCTTTACATCTGTTTTTCAAAACAGACCCATTCATTTTTGCTCCTCTGTTTTGAGCTCTGGAAACTACAGAGGGAGCCGCTGCTTGCATGTGCATCTCCTGGCGAAGTAATGGAATACTTTCAAACATTGTCAGAACTTTTGCCAGGCCTTGGCAGAGGAGCATGCATGGCCAGCATTTTGAGCAACTCCTTCAAATTGGCAAACTGCTGTTGAAGCATTAACATCATCATCATCATTTTTAAAGTTCTGTGGGGTTACGTTTAATTGTAATGCCAGAGGTTCCAGGTTCCAGTCTTAGAGGTGTTTGTGGGGGAGGGCAAGAGAGAGAGAGAGAACATCATGAACTGTAAGTGGGCCAAACCCAGAAGGCCAGCTCTCTGTTAAGCTTTATTGATGTGTGGATCCAGATCCAAGCCTTGTTAATCCAGCCTAGCAGCAATGTTTTTGAAATTTACACACTCATCTTTGAGCTGGAGATTTGTGTGTTTCACTACCAGTACCTGAAAATGGTTTTAAGGCGCGTTTTTAAATATGTTGTGTAGGCTTGTGGGAGATACCGGTACTTTCCTTCCCAAGACAGAAGCATTCAGTTATGTATTTGAACGTGGTTCTTGAAATTAGGTTAACCTATCTGCAGTGAGCTTTAGGGCAGAGCTGAGATTTGCAACTGGGCTTCCTGTAATTTTGGGTACATTCTGTGATTGACAGTGCAATCCTGTGCATATACCTGTATACGCAGAAGTAAGTCCCCACCGTGCACACTGGTGCTTACTCCTTTGCACATGTTTAGCCTAAATAGAATGCCTCTCTTGACCTCTCAGGGGCATATTAAAAGAAAAACACTTTGCTGTGGAAAAGTGAGATTTGATTACTTTCCCCCTTTGTGATAAAATAAACTTGCTAGCAAGGTTTTGATTGCAGACCAGACAGTTATGCCTTTCCAAAACTGTTGCCTGCAACTGGAAATTAGGTAGGCAGTGATTGCCTTTCTAAATCCCCTTTTGGCTCTAACCTTGTAGGTGTGTGCTTCCCTCCAATGAAAGCGTAATGTGTGAATTTCAGCTCCTGCATCTGCACGCAGTTCCTACAGGGAAGAGCCATAGCTCAGTGGTAGAGGATCTGCCTTGCAAGCAGCAGATCCCAGGTTCAATCCCCGGCATCTCTAGGTAGGACTGGGAGAATCTTCTGCCTGAAACCCCAGAAAGCAGCTGCCAGTCAGTGTAGGCAGTACTGAGCAAGATGGACCAATGGCCTGACTCAGTGTAAGGCATCTTTCTGTGTTCATATGAGTGTGCTTTTCCTGCAGCTGCACGCAAGAGTTGTCTCCACCATGGCTATCTCATTGACATGACCTCCCACCTTTTGCTCCTTTTGTCCCATCTCCATCCATTTGCCGCCGCCGCCTCCTCCTCCTCTCCTCTCCTCTCTCTCTCTCTCTCTCTCTCTCTCTCTCTCTCTCTCTCTGACTCTTTTCTCCCGCAAAAGTGCCTCCTTTCCTCTGCTTTGTCATCTCTTGTTTGGTCACAGTTATCCATTCCGTTTGTGCTCAGCCTTGTTCTGTTTGTTTTATACTGCTGTGTGTCTTACAAATCTGTCCCCAGAGCATTGTTGTCTGCAGGGCTGTGTCCTCAGCTCTGCCTTGAAAGGCTCTCCCGGAAAGCTATGCCTTCTGCAGCAGCTGCAGTGAAGTGAACATCTTGCCGGGAGGGTGTGTTGCTTCACTCATTCTGTGCCTGACCAGTCTCTGGAGCATCTTTGGCCAGCCTGGTGCCCTCCAGACGGCCTTGGACTACAACTCCCATCAGCTCTAGCCAGTGCACCTGCCTGCCTCAGTAGGAACAGAAAGGTTGCCAGTTTGGGAACAAATCAAAGGTCTGCCAGCCTCCTCTACCTGTTGCTGACTGGCAAGATTGTTCCAGGACATGGTATGATAAAGCAAGCTAGTCTCTGATGATCATCCCTAGAATTCAACAATCAGAGGTACACTACCATTATATATGGGTTGGTTTTTTTTGGGGGGGCAGGGTTATTTGTCATGGCTCCTGGTCATTGGTTTGCCTTTCCTCTTTGAAAATGGGGGGTTCAGATAACACATATGGGCAGACCACCCCAATGAACATGCTCCCCTGCTGTCCACATGTTTGGAGTGCACCAGGGAGGAACCTGTTTGTGTACCTTTCTGTGTGTGCAGAGCTTCATGTGAGCTGGGATAATGCTTAGTCTAGGATAACCCCATGTGTGCAGAAGCTCCACATGCATACAAACTCTCCTGATGTGCCCTCCTCAGAAATTACATCAGTGCATCCGGGGATTCTATTGTCTAACCGTTTTTAAAAACCACCTGAGCCAGCAACCACATTTTGTGCCAATTAATTCCGTAAATTGCTTAGGAATCTTGAGAGTTTTCAATTGCCAGTCAGTTTTTGCTAGATCAGGGGTCGGCAACCTTTAAGACAAAAAGAGCCACTTGGACCCGTTTCCGAAGGAAAAAAAAAACTGGGAGCCGCTTTTCGCGCCCTAGGCGAGGGGGCGGGGCCATGTGACGTCATTGCGCATGACGTACGGTGCCCCGCCCCCTGCCACCCCGCGCCGCTGCGATTTAGGCAAGCGTCCATCAGGAGCCTCCTGCGAGATGGCAGCACGTCTGCCAGCGCTGGCCCAGCTCAAATACAGCTGCACGGGCTTTGTCTGGGGCTCACTGCCTCCTCTCCACACACACACACACACACACACACACACACACAACCAGCTTTTGTGTGCGCGCTGCACGGGCTTTGTCTGGGGCTCGCTGCCTCCTCTCCACACACACACACACCAGCTTTTGTGTGCGCGCTGCACGGGCTTTGTCTGGGGCTCGCTGCCTCCTCTCCACACACACACACACACACACACACACACCAGCTTTTGTGTGCGCGCGCATTTCGCTCTCCCTCCCTCCGGCCCTAGACAGGCAGCGAGTGAGCGCAGCATGATAATGAGCTCTGTCAATTGCCCAGCCGGGAAGCGGGAGGAGGAGGAGGAGGAGGCGCTGCTCTCGCTCTCGGGCTCCGCGCTCGGCTCTGGTTTGCCATCGACGCGCCCGTCGCAGCTCGCCAACTTCTCTTTCTCTCTGCAGCTCGCTCTCCCGCCGCCCCCCGACTACACACACCGACGCGACGGGAGGGAAAGGGGAGCGGGAGAAGACACGCCACCCCGGAGCCGCGGCAAAGGTGTAAAAGAGCCACATGCGGCTCCGGAGCCGCGGGTTGCAGACCCCTGTGCTAGATGCAGTATGTTGTCATTTTTGCTGTTTTGCAAATAACTTACCTTGATTTTGCTAGTGCAAACAGGGGCAAGTGGCTTTGCTGAAGTTTTCTCTTTTAATTCCACGCTCAATTTCCAGCCACCATTCTAGCTTCTGAGGTTTCATCCATCATTGCCAAGTGCTTTAAAGAATTGACTTCACAGCAAGGAAGGATAGAAGCTTACTACTTTCTAGTGAAAGTGGTGATTCTGTACACAGTCTGATATCCTGTTTCTGCATCCCCTAAAAAAAAAAAAAAAAAAGCTCAACAACTTTGTATGTAGAGCCCCAGAAATGGGATTTCAGTAGAAGTAACAATGCAATAAAATGAAAACTGGTAATACAAAAAAGAAGAAATCTCAGCTATTGCATGAAATAACTACGACTTGATAAGAAAAGTGCCCGTTGGCAACCTGTGCTATAGTCTGACATCTTATCTTCCTCTTGCTCTGGATTGGTTAATGCCACTCTATTACCGGTAGCTCCCAGACCATAGGTAAGCAATGGCCTCAAAGCCCAGATAGGATGGAAGGGAGGGGGGGACAGCGTGCTTACATAACAAAGGAAAAGAGATGTTCTTGGAACTTTTTAGTGCAAACAAATTCTTGGAATGTAAGTGAAAGAACAAAGCCAGAAGGTTAACTGTAATTGATAAGACTTTGTTGTTTGAAATTGCCTGGCTGAATCCTTATCTGTAGCAGAACAATGCAAGACAATAAGTGTGGATTTTGCCTAAGCAGGGGGACATCCACTGAGTATTGTACCTCTTCCTCTCAGCAATATATTGCTTTTGATAAAGTGATATTTGACCGATCTTTGCAACCCTAAACTATGTATTGAAGGCTGGTTTTCTTCTGCACTGTGTAGCGATCAGAATCTGTTAGAATGTGTCAGTCTTTCTGTGCTGAGTGCCCTTGGAAGTTAAAGGCACATGTCAAGACATCCATCTTGTTGATCCTCTGTTGAAACCACACACAAAAGAATTGCCATTAGTTGCTGCTCAGAGCTTTGGCATTTTGAACGATTATTGTCTGCATCATCCCTGAGTTAAAAATACAGCTTTGATTTCTGAAATGATAACTTCACATGGCAAAAAAAATTCTGCAACAATGGGCCTTTCTTACAAAGATGGATGGGTGTTTGTGCAGAGGTCCATCTGAAGCATATCATTATGAACTGCATTTCAGTCCATTAAGGCAAGGAAGGCAGCCAGTTGAGACACTTAAGAGCTGCTTAACCACCACCTTTAAATAAAAGAAACTTCCAGATCAGCCTCTCTCTGATCTCCCCTCAGAACTTGTGTGCGTTCCTTTTTCACATCTAGATTTGCTGCAACTTGTATTGAGAAACATTACTGCCTCTGACCGTGAAGGCAGAGCAGAGCCACTGCTAGCCTTCTCTTCCACAAATTTGTCCAATCCTCTTTGAAAGTCTTGCCAACTCTTGTGGCAATGAGTTCCACAGTGGATGTCCCCAAGTTCTAGTGTTATGAGAGAGGGAGAAAAACTTTTCTGTACCCTCTTTCTGCCTGCCATGCATAATTTTATAAACATCTATCCTGTCTCTAACTTGCCTTTTCACTAAACTAGAAAGTCCTCAACACTGCAGCCTTTCCTCATAAGGGTGTTGCTCCATCCCCTTGATCATTGCCCTTTCCTGAAGTGAAGGTGGACTGTGTGGGGGGCAGCTGGATAGAGGCCTCCATCAGTGTCTTAGGCAGGAACAGGAAAGGCCTCTTAGGCTGCCTGTTTTCTCTTGCAGTGCTACCAGGCCAAGTGGTTACTGCTTGCTTCATGGAGGGGGACTATTTCATACTGCTAATGGCACTGCAGATAGAGCCTAACCATCACGTCTAATCCTCCATTAAGGCCATCCAGGCTGGTGGCCATCACTGCTTCTTGCGGGAACGAATTCCATAGTGTAACTATGCACTGTATGAAGAAGTACATCCTTCTGTGTGTCTGAATTTGTGTTCTTCCAGTGTGTGTGTGTGTGTGTGTGTGTGTGTGTGTGTGTGTGCGTGCGTGCAGATATGGCTTGGATGACTGAGCCTGGTGTGGAGTGGGGCTTGCTTATCACTATTCTATACCATGTACCGGTAGCACAAATAAATAATCAAATGAAAACAAACTCACTTTAGTCTTTGTCTAAAGACGAACTGATAAAAGAGGCAATGATAAAATGTGCTATTGATAGTAGGCATAATATTGAAATTGCTGAGTGGGGAAAATTATGGAATTCAACAATGAACTTCTCTGCATGTTATCAAATAAGAGAGAATATGCAAAAAATGCAATATAGATGGTATTTGACACCAGTCACTTCTGGCTACATGCAAGAATCCTCTCTGCTCCAGTGCCCCTTCACTGCCGCAGTCAGTCCAGCTGAGGCCACTTTCCCTGCATCTGGGCTATTTGGTGATTTTGCTGGTTTGTATTGCTTTGATTGATTGATTGATTGCATCTAGTGCATCTTTTTGTATTACCGGTAATATGTGGTTTGCTACACTGGGGTATTTTGAATAAAAAATTGGTATAAAAATAAAGCATAACATACAGGTCTTTAAAGACACAGGCCTGTTTCCACCTCATTCCACCTGGAGTCCATTTTCAGAAAACATACTTTAAAAGGAAAGCTGAAGTAACAATGAATCACAGAGGCGCTCTAGATGCCAGGAGCCCCAAGAGTGCAGCAGGGTGAATCTGCTAAACGGCAGCAAGGAAAAGGGTCTTTGGAAGAGGGGTGGGCAGAAGGTGAATCATGTGGGCTCCCTGGGAAAAACTGAACTAGAAAAGTAGTTGCATTGGAAAATGTTCTGATTCCCAGATCTAATTTAGCATGTTTATTTTACTAGTATTTATTAAACAAAGCTAAAATCCTGGGAACCACCCAGTTTTCTTAAGATTATATTTGCAGTTGGCAACATACTTTGCTATAAATTAACATATGAAACGGAAAACTTTCTGCCAAAAAATATATAAAACTCTTACTAGAAACTTTTCTGCCACAGATCATTGCAGAAGGTGATTTGCAGTAGAACTGGCGAGGGTTTCTGATTCTCAATTGCTTAACCACCGCAGCAGCAAAATAGCTTCCCCCTACTTTACACTGTTAAAATGATGGACTTTGGGTAGAGAGGGGAAAGGAAGAGGTACCCAGGAGGGCATAGTTGTGGGTGGGGGCTGTGAGCTCCACTTGGTTCTGTTACAACCCACCCCCCCCAATTCCCTGGCTTCAGAGTGCTTTAATTCCAAGTGTGCATCTTTTGTACCCGAATCCAGCTCTTGCACATCAAGAGTTCTAGTAGAAAAAAAGAAGAAGTGGGTTCTGCAAGCCTGAAATTTGCCCTCTTTAAAGGAATCCAGCATAAATAAGATGAAGGTTTTGACGCAGAACCAATTAATTTTGGGGTGGCGGAGGGAGATTGATGCAACTGTTTCTCGAATAGCATAAGAAAGAGAACAAAAATCTCCCTTGCCCCCTTGGTGTGCTTTCATTTCTTGAAAGACGGGGAAGGGGGTGGCAGGAGTATTTGCCTTTGCTTAGGTTGTGGTCAGCATTAACCAGCCCCTGTTGCCATCTTCTTAGGCTCTGTAGCAAATTGCAAGGAGTAGATTAATCTCCTGGATCCGATTTCAATGGGACCCTGGTCTCTGCAGTAGGAGTATCAGAGGACGTCACTGATCTGCTTTTGGCAATCCTCGTGAGCTGTCTTGGCAGAGAAGATCAAGAAGCAACTTGGCAGGGAGATGTCAGGGCTACTGTTTCTCAGCCAAGAACCAAGACACAAGATTATGTCTGTGTGAGCCCAAGAGAAAAGTCTAAACTAAGCATGCATGATGAGGCTCAATTGCCAAAGGAGGATCTGAATATGGAGTTGATCAGGCAAACACATGTAAGCCATTTGGAGAGCCTCAAAGGAGGAGCGCTTCTATAACAAATGTTAGCAAGTGTCACTAGGCATTATTTAAGAGGGTGCTTGCCTCTCATTTCTGTACCATTTTGCGTTGTAAGTAGTCCCATTGAGATCAATAGCTAGGACTAACTAAAGTCCATTGATTTCGCTCTGGCCATGACTTCGCTGCATGCATCCTATTGTGTGCATCTTAAGAACAGGAAGGTTAATAAATAGATTTTTAGACCAGTTTGGGGGCAATGACTTCCAAGGCAGCTAATAAATAATAAAACAATTTGCAACAGTTTTTAATTAAAGTTCACACTTAACAATAACATTCTGCAGAAAAAGGAGGAATGGCAGCAATACAATAACAACACAATCCCAGCAGTTATCAGTATAAAAGGAACAGGATAGAAACGCAGCAGGAACATAAAAACATCTTTATACTCAGGACAGAAGAAATGCCTTTGGCACTGGAAGCATTGCAAAGTCAGTGGCTGCTGAGCGTCTCTGGGGAGAGCATTCCACGGCCATGGCCCCACCACTGAGAAGGTCCCCTCTCTCTGAGTATGGCCTCTTTGGGATTGAAAGAGAGAGACAAAAATCTCAGTCTTCGATGAGCCGAGACAGTGGTTTGCAGAGCATATCCCAGAATTATTTATCTGCTTCCTATTTGGTGTTCTCTGCAGTGAGGGAGAATGGGTACCCTATAGACTAGACTAGACAATCCTTTGGGTCCCTTCCAACTCCCTGCAATTCTGTAGTGTTCTAACAATGCAGGATATAGGATATTACTCCAATTTAACAAGGAATCTATTCTATGGTTCTTGCCTCATTGAAAGAGACAGCTGATCCTCTGGAGGTTATTGGATTCTAACTCATAAGCTGCAGCCAACATGGTCAGTGATGATGGGAATTGTGGGGCAGCAACACCTCGGGGGCCACAGGTTCCCCATCCCTGAGTTAGAAGACTCATTTGTTTGTGTGGATGTGACCACCTTGTGCAAACTGCCTAGCTTCCTAAAAATTTAATGCTGATACCTAGGAACATACGCATTTAATCAGCTTGGTAGAGGAGTTGGCAAGCTGAATGCAGCCACCCCCAACCTAAGCATGGGGGGGGGGCTACTTACATTATTGCTTTTTATGCTGATTAAAATTTGGTATCCCCACAATTTGGAAAGGCAAAATGTTTTTCAGGTTGTAAAGGATGTATATTACCCACTTCAATGCTGCATCATTCTGGGATGTTCTGAGTACCAGTGACTGGGAATTGCAAGTGTGTACGGTGCTGTTCCACTCGTTGGGATAACTCAGTTGGTAGAGCATGAGGTGCTAAATCTCAGGGTTGTGGGTTCAAGCCCCATCTTGGGCAAAAGAGTCCTGCAATGCAGGGGTCTAAACTAGATGACCTTCATGCAATTCTATAATTCTATGTTCAGCTTGCTGGCTTCCCACAGGCATCTGGTTGGCCACTGTGAGAACAGGATGCTAAACTAGATGGGCCATTGGCCTGATCCAGGAGGGCTCTTCTTATGTCCTTATCAATGTGACGCATAATATGCATGCAAATATGTGCATATATAATATGGTGCTTGTGAAGCCTTGCCATGAACAGGTATTGTTGTTGTTGTTGTTGAAATATATATCCCGCCCTTCATCAGAAGATAACAAGGCAGTTTACAATATAAAAACACAAAATATATAACATAATTTTAAAAATGCATGCAGGTGTAATCCTGGGAGAAGGGAAGCACAGTCTGATACTATGCATTTTTAATCCAGAGCAATTCCTATTGCGTTCAATGGGGCTTAGTCATATAGTTTACATGCACACAGGATTTCAGCCTATGCCTGCCTCCTGCTTCTCTCGCCAGGAGTGAAAAGCAGACTCTCCCCTGTGTCCTCCCCACAGTCAATCTGCCTGGCTCTCAGCTGGTGCTGCTGTCTCTGCAAAGAAGCTGTTTGTTCTTTGCCCTGACAGCAGCTGCTCACAAGGTGGCTGCCTGCTGGAGCAACAACAAATAGGCTTTTTTGTAAAGAGAGCCTGAACTACAGAAGACCAGATGAGGAGAGGAATGGCAGAGTGCACTGGTATGGAAGCAGCTCACTCTCCCCCCCCCCCCCCGACTGAGCACCAGGAGGGCAAAGGTGGGAAAGTCGACAGTAAATTTAGTGCACTTGCCAAGGGTTATTCCTAGTAAACTCCCCAGTCAGGACCTCTTGCCTCTTTCATAATATGAATGAGGGAGGTGGGGAGGATGCATGCACAACACAAACTTAAACCTTGGAGATTGTAATCCTGTAGTGGTGGCTGGGAGTCTCCTTTGGAACTGCAGCTGGTGCAGAATTTGGCAGCTAGGTTGCTCAGAGCAGCAAAACGGTTTGAGCAATTGCATGGGCTGCCAGTTAGTTTCTGGGCCCAGTTCAAAGTGCTGGTTTTGACCTATGAAGCCTTAAATGGCTCAGGACCACAATACCTCAAGGGCCGCCTCTCCCCATATGCATCAACCTGGGCCCTGTGTTCACCACGTGAGGCCCTTCTCCCTGTGCCCCCTTCACAGGAGGTCCGTGGGTGGCAATACAAGAACGGGTCTTTTCAGTGGTGGCTTCCCGCTTGTGAAATACTCTCTCCAGGGAAACCTGCCTGGCACCAGAATTACAAAGTTTTAGGTGCCAGGTAAAAACATTTCTTTTCCACCAGATCTTTGGCTTTCATTTATCTCCTTGAGTGGGTGGGTTTTTAAAAGTGTTTTAATTCTGCCTTTTAAAAATATGATTGGCTTTTAGATTGTTCTTGGTTTTATTTTATGCTGTTTTTAATGTATGCATTTTTTTATTGGTGTAAGTCCCTTTGAGTTACTTTTGTAGGGGTGGGGGAAATGACTAATAAGTAAACTTGACTCTATGGCAGCAGAAAGAAACCCAAACTGGCATAATCCCCAAAACGACGGCTTTACCCAAGTAATTTGCTTTTAGCTTCAAAATGTGTGCTGACATTTTAAGCCAATCTTGTTAAAACATTGCATAACACTTTTGCAACAGGATATTAGCTTGCCCAGTGCGCTTCTCTTAAGGAGAGCCATTTGGGAGAGTTGAGTTGGCTTTCAACAAGAGTGCTCCTTATAGCCAGATCCCTCCACTGAGTGCCTATGAACCTCCCATCCGAGGTCAAGGTGCAGCTGTAATAAACATAGAAAGTCACAATGCCTGAGGGTACCTCTTCTACATTACTCCCTGCCTATCTATGAAGATCTGCTGAAAATGCGTTGTTTGCTACTCCAACTTTAGATTCTTCTGTTGGGGGGGGGGTATGTGTGACAGGGCACTCTCAGTGGTGCCTTCCCCAACCTGCCTCAGTTTATGGACCTGTCCCCCTAAAGCTGTTTGGTTGTCTCCCAAGTTGCCCTCATTTAAGTACAAGGTGAAAACCACTTTTGTTGGAGGGTAATCAGTCTTTTTGCTGACAGTAGCACTGAAGAGTGACAAAGAAAAGAAAAAGAAAGAAAAAATGAGAATGAAAAAGAGAAAAATACTCAGTTATATTCCTTACATTACATTATATTATTATGATTATTATTATGATTATGATTAGTATGTTTAAATTTGTATACTGCCCTATACCCGCAGGTCTCGGGGCAGTTCACAGCATAAAATCAGCACAAAATACATAATACCGGTAAAAGCAAAACCAACCCAATAAACCCCTGCCAACACATTTTCAAAGGGCTTAGGATGTCAGGCAACCAAAGACCTGGTTAAAGAGGAACATTTTTATCTGGCAGCTAAAGGTGTATAATGACGGTGCCAGATGAACCTCCCTGGGGAGAGCATTCCTCAAATGGGGAGTCAACACAGAAAAGACCCGTTCTTGTGTTGCCACCCTCTGGACCTCTTGCGGAGGAGGCACATGAAGAAGGGCCTCAGAAGATGATCTCAGGGTCTGGGTAGGTTCATATGGGGCGGTCCTTGAGGTATTGCGGTCCTGAGTCGTTTAATTAGTAACAGATGTGCATAATCTTACTGTCCTAATACACACATAGTTATCAATAACCTAATATATTCTGTGTAAACTCATTCCCAATATCATTGTATTTATCCAAAGAAAGTCTGCCTCTATAAGCTGTCCACTCATATATTGCCAATATTGTCATGTTGTATCGGTTGTTATGATGTCGTTAACGTTACTTTTTTTTCTTGTGCTACATACATTGCATTGCATTGCTATCCTCTCTGTGCTTCTGTTGGGATGAAAGGCAACGTCTAAGTGCAAGGAAATGAATGAATGAATAAGTAATGCCACTGGTGGCTACAAGTCAAAGAAGCAGACAATGCATCTGAATGGATACAAATTATTATTATTTAATAGTTGCTACCCTGGGCTCCTTTGGAAGGAAGGGTGGGATAGAAACTGAGCAACCACATACATAAGTAAATAATACATTCCAAGAACATAACACATAGTTTATACTAATAATAACACCAGATCACTGAGCTGACAAACCTTCCTTTGTGCCTGCAGCCATGCTGCAGCATTCCACACTAACTGCAGTTGCTGGATCAAGCATGAGGGAAACCCCATGTAGAGCACAGTGCAGTAATCCAGCCTTGAAGTAACCAACATATGAACCAACATATGAACCACTGTGACAAGGCTTTCCTGGCCCAACCAGTTGCAGTTGGTAAAAGTCACTTCTAGTCACAGAGGTTATCTAAACCTCCACTGACAGAGCACCCCCAAACTGTGAACCTGTTTCTTCAGGGGGGATGCAGCCCCTTCCAGGCTGGGCAGTTGGCCAGTTTATTGGAAACAGGACTGCTCACCCACAATGCCTGGTTTTGTTTTTAAATTGCAAAGGGCTATGACCATGGGCAATAAATGTTTGACCGGACGTGAATTCAAAAAACAAACTAATAGATTTTGGCTCCCTTTTTCAAACATGGCAATGTGAATGCTTTTCCCCAACACAAAAGTTTCCTCTTGGTAAACATTAGCAGTCCTACTTAGGTGTTGATGAAGTTAAATGAAACATTGTCTTCTGCATTGCTTAGATTTCATTGCTGAGAGCTGCAAGATCCACCCTGATTCGCTGGTAATTGAAAGAGCCATTGCTTCATTTCAATTATCTAATGCAATTTCCAGCACCTCATTTCTATAATTATGGCAAACGGCCAGCATCAAAGCCTGATTAGAGGCTCCTTAAAAGTATCTGGAGACATAATTTTCCTGGAGTAATGCAATGTGTGAAGCTGATGGTGGGGTTTTGAAGTTGGCATAGAAAGAGATTGAGGATGGTACCAAACAGAATTTATTGCAACCATGTTTTCCATTGTCATTGCAGCACTTTGAGCATCCTCTTCTTGGTAACAGTTACAGGTAGGTAGGCGTGTTGGTCTGCCGTAGTCGTAGGTATCTGAAGAAGTGTGCATGCATACGAAAGCTCATACCAATAACAAACTTAGTTGGTCTCTAAGGTGCTACTGGAAGGAACTTCTTGGTAACCTATGTTAAATGTCAAACTGAAAGTAAAGGACTCAATAGATGTCAAGTGTGCTGCTAACAGCTTGTGTTTGCTGTGATGTCTGACAATGGTAACTTTTGGGGGCCTGTGGGCAAAATTGCCAACTAGATAATGTATGCATTATCAATTAAAATCGGCATGCAGACCCTTTAGGAGAAACAGCTGTGACCTTGGAGGCCAACTCCTGCAGAGCCAGCTCAGAGGTGTGGCCTGAAGGGAGGAGTTAGTTTCTACTCTTTGCAGGCTCCCAGGCTGCATCAAGAATAAAGCTTTTGGGAAAGTGGCTTGCAGGCTGCAGTAGAACCTGAAAATTGGAAAGGCATTTCCCCTTAAAAATAGTTTTGGCCCATATAAAAGAAAATTAATTTAAATTGACTTCATGTTGGTACCTGACCCTGGTGAAATTAAATAGGGTTCACGCTAATACCTTGACTTGGTGCTAGAGAAATTGTGGTCAAAATGAGACTTTCTGCCATATGTGGTGGTTTTGCATGGAAGCACCCATTTCGGACAAAAGGTAAACCCTCCCAGCTTCCCTTTTTTCTCCTATTCCCCCACCCTGGAGGGTCTTTCCTTCTCTGCCTCTAACACAGGTTCTTTCCTCGCCTTCATCTGCATGTTAACTGTTCCTTAACCACAAATAATACAACAGACTGAAAAAAGTAGAAACAGAACAAAACAAAAAGGAAAGGAAAGGAAAAAGAAAGAGAACAAAGATATAAGAATATTAAGGAAGTAATAACGGAATAAAAAGGTGAAGAAAAAGAGATTAAGTAAAAGGTACTTCCAACTATCCACCTGTCTTAGAATCATAGAGTTGGAAGAGACCACAAGGGCCATCCAGTCCAACCCCCTGGCCAAGCAGGAAACACCATCAAAGCATTCCTGACAGGTGGCTGTGTCTTATATACAAAAGTTCCTGAAAATAGTCAAATATTCAATCCAGAGTAATATCCAGCTGTTCCTCTGCTATGCAATGTTTGCTGCAAGAGGTGGTGGTGCTTTACCCTTTGGAATCCTAATGCTAGCATAAACAGATGACTGTATTCTCTGACCTGTTGTGATGGTAATTAAAACAGAAACCCTAGATTATTAAAGCAGATGAAAGCCTAGAAGAGGCCAATGGCCAGGATCCAGAGTTCCCCAACATACACAGCCCAGCAGGCCATTTGGACAGGCAGGCAGGGCCACCCAAATGAGGGGCGAGGGGTCTTGTGCTCAGCTCCTGCTTGCAGGCTTCTCACAGGCATCTGGTTAGCCACTGTGAAGACAGGATGCTGGACTAGAGGGGTCATGGGCCTGTTCCTGCAGGCTCTTGTGATGTTCTTACTGTTGTAATTCTTCCATTCCACCTTAAGGGTTGGACATGTGACTTGGGCTGTTCGGTTGGAGTTAACTGCCACTGTGCTGTACTTCTGATGATGATAACGTCTGATCCTTTACCTCAGGTTTTGTCCTGCTGTTTTGTTTAATAAAGATGCTTGTTTAAAACGTTCATACAAGCCTCTGTTATGCCAACTTCTGCTGCGTAAAGTAACCTGAAGGTGTGCCTAGCTGTCTGAAGACTAGGCCCATGATTTCTGCTGTTCCAGGGACTGAAACTCAAACGCCAGTTTTTAGCTGTTACTGAGTGAGCTAACTGGGAGGGCATGCCAGTTGCTCTGGTCAACCTGGAATATCAATAACACTTACAAGGGGTGAGGTGGAAGGGAGGGTGGTGGGGTGCAAGCACCAGATTGACTCGGTCAATGCTGACCTCACTGCCACCTCACACTTCCTACTGCTGGCAAGCGAAGTGCTTTACCTGCCAGGTAGGCACCTCCAACCCACTCACTGACTGCTGCCACATGCTTCATAGAGGTGTACCAAATCACAGCCTTGACACCAGGTTGGAGCTCCTTCAGGACTTAATGGTTGTGTTGCCAGCCATAGGATTGCTGCCATATTGCTGCTCTTTGGGAGGCTTAAAAGTCAAGATACACATTTGATAGATAAATAAATGAAGCTGCCTGCAGTTTTGACTCTCCTTGTAGGCATGGCTACAAGGGCTGCCACAATGAGCGCTGGCACTCCAAAGTTGTTGTTGTTAATTTTTATTTCTTTCCCACCCATTACCCTAAGGTCCCAGGTTGGGTTGCTACATTAAAACACAATATTAAAAACAGTTTAAAACCACTTGCAATAAGAGAAATAGGCTGGGTCCTAAAAATATACACTTCAAGTGTTAAAAGCCAGGGTAAAGATGCGTCTTTAGCATTGGCCAGAAACCACATGGCAATGGTGCCAGATCATAGCTGTCAACCTTTCCCTTTTCTCGTGAGGAATCCTATTCGGAATAAGGGAATTTCCCACAAAAAAGGGAAAGGTTGCCCGCTATGTGCCAGATGCACCTCTGTGGGAAGGGGGCTGCCACAGAGAAGGCCCTCTCCTAGGCTGATGCCCCCCTGAGCCTGTGAGGAATTCTGCTGATCTTTGCATCCAAGAGGGTCTGTGGGGAAGGAGGATGTCATTTACCATTGTGCCTCTGTGGGGCTGTGACCTTCATGTTTCCGGGAAGAGGAATGAGCCTAAATTTCACCTTGCAACGGGTAGTGCCAGGTTGCCTTGCCAAGCCACTTGCTTCCCTGTGCAGTGCTTGCAAAGCTCCATCAGTAAAGGCTTGACTCAAAGCACACACAGCTTCCTTCAAATTCTCCAGGCTTATTGACTTGGAGGGGAAAGGCAAAGGTAATGATGGAGTTAAAATGAGATCCTCCAGCTGCAGACTGTTAATAAACTCTGGCAGCTGTGTGAACGTGCAGGTAATTCAACTGTCCTGTTCCTGAGGAGCACCCAGGGACTTCGTGTCTATGCATCTGTTTCCATGGCAATTAGGATGAGATTAGTTTTCAGGTCTGCAGTAGGTAAATGAAAGAAAGCTGAGTCCGGATGATGCTGTGTTTGTTTGGCTGGGACGTATTGAGCCTAATGCCTTTAAAAAACGTTCAAAATTTTTGGTGAGTTGTTGCATCCTGCTGCTCCAGTTTTTGGAACTGTGGTTATCTTTCAGCCTTTCCTCTGGCTGAAAGTCTTTATTATGAGCTGTAAGCCATGGAAATATGTCTGTGTTTTGTTTTTGTATGCCTAGATTTTCAAATAACAAATATATTTGGGTAGCCCCTTCTATCTCTTGCCAGCTTGTGCGCATAGCATTTTTTGTTATAAAGAACAAAAAACTTAGTGCTATTCTAGGCTGCATCAAGAGAAATACAGTATAGTGTCCACATCAAGGGAAGTAATAGCACCACTCCATTCTGCCTTGGTTAGACCACATCTGGGGTACTGAGTCCAGTTCTGGGTGCCACAATTTTAAGAAGGGTGTTGACTAGCTGGAGCATGTGCAGGCGAGGGCAACCAAGATTATCAAGGGTCTGGAAACTAAGCCATATAAGGAACAGTTGAGGGAATTGGTTATGTTTAGCCTGGTAAAGAGGAGACTGAGAGGAGATATGATAGCCACCTTCAAATATCTCAAGGGCTGTCACATGGAGGATAGAGCAAGCTTGTTTTCTTCTGCTTCAGAGGCTAGGAGCCAAACCAATGGGTTCAAGTTACAAGAGAGGAGATTCTGACTAAATATCAGGAATAACTTTCTGACAGTAAGAGGTGTTTGGCAATGGAACAGACTCCCTGGAAAGGTGGGGGATTCTCTTCTTTAGAGGTTTTTAAGCAGAGGTCGGATGACCAATTGTCATGTATGATCTAATTGAGATTCCTGCATTGCAGGGGTTGGACCAGATGACCCTCTGGGTCCTTCCAACTCTACAATTCTATAATTCTATACGCTTTTTAAAAAATGAGTGCTATTTTAAAAAATAGCTAACATTGCAGTAGGTCATATGATGTATGAAAATATAACCACAGCAAATGCACTTGAAATACATTGCTTTTCCACTTCATATGGTGGTTGCTGAGGGCAGGCCCAACATTTATTACATTATGCCATGAAAATCATTTCAAACCATCCACATGGATGCAAATAATGTTTTCTTTGTTACTTGTAAAAAAAAGTGTCGTAAGTTTCCCTTGCTTGGTTGGTCACCTTGCAAGATTTGTGTTACAAAAACCTTAGTTGGCAGAAACAGCATTTCCTGGGCTTTTTGATCTCTCTCTTCCACTGGTGTTCTTAAACAGTATTTCACCCCAAAATAAGAGCCCTTAAAGCTGCAGCCTCTTGATTTGTTTCTAAGTACTGCACCTGCTGAGGCTCATCTCATCTAAAGAGATTGTTCTCTCCTTTTGTCCTCTAAAGATTTTTAGATTAAAGCTTGGCTGTTGGGTGCTCTGAAAGGCCACTTCACATTATCCCTGTAAGTTTCACCTCGAGAAACAGGAGTTTGTCCTCTCCAAAGCAGAACATTATCTTGGAGCTCAAGGTCAGAGCAGAAGATTTAAAGATTGCTGGTAGGTTTAGTTTCCTTTTTGTTATGAGTGAGCTACATTTGCAGTGCAAGCAAAGATGAAATGTCCGGCTTCATGAGAATGAGTGGAGCAATATCACTGCTCATCTAGATCAAAGCTCTTCAGCATGGAATCTGCAGGTATTGTTGGGCTAGTACTGTTATCCACAGCTAGCTCAGCTAACAGTCAGGACTGATGAGAGTTGTAGTCCAACGACATATTGGGGAACCCAAGACTGAAGAGAACTGGTCCCAATTACAGTGCACTGGGGAGTTCATGGGGGTGATGGTGAAGTCTCTGATTGGCTGAACTTCTTTGATGTCACAAGAGATCAGGCAGCCAGGGAGCGTCTTCAGCTACTATTGGCTGAATCACTCAGATCCTGCAGAAGAGCAGGGCAGTCACATGGATCTAGGGAAGAGGGCAGAGGAGGCACTAGAAAGGGACAAGGGTCAAAGTCTATGATGGTAGGATGCAGGCAGCTCATGAAAAGGAAGTTGAAAGGTGTTGTAGTGAAATAAAGGTGAGGAGCTCAAAGTGTCTGTTTGTCAGGAAGACATTTTGCTCTTGCTTCAGCAGTGAAACAGCCAAGACTGACAGTTTATATAGCAGGAACGGGGAATCTGATTTGGCTGGTGGGCCAGTGCTATTTTTGTAGAAAAAGAGGTGCCGGAACTCACCATTAGCCCCTCTCTTGCTCTCTTATCATGGCAGCAGTGCCCACCTGAGAGGTGACTGAGTTCCTGTGAGTTCCAGCTGAAAAAAAGCACAGCCCCTACTGATACCCCAAATTTTACAGGTGGGTAAGACCACCCAATCAGCCTTCTTTATGGTCCAGCTCTCACTTCCATACATCGCTACTGGGAAAACCATAGCTTTAACTATACGGACCTTTGTTGGCAAGTTGATGCCTCTGCTTTTTAAGATGCTGTCTAGGTTTGTCATTGCTTTTCTCCCAAGAAGCAGGCGTCTTTTAATTTTGTGACTGCTGTCACCATCTGCAGTGATCATGGAGCAAGTAAAATCTCTCACTGCCTCCATTTCTTCCCCTTCTATTTGCCAGGAGGTGATGGGACCAGTGGCCATGATCTTAGTTTTTTTGATGTTGAGTTTCAGACCACATTTTGCGCTCTCCTCTTTCACCCTCATTAAAAGGTTCTTTAATTCCTCCTCACTTTCTGCCATCAAGGTTGTGTCATCTGCATATCTGAGGTTGTTAATATTTCTTCCGGCAATCTTAATTCCAGTTTGGGATTCATCCAGTCCAGCCTTTCACCAGGGACTGGATCTGGGACTTTCAGGATGCAAGACATTTTCTGAATCACAGCATTTAGAACTGAATGGAACTGTTTACTCTTTCAGCCCCTTACTCCACAGGTGGCTAACCTTTAGGCCTCTACTTGTGACTATTCTACTTGGGCCAGTCCAGAGGTGCCATTTGCTTCAGGGCAGGTATACATTTTTCAGTGAGTGAATGGATTGCCAGTTTTTGGAGAAGCTCTACTGAAATTTCTGCTGCTTTCCACCCGTGAAAGGAAGGAAAAAGGCAAACTATGACTAATAAACACAAAGGAGAGTCCCACCCCCACATTTATTTAAAAAGTTGAAAAGTTTGTATTTAAATTATATTAGTTTATTTTTAAATAAAATATTCAGAGAAGGGCAAGTAAACAAACCTTGGTTTGTGCCCCCCCCCCACTGTTACTACAGTTACCAAGGCATGTTACCTCGCAGTAAAACACAAAGTGGGTGACAAATATTTCCATCTAATCAAAGTGGTGCTAAATAACAAATAACCTGTTGACTAGAACTTTGAAGTCAGTTGGCTTTGAAATGTGGCCCAAATGAAATTCTCCCCCTGTCCCGAGCTCCCTTGATTACATTTTTTTTTTTTTTTTTTTTTTTGCCTCTCGTCTCCCCACATCCTCCCAGGCTGGTCACTGGGAAGGGTGGCAAAGTGCTTCTGTTTAGGTTGAGACTTTCCCCGAACTGTGGTCTTTTGGGGTCTAGAACAGCCTTTGCCAGGGGCGTTCCGTGCCTCTTGGCTACCCGGGGCGGGAAGCCAAGAGGCACCCCCCGGGGGCGGGGCGTCGCTGCGTGTGCGTGCGTCATGACGTCATGACGCACGCGTAAAGCGCGACGCCCCGCCCCCGGGGATGCCGGGGGCCAGCTTCGGGAGCCTCCCGAAGCCGGCGCCCATCCGGCATGGCATTCCTTGGTGCGTGCGGCGGCTGCTCGCAGCCGCCCGGTGCGCCAAGGAGTGCCGGACGGGCGGCGGATTCGGGAGGCTCTGCACTGCAGAGTCTCCCAAAGTCGCCGCGCCTCTCACCCCCCTTGGCGCACGGGGCGGCACGAGCAGCCGCCCGGTGCGCCAAGGAGTGCCGGACGGGCGGCGGATTCGGGAGGCTCTGCACTGCAGAGTCTCCCAAAGTCGCCGCGCCTGTCACCCCCCTTGGCGCACGGGGCGGCACGAGCAGCCGCCCGGTGCGCCAAGGAGTGCCGGACGGGCGGCGGATTCGGGAGGCTCTGCAGAGTCTCCCGAAGTCGCCGCCTGTCACCCCCCTTGGCGCACCGGGCGGCACGAGCAGCCGCCCGGTGCGCCAAGGGGTGCCGGACGGGCGGCGGATTCGGGAGGCTCTGCAGAGTCTCCCGAAGTCGCCGCCTGTCACCCCCCTTGGCGCACCGGGCGGCACGAGCAGCCGCCCGGTGCGCCAAGGGGTGCCGGACGGGCGGCGGATTCGGGAGGCTCTGCAGAGTCTCCCGAAGTCGCCGCCTGTCACCCCCCTTGGCGCACCGGGCGGCACGAGCAGCCGCCCGGTGCGCCAAGGGGTGCCGGACGGGCGGCGGATTCGGGAGGCTCTGCAGAGTCTCCCGAAGTCGCCGCCTGTCACCCCCCCTTGGCGCACCGGGCGGCACGAGCAGCCGCCCGGTGCGCCAAGGGGTGCCGGACGGGCGGCGGATTCGGGAGGCTCTGCAGAGTCTCCCGAAGTCGCCGCCTGTCACCCCCCTTGCGGAGCGCAAGTCAGGGCAGGGAGAGGGGCGGGCCAGCGAGGAGGGGTGTCACCCCTCCTCGCTGGCCCGCCCCTTTCCATTCCCCGGCTCTGCAAGCCAGCGGCGGGAAAAGCCGCTGGAAGGGGGGGCGCCATTTTCGGCGCTGCCGGGGCGGAGCCGCAGGGGCGGCCAGCGAGGGGGGGTGACACCGCTCCTCGCTGGCGCCCCTGCAGGTCCACCCCGGCATTGCCGAAAATAGCCTTTTAAAAAAAAAAAAAATTTTTTTTTTAAATTTTTTTTTTAGCGCCCAAAGTGTCACCCTCCCTCAGGGTGGCACCCGGGGCGGCCCGCCCCCCTCGCCCCCCCCTTGCTACGCCCCTGGCCTTTGCAACATTGGCTCTGGAGCAGTCTTCGCCAACCTGGTGGCTTCCAGATGTTTTGGAGTACAGCTCCCATCAGCCCCAGCCAGTGCTGCAGTTGCCCAAAACTACTGAAGGCTACCTGGTTGGCCAAGGTTGCCCTAGTACATTTCAGTTCAATTCCTGGCTCCATCCCTTCACGTTTACTTATTGGCATAATTCCTTGTTGCCAGATCCTGACTCTCATCGGACAGCCAGCCTCAACACTGTGGCTGCCATTTCCCCTCCTGTATCTCAGTTTCCCCACACTGTTCTACTTCAGCAACCATTTACAATTTCATTTCCTGGATCATAGGCTGCCCATCTGAACCAAACATAACCTGTGGGGCTGCTGCCACGCTGTAGGTGTGTTGTGGGGCAATTTTCTAAATTGGCTAAAACAGCATAGTAGATTCTGGGTTGTCTTGAAAATCCATCAGGGCTGTATGTATTAAAGTCCCACATCTGTATGGGAGTCAGGAGGGGACTGTCTCTCTGTTTGCATACATACATGTAAACACCCCCCCCCCCGGTATACCGGTATATATACTTTTGCTAATTTACATTGTGATCCAATAAGCTTTTGAGTTCTGCAAATGAGTTTGCATAATTATACTCTGATAGCATTTTCATTAAGCTTGGTGTGTGCATAATAGAATTAATGTTCTGTAAAAACAAATACTTTTTTGCGGGGGAAATGTCATGGTTTCTTGGCTGCAAGAGGAAATGTAGAAAACAAAGAGGAAAGAGGAGACAATAGCACCTCATAACTTTTACAACAGAGGAGGGAACATGGATTTCAGAAGGAAAATGGTGTGTTCTCAATTATTATGGCAAAAAACTGGATAGTTTTACTGGCATTGCAGTGTATATAGAACAGCTGCGGAGGGAAGCAGGTTTTAGCTTTTTCTTTTTAGAAAAAGGGAAAGATGGCTAAAGCGTAGTTTAGGAAATACAGTAAAGGGGAAATATAGCAAAGGTTTATAAGATTAATAGCAAAATGCTCAAATGTGCAGGGAGGGGCAGCTTGCATCTAAACAGCCACCAACAAACCACAATAAAATATTTTATCATAAATGTTGATGATGACCATCATTAAGAGAGCAAAATAAAGACAAAGAAAAGACAAAGGAAGCACATGAAGCACGTTATCCAAAGGTGCATGATGAATCCAAGTAGCTTAAAACAAAACAAAATGGGCAGCAACTTTATAAAAGTTATAGACATGTCACGAATACCAAAGAGAAAAATTGTCAAAGGTCTGGGGTCAGTTCCTGGTGGGTTTTGCTTGCACAGAACTTGGCCAAGTGAGAAGTGATAGATGCATTTTGAGCAGAGAGGAGTGAAAGGAGCCACCAAAAATCTGCCTGCTGATAGACTCTTCAGAGACTTTTCTCTGGACGTTGCTGCCTAGAGATGCAGAGGCTTCCCATCTCCTGCAGGGGGAAGGGACTGAGACTACATGTCCCAACATTTCCTTTTGGAGCAAGGTGGTATTTGTGTGCTGAGTTATCATATGGTAAGGTGGTATCTGTGCTGAGTTATCATATGAGGAGTGGAGGGCCTTCCTCTATATCAGTGATGGCTAACCTTGACACTCCAGATGTTTTGGAACTACAACTCCCATCATCCCTGACCACTGGTCCTGTTAGCTAGGGATGATGGGAGTTGTAGTTCCAAAACATCTGGAGTGTCAAGGTTAGCCATCACTGCTCTATATGGTTATCATATGAGGAGCGGAGGGCCTTCCTCTATATGGGGCAGGGGAGGGAAAAGGAAACCCTTTCCACCCTAAGGGCTGCATCTATACATGGGCATCCTTCCAAGAGCCATATTCTCATGGTAAGCAGGGCCTGGGGCAAGAAGTGGGTGGGGCCATTGTTTGAAAGCTTTTTTTTTTAATTGTTTTCTATTGCTGTGCACCATCCTAGTATTTTAAGAGAGGGCAGCATGTAAATACTTTTGTAAATAAGTAAATGAAGTAGTGGCCAGAGCAACCAATATAACACTTAGTTTTGCAGAGTGGGCCAACTTCCAGCCACGCCAGTGAGAGGTTTCTACCAGGCGAGTAAGAGGTGTTGCAGCAGTTCAAGGACACAACCTGGTGCCCTCCAGATGTTGTTGGACTCCAACGCCCAGCAGCTCGCACCAGCATGGCCAATAGTCAGGTATGCTGGGAGTTGTAGTCCAGCAGCACCTGGAGGGCACCAGGTTAGGGAAGTCTGATTTAAGAGCATAAGAGCTTGCTAGATCAGGCCAGTCTGGCGTCCTATTCTCACAGTGACCACTTAGATGCCTGTGAGAAACCCTCCAGCAGAATTAGAGCACAAGAACCTTCTCCCCTCCTGTGGCTTCCAGCACCTAGTATTCAGAAGCATGGCTGCCTCCGATTGTGGAGGCAGAGCAGAGCCATCCTGGCTCTTAGCCATCCATAGCCCTCTCCTCCTTCATGAATTTGTTCAATCCTCTTTAAAGTCATCCAAGCTAATGACCATTAGTGTTCTGAGAGAGGGAGACAAAGTTTTCTATATTCACTTTCTCCATGCCATGCATAATTTTATGAACTGAACCTTCACAATTTAGGCTGCAGTTGGAACGATATGTACCAAGAAGTATGTCCCAATAAAATCAGTGGGACCTGCTTCTCGTTTGCTGCAAGTTCAGAATGCTTTTCCAGTGGCACCATCCCTGAGGGTTTTTTTTTTTTAAAAAAAATCTTTTTCAAAACCTTTTGGAAACTGTGCAGTAAGTGATGGTTGGCCTTAGGGTTAACAGAGGCCTCAGGAGTATGACCTGGTTATGGCACTGAAAGTGGAATGTAAGTGTTGATTTTCCACGGGGCTGTTTGAGAGCCTGCTAATGGCAGTTCGGAGCTCGGTCCTGAGAGATTTTGGTTTCGCTGCTGCTCTGCCATAATTGTTGTCAGCAGTGATGCTAAAGCCCATTAATTCAAGAATTTCCATCCTTTGTCTTGGACTGCTGACTCCTGGGATATGTTTCAAAGGTTAGATGCCAGTGCAGTTGCTGTGGACAAGGGTGCCTTCTGGCAGTACACTATGATGTAGGAAATGTTTCATTTGAATTGGAAGTAGAAATGAACGGATCAGCCTCTTTCTATTCTAGGTCACTTTTGTCTGTCTTGTTGTTTTTTGTAGATTCTTTTTAAATATAAAAATTACACTTAAATCATGCATACATTCCCCAAAAATGTACTTCTTGAATGCATTCTGTCTCTAAAATATGCATGTTTTGTTTTTCAGGGCTTTTCATTTAATTCCCCCCTACAACACACATTATACTTATATTTTATATAAAATACACATTTTGTGTGTGCATGATTTTGAACTGAAACTATATTGCAAAATTCAGAAAACTGCAAGATCCATTTAATAGCTGTGTTCCAATCTGCATTTAAATCTGCTGAATCAGTTGGGTTCACTTTTTGATGCAGATCAAACCATTTTTTCTCAATTTATAATTAAGAGTTCACTTTAATTCTGCGGGGAAATCTTTGAAGGACAGGGTTGGGCATTCTGTCCAAAAATGATTTAGTTAATTGGATGGTCAAATATTGGGGAAATGATGGTCAAGCATGCTTAAAGCATTGATATTATTAGGACAAGGAAAATAGACTTTGATTATCAACAGGTTTGATAGTTATGCCAATTACAAAAACAGACAAGCAAAGTGCTGTTGTGAAATTTAAATTAGAGAAAGAGAGAGAGAGAGAGAGGGTTGTAACCAGCTAAGCTACTCAGAATAGACTGACTGAAATCAATAGACCCAAGTTAGCCATCACTGTTAATTTCAATGAGTATGAATAATATAGAGAGAGCTGTTTTCAGCTAAGTCATAAACAGTGTAGACTTATTGTTTATTTGTATTTTAGCAAGTCTACCAGTTAGTTGAGCTCTGATTTTTACCTTTTGTATTCTTTTTACTGCAAGATTGTTGTAAACTGTGCTGGTATGTTTTTATGAATAGCAATTCATATATATTATTCCTTTTTAGATCCCTATATGATTTAGGTCTAGGATATGTGGAGGACCATATTCTCCCATATGAACCTGCCTGGGCTCTGAGATCTTCAGGGGAGGCCTTTCTCTTAGTCCTGTCACCCTCACAGAAACAGGAGAGAGCCTTCTCAGTGGTTGCTCCCAGACTCTGGAACTCCTTTCCTGGAGGAGCTTGACTAGCGTATTCTTTGCTGTCCTTCTGCCAGCAGGTGAAGGCTGTTCTGTTCTGACAGGCTTTAGGGAGCTAACCGATTTTTAAGTAGAGAGCTTAAAATATAAATGGCCACGTGGAAATCTGAAGCCTTTTTTGCCCTCTGGCCATGCAACGTTTTTGTGTCATTTTTCCAGAAAGTGCTAAATATATAAATAAAATCACTGATGCATACTTGTTTTAAAATTTGGTCAGTTTACACCTGTATATTATTGATAGCTAAAGTTAATCACATCAAATGATTTCAGTGTGTCTGCTCTGATTCTATGATTCTACCGGTATTACGAATTTAGTATAAATCTTGACAACATGAAGGTAGGTGTCAGGGTATATTATTCTCTGGCATTTATCTTGAAACAAAAGGGTTTGTGATTATATCTTTCAATCGATTGATAAAATTAAATAAAATCAGAAATAAAGCAAAGTAACAAACTATTAAAAATAAAAACTTACATCAGTATTTGAAAGCAGCTGTGCTGACTGGGCAACTGGCCAATTCTTTAAGTGTTATGGCTTCATAAAGTATTTGACTGCTGTCAGTTGAAAGTATTTTATCACTTGGCTAAATGGCAGGCCAGCTCTGGTGAAGGAGGCGAAACCTTCAGAATGCAAAAGCATTTGTTCTCCCAAAGGCTTCTGCATAAAAGGCTGCTCTGCATATACATACAAGAGGGTGGTTAAAACCTCAGATAGCCATGAACATGTGATAAAGTGCTGTTTGGCAGAATGTCTTGCAAGGTGGGCCAATGCTGTGCCTGCCTGGGGTTGAGAAGACTGTTATTTGCCTGGCATCTCTTCAGTTGTAGGAATAGGAAGTGCAAAATTCAGGGAAGAGGGAGAACACACAGACTTCCACACACTCCAGCATTCTTTGCCTGCTATCTTGCTCTCGTTTCTTTTTTAAACATGACCTTACACTTTCAGCTAGAGCGCTTATTTAATTGAGAGTATGTAGCTGCCATGCCTTCTCTTGAACTGCCTCACCCTGTCATTTCACCTCCCTGAAAGCAATGCTACTTTACAGGATTATCAGCCCTGGGACCGTTATCGTAACAGTAATAACAGGCTCTCCTAGCTATGTCAGCAAATTTAATTAACTGCAGAGAGAAATTCTCTGCTCTTCTCTGACTTCGCTGTCATCCAGAAATCTACATTAATGCAGTAACGTTTCGGTAATAAGGGATAGCTTGTGCAGAACACCCGCCACAGACGATCCTGCGCTGGGGAGTTTATCATTTGGGTGGTGGCACCTGCAGGGTGATTTTCTACACTCTGCACTGTGCTTCAACTCCTCTAGCCCCTGAGTCCAAATCTCTGCTCTGTTTGCCAGCCCTCATCTATTCCCTGAAAAGCTGCTGAAAATTTATGAACGTTGAGGTGTTAGGAAACAAACAGGGAAGTGAGTTTTCTGACACGCTTTTTCTTGGGTGACTGCCATAAATTTCCAGCACAATGATTGTTGAAATTCTGGAATTTGTTCGGCTCCAGAGCATGAAAGCTAATCTCTTGCAGGGCAGTGAACTCTCTAACGCACCTCTGCTTTGTAAAACAGTTTGATATAACTGTATTATTGTAGCATTTTTTAATCTCTACATGCTTTTCTACAACAAGGGCTGCCAGGTATGTATTTACCTTTTAGCAGGTTGCCATTAATAATAGCCTGTCCTGTTTAATATACCCAGATGCTTAAGTGATTACAAACAAGTCTGGAAGTCTTTTTTTTTTGCTCTTTATATCTTAGTTTAGCTGTTCTGATTCTGAAGCTTCAGTGAGGTTTCTCAGTCACACCTGCACATGTGTGTGTGCGTGCGCATGAGTGCCCATGCACACGCACACATACAATTCATGTGGAAGCCACCACATTCATGTGGGTTTGTAAGAGAAAATGCAAACATATGTTTGGATGTCATAGCTCAGTGGTGGCTGGCAACCATTGGAACTGGTGGGGCAATGGCCAAGGCAGCTCATGGGAGAGAGCTCTGGGATTCCCTGGAGACAGAGTCTACTGTTTCTGTCTTTCTGCCCATCCTCTCCCCTAAAAACCTAAGCAATGGGCACCTAAGTGATGATCGGATGCTTGCACCAGGCATTTAAAACCCAGATACTAAAGAGAAAAGCTGGACTTTAGAAATGTTGCATGAGTCATGTGATTTTTTTTCAGTTCTGCTCATGCCAAGAGAAATGGATGGAATCTCTTACAACAGGAAATGTATTAATATGGCTCTGGGGGACACAGGACTGATGGGATATAGATTTGGGTTTGGGATTGCAAATAAATAACGGCACAACTCTGCCCCACCTTGCTCTAGTGACTGGCCTCCCCCGAGTGGTAAAGTGCAAGCTCTTCATGCAGAAAGTCCCAAGTTCAGGTCCTACTATCTCAAAGTATTGCTGTGAAATATCCCTGCCTGAAATCCTTGAAAGCCCCTTCCAGTCAGAATCAACAAAACTAAGCTAGATGGACCAATGATATAAAAAGTCCAGTATTTTAATACCAATGTCTATATAAGGATTTGTATGCATAAAGAAAACAAAAGCAACAAATAGATTTATGCAATTCTGTCCTATGGGTACATAATAAAAAGTTGTTAGTATGTGATGTTGTATTGTAATTTTACTATTTTTGAGGGGCGCTGCCCGGAGTGGCTGGGGCAACCCAGTTAGGTGGGTGGCATATAAATATATTATTATTATTATTATTATTATTATTATTATTTATTATTTCCTGCTAAAGTCGACCCTGGCTGCTGTTCTCTCCCTCAAAGGTGCTGTTTGCAGGAAACAGCACCTTGGGGGTAAAGGAACAACAGCTGGGAGAAACTGGCAAGGAGCCCTGATCTTGTTCAGGAGCATGTTCTGGGTTGGAGTCCTGTATTTGCTTTTCCTTCAAAATGAAAGTGATCAATTTAGGTATACTACTTTTTTATTTTAAAGACCACATTTATTGGAACAGGGGGAGCCAAAGTGGTGCCATCCAGCTGTTGTTGGACCAACTCCCATCAGTCCCCAAGCCAGCCAGTGATCAGGGATGATGGCAGTTGTAGTCCAACAACATCTGTAGGCCACCATGTCGGCTGTCCCCTTTGACTCTTACTGCATTGTCTCTGGTGGCCTAGATGGGACCAACTACAATTGCTAATTTCAATGGCAGACGTGCCCTTTGCCTTTCAGTTAACCCTTCTGGCATAATTTCAGGTGCTGCTCTCTGGACTGATCGGAGTTGTCTCATGGAAAAGGCCTCTCTCTCTTGTGGTAAGTAAAAATTCCTTTTTCTAGATAAAATAAAGGATGTCCATCTTTGCATGGTGCATAACTAATTTGTGGTATTCACAGTCCCATGAAATGATAGTGTCATTTGAAAGGCGATGAGTCAGATTCATGGAGGATAATCCAGATGGGTCAGTCAGTGATTATTTGTCGCAATAGCTGAATGGATCCCTCATGGAGTCCTAGAGGTGGAGCAGGAGCGGAGAACATGTGATAATCTAGATGTTGCTGGACTACAACTCCCATCATCCCTGACCACAGGCCATATTGGCTGGGACTTTGGGAGTTCAGCAACATTCGGAGGACCACTGGCTTCTCACCCTTGAATGAGAAGGCACCTGTATCATACATGGTACAGACTGTGCAGAGTTAGAACATCCCCAACAGATGGCTCCTCAGTCTTAACTTGAAGACCTCCAGTGAGGGAGAGCCCACCATTGTTCTAGGTCAGGGATGCAGAACCTGTGGCCCTCCATATCTCATTGGAATGCAACTCCCATCATCCCTGAGCATTGACCATGCTAGCTGGGGCTGATGGAATCCAGAAACATCTGGAAGGCCACATGTACTCTATCCTGGCACTAGGCAATTGATTGCATTGTCAAATTGCTCCTACCAACAGTAACTTACTTCTACTTTTCAATCAAATTTGACCTTCTTGTAATTTAAGCCCATTGTATGTATTCATGCCCTCTGGGGCAGCAGCCGAGAACAAGTCTTTGTTCTGTTTTGTGTGACAGCCCTTCAGAGATTTGAAGCGTGTTTGATGTTCAGAGGCAGAAGACACGAAATCCCAGCAACTACGGGAGAGAGTTGTCCCTTTCTTCTGTGCTTCCCAGAAGCATCTGGCTGGCCACTGTGAAAATTATGATTGTGGACAAGATGGACCTTTGGTCTGATTCACCTGGGCTCTTCATATGTACCGTACTTCTGAATCACTCCACCTGAATATTAGCAACTTTTAAATCAAGTCCGAACCCCACCTTTGGACTTTGGCAGTTTATTTTCAGAAAAAATCCAGTTAAATTCCCTCTTTTTTGGGTAGCCTCATTAGCTGCCTGCCAACATCTTCCTAAAAACCAGGTTTGTTAAGCAAGATGCCAATTAAGGACTAAACGCTACTTGTTAGGCATGTTCATTAAACAGGCAGTGAAAAGATAAGGGAAGCGGCTCTTGTCTTTCACACAATTAATCTGGTATAAATTCACAGACATTAATGGAATGGTTCTGTGAGGAATATCTCTGCCAAAGGTGTTTATATATTGAGATTGCAATGTTAATTGAAATGAATGCTATTCATTAATGAACTAAACAGGAAGAAGGATATTTTGAAAACCACTTTCCAGCAAAGGGGAAAAAACCCAAGCAAAGTGCCTTCTGCTTTTCACCTCCTTTAAATTGTGTACCTTCTCTGTACTTCCAACGCCCACTTCACATTCAGCTAAGGGTTTGTGATAGTTTGTGCCCTGTGCTCAAATACTGATGGATCCAGACAGTTGTTAATGTCTTCACTGTGGAGGCCAGTTTGCTAAGGAATTCACATACCATTTAGTAGTTTTCCCTTAATCCAAGGCAGGCAGTTGCCTCTGCTGAATAATTAATCTTGCTTCAGTTTGTTGAGGAAGCCCTCTGTTGTGTAACATTGAAACTCATCTTCCCCCTAGTGCATGTGCCCTTGTCCCTACTGGACAGAGAATATTGGGTACAGTCCTAAAATTTGACACCGGGGCAACCAGCAGGTCAAGGGAAAGGGTTCTAACTCAGTCGCCTTTCCTACATCTGGTTATTATCCATAGGGAGTTGTTTTCTATGGAGAGGCATCTAGTTGCATGAGCCCCACTCCCTCGATACAGGGGTGCCTTTCTTTTCAGCCCCATCCCAGGGTTTATGCTCTGTTGTAGGGACAGGGGAGAAAATAGATTCAGTTCATGTTTAAAGGCTAGTCTACCTGAGCCAGGTGGTGCTGGTAACCACACCTGAGCCAGGTGGCGCTGGTAACCACAGAGCCTAGGGCTTGCTGATCAGAAGGTCAGCGGTTTGAATCCCTGCGATGGGGTGAGCTCCCATTGCTCGGTCCCAGCTCCTGCCCACCTAGCAGTTCGAAAGCACATCAAAGTGCAAGTAGATAAATAGGAACCGCTCTGGCAGGAAGGTAAACAGTGTTTCCGTGCGCTGCTCTGGTTTGCCAGAAGCGGCTTAGTCATGCTGGCCACATGACCTGGAAGCTGTACTCGGCCAATAAAGCGAGATGAGCGCCGCAACCCCAGAGTCAGACACGACTGGACCTAATGGTCAGGGGGTCCCTTTACCTTTACCTTTACTACCTGAGCCATAGTTTCCAAAACAATTACTGTATCCTTTGAAATTTATCTGAATTTTGCAATTCAGTTCTCCAAACAAATAATGGGTGAAATAATGTAAGTGTGCACAAAAGCATGTATTTTAAGAATTCAAAAATGTGTATGTTAAGAGCATTTTACAGTAAAATTTTGATGAATTTATTTGAGGACTTTTTAAAAAATCACAAATTGACGTGGAAATGTAGAGAACTGAATTTCAGATTTGAAAATTGAGAAACCCAAAATGAACAGATCCCTGCCCTGTTGTTAACCACCTTTATGATTCTTGTGACTTGAGAAACAGCTTGTTTTCTTTCCAAAGGAATTGAACCCCAGGGCCCCTACCTTCCACTGCGCTCTCTGGCAGAATACAATTCACCCTGTGCAACATGAAATTACCAGATCCTTTTTAATTGGCCTGGTCAGCATTTTTGTACTGAACTGATATGCTATGAAATCTTAAGACTTCAGTAATGCATTCAGTTGCGCATCAGTCTTATTGATTGCAGCAGGACTGGAAGGATGAAGAAGCAAACACAGGATTGGGGCCAAATACTTCCCCCCTGTTTGTTTATTTAAACGTTTTATGTCTCACCTGCTGATCCTATGAGGATCCTACAGAGTCAGATTCAACAAAAGCAACTCATTATCTAAATGGGCATGTCCTAGCCAGCCCTTGAAAGATGCCAAGTGAGGTGAGGCTGGCAGCCTTGCTAGGCAAAGAGTTCCAACACAGAGAAGGCCCTACAGCCATCATAGAATCCTAGACTCGTGTTGGAAGGGATCCCCAAGGGTCATTTAGTCCAACCCCCTGCAATGAAGGAATCTCAACTAAAGCTTGGTCATCCAAGCTCTGCTTTAAAACATCCAAGGAAGGAGAGTCCACCACCTTCCAAGGCAGTTCATTCCACTGTCAAACAGCTCTTATTGTTGGCTCTGGCTCCACCTACTGTTGGTCTTCCTGCCTTACACCAGTCTCAGTGGGCACCAGCCAATACTGATCTCAAAGATGAAGCCCCAGAGGAAACAGGAGTCGTGTCTAGAGTCTTGGATGGACCGTTCAATGTGGCTAGTGGAGCCTGTTGTTACTTGGCAGACCAGAAATTCTGTAGGCTTGTGCTTCCGGTCGGCGCGCCGGAGGAAGGAAGGTCGGGGGACATGCCGCTGCTGGCATTCCCCGACCCGGCCGGCTTAAAGGGGTGCTTGCGACAGCAACGCAGCCCCCAAAACCCCCGGGAGTTGGTTCCCGGGACCTAAGGATCCGGCAGAGGCTCTTAACGTCGCCCCAACTCCCGCGGCGGCCACAGTAGAGGCTGCCGAGTGAGACGCGGGGCGACGGAGCCCCTCGGATCGCCATTGCCCGCCGGGTTGAAGCTGCGAGCCCTTCCCTTCTGAGCGCGCTGATTCCTCCGAAAAAGGACAAGATTGGACATTTTAAACGTGAGTACTAGGAAAGTACCGAAGAATTTGGATTAATTTGGCGAAGTACAGGGATGCAATTTACGGAGGTCCGTCCCTTGCTATTGTGGCACTAAATCAGGAACTTTATTACCAACGCGGTTGAAACTGTAACGGAATTTGGCTTGGCAACAGAGATTGAATCCTTTTGACACCCCTGATCCGGGGGGCAACTAATTATCAATTTTGATATGTAGAGGATTTGAATCGGACCTGTTGGTTTTTATTGTGGAAATTTGGATTTTGACTTTGGACTTGGTTCGGTGTGGAACTTTATATAGCTATGTCTCTGAAAATGGAGGATGATTTGGACAAAGGAGGCTGGAAGAAGGTCCTTGAAAAAATCTGGGAACTGAGAAAGGAGTTCCAAGCGGAAACTGCAAGAATGAGAGGAGTCGTAAACAACAGTGATGTCATCCCAGCTGCACAAAGGATGGAAGGGGGAGAAATCCCCTTCAAGGTTAAAGACAAGCCTCGCTGCAGGAAAATCTCTTCTCGGCACAAGATATTTAGACTTAAGAAAAGAATCAAGAAAACAACATCTGTGAAAGTTAACTCATCTCGGCGCAAGAGGATATCAATGAAGGAGAAGAAGAATTTCCTTAAAAACTGGGAACAGGAACAGCGGAGAAGACACAGAGATGATGGAGCCCAACTGCAAGCAAGCACTTGGGCTTGGACTGGGGAACGGCGAGGGGAGGGCTGAGCAGGGTAGGTGGGCAACCTGGGACTGATTATATATGTGGACTTTGAGTATCTATGCCGGACATGGTTTTGAGCTAGGATTATGTTAGGATCTTTCGAAGTTAGGAGCCTGAAGATTAAGGGGAGTCAGAAGGAAATTTATAGAAGATTTGGGAGGAGGACGCGGAGGTTGGAATTAGAAGATGAGGTGAAATAAGAATTAAAGACACTGTATTTGAGTTAGAATTATGTTCTGAAATAATGTTAAAGATATGTTTAGTATACCTATGTACCTGAACCAGAACTATGTTTTGTTTAATGCAGCCACTGGGGAGGTGCGGAGGAAGTCACTACGATTATGTTTTGTAACCAAGAGTGGCCTATCCGAGAATAGGGTTAGGCCGAAGCTAGATAATGATTTGTTTAAGGTCAGGGAAAATAATGAATGGGTTTACCTCTGTGAGAGGGAGGGTAAGATTAAATAACTCCCCAAGGTGAGAGATGGGGAGTAATGAATCCTGACCGAAATGTAATGTTCTATGTTTAAAAAATTTTAAAATTAATAAAAATTATTTAAAAAAAAGAAAAAAAAAAAAAAGAAATTCTGTAGGCTTGTTCAGAGGGTTTGATCTGGCTGGTCACCCACATGTTGAGCTAGCTAGAATATGGAAGGACACTTCAGGCGTCAGACCGAGTTGTGCTGTGAGCATGAGTCCTGGTGTTCTAAAAGCTGTGTAGCAGGAAGGAAAGAGGAAAATGTCATGTTCCCTATTGCAGCAGTTTCATGGTTAGGAGTAGGGCCTCTGCTGGATCTTCCTTCCCTTGTAGGCAGCTGCTGCAGGCATGGGTGAAGCCAGTTTCAACCCTGTAGATCCCTTCTTATGAGCCTGATTGCTTAGATTAAAATCCAGCTCCAGGGTAAACTCCTGCAAATCACCTAAAGGTCAGCCTTTCTTTTTTTAAAAAAAACCTGTTAAGGTTTTTTTGGGAGGGGTGAAATATAAAATAAACTTCTGTTCACCACCTTAAGAGAGCGTCAGCATTTTTCTTCATATCCTCTTTAGCCTCTGAAGGGATGAACTCTAAAAATTGGCACATGCCATATCATTTGGATGGAATAGAACCCTCAAGGTGCAACTGGAAAATGAGTTTTCTGAATCAGTTATGAGCACTGACACATTTTTATGCTAATTATTAACTTCTGAGTCACCCATAATTTCCCCCTAACATGCGCGAGCAGCTTACATTTCTGTTTGTTTCAGGTTTGGGGTGGGGAGGGGGGGGGAGAGAGACAGAGAGAGAGAGAGAGAAGACCCTCAATTGTTAAAAGCTGTGGCAGAGGTTACTGTAGAGAGAATGTGTTCCTCTCTACATGAAGTTGAAAAGGTCTTCCAGTAAGTTTAACAGGTGAGCTATGTCATCCGTGAAAGCAGGGCCGACCACAGGGTGGCCATCACTCCCTCTTCTAGGAGCAAATGCCATAGCTTTTGCATTGTGCGAAGAAGTACGTTTTCTTTGCTCTGTTCTGAATCTCTGTGAGAGTCAAAGCCGGAAGCCCCAGCCACCTTTGGCTTCTTTCCGCACCTGTGTAGACTTTAGAGTGGGGAAAAGTTGTGGACTGGACTCCTTCATCGTGGCCTGTGGCTTCTGATATTACTCAATTACTGTGAGAAGGAGCAAACACTACCCCACTGAGTTGCACAATGACCTTTTCCTGGTTCATCTTTGCTCCAGTTCACACATGGCCTCAGCAGGTAGGTGCTACACCCTGTGGTGGGCAGGAGCAAATGGTGTGCATAGCATGTGAAGGACCTTGAAACAGGAACTGGGATCATATTGTGTCAAATGGGCTGGGTGAATGAGGCATCTTCCTTTAAGGCTCACTTTCATGCCACGCTGCATGCCCATGCAGTGGCTGCAATGATGTAGTTTCTGTGTTGCTCAGGCCATCTATGAATTGGGCCTGAGGGCTGAATAACTATGTGTGCAGCAGGGATTAGGAACCTCAGGCTCATGAGCCAAACTTAGCCCTCTTCATCCAGCCTCAGGCCACCCCCTCACCTGCCCTCCTGAAGTGCTGTTGCCTGTCTAGAATATGTCTCTGAAGCACTGGTCACTAGATTCTCCACAGAGGTTTGTCCTGGAAGAATGCAGCCCATTGCCTGGAAAAGGCTTATCACTCCTAGTGTGCATCATACATGTGTGAATCAGCTCTTTGTTGCCATGAAGTTGGTCAGTTCCATACAGTACATGGCAGGCAACTTGGGTTTGCTGAGTGCACATTGTGTATGGCATTTCAGCCAATCCTGGTTCTCTGTTTCCCAAGCACATATCTACCTCATTCATTTGTTGCACTTTCAAGATGTGCTTTGACATGGAAATAAAATAAACTCAGGTGCACACCTAAAAGCGTTGTCACCCCAAACACTTTGCTGCTTGGGTTTGTTTGAGATTAGCTCTTGCAGTGCAGAAAGCAATCAGTCCATCAAAAAATAAAATAAATAGTTGCCACTTTGAGTGATTAAGCAGTGAAAGAAGCAGTGCTAATTGATTGGTTTGCAACTATGTGCATGTTCATTTCCCCCTGGCTGAGTAGCAAATATTGTGTTACTTATGGACTTGCATGTCTAGCTTGTGATTATTGTTTTCAAAACTCACTCTAATGCTTGACAAACCCTATCATCTCCCAGCACAAAGCGCCATCTGCATGCTAATGTGTTTTATTGCCTCTGAGTTGCTCATACTGTAAATATTCAAATAGGTAGGCAATATTTCTCTTCTTTTCTCTCCTGGTGTTCTACAACCAGACAGGCTGGATGTAGGTGGTGGCAGAGCTAAAACACTTGCAAAGCAATGGAGGGCAATTGTGCTCATGTCCTGCCTTCTGGCTCCCAGGAAACATCTGCTTAGCCACTTTCCAATGATGTCATAGGAGCCAACTCCTAG
Organism: Darevskia mixta; assembly: GCA_034641385.1. Taxonomy (NCBI): domain Eukaryota; kingdom Metazoa; phylum Chordata; class Lepidosauria; order Squamata; family Lacertidae; genus Darevskia; species Darevskia mixta. The sequence continues at coordinate 3,850,217 of JAWWNH010000073.1, read as the reverse complement.
GGGCTGAAGTCCCTTTGCCCCCCCTAAAATATTTGAGGGAGTTGCAAGGAGAGAAAATTGTAATTATTGGGACATATGCACCAAATGAGAGAAAATCAGAATTTTATAAGGAATTAGAAGAGAAAATGTTTGAGTTGATGGAGCAAAAAAAAACACCATAAAAATCCTAATGGGTGATATGAACAGGGTAGTCTCACCTGATATGGACAGATCAACAAAGAAATTGGACTCGGAAGGGAGGAAAAAACCTAGAATAAAATATAAACTATTAACAGATGCAAAACAAAGAGGGGAATTCTCACTGCCAGACTTGAAATTATAATATGAGGTGTCCTGTCTTTGCTGGTTACGGGAGTGGATACAGTTAAAGAATATGGATGTATTAGATTTAGAAGGGCATGACAATAGATTTGGTTGGCATGCTTACCTATGGTATGAGAAGGTAAAGGTTCATAAGGAGTTCCTGAATCACACTGTAAGGAAATCAATTTATGAAATATGGGGGGGGGAGTATAAGAATTTATTAGAGAATAAAACACCTTGGTGGCTTTCCCCATTGGAAGCGATATCTGTGAAAAAAGTAAATATGGAAGACAACTGGGTTACGTATAAAGATCTGTTAACAGAGGTGGAAAATAAATTGAAGGTAAAAGACTGTGGAGAAATAAAGCACCTGTTAACAGATTGGTTACAATACCACCAACTAAATGACATATTCAAAAGTGATAAGGAGAAAGGCTTTGGGAAGGAATTCTGAAAGTCTGAAAAAGAATTATTGGAAAATAATGAGAAGTTATTATCAAGAATGTATAAGCTACCATTGGAATGGGAGACAAAAGAGAAGGAGGTTAAAGATGTAATGATAAAATAGGCAAAGGATTTGGGACATAATATGCCACTTGAGTCATGGGAAAAGCTGTGGAAAGAGGATTTGAAATTCATGGTGTGTTGTTCTTTGAAAGAAAATTGCAGTGGTACCTCCAGTTGCGCATGGGATCCGTTCCGGAGCTCCGGTCGGATCCCAAGGAATTTGCAACTGGAGGTGCCTGCTCTGCCCGTAGAGCGCTTTTGCACATGTGCACGCAGCGAAACCTGGAAAAATACTTCCTGGTTTTCCATGTGCGTAACCCGAAGGATACCTATCCAGAGGTGTGCGTATCCAGAGGTACCATTGTATATGAAAAGGATGTATCGTTGGTATCTAACTCTGGTAAAGATTGCAAAGATGTATAAAAATTCCTCCAAAATATGTTGGAAATGTAAAGATAATGAAGGTGCATTTATACATATGTGGTAGACTTGTAAAAAGGCAAAGAACTTCTAGGAAATGATATATAATGAATTTTTAAAAAATGTTTAAGATAACTTTTCATAAAAAAACAGAGGCCTTTTTGCTTGGAATAATGGGGGAAGAAATACCAAAGAACCTAAAGAGACTATTTATGTATGCTACCATGGCTGCCATAATGTTATTTGCCCAAAAGTGGAAAGAAGAAGGCGTCCCAACAAAGGAAGAATGGATAACTAAGATGATAGACTATGCCAAAATGGCAAAACTTACCGTGAAGATCAGGCATCAAGACGAGAAGAAGTTTAAGCAAAAATGGGGGGAAATCATAGGAACACTGTAAATATGTTAAAACATCAGCAGGATTGATGTAGCATTTATGAAGTATTTTGATAATTTAGTTAAAAATTAAGAATTGAAAATTAATTGGAAAAAGTAATTATATGCAAGGGAAAGAAATGTGACATTTGGAAATCATTGGAAGTCAGACAAGATGAATTTGGTGTTAAGATGAATGAAAAATGTTGTTGAATTAAAAAAAAATTGGAAAAGAAAACTAATAAAAAACTTTTTTTAGGGGGTCGGTTCCCCACCCCCAGTTGATGGGCATTGCCATTCAAATGGTGTGCGCGTGTTGCGTCATGTGATGGATTATGCAGGGCGGTGCTTACTTGAACCCCCCAATATTTGAGTCGTTGGCACCCCTGACTGATGTGGAGAAAGTGAAGAGGGAGAAGCCTCTGCCGCTAGTAGTATCAGGGCTTGTGGCCATCCAATGAAGCTGAATGCCAGTAGTTATTCACACAGCGCACAGTTAAAACCATGGCACTCACTCATACAAGATGCAGCAATGACTGCTTGGGTGCCTTTGAAAGAAGATCAGGCAAATAGACGGAGTGCAAAGCTATCAATGGCAACTAAGCTTGATGCCTAATGTTCTCTCTCCATGGCTGGAGGCAGGATGCCTCTGAATCCCTGTTTGCTGCAGATTACAAATGGGGAGAGCACTGTTGCCCTCAGGGCCTGCTTGCGCCTGGTTGGCCGCGCTGAAAACAAAGTCCCGAACGCCATGGTCTGATCCAGCAACAAGGCTCTTCTTATGTTCTTAGGACAGCCAAAGCCCCAGCTCCACATAAGGCCTCCGGGAAGAATCCTCTCTGCACCCCTGATGCTCTCAGCCTACAGAGCTTCCCAAAACAGAGCTCACTCTCCAAAACGGCAGTTTAGCCCCTTGGTTCCCTGTCACCCGCTCACACCCGCATTGGCATCTTTCTCAGCAGAAGGAGGGAGGTTGCTTGTTGCCCCACTCAGAAGACTTCTTAAGAAGCAGCTACGGAGAGCAGTGCTGCTGAACAGACGTTACTGGGAGCCACAGGAGGGTAGAGTGTTCTTGCGACCCAAGCCTGCTTGCAGGTTTCCTGTGAGGACAGGATGCTGAACTAGATGGGCCCCCTTTGGCCTGATCCAGCAGGCTCTTCCTCGATTCTTAGATTCTGTATGTTTTCCATTTTCCCCCTGAACTCTGGGATTTATTTTCCCCTGATGTCAAAACAAGTTGATAGGAAAGTGCAGCTTAGCAAGCATTAAATATCACAAGGTTTCATGTGGGGGTTCCTCCCCCTCTTTTTTGCCACAAACAGTTTTTAAGCTGTCACAAAATGTCAACATATTAGATACCAGAGTGTATCTTTGACACGGCACCATAATAAAATAAAGGAGACAAAAAAAGGCCCCTATCTACAGTTTGGGATTTGTGCCAAGCTGGATCTGTTTGTAATTTATCGTGTGTTATCAATCATCTTTTTATGTGCCTCTAAGCTTTTATTTTACATACATAAATTTCATGCCCAAGCTGTGAAAAGGGGCAGTTTATTTCTTCAAAGTTTGGTACTGGTTTAGTCCTTTGCTCTGTTTTGCAGGCAGCTCAGTTTTTAGTTCCTTGATTAGTTTCTTGATTGCACTTAATGTCGTGTCTCTTAGCCCATGCTGTTAATTTGAGGTTCATTTTCCTACTGGAGTACCTAGCCAAGCATATCACATAGCCATGATCCTCAACAAGATAGCCCAGTCAGTAGAGCATGAGACTTTTAATATCAGGGTCATGGGTTCAAGTTGAGCAAAAGAAATTCCTGCATTGCAAGACTAGATGATCCTCGCCATCTAGGACCCTCCCTCCTAATTCTATGATTCTATGTTGGTATATTGAATTCAGAGGTTGGGAGAGTGGGGGGGGGGGGCATGGCGACATGGGAGAGGACATTCTCCAGGGTAGCACCAGAGTTGTGGATTTCCTTCCCCAGAGAGGCACTACTGGCACCTTCAATAAGTAGTTTCTGCTGCATGCTGAAGATTCACCTCTTTTCCCCTGGCCTTTGGCACCTGAGATATAAGTCACAGCCACATCATAAATTTTAAATACAGGGATTCTCCCAAAAAATCCTGGTAATTGTAGTTTGTTAATGTGCTGGGAATTGTAGCTCTATGAGGTGTGAACTGCAGTTCCTATGAGTCTTTGGCGGAAGCCAAGTGCTTTCAATGTCTTGTGTGGATGTGACCATATATTTTTAGGACCCACTCTAGTCTCTAGACTATTCTAAAGTTGTGGTTTTTTAAATTGTTCTAGCGTACCCTGGTGAAAGGGAGGTAAGCAATCAAGTAACAACAACAAAATTCATTTAATTGATAACGCAAAAACGTTTATTTGTTTGTTTAAAGGACCAACCAATGTTAGCAATGGAATATGCAGATGGTTGAATTACGCTAAATTTATCTTCTAAATGTTTAGGGCATCTCTCCCCCCCCCCTCCCCCCCGGAAAAAAGATATTATTTTAAGTGAGCATACAGATTGCCCTAATGGACCACGTAAACTGACTATGTGCCCAAGAAATTGGCCTGGGATCAGGGAGACATGGCTATAAATGACTACTAGCCAGGATGGGTACATGGCCTCCATAACTGGAGGCCCCATGCTTCTGAATACTGGTTGGTTGACGATCACCAGTGGAGTGGGAGAGGGCTATTCAACTCCCGTCTTGCTTGGCCTCCGTGAGAACACAATGCGGACTGGGTGGGTGTTTGGTCTGATTCAGCAGGGCTCTTCTTAACACCCTGAAATGCAGAAAGAATCCCCTGCAGATGAAAAGTCTGAAAAACCGCTGCTGTCATCGCCTCCCCTTGAACTTGTCTCGCCAGTGTCAACGTTTGCATCTCCAGTTGATGCTAAAGTGATGTGAGGCACTGGCCATGCAAGTCATTGAGAATCACTGTAATATTGGGCTGGCAACGTCAGGGTCTATAGTGCACCATGGCCAAGATGGAAATTGAAGCAGCATTGCTTAAAATGCCTTTATGCCCTGCAGCTTTTTGTCTTGACATCTGGCTCTTCTTCACTGTCAACCTTTCCCACTTGCTTTATAAAAGTTATTGCAGTGCAGCATCTATATACCATGAGTGACTTCCGGATTACCTTCACAAAGAGAAGGGTATGGAGGTATAAAGAAAGAGGGAGAGAAGGAAGGAAGGAAGGAAGGAAGGAAGGAAGGAAGGAAGGAAGGAAGGAAGGTAGGTAGGTAGGTGGGTGGGGTTCTCTTCACCACACTGCCCAGGTAGGATGGTGAAGAAATTCAACATGAAAGCTCATACCAAGAACAAACTTAGTTGGTCTCTAGTCTAAGGTGCTACTGGAAGGATTTTTTTATTTTTTTATTTTGTTTTAAATTCAATTTGGTTTGCATTTAAAGGTGACCTTGCTGAATTTGCACTTTCTGAAACAACACACAAACCGAAACAGCCAGTCTTCAAAATTCACAGTTCTATAAATTTGGCAGGCAATTCTGCAGACAAGGAATGTGTACAAAAATGCATATTCTAGGATAAAGTGTGTCAATAAATGCTTATAGTAGCGAGTGAAAATAACATAACCTTGTTTAAAATAGAAAGGTGGTATATTACATATTTTTAATTAATAAAAAGTCACCGAATAAATGATTGGTGACAGGGCACACCCCTGCCACGTTTTTTTTTATTTCTACCACTAGGTTTGTTTAACCCATTCCTTGGGTTCAGTTGTTTTCCTTTCCCTTCCCTTTTTGATTCAGTTAGCATTGAGAAGGTGGGGAGTTTGTTGTGTAGCAGAACAAAGCAGGCATCTTAATTAGACATCAGGATGTTTCAAGGTGGGAAAACTGTCAGCTCGTAAAAAGCACTGCTGAGGAGCTACCCCTCAGAAACTGAGAGGTGGGCAGCTTCATTTTTATTTTTATTTTATTTTATTATTATTTAACTGTCACATTCATATCTGTGAGGGGTTTCTTTTTTTTATGATGATGATTTTCCTGTATTTGAGGAGGCAGTTCCATAAGGAGGTGACGGAAGTGCAGTGTGCTGAAGTGTAAATTATTATCTGAAACTATAATAATAATAATAATTTATTATTTATACCCCGCCCATCTGGCTGGGTTTCCCCAGCCACTCTGGGCGGCTTCCAACAGAACATTAAAATACAATAATCTATTAAACATTAAAAGCCTCCCTAAACAGGGCTGCCTTCAGATGTCTTCTAAAGGTCTGGTAGTTGTTGTTCTCTTTGACATCTGAAGGGAGGGCATTTCACAGGGCGGGCGCCACTAAAGGCAAACTACAATGCCTTTAAAAATCAAACCAAGATCAGAATGACTTGGATTTATTTAATGAAGGCTCAGTCATCCCTGTCTATAGTGCCTGGAGCCCCAAAAGCTCCAGTGATGTCTATCATTCTCAATACAATTTAGAACAGGGTTAGGGAACCTTTTTCATCTTGAGGGCCACATTATTTTAATTTGCATAGGAATATTTCCCGGAAAATCTGCAACACTGATCCAGGGATCTTGATTTGCTTCTGCTGCTTCTGCCAGGGAAGGAATGATTTTGGAGCAGTTGGGCAATGTGGAGCAAGAGGTTGCTTTCCCACAAAAGAAAAGGATAATTCAGCAACTCTGGCTTAAATTAATGGCAGACATGGCTACTGTTGCCTAAAATGATTCAACGTCTGCTTTGCACACTGGCAAGATACTTTAAAATAGAAACTGTGATGACGTGATGTTTAGGGTCACATCCACAGCATACATTTAAAGCACACTTCAGCGGTTATGGCTTCCCCCCTTCCCAAAGTACTCTGGGAACTGTAGTTTAAGGGTGCTAGGAATTGTAGCTCTGTGAGGGGTAAACTACAGTTCTCAGGATTCTTTGGGGGAGATCATTACTGCTAAAAGCAGTATTAAGGCGCTTTGAGCGTGGATGTGACCAAAGTTAGGGTGATTCTTGGGATGGAAGGAGACTTCCACTGCAAATTACTTTCTTCATGACTTTGTCACATAGTGTTAGTACATAGATAGTTGGAGGGCACAATTGATAGTTTCAAAGAACATAGAGGTGGCGTGAGACTTTGGGTACATAGGGGGCTTGATAATTGCTCTCTTGAATTCTTTACTGTGGCAGCTGTCCTCCTTTCCCTCAGTCTCTTCTGGATTGTGTGACTTCTCCCTATCTCTCATTGCCCCTCATCCACGTCTGATTTAAATCCAGATCTGACACAGACTTCCTCCATATGCATAGAACCTGCAAGAGCAATTTTCGTTCAAATTACTACCCCCCAGCTAATTACTGCCACATGTGCAGCTGCTCTGTAGAGTTTAGGTGATGTTAATAAGCATTTTATTTCCTGTTGCAAATCATTTTATTATTTTTCATGCTCTTAAAACCAATAAGGTTTGTTCATTTGTTTGCTTGTTTGTTTGTTGGGTTTAAATCTGGCAGGGAAATTTGCTCAACTTTTTATTTTGTTTTGTTTTTGCATTTGTAATTCAGGTTGACAAGAACTGCAGGTGTAGAAAAGAGTGCATAGCAAGTGTTGAGAGTACTCTCTTTAAAAGAGAAATGAATGACTGCAGATGCCGGATAGATCTTAAATCTTTCATTAATTCCCAGCAACCTGTACCTACTGATGTGCAGGAGGCTGGGACCCATTACTTGTGGCAGGGAAAATTCCAAGGTGGTTGTTTCCATGCCTCATGTGAGGTTTACAGAACGTGCCTGTCTTTCTCCAGAGCTCCGTTTGTGAGAGGATGAATGTACTGGTTAATTTCATGGAGACTTCAGGAAGGCCAAATGCAATCACTCCTGCCTGCTTATGCGGTCTAATCATTATTCTGGCACTCAGCACTTTGATTAAATCCATAGCTTGCAAAGTCATGCAATTTTCTTCTGGTTCTCTCTCCCCCCACCCCAGTTTTATCATCTCTCATGACAGCATGTCTTAACTGTGGTTAGTAGAAATGAGCCAGCTTCAAAAACCTGAGCTTATTTCAGTCAACCATAGTTCAGATTAACCACAGTTTAGAGCTCAGACAGCATGCTAAACTGTGGCTAGTCTTCCAATCTCCTCCTGGTGGTTGCACAACTGTGGCTTATGAATGGTAACACTTCCTGCTGAGTCAGACAATTGGCCTGCTTATCTAGGCATGGCTTTCCAATAACGGGCAGATGTTTGCAAGTTAGCTATGTGTGCCTGTTTGTTAAAATGTTTGTGTCCTTCCAATCCTCCTTTTTCTTATCACCAGGAAAACTCAAAATTGCTGTACCCTGTAAACTGAGGCAGCAAATAGAATCTCAAATGCTAGTGTACATGGATGTATGAATTGCGTCCCACTTTGTTCTTTGTAACTGTAGGTTTGTCTGTCCGTCAGCTTGGCTGTTAAATACGGATGCAGGTAGCCTTCCCAAATGGGTTGCAAATTGGGGAAAGCCTTTCAGTGTGTGTGTGTCTTCCTGTGGTTCCCTTTGCTCAGGCTGCTTTGGGTCACCACCCATCTTCCCTCCTATGGCACTCTTTTCTTCCAGAGCTGCTGCAGGCTGTTTATCTTGCATTTCTTGTTGCACCTCCACCTCCTCTGCTGCTCCCCCCACCCTCTGGCCTGACAAGACCACCTGCTAATCATGTAGTCTCATTGGCTGCAATTTCCAGAGGCTGCTGACAGCTATTTATACGAAGCAGAGGCGAGGAGGCCTGCTGGGGTGTTGCGCTCACCCCTTCCTGAAGAAGCTGGTCTTAATTACCCTTCAGCCAACTGTGATGCTCTTTGCTAGGTTCTCCTTGCATGGGGTCACCATGGTAACCCTGAATAGTAACAAGGGCACAACACACAAAAGCTGGAGCAGGCTTGCCGATAGGCTGAAAGCTACTGGAAATGTGCTCCATTTGCCTTTCCCCAGTCAGGTTCCCCAGCAATTCTACCCCTACCCCCATTCCACAACTCTTTCTAAATATATTTGTTAATTGCTCTTCTATTTCATTTCCTGCTTTGGGGGATCACAAGCCTACCCCATCTGGTGCATTTGGGTTTGGCAGCTTTTGCACACACTCATACCCAAAACGCCTTCCCTGGCGCAAGACAAGTTTCCTTCAGTATTTCTTCTTCCTCCCTAGGAAATTTATGTTGGTTACTGGCATCTGTCCTGCACTGCTAGAGAATGCAGTAGCAAATAAATTAATCTGGTTTTACAGTCTTTCACTTCCTTTCCTCTTGTTTATTTTGACATCCTTTTGAGGTCAGTAAGTAGCATTTCATAATATTTGATGCAGTCTTTGTTTTCAGTTCCCAGTCTGTGTGTGCGCTATACAAAAATCATGATGCGGGAAAAGCCATGAAGCTCGCCAATGCCTCAACATAGTTCCATCCTTATTTCAGACATCATGATATATCAGTAAAACACGATGTTTAGCTGGTGATATATCTCGATGTTGAAAAACAGATATCGTCCAGCCCTACTCAGCACTCTTAACAAACAAATGGCTCCCACAATTCTTTGTGGGGGAGCCATGACTGTTTAAAGTAGCATCATAGTGTTTTTAAATGTATGATGTGAATGTGGCCATAGCACATGAGGAGATGCTCCATCTTCAAACCCATGGAGTCTGTCATTGAATCTCTGGCATTCTTTTCTTTTTGGAAGTTGCTGTGACCAGAAGCAAAGAGAAAATAAGAAAAAAATATTCAATAAAATGCTGTTGGCTGAAAAAAATGCCAACATTTCTAACAGCTCAGATACCAACTAAATCTGTTTTTTGGTCATAGTCAAAAAACCAATTGCTGCTAATTCTCCAGGTCTGTAACAATTTGAGCATGGAATAAGCTGAGACCCTTTCCCATTGAAATTCAGAGGGGGGGAATGTGTTGAGTGACCTCTTCCCTCCCAAAGATATTTGTAGCAGAGCTCACCCTTTGCATATGCAGAAGGTCCCGTCTAAAGAATCTCTGATAGCTGGGCCAGGGAATGTTCTCTCCCTAGAGAGCCACTGGTGGTCAGAGGAGGCCAGACTGAGAGCTGGGTGGATTGATTTTGGTATAAGGTCACTTTATGTGTTCATGGGCAAGGATGGAGGTTGCGATAATCTGGAAAGAGCATCGAGGAAGCCAAAATAACTTCTTGTGTTCAGAACATGAGCATAAGAGAGCCAATGTGGCATAGTAACTGGAGTGTCAGACTAGGATCTGGGAGAGCAGTGTTCAAGTCCCCCACTCAGCCATGAAGCTCTCACTGGGTGACCTTGGGCCTACCTCACAGGGTTGTTGTGAGGATAAAATGGGGAGGAGAGAACCCTGTACACCACCTTGAGCTCCTTGGAGAAAAAAATGGTGTACAAATGTAATAAATAAATAAGGAGAAACCACCTCAGCAGTGTACTTCCAAGTGTGGAACTTACTTCATTGCACTTAGTGAGAACCAGGCAGAAGTTCTTCTTCTTCTTCTTCTTCTTCTTCTTCTTCTTCTTCTTCTTCTTCTTCTTCTTCTTCTTCTCTCTCTCTCTCTCTCTCTCTCTCTCTCTCTCTCTCTCTCTCTCTCTCTCTCTCCCTCTCCCCCCTCCAATCTCCCATCATTTTTTTAGAATATGTTCCTTCAGCTTGCCTGTGACACTTCCTCTCCATAAAAATCAATGTTCAAAGCAACACTTTAATCTGTGAGAGGGTTGCTATTTATTAAGGGAGGCAGCAATAATTTTGCCTCTACTTATCCAGCAGGCCCTGCTCCAGCCTGGATTGCATCCCTCTATTCCTTCCCCTATAGGAAAAGAAAGGAAGGGGAGGGGGAATGATAACAACACATCCTTCTTGCTGAAAGTCCGCAATAGGTAATAGTTTTTAATAATAGCTCTATTTTGGCACTGCGGTAGTTTTCCCTTCATTTGATGGTGATAAAAAATAGAGCTTATTGAATAAGACACACAGCTCTACAGGAAGCAAGGTTTTGACAGTTAAGGCGTCTAGTGATTCCCAGTTAGTTCCCTTTCATGCTGCAGATCTGATTTCCATCAAGCACTTCTTTCTGATGGATGGCAACCATGCTGGCCTGTTGGCACAAAGGAGCAGACTCGCTTTAAGGCAGGTATCTTCAGGCCCAGGACCCACACTTAACCCAGACATGCATTTGGGGACCCAGCCTTTCATCCTTTACCATACATTTGCATGGTGCTAGTTCTCCTGTTGCAATCCACCTTGCATCAGGCAACAACCCACCAGTTGAGGACTTGTGCTTTAATCCATAGCTCAGTGGCAGAACATGCACGCAGAAGGTCTAAAGCAGCAACTTTTGCTTCCTGTTTGTCTGTGGTGTGCTATACTGTCAAACCAAAAAAGGTATTAAGGCAAAATTATGTTCTGCTTGTGAAAGCGCCCCTGTTGACAGTTGTCATGTTTACTGCAGTTTGACTGCAAGAGCATTGTGCATTTTGATGTATGTTGCCTAGTGGTGAATTTAATTGTTACTTGCATAGCTGCTGCTATGACTGCTGGTACTCTTTGGTCTTGAATGTGAGATTTGTATTGTGTATATTCCTCTTTTATCAATCCCTTTTTGTTGAGATTTGTAAACCGCTTGGACTTCTGTTGAAATATGAAGCGAAATATAAATTAGCTAACTAAAAAAATAACAATGCTCCAGCCTGGTTTGTGGCAGTTTGCCACATTCCTCAGGGGTGAGTTCCCCAGATTGCGGAAGTGCAGAAGATTGAGGACTAATGTGGGAAGATCTGACCCACAGGCCAAATGCACCTCCCACAGTCCTCTGGATTCTCCCCAGGACAGTAACACCCTTCCTCAGCCCAGCTCTGTGCCCTGAACTGGTTTGGCTGCCTGGAATAGGAATCTGAGCATTGATATGCCTCTTACTTGCATGCATGGAAAGATGTGTGCATGCATTTAAGCTCTTACTTTGGCATGTCTGGAATATAGCCTTCGGTACAAAGTTTAGAATCACCTCCTTTGTCTGACTCAACACTGACATGTGGACCCCAGGTGGCTGCCCAGGAAGGAATGTGGCCCTCATGCTGAAAGGTTTCCTCAGCCCGAAGTAGGTAATAGAATAAAGAGACATAGGAATCTGCCGCATAGGGAGTCAGGCCATTGGTCTCTCTGGGTTAGTACTGTCCACTCAGACTAGCAGTGGCTGCCCAGGGTTACAGTCATGGAGTCCTTCCCAGCCCTAGCTGGTCCCCAGGGTGGAGGAGATTCTTGGCTTTGCTGTTGCCTGTGGTGTCAAGGGAAGAAATAGTACCCCCTATTCTGCCTTGGTCAGACACCACCTGGACTGGTATGAGGGGCAGAGCATGATGGCGGCTTCACCCGGCGGTATATCGTGGGTGAAGCTGCTTCCAACATTGGAAGGGACTCAGGAGCAGCGGCTGTTTCACCTGCGATATACCGCCGGGTGAAACCGCCATTATGCTCTGCCCCTCATAGCTCAGATACAGCTTGTTCCTCCCTCGGCTTCTTTAAACTGCTCCACTAAAGCTCAGGCAGCTGCGCGCTCCTCAGCGGAGCAGTTTAAAGTAGCCCCCCCCCCTTCCAGCTTGTGTGAGCCAGAGGGGAGCCTCCATTAAACTGCTCCTGCCCCCCAGCTGAGTGAGTCCTGATGCCTCGCTCACTAGCCAGAGAGGCATTGGGGCTCACTCAGCTGAGGGCGGGAGCCTTTGCGCTTCCCAGCTGAGCAGTGCAAGAACAAGCTGCAAGAGCCAGTGTGGTTAAGAATATCCCACCCAACTCGCCAGCCCTATGCGTCTTCTGGACAGCAACCTTGGTGTGTAGCAAGTGGGGAATCACTGCTTGGCCTACAGTTTAGTCCCTGACGAGCTGACAGAGAGCCCCACATAGCTGCCATCCATCATATTCAAGTTTTTGATATAAATCAAGCCTGAAAGGAAGTGGAGACTGGTATTCATTTATTTTTTCTTCTACCCTACCACAGAAACCCAGAGCAGCTAAAAGGAACACAAATCCAGTCTTATACTATGGAAATGGATTATTAAAACCATAATTATAGACGCCAGTCTCTTGAAAAAAGAAACTAGTTCCACACAAATAAATTCAGATGCTAAAGTGGGTTTTAAAAAGCTTGCCTAAAGTGTGCTGAAAGCTATAGTTCAGTGATAGAACACCTGCTTTGCATGCAAAAGGTCCCAGGTTCCATCCCTGGCATCTCCGTAAAGGGCTGGGAATGCACTCTGTGTGAAACCCCTGGAAACCAGTCATTGTAGATAATACTGAGCTAGATGGACTGACTCAGTATAAGACAGCTTCCCATGTTCCAAAATGGGGAAAGGTCCAAAATTTTAGTCTGTTTCCCAAGTCCTTGGGTATATGGCATCTTTGGAAAAAGAAAGGAAGCAGACCTCATGGTGCACAAGAGGTTAAACAAGGGTACTGAGACAAACAGTTTTGAAAATTGAGTTCTTCCTAAAGCTCATCCTTGAGCACTCAATTTCACGCCTGGCCTGACATGGTTTTATTTTGGCCAAAGTGTGGTTTGTTTGAACATCTGGACCCAACCCAGCAAGGGTTGTTTTCTGTCAGCAAACCACAGTGTGAAGCCGTAGTTTGTTGTTGACTTACAAATGTTGACTTATTTTAGCTATAATTTGGCACTTCTATTTGATCCCAACTGCTGTGTTCAACCATGGTTTGCGTAGCTGCCTCTCTCCAGATGCTTGCCAAAAGTACAGAGATGTGGGGCAAGGGGAGCTGGGAAGACATCCTGATTTGTTTGCTTATTTATGAGAGGTTGAATAAAACTTGGTTAAAAGAAACCACAACCCAGCATTACATGCAAGCGCATGTAGCAAAATAATTCCTTGCATTTGTGTAGACAGCCTAGGAATGAAGTTGGTTGTACAAGGGGGCCATTGTGAAAGATTTCTGATTGAAACTTGTTTGTCTGTTTTTAAATGTCATTTGCCCACCTGAGGTCTTGTTCCTTCCCCATCTGTTTATTGCTTTCTTGCTTTCTTCTACTGTTTTTCAGTCCCAGACATCCTCTATTGTCTCTCCATCTCCAATTTAAGGAAGAAATAATGAGGGGTGTTTTCTGTGTTGGCCATACATTTGTTAGAGTAAAAGATTGTTTGGCCCAGTGAGAATTTATAACGAGAGTACGGTATTAGTCATATGCCGGAGCAAACACAGTTCTTCAAATGAGCTGGTTTTGGGTCATCTGCTATTCTCTAATCATGGCCATTAAGGCCAGTTCACACGACACCCCGCCTTGGAAGCAGAAGAAGGCAGCCATTAAAACTAGCCTTGTGTTTCATGAAACGTGCATGGAGTATTTGTGTAATATTGTGCCTCCATGTGCCTGGATTCCCCTCCATACACACACCGTTTGAGATGAATTGTGACTTTTTCAATGCCTTCATTTTCAATTATTAAAATTTCCTTCTGTCAGAACCTCAAGGTGGGGGAAGGAGAGAGAAATCTTTAGCAAATGATGCAAAGTGAGATTTTATTCCAGGTTACTATTTTTTTCCCTTTTTCTAAAAAAACCTCCCTGCCAGATTTTATCATCCATGCCACCCAAACATTCTCCCCTCTCTACCTTTTGATTGAATTAGTGTGTTTGTTTAATATTTATGGTGTGGTGAGTTGAAAATGAATGCAGATGAGACTGAGTTACAGCTTCTGGGTCTTACAATATTTTCAGGCTTGGGATCAACAGGGTGCCAAGTTTACTACAGGAAGGGCCTGCTTGCTGTGTTTCTGTCCACAGTGACATGGAGTCCTGTCTCGGAATTCATTGAGGCTTTGATGAAAGCCAAGCAATTAGGCACAGGTTCTCCCTGTTTCGACAACTTGAGGGGTGGCTTTTGCTCCCTCCCTCTTGAATGCACAGAAGTGGCTTCTGCTGTTGATTTCTTGACAGTAAATAAGTAATGGCATCTATTAGTAGCATTATTGCCTTTAAATAGGCACTTGCGCAGCCATTAGGAAGACAAATGTGTTTTTCTGTTCCTATTTTTATTGAAAGTACAATAAGTTATGTGAAGTTAACAAAGCAATCAAATATGCTTTCATTGTTCTAAGCAGTTGCTTAAATACAGAGAAGGAAGGGAAAAAGAAAAGAAGGAAGGGAAAAAGAAGGGGACCCAGGTGGTGCTGTGGGTTAAACCACTGAGCCTAGGGCTTGCTGATCAGAAGGTCGGCGGTTCGAATCCCTGCGACGGGGTGAGCTCCCGTTGCTCGGTCCCTGCTCCTGCCCACCTAGCAGTTCGAAAGCACGTCAAAGTGCAAGTAGATAAATAGGAACCGCTCTGGTGGGAAGGTAAACGGCGTTTCCATGCGCTGCTCTGGTTCGCCAGAAGCGGCTTTGTCATGCTGGCCACATGACTTGGAAGCTGTATGCCGGCTCTCAGCCAATAAAGCGAGATGAGCGCCGCAACCCCAGAGTCGGACACGACTGGACCTAATGATCAGGGGTCCCTTTACCTTTAAGGGAAAAAGAAAAGAAGAGCAGCCTGCCACAGACTGATTTAATCACTCAGTGTAGACGGCTGGCCAAACCATGGTTAAAGGAGATAAACCATGGTTTGCCCTGGTACCTTTATTGACAAAACATACATTACAAGTGTCCCATGAATCAGAAACAGAAAACAGGGTTTGAAGTGTGCTTGAAGACAATGGTTTATGGTAACTGTGGTTTGGCATGAAACGAGTAGCCTAATAATTGATTACTCCACCTGAGGGGGCTGCTGTATCGTGGAGATGGAGATGAATCTGAGTGCTCTGTGGATGGAATACAAAAGCAGACAAGTAGCTCTTCTTGTAAGCTGAAGTCATGGTTTCTGTTCTAAAGAGAAACCAGATGTGGTATATGAATTGACATCATGGCTTGAGCTAAGGACAGCTCTCAGTATGTGAAACATTAAATCCTAATCAGGGCCCAATCAGAATTACCGGTAGGTAGAATACATTCTGAGTTTAATCACACGCTGAAAAGCAGCCTTCTGTAATATTAAGTAAGCCACTTTAGATATTAAATCAAGACTAATCCAGCAAAATGTAAGTAGGCATATGCTGGAGAAGCAAGCAGGCACCTGCAGACTTAGCACACCTCGTCCAGTCATTGAACTTTTTTTTGGGAAGGAGGTCCAAACCAGAATTTGATTGGTCTTAGGTAAGACCCTGGAGGTAGAGAACACTCATGCCGTAATAGGACAGCCGCCTGTTAATTGGAAGCTGATGGGGAGATAGTTCCATGGGCCCATGCCACACTCAGTGAGTATGGAGGGCTTGTTGCATGATCTTCTGAAACTGGTGGCTCATGAGCAGATCCTGAACAGCAGATAGGAAAGATAGGAGCAGGTGATCATAGAATGTGGGCTGAGTTTTTAGAACTCTTTGCTGAGTGACACTCTAGAGCAGTGATGGCTAACCTTGACACTCCAGATGTTTTGGGACTACAATTCCCATCATCCCTGACCACTGATCCTGTTAGCTAGGGATGATGGGAGTTGTAGTTCTAAAACATCTGGAGTGTCAAGGTTAGCCATCACTGCTCTAGAGCACCCTTCCTCGACCTCGGCCTTCCAGATGTTTTGAGACTACAATTCCCATCATCCCTGACCACTGGTCCTGCTAGCTAGGGATCATGGGAGTTGTAGGCAAAAAACATCTGGAGGGCTGAGGTTGAGGATGCCTGCTCTAGAGTCAATTGCAATTGGAGACACACAACATAGATGGGAACCCTTTACTATTTGTTTGTTTGTTTGTTTATCCTGCTATTTATTTGTGTTTATTTTATTGATGTGAAATTGCACAATGTCCATCCAACTGTACTTGTACAGGTGTGAAGGCGCACCAGTGGCTAGTCTGGGTGGAGCTCCTCCAGGAGCAAGGAATCATTCCAAACCATAGTCTGGGGATTCACCATATGGGCCAGCCATGATCATTGAGCTGCTTTGAACACCACTGTTGACTGAAAGGCAGTGGACACACAATTTTATAATAAATGATTAAGTGCTTTCAACTGAATATTGTGGCAGCCCTGTATTGGAAAACATGATGCACCTGGTTACCTTAGAATGATGCCTGAGGGAGTTACACTCGTGTAGCGTCACAATAGCAAGGGGAGTCCCTCGCTGAGACAACATGCAGAATTGGAAGATGATCTTAAGGCTGTTCTCCATTAGGCAGATGATGTTTTCAGACATCTGCTGACACACAGCTCTCTGGAGCGCTCCTGGGATTAATTAGTCATGTTCTCAATAGCAAGGCTTATTCGGCACTCATGGTCCTAACAGTTGAGGAATATCTAAGCAAATCCTCATGGAAAGGCCTGCATCTCTTGACTCAAGTTATTGATGGGAGCAGAAACGTGAAGAAGGCAACAGAGACAAAGGGAAAACTTGACACATGCTTGAGATATTACAGTCTAATCCCCCTAGTAGGTAATAGTTTTTTTGAAGTATGTAGAAAAGCAAAGAAAAGCAAAAAGCAACCCTGTACTCCAGAGACTTTGCTTTGCTTTAATCGTGGGGTGTTTTTTTTTTTTACTGTGTTTTATTTTAAAACACAATTCTACAATGTCCTTTTTGAGGTGAGGCAACCAGAACTCCATTTTACAATGAGACTATGATTGTATAAGTAAATGTATGGTAATAGTGGTGGCAATGACAACAATAACAATGATGTTGACTAATAAATTTGGTGTGATGTAACAAGAAAGCAATGGGACACAGGTGGCGCTGTGGGTTAAACCACAGAGCCTAGGGCTTGCCGATCAGAAGGTCGGCGGTTCGAATCCCCGCGATGGGGTGAGCTCCCGTGGCTTGGTCCCTGCTCCTGCCAACCTAGCAGTTCGAAAGCACGTCAAAGTGCAAGTAGATAAATAGGTACCGCTCCGGCAGGAAGGTAAACGGCGTTTCCGTGCGCTGCTCTGGTTTGCCAGAAGTGGCTTAGTCATGCTGGCCACATGACCCGGAAGCTGTATGCCAGCTCCCTCGGCCAATAATGCGAGATGAGCGCCGCAACCCCGGAGTCGGTCACGACTGGACCTACCTAACAAGTCCCTTTACCTGGTCCCTTTACCTAACAATAAAGCAAAGTTCGAAGCAGTCCAGTGAGCAAGAAGAAGGCCATTTATTTGTTTATTCATTCAGAACACAAAGTTGGGTAGGTTGTGAATGGAAATTAAATGAAGTTTTGGGAGTTGAAGTTGGGGAATAGAATGGCTGCAGGAGTGATAGTGTCAGCTGAGTCCATTACAGTCCATTATCAGTGTTTTCTCTATCTCCAGGCTCCCTGTCCAGTTGGGGGGGGTGATCTAGAGTGTGTGTTCCTGGCGTTGGGCAATCGGGACAGATTAGGGATTCTGCTGGTTTACCTCCCACCTCGCTGCCCAGCAGTCTCCCTGCCTGAGCTGACAGAGCTGGACTCGGAGGCGGTATTGAGGGCTCCCAGACTGCTGGTTCTGGGAGACTTCAACATCCATGCCAAGGCAGCTGGCTCTGGGGCAGCTCAGGACTTCATGGCTGCCATGACAACCATGGGCCTGTCTCAACATGTCACTGGCTCAATGCACATGGCAGGCCACACTTTGGACCTTGTTTTCTCAACTGGGCAGGAAGAGGTTGATTTGAAAGTGGGGGACATTGACATCAGTCCCTTGTCCTGGTCAGATCACTTCCTAATGAGATTTAGGCTGTCAGCACCTTTCCCCCTCCACAGAGGCGGGGGACCTATTAGGAAGGTCCATCCTCGGAGGCTGATGGATCCAGTGGGATTCCAAATGGCTCTGGGGGTTTTTCCAGCTGATATGACTGGTGCTCCTGTCGAAGCCCTGGCTGACCTCTGGAACACCTGAATGGTTCGGGCTATTGACACAATTGCCCTTGAGTGCCCTCTCCCACTTTGTGGAGCCCGATGGGCCCCCCTCCAGAGCTTATGGCGAGGAAACAAGCTGGGAGACGGCTTGAAAGCAAGTGGAAGAAAGATCCGAATGAATGCAACCGAACACTGGTAAAGGCTCATTGTTGAGCCTACCTAGTGGCAGTGAAGGCAGCAAAGAAGGCCTACTTTGCTGCCTCCATTGCATCCTCGTCATGTCGTCTGGCAGAGCTTTTCCAGTTTGAATGGGGCTTTTTACAGGCTGGCCCAAAGGAGGTGATAGAACCAACGGTAGCTTGCTGTGACTTGTTTGCAAAGCATTTTGAGGATAAAATTGCTTGCACCCACCAATACCTTGACTCTACTGTTATAGCAGATATATCTCATGGGGTGTCCAGAACACAGACTAGTCCTGTTGTGTTGGATGAGTTTCAGTTGGTAAGGCTCAGGGATGTGGACAAGGTGCTTGGATCAGTCAGGGCGACCACTTGCTCTCTAGACCCTTTCCCCTCCTGGCTAATAAAAACCAGCAGGGAGGGAACAGCTGGCTGGGCCAGCGAGGTGATCAATGCCTCTTTATGGGAGGGGGTGGTCCCTGCCTGTTTGAAGGAGGCAGTGGTAAAACCACTTCTTAAGGAACCTTGCCTGGATTCAGAAAACCTAACAGTTGCTAATCTCCCTTTCCTGGGCAAGGTTCTGGAGCGAGTGGACCAGATCCACATGCTTTTGGAAGAAACTGATTTTCTGAATCCATTTCAATTGGGGTTTAGGCCTGGTTTAGGCACAGAAACTGCTTTGGTTGCCTCTGTCGAGAGAGAGACAAGGGAAGCATGTCCCTGTTCATTGTTCTTGACCTCTCAGCGGCTTTTGTTAACATCGACCATGGTATCCTTCTGGAGTGTCACTCCGAACTAAGGATGGATGGCACCGCTTTGCGGTGGTTCCAGTCCTACTTGGATGGTCGTTCCCAGAGGGTGTTACTTGGGGAATGCTTTTCAGCCCCATGGAGCCTTCAATGTGGGGCTCCGCAGGGCTCAATCCTATCCCCCACATTGTTTAACATCTACATGAAACCACTGGGTGGGGTTATCCAGAGGATCGGAGTACATTGTCAGCAGTATGCTGATGACACTCCTCTGAAGGAGCAGGTTCGTAGCTTTGGAGGTCCTCCTGGATCCTTTGCTGTCGCTCGGGGCTCAGATGGCCTCAGTGGCACCAAGCGCCTTCCTTCAGCTTTGGCTGGTGGCCCAGCTACCCACTATCTGGACAGGGGTGGCCTAACTACTGTTGTCTATGCTCTGGTAACCTCAAGGTTAGATTACTGCAATGTGCTATACGTAGGGCTGCCTCTGAAGACAGTTCAGAAACTTCAGCTAGTGCAGAATTCAGCAGCCAGGTTGCTCACTGGAGCACAACAGTTGAGCACATTACACCGATCCTGGTCCGACTGCACTGGCTGCCAGTTAGTTTCCAGGCCCAATTCAAAGTGCTTGTTTTGACCTATAAAGCCTTAAATGGCTTAGGACTGCAATACCTCAAGAATCGCCTTTTTCCATATGAACCTACCTGGACCCTGAGATCATCTTCTGAGGCCTTTCTTTGTGTTCCCCCTCCATGAGAGGTCTGGGCCTTCTCTGAAGTAGCTCCTGTCTGTGGAATGCTCTCTCCAGGGACGTTTGCCTGGCGCCTTCATTATACACCTTTAGGCACCAGGCAAAAATGTTCCTTTTTAACCAGGCCTTTGGCTGATCTGTTTGACATCCTATGCCCTTTTAAAATGTGGCTCTTTTTTGGGGGGTGTTGTTATTGGGTTGTTTTTCTTTTGATTATATTGTTCTTTTCTGTGAACTGCCCTGAGACCTTCGAGTATAGGGTGGTATATAGATTCAATTATTATTATTATTATTATTATTATTATTATTATTATTATTAGAGACACCACTGAGGTCTGAGATCATACAATCATAGAGTTGGAAGGGACCCCAAGGGTCATCTAGTCCAACCCCCTGCAATGCAGGAATCTCAGCAGCCAGCCCTGCTCATAACTGACATTTTGCTGGTTGGAAGAAGAAGGCAACAGAAGGGATAGGGCATTTCTGAGTCTGAACATATCCTATCATCAGGATGGTTGCGGAAAGGCACAACCCACCCCCAGCCCCGCTCCAAAAGAAACAGTAATGTGTACCTTCTGGTGTGGATCGTCCACTACGATTTCGTTCCCCCAAAACATAGCAAGAAATGGCAACAATAGCACTGCAAATAGTAGGCCTGGAAGAGCCCAGAATGCGTCAAAATAATGTAGAATTTTGGGCTGCTTAGAGATTTCGATGTGTGCATGAACGTCACCATATACAGACATGAAAAATCATTTCTATCTAGATTTTCTTACCCTTTGGCAACCTTTAATCTGATTATATTTACCCCGCTCTCTGATCCTTCTGTGTGTGTATACATCTCTACATCTGTCTGTCTGTCTGCTGTCTGTCTGTCTGTCTATCTATCTATCTATCTATCTATCTATCTATCTATCTATCTGCTATAGTAAAAAATACCATTAAAAACTTTTCTGTTTATAGGTGACTAGGCTCCCAGCCTACTTACCAAATGCAATTCAGACTAATTAGATTTCCTGGGATTGGGATTTGTAGGGACTCTTTCAGGTCCTGCTGGGAGACAAGCAAGCAGATGTGTGTGTTTGTGCATGACACAGATTCTTTTGCTATGAAAATGTGCATATGCCTCCCCTAGCTGGGATCATTGTGGAAAATGTGCCAGCGTTTGCCTTAGAGGCAGCTTTTTCTCTCTGTGTGTGACAAAGGTTTGAGGATTTCAGAGTGATCATCTGTCTTGGGAGAGGCAAGGAGGTTAGTGTTGCTTTACTAATTGGGAATCCTATTTAGTGAGAGGAGCAGATAGAGAAATGATTGTGATGTTGACCTTTTCAGCTGGCCTCTGCCTGAGTCTGGGAGAGCCAGTCTGCTTCTGCAGTCCTTGGGTATCTGTCCTTTAGAAATTCAGCTTTAGAAGTGATTGGAGAGTGTGTGAGCTTTCTTTTTTTCAAGATTTTTTGGATGCAGCTGAAGCTTTATTTACATAGGCTGGCATAGCCAATGTTCAGGAATTTACTTTTATCATTTTATCATTTATTAAATCTGTAGATCTCAGGGCAGTTCACAACATAAAAATACAATATAAAAAACACAAAATACATAATTAGAACAAGAACAAAACAAATCAGTAACCCCCCGCCCTCCCCACGCCTCTTCCCACAAATTTAAAAGGACATCGAGAGTTAATCAGGCAAAGGCCTGGTTGAAGAGAATGCATATATATTCATACAATATTTTACACATACACTAGGTTTCATAAAGCAATCAGCACATAAACAGGTACTTAAAATTATGCTGCAGAAATATAGTACAGTACAGCAAGGAGCTTGACTTTTTATTATATTATGTAATATATATATATCTTTTCCATATCATTTTGTATATAAATTTGTTTTTTAAAAAACGAACCCAACAATGCCTGAGTGGGTCTGACAGAAGCGGGAGCTTGATGTAAGAGGCATTCTGATACAAGCAAAGCTGCATTGGATCAGAGCTGCCAAATTCCATGTATGGCTAGGTTTTGTGCTGCTGCTATAAAATTAAGAAGACATGCTCTAAATGAATCTAATGGCCAATGTCTTAACATGCACATTTTAAATTAGTGGTTAAGGTTTTAATCTACATATTTCAATGGTTTTACATCTGTATTATTTACCATGTTCTAGCTTATACAGTTTAATTTCAACCTATTTTTATTTTACATCTTCCCTATTGCTCTATATTTCCATCTCTCTGGTCTGTGACCGTGATAGATAGATAGATAGATAGATAGATAGATAGATAGATAGATAGATAGATAGATACAGTGGTACCTTGACTTACGAGCAACTCAACTTACGTATTTTTCGAGTTACGAATGACTTCTGGAAGAAAAAAAATGGCCGCCGCAACCGAATTTTTCGACTTCCAAAAGGAAGTCGCGACTGCTTTAATAGGATTTTTTCGACTTACGAATTTTTTTCGCTCAATGCATTCCTATGGGGATTCGACTTACGAATGTTTTCGACTTACGAAAATCGCGTCAGAACGCATTATCTTCGTAAGTCGAGGTCCCACTGTAGATAGATTCATTTAAGATGAATTCCTTCACCATCCTTCTTCAGTCATGCTGATGTACACCATCCCATTTCTGGGACACAGAGGTGACAGCGACAGCTCTTCTTGTCTGCAGGGGAGGAATCGTATTTTCCAAAGGGGTGAAAACAGAGGACCTCTGAACTGGAGAAGTGCCATGAAAACTCCCACTTCCCAGCCACTCTTGGGAATTAAAGCTTGATGAGGATCCCTGGGCCCCCACTCCTTCATAGAACTAGTTTCCAGTTCTCCCTGAAGAGCTTTAGATTGCAAACCTACTTTGCTGGTGGTAGGCGCCATTGAAGACATTGGGACTTACTTCTGAGTAGGGTTGTGTTGTTGAGGCTGGAAGGCCCCTTTTGAGTGCTAAATGGCAGGTTGCAGGCATACATGTGCCTAGGGCCTCTGTTTCACTGTCGTCACTCCAGAGTCTAGCAGCAATCATGACACAAGAGACAGAGGCTGCACAGAGTCTCTCACTTAGGAGCCAGATCAGGTTTAGTGTCCCAAGCCTCAGGATCAGGAGACCTGAGGCTGACAGGAATCCACAGAACAACCTCCCATAGCACTGGGCCAGCAGATTCAGGACCCCCACAGGATGCTTCCCCTGAGCCTGATGAACCAAATGTAGATCACCAGTCTAGTGGCACAGGGAGCGCATCAGGAGGTCATGGAATACCCATCTTCAGATCAGAGGGTTGGCCCTTTAAGAAGCAGCCAAGGGTGAAAATCCTGGAAGGGTGAAGAGCCCAGAAGAGGCAGTTTGGGGGCAGAAGCTGGAAAAGTCAGCTTTGAAGCGTTGTTCACTCAAAGCTCTTTGTGGTTCTACAACTCCTCGCCTTGTGGACTCCAGCACAGAGTAGACCAGGATGTGTACAGAGCAATAGCTCTAATCTAAAATGGTTCCCCGAGAACTTGTTTAAAAGATGAGAGGGTCTTTTTGCCATTATGAATGCATGTGATTGAACTCACCTCAGGTTAGCAAAGTTGTTATCTCATATGATTCTCTTGTGTGACAAACGATTCCATATATATACCTGCTGGTTCTAGCAGAGGGCCTTCTTGGTAGTGGCGCCCTCCCTGTGGAACGCCCTCCCATCAGATGTCATGGAAATAAACAACTATCTGACATTTAGAAGACATCTGAAGGCAGCCTATTTGGGAAAGTTTTTAATGTTTGATGTTTTGTTCCTGTTTTATTATTAATAATAATATTCTGCTGGGTGCTGCCCAGAGTGACTGGGTAAACCCAGCCAGATGGGCGGGGTACAGTGGTACCTTGGTTTTCAAATTTAATCCGTTCCGGGAGTCCCTTTGACTCCCGAAACAGTTTGAAAACTAAGGCGTGGCCTCCAATTGGCTGCAGGAGCTTCCTGCACTCAATCGGAAGCTGCATCATTTTCATATAGTTCTCCTTCAACGCACAACATGCTGTAAATTTTAAATCCTCTCTCCATAACTTTTCCCAAGATGAAAACTGGATATTGTGCCAAATATCTTGTGCCCATTGTATCATTACTAATTTAACTTCTTCATCTTTAGTATGCCACTGTAGCAACAACTTATACATTTTGGAAAGTAACTTCACATTGTTTTCCAATAAATCTTTTAGCTCCGCTGACTATGGGTATTGTTTGAAATAAAAATAACATTATTGGCAATACATTCATTTTCACAACTGAAACTCTTTCCCCAGAGTGATAAATAGGAAACCCAGCTGGATGAGTGGGGTATAAATAATAAATCCCTCCTCCTCCTCCTCCTCCTCCTCCTCCTCCTCCTCCTCCTCCTCCTCTTCTTCTTCTTCTTCTTCTTCTTCTTCTTCTTTACAGGTTGTTACATAGTTATCCTTAAATATATTTATGTTCTTAGCTGTCAACCAAACCCCCAAGTACCTCACTTTTTTTCAATCGTCAGTTGTGTTGCTAGTTGTAGTTCATTTTAATTTTGTTCTGTCATATTTTTCACCAATACTTTCATTTTGTTTTGATTTAACTTGAATCCTGCTACCTGTACAAACTCAGGTATTTTATCTAATACCCTTGGTATACTCACCAACAGGTTTTCTACTGTTATTACAAGGTCATCTGCAAATGCTCTCAGTTTGTATGCTTTGCACCCAACTGTTATACCTTTTATTTCTTCATCAGATCTTATGTTCCTCGCCCAGGTCTATAACACCAAAATAAACAATAACGGTGACAGGGGACAACCCTGTCTTGTCCCTTTTGTAATTTTACATTTTTCTGATATTACGTTATTCACTATCAACTTTGCCTGCTGGTCTGTATAAATTAGTCTTTCAAGAGGGCAGAAGCTCAAACAAGTTGCTCACTAGGAGCTCTCTGTGGTGCTTGAGACTAGGAGCTTTCCTTGGTGCTGACTTGTTCTGTGGGCTTCTCTGCAAGACCAGAACAAGAGATCCAGCTCCCTTACATTCTGTGCACCTGCCATTCTTCCTTTTTGTCCATTAAAGCACTTTTGTCTCCCCTTTTATCAAGAACTTTCTTTCTATTTCTCTCTTTAAGCAGAGAGCTTCCGCAACCATTCTGTCCCAAATTTCCCCTCCCTTCCTTTCAGATAACTTACCTTACCTGTTGTGAGGATGAACATGGGACTAAAGGACTATGTTTGTTCAGCCCTTAGCTCCTGGGATGGAGGGAAGGGGGGCATGTGTGTTAAAAATGCAACAAATAAATGAGAACTGAAATCAGAGCTTCAGTAAGAAGGAGATGTCTTTTTAAAAGATACAACAGGGGGATCAAAGGAGGAATTTCAAAAGGCGCTAGACTTGCTGCTTAAACTACAGACAGGTGGTGAGGGACATTCATAAGGCAATGGAGCAAGATTTTAGACAAATGTCTCTCTCCAGCCTCCCTCTGCAATTGGTTAGAAGAGAGTCACAAGAGAATGTGATGAGTCACCCTTTCAGCTCTGCAGAGGCGTGAAGCTGTTTCCAACTGAGAGCAAAACAAGAAGCAGAAAGACATGTTTCCTTTGGCTCTGAGAAAAACACATGAAATACAGTTTGCTCCCTTTACAAGGGATTCCATTTTTATTTTCTTGAGAGGTGTGAGAAGCTTGTCTCTGCAAAGCATTCTCTTATTTGCTCTGTGACCTTTAAATTATTTGTTGTATTAGGGAGCATGTTTAAACAAGCTAGAGAAACACATCTATCCATCTCACTTTTGATTCCCTTTCTTCGGGGATTATTGCTTGCCCATTTTTAATTTCCACTCAGTTCTGGCTTTTGTTTCATTAGTTCCTGACATGCCCTAGATAGACATATAGTTAGATAGAATGTTCAGTTTATATGGCTTCAAAAAACAGTGCTGGCCAACTTGTTGGCTCTGAGCCAAATCTGATTTGCAAAACATATTAATCTGTTCATACTTTCAACAACCAAACTGAATTTTAATCAAGGTACTGATAACAAGGTGGGCTGCAGTTTTTGCCTGTAAGGAAAATGCTCTTTTTTTCCTTTACAAGTTATAAGAGAGGCATAAAAAAGATAAAGGTAAAGGATGCCTGGATGGTTGAGTCCAGTCAAAGGCGACTATGGGGTGTGGCACTCATATCACTTTCAGGCTGAGGGAGCCAGCATTTGTCCACAGACAGCTTTCTGGGTCATGTGGCCAGCAGGACTAAACCACTACTGGAGCAAGGGAACACTGTGACGGAAACCAGAGTGCACGGAAATGCCGTAAAGACATAAGAGCAGAAGAGCCCAGCTGGATCAAGTTATCTCATCAATCATCCTCTTCTCAAAGTGGCTTAACAAAACTCAGATCCAGAAGGGAGCAAGGCAAGAGTGTCCATTGTCCCCATTGCTTTCATTTTGGTTTTGGAAGTCTGATGATAGTTCTAGAAATCCCTTTTCAGGGAGTAGAGACTTGTGAATAAATTACGGTAAATGAATTTGGCATGCTAGTAGATTTAAGGTTAATCATCAGAAAATGAAAATGTTAATAATGAAAAACAAAAAACTGATGGAGAAAACTGGATTCCAAATTGAAAAAAGTAAAGTATAGGCATCACCATGACAATTATAATTACTTTGAAATGATATACAATTAATGTTAAGACATGAATGGACAATTTAAAAGGATATCTTAAGATGGGAAAAATTTAAACTGCCTTTACTGGGTAGAATTTCTGTAATAAAGTTGAATGTAATGCCAAGAATGTTTTTGTTCCAAAACCTATAAAACTTTACAAGATGCAAAGGAAAGGGAAGGGTTGGGTGTACCAAATCTAAAAATATATTTTGCAGCTTGTTGTTTAATAAGGATGAAGGAGTTGTTGACATTAGGGCTGAGTGATATCTGCTTTCCAACATCATACCTTGCGATTTTGTTGTTCAGTCGTTCAGTCGTGTCCGACTCTTCGTGACCCCATGGACCAGAGCACGCCAGGCACGCCTATCCTTCACTGCCTCTCGCAGTTTGGCCAAACCTTGCGATAGCCAATATATTATCATGTTGGAAAGGAGGAAAGAAGACAGGGAGGAAGAGGGCAGTTGCCAGCCACACAGACCATCAGCTTCACCATGCCCAGCTTCTGCCAGTTCCTGGCAAGGACATGCACCACTGCCTTGGGCTGAGCCTCAGGCAGAGCACATCAGCCAGGGCACCGCATGGCATGGCACCATGAACATGAACACAGAGTCCCAGGGGGCCACCGGCAACCCCAGATCTGCTAGCCATTACTCACCCTAACAATAGCCTCTTGCCATCACCAGGAGCCACCGTGATGGGGGCACTAACCAAACATGTTCCGCTCAGGCTCGATTCCACTCAGCGATCAGTGCAAGGGAGGGAGGGAGGGAGGGAGGCAGCTTGCCAGTGCTCACACGGCTAGAGAAACCAGCTGAGGGGCTGGCGGACCCCACTCACATCTTGGGCTCCTGAGGCTATCTCTGGGCTGTGGAAGGAGGGAGTGGGCAAGCATCAGGTGGCTTGATTAAAGTGCATGATGCTGATTGCAGTCAGGGGTGAGAGGGGATTTGCAATACATTGCCTGCTCCGAAATTCTGAAATCGCTTTTAACTTTAAACCGGTTTCAGGCAATGTGTCAATATATCACCCAGTTGACATTGAGAAATGAGAGGATTTTGGAAAAAGAAGGACATGACCTGAAGTTTGGATGACATGGATATTTGTATTATGATAAAGTTAAAGTTAATGTGGATTTTAAAAATCAGTTTATTAGAAGTGCCATACTAAGAATTTGGAATAAATATAAACATTGGTTGTTCCAAAACACACCTTTATAGATTTCACCACAAGAAGCTTTTAGCAGAAAAGAGATGACAGGCAAAGAGAAATGGATAAGGTACCGAGAATTAATAGTACTGCATCAAGGAGATCACAAAAATAAAAACAAAGAAGCAATTAATAAGGGAAGGTTACAATCTTCATTGGTTCCCTTATATGCAGTTAGTAGAGAGGTTTAAGCTGGATAAAAATAATTTTTGTATAGAGCAAGAATAGACAGGCTTTGAAATTCAGCTGTTCCCAGATGATGAACATGCTATTGCAAAAATATATAAACTTATTGAAATTTGAAACCGAAGAGCAGGTTAAAGAATGCATGGGCAAAAATAATTGGTTATAATATATTGACAGAACAGTGGGAACATATGTGAACTAAGGGTTAAAACTTACATTGTGTTATTAACTTAAATAGAATTTTTATAAAATGATTTATCATTGGTATTGAACTCCTGAGAAACTATTTAGAATTGATAAAGGTGTTTCAAATTTTTGGTGGAAATGCCAAAACGCAAAGGAGCATTTTATAATGTTTGGTGGCTAAAAAAAATGTTGGATACAGATACATACATTGATACAGCAGATTTTAAAGGTTAATATTGAAGCCAGAACTCTCTATTTTAGGGTTAATGGATACACAACTGGAAAAGTATTTGGGGATATTACTCCAATATATAACCACAGCGGTGAGATTGTTATATGCACAAAGATGGAAAGATTCAGCCCTGCCCACTATAGAGGAATGGCTGATAAAACAATAGGCGTTGACTGAGATGGCAAAGTTAACGTATTTAATTAGAGAAAAGTCATTTATGACATTTATTAAGGATTGGAAATTTCTTATGGACTTTTTGCGAGAAGGAGAAAATGAACTTATAATATCTGGATTTGAAGATTGAAAAGATAGTGGCTTGCAGAAGATAAAATGGTTGGATCTTAATGAGTGAATACAGTACTATATTTGGCTGCAGGACAGAGAATTGCAAGTCCTTTTATTTTTCTTTATTTTTCTTTGGAGAGCATGTGGAGCAACCCATATATTTATTAGACATGATATCTAAGATATTTGGTCATTTTAGATAACCCTGGTCTTGTGAGCCAGTGGAAAATGGGAAGAAAGCAAAACCCAATAGGACAACAGAAGCAAACAAGTTCTGTAAAATATCACAAGTTCTGTAAAACCCATCTGCCATTTTGTAGCATCAGTGGAAATAATGGGGACTGGTTGGGGAAGTTCAAAAGATGGCGTACAGTTGTGCCTGCAATTAGAGAATGATGGAATATGTAACACAATGGAAAGCTAACTGGTAATCAGAACACACAAGAATTAATTTTGTGTTGAGAATATGAGTCATTTTGTCCTGGATGGTAAAATCAACAACCCCACAAACAGGGTGAAAACTCCAATTACACACAGCTGCAGTACTGAGAGAGCTGCCTAGGAGACTGGTTGCCTTAACTGCATATATAGACTGCAGGCAAAGAGAGGATTTTGTAAAAATAATACCCCAGCCCACATCCAGATCTTGAGAGCTGCAGCAGAGAATAAGCCCGAGCAACAGTAGAAATAATAAGAGGAGTAAAGTGAGCCCAGGGAATGCTAAGCAGTTACAGGACTGACATTGCTGTTGTCTGGGTCACTTAGCAACTGGCGAAGCAAGTGATAAAAGTGAAAGATCAGATACTTGGGAGAAAAAAGAAACTGTAGGAATTCGATAAGGGGAAAAACCCTTTTCTATTTACTAGGGAGGAGTGGATGTCCCCAGGTCTATTCCAATATTGTTCTCTGGGCTTGCTCTGCCCCATGTCCCATTCCACCTGTCTTCTAATTTACCAGAGAGAAATTCTTGCATTAATTGTGGTACATGGGCAGGTTACTGCAGTTTTCAGTCCTGCATCATTAATGTTTTTACAGGTTCGCAATGTACAGACTTAATCAGACCCTTGCATAAAGGGGGATATTGATGCAATCACATCATTGCATCAGGATACATGCTGTGCATAATCAGCACATACGTGCATTGATTAAACAGCAGCATGCGCAGCCTTGATGGAGGTTTTGATGGGAGTATGTGATTATATCACCGTTCCCTTTTATGTGGCGTATCCTGTGCATTAGTAACCAGCAAGTGGAGGGCCTGTCTAACTGGATTGCATACCACCTGAACAAAGTTTTAAGTAAAACATTGAACAGTGGCAGATAGCTGATGCACTGGTGCTTCTTTCAAAGGAAAGCCACAATGAAATCGGGGGTTTATGGCCAGGGAGTTCCAATCAGTGGAGCAACTCAAAGTTTAGCTGAGGATGCCAGTTGGCTATTCTCCTACTTTAGTAGCTACAGGTGAAAGGCACCAGAGAGAAGAATACAAAAAGCTCCCTGCTGGATCAGGCCAGTGGCCCATCTAGCCCAGCAACCTGTTCTCATAGTGTTTAGACCAGACATCCCCAAACTTCGGCCCTCCGGATGTTTTGGACTACAATTCCCATCATCCCTGACCACTGGTCCTGTTAGCTAGGGATCATGGGAGTTGTAGGCCAAAACATCTGGAGGGCCGCAGTTTGGGGATGCCTGGTTTAGACAATCAGGACATGAATCCCATATTTGCAATTGCCAGCAACCCCCTGCAATGAAGGAATCTCAACTAAAACATCCCTGATAGATGGCCATCCAACCTCTGCTTAAAAACCTCCAAGGAAGGAGAGTCCACCACCTTCCAAGGGAGTCCTTTCCACTGTCAAACTTGAGAGCTCTGGTATCTACTGGAGCTAAACCAATAAAGGCCCTTAACTTGTGTTGGATCTTGCCTATTTTGTATCTCCTATTGTGAGGTTGCACCACTGCCACTCACCCTCAGATGGTGTTGGACTTTTATGATCAGGGATGATGAGAGTCAGAGTCCCAATAGCATCTAGAGTCGTGAAATAGATACTAAGTAGGCCCCTACTTAGGGACGCGGGTGGCGCTGTGGGTTAAACTACAGAGCCTAGGGCTTGTTGATCAGAAGGTTGGCGATTTGAATCCCTGCGACGGGGTGAGCTCCCATTGTTTGGTCCCTGCTCCTGCCAACCTAGCAGTTCGAAAGCACATCTAAGTGCAAGTAGATAAATAGGTACCGCTCCGGCTGGAAGGTAAACGGCGTTTCCATGCGCTACTCTGGTTCGCCAGAAGCGGCTCAGTCATGCTGGCCACATGACCTGGAAGCTGTATGCCGGCTCCCTCGGCCAGTAAAGCGAGATGAGCGTCGCAACCCCAGAGTCGTCCGCGACTGGACCTAATGGTCAGGGGTACCTTTACCTTTACCTTTAGGCCCCTATTTAGGCCACCTTGGATGGCCATCTTTCAGGGATTTTAAAATCATGATTCCTGCACTGCAGGGGCTTGGACTAGATGACCCTTTGGGTCCCTTCCAACCCTACAATTCTATGTTTCTATTTCCCCCCACAGTTTGGGGAAGCTGAATTGCAAAAGTCCATCTCCAGCTCACCCTTCATTACACAAGTGACCAACACAGTAGAACCCTTTCCAGCAGAACAAGGTGAAACTGAGTGGCAGTGGCATTTGCTGGTCCATTTTTCCTCAAATTGCCATTCAGGCCTGGGTGAGCTTAGGGTTGCTCTGGGTGTTTGTAATTCTCGTGCTGTACCGTTCTCTTTTCCGCAGGCTGGAGAGCATGTTCGGAAACTGTGTCAGGTTGCGTTTCTCTCCAGTGCTGTAAAGTACATCTATATTACAGCCCTTGGGCAACGTCTCTTCCTACCTGAAAAATGTGTCTTCCCTGTTCTCACACAATAGAGCAATTGCATACTGAAGTAGTGGATGAACAGTAATGCAGCACTGGGGCTTTTTGCCCCCTTCCTTCTGTTAGCTCCCTTCCTTTCTGTGAATATGGCAGAGTGACTGTGGGTGAAGGAAGGACCATCTATGCGCCTGGGTGGGGCTACAGCTCAGGGACAGGACACTTGCCTTGCATGCAGAAGGGGCCAGCTTGGTTCTCCAGCATCTCTAGTTAAAGGATCAGGGAACAGGAGAGGCGCAATCTTCTTTCTGCCAGAGGCCCCAAAGAGCTGATGGCAACTAACATGGACAATACTGGACTTGACAGACAAATCATCTCACCTCCTGCAAGGCATCTCATGGTGCTGCTGTGCAAATGGAATAGTTCTGTTTTATGGTTCTATGATTGGACTAATGTGTAGAGGCCGTGGTGCACAGCATTGGGAAGTCAGGTCAGCAGTGCAGAACCCCCCCCCCCCATACTGGCCATTTCTGCCCTCACAGACACAGAAGAAAGGGTTCCCAGTGTCGTGACACCTCATCTTTTGGGGGATGCTGCTGAGGAATTTGGCTTGGGAAGAGGAACTGCCCTCAAGGCTGGCCTCAGATGCCCCTGCTAATGCAGAAACACTGATGCAAGGGGAAACCCTCTGGCCTTCTCTGACTGATTCCTTCCCATGTGGAAATTGTTGGCAATGAGACAGACGGCAGATCAGGCTGCTAAGGAAGCATTGGGACATAAGGATATTGGCAGTGGAAGTCAGAAGGAGTGAGCAGCAAAGACAGTGAGAAAGACAGGTCTCTCGAGCAACAGGATAGACTTTGATATTTTCAATCTGCAAGGGCAACTGAAACACGTCCGTCTGTTTAGCATGTTGACCGGACTCTGTGCTCTTCAGAATAGTTTGTTTAAGGTCGGGAGGATTGACACAGAATCTCTGCACTGTGTGCACTGCACTGAAAACATAGCATTTAATTAATTAATTAAAACTTGTATGCTGCTTGATTCTAAAAAAAGTCCAGTGCTGAAATCACATTTGGGCTCTGCAGCTATGGTCTTAGTCCGAAGGGTCAAGACATTAAGACATTTACTGTAGGAATGGCTGCTGAAGTAGGTCAAGCAAATAGTGAGGACCCAAAGCCTGCTCAATGGATCAGCCAGCTGTGAAAGTTAGATGATATTAACCTGGAAATGTGTGCTTCTGCTGTAACCAACTCATTTCCTAAGAGTAGCTGGCCTCCATAAGATCCTCCAGTAAATTTGTAACATTCATTCAGTTGTCACCTGGAGACAAATTTGGAGTAGTTCAACAATATTTCTGTTTGTTAGAAATAGTTATTTCTTGGGGGTTGGGGAATCTTCAGATGGAGTGCTCTGCTCCCTGTTTTCAGAGGCATTGGGCAAAAGGAAGTACATTTTTCATCTACTCATTGTCAGCATGAAAGGGAGATTGCACTGCAAGAAATGTCTGTGACTGTACAAGTAGATGTCTCTCTTTATGAAAGTAAGCCCATGAGCCCATGGGAGGTGGTCAGCATATACAGTAAATAAATGAATGCAGAATATTAAGCAGGTGCTGTAGAGAACCTGGGAGGTTGGCCATTGTCGCCAAATTCACACCATGCATCCAAAGTGCTATGAAACCACTTTAAACAATCATGGCTTCCCCAAAGAATCCTGGCGACCATAGTTTGTTAAGGTTGGTAACAGTTGTTAGGAGATGCCAATGCCCCACCCCCACCCCCCAGAGCTACTGGTATAATCCTGGGGTAATTTAACAGTCAGTTTCTTTTACCAGGAAACTCTGAGAATTGTAGCTCTGGGAGAGGAATAGAGGTCTCCTAACAAGGCAGAGAGGGACAGGTGGAGAGTATCTGTTATTGCGGCCCCCTCCTTTTGCACTGTTGGGAAGGAGGAAAATGAACAAGGGAAGTTTGTGGATCTCTGGATTGCCGAGTCTTTCCGTGTGTAATCAACAGGTCACTCTCCATCTCTTTTCTCCAGATCACCTTTTTCATGCTCTTGTCGGCCGTCTGTGTGATGCTCAACTTGGCAGGTTCCATCCTCTCCTGCCAGAATGCTCAGCTGGTAAATTCCTTGGAAGGATGTCAACTGGTGAGTAATGAAAAAACACATTACCGGTATATTCTCTTTTGAAACAAATACTGATTTGAAAACCTATAAAATAAAAATTACAGGAAGAAATTTAGATATATTTTTTAAACAAACAAACAAACAAACTGCAAAACCTGGTGGTCATTTATTGGGAGTGATTGTCAAAACTTAAAAGTGAGCTCCTCCCAAGGCTCTATTATCATGCCATCACAGATCTTTCATAGCAGCTACCTGGGTTGCTTCTAAGGAAAATATCCATGCAAGGATGGCTATTGGTGGACTGAGGAGATTCTATTCATTCAGTGCAATTCTGCAGCCACACAATGCATACAGAAATGGCACAGTCTTCCTCTCTCATAATGACACACAAAAATGTTGGGGAATTTGTATGAATTTTGAAGGATGGTTGTGCTTTGATCTGCATATTATTTCTCAAGGGGGCAAATTAGGTATGTTCATCTTTGAATGTGAACTGAAGCAAATCAGGCAAATTTTAAGACAACTGATCCAATAAATTCCAAAACTTGATAATAGAGAAAGGACACCAAGGAATAGCCAGTGACCCCAGCTAGGCAACAAGGACCAAGAATCATAGCACTGGAAAGAATCTTGAAAGTCTAGAGCATCCAGTGGCCCTTCAGATATTATGGCCTACAACTCCCATCATCCCTGACCATTGGCCATGCTGACTGGGTCTGATGGGAGCTGGAGTTCAATAAGAGCTGGAGGCCATGTTGGCTACTGCTGATCTAGTGCAGGATCTGCAGTGCTGGGGTCAGCTAGGACAGCATCCTTGAAAGATGGCTATCCAGCTTTCCTTCCACTGTCAAGCGGTTCTTTCTTCATTGAAGTCTTGTCAAGTGTTTAGGTGAAATCTGCTCCCTTGTACTTTCCATGCATTCTTTGCCCTCTGGAGCAAAAGGGAACTGTTGTTGTTGTTGTTCAGTCGTTCAGTCGTGTCCGATTCTTCGTGACCCCATGGACCAGAGCACGCCAGGCACGCCTATCCTTCACTGCCTCTCGCAGTTTGGCCAAACTCATGTTAGTAGCTTCGAGAACACTGTCCAACCATCTCATCCTCTGTCGTCCCCTTCTCCTTGTGCCCTCAATCAAAGTAGTTCCAAAAAGGGAACTACTGTGCTCCAAACTTGTATGCAGCAACCCTTCAGATATTTGAAGAGAGCTATCGTCTCTCTCTTGGACCTTCTCTTCTCCAGGCTTAATACACCCAATTCTTCCAAGTGTTCTTCATAGGACTTGGTTTCCAGGTGGGAGTGAGAGCTGAATTTCATGTACTGATGTGAACTCTGCAGTATGCTATCACTGCAGGCTTTTGGTAGTTCAGATTTCTGTATAGTCCGGTTTTCAAATTTAGTCTTTTATTGTGTGGAGGGGAGACCAGGGAAGCTACATATTTATCATTCAAGTGGCAAATGAGACACCCAGCCGTGGGTGAAAACATGCAGATGCTTAAAGAGATGTTGCAAACATGATTGCAGTTTAATCAGGGGTCTGCTTGGTCTTTAAATTTAATGAGATGTATAAATTGGTAGGATGAAGCCGTCGGAAGTGCAATCCAGTGGGGGAAACTCTGAAGAGGAAATAATGCTGATGCAATTGCAAAATAAATCAAGACAATTGTGTTACAGGCTTCTTTTCTGAACCTAGAGTGGTAAAAATTAGCTTTGGAGGGCAGTTTTATTGATTCTGACTCAACAATGGCAACCCAAAATACAATTAATGCCTTCTTATAGTTGCAAATGGGAAATTAGGGATATTAAACCCCAGGAAATATTAGTTGCTTTGCACTATAAAATCTGGTTATCCCTTTTCCATTTCCCTCTATTTATAATTTTAATTAAAAGAGGATCTCCTTACAGCATTTCCTCTGCTTCCTTTTTATGCCAACAAGCATATTTGTTCTCCTGGAGACTTGATGTCACCCTACAAATGGAGATTGTGCTACCCATTAAGATGCACAGCATTCACTCAGGGCAATCAGGTCTTTGTTTATTTAAGACAATCTAGTAGTGTGAATGCAGCTTTTTAAGGTCTAGTAATCCAAACCGAGAGATAGAAGGACTGCCTAATATTTTTCTGCACATTTTGCATTTCAGTTGGACGATTTTGTTATTCTTGTTCATGCGGCTGTTCTTAAAAGGATTCAAAAGATAAATGGCAATGGTTTTTCCCATTCCTAGACTGGCATGTGTAATAAAGACTTGGTTGAATGAAGCAGATGGGCCTGTTCTTGCCACTATTTGTCCACCAGGTTTCTCTTATGCACAGCAACCCAGGTCATATAGGCGGGGGGGGGGGGTGCAGTGATTTTTTGGAAGTCATTAGCTTGCACCAGGCATCCTATTGGGAAGACCAAGTTTTCTGAGTGCATGTTCTGGAAGCTGGGCAATAGGGGCAGTACAGGATTCCTTTTGGTGTACTGACCTCCCCACTGCACCAAGGATTCCCTACCTGAGCTGCTTCAGGTTGTGGCGGATGATTTTAACATCCATGCTGACACGAACTTACAAGAGGCTGCTCGGGACTTTGTGGAAAGCATGGCTTCCATGGAATAAGTCCCTGAATAAGTTTGGCCCAACTCATAGTCGTGGACATGCCTTAGACCTGGTGTTCACCTCTACGGATGTGGGTGATCTGACACTAAGTAAAAGCGAAACAAAAGAAGTGCCATGGTCAGATCACTTCCTGGTGCAACTGGACTTCTCTGCGACCCTTCCCTTCTGCCGGGAGGTGGGACCGATTTGGATGGTCCGCCCCCGCCACTTAATGGATCCAAATGGCTTCCAGAGAGTGGTAGGGGATGTTTTATCCCATGTTGATGGCATTTCAGCTGATTCCCTGGTGGCCCGCTGGAATGTGGAGTTAACCAGGGCTATTGACTGTCTGGCTCCGAAGCGCCCTCTCTGATTGCATGGAGCCCGGACAGCCCTGTGGTTTCCCCCGGAGCTGAGGATGATGAAACAATCACTGAGATGGCTAGAGTGCAGGTAGTGGAAAACTCATTCTGAATTGGAACGGACATGGGTTAGAGCTCAGTGTCAAGGCTACCAAGTGGCCATAGCAATGGTGAAGAGGACCTTCTTCACCATCTCTATTGCATCTGCAGAAAACAGCAGCAGGAGACTCTTTCAGGTGGTTCACAGTTTAATGGAACCACCTTTGCCATCAGGGCCTGGTAAGGATCCCAAGATCTCCTACAATGATTTTGCAAAGTTATGTCCCACTTGGACTACTGCAATGCCCTCTACGTGGGGCTACCTTTGAAAGTGACCCAGAAACTACAGCTAATCCAGAATGCGGCAACTAGACTGGTGACTGGGAGTGGCCGCCAAGACCATATAACACCAGTCCTGAAAGGCCTACATTGGCTCCCAGTACGTTTCCGAGCACAATTCAAAGTGTTGGTGCTGACCTTTAAAGCCCTAAATGGCCTTGGCCCAGTATACCTGAAGGAGCATCTCCACCCCCCCCCCATTGTTCAACCCAAACACTGAGGTCCAGCTCCAAGGGCCTTCAGGTGGTTCCCTCCCTGCGAGAAGTGAGGTTACAGGGAACCAGGCAGAGGGCCTTCTTGGTAGTGGCGCCTGCCCTATGGAACGACCTCCCATCAGATGTCAAGGAAATAATCAAATATCTGACTTTTATAAGACATCTGAAGGCAGATGTTTAGGGATGTTTTTAATGTTTGATGTTTTATTGTGCTTTTAATTCTGTTGGGAGCTGCCCACAGTGGCTGGGGAAACCCAGCCAGATGGGCGGGGTATAAATAATAAATTATCATCATCATCACCACCACCACATATTCCTGTATGTGACTACAGCAATTACAATACAGGCATCCCTCCACTTAGATTGGGGTTATGTTCCAGGCTCCCATGCATACGTGAACTTGCATAAAGTGGGGAGCACCCTCTTAAAAGCCTCTAAATGCCTATTTCTCCCTGCTCTCCAGCTCTCTCCCACTCTCTCTCCAATTCAGACCAAACTAACTAGAGTTGAAGCTCTGGGGCCAGCTGCTGCTGCTGCGCCACCTGTCACGTCAGCTGTTAGGCGGGGAGGCTGAGCAGTGGGGTGGCGTGATCTAGCAGGCTCTTCTTGTGTTCTAGGGACTTCTGCATGCCAGGCATTTACCCAGCCACTGAGCTAGGGATGGTCCTCATAAGCTGCTGTCTGGGACTCTGGAGATTGAACTGGGAACTACCTGAGGCTGGGAGCCTGTTCCTTTCAAGTACAGGAAGAAATCAGGGTGCAGAACGCCAGCCTCTGCATGCTGGTGCCATCAGGCCTCTGGAATATTATGGGCCTAGTCCTCTTCCTTTGCCTGCCTATGTTGGACTGCCCTCCCATCACCCCTGACCATTGGCAATGCGGGCAGGGAAGGATGAGAGCTGTAATTGAAAACATCCAGAGTGCTCCAAGTTGGGGAAGGCTGTCTTCCTTTGTATAGCAGCAGACAGGTAGATTCACCTTTAAGCGCAAACTGAATCTAATTCCTCCCCCATCCCTACCCTCTGAATATTGGAATCCTATTGTCAGGGGCTGCCCCCCTTCGCTGGTCGTTCAATAACGAGTCCGAGACATCCAGCTTCGAAGCTTTAATCTAGTCTAATTACTTTACAACGCAGAGTGAGTCATAAACATGTCTACTCAATCACTAGCAGAGTCCGGAAGTGGGGAACTCCGATTTTCCCGCCAACACCCCCACCGGAGGAAGTGAAAACGTCTTTTCCTTTTCCTTCGTCCCTCCCCCAAATCTCCTCTCTGCAAGCGGCCAGGTCTCTCTCTACTTAACGAAAGCCCTGGCAATGCTTCCCCTTCTGGCCCACTGCTGCTCCCAGAAGCAGAGGAGGAGTCTGTTGTCAAAATCGGCGGCTGTTCTCTGTACCCACTCAACGCTGGGCTGGAAGGGGGAGGGAGCCCCCTGACATCCATGCACACTGAAAATGCTTGAAATGACCCTTGTTCATCTTTCCCCCTCATCCTGTCCCTCACTCTTTGCCCCTGCCTTTCACCTCACCTCCTTTACACTTAAAAATATTTGTGTTTCTGCATGTCAGGTTCTACACTTAGGCAGGAAGAACCAGCTGCACAAATATAAGATGGGGAACATCTGACTTGCAGTAGTACATGTGAAAAGGACATAGGGGTCTTAGTGGACCACCAGCGTAATATGAGTCCACAGTGTGGTGCAGCAGCAAACAAGCTAATGCTATTCTAGGCTGCATCCACAGAAGTCTAGTGTCCAGATCAAAGGAAGTAATAGTCCCACTCTATTCTGCCTTGGTCAGACCACACCTGGAATATTGTGCCCATTTCTGAGCTCCACAATTTAAGAAGGATGTTGACAAGCTCAAACATGTGCAGAGGAGGCTGACCAAGGGATCAAGGGACTGGAAACCACGCCTTATGAGGAGCGGTTGAAGGAGCTGGGGATGTTTAGCCTGGGAAAAAGGAGACTGAGAAGAGACACAATAGCCATCTTCATATATCTGAAGGGTTGCCACATGGAAGAGGGAACAAGCTTGTCTTCTTCTTTGGGGGTTAGGACCCAAACTAATGGCTTCAAGTTACAAGAAAGGAAATTCTGACTAAACATTTGGAAGAACTTTCTGGCAGTAAGAGTTGTTCGATAGTGGAACAGTCTCCGTCAGGAAGTTGTTGACTCAGCTTCCTTAGAAGTTTTAAAGCAGAGGTTGGATGGCCATCTGTCATGGATGCTTTAGCTGAGATTCCTTCATTGCAGGGGGTTGGGCTAGATGACCCTTGGGGTCCCTTCCAACTCTACAGTTCTATGATTCCCATCTGCCCTACCTTCTCAGTGGTGAGAATGAGCCCTGCATGAGCACTGTGTGTTTGTGTGTGTAGAT
Organism: Darevskia mixta; assembly: GCA_034641385.1. NCBI lineage: Eukaryota > Metazoa > Chordata > Lepidosauria > Squamata > Lacertidae > Darevskia > Darevskia mixta. The sequence goes on along the minus strand of JAWWNH010000073.1, from coordinate 3,810,506 downwards.
TATGCCTTAAAAACTGTCAAGTGAAAAATCTGGTGAACCTATCCAAGTGCCATCCCTTCTCCATGCAGCTTTTTCAGGTAGAAGCCACAAAAATAAAACAAGCCAAGCCAAGAAGCTCAATCTCATTTTGTTGTTCGCAAATGTTGGCAGGAGCTGTGGTCTCAATGCACAAAAAATAAGTGCCCATCTTTACTTGACATATTTCTGTCAGGGTTATTAATTTTTGCAAGGGCTGGGTGAGGGAGAAATGAGCCTTCATAAAGCTGCTAAGTGTTTTCAAAGGGTTCTTGCCAACTGAAATATATGTGGGTGTTTTTCAAACAATAAGAGTAAATGTTCCTTGTGATAAATAGGAATGCAAGGTCCGTTTCTACAAACAGGGAGTTGTAAGGGATGGGATTCATTCATTTCAGACCAAGAATATGGCTAACGAGCATTTTTTGAAGCTTACTGCCGGGCATCATTTTGCATGCCAGGTAATTCCTGCTTTCCCCCCTCAGTTGAGGCATGGATTGATTTTAACGTACACTCTGCTGCTAAAGGTGTTGTAGATGTCTAAGTAACCCTGCACTTGTTCAAAGATCAAACTTAATTCAACCTTTTTGTGTTTTTATAAAAAAAATATTGTTTTTATATAATGTTATACATTTTAACTTTAACCATTTCAAAACATTAAAATAAAAGGTTCTTTCAAACCTTCTGACCTCCCTCCCTCCCTCCCTCCCTCCCTGGGTTCCATATTAAAAAAAAAAATATTCTGCATCTTTTACCGTTATGTATCTGTTATAAATCCATAGTTACCAAAGTTCATTTCACATGACAAGTGCCATTGTATCCCTGCCAGTGATTTTAACTGTTTACAGTGGTCTTTTAAATATATTAAAAATTTATTCCAGTCTTTTAGAAATACTTGATCTTCCTGGTTTCTGATCTTTCCCGTTAGTCTCGCCATCTCTGCATACTCCATCAAATTAGTCTGCCATTCTTCTCCTTCCTTCCATCTCTGGGCTAGAAGCATTCTCGCTGCCATCATTGCGTACATGAAAAGTCTTTTGTCCTCTTTTGGTATCTCTTCACCTATTATACCTAACAAAAATGCTTCTGGTTTCAAACTTAATTCAACCTTATTTTATGGCAGCCTTTGGTAACTGGTGTCTTCCAGGTGTTTCCGACTACAGCGCCTGTCAGCCACAGCCCCACACTAGAAACGAACACTGGCAACCTGGTGCCCTCTAGATGTGGCCACTGGTCAGGGATTATGGAAATGTTTATAAAATTATGCATGGCATGGAGAAAGCAGGTAGTGAAAAGCTTTTCTCCCTCTCTCAGAACACTGGAACTTGTGGACTGAATGTTCGAAGATTCAGGATGGACAGAATAAAGTACTTCTTCATGCAGTGCAGAGTTAAACTGTGGAACTCACTTCGACAGGAGGCAGTGATAGCTTTAACAGAGGATTGGATAAATAGTAATAGTACCACTCTCTTCTGCCTTGGTCACATGTGGAATCCTGTGTCCAGTTCTGGGCACCACAATTTGAGAAGAACTTTGACAAGCTGGAATGTATGCAGGGGAGGGCAACCGAGATGATCAAGAGTCTGGAAACTAAGCCTTAAGAGGAACGGTTGAAGGAACTGGGTATGTTTAGCTTGGAAAAGAGGAGACTGAAAGGAGAAACAATAGCCATCTTCAAGCATCTTAAGGGTTGTCACAGGGAAAATGGAAGAAGCTTGTTCTCTGCTGCTCCAGAAGGTAGGATTTGAACAATGGCTTCAAGACAGTAAGAACTGTTTGACAGTGGAATCATCTCCCTCAGGAGGTTGTGGACTCTCCTTCCTTGGAGATTTTAAGCAGAGGTTGGATCTGCCATGGATGCTTTAGCTGAGATTCCTGCATTGCAGAGGGTTGGACTAGATGACCCTTGGGATCCTTTCCAACTCTACAATTCTATAATTAATGAGAAAAGAAATGGCATTTGAACATTATCCAAGGGGAGAGATGTTTTGGTGAATCTCATGGACTGGGTGCAGGGTTTTATTGTGCTTGCCCTACTTTTGAGATGGCTGAGGGATACTTCAGAGCATCTTCACTTTCATTCTACATCTCTCCAGTGTTCCTCACTCTGCAGCCTTCCTAGGCGCCCAGTTATAGCCCAGCAGAGATGGTCATGTGTTCCCTCTTTCCATGGGGTTTTCCAGACCAGGAAGAATGGGCAGGCAAGGTGACTGAAGAGTGCTGAAGAAGTATTTCACCAGAAAGAAAACCCCAAATACCTTCTTACCCACCTTGCAATGATACAGTAAGCCCAAATTCCTGCACCCACAGAAATTCCGCATAGGAACATAGAAAGCTGTCTTATACGGAGCCAGATGGTTGGTCTATCTAGCTTAGTACAGGCCACACTGACTGGCTGTAGTTCTCAGGGTTTCAGGCAGGAGACATAGCCAGCCCTACCTGGAGAGGCCAGGGATTGAACCTGGTACCTCCTGTGTGCAAAGCAGGTGCTCAGTCACTGAGCTATTGTCATGAACTCTCAGTGAATTCTCAAATGCCCTGTAAATGCAGCAGAAAAATGGAAACCCTCTTTTTGCAGAGGAAAACGGCTTCTGAGAAACTGGAGAACAGATTCTGGCACAGCACTTGTTGGAAGCCAGCTGCTGCTACTGTCCTACCTTGTTTGGTATAGGACTAAGGTGCTTTATTGTTTAGGCTGTGTGGCTTTATTGTGATAATTTGATCTGCTGTTGAGCCCAGGGCTTTTTTTTTTTTAGTCGGAACTCAATGGAACTGAGTTCCAGCACTTTTTTGTGTGTGTTCTGGCACCTCTGGAGGTTGGTGGTGTTTAAATTTTAAATCTCAACAATTGTGGTTGCTTCCCCTAAAAAAGCTCAACAAGTTCCATTACCTCTTATTCCATACAGGCAACAAACAATGTACATACATCTGATTGCCACATGATTGTGCATGCATGCATGGCACCAAATGTGGAAGTGACTTGAAAACATCACTAAAAGGGTGGGGTGGAGACGGGGAAGAATGCATTACATGGACTCCACCAATGCACACAGGTCTGGAACGTAACCCCTGCACAAAACTAGGATTACCTGTATGCTTTAACAAACAAGTAAGTGAAACGGTTTGGAAGGTAAGAGACCTTCCTCTTCCTCCTCCTCTAGGCTCAGCCTCCTGACTCAGCTTTCTTCTTCCTAGGATTCTTTTCATCTAATTTACTTTCCATGCTATCAGATCAGCTGGAGGAAAGCCTGAGTCATCGAGGGCACCTGCAATGAAGCTGCCAGCGATGGTTACAATAAAAGAATGCCCCCCCCCCCAAATCACCTTGCGAGTAGCAAAGTGTTCTGCCTATACTTCCCAGAGGGTTAAAAAAATGATTTGATGCTCAAAGTAAGCTTTTGAGTGAAAGGGGTCTCGGCCATGGAAGCATTCATTCCTTAGTTTTTAGCATTCATACCTTAGTTGACCAAATCAAGTCATGTTATTGAATGCTTTGCAGGTTTGGGGTGTTGTTTGGTTGTTTGTTTTGCACTTACTAAAACTTTGGCCTGTTTTTCTTTTCTTTTCTCAGATTAAATTTGACAGTGACAGTGTCTGCGTTTGCTGTGAGCTACAACACCAGCCCTCAGGCTGCAGCCTGGGTGAGATGCTGAAATTGAACCCTTTGCAGGAATGCAACACTGTCAGGCTGACCCTAAAGGTGAGATTCAGATAAATTCTCTCCTCCTCTTTTGCTAGGTTTCTTTGTGACAAAATCAAAACCTCTGGAAATGGGAGATGCATGCTGAGAAGCAGTCAATTTTAGAGGGACTTGACCTGCCATCCTGTGGGGGTGTGTGGGGGTGTGTGTGTACCATTATGTGAATCTAGTCCCATTAAACTCATTTGACCATCCTTCCAAATAAATACAGAGGATTGGGCACACACAACATAGATGAGCAATTAGCCCATGTTGATTTTAGCTTGCCTTGTTTTGCCTGGAAGTCAAACAGTGGTGTTATGGAGGGGAGATGCAGGATCATATAACTCCTGGCCCTTTTTTTACAGCAGGAGTGATGATGTCATTTGCTGGAGCAACAGGGAACGTTGCTTCCCTACCTGCATGTGAATTTGTGTTGAGACTGTCTGTAGTACAGAGAGAGAGAGAGAGAGAGAGAGAGAGAGAGAGAGAGAGATTGTGATCAGCTCCTCTAACTGCAGGTGCCATTTTAAAAATGAGAATCCTGCATGTTGCTCCTACATTTCACTGATTGTGTTTACTCTTATCTGTTGCAGTAGATGTATAGTTGCACTTGGCTCTTTTCTCTGCTAGATTTGTGTCATTAAATACTAGACTATTCTGCCACCTGCCAGTTGGCCCAGTGTTCTCTGATCTGTCAGGAGGCCAGCCTTAGCTCAGCCTGACAGTTCCATGCATGCCCATTCTCTGCAAAAATGAGAACTGTGTGATATGCAGCTTCTCCTATTTCCAAAATCCAAGTACACAGTATCAATGGGATCATCTCTATTTTTATGCTTTTTGACACCCTGAAAGAATTCTGATAGGTTCATGAGGCAGGACTTGCCCTTGCAAAAACCATGCTGGCTCTACTTCAGCAAAATTTATTATTCTGTATGCTTGTTTATTTTATCGTTAACATTACCAGTACTTTTTGCCAGTTTTACAAAGACAAACCTGTAATTTCTAGGATCCACCCTGCCCAGATCCCTTTTGAAAAATTGGTGTTACATTGGCTACTTCCTAGTCCTCAGGTATGGAGGCTGATCTGAGGGGCAAGTTACACCTTTTTGTCAGAAGATCAGCAGTTGCAGGTGGGCAGGGCCAGTGTCTGATGGCACTGGGGGAGATGGTGTGAGAGGGGGGGACGGACAGGGAGATGGGTGAGGTGAGAGAGCAGGTTCCGGCTGGATCCTCATTATCAGGCTGCCCCAGTTCTGGAAGGGACCTCCACACCCTCACGCTCATAATGTGTTATTATAGTATGGTCTGGTGATGATGGTGCCTACTTGATGGTGCAGAGCGCAAGGAGACAGTTTAGTGTCCTTGCAGAGTAGTGTTTGAACCTAGTAATGTCCAGCCCATTCACATCACACCCCGACACATGAGCAACAGTGCTTTTGTTCTTCTTCATAACCACCTTAGACAGTCCAAGCTGCACTGTTACTATAAGCCGCGAAATCCAATCAGAAAATCTGGGCAATAACTAGCGCATGAGAGCTACTCATATGGAGGGCATGAGTACTGTATCTCAGAGGATTTCCATATCTCAAAACAAAGGTTTCCTCTTATTCCCTCTTTCCCCCACTCTGTTTCTCAGATGTTTCAATAATAGAATGACTACATTATATGTGATTTTTTGTGATGGAGGGAGGTTGTTTGGAAAAAAACAAATTACATGAAAGTGAATGGCAGAAGTCCATGACTGAGGAATATGTAAGAGGGATCATAAAGCTATTGCCAATGACAGCCCTGTATTTATTTTATTGATTTATAGAGTGTCTTATCTCACAATTAATTGGCCTTCAGAGAACTTGACATTTAAACAGCTGACAAGGTCCAGTGCATGAAATCCTTGGCCACAGCATCAAAAGATGCACTACTTAAATGCTCATGGCCCTGGGTCACCAAATACAGAATAGCTGACCTGGCTGCTTTATTGTTTTTTTTTTTATTATTAGGCCAATTTCTTTCTTTTGGCCTAGGAATATGCACGTTTTTGTGCTGGCATGACTGATCCAACAGTCAGGCTCTTCTTATGGTCTGATGTAGGGGTGGAGAACTTAGGAACCTAGGAAGCTGACTCATCCCAGGTCAGGCAGTTTGGCCATCTTCCCTGAAATTATCTGTTTTGACTGGCAGTGGCTCTCCCATAGAGGTCTTCCCCTTCTCTACTGGAGTTGCCAGCAATTGAGGTTATGGCCTTCTATTACTGAGCTATTGCTATTGCTCTTCACTCCAAAATTTGCTCAACTTATCATAGAAACATGGTTGCCTCATACCGTGTCAGACTTATGGTCTGTGTACCTTAGTGTTGATTGCAACTGCCGTCCCTGGTCTTGGACTCCAAAGCCCCATCAGCTGCAGTCATCTTTGCCCATGGTCAAGGAAGTTGGGTGTTGGTATTCCAAAGCATCTGGAGGGCACGTGGTGGAGGAAGTCTGGTCTGCACTGGCTGGCAGTGGCTCTCTAAGGGTTAATAGGTATCTTTTCCAATCCCTTGCCTACCTAGAGTCATAGAATTCTAGGTTTGGAAGGAACCCAAAGGACCATCTCATTCAAGCCTCTGCAGTGCTGGACTCTCAGCTAAGAGGTGCCCGGGATTGATCCTCAGGTCTTCTGCTTGCAAAGCATCTGCTGCCCAAGTTCCCGCTATGTTCTGTTCTTTATCTGTTTCCTTGTTGCAACAAAGCTTTACCATAAAACACATTACAGTAAAATAAATGGCATTCGTTTTCACTCCAGCTCCAACTTAAAAAAAATAAAATACAATAAACTTAGATTTGTTGCCTTGGAGGCATTAAAAAAAACCAAATGCTAAGTCCTAAGAGACCATTTTTACATCATTAGACATTGAGTTAAACTATCCCCTCCCCCCAGTTTAAAAGTTTTATTAAAAGTAAAGTGATCCCTTGAGTAACTACAAAAGCATTACATCAAGATTAGATTATGAAATGGCTCCACAACCTCCTACATATTAAGGAAAAATAAATATTTTAATTCAGAACTGCAGTTTTTCTCCTGCTAGAAATGACTGCAAAATTATCTCACTCTGAAATCGTGCTAAACTGAAGGTGCTCAGGTGGCATCACAGGAGACAAATTGGGCCCCTGAAGCAGTTTTATCTTGCTTCATGTTATACTTCCATATTTTAATCTAGGAGTGGCAAAAAAGGCTCAGATATTCTGGCTCATGGCGACATGAGACCACTGTGTCTTCTTTCTTTTGCCCATTGTGTGTCGCTGCTCCAGCTGTCTCAGAGGGTGTATTTGAAGGCAGAAAACATTTAGTCCAAGTTGTGAAGAAAGTTAAAACATTGCTCTACCTCTTGTCAGAATGGAGCAGTGATGGAACAAGATAAAAACATGTCTTGGATATTTGAAATGGTTGCTCAAGTCCCTGGTTTGGCATAGCCTTGCCACAGTGCTGTGAGTTCTGGTAACATCACATCTTGATTATTGTATTGGGCTTCCCTTGAAGGCAGTCCAGAAACTGCAGCTAATTCATGTAAAACCTATTCTGCAGGATCTTCACTGAGCCCAATTCAAGATGTTTTCATTCATTAAGCTGGGGCCAGGTACCTCTCAGAGCTGCTCTCCCTTTACTGACTAGTTTGTGCCCTAAATTTGGCATGGGTGGCCTTTCATGCTTTCCCATTGGCATGGGTGGCACTCCACTGTGGCACAGTGCCACTCTATGGTGGCACCCTGGCTGTGGAACTCACTCTCCCTGAAGGTGCAGGTGGGTTACAAAGTTATTAAGCTTCTGATGTCTAGTCACAACCAAGTTATCTCTCATAAGAACGTAAGAAGAACCTGCTGGATCAGGCTGGTGGCCCATCTAGTCCAGGATCCTGTTCTCACAGTGGCCAAATGGATGCCTGTGGGAAGCCCACAAACAAGACTTTATCACAACAGGTTGTGTTGAGGACACTGGTAGGTAAGCATCTCTCTTTTCTTCAGCAGCAACCAGTTAGACCACTGTCATTTATCATTTACAATAAAATTAAAACCTTTTTAAAAGAAAAGAACACATGCCTGTCCTTGAGCTTCCCAAGTAAAAGAAGTACACGGAGAGCAATTTCATGGGTGAAAAAGCTTTACTGCTCATTATCTCTCCTCACGTTATTGTGGGTATATCAGCAATGAAGCAGTGTAATTGAAATCAATCAAGGGTAAAAGAAGTCTTCTTTACAGTATTGCCAAACTGGGCTTGTTTTCAGGCCTTTGTCAGTAACAATGTCAGTCCGTCACCTTTAGGGTTATTGATTACAAGAGTGTCTTTCAGTATCTGCACACTAATTCTGCCCTTTCCATGTTTGTGGAATGTGCCTCCAAAAGTTCAAGGGAATTAGAAGAGCTTTGCTAAAGAGCTATGAATCTTATTTCTCCAGGGAAGCCGATCTGTTATGCATGGAAGTTGAGCAAGAGGTTCTCCTATACCAGGCCAGCAGCATTTTCTTTACTGCTTTATCAATACTGCCTCAGCCATACTACTATGACAGGGGTGCAGAATCTGCAGCCTATGGGCCAAATGCGGTCTTCAGGACACACCTCAAGCCATGGCCCTTAACGCATTTGGCCTGTAAACCAAAGAATTCCCACACCTGGTCTGAGATTAAAAACCTAGAAAAATACCAGGAGCCCCAGGGTGTTGGATCCCACAATATCACAATCAGTGATTGATATCCTTATATTCCATAAGACCTTCTAAGCGTTATTGCCTTACCAAGTATTGGTTCATAAATTGTACTAATCCACATTTTGTTCTAGAAGCTCTGTGTAGCTGTAATTGCTTATAGCCACTGACTATTGGGATTTGTCACCTTCCCTTTCGAAAGTCATCCACACCTGTGACCATCACTGCATCTTTCAGCAGGAAACTCTGCAAGTAAATCATGCTTTCCTTTGTCTGACTGAAAGCTACTGTCCATCAGTTTCACTGAAAATTGGAACTGCACAGATTTTAACAAGTCTTCCCCAGTACTACTACCCCAATCCAATTTGGAGGAACGTGGTTGGCTTTTCAGCTGAAACTCAATATTGGGTTCTTGCACACTGCCAGGTCTGGGTTGAGGGCAACCGTCTGTGGAGACCCAAGAGGCAAGAGGTGTAGGAGGCAACCCATAGTCAGGAGAAGCAGCAAGGGGAAACCAGAAGGCAAGATTGAAGAGCAGCCCCTTAGTCTGCACCCTCCAAACACCCCTCACAGGAACATGGGAAGCTGCCTTATATGGACTGTCCGTCCAGCTTCATATTGTCTACACTGATTACACTGACAGAGGACATTCCCAGCCCTAGCTGGAGATGATGGTGAATGAATCCAGGACCTTCTGCCAGAGGCGGAGCTAGCTGTTCCGCCCCCCGGAGTGGCGCACATGCTGTGCACCCGGGGGCGGGGCTAGCCGCCCGCAGGGGCAGGACAAGCGTCCCAGGGAGGCGGGGCGGCAATGTCACACACACCCCAGGATGACACCTGGGGCGGACCACACCCACTGCACCCCCCTTCCTCCGCCAGTGGGGGGGGTGAAGGACAAAGATGCTTTAAAATAAATAATAATGAAATAAATAATAATGAAATAATAAAATAACTGTATGCTTTTCTATACAAAAGTTATGTTGCTATGTTCTAGGAAAGCAAAAAGCAAGAATATGTTTGTAGTTAACCCTATGTTGTAAGCATCCCAGGGTGGGATACAGAAGCATTCAGTTTAAAAGAAAAAATCAAACAGAATTTGCATAAGAAAAGATAAAAACCAACAAATTTGATACTAAATATATACAACGTTCCATTTTAAAGAAGCCAGTCACAGGACTGGAGGCATTCCTTGGCCACATCCCTAATGAGTCTGGCATGGTTTCCGCTTTAATATGACTTTGATATCTCTGCCAAATAGTGGGTTTTTCTTCACACTCAAGTCTCACGGAAGAGTGCCGGTAATACTGCCTGCACTTCACCCTCAGCGATGGGCTTTCAGGGTCTGTAACACTTTCTGGGTCGTTTACAATTTTTCCCCTTGAAGTGTTTATTTCACTCATTTTCTAAAAATACTTTTCACCCAGAACCAGCATTCCACTTACTGTAAGAGCTGTGAAGCTGCAGCAATAAACCCCATGTAGATAGAAATCCCAACACCTTGTTCTGTTGGAATGGGAGGCACTTCCAAAATCTCAGGAAGCTGAATTCCTTCGTTTGTTAATATAGAATGCAGATTCCACAAAATGGAAATAAGTACAAATGTACCTGCTGCCAATTCCATAATTGCTGCAATGGGAAAGAAGGTTTTCCAGGCTTAAAGATGTTATATAGTGCAAAGGCCATACAAAAAACGGTCACCGCATTGGCACTTGAGGCCAATGGCATCAAGTCCTGGGCAAGGATGATTTCAGAGGGTAGGGACTCCTCATCGTTTAATGGTATGCATATGATGTTGATTTTCTTCATTGTAATTCTGTGCACAGAACAGGCGCTCCAAATCACAATGCCCACAATGCCAGGTTTGTTGCTTCCCATGATGTTCTCAACCTGCCACACTCTCCATTCAAGGTTGGCAGATGTGGAGCAGATGCTCATAATGCAGCCCATAAGAGCCAGGACAAAGGCACCCAGTTGAAAACAGGATACCCTGCACAACAGTCATACCGGAAAGGAGCCATAATGCGCCTGGGGTGGAACTTTAGCTTTGGTACTGGGAAGGCTGGCGATAGAAGGCATGCTGGAGAAAAACACTGGCAAAAGATAACCGTTAGATACTTAGGCACAGTATCATATGGACATCTCCTAAAGTTTGAGCAAATAGTGATGTGCAGCTAAAACAATGCCATCATTCTAGGGCAAATTCTGCATTTCCCACCTTGAGATGTAGGAATGTAAAAGTCTGCCATACCTGCAATCATACCGTAGGTGCCAAGAATCAGACTTCCCCAGGGGTGAAGAAATTGCACAACCGCACAACCCCTTTTGTTCTTATGGACCCCCTTCATGCAGATAATTGGGCTCTTGTCTTGTCCACTTCTCCTCTGGATTCCTATGCTCCCCTCCCTTCCCTCTCCATTGTTAAATGTCAGGCATGATCCAACCAAAGTTACGCATTCTGAGGAGTGCTGCATATATGTACCTACATGAAATCAGTTCTTCAGCCAGTCTCTGGTACGCAAGGGCTTTTTCCAGGGCTTTCTCTTCGTGTGTCTGACCTAAGAGAAGACCTGAGAAGAATGAAGCTGGTCTGAGCACTGTACCAACTGCCCCTTGGAGTTCTGAGGCAGTTAGAATGCAGCTTGTTTTGAATGCTCAGAACAACACAAATCATAACTCCAGGGTACTGGTCGTTTGGAACATTTGGCAACTGCTTGGAGGCAGTATGCTTTTGAATACCAGTATGATTCCGGCACTTTTAAAAGACACTTTTTTGCTAGATGTAAGCTTATGCAAAGATTGGGTACAAAATGTGGAAATAAACACTCCAAACTGCCAGTTCCAAATGAATGAGTGAGCAAGATTTGAAATAGACGAATAGACAAATAAACAAATATTTAGTTGTTTCCACTGGGTTTGAACACCACTTTGAATTACAGCAACTTGATTCAGTAGTGCTGGTGGATCAGACTAAGGATCCATCTAGTCCAGCATCCTTTTTCTAAAAATGAAAAGCTTTATAACAACTCTGTGGGGACAGGCATTTATTATCTCCATATTGCAATGTGGCAGAGGTGTGGAGATGTCTGATACTGTGAAATACCGTAATTTCTTGCTTAAGTTAAGACCACTCTGTAAATTCATGGTGTGGGGAATCTTTGAGTCACAGGTTTCCCAGCTCCTTCGTTGCTTTCCTGGTCACCCAAATATCAATTGTCCCTACTGTTGCTGGTCCCCAGGTAGACTCTTTTGAGACTCACTGATTTTCATGTGCTATGGACTCGTCATATTATAAAAGTCTTCTACAAAGATTTTTTCTGCACCTGCTCATGGGGATTCCTTCCCTTATAAAACGTGGGACTGCAATATCCTGCATTCCAAAGCAGATTCCCAATTTGAACCCCTGAATGCAGCGGTGGAGCATATGCCTGCGCTGCACGGGGGGCGGAGGGTGCCCTCCCAGGCGCAGGATAAGCGCTCAGGTGCACGGAGTACCTGCAACTCCCAAGCCTTCCCCCAGCTGTTAAAACAAAGGGGGAAGGGGGGAATGCCATCAGCAAAGCGGTGCAGGGTAGGCTTGGGAGTCACGGGTGGGTGGCGTGCCAAATGTCACCCCTCTCAGCAAAGACACTCGGGGCAGTCCGCCCCCACCGCCCCTTCCTCTGCCCCTGCCTTCTGCATGCAAAGTTAAGTGCTCCATCACTGAGTGATGGCCCTTCCCTTAAAAATGATAAGATCCTCCAATCCTTGTAGTTCTGAAGAAACTGCCAATTTGATTAGGAAATGAGGAAGCTGCCTTATGCAGAGTCTGACTCTTTATCCATCTAGCTCAGTATTGCCTACACTGAATAGCAGCTCTCCAGGGATTTAGACAAGGGACATTCCCAGCCCCCCCCCCCGGGACATGCTGGAATTGAACCTCTGGCATGCAAAACAAGTCCCCTTCCTGTGAGCTGAGGCTCTTCCCCTGATGAGAGTAGTACAGAATGCCGGAATAACTGTCTTATACCAAGTCAGACCATTGGTTCATTGCACCATTATCTACACTGAATGGCAGCTCTCCAGGGTTTCAGCCAGGAAGTCTTTCTCAGCCCTCTCCGGAGATGCCGGGGGGGGGGGCTGAACCTGGGACAGCACTGCAGGCACAGAAACCTGCCCTGCCACCGAGCTTTGGCTCTTCCCTCCAGACTGCCCTTTTACAAAACAGGCTCTCAAAGTACACATTTCAATCACAACATTGAGGTATAAATTGGAAACAAAGATTCACTCTGGGGTACATTTGCCATTAGAAGCCAGGGCCTGTAATTTGAAAAAACTGACCTTTGGATATAAACCAGAGTGTTTCCCGAATATTTATAAAGTGGCATCAGTATTTCTAAACACACACACACCATTTAAGGACCTGGTAAAGAAATGCTGTCAGAAGGAAAAGGATGTTTGCAAATTACTGTAATTTCCTGAGATTATAGAGGAAGTTCATCCACTGAAGTCTTAAAAGGTATTGCTTTGGAGAGAACTAAACATGTTTTGAATGATCAGGTTCAATGTTAGATGCCCAGAAAAGCTGGCAGTGTCTTTGTGCATGTACTTTTGTTTTTAAACGGGACCAGGTTTCAGGACTGTGAAATTGGGGGGGGGGGGCACACAATATTAGGCTGTCATTTTTCTGCAGATAAATTGTTATGGTGTGATTGGATTTGGATTAACTGCAGGCTGCACTTGATGGAACGCAGCAATGCAAAAAGAAAAAAACAAACAAAAGGAAACCTGGTAACTTTTGTCTGTTCAAGTTTTCAAGGCTGCAAAATAGGTCTTTGGGATTTTGAAAACATGAGTTTGGCCAAACTGCGAGAGGCAGTGAAGGATAGGTGTGCCTGGCGTGCTCTGGTCCATGGGGTCATGGGCGTAGCCAGGGGGGGGCAGACGGGGGCAATTGCCCCCCCCCTAGAAGGCAGCTGCCCCCACCCCTAGCTGCCCCCACCACCCCGTGCGCTGTTCCCAAAAGCCTATTCCTTCCTTCTGGGAGGAGCCCGGCAGCCGGAAGAAAGAAGGAGGAGTGCACGCGGCGGCCGAGCGAGCAAGCCGAGGTGAAGCTTTTTACCGTGAGGCTGGAGGCTGACGGGGAAAAGCGTCCCCTCCCGCATAGCTTGCCCCTCTCCTGGGTCTGGCTGCAAAAGCAGCGCTGCTGCCGTTGCTAAGACTGAGCGAAGACGGAGTTTGCTGGGTAAAAACGCCTGGAGAGGAGACGTTGAGATCTCCTTGATTTACCCCCCCCCCCAAGTTTCCTTATCAGTCCTTGATAAGAAGCAGGCTACTCTGTGAACTATTAACGCCTAATCCCAGTTGATCCTCGTGAGGTTTTGGTCGCTAAAACTGCCTCCTGCCCCTCCCCCTCGTCCCACCTTTCATTGTATGATCTCTGGAAGGGAAGAACGAGCTTTCTCTGCTGCTGTTTTGATCCACAGCGATCTTTTTGTGAGTGACTTTACCCCTTTGTCCTTTGCCTTTAACACCCCCCCAGCCTTTTTTTAACCCCAAAAAAAACGTGTTTGCTTGGGTGATTTTTCAAATCTTTCGTGTGCTGAAGAAGTGTGCATGCACATGAAAGCTCATACCAAGAACAAACTTATTTGGTCTCTAGGGTGCTACTGGAAGGATTTTTATTTATTTATTTATTTTGTTTTGACTATTGCAGACCAACACGGCTATCTACCTGTAACTTGCTTGCAAGTAATTAAAGTAAATTATAAGCTATTTAGCCATAAAGTGTTAGTGTTCTGATATGCTGCTGCATGGAAGAGGTGTGAGTTGCCATGTCTCCTTGCTTTCAGATTCTTATAAAGCGGTTGAGAAGTAAAGGAATATTAAAGAGATGCCAACTTATGTGACCAACATCTGTGCAGACTGCACCTGTGAAACTTATATTATTGTTCCTAGTAATTTCACTGCTTGAGTTCTGAAATTGTCAAAACCTCATAGGAAAAGCTTGTGTGGATAAAGATTGGTTTAATTATCCTAACAGGAGTTATAATTTTTTTACTGTTTGATATTTTGTTTTGAGGTGGAATGTGCTGCTGCTTGTGAGACCAAAAATATTTTTTTGGGTGGGTGGGGGCCTGCTTTAAATAAGAGTTACCTTAAAAGGCTAACAAATTTAGTATGGTGTAAGCCAGTGGTGTCCAAACTTTTCAAAGCGGGCCAGATTTGATGAAGCGAAGGGCCGTGAGGGCTGACCAAAGTTGTTAACCTTTTTTTTTAGGGTTGAAGTTGTTGAGGTTTTATTTAAGGATTTTACCCCAGGAAATAACTGCCACAGGGGCTGGATTAAACTAACTGGTGGGCCGAAATGGATTTTGGACATGCCTGGCTGAAATATCAATTCAATGGAGCTGAATAAATAAATAGCTGCTGTGGTGTTTTTTTGTTTTGTTTTTTATTTTGGTAAACCACTTTGCAGGTTTTTAAAAATAATTTTATTAAATAAATAAACAATACAGTGGTACCTCTGGTTACGTACTTAATCCGTTCCGGAGGTCCGTTCTTAACCTGAGGTACCACTTTAGCTAATGGGGCCTCCCCCTGCCACTGTGCCGCCAGAGCAGAATTTCTGTTCTTATCCTGAAGCAAAGTTCTTAACCTGAAGCATTATTTCTGGGTTAGCGGAGTATGTAACCTGATGCGTATGTAACCCGAGGTACCACTGTAAATATAAATAAAATAACACAAGCCAAAACAGTCCATCCTGTAGATTTAAGTATCTGTCCATAGTCACCTACTTGTTATCAGAGTCCCAGAATCCACATTTGTTTGTAAGAAAATATGAAATAATGTAAAACCTTTTTTGCAGGCAAAAAACAACAACACACAATGTTGGGGGGGGGATGACAAGAAATTTCCGCACTGGGTACCACCTGACCTTCCTACGCCTCTGTGCCGAGCGGAGCGCGGCGCCCGGGGGAGCTTTGCGCACCGCTTGGAGTGAAAGGCGCCGCTGCGCATAAAGTTGCCCTTGCGCCCGCCCAGGCTTGCCCGGGGAAAAGGCTTCCCAGGGATCGGGAGAGATGCGCCCCTATTTTGGGGGGTGAGGCTGCGCCCCCTTTTTTTTTTAGGGGGTCCGTTTCCTTCACCTTTGGAAACACCTGCACCGACTCCTCGGGGATTGAAACGAAAGTTTTGAACAAGTTTTCTTCAAACCCAATAAAAATGATATTAGCATAAGACATGTAACTAGAATAAAAATAAAAAATTAAAATTAAAAATTAAAAAAAATTCAAGCAAATAATTGTAATAACTACCGTAATAAAGCACTGCTATAATTATATATAATTTTCTTAAAATTTTGGTTTCATTCGCCTTTTCCATGCTGAAATGTCACAACCTGAACGACCATGGCTTGCCCCCCCCCCCCTAGTTTTGATCCTGGCTACGCCCCTGCATGGGGTCATGAAGAGTCGGACACGACTGAACGACTGAACAACAAAAGGCCTTTCTCCGGGACACGGGTGGCGTCTAAAAAGGACGAGGGTGGCGCTGTAGTCTAAACCACAGAGCCTAGGGCTTGCCGATCAGAAGGTCGGTGGTTTGAATCCCCACAATGGGGTGAGCTCCCGTTGCTCGGTCCCTGCTCCTGCCAAGCTAGCAGTTCGAAAGCACGTCAAAGTACAAGTAGATAAATAGGCACCGCTGCAGCAGGAAGGTAAATGGCGTTTCCGTGCGCTGCTCTGGTTCGCCAGAAGCGGCTTAGTCCTGCTGGCTACATGACCTGGAAGCTGTACGCCGGCTCCCTCGGCCAATAATGCGAGATGAGCACCGCAACCCCAGAGTCGGTCACGACTGGACTTAATGGTCAGGGGTCCCTTTACCTTTAAGGCCTTTCCCCAAAGCATTGAACTTCTCAAAGTTTCCTGCTAATTTTAGCTTCCTCTTTGTAGGATTCCGCTCTTGGGTGCCTTCTGTACAGAGCCCTGGAGACGGGGAGTGACTCAGCCCAGGCTGATAGCAGCACTTGGCCAATGCCTCAAGTGGACTTTCCGCGACTGTGGCAAACCGTGTGTTATGTGATCAGTGGAGGTGGTAGATTATTTATTTCTTTTTCTTTTTTTTATAATAATTTTTTATTAAATTTATTTCTGACACCACATTTGTATACCACTTAACAAACAAACAACAACAACAACCTCCAAGTGAAAACAAAATAAAAAATAAAAAAAATCCTTCCAGTAGCACCTTAGAGACCAACTAAGTTTGTTCTTGGTATGAGCTTTCGTGTGCATGCACACTTCTTCAGATACACATGAATTTCGTGCATGCACACGAAAGCTCATACCAAGAACAAACTTAGTTGGTCTCTAAGGTGCTACTGGAAGGATTTTTATTTTATTTTTATTTTTACTATGACAGACCAACACGGCTACCTACCTGTAACCTCCAAGTGGTTTACAGAAAACTGTATTTTAAAACTCATTTAAAAATACTGATTAAAAACTGCTGTTAAAAACAAGTTGACATAGAATCCCAAAAAATCAGCCAGCATTCTTGTTCTTCTGACAGCACTGAGGCATTCAACACTGAACATGAGAGATGTTGTAGAGCCAACAGGGTGAGGTGGTCAGAGTGGCAGACTAGGACATGAGAGATCGGGGTTCAAATTCCCACTGGCCATGAAGCTCACTGGGTGACCTTGGGCCAGTCACTGCCTCACAGCCTAGCCTACCTCACAGGATTGTTATGAGGATAAAATGAGGAGGTGGAGAACTATGGAAGCCACCTAGAACTCTGTGGGAGAAAGGTGGGATATAAACTCAATTTGGGGCAGATTTCAATCTATTTGCTCAACTAGACTGGCTCCAGTATTTTTTGGGGGGGTGCTCAGAAAAGGTTATCTCCTGTCTCAGTTTGCCTTGATAGCTTTATTTCAGGAGTCAGCAAACTTTTCCAGCAGGGGGCTGGTCCACCGTCCCTCAGACCCTGTGGTGGGCTGGACTATATTTTTTTTGGGGGGGGTGGGAATGAACGGATTCCTATGCCCCACAAATAACCCAGAGATGCATTTTAAATAAAAGCACACATTCTACTCATGTAAAAACACGCTGATTCCCGGACCGTCCACGGGCCGGATTGAGAAGGCGATTGGGCCGGATCCGACCCCCGGGCCTTAGTTTGCCTACCCATGCTTTATGTTGTGGTGGCTGTTAAGCACAGGTGCTGTTATTACACCTTTGCCAAAGGTTGCAGCATCCTGACATCCGTCAAGTTGCACAACAGCCTTCACCAACCTGGAGCCCTCCAGCTGTTTTGGACTCCCATGAGCCCAACCAGAATAGTCCTGCTGACTGGGGCTGTTGGGGGCTGCAGTTAGGGAGTGACAATATCTGTTTACATGATCCAGATGGGTTTCCAAGGTCTTCTGGATTTGCTTCGACATGGTCCATGACTCTAGCCCTGTAATCCAGTGATGGGGAACCTGAGGGACTCTAAATGATGCCCAGTGCTTTCTCCCATCATCTCTGATACCCTTGGGCATGCAGGCTAGGGCTGTTGGAGCTGAGAATCCAGCAATATCTGCAGGTCCACAGATTCCCCGTCCCTGCTGCATTCCAAGCCAATGAACAAAACAGACCGCTTTTTAAACCCTCTGCTTGGTATGTTAGCAAAGTCAAGAGACAAGGCTGAGATTTTGGGGTTAGACCTGGAGGGCTGGATAGAATTCAGTTGTTTGTAGCTACTTTGGTGTCTTTCATTCATGCAGAACAAAGTTCTTCCTGAGGGACCCTTTTACCTGCCTGATTTATTTTTAAAAGGTAGATTTATGAGGAGCCATCACCTTATCAGTGTCTTTGCCCCAGGATTTTCTCTTCATTGGAAGAATTATGCTCACCCTTTGCTCTTAAAAAGGCCCTTGGATTCAAGGCATTCTCCCAGCAAGGCTTTCATCAGACTGCAGATAAAAGAGGTTGATGCTGCCCTTTCCTTTCAGAACCCCTGGGAATAATTGTAGCAACTGCATACAGTGGTACCTCGGTCTACGAACAGCCTAGTTCACGAACTATTCGGAACACGAACACTTCAAAACTGGAAGAAGGTGTTCCGGTTAGTGAACTTTTTTTTGGAATCCGAACGTACTCCATTCAGGGGTGCACTTCCGTTTTGAGTGCCACACTTCTATTGTCCGGCAGCGGAGAAGGGGGTCGTCACGGCGTTTTCCGCATCAGCGAGGGAGGGAAGCTGCGCTCCCACCCACCAGCTGGTTTGCAGGTGCGCAACTCCCTCCTCATGCCAGACTGGTGACACCCGGAAGCGGAGATGGGGGATGTTCTCTCAGCTCTGCTGCAGCCCCCCCCCCCCGCTGCCGCCTCCAAGGCTGCCGCCTCCAAGGCTTTATTTGGTCTGCCATCTTGATCCCACATGGTGCTTGGAGTCTAAAAGTAAATGGAGATCTCAACCTCCCCCTTGGGAAGCCTCATGCAGAGTTGGCCAACAATATCTTCAGAGGCATCCCAACTGGTGCAGGTTGGGCTTGTCATGCCAAATTTGGCAATGTCCTACCAAATGGGGTTACAATATCTTCAGAGACATCCTAATCGGTGCAGTTTGGATCTGTCACACCAAAAAATGGTTACACCACAGTAATGTTTTGGTCTGCCATCTTGATTCAAAATGGCCCAACGTCAGTGAAAACTGCTTATCCCACCTCGGGAATCTTAACACATGGAGAACAAAAGGACAAATCATTTTCCAAAATATATAGATAAAGGTGACTAATATATACAGATAGAAATTGCTGTTTTTCTGGACACAGAAATGTGTTGTGTTTGGAACAGAGCACACCTGCTTGTGAGGCATGTTCCCAGTGGTCTGTGGTGGGGTTTTGTGTTACTGAATTAAAAGGCTGCGCTGGTCTAGGTTTGTGATTTGTTTTGTTTTACATGGCAGACTGCTGCACTGTTGAAACAACTAGGCAAAAAAGACAGTCACGGGAATAACTGAATTACAAAAAAGGAAGTCTACACCGTGAAAGATCCCTGAAACGAGATGAGCATATATTTATATAGTGATACTAAAACAAACAATATATTTAATGATTCAAGGACAGACTTGCTTAAGAGAAAAAAATACAGGTTTTAAAAATGTATTTTTTTCCTTCTGAGGAAACTGATAGATCATAACAGTGAAACGAGAATCTTAGCCGGCAACTCGTCAAGGTTATTTGGAAGTTTATCTTGAGTTATTTCTTGTTATCTGGAGTTATTTGGAAGGTTTTCTTGAGTTATTTTTATCTCTTTGAATTAGTTTATTACGTTTTTGAGTATTTTTTTCTCTTAAGCAAGTCTGTTCTTGAATCATTAAATATATTGTTTGTTTTAATATCACAATATAAATATACGCTCATCTCGTTTCAGGGATCTTTCACGGTGTAGACTTTCTTTTTTGTAGCACTGTTGAAACAAAGCATTATTTCCAGTTCTTAGGTTGCTGAGGATCACAAGACCCTTGTCCTCATTTCAAGCACTTGAAAAAGAGATGGATGTTAATTAAGATTTGTCAATGAGAGGAGGAGGAGGAGGAGGTTGAGAGAAAACGTAATTTATGTCTTTAATTTTCCAAATGTTTCTCTTCTCCGTCTTGCGCCACTTAACTTTAGGAGGAACGGCCTTTAATTAGGTACAGTGGCAGCTATAGAGGGTGATTCAGTTTGCATGCCAGGGGTGTAATATATCAGGTTATATGCCCACAAGTCCTGTAAAATAAGTATGGGAGCAATTTTATAATTATGCTGTGGGTGGGTGGGTGGCCCCAGATTAATTCTGAAAATGGGAAAAAGAAGATGGGGCGAGGGGAGCAGTATGTTATTTCAGATATCAGTATTATGAGGGAAATGTGGACCAGAATCCCCCCCCCCAAAAAAACAACCTTTAGGATAATGATATAGCATGACAAAACATCAATCTGGGGCATTTTGGTGAAGGAAACCCATGGAGTTGAGGAAACATCACAAAAAGGGGGAGAAATAACACTTTCCCCCCACATCTAGACACCCAACCAACCTTTACTCAGATGCAAGCCCATTCAAATCCATGGACCTCTATTAACCATGCCCATGGGTCAACTCTGAGTGTGACTAGCATTGACTACAACTCCATGGGTTTTCGTCCACCACCGCCCTGTGTTTATATCTTGCTTTTCAACTGGAGTGCTCAAAGCAGCTAAGAACATTTATAAATGCAACAACTAAATCCTACACAGTAGACCCACCAAAACCAATCAGCTTAATGTCATAATTTTGAGTGCAATGGGGTTCATTATTCCTTCATCCTAAAAGAAAACTCAGGGAATCAAATGGACTCTATTGTGCCCATTAATTTCAGTGGTTCTACTCTGGGTAGTACTAACATTGGGATTTATCCACAGTGCGCCACTCAAAGAAGAGCCAACTGGTAAGTGCTCCAAAGGTTTCTGCCTCTCCAACAAGCAACCACATTCTCCACCTGAGAATGGGGAGCTGCAGTTGTAGGTGTCATATTTTCTGCTTCTTCTTGAGTTTTCTATACAAGCAGCACATGTACAAGATCCTCATGGATTTTAAAAATCCTTCCTTCCTTTACTTACATGAAAACAAATTTACAGTTGATTTAATGCCACCCATATTTTCACTTACTGCTTCCATTCTGTATTTCGTTAATGCCATAGATTTTCTGCACACAGACGGGTAGGTGGCATGGAACTGGAACGGGATCAGTGCTTTGTAAGCTGAACAACTTGGGAGCTGCATTTCTGTTGCCTTCTCAGCTGACACAGGGGATGAGGAGATGCATTACAAGACCATGAGGGGGGCAGCAGGAGGGACACAGTGCCCAGTAAGACTTTTCACACACATCTCTTTTGGGGTAGCTTCAGGTGTGTGAGGCAGGTGAGCAGGGAATGCCTAGCTGATGGAGCAACAAGATGGGAGGTCTTCAGAACTGTGTTTTGAT
Source organism: Darevskia mixta (assembly GCA_034641385.1). Classification (NCBI taxonomy): domain Eukaryota; kingdom Metazoa; phylum Chordata; class Lepidosauria; order Squamata; family Lacertidae; genus Darevskia; species Darevskia mixta. Next base: position 3,789,167 of record JAWWNH010000073.1, on the reverse strand, counting down.
TTTATTGTTTTTTATGGATATGATTTATAAATTGCTTGGCAAGAAACTAGACTTTAAAAACTGGGCCATAGAAGACTCGCTCAGTCTCATTGCTTTGATGACTGGAACCCGGATTACCCATTTTTCTGGAGTGAACCTGTTACCTGTCAGTTTGGAGCACCCTGTATTCAAATGCCAGCAGCCTCCAGGTGAACGAAGAAAACGGCCTCCCTGCCCACACCTGTAAGTTCGCCAAGACAGCAATTCATTGGCCGAGTGTGGAAGTTACCGGTATTCCACTAAACAAGACAGAAGAAACTGCACCTGTCTTTGAGACAAAGACTTGAATTCCACTGAGGCCTCTTTTTCTGCTGAGGTGTTGCATTCACTGTTTGTTAACAGAACTTTTTTTAGTCTTTCCTGTAAACTTACATACATGGTGCTTTGACCGCTTAGTCTTTTGTATGTGTCACTGAAATCAGAGCAGGGGGAACCCTTGGAGGACACCAGTGTTCACCATCAGGTGCCAAATTGAGAAGGATCAGTCAAATCTTTTCAAATTGAGGGGTGATGACCAAAAAAATTAAAGAAGCGGCATTGTCTCACACTGGAGGGGAGATGGCAAATCCAAGTTAGGAAGGAGCTGTCAACCTTTTTTGGGGGGGGGTTGACTAATAATCTGTTATTGAACCAGTTACTAGACTGGTTAAATTTAAATACATTTGCACTTTAACTAAAGTTGAAATATAAGTGACTTTTTGAGAGAGGAAGGAAGCTGCCCCAGGTAGGGTTGGGAAGGTCCCCTGCCCAAGACCCTGGAGAGCCACTGCCAGTCAGAGTAGACAATACTGAGCTAGATGGACCAATAGCTTCCTATGCTATCCTATGTATGTTCTCAAGTGTGAGTCAGCTGCTTTTGAAATGCCCTCCAGTTTCAAAAACAAGCTGACTTTATGAAGTTACTTTCAGCTGCACCAGGCCACTGGTCCAGTGAGCTCAATACTATTTGCTCTGACCAACGGCAGCTTAGCAAGGGCTCAGGCAGAGAAGGCTCTCTCCCCCTCCAGCCTCCTGTGATCAGGGGTTGAACCTAGGGGTCTTGTGGATTCAAAGTATGGGCTCTACCACTGAGCTGTGGTCTCTGAGCATTTGTCCTCAGTCATAGGCATCTGCTTTCTGAAAAAGGGAATCTAGAAGCCTGATGGGTGTAGAGCCTATTATGCATGTTGGCTATTTCCCCGCCCAAGAATGAGCCTGTGCCCGAATACATTTGTTAGTGTTAAAGATGCCACAAGAATCTTTTGAGGTTTTTTATTGCAGGAGAGTTGATATAATTAGAAAAAGACTCAAGGGTGCTCCTCCAGCATGCAGCCAGGAAAACCACACATGGGAATGAAAGATGGGTTATGAGCGTTCCGTGGCTCCCCAGCACACCTTTGAATATAGTTGTTTCATAGAATCACAGAACTGTAGAGTTCTAGTCCATCTAGTCCAGCCTCCTACAATGCAGGAATCACAGCTAAATTTACAATATTTTTTTCCACTTTGCAGACAGCTATTGCCTCCCAAAGCAATTTCAATTAAGGGAGGGCTGCTTACAGATTTATCTGGCTCACAGACACACACCAGGGAAGGGTGTGTCATTAGGAAATCACATCGTAGCCAGGAATGTTGCAGAATTATGCTTGCAGAATTTCATTGACTAATAATAAATAAGAAAGACTGTAATAAGAGTTGCTGCTGGAATGCTTTTATGGCCGCAATACAAGCAGATGCATTTTCCTTTTTTAGGAGCTTTATACTTCTTATTTTTTCTACAGGTTGGTCCCGCATTTATTTCTGAGGAACGAAAGGGTTATCTGCAGTGTAAATTGGACAGGCCTAATAAAGACCCACATCAAGCAGATAACCATTGACAGCATTTATTATCCAATCTGCTGAAAATGTTTTTAGCGCCCATCGTCTGTCTTGCTTTGATAAGGAGTGACATTCTTGCTGTCTCTCTCTCTGTCTCCCCCTTGCAGGACCTGTTGTTTAGCGTCTGTGCTCTCAATATCATCTCCACTATTGTCTGTGCTCTGGCCACCGCGATGTGCTGCATGCAGATGGTCTCCTCCGACATTCTGCAAATGGTAAGTGAATTCCAGCGAGAGAATGTGCAGTTATGCGTCTGTCTCTTATCCCTTGCTTTGGTGTATCCATGCAATATTGAAGGGGCTCACCAAGGGACAAGTCCAGATTCTCTTTTCAGGGGCTTTGTTTTTGTTTGTTTGTTTGTTTACCACTATGTCACAAAGAACATTAAAGTTAACAGCAATAAAACTGTATAATGGAAACCATATAAAAAAATTAAACACAGGCATCAATTTACCATCATGGAAAGATGTATCCTTAATTGGCTGCATAGGCCTGGAGCAATGGAAAAGTTATCAGCTGGCATTTAAAAGTTGGCAGAGAAGAAACACACTGAATCTCTATTGGCAGAGCATTCTACTTGACTGGGCCAATGTCAAATGAGCCTCACCAACTTGGGGAATGACCAGCAATGCTCCTGCAGATGATCTCATCAGTCAAGCTGTGATTCAGCATTGATCACTTAGAAACTGTTGAACGCTGCTATTCTGTATTCATAGCTCCCATCTCCTCTTATGTAATCCAGCTGTCCCCAACCTGGTCCTCTCCAGATGTTCCTGGACTCACAACTTCCATCAGTCTCAGCCCTCATGGCAAATGACTCACCAGCCTCCTCATTTGGCCCATGAGGCTTTTTTGGCTATGTCGTGCCCACCTGGCATTTTGGCCTGCAGGGGTGGGGGAAGTCCAGACTGCCAGCTCCAGTTCCCCAAATAAGGTAGGATACCTCCTCCAATCAGTCCCCAATCTCCTCCAGTCAGCAGGGCTCATCTTAGAATAATAGATTCTAAGATTCTCCAAAGATCTGCACTGAACAAATAAATACTGTATCTGACATGGTGCCTCCCAGCTGTTATGGGAATCCAGCTGCCATCAGCCCAGCCAGCATGGTCAATGGTTAGGGATAATGAGAATTGTAATCCAAGGACAGCCGGAGGGCAATGTGGGAGGCACCACATTGGCCAGCCTTGCTCTGCTCTGATATAGCTTATGTGCTGCACATCAAACAGCAACACAAGTGTGAATCAGCCAGGGGAGGAAGAAAATGGAATTGTTTGGCGATGGCTTATTTTTCGGCCCATTTATAAACTAAATTGTTAACAAGGTAATTTTTAAGATCCAGCTCGATAATTGATGGAAATTGATGAGAGTAGAAAAAGTTCTGAAGTGTGTGTGTGTGTGTGTGCGTGCGTGCGTGCGTGCGTGCGTGCGTGCTAAGGAACATGCTGAGCGGTAGGGGGGGATGCTAAATCAAGTACAGTTGCTTTTCTTATCCATACCTTTATAGGTTGTTGCTCTGCATTTTTTCTTTTTTCTTTTTTGCTGCATGATAAAAAGTGCTGATAAAGGAGATCCTGCCATTTCCTCTGAAAAGGAGCTTGAGCCGTTGTGCATATTCCAAGCAAGTGTCCTTGTGAAAAGCACTCGCAGGCGCTTAGAGTGGTTAGTGAGAGCATCCTTTTCTTTTGGAACATTCCCTCTTGTGGGAAACAGATGTCCCAAGCATCCACTCTTCCCCTTCTCCAATGTGGAGGAGATGAAGGGGTGTCAGTGGAGTGGCTAGTCTAGGTGTTTGAAGAATGGGCCAAGCAGGTCTTGCCCACACAGCTTACAAGGGCAAAGGAACACTAGGGTCTTTTCATGCAAATTAAAAGCATGAAAGTCAAGTTAAAAGTTAACAAGTCAGATTCATAAGAAAACACCACAGCACCCTCCCTAGAATTCTAAGATTTTTGTTTTTGTTCTGCCTCTTCCAAGAAAGTAGGTCTCCCCTTTCTCTGAACTTTTGGTCAATATTTCTTCTTTCCAGAGTCTCCTGTTTTCTAAGTGGCCCTTCTTTGTGCTAAACCACACACACACATCCATTCCATATCCTAAAAAAGTATCCTGATTCCAGAAAACTGGCTGCAAATTGGGGGGAGGGGGAGTCACTTAACAGAATTTTATCCAAATAATTTATTTATTTCCTCTGCTTCTGTGCCCCTTTCTAGCTGGTCCCTTAACAATTTAGTAGACACTGGGATTTATTTGCATGTATTGCACCGTCAGTGTGTACCATGGTTTGCAACAGCCTTTCTCAGCCTGGTTCTCTCCACATGGTGTTGGACTCCAACTCCCATCAGTCCCAGCTAGTAGGGCCAGTGGTAAAGAATGATGGGATATGTTGTCCAACATCATCAGGTTGGTTGGTTTATTTACTTGTATTTATACTGTATCCCACCTTTCCTCTGTCATGGAACCCATGGCCAGTTGGCCACCCATCTGGGCACTGACCAGACCCAGACAAGCTTAGCCTCAACAAGGATTGGATGCCCTTTGATGAGGTGGCTTTACAACTTCCACAGGTCAATGACACGTTGCGTGAGGAAACTTTTTTGTTTACCCTGAATCTACTATCATTATTAATTAATTATCATTATTAATATTATCATTATACCCAGCCATCACCTAAGGTCCCAGGGTGGGTTACAAAATATAAAACACAACATTAAAACAGTTCAATACAACAATAAATTGGGTCCTAAAAATATACATCTCAAGTGTTAGAAGCTGGAGTAAAGAGGTGCATCTTCAACATTCGCTGAAATCTCTATAGGGAAGGTTCCAGACACACCTCAGGAGCTGCCACAGGGAAGGCCCTCTTCCAGGCCGACCCCCTGCCCCTACAGAGAGTCTGTAGGACAGGAGGAAGTCGGTCAGGTATTTGAGGCTATATACCTAGTGTATATACAGTAATGACCTGCCTTTCACCCTGGTGCACAGTGAATTGTATGTATCTGTCATATTTATTTATTACATTTATATTGCTTCTTTCTTCCAAAGAGGTGGTGCACATGGCTCTCCTCCCTGTTTTATCCTCACAACAACCCTGTGAGGTAGGTTAGACTGAGAGTGAATGATTGGCCCGAGGTCACCCAGTAAGCTTCATGGATTTGAACCCTGGTCTCTCCCAGGCCTTAGGCCAACACTCCCAACTACAATAGCACACTGTTGTCTCAAACGAGAAACTGAGAGAAACCAAAATGAAGAGATTCACTCATCCTTTGGCAGAGTGCAATAAGCCTCATTCTCTTCAAACCCTTCTGGTCAGATCCCCAAGTGATTTCATGGCCTAAGGTCAGGACCTTGCCCCAATTTCACCAAATGATGACCCTTCTTTGCCTTAGTGGTTCATATAATCCGTCCTAAATGCCAGCCCTTCTTCCTCTGTCAGCAGTTCTACGCCTTAGCAACACGAAACCTGCATATATCATCCCGGCCATCCAATCTCTTTCCACGCTTCGTGAGTCACCTTCTGTCTTTACGACCTGCATGCTCAGTAATCCCCTCAGCATCGATTCTTTGCCCTTAAATTATGAGTTGTGCTTGTGGTATACTGGGTCTGTCGCTTACCGTAAATGTCCTGCTGAACTGAAGGCATGAACTGAAGCAGAAATCAGACCCTTTGCTAAACTTGGCTTAAATTTACCGTAGGATTGGAAGTGGGATTAGTTTAAATTTACTTATCAAGCCTCAAGGAATATTACTTCTCATTTTCTTCTGACAGCAGCCCTCACCTGAACTATATGGTAAACTTGCTCAGTGTATCTTGAGAAGTAGGAATTAACAAGACAAAATATTGCTGTCACATTGCATTCTCCAACCTGGTGCCCTCCATACGTTGCTGGACTACAACTCCCACCAGCCCCTGCCAGAATAGGCAAAGGCCAGGAATTATGGGAGTTGTAGCCCTGCACAGTCCAGAGGGCACCAGGTCCGGGGAAGTTTATGGTTCCACCCTCAGTTGCAGGATATTCCATTGATAGTGCTGCCCGTTCCTTCATCCCCTCCTCCAGGTTTGAAGGACTGTGTTTCATGCCTGGGTTACGAGAATGATGCTGGGCTGTTTATTGTGACTGTCACAGCCTCCCTCTGACTTAAAGCACTCTTGACATTTTGCCCCTTGTAAAAGTTCCAGCAATGGTATCCATCAGCAAATGTAAGAAGAAGTTAATGATGGTATGTGGTCACTGTATAGCTGCTGTTGTCAGCTATAATAATAATAATAATTCATTGTGGGTCTCATTAGGTTCTATTTCACTGAACAGCCTGCCTCTAAGTTTTCTAGTTTTGAATACATTCATCAACAGATCTTCTGGCAGAGATGACCATAGTTCAGTAGCAGAACACATGCTTTGTGTGTAGAAGGTCCGAAATTTATTCCCCAGCATCTCCCACTAGAGATGAAGTGTCAGGTGTTGGCAAAGGGCTCTCTCTGCCTGGGAGTCCATAGTTCCCTGTTGTGTTCAGGCACAGGAATTATCTGTGCAAGTCACAGCCTGCACCCCTACCCCAAACTCTTAGGCTCAAGCAAAACCCTGCCACAGGCAGAACTTTGTTGCCTTACTGAAACCTCTGTGGGCCAGGAATCAAGCCGGGGCCAACAATCTGTTCAGTTGGCTAATAATTCCCAGAGAGACTGGACTTCCCACACTCCTCATGGAAGTGATATTTTAAATTCAGAATATATATCAGGGATCCAGAGGCTCAGTGCACAAAAAATAAAAAAATTCCTTCCAGTAGCACCTTAGAGACCAACTAAGTTTGTTCTTGGTATGAGCTTTCGTGTGCATGCACACTTCTTCAGATACCAAATTGTGCATGCACACGAAAGCTCATACCAAGAACAAACTTAGTTGGTCTCTAAGGTGCTACTGGAAGGAATTTTTTTATTTTATTTTGTTTTGACTATGACAGACCAACACGGCTATCTACCTTTAACTGCACAAAAAATGTGGAGGATTTATAACTCTTATAACACTTTCATGGGGATTTAATTTCACAGCTCTAGAAAGAGGAATGCAATATTAGGGTGCAGGATGAAAGTTATTGGCGCTTCCTGCTGCTTAATCTTACAAAATACTTTCTTTTTAACAGCCACACATAATTTTTATACCAGAAGGAAAGGAATAGTGGCCTCAAATGACCCAGAGATACCCTTACCCAACTTGTGCCCACTCAACTGCTTCATTTGGCAGAATTGGCACTACTACAGGTTCCTCATAGTGCCCCTTCTGCATTTGTATGAACTCAATCATTTAGTGTGGCAGCACATACGCTTTGGAACTCCCTGCCTGTTGAGATCAAGCAGGCTCCTTCACTGTACTCTTTTCAGTGCCTGCTCAAAACATTCTTGTTTAGACAAGTCTGCTCAGATGCTTAGAAAGCTGCTGTGAATTTTAACCTGCTGTAGTATTTTTACTTTTTGTATGTTTTAAGTTATTGTTGTAAATTTTACTTTATAATATTATTGTTTTATCTTTTTGTAAACTGCTTTGAGGCTTTTTTCTACAGCCAAATCTTGTGGGAAAGGGGCTTACAAATAAATGGGTGGCGATGATGAAGATAATGATGCTGATTGTGTGTCAAAGTAATTAGAAGGAGGTACCATTCCCTCTAATGCTGAACTTGGGTGGTTGCATCCTCATCAGTTTGGAAGCAAAGAGGACCAGCCAAAAGACCATGGTTTCTACACACTCAAGGGACTCACAGGGTGTACAGAAAAATGAAATGTTTTAAATGTACAATATTCCCCTTTTCTCTTGGTTTTAATGTATCTATTTTGGGGGGCATTGATCTGTTTGGTTAGTATATCGCAGGCATAGGCAAACTCGGCCCTCCAGATGTGTTGGGACTACAGCTCCCATCATCCCTGACCACTGGTCCTGTTAGCTAGGGATGATGGGAGTTGTATTCCCAAAACACCTGGAGGGCCGAGTTTGCCTATGCTTGAGTATGTCACTTTGGGTTGCCCTGGGCAAAAAATTGATAAATAATAATAATAATTATTATTTCCAGGTGCATTTTCCAGGCAGCCACAGGCTTTGGGACACTTGCTTCAATTCTCCCACGTTTGGTCTCAGATCTTGGTGGTGAGGAGGGCAGCTGGTAGTCCTGCTGAGGTCATGGGCCACTGACCTGTGGCCTCCTGTTGAAGCTGGGCATGGCTTCAGTCATTATCTTAACATACATTATGCAGTGATTCCTTACTCATTACGGGTGTTCTTTGGAAATGCATTTTTGCCTTTTACTCTGACTAGCGGCTGATGTGCTTTCTCTTGCTGTATGAACTTCCTGAAACCTACTGAGTGCTATTCCTAATGCATCTTGAATCTCCTGCTTGTATCACACAGTTCCTGCCCCAGAGGTCTCATTCTGCCAACCCTGACTGTATGACACCCCATGGGACTATCTTGGGGCACCAGACCTTGGATTTTGACGAGTTCATCCCTCCAATTCCACCCCCACCCTACTACCCACCCGAGTACACATGCACTCCTGTGATAGAAGCACAAAGGTAAATGATTTCTTTAGCCTGTGACTAACCGTTCACACATGAATGAGCTGGTACTCAGCAAAGGGTTCTTGGTCTGCTGCCCTGTCCCAGACCCCGGACAGCAAAGAGGGATTCTTCCAGGGCTGCTGCTGGCTTTTAAAGATAGCAGTACACTCTTGGGAGCTGCAGGCTCAGTTCAAATTTGCAGCATTTTCATTCATTCAGTGTATATGATCTTAGAAGGACTGTTCCTTAAGTTAAAAACAAGTCTTAGCTGATAAATCCTACAACATTTAGTTAATTCATTGAGTACAGTGTAAATTGCCATGCCTTTGCAAGAAGCATGCCATCTTTTGTCTTTAGATGACCCAAATGCATCAGAGCAGGAATAATCTTGAAAGAGGCATTCCCTCCTATGGGGGAGTGAAAGGGCGATGCCTCTGCTAAGCTGTTGCTTGTCCTCTGCAATTTTAAGAAGTAGTTGCCTTTTTTAAAAAATCAGATTTTTAAAAGAAATGTCTGCCATCCGATTAATCAGGTCACATCTTTCATCTGAGCAAAAGTTGATTTAATGGATTGAACTGATTTGTTGATTAAATGTTAAAGCCCCAGCTATTGATGGCTTTCTCTATTGCTGATTATTGTTGTCATTGTGTGTGTGTCTGTGCATGTTTAGAGGGCTCCACCTGGACTTTCCTCACTCACCCTTTGGCGCTTTGTACGAGGTTGCCATCAACAGCCCTGGAATGCTCTATCCATCTGAGCTGCCCCCTCCCTATGAAGCAGTTATTGGACAAAGCCCAGCCAATCAGGTGAGACAGACCACTAGTGGGAGGGTTATTTATTTATTTAAAAATTATTTATATACTGCTATGTCATTTTTTTAAAAAAAAAAATCCAAGTGGTTTACAGCAATAAACTATAACACTGTACATTGAAAACCATCAAAAAGAAGTTAAAAGTAGAAATTGCGTAACTGTTGTGGAAAGATGTCTTCTTCATGACCTGCACAGGCCTGGCAGAGTAGAAAAGTTTTCAGGAGGCATTTGAAACTTGCCCCAGAAGCTGCTGCTGCATCTCAGGATTGGGCCGATGACACTAAAGGCTCTGTTTCTGATTGCCCATTGAGCCAGTTCAGGGAATGACCAACGACACTCTTGCCGGTGATCTCAGTGATCAAGCTGGGATAGAAGGGTTCAAGGAATTCAGGATCACTTAGAAACTGTTGAATGCTGCAATCTTCATCTGTGCCCAGCCTGGATGCCCAGCTTTTATCAGTCTCAGCCAGCATGACCAATTCTCAGGGTAATCCTGGGAGTTTGGGATGTGTGTGACAGTTTGAGGAAGGCTAATGTAATTCCATGCAAATGGGGAGCAAGTGTGAATCACATGAGCAGAACCAACTCTTCTTCAGGAATTGAATCTGGGACCTTCTGCATGCAAAGCAGATGCTCTCCCAGCGAGCTTCTGCCCTTTCCTCACAGATGGCAAGCAGCATCCTAAGCAGGGATGGGCATCTTTTTTCCTGTTGAGGGTCACAGGCCAGCAGTGGGTAGTACCAGAGGCAAAAGTCTACTGGATCAAAGACTCTCCTGCTTCCATGTTCACTGTGTTGGACTGGAATTCTGAGTACAAGTCAGGTACAATGTACAATGGAGTACAATGGAGCAGTGAGATCCCTGCGGAGCATGCTGGCTGGGGTGGAAGGTGGTGGTGGTTGGGCAGAGAGCTACATTGGCCTGGACAGGGTCTGATGTCAGCAGATGACTGCAGAGGAGCTGGTTCAGGATCCAGCATAGCTCCATGGGACTTCCAAATCAACATGCACAAGACTGGGCTGTGAGCAGCTAAATCTCAAATGATTTCTTTGACGGTGAATGCCCTGGTTCCATTAGCTTCCGCTCCTGATTTTCTTTTCTTTGCTATTCACAGGTCACCACTGTGGACCAGCGAGTCACAGAGCCCACTCTGGGTGAGAGAAACACCACAGCAGGCTTCAGCAGCCAAGGTGATCTATGCACTGCTCATTCATTGGCATAGGGCTCATGCCCACTTTGATGCCTATACTTGTGACCACAGGCCACCTTGGCTGTGACTCCAGGAAGACCTGCTCCCTGCCTTGCAGGCCCTTTCCACCTGGCCTGGGGAAGGCGGGCCCAGACTGACTCCAGCTGCAAAAGCTGAGGCTGCTGAGTGTCGAGGGATTTTTGCTGCTGTTATCAATATTAATTTTTGTATCTTTATTTTTAGATCTTATTGTGATTTATGTGGCAATTGTTCAATTTGGTTGTTACTTTCTGAAGTGTTTTATTTATTTATGACTATTTTTATAATGTTTTGTAATTATGTAAATCTTTTCATGTTGTAAACTGCCTTGACCATGGTTTTAACCAGTGCTTTTTTTCTAGAAAAATAGGTGCCAGTACTCACCATTAAGTTGTTACAGTAAGTGCCACACTTTTTAACAAGAACAAAAAGAGGTGCTGGTACTGTTTGCCCTTGAGTACCCCCTGGAAAAAAGCACTGGTTTTAACAATTGAAAGGCAGCATACAAATAAAATTATGATGTTGATGATAATGATACCGTACCTGGCAGTTGAAAATATAATCTGAATCAGAGGCAGTTAAGAGCGATCCAGTGCTGCATTGGATCTGCATCAGTCCCTTCATGTGTGGGACTCATTGCTTTATCTTGCACTCGTCAAAGGATGTGCTTGCACATGCCAGCCAGCTCCAAATTTCATTTAACCTTCCTTGGGGTTTTCCTTAGAAGAGGACATGGAGAGTTGCTTGTAGGAAGAACACCACTAGACAAATGAAGGAAAATAGAAGAGTTTCCCAAGATTTAATAAATCTGGGGAGTTTATCTGAAAGCAAGTGAATCATCCAAAGGAACAAGGGCTTTGGATTCAGGGCTACATGAGTAACATAATGATCAAGAGGATTGCAGTACCTTCAACCCAGAGTGGGTTACAGCTTTAAAACACAATTTAAAAACAATTTAAAACAACTTACAGTCATAAGGCAGGTGGGTCCTAAAAATATAAGGGTAAGGGTAAAGATCTGCAGCATTCTCTGAAAGCTGTATAATAAAGGTGTCAGGTGCACTTCTGTGGGGAGGGAGTTCCACAACGTAGGGGCCACCACAGAGAAGGCTCTCCTGGGTTGCCACCCCCTGAACCTATGAGGACAGAGGAACTACCAAGAGGACCCCTCTCTGCTGAGCTCAGCACCTGAGAGGGTCTTTAGCAAAGAAGGGAGTCTTTCAGAATTGTTTAGGGCTTTAAGTCTGAGCACCTTGAATTGAGCCAGGAAATGAACCGACAACCAGTGCAGCTGATTTAAACCAGGTTGGCTCTTTGTGACACTACTCCTCTGTTCATTTCATTCTCCCTTTGCGTTTTTGATGGTATTGTAAAACCAAGTTGGCCTGTGCTCAATAATGGCACTGCTGTAGTTTCTGACTCAACTCTGTTTTGCAGCCTTGGCAGACAGCACGTCCCACGTGGCCTCTGAAGCAGCTGACACCCCTGAGCACCTCAGCTACTCCTCAGAGGACCTCTGTTCTTTGGAAGTCCAGGAGTCCCTCCTTTCCATGGAATTCTCTTCCTACGAAGCAACCCACAAAGGTGCTGTAAATAGGAGCTGCTCCAGCTTAGACTACAGCATCCGTTGTGGGTTGCATAGGACTCGCTCCCAGGGTTCCCCAGGCGACGAGGCCAGCCAGACCTCTGTGAATGGGTCTCGTGGCCAGGAGCCCGAGACCTGCTCCCGTAGTCGCTCCTCAGACTGCTCCTCAGAGAACTTCACTGCCTCCAAGAGAGATTCACGCAGCTCAGTCAGAGAATGCAAAACCACACCCCCTCAGAAGCCACGGAAGATGTGTTGCGGGGTCTTCATCCCACCCGCTGGGCCACAGACTCACCATGCCCATTGCTCAGTGCCTGCAAACAGTTTGCCCCACAGCTGCCCAGAGAGGATGGCCCAACAGCGCACGAGGAAAACCAGGATTTCCAGCATCGTCCGATCCACTAGTGACCCTCTGTCATGTTCGTCTGCCACTGAAGGTGAGTGTCACCTACTGACATACCGGTCAACAGAGCCAGTGGTGGTGTAGTGGTTAGAGTGTCAGACTAGGACCTGGGAGACCAGGGTTTGAATCCCACCTCAGCCACGTTGCTCACCAGGGGAATTTTAGCCAGTCACTTCCTCTCAGCCTAGCCTACCTCACAAGGTTGTTCTGGGGACAAAAGTGGGGAGGAGGAGAATGATATGTGCTTCCTTCAGCTCCTTGGAGGAAAGGTGGCATATAAATGTAATAAAATAAACAAACAAACATAACATTTCCAACCAGATGTTGTTGGACTTAGGCGAGAACATACCTGTCAACACTGCGTTCTCTTCTGTTTTTCATTTTTCCATTTAAAGTTCTGTTTGCCACAAATGCATCAGTTAGCATTAAAAAAATTTATAGCATTTATAAAAATATTTAATAGACAACTATTTCATTAAAAATGTCAAACTGGTTTCCAGCAAAAATACATAAAACCATGCAGTAAAAACCATATTAAAAACCATATTAAAAGGATGTATTCTTAATTGGCTGCCTGGCAGAAAAGAAAACTTTTCAGCCAGTATTTAAAAGTCGGCACAGAAGGTGCCTGCTGAATATCCAGTGGCGGAGCCTTCCACAGGACTGGACCAGTGACACAAAGGCTCATTTTCTTTCTGTTATCAAGTTAGCCTCAGCATTTAGTGTGCATTTCTCTTACATGTGCATATATTGTATGCAATGTGTGATACCAGGGGATGGACCACTGGCAGAAGACCACAGCTTTCCCCCCATGTGGCACCCCCTTTGCATGAGTAGTACACAGAGGGCTAGAGAGCTGACTGATCATAATAGGGCAGGCACTGAACAATCAGAACAATTATTATAATATCAGAACAATGATTTATACAGCCAGGGGTGTGCCTGTCTCATTTTGCCGCCTCAGGTGAAATGGGGAGGTGCCGCCCAACTGCCCCCAACCCTGCCAAAGCCTCGCTTACTAGCTTCCAGCGAGATCTCACAAGGTCCCAGGAGAGCTCAGAAGAGCTCAAGCTTAGCAGCAGGAGCACACACACACACGGATTCTGCTGCCCACAGCAGCTGCTTCCGTCTGTCTCATGAGTGGGCCAGCTCTGTCTACAGGCACTGGTGGTGGTGACAATGACCCACTGAACTCGCTGTGGGCCTTGTGTCTGAATAAGCGCCTTCATAATACTTCTCCTTCCCGTTTGGTTTTAGTTCCTGCCTCTGGTCCTCACGTGGCTGCCTCTACTTATCAGGACTCCAGAAACCAGCTCCATCCAGTGGGAAAGCTGAGGGACCCCAAAAAGGCCGAACGTTCCCGGAAGCCAAAGGCCTTCCAGACCATCTGCAAGGAGCGGCCCCACTCTCTGGTGGACCTGCAAGCCTACAAGGACACGAAGATCCTAGTGGCCAAGTTTTTGGAGCACTCGAACTGCAACCTCCCCCCGGAGGTGCGTCATGTGGTGAACAGCATCCGGTCGGTCATCAAGTCTGACGAGCGGCACATGGAAGAAGCCATCTTCAGTGCAAACATCATTGACCAGGTGGGCAGCTTTAACGTTTTGGTTTGGGTAACGACGGCCATGGCAGAATCTCCTTGTTCCATGGCAGTTTGCTGCTGGATACCAGTCACTGGGGAACAACAGTGGCAAAGGCCAGAGCCGGGGCAGGCAGAGGGCAGCTGACACCCTCCAGATTAGGGATCTCTGCGAAATCGCTACTTTCAAACTTGATATTGAAACTAGTCAGTTAGGTTGCTTTGAGCTCAGTGTCAAAGTGGGTGCAGCTTGTATCAGATTCCATGTACAGCCCCTTTTGCATGGCACTGCCATTATTACAGATGTGGCCAGATGGTGACCAAGCAGGCAAATGGGTCCAGCCAGCAAAGCAGAGGTGGGGGGGGCATAGGAGAAGGCAGGCAGGCAGACACAGGCACTCGGATATGCACATTCACACTATCAGCCAAACCTTTAGTCACAGAGGAAGCTCCATGCAGGCAGGAAGGAAGGCACTCAGCCCTGGCGGGGGGGGGGGGTACCTGCAGGAATGTTCAAGTGGGCTGGCAGATTCACACGGAGAGAAACACACATTAGAGGAGAGTGGGATGTAGATAGGCAGGGCTAGCAGAATGAGGAAAAACAGGCTGAAAGGCATGGAAGAAGTAAACTGACTGGGGGAAATTGGGGGGAGGGGGTTGCCACCATCTCAGAGAAAACAAGGCCAACAAAGTAGGTAGGGAACTGAAATGAAGGTGGGAAAAGATGCAAGTAAGAAGCTGATTGATTCTCCAGGTGTTGCTAAACTACAACTCCCATCATCCCTGGCCATTGGCCACACTTGATGGGGCTGATGGGAATTGTAGGTAGTCACCATCCAGTTCCCTACCTTCCTAAAATGTTGGATGTTGCACCCGATTATGTTCTCTGTTTTCATTATGTTTTGATCGGTGTACTTTTTTTTTTTTTTTTTACTTGTACGATTTTATGATGGGCTCCAGGCTAAGGAATAAAGATCACAAATCTGTGATCTATAATGACTCAGAGGTAATTTGGGGGTGCAGGTTGTCCCACGGTGTACCCCACAGAGTGCAAGCAGGTAACTGACTCGACTCCTGGAACTGCAATTTTGCATCCGGTTCCACCCCCCCCAGAACACCCCCCCCCCCGTTTTGCACCAGGCGGTGGCTCTTGGGGTTCTAGCTTTTTAAAAAGCAGCAGCAAATTTTGCTACAAGCAACTGCTGGAACCACCAGGGGGAAGCTATTCCACTTGCCTTGCCCCACCCCTTGCCTCAGACCCCTAAAAGGCGGAGCTTCTGTTTAAGTACTTTGTCTTGCTGTCTCAGTGTTTTTGTGGGTCCAAAAGGCAGAATATGAATAAAGGAAAAAGTAATGTAACATTCCGTCCCAGAAGTCTGCAGTCTGCCCACCGCTGCCTCTGCTCTGTATCTAGCTTTCCTCCTTGCTCTCAACTTGTTCCTCTCCTCTTTCTCTGCAGGTGATCACGAGCTCCCGACAAAATGTGGATACCTCAAGAAAACGGCTTCAGGAAGACCTCCACCTACAGAGCTGTGGGGCATTGAGCTCTCCGGTGGCCTTCTTACGCAGAGCCCACATCGGCCCCAGCTTAGAGAGGCCACACAGTTTAATCGGAGTCTGTCGAGAAACCATCCTTTGACAAAGTACTGTGGCTGCTCCACAGAGGAATATTCCAGCTCCACTGCAGGCCTCTGAGGGAGCCAAGCGTCTTGGGGGTGGGGGGGCTTTAAAAGGCAAAGCAAACCCAACAGATACCCCTGAAGAGTCTTCCTTTCACGGTCCGGCTTTGGATCTTGACTTTCAGTGGCACAGCGCCCGGTTCCTGTGGCTGCATATTGAAGGGGCTCCTTTTGCAAAAGACCATTGGTTTATTATTTAACAAATGAACACAGACACATACTTTTTCTCATTCAAAGAAGTTGCTTTTAAAAGTTTTGAATGGGGTTGGAGGGCACCCCCCCTCTGTTGCCAAGCTGCAATGACCCGGCTTTACAACTTAGAAGTTGTATTTTATTCACTGTACCTCAAAAGTGTTTTAACTAATTCTGAACAGTGTTTTAATAAAAAGAAAAAAGAAAAAATGTATTTCTGGACACTGCATCTTCCAGAATTGATTTTCTGCAATCAATATGTGGATTTTCTGTTGGGTTTCTGGGGGGGAGGGGGTTTGATGTGCTTATTGTCTATGTCCGTCCCCCGTCCCCTTTTGGCTAGCTGGTGTGCTGTTTTTCCCTTTTTAAAGATATTTCTGCTCCACTGATATTGACAATTCTAAGATTGAACCCAGGATAGTGGGATGGGGCACTTGTAACCTACCAAATACTGTTGGACCAATGCCCATCATCCCTGACCAGTGACTGTGTTGGCCACAGTCCAAGGTCTGGCAACATCTGGCGTGCCCTCTTCTTCTAAGTTACAAGCTGGGTCCCTGGGGAAAGCTAAGTGCCTTATTCACGGGCCGGGGAGGGGGGGTAATTGAGCTCATGCCCCTTTTATTTGGCAGTTGTGGACCAAACCAGAACCAGTGCTCACTGCAGAGCTGTCCTATGGGTCTTGTGACTGGTTCCAGAAAGCAGAAGCGTCTGTGCAAGAACTTAAGCACTTCTTCATCCAGCATTTATGCAGCTGGAACACTTGCACCCTCCTTGCCGCAATAGATGGCAGCGCCTTCGTGGGCACCTCTCTTGCTCCTTGCCTCTTTTGCTACAGCACCAGCCCCAAGGATTTGTTGGCAGTATCAGCTCAGAAAGATGCCAAAAGTTGCCATCTCTGAAAATGCTTTTTCAGCTCTGCTATTATGAAACGACAGTGACCTCCAGTGGAAGCCCAAGCATTCAAGGTGACTAGCTCGCACTCCCTCAAAATCTGCAGTGCTGATTTCTGGAGGGGAAGATGAATGGTGAGCAGGAAGTTTCTTCTGCAATGTCACTTCAAGATTAAGCCCCGGTGGCTGAAACCTGCGCTCTGCCCTCAGCAAAGCTACTGCACAGCCTCTCTTGGGACACGGCATGGCAATCCCCTTGCAGGAGACAGGAGCTGGTCCTGGTGTCACTGCACCTGCTAAGCGAGGGGGGGACCTTTCCCCCCGCAGAGGCAGAACCCCCTTGGTGGGAACCTGTTGGCAGTGGGTGGGGCCAGACCCCCAAGTGAACAGGTCGGTGAGGGAAGGGATGTGACCGGGGGGGGGGGTGTTGCTGGGGCAGTCCAGATTTGGGCTGTGGGTTGAAGGTTTTCCATCCCTGCACTAAGCAGACTTCAGAAACAAACGAAAGAAGCCACAGCGCTTTATTACTCCAAATTTATTAGCGAGTCTAGATTATTTCTCTCCTAGGGTCACCTGCATGCAACAAGAGATCTACGGCGTTACTCCTTGAACTACAGTAATCCTAAAGCTTTTCTGTTACTGCATGGTAAGGCTTCTTTAGTCACAGTGTATTATTGTTTTTTCCAAGGCCTTGGCCAAAAGGAGAGAGAGAGAAATCAAGACAAAAAAGGTTACATCAGTTGACATTTATCTCATAATGAACACAACAATACTAGTACTCGGTTTATCATCTCCACAAATTCTAATACTGTTGATGGCGATGACTTCCCCGTTTGCAGCCATCATTTACATTCAGACCACATGTTGGCTCAGGAAAAAAAAACAAGAAAAAGGAAACAGGATTGACCTTAAAACTATTTAAACATGGCTTTCTGGTAGTGAACTCAAGTTCAACCAAAGAGGAATAGATGGAAGGTTGTGGGATATTAAAAACTAGGAACCCCAATCCATAGGAACAATTTCAGTCATTAAAAAACTTCAGTTTCCAAACCATAAATTTACTTGATCTAAATAAATATCCAGCTTTATATTGTGGCAAGTCTTTTGTTATTTTGCATCTGGGTTTTTGTTTTTTTTAAAAAACCTCCTCCCCATCACCCCCACCAGCCCCCACCCCTTGTTCCACACTTAAAGTCACGTTGCATCAAAACTTGTTAACACGTTACACTTGTCAATAAGAATACCAAGGACAACAGTAGCTTTTCATTGGATTAGCATCAAACACTCCACCCCCAACCCCAGCTCCCAACCAGAAGTGCATACATTCTTGGTCATTTCGAAACTGGGCTGCCCTCACTCATCTCCTCAAATTACACAGGCAGCTTTGCCACATTGCTTTAAAGCAGCAGGCGTGCATACCTGGGACGGGCATGCTGCAGTCAGTGTTCAAATAAATGCCACAAGCAGAATCCACCAGCAAGAGGGATTGCGCAGGGTTTGCACAGGGGGCGTTTGTGGTGGATGCCACCCTATGCTGCCAGCTTCCACAGGGAAAGGGCTTTGTAGATGATGTTGCAAAATACTTCCATGAATTGGAACGGTGGTGTCAGTTGGTTATTGGTCCAAAAGCAACAGATTCATCTTTTGGCAACAAAATGTTGTTTAAAAGAGAAAGAAATGAAGAAAAAAAGGCAAAGAAGCTGGATCTGTTGAGTTTCCAGAATATATCCACAAATTGGTTCAAACCCTTTCAGTTCCTACAAAATACAAAAATTCCTCTTGAAGGTTCTAGAATGGCTGGGATCATTCAGTTCTTTTGATGAGAGTTAGATGTACAGTGGTGTCTCCTGTCCCGTTAGCAGCCTGAACATTGCTGCGGGCATTGTCTTCATATGAATCTGTCAAGTAGGCAAGAAGAGAATTGGCAGCGGTTAAGATCTGCTGTGTTGAATGTGGCAGTATCTTCCTCCTCTGCCCTCACGGCCTTCGGCCTCACTTAACCAGGGGGCCATAAATCCAGTGGTGGTGACGCTTGTGATTGTGTTGAGGACATCAATGATGCCTGTAAACAAAATCACTTGCTGCATCATAGCCAACAGGATTAGACACCACCAGTATGGACAAAGGAAGGCAAGGACAGTGAAGGCAAAAAAGGAAGATGCCCCCTGAGAAGCAGCTGGGAAACAAGCAAGCATCAAACCGTATTCAAACAGCAGCAGCCCCTGGATCAGGGCTGTGCCAAACAGTTCATAATTTCAATCAACACAGCCAAACAAATTAGGGGTGGGTGGGGCTAACTCACCATCCTTCTTCACCTGCATGTCCTTGCTTTCATTTGCCTATAGTTAGTCCCCCTGCAGTGCACCATGTGATTTTGTTTACACGCTTCCATAACATCATCACCAAAATCACATGGGTCACCACGGCCAATAGGATTTTATGTGTGTTGGTAAGTGAGGTCAAGGGCAGTGAGACTGGACACGGAGGTCGGAGGTCCTTCTGGTGGTTCCCTCATTGCGAGAGGTGAGGTTGCATAGAACCAGGCAGAAGTCACGCCCATCCTGTGGAACACCCTCCCACCAGAGGTCAAACAGATAAACAGCTATGTGATTTTTAAAAGACATCTGAAGTTTTTAGGGTCTGATGTATTGTGCTTTTACTATTTTTTGTTGGGAGCCGGCCAGAGGGGCTGGGGCAACCCAGTCAGATGGGCGACATATAAATAATAAATTATTAGATTACAAGATTTGAGATTATAAGACGTCAAAAAGAGAAAAGGAGTTCTTAAGAGCACAAGAGCCCTGCAGGATCAGGCCAAAGGCCCAGTATCATGTACACACAGTGGTCCACCAGAGGCCCCTGGGAAGCTCATAAACCTGATGTAGACTGCTCAGAGATTATCATTAGGTGCATATAAATCTTGCTAGCTAAATAAACAGGCAGGATCTGAGTGCAACATCAGCCTCCCCACTTGTGACTCCTAGAAACTGGCTGCAATACTGCCTCAAACAGTGGATGTGGAAAACTGAAAAGACATATGTCCCGTTCTTATCGCTGACTACTGGAGAGCATTTCAAACATGTGGGCAGGCTCCTGTCTATGCCAACACAGTCATACCAACCCAGACTAACCAACTTGGCGGGGAGTGGTGAGCACAGATATTTGAAAATACCTTGGCAGCACAATCTCCTTGCACGTGGAAAACAAGTCTTCCTACAGACCTATCATGAGCACAGAAATTACCATCTGGGGATGACTTGAAAGAAAGACGATCCAATACCAATTGCAGGTAAGGGCTGTAGGTACACATGCAGCATCTGACTAACTTTTCAGTGCTTGTCCAGACAGGGTAAAATACATAGTTCAGGGCTAGAGCTTAGTGACCCTAGAATTGCTTCTTTAAACTAAGTATTGTACATTGTGTTTTTAACATTTTGTTGTAAGTCACCCAGGGCAGCTATATAAATGTGGTAAACAATAAGAATCTCAAGAGAAAAAGAATTCTAGAGAAGGACCCCTCCCTTGTAAGAATGGGGTTCTCATCCTCTTTGATATGGCTTGCATCGTATCAATCTGGGGCTCAAATGTCTGAATGTGTTGGCATGCAAAAAGAAAAAGAAACCACACCCTGCACACAGAAATATTGATGTCGGGATAAAAGGCACTAGCTCTGCCCTCTCCCTGACATACTTTCTTTCTGCAGATCCTTACAATCCTACCATAAGGATGGTATGGAGGCATTATACTTAGAAGGGCATTCGTTTGATGTTAGAGACAGAGACGGGACAAGGGGTAGATGTTGCTTCCAAGGCCTCTGTGTGCTCAAATTAGTGTGGATAGGGACCCCAGATTAAATAAATTCTTCCCTTCCAGCACACTACCTTGAAATTCCCACTTTCCGATTTCTTTTTAAAGGTAAAGGGGCCCCTGACCTTTAGGTCCAGTCGTGTTCGACTCTGGGGTTGCGGTGCTCATCTCGCTTTATTGGCGTACAGCTTCCGGGTCATGTGGCCAGCATGACAAAGCCGCTTCTGGCGAACCAGAGCAGTGCACGGAAACACCGTTTACCTTCCTGCTGCAGTGGTACCTATTTATCTACTTGCACTTTGATTTGCTTTCAAACTGCTAGGTGGGCAGGAGCTGGGACCGAACAATGGGAGCTCACCCTGTCATGGGGGTTCGAACCGCTGACCTGATCGGCAAGCCCTAGGCTCAGTGGTTTAGACTACAGCGCCACCCTCGTCCTTTTTAGATCTTGACAAATATTTAAACATCTCGTGCCTGTTTTACAAGCCTGCTCTCTTCAGTCAACTATCTGAATGCCAATTCATCAAACTACCACAATGTATGAAGACAAATGATCATTGTGCTTTTCATGCGTGAATCTACTGATTTCCAATACTTGATTAATTTTCTCCCCTAACACTGAAATTGAATAATGTATCTGAGTTTTCTTTTTTAAAACACACACACACAATCCAAACACATAATCTTTCTGGAAAACTAGATGAAAAACAGGCAAGGCCACCATCTTAGATTCAGCCTACTGTTGGTTTCCTGGAACACAAATTATTCTTTTTCTTTCCCTTTCCTCCAACAAGGAGAAACTAAATCTGTTACAGTCCTTTAATATGGGGGGGAATATTCTGCTCTGGAAGCCTCACCTCTCCCACAGAGTTCGACAAAGCTTGTACAATCTTCTCATGAGCTGTGGCAACGACACTTTGACCGTTGATCTCAATGATGCGATGGCCAACCCTGACACCACCTCTCTCAGCTATCCCACCTCGCATCAGGCTGCAGATCTGGAGAGAGAAAGAGGCAGAGAGATTCACATTCTTCTTCTTTTTAAGGTTGTGCCAGGTGTCCTGCAGAACTAGGAGGAAGGTCACGAGCTTTTGCCCTTGGGCCTAGATGTAAATGCATAAGACGAGCCCTGATGGATGAGGCCAATGGCCCATCTAGTCCAGCATCCTGTTCTCACACTGGCCACCCAGATCCGGGTGGGAAACCTGCAAGCAGGACCCAAACATAGTGAGCCCTCCAGTGGCTTGCAGCTACTGGTATTCAGACCATGGAGGCAGAGAGAAAGAGTCACCATGGCCAATAGCCATCAATAGCCTCTTCCCCTTGAGGTGCTGGCTGAAGCCGGGCTTTGGGAAGGAGGTGTGAAATTGAACATGATCCAGTGGTACCAGATTTTCAAAACTTTATTGTTATTTACACCTCTGGTGCCCCCCACTGCCACCTCCTTGCCTCTTAGGAACCCACTAGGGAATCCTACTGCCCCCCCCCCGGGCGCAGTACCACCCACTTTGCGAACTACTGCTCTAAACATTTTATTTCAGTTTTGGCCCAGGTTAGGGGGCAAACGGTCTCCTTGCCTTATACCTGTCAATGCTCTTTTTTCCCTTTTGTTGAATTGTTTGAATAAATATGCAATTGTTACTGCTTTGAATTTTATTGTGTTAGTATCTTCCTTCATGCAGGCTGCTATTCTCAATAACGCCTTTTTGTAGGGTAGGATGGGAAGCACAGTTTATGGAATCAAGGAGGTGGATTTCCTGAAAAGGTCTGGGAACCAGAGGATCAGATTC
Organism: Darevskia mixta; assembly: GCA_034641385.1. Lineage (NCBI taxonomy): Eukaryota > Metazoa > Chordata > Lepidosauria > Squamata > Lacertidae > Darevskia > Darevskia mixta. The sequence goes on along the minus strand of JAWWNH010000073.1, from coordinate 3,766,766 downwards.
TAATCTAGACCACCGTGAGGGATTGATTTCCAAGGCTAGGTTTGCTGTTCATACTAAATACTGTATCCATCTCTCCCTCCCTCCAAGTTGGGGCCTGGAATCTCTTTCTGACTCCTAGGTTTATTTAGCAAGGAAGGTTTGCAACATAGCACATAAAGACAGTTGATAGGTGGGGGCGACATGCAGAAAACTTTTGAAACATCCCCCTGTTCTTTAGGCTGGGCATCAACAGCCCTGAATTACTTCCAGGTCAGTTAGTGGTAACAGACCAAAAGCAGCAGCTGGAGATGACAAGGAGCCAACTCATCAATTCAAGCCTGAGGAAGGGGGATCCAACTGTGCTTCACAGACCGAAGATGAACACAGCTGGCTGGCTGGCAGGAAATGCCCCAAGCTCTTGTGGTGAGATCCCCCCCCCCCCGCCGCCGCCATCTCAGTCTCAATCCCTCAGCTGCTGGCCTATCTGTTGGAAATTCCAAAAGAGATCTCAAACAACTTGTCATCTCTGGGTCAAATGTGTACACAATGACAGCATTAAGTTCACAGGGGTGAGTGTTTCATCAGGTCCAGTTTAAGATGGGAATGAATCCAGCATCCAGGATGCGGAACTAGATGGGCCACTGGCCTGATCCAGCAGCTGGCTCTTCTTAAGTTCTTACACTTCTCTGGACCTCATGGTGCAAGGGCATCTCGGCTGTATCTCTTGAGAACAGGGGTATGCATTGCTTCATTATTTCTCCAACTAGTTAGTTACCTAGGACTATAGAGCTCTTTTTCTCTATGAAGAATGTGCTTCCCTTCATAAGCATCAGCTTTCTTATTCCATACTTGGTCTGAATGCCTTCCAATCAAAGCAATGCTTCATTTCACTAAAGGTAACTTTGGCTCCATACAAATGTCATATGCTAACATATGCCCAATCCAATGGCATAGGGTGAGGGGTGAAGGAGCTGTGGCCCCAGGAGCAGAATTCTGAGGGGGCGCAACCCAGCACCTACATGACAGACTCCCTTGCAGAGGCTGTATGGCTGAGCTCCCGGCTGCTGCCTTCCGGAGCCATGGGGAGGCTAGCCAGGCCTTCAGAGCTGCAGTGGTGCCTCCTTCTCCTTGTGGCCGGTGAAGGGATGCCCGCCCTGGGCAGAACTCCTGCTGGCTGGAGCCCAGACTTTTCCTGGCTTACGCTGGTCCTTCCCTGGGGCCTCCCTCCTGGCATGTGTCCTTGGGCAAGGCACACACCCTGCAATGGCAACACAGAGAAGCTGGGGAAGCTCACTGAGATGAGAGAGTGAACACAGTGACCAGCAGGCAACCTCTGTGAGGAGCAGCTGCCGCAGGGGTGCAGCGAAATATATCTGTTGCCTCCTGCACAATGCCCAAAAGAGGGTTAGGAGGTGCAATGCTTGCCTTGCCCCAGGTTCTGGCAATGCCCGCTACACCACTGACCCAATCTCCTCTTTTTCTTAAGAACCTCATGGGTTCTTAACTGTCTAGCTCAGCCTTTCTCAGTCTATTATCCCTAGTGAGAAGGGCCAGCAGTCAGGGATAAGAGGAGTTGTAGTCCATCTGGGGATCCAAGGTTGAGAAAGGTTTCCATTGCTCTAAGGCTGGGTTGGCTAGGTCTGATTGGAGCTGTGGTGCAAACCATCTGGAGGACTTCAGGTTGGGGAAGGCAGCTCCATGTCAGCTTTATGCAAACTTGCCAAAAGTGAGGCCTAAGGCCTTATATTGGGTGAGGGTCTGAGGGCTGGCCCCTCTTGCACAGGGATGCAGCCCAGAGCAGATCCAAGGGCACAGCCTATAAGGCAGGAGTCTGAGTCACAGCATTAAAACATAAAAATCCTGCTAGGTAAATTCACACCTTTGGAAATGCCTCTCACCTTCAGTAAATAGATGCTCACAGTTGGCTCCCCATTTGAAATTCAACATGCACACATGCAATTATCATTATTTGAATAATCAGATCAGAGATAGGAAACTTGTGGCCCTGTTGACGTTGTTGTTATTGGAATCCAGCCAGCAGGGCTAATGGTCAGAGACGGGGGAGTGCAGTCCAGCCACACCGGAGGGCCATGGGATCCCCATCGTCACATTAGACTATATGCAAAACAAAGTCCTTGCCAAGGTAAAATTGAGGCAGCAGTAATGTTTAACAACAACATCAGAAGCAAAATGCAAGATGTGAAAAACAAAACCCAGGAAGGTTGAAAGTATGGAATGAGATCACACAATGCAAAAGACAGAAATATAACAAATCTCAGTGTGAGAATTGCAACACAGGCATTCCTTTTCATATTGCTGTTGTTGCTAAAATTTGTTCAACCAAAGCAAGTTACAAACAAACAGAGAAACCCCCTCACCTAGATTTATTAAAGCCAAGAGGAAAAAGAAAAACATTAATAACATCCCGTTCACTTCTAAAAGGCCAAAGATGGTTAAAGGCCAAAGGCCTGGTTATAGAGGAAAGTTTTTGCCTGGCGAACCTCCCTGGAGAGAGCATCCCTCAAACAGGGAGTCACTGCAGAAAAGGCCCTGTTCTCGTGTTGCCACCCTCTGGACCTCTCATGGAGGAGGCACATGAAGAAAGGCCTCAGGTGATGATTGCAGGGTCTGGGTCAGTTCCTATGGGGAGAGGCAGTCCTTGAGGTATTGTGGTCCTGGGCCATTTAGGGCTTTATAGGTCAAAACCAGCACTTTGAATTGGACCTGGAAACTAATTGGCAGCCAATGGAGTCGGACCAGGATCAGTGTAATATACTGAAACCGTCTTGTCCCAGTGAGCAACCTGGACACTGACTTCTGAACCAGCTGAAGTTTCCGAACTGTTTTCAGAAGCAGCCCTACATATAATGCGTTGAAATAGTTATATGAAAAGAATTTCAGTCAGATGACATTCTAGTACTCCAGGTTCACCCTTCAGAAATCCTCCTACTCCTCAAGGCAAAGCTCCTCAGGACAAAGTGGATCCTTCTGTTTTGCCTTCAAAAGTGCTCGATATGCCCTGCATTAGACATTCACTGAACAGGGTGGCATTGAGGCCCATTGTGAATACACCTAACAGCCACTAGATGGTACCAAACCCCAGTTAAAGTGGTACTGCCTTATAGGAAACCTATTCAGAAAGCAATCTGTTGCTGCAACTAGGTGACATCCAAATATAACAGCTGGCATGAACCTCTTTGAGATCAGGGCTCCTCTAAACAATCTACAAGCAGGCTGCTGGCTAATATGGAAAGGGCCTCTTCTCCAGCATCATGTTCCCACAGCGGCCAGCTGTCTGCTGGATGACCTCAAGGGCAGGCTGTGAAGCAAGAGTCCTCACTCACTCACTCACTGTTGCTCCTTAGCAGGTTTTCAACAAGAAGATTGAACTTGGCTATATCATGGCTAGTAATCAGCTATTTGCAGAAGTCATCATAATAACCTAAGAAGGGTCTGTCTGCTTGATCAAACAAAGACCTATCTAGTTCTAGAATCATAGAACTGCAGAGTTGGAAGGGGCCACACGAGTTACAGAGAGGGGGGGAAGTATTTGATCCCCTGCTAAATTTGCCCGTTTGCCCTCTGACAAAGAAATGACCAGTCCATTATTTTAATGGTAGGTTTATTGTAGCTGTGAGAGACAGAATAACAACAGGAAAACCCCCAGAAACCCAGAAGACAAAAGTATGAGATTGATGTGCATTATAATGAGTGAAATAAGTATTTTATCCCTTTGCAAAAAATGACTTAGTACTTGGTGGCAAAACCCTTGTTGGCAATTACAGAGGTCAGACGTTTCTTGTAGGCGGCCACCAGGTTATTTCTTATGTGTTTTGTAATTATGTAATGTATGTTTATTTGAAAAATCTCAGTAATAATTTTTTAAGACAGCAAATAAGAACCATTGTGCTTATCCATCCAACTCTTTTTGAGCAAGGACAATCGTTTTCAAATCCAACAACCATACCAACACTACAAGGAAAAGTGAACTTACAATTCCATTCTGTACACTGAAGCCCAACTGGTATTTCAAGTCCGGTCGCTTTATAAGGACAGTGGTGACTGGAGGGCAGCTGACAATGTTCAACTTCACTTGCGTCTGGTTCTTAAGACCCTGGAAAATGTTCTCAAGCTTAGCAAGTTCTTTATCACAAACAAAGGAAAGCAGTTTCCAGTGGCAGCCACTTCATACTTGGTTGTGTCTAATGGTGGTTCTGTCTTATCCCATTTTGGGACACCCAAAGGGTGCCTGCAGCTTGTTGCATGGGAAGTGATTTGATGCAAGTAACTGTGTGTTTCATCTTATTGCTCTAATGCAGTGGGGACAGGAGGCGCAGGTCCAGAAGTTGACTCTGCACTCCAGGCCTCTCTCCCTGGCCTTTGGAACTATCCTCAGGCCACACACCCCCCAAAAAAAATCTTGTTCTGCACCCTCCTTAAATGCTTTTGCCTGGTGCAAATGTATACTTGAACTTGGATCCTTGAACTTGAGCAGTGGGTGTCTTGGTTGCCTGAATGCAAGGTGAAGTGGGGTGTGTGAGAAAGGGGGGTATGGGTGGAATGGCTGGAATGCCCCTCTGGATGGCCACCACTGGCATATGGCCCCCAGAAGCCTGCCTTCAAGGGAATGTGGCCCTTGAGCTAGCAAGCATTCCCCAGTGCTTCAATTCCTCCACAACCTACCAAATAGGCAGACGAGGCAACAACTAAGGTCATGCTTTTATCATCATCATTCATCATCATGATTTTAAAAATCCCCCTTACATTTCTATCCTGCCCTTCTCCCCCCAATGTGGTAGGCATCTGATTCCCAGGCAGTCTCCAAGCCAGGCACTAACCAGAGTGAGACCCGCTTGACTTCAGCAAGACAGAGAGGCCTCATAGCTCTTGAGACGACTACCTTGGATTTTATAAGCTGGTGACAATCTAATCCTCATAGCTGTCAACTTTTGGATTTGAAAATAAGGGATTTTTTCAAACTTTCAGATTTGAAAATAAGGGATGCCGCGAGGGTGGTGCAATGGCACCAAGTAGCCTCGCCACCCTACGCTCCAGAGGCTGCGCGCGAATGGGTGAGCGAAAGAGCGAGCGCGTAGACGGCAGGCTGTCTGTCTGTCTGTCTGGTTGGGCGTGAGGGTCTGGCTGCACAAGGCATGCAAGCTTCGCCCCCAGTCGGTCTCAGACTCCTTATTGGCAGCCGAGCAACGCAGCTGAGGAGCCTCCCTGGCCGGCAGGGAGGGAGAGGAGCTGCTTCCTTTGAAATCTGGGAAATTTAAGGGATATCAACAATCCGGGATAGCAGCGGGAAACGACATTGGAATAAGGGAGTTTCCCGCAAAAAAGGGAGGGTTGACAGCTATGCTAATCCTCCCACTGTCTCCCTTTGCTGTCGGTAAGACCCACAGTGTTGGCAACATCAACATTTGTAATTGTAGAATTTCTAGGAAGTGGGATTCCACAATCCACAGGACAGACCCCTCCCCTCTCATCCCAACTGAGAAGGTAACCCAAACAGTTCGTTCGTTCGTTCGTTCCTTCCTTCCTTTCTTATGTTTTTATTATAATATTTTTCTTGGGTAACAAAAGTACATACAGAGTTTCTGTTTTCAAGTCATAGAGTCCTCCATACAGGTCATTCACATTCAGAGTGAGACATTACAGTACCTTTATGATTCCTTGACATGTTGCCAGGGGAAGCCCCACGAGACTGGTCCCGTTAATGGACATAATCTGGTCCCCGATGCTGAGTTTCCCTGAACGAGCAGCAGGGGCCCCATTCATCATGTTGGCCAGGATCACTGTGGGTAAAATGGACCCCCAGCCAGACTCCACGATGACCACACCGAGAATCTCGCCCTTGTGTTTGGCTATCTGCAACTGCAACATAAAACAAATTGGAGGGAGAATGTTTGTGGGAATTATAGGGTTGCAGAATTCTGCAAGGAAGCGTTTGCCCAGCTTAGGAGGAAAGGTGCAATGTTCTGATGGGATTCAAAAGCCCCCCCCCCCAATGCACTGGACATTGGAATGAGTAGCAGGAAAAGTCCCTTAAGGACAACATGCCAAATATGGGGAATATGTACTTAGGAAGCTGGACCTGCAGTGTAAGAATCTGCAAAGCCATTTTGGAAACATACAGTCGCCTCACTATGTTTTCTTTAAAAGATGCAAGACACAGGACACGAGCAATGCATCCTCTATGTAAAGCCACAGCAGGCAACAGGCCCACTCTGTGCAGTGCTGATTACCCCACAGCGGGAGGCCCATTACTGACTTTAAATATACAGTATAAAACTTAGCAAAAGTTGCAAAAATAAATAAATAATCCTACAGCGATAAGGATGGGCATGGGCTTGCAATTCTATGAGAAGGATGTGCTTGGTTCAGGAAAAAAGAAAAGGATCATTGGCAGGGGGAGACATGAAGGGAAAGCAGGAAAGCTCAGTGGGAGGGCACCTGAAGGTCCTGGGAATGTCCCCCATTTAAAACCCTGAGGAGATGCTGCCAGACTGTGTGGACACAATTCAGTGGACAGGACTTCATATAAGGCAGTTTCCTCTGTTCATGAAAAAAGGTGTTGATACTTTACTGAGATTTAACAAGTGTGAAGTAGAGCAGAGGGAGAGGAGCTATTCAACAAAGCCATGGAGATCAGGGGAGACACCAAAAGCAATAGACTAGCTGAGCCTTCCATCTGGCATCTTCCAGATGGTTTGGACTATTTCCATCAGTCCCAGCCAAAGATTGAGCTAGTTACAACTGTGGGCTTCCGGTTCCGGTCTGCCTTAATGGATGCCACTCCCACAATAGCGGAGACCGTTAGCGAAGGATAAACAAGGATGATTTGAGGGCAACTGTCCTTGCAAGCTCCCCCCAGGGCCCGGGGGGAGTGAGCCTCACTCGCAGATCATCTTGGTACCTGGCTCTCGCTCCGGCATGGAATACGGGAGGCAGGGAGGCACGGAGTGCAAAAGCACTTTGCCTATCGGTAACCCTCCTACGCAGCCATTAAGAAGCAGAGGTACGTCTGCTTATTAGAGTGAAATTATGACTAATATGCAGACTGTGAAAAATAGAACTGTGTGAAAAAATTGAAATGGATTTAAAGCATCAAACTTTCACTGGGAGGACCTGGATTTTGAGCTTTGAAGATCGGCCAAGGCTTTGGCGGGACGCCAGATTACTCTCTATCTAACCCAAACAATAACAAAAAAAATAGATGATGTGTGACACAGTTGAAATTACAGCCTCATTCTCTGGGAACAAAGGAAAAGAAAGAGCAAAAGAGTGGAAGTAACAATGCTGTGCAGGACATGATGGAGAACAGGAAGAATGATGAAACAACATGGACAAAATAAACACACACAGGAAATATATGGGATACAGAAATAAAATTTATTAAATGTGTCAATACAAATGGAAGTCAAAAACTTTGTAGCTGCTGATAAGGGATTAAGATCAAGACTGAATATAATTGGATTAATTAAGACTTCAGAAGCAGGATGAAATAAAATCATCTCAACTTGAAATCTAGCACGCAGGAGGCCACACAAAATGTATAATTGGCTTTGTAATTGATATATATTTGAATTTGAATCGTAATTTGAGATTGATAAAATGTGGTTTATATTGGATATTAGTAACTGAAAATTAATAAAAATTATTTACCAAAAAAGAAGAAGAAGAGCTAGTTGCAACTGTGTGAGAGGGACTTTGGCTGAGCTGCAAGCTAGAGAGAGACGTTTGATTCTCTTGTCTGGGGAAACCCAGCCAGATGGGTGGGGTAGAAATAATAAATTATTATTATTATTATTATTATTATTATTATTATTATTATTATTATCTGTGCTGAATCCACAGCTATGACTTTGTCCCCTCCCCAAGCACCTAATGGGGAGGCAAGATCTGTTGGAGCCCCTCCATCTTATGGCTCAGGTTGCATATATGTGAAAATAAAACTATATATCCTAAAGACACCACAGTCCTGGCTGACCTTCATTTTAAGGAAACAAAATCCGAGGTAAGCACTGGAACCCCTGGAGTCTCTCACTGCACACACAACAATATCAAATGCTTTTCTTCAGCCTCATGAAGGAGTCTCACCACCTCACACTGAATGGGGGGAAATACAGTATATGTGTGCGTTATCGGGCTTTATTTTGTCTTGCAATGTTCAGTTTTATATTTGCTATTTTGGAAAATACCAATAAACATTTTTTTTAAGCAGCTGCAGGGACGGTGGCAATTGCAATCTGGACAATGACAGGTGAAGGGTTAAGTTCACATCCCCTCTGTCCTGGCCCTGATCTGGCTCCTCCCCCCACATTGACTATTGGTAATCAAACAACAGCAACTACCAAGGGCAAACTATATGACAAACATCACATCTAGCTTTAGGACACCTGTATTTAAGCAGTATATAAACTGACTTCATAAGTTGTTTGGTGCTCATTTATTTCCCTTCATTCATCACCTCTTCCTTCTCCATGAAATTGTTTGTTATACATGCACATCCATGTGTTTGTTCGTCATGGGATGTTGGAAGATTCAGGACAGACAAAAGAAAGCACTTCTTCACACCGTGTGTAGTTAAACTATGGAACTCGCTCCCACAGCAGGCAGTGATAGACACCAACTTGGTTGGCTTTCAAAGAGGATTGGACAAATTGGCCACTGTGAGTACAGAATGCAGGACTAGATGGGCCATGGCCTGATCCAGCAGGTGCATATTATGTTCTGACAAGTGAATAGTGGGAGGTGTGGGAAAGCTGGGGGGTGGATGATGGGGTAAAGGGGCTGCTTGTCAAAAGTCCAAACTCATTGAACTATATATAAGAACAGCAACATTCAAAACCCAGCTCAATGGGTTTAATTTTATGTTACTGTTTGCATATGGTGAAAATATATGTTTGCAAATGAGTTATTAAAACTGCACATGAGTTCCCAGCATGTACATTCCTAACCCTACAGTGAAGAAGGAGCAACAAAACATAAGATTTTGATTTAAGAACAGGGCAAATTAACCTCTTTGCAGTTTTCCGAGTTGGAGAAATGGATCAGATCGTCATTGTACATCTCCTGGGTGTTGATGATGTCACTGTATTCCTTCTGACTCAAATCCTCGGGGTTTATGCCATTAGCTCTGAGGAACTCCTGGTATGCCACACTGAAGGCCTGGCCAATTGACTGGGCAATCAGCTGAGCCTGCAGAAAGAGAGAGAGAGAGAGAGAGAGAGAGAGAGAGAGGGAGGGAGAGAAAGTGGAATGATTTTTCTACCTGTTGTTCAGCAATTTTGATGTACAATTGCTAGACATTGTAGTATTTTATTTAAAATATTTAAAATTATATCCCCCATCTTGCTGCCAGCCTTGGCTTTATTCCTTGGCTGTGCTGTACACCTTCTGGGAGGACCACCAGGTTCTAAGGACAATGAAACAGCCTCTGTGCCCATCATTCATCATACACATGTAACTATGCCACTCTGCAGAGTCACCACTGTGGACCACCTGGAATAAGCTAATGGACCTGCACTGCAGGGGGTTGGACTAGATGACCCTTGGGGTCTCTTCCAGTTCTACAATTCTAGTATTCCATGACCACTGATGATCCACAGACCACAGCTTGGAAGCCTATGATCTAGTGCACACTAAACTAGAGTCAAGCACATGTCACATACATATTCCACTGCCAGAAATTACACTACAGGTAGAACTGTGGAGGACTGATTCCCTTGGAGATACTCCAGACCACAAAGTATCAGTTTTTATTATTTTTAAAAGGACATCTCTAGCTCTTTTACTTGTGAAATAGAAGGAAAGGTACGTAAGAAAGATTCTATTCAATTGCTCACTAAGAAATAATGCAATTAAATCACTGCAGTTGTGTTAGATGACCTATATTTATTCTCTGACTGCTCTGCAATGATTTGCCAGCCCTTTAGTTCTCCTCACTGCAAAGGTCTGGCTATGGTCTGCATCACAATGACAGCAAGCAAGGGATGTCCCTTAAGGGCGGGGCAAGGGTGGGGACCTGTGGCCCTCCAGATGTAGCTAGACTCCAGTTCCCATCAGCCCCAGCCATCATGGCTCATGGGATGATGAGAGATGATGGGAGCTGTAGTCCAGGAACATCTGGATGAGCCCCTGCTCACCATCCCAAGGCAGGAGAAGGACCATGGTTCAGGTATTATAGCTTTGCATGCAGGAGAGAGAAACTTCGCTCCATGTCATCTCCAAATAAAAGTTGCAGATGGTGGGGAAGATCTTTCTCTGCCCAAGACCCTGAAGAGCAGCTGCCAGTCAAAGTAGATAACACTGAGCTAGATAGTCCATGTTATGCTGTCATTTTAGGTCATGTCTGCTTTAAAAGACCTTTTAAAAGTAAGGTAAATTATTAAACGTTCAAGCACTCCAGGAGAAGGGCAATAACGCACAGATGTGCATTCTGCGCGGGGAATTCCAAGCGGAATAAAGAGAGGAAACTTCCTGGGAATGGAAAGGCAGCAAACACATTGGCCCTGAACATCTCTGAAAGGCTTAACCAAGCAAAAGCTTCAGCCATGCACAACCTCTAAATAATGCATTTTTCCAAATGCTGTTCACTTACATCCTCTGATTCGAAGACGTGGCAGACCATCTTGTACTGCTTCTTTCCTTCCTGTGTGCCGGGGGTCGTCTCAATACAGTCCTGCGAAGCTGATCGGGGCATCCGGCGCCTGGCCATCAAAACGACGATGTTACCTATATCGGCAATGTAGGAGATTGTGCGCAGTGCATGGTCCATCATGGTTTCCTAGGAGCAACCGATAAGCCAAAACTATCAACATGGGCCCCCAACTACTTTTTAAAATGATGCCTTTTCCTTCAAGAAGAAGAGAGAAAACATTAGAACAGTGGCTGGCCCCACTGCCTTGAAACAGATGCGCCAGCCCACTTCTGCTGCCCAGAACTGAACCAGGGCTGGTGGAAGCTGGAGCCCAACAATATCTGGAGGGTCACAGGTTCCTCATCCCTGGACTCTTTGGTCTGTTCTGTTCCTAGGCTGGCAAGTTGCTTGTGGGCTCTCAGGAGCATCTGAATGGGAATTGGGTCCCTGGACTAGACAGGGCTTTGGCCTGAGCCAGCAGAGCTCCTCCAGAGTTCTTATGGTCTCCATGCTTCAGTTCATCGGTTCACTGCAATCCTGCACCAATAATCTGCAGGAGAAATATCCAGAATTCTCCCACCTCTTCCTGTGTGATGTACAGATCAGCTCCTATTGAACTTGCACTGAAAAGCAAATTTGCTTAATCTTTTGCCAATCATTATAGGTCATTTTAGAGTATGCCAGTCTTCAGAAAAATCTTACCATTACCAATATATAGAAGGCATCATTGATTTCTTATTCTTTGATAAATGATGTAGGCAAATCAAACTGTCATTACAAATAAAAAGCCAAATGTGTGGACACACACACACACACACACACACACACCATCTGACATTTCAGTTCATTAAATGGTCATTTAGAGACCCTGGATGCAGCTCAGTTTAAAGCCATTTAGTTTGTGCTTTTAATTAAATTTGGTGCTTTAAAAACCTTGGTTGTTAAGCCACATATAATGCAGTACTCATATGAAAAGTATTATATTCTGCAAAGCACCTCTTACATTTCAAAATGAAGCATTTCAAAATGAAATGGGTTCAACAAGTCTCTGACAAATAAAACAAATACTGTAGACTGGCTATATGGCTCAAATCAACACAACTAAAATTCACGAGCACTTAAGGAATGAGAGGCATTCATGAGATCAATTAAGGGAAATAAGAGACATTACAGAAAATGTACTATTTAGAAAGAAGGGGAGAGGAAGTTGAATGTTAGAAGATGCAGGTACTGGAACTTCCCCTAAGCAAGAAATGAAAGACTGCTACTGTATTTTTAAAACAAGACAATAGAATTCAGGGATGAGCGTTCAGAGGACAGCAAATTGAATGCACCATTCCTGCTGCTCCTCATGGTCCACACCAGGCTTCCTCAACCTTGGCCCTCCAGATGTTTAGAGATTACAATTCCCATCATCCCTGACCACTGGTCTTGCTAGCTAGGTATCATGGGAGCTGTAGGCCAAAAACATCTGGAGGGCCGAGGTTGAGGAAGCCTGGTCCACACTGATCAAACAAATATCAGTCTGCAGGGACAAAGGTCAAGAGTTGGAGGGCAACCAAAATGGTCAAAGGCCTGGAAACGCTGCCTTATGAGGAATGGCTTAGGGAGCTGGGTATGTTTAGCCTGGAGAAGAGACGGTTAAGGGGTGATATGATAGCCATGTTCAAATATATAAAAGGATGTCATATAGAGGAGGGAGAAAGGTTGTTTTCTGCTGCTCCAGAGAAGCGGACACGGAGCAATGGATTCAAACTACAAGAAAGAAGATTCCACCTAAACATTAGGAAGAATTTCTTGACAGTAAGAGCTGTTCGACAATGGAATTTGCTGCCAAGGAGTGTGGTGGAGTCTCCTTCTTTGGAGGTCTTTAAGCAGAGGCTTGACAGCCACCTGTCAGGAATGCTTTGATGGTGTTTCCTGCTTGGCAGGGGGTTGGACTGGATGGCCCTTGTGGTCTCTTCCAACTCTATGATTCTGTGATTCTGGATCAAAGGAGCTGTGAGTGGAAGGAAAAGGCAGCCACAAAAACTAATCTGCAAATGCATTTGACTGTTGAACCCCGTGTTTTGTGCCACCCTCCAAACTGAGTAATTGACAAAGCAAATTGAGGTCACAAGTTAATGCAAAAAAATCCTAAATTGTCCGACTGACACCAAACAGGTGCCAAAGTTTTGTGCCCTTTTGTGCCGCAAACTCCATGTTTTGTGCTGCCCCACAAACTGAGTAATTAAGACTCAAACTAGGGGCCATAGGGACACCCCAAAACCCAGCTTGTCTGAAATCTCAGGATCACACATTAATGAAGCTTTAAAAATAACTTGGCAAAAGTGGTGGTAATTTAAGCAGCCACTGCGAGTTGAAGACCCTACCTTTGGCTTCATCCTACCTCTAGTGTATTTGAGATGGCAGCCTATGATAACAGACCTGTGACTCCCATTCTCTGTCATCTCCCAACCCCCCACTCCATCCCTGCTTTGAGCATCAGCTTGGTGGCTCCTTCCTGGCCTCCTGAATAAGTGCAGGATTACAGACTATGTGGCTCTCCCAACGGGACCTACGTGAAAGTTGGCTGATTCCACTATAGGCCATGAGCTCTCATCTGCAAGGAATGTGTGTGCTATACTTCTCCTCAGTCCTGCTTCTCACCATCCGGAAGTGCTCTTTGCTTGGCTGGAATGTGTCCTTCAACTGTGATAATACTTCTGGCTTGTCTGGATACATATGGAGGTGGGGGTAAGAGTCATACCCATTGCTCCACCCATTCTTTCCCTCTGACCCCACCCACTACTGGTCTGTGGCACCTCAAAAGATGGCCCAAGATGGTTATCAGTCTGAAAAATGTTCCTCACCCCCGGTATACAGAAAGCGAAAAGGGACCACTTTCAGCTTCCAAGCACGGAGAGGGTGGGACAGATTTAACACCTACCGGTATATCTCATTTCCTGTTTCAGTTTCAAATCCATTCCTTTGGTGGTAGGACCATGCTGCAGGCAATGGTAGTGCTCTGTCACAGCCCCCTTCTCAAAAGGCCTACCGGTATTTGCTAGGGATTCACTGTCAACCGACCACATTTATGTAACTGGACACTAGTTGTGTCAACCAAACTGCCTTGTGAGTGGCTGCATGCCCTGGCTATTAACCCCCAGACTGTCAGCAGTGAGGACAAACAGAGACTCCTTGGCCAGTCTTGGCTGCTCTTGAGCTCTCATTGTGCAGGGAGCCTCAAAGCCAAGCCAAGGAATATCGATTTAGAGAGCACACCTGACCCATCACAATGAGGAACAAATTAATTTGTTGACTGTTAAATCTTGCTTCTGGCTTTTGATGCTCACACACTAAGGAGACAACTCCCATTCCTTCCCACTGTGTGTGCGCGCGCGCACACACACACACACACACCTTGAACTGGCTTATTATTATTTATGTGCAGCAGCAAAATGCAACTATAGAATGCATTTGTTGCAGCGGCTAGCAGGTCCCATTACCATTTGTCATTTCATTAAGCAACAACAGTGGGGGATTTTAATGAGGATCTGAGCAATCGTCTTGCAGAAAGTATGGAGAATGTGAAAGGACAGCATGGGCAGCTGGCTTGAATGGTAAACTTAGCAGACCTGTGTATACTCTTATTTTTAAAAAGACCAGACTATAGAGATAAAAAATGGCTAATCCCAACCTGCAGGTTTACCATCTAAGGAAGAGACACGACACACAATGGAAGCAACCAAGTTATATTAGCAGTAGAGGGGTCCATCTGCTCATCAACCCTAGAACTTTCCTTCAATATGTATTATTATTATTAATAATAATAATAATAATTGGGGGTTGTCTGTCTCGGATGTAGGTAATGTTGTGCTTCTGCCCCATTTTCTAATGTTCCTACCACACTGCAGTACCTGTTGCATGATAGAATGGTGGCTTTTTGATCCCTATATGTCACACTCAATTTTATTCACACCAGTGGGCGTGGTGAGACACAACGACAAATGGCATTGGGCAACACTGCTGCTCCCCCCTTTCCACACATGCCTGCTTCTCCCCCCCCCCTTAATTCCCCCATGGACACAGCAGGAAAGAACCATAATGTTATATCAACCCATATTTTGTCACTTTACTCTCACTATTTTTAGGGCTAAGGGGGTTGCAAATGGGTGGTGGTTTGGGGTCCCCCCCCCTTGAACCAGATAACACAGAAATGAGTGCTAAATTATTCCAGGCACAAGGTCTCACATGAGTGACAGTAGGCTTACATAATCTGAAAAGAGGACTGTCACTTGAAGCTCTGGCAGAGGCTAGCAGTGTTTCTCAAACTTAGGTCCCCTGCTGTTGCTGGACTACAACTCCCATCATCCCTAGCTAGCAGGACCAATGGTCAGGGGTGATGGGAGCTGTAGTCCAACAAACACTGGTAGAGCTAGATTACTTCCATATCCCTTTGGTGCTGGCTGGGGCTGATAGGCATTGGGATTGTATGCCTGTTACCTGTGTATCTGCGTTCAGAACTTTAATCCTCTGGGTGGAGATGAATAGATCCACTTCTGTCAAAGCCTGGGAATCTCCCTCAGAGCTCTGAAAAAAGAAAAGAAGAAAAAGGAAAGAACCTGCTTAAGACTTCTTCTCTTGAAAACAGCGCCTTCCTCAACCAGCTATTTCAAACATGATGGGAGTACAATGACCAAGCTGTACAAAGTTACTGCAACACAGAACAGATATTTGGAATGGTCCATTTCCAATATACATGCACAAACAGAGCTTGAGAGAGGAGCATTCTTAGGGCCTAGTTCACTTGAGGATGTCCCAAGACAAGGATTTCTCACGTTGGCATCTCAGAAGATGGAGAAGAGGAGATGAATTCTCTTGACAAGAGAAAATCATTTAAGTTTAAGAGTAACAAGTTCAAGAGGGGTTGGTTGCATTACTCTATTGCATCAAGACTACACCTTGCAGACTAACAAATTCATTAGGCTTTTGACAAAGTGGTCTCTAGCCCAAAAGAGCTTAAGCCCCAATGGGTTTGTGAAGTCTTCTGAGATGCCATAAGACTCATGGTTGTCTTGATTCCTTAGATCGCTGGGGGGCAGACTAGGTTTGCAGAGTATACTTTTGGGTTTCTTCTTTTAGTAGAACCCCAAAGTTCACCAACCAGAGCCAGATGAAAAAGGACCAGATATATGACAACAGTCAAGGATCAGGGTGCCTCTGAGCATGAGAATTTGCTTTCAGTACTAGAGCAGACCTTTCACACCAAATTTAATTTAGTGTGCCCTCTACCCCAAGGTCCCATTCCTGGTTTTCCTACCCCCCACCCCGTTTAGCAGCCTAATTTGGGGGTGTGGGTTGATTTTATTTATTTTTCTTTTAAAAAAAACTGGCACTATTGGTGGCTCTACTGCTAATAGCCCAGAGATCTACCAGTGAACCTACCTTCCATCCATCCCTAGTCTTAGATCACGGGTGCAGAGCCCCTTTAAAAAAGTGCCTTGTGCAAGTTGAGCAGACAATTTAAAAAAATAAAAAAATAAAACCGAAGGTGTTGCACTACAATAAGACCATAAAAGTTTCCCTTTTATAAAGTGAAGTCAGAATTATTTGCCCTCAGTTTTGCAGAGCACCCTTCCTCAATCTTCCTATTCCAGAGTGTCCCCTATCTGGAAGGAAGTAAGCCCAGCTGAGGGGCTCATACAGAGATGCAACAGGAGAACTCATGTGAGTGTGGACAATCCTCCTCTGCCTCTTCATTGGAAGTGAGTGAAGTCGCAGCAGAGATGCCTTCCTTGTGGGCAGGCGCTTTGAGCTCACTTAACCATAACCATTCTCTTCTAGCATGCTGATATATCCCAGCTCAAAATTAAAGAATTAACGTCAGCTCACAATGAGTTTGTGCCAGGGCTGGACACAACATCCCTCATTTGTGGCGAAATGTTGGAGACAAAAGGGGAAGGTGCTACCCTGTGCACGAGCTGTGCCCCCCCCCGGCCCCCTTGCTGCCCCTGCCAAAGCCTTGTATACATTGCAGTCATGCAGCTGCGCTTGCCAGATTCTGGTGATGACTCCCATGAGCCCCAGAGACCTCTGCGCAATCTCGCAGGGCTCTCGCACAATCTTGCCTGAACATTGAAGCTGCAGCAGCCTCTTCTCTTCGCTTCTCTAGTGGCAGAGGCAGGGGAGACATCCCTGCAGAGGTACCCCATGGATTCTGCTGCCTGAGGCGACTGCCTCAGTCTGCCTCCTGGACAGGCTGGCCCTGATTGGCGGCATCTCATAAAATAATAAAATAAAATAAAATAAAATAAAATAAAATAAAATAAAATAAAATAAAATAAAATAAAATAAAATAAAATAAAATAAAATAAAATAATAAAATAAATAAAATAAATAAAATAAAATAAAATAATAAAATAATAAAATAAATAAAATAAAATAAAATAAAATAAAATAAATAAAATAAAAAATAAAATAAAATAAAATAAAATAAAATAAAATAAAATAAAATAAAAATAAAATAAAATAAAATAAAATAAAATAAAATGGGGAAGGCTTATTGGAGCACTGCAGTGCCCTGTCAGACTGCTAACAGCTATTTTCAATTTTCCTGAATGACCTATATTTGGTGAGTGGAGAGGCAGTTGCATTCCACAAATGGCAGTCCCCACTGGCAACCACCATTTTGCCTCCCCACATGCACAACCCAACAGGGTGTGCATGCACACGAAAGCTCATACCAAGAACAAACTTAGCTGGTCTCTAAGGTGCCACTGGACAATTTTTTTTATTTTTTTTAAATATATTTCTACTGGGAAATATGTGATGATCAAGAATCCTACAGCCCCAGTACAGTGGTACCTCGAGTTATAAATGCCTCAGGTTACAAACTCCGCTAACCTGGAAGTGTTACCTCGAGATGAGAACTTTGCCCCAGGATGAGAATGGAAATCGTGTGCTGGCGGCGCAGCAGCAGCAAGAGGCCCCATTAGTGAAAGCATGCCTCTAGTTAAGAACAGTTTCAGGTTAAGAACAGACCTCCGGAATGAATTAAATTCATATCTAGAGGTACCACTGTAACTCCCTCACCCCATCCCCCCAAAATGATGCTTTTCTCCATCTCTCTCCATCCCCCCTCTAGTTATTGGTGAAGAAGACTATCTAGCCAAAGTATTTATTTTGCATAATAACAGAAATCTACTCTCAATGGAAGACCTTTTCTGTTTGCTCACTTGCTCAAAGGGAAGACAAAAAGGTCAATTCACACAACCCAAAGAGTTGTTTATATAACAGGGTTGTTTAACTAGTGAAGGACTGCTGTGTTCAGACAGAGGTGAAGCTGCCCTCTGCTGTGTCACACCAAGAGTCCGTCTTTCTCAGTATTGGGCTGACAGGGTCTCCATCTTTGGTCTGACAGGGTCTCCATCTGGACATGGACCAAGGACCTTCTGCAAGGCAAAGCAGGTGCTCTGACCATTCCCTCTGAGCTCAAGGAAGTCAGACCTCACCTCAGTCAAGGCTGGCACTGCTGCACAGGCAGCCTAAGAGGAACAGTGTTTTCAACGGCCGACCAACACAACCGGCTTTTGATCTAAGAGTTGCATGCCCACACTTTCAGCAACGTTGCAATATTGACTTCTGCCATCCAGCATACACCTCGGGGCAACAAAAAGTTTGAGGTGGGCCCCCATCTTGTGCTATGTACACACGATGCCTTTAAAGTGCATTCTTTCCCTCAAAGAATTCTGGGCACTGTAGATTGCTAAAGCAGATTGCTGGGAACAGTGGTTCCACCACTCAGAATGTGCTTCGAGTGTATCATGTGTATGCAGCCTAAGGGGCTGTGGTGAGATTATTGAGGAATAAGCTATTTGACTGCCACCACCAAATCTACATTACTACAGAAAAAGTTTGGACCACGGCACTATAGTCAGAGCTTATGAAATCATGGAAGCTCAATTCACAGTTCAAGAACACCTGCACTCACTGCAAATACATGTTGTTGTTAGTAAGGAGTGGGTGGGCTGCAAAATCTCACTGATAGGATCACTGGTATCTTCGGGTGAGTCTCTGTTAAGGCAGATCCACACCATACATTAAGAGCACATCCGGTGCACATTTAAAGTGCATGGCCTTCCCCAAAGTATCCTGGGCACTGCAGTATGTTAAGTGTGCTGGGAACTGCAGATATGTGGGGGTAAACTACAGTTCCCACAAGTCTTCACGCGAGAATCCTGGAAACTGTAGTTTGCTAAGGATGTCTGGAATTATTATTATTACCACCCACCACCCATTCTAAGGTCCCAGGGTGGGTTACAACATTAAAACACAATATTAAAAACTGTTCAATATCACAAAAATAAAGTGGGTCCTAAAAATATCTACTTCAAGTGTCAAAAGTCAGGGCAAAGAGGTTCGTTTTCAGCATTCACCAGAAGCTGCACAATCAAGGTGCCAGACACACCTCTGTGGGAAGGGAGAACCACAGGGTTGCCACAGAGAAGGCCCTCTTCCCAGGCCACCACCCCACGAGCCTCTGAGGGTGGAGGAACTACCTACAGGGCCCCCTCTGCTGATCTCAGCAGGAAGTTCTGTAGGGTGCTGTAGGCAGTCTTTCAGATATTTGGGGTTTGAGTCATTTATGGCTTCCAACACCCTAAACAGGGCCCAAAAACAAACTGGCAATTAGTTGTAGCTTTGTGAGAGGAAAACTACAGTTCCCAGTATTCTTTGGGGAAAGTGATGTGCTATATATGTGCACTGAATGTGCTTCAAATGCATGGTGTGAAGTTGTATATATTGGTTCCCCATGTACAGCCCATATCCACCATAAGCTCCACCATAAGCTGTGGATGCAGTAATGTGGACTCAAGTCTACAAAACTCCCTCCCAGTTGAGATTAGCCAAGTCCTCTCCCTGCTGAACTTCAGGTGCTTGACAAAGACTTTTCTATCCCCGCAGACATTTTAAGGAAGTTCTCTGTGTTTTTTATTATTTGTTTAATTGATTTTATTCACTGTATGTTTTTTGAAATGTGTATGTTTACTGGTTAGAACTGATTAAGTGGTATCTAAAAAAAAGCTCTAATAAATCATAAATAGTAATGAATATTGGGTTGCAACACCAGTCTTGGCTGCTTCTCCTCCAAAAAGCAATAAAGTATGTCAGATGGAAATAAACTTTTGCAAGAGGAAAATGTGATGTTTATCCAGGCTTAGCAAAACAACAAGAACAACAACAAAATCACCCACCACAAAAAAAACAATTTCACTGGGATGGATAGCCACAGAGGAAAAGAGGAGTTATTTAGCAGGAAAGTGGGGAACTCTCTAATGAAACCAACCAACCCTGCAAAAATGGGAAGGTCTCTGATGAAGCCAACCAATCTCTCCCACTCCATCTGGTCAACTGCATTTTAAAATGAGCAAAATCAGAAAGCTACAGCTTGACGGAGATCCACAATGAGAGACACAACACTCCAGGATGCACAAAGACGACAGAAAACATAAACAACAAAAATAACCAAATGTAAAACAGACATTAGCATTCAAGAAAAACAGTCTACACACCGCTTTTTTCTTGATTTTAGCTGCCTTTTGCATCCTCTGGGGAGAAGCATTTAAAAATAAAAAGGGAAACAGACAAATGCACAAAAAGAAAACGAGAGAAAAAGATATTATGTGAAGTCAGGGAAATCTTTCATCAAAAGATTCTCAAACCTATTATCTGCAGAAATAAAGGAAGGAAGGCTGTTACTGGTCTATATATGTGTGTATGGGTAGGGCAGTATCATCCATCGGTTACAGAAACTGCTGGATAATTTTGTTGATCTTTAGCTGCAGATTATATTTCCATACTGCATATGCAGTTGCAACCCCATTCTGTTCCACTGAACCCCCAAATCCCATGCCATCCAACATCCAAATGCAGAAACCAAGCTTTTGCATCCTAGGACATGGAGTTCATCTTCCAAGCTGGATCATTCTGATATTGCTGTAGCCCAGCCCACATAACCCAATGATGTCATCAGGTCAGAGGTGAATGTATCTTAGGACTAGTGAGTGAAAGCAGGAACAGCTTCCACATGCCCGTCAAAACCACACCCACTTTTATGTCAAGAATCAAGTTGCTAGTCCTAATACTATCAAGCGCTTGTCAAGTTGCCTCTCAACTTGTCACTTAGCAAACTGAACCCCAGTTACTTCTCAGTCTGTCCATACAAACCTACGTTTCCTGCAAACCTTTCCCTTTGGGGCTCTCTTTCTCTGACTTTAGCAAGTGGGGGAAATGTACAAGATCCCTCCATCCCATAAAAAAACAAATTGTGCAAATGTCAAAAGATTCAAACTTTCTCAAGATTGGCCATACAAGCAAATATATGAAAGCTGCCATATACTGGAGTCCCATCACTGCTCTATCCAGTCCAACTGGCAAAGGGTTTCCAAATCTCAGACAAGAAGAGCCTTATCCAGCCCAGATACAAGAGATCATTTCACTGGAAATGCCAATAATTGTGCCTGGGACCTTCTGCATGCAGAGCATGGGATTCACCACATAACTACAGCCCATCCTCCAGAGACATAAGAAGACAGCTAACACAGACCACACATTCCGTCTAGTCCAGCAGTGCCTACTCGGGCTAGCAACAGATCTCCAGGGTCCCACACAGAAATCTTCACCATCACCTGCTGTAGGATTTTAACTGAAGATGCCAGGGACTGAACCTGGGAACTTTTCCATGTGAGTTATGCCCCTTTCTTCTACTTTTGCAAAGGAAATTAACCTAAAAAACCCATCCAAGACTCGGATAAGTTCTATGGCCCTCAATGCAGCCAACAAAGTGGGGGTGGCAGGGATACATATCAAAATAAATTTCCCATTAAGATACCGGTAGAATATCAAAACAAATTCAGATGCTTCTGGGCCAGCTTAAACTGGCGTTGGCATCATAATTCAACCTGGTGCCCTCCAGATGTTTGGACACCAACTCCCATCACCCCCAGTCAGATTGGTCAGTGTTCAGGGATGATGGGAGTCAGGAGTTCCAAAACTTCTGAAAAGTACCTCATTGGGGAAGGCTGTTTTAGGCTCATAGCTCCTTGTAAACCATAAGGTTATATTCAAGGCTAGTCCTACTCAGAGCAGACTGTAACTTTGCTGT
Source organism: Darevskia mixta (assembly GCA_034641385.1). Lineage (NCBI taxonomy): Eukaryota > Metazoa > Chordata > Lepidosauria > Squamata > Lacertidae > Darevskia > Darevskia mixta. The sequence goes on along the minus strand of JAWWNH010000073.1, from coordinate 3,744,996 downwards.
CTAAAGCAGCATTTTTATATAGTCTGTCACTCCTTGTTTATATAATAAACCAAGCTTTCTTTATTTCTTTGTGTGAGAACTTCTTGTGGACATAAGATTAAAGGTCAAAACATGTCCATAACAACTGAACATCATAATTCCAGCAAGAGAGTCCAGGTACACATCTGTAACAGCACAACAAAATCAGACCAAAGGTCCCTTTAGTCCAGCACCCTGTTTACATGGTGGTCAGCCAGATCCTTCCAGGAGGCTCCTTAATCAGATGTCAAGGAAGGGGGGCTGGAGCCTGATTCGGGAGAGGGGGGTCAGTGAATTGTGGGGAACTGTTCCGGCCAGAAGGCAAGAGTCAAAAGCAGGGGAAGCTTCAGAGCTGGAGGGTGGAGCACAGAATGAGCCAGAAGGGGAGGAGGAAGAGTTGGTCAGGTAAGTGAAGAGCCAGGTGCTCCCCCACCCCCTCCTGCACCCCTGTGTCCCAGACCCAGGAGGGGATTGAAACGGAATGAGCAGAGGACGTTTCCATGCAGGCGCAGCTTCCGGTTGTGAGTGTGCAGTCTTTCAGAGGAAGGTACATAAACTGGTGGAGGGAGAGTGGTCCCCTGTTGCTGCAACTGTGCCAGAGTGTGGACCTGGGAATAGCTGTCGAGATGCTAGATTGGTGTGGATATGTCTCCAGAGCTGTAGAAGTGACTGTAAGTGTTATCTTTCACAATAAAGAATTGATTATTGAAATGAGCCCTTGAAATGAGACAGGCTACCCAGCAAATGCAGTAACATCTTATTGCAAGAAAAGAGGACAGAAATTTATATTCTATTTAATTAATTAATTAATTAAAATAAATTAAAAAGAAAGAACAAGATAGTTTTGCTGCCACCTTCTTATGAAGAGTTGCATGCAGCATTTTTTATTTTTTTTTTTAATTTTTAAATTGAAAATAACTTTATTAAATCTTTTAAAAAGGATACATTGGGTACAATAACAAAAGGTGAACCATCAAAAGAAAATAGTGTCGAAAAGAAAATATATATATATATGAAAAATTATCCTTAGATAACTTTGTAGCAACAATAATCATTATTAATATTGATAGTAATCATAATGATACATATTATTTCTCAAGTAAATATATTTACTTATTTACATACCTATTACTTCCTAAGCAGATATATTTACAAAACTAGCCTGCAATTTATGTTGAAGAACAAAGTAAAAAGAATATAATTCCTTCTGTATCCTCCCTTTCTATCCCTCCCCTTCCCTTCCCCTACACCCTTCTGTCCCCTACCCTTCGAATCCCACCCCCCCTTTTCCCTATACTTCTCAGCCTATTTCTGGATCACCTATCTCTTTTTCTATTAATACTTTTTTCCCATACCAATCTCTTAAGCTTATTCTATTATTATTCTACTTGAGTCTTTATGTAGCTACAAGTAGGTTAGCAGTTCCCGTTATCTGTGTTATATAATCTTTAAATTTATCCCAATTTATTAATTTTTTCTCCTTGTTTATCATTTCCAATTCACTGTATCTCATTTCTAAATTGTAATAATTTAACATTTTTAATTGCCAATCCTCTTTTGTTGATATCTGCTGTGTTTTCCAATTTTTTCCAATCAACAATCTAGCCGCTGTCATGGCATACATCACTATTGTTCTGTCCTCTGGTTTTATGTCGCCATCCATCATTCCTAGGAGGAATACCTCTGGTACTTTCTTGAAAGAATATCTTAATATCTTTTTTACTTCATTGTAAATAACTTCCCAAAATGGTTTTAATTTTTTACAAGACCACCAAATATGAATATAATTGCCCACTTCTTCATAGCATCTCCAACAAATATTTGACGCCCCTTTGTACATCCTTGCTATCTTTGCGGGAGTCAGGTGCCACCTATATTGCATTTTTAAATTGTTTTCCTGTATTTCATAATTTGGGGTAAGTTTCCTGTCTCTCCGCCATAAGTTCTCCCATTTATTTAACATAATTACCTTTCCCAGATCTTGTCCCCACTTTATCATCGTTTCTTTTATCATTTCTTCCTCTGTCTCCCATTTTAACAAAATTTCATAGAGGTTTTTACTAAATTTACTTTTTTGCTCTATCAAAATTTCATCTAATTTCGATTTTTCTTTATCAAAACCCACTTTTTTATCCAATTGAAATCTTTGAGAAATTTGGTGGTATTGTAACCAATTTGTCATAAGATGTTTAACCTCTTCATAACTTTTTAATTTCCAATCTCCATCTTTTTGTATTAACAAATTTTTATAAGTAGGCCAGATCTGTTGTTTGGAGACAATTGCTGTTGTTTCGAGTGGGGACAGCCACCAGGGTGTTTTTGGTTCGAAGAGTGTTTTGTATTTATACCATACCTTATAGAGTGACCTTCTAATTATATTTTTCAGGAAAACATTTTTCTGGTTCAATTTTTCTTGGCTGAGATACCAGTGCCACCCGCTCCCTATATCAATCCCTTCCAGGTCTAATAAATCCGTGTCTTTTAACTCTATCCATTCCTTGATCCATGAAATTGCCGCTGCGTCGTGGTATAATTTGAGATCCGGGAGCCCGAAGCCTCCTCTCTCTCTTTTATCAATCAAAATTTTGTATTTAATTCGAGGCTTCTTGCCCTCCCATACAAATTTTGATATTGTCTTTCGCCAATCTTTAAAGATATTTGATCCCCCCAGAAGGGGTAGGTTTTGGAAGTAATAGTTCATTTTTGATAGAACTTTCATTTTTATTAACGCTATTCTGCCAAGCATAGAAAGTTTTAGTTTCGACCACAATTCCATCTCTTTTTTAATTTGGGTCCATATTTTTTCATAGTTTTCCTGTATCAGGTCCATCCCCCTATTTGTCATATTTATACCTAGATATCTTAATTTTTTATTTATTTTTATTCCTGTCTTTTCTTGCAATTTTTTATTTTCTTTTTCATCCATATTCTTAGTTAACATTGTAGATTTTTCATAATTTATCTTCAATCCAGCTATCTTACCAAATTCATTTATTTTCTTTAATGCCTCTGGGATGCTATTTATGGGGTCCTCTGTAGTGACGATTACATCGTCCGCAAACGCTTTTATTTTGTAAGATTTTTTCCCCACTAAAATACCCTTAATTTTATCTTCCTCTCTTATGTTTATCAACAGGCTTTCCAAAACTAATATAAACAAAAGGGGAGATAGAGGGCAACCTTGTCTTGTACCCTTCTCTATTTGTATACTTTCTGTCACTGTTCCATTTATTATTAATTTTGCATTTTGCTCTTTATAGATAGCATCTATGGCCGATTCCAATTTTTTTCCTATTTTTATTTTTTGCAATACTTTTTTCATACACATCCAAGAGACATTATCGAATGCCTTCTCCGCATCCAATGACAGAAATGCCGCTTGTTTTCCCCTATTGCTTTCTAGGCACTCTAAGATATTTACAATAATTCTTATATTCTCTTTTGCCTGCCTCCCCTTAATAAACCCCACTTGGTCTTTGTGAACTATCGTTTCCAATACCGTCCCCAGCCTTTTTGCTATGATTTTTGCGAACAATTTATAATCACAATTAAGTAAAGAGATTGGCCTGTAATTGTGGATCAATTCTACATTTTTGTTTGGTTTCGGTATAAGTATTACCAGGGCTTCCTTCCAGGATTTGGGTATCAATTTTTTATTTAATACTTCATTCATTAACTCCTTTAATGGTTGTATTAATTCTTCCTGCATTTCATTGTAGTATTCCATCGGTAACCCGTCTGGACCAGGCGCTTTTCCTTTTTTCATATCTTTCAATGCTTCTTGAATTTCCAAACTTGTAATTTCTCTATTTAATGTTGATATTTTATCTTCTTCCAGGGATATTAGATTTGTCTTATTTAAATATTCCTCTATCTTTATTTCATTAATCTCTTCCTTCTGATATAATTTTTTATAATAGTCCAAAAAGGCTTTTTCTATTTCTTTTGGTTTTTCTATACTCTTTCCTTTTTCTTGTATTCTAGTTATTAATCTCTCGTTTTTTTCTTTTTTTGTTTGCCACGATAATAATTTACTGGGTTTGTTTGCCCAAGCAAAATATTTATACCTCCAGAATTGATTAATTTGTTCTAACTCTTGATCTATTATATTTTCATATTGCATCCTAAGGATATTTATTTCTTGCTGTGTTTCTTTTTTCCCTGATTTATACCAAATCTTTTCTTTATTTTTTATTTCCTTTAATAATTTTTCTTTTTTTTCCTCTTTATTTTTTCTCATAATTGTATTTTGTTGTAAAAAGTAGCCCCTGATCACTGCTTTACTCGCTTCCCATACTGTTTGCAAATTTACTTCCCCCTTTCCATTTATCTCAAAATATTCTTTTAATATTTTCTTGGCCTCCTGCGTTACCTTTACATTATTCAACAGAAATACATTCATTCTCCACCTCCTGATTCCATCCTTTTTCTCATCATCCAGACACATTTCTATTGGATTATGATCGGATAATACCCTTGCTTTTATTTCTATTTTTTGTAATCGTGGAAGTAACTCTTTTGTGACCCATATTGTATCTATCCTTGACTCTGTTTGGTATCTTCCTGAGTAATATGTAAATTCTTTCTTGATTGGAAATTTATATCTCCATGCATCTTTTAATTCTAGGTTCTCTGTTATTTCTTCAAATATTTTTGGTAATTTATTATCTTTTTTCCTTCCTCGACCTCTTGTCTTATCCAATTCTGGGTTCACTACCCCATTCAAATCTCCCATAATTAACAGTTTTTTATCCATATAATTCATCAATTGTTCTTCTAATCTCTTGAAAAAATCTACTTTACCACCATTTGGAGCATACAGTCCTACACAAATCCATTCTTCCCCTTCTTTCTTGATTTTTATTATAATTATTCTACCTTCTTCATCTTTCCACAATAATTCTGGGTCCCATTTTGGTTTAACATAAATAACTATCCCTTTCTTCTTCTTCTCTTGTGCTACTATGAATTCCTTGCCCAATTTTTTGTTTATCAACAATTTTTCATGTTTGTTATTTATATGAGTTTCCTGTAAACAAATTAAATCATATTTCTGTTTTTTTAGATAATGTGTTACTCTATTTCTTTTCCTTTTATCATTTAGCCCATTTATATTCCATGATATAACTTTAAATGTCATTTTATTGATTTAATACAAAATTTCCCCTTTATTAAACCAAAAAAGAAAATAGAGAGGAAGAAGAAAGGGAGAAAACAACCAAACTAACAAATAACAGTATATATATTGTAATATACCTCCCTTAATTTTCACAGCGGTGAAACAAAGGGAAACCTTTTAAATTATCTATTTAAGTTCTCTCTTAATAGAAAATCTCTGGATGACAGATCAAAGAATTTACATAAAAGGAGGAGGAAGGAAGGGAAAGCGGAGGGGGGTTTCCCCCGTTAATATGGGTTTACTAGGGAGTTATTTTACAGTCTCACTCCCAAATCTTCTTCTTCCTCTAATTCTTCTTCTTCATCCTCCCTTTCACCCTCTTCTAGTTCTGTTTCGGTGACTTCTTCTTCTTTTTTGTCTTCCCCTTCGTTCCATTGCATTCTGTGGCTTTTCACTCTTTCTCCTCCCAGTTCTTTTGCATAGGATCTATAAAATCTATCAACGTCATATACATTGTCGAATCTTCTTTTCTTTCCTTTGAAAGTGAAAGATAAACCTTCAGGAAATTCCCAACGAAAAGGAATTCTTTTAGCTTTTAAAAGTTTTGTTAGAAATTGGTACCCTCTTCTTTTCTGAACCAATCTGGGAGGTATCTCTTTCAAAATTATGATTTCAATTCCTTCAATTATAAGTTTGTTTATTCTTCTTGTCTGCAATATCTTTCCTCTTATTCTCATGTTGGTAAAAGTGACCAAAATATCTCCTGGCCAGTTGTTCCTTTTTGCTTTTTCCGAATTCACTCTAAATGCTCTCTCCATCTGTACTTCAATTTCTGTTTCTTGTATATTTAGCCAATTAGCCAGGATGTTTACCATTCTTTTATCCACTTCTTCATTTTGCATCTCTGGAATATTTCTAAATCTCAACGTCTTCTCCCGGGCTTGCATTTGTATCATCGCAAGAGCATCCTGCGTGGCCTCTTGTAAGATTTTTTGGGTTTCCATTTCTTTCCTCATTCCTTCAATTTCTTTCTTGACTTCTTTTTTTTCTCTTGGGTATTTTTTTACTGCATTTTCTAAAGCTTGATTTTTATTTTTTATGTCCAATGCTACTTTGTCAAATTCTGTAGCTTTCTCTTCTACCTTTTCCAAACGTTCCTTTATTTCCTGCTTCTCCCTTTCACTGCTTTCCACTTTTTCTTCAAGCTTTCCAATTTTATTTTCCACTCCTTTCAGTCTATCATTCATTTCCCTTTTTATTTCAGTAAGTTCTTGTTTTACTTCTCCTATGTCTTTTCGTAGCCCCAGAATGAGTTCTTTTAATTCCATTTCGTGGTCTGCTGTGGATAATCTTCTTGGTGGTAGTGACTGTGCACCTCCTTGCGCATTGGTTTTTGTTTTATTCATTGTTATTTTATTTTATTTTATTTCTCCTGCTATTTGTTCTTCCACCCACTAGAGGTCTCTGTCCGTTTAGTTCCGTTTTCCACCAGCAGTCTTTACTCTAGAATCTCCTTTTCACTTCCTTATACGTCACCTCCTATTCCACACCTCCGCTTGCTTCCTTCTTCATTTAGCAACGCAGCGCCATTTTTTCTGCTGTTTTTGCTATTCTCTGCAAGTCTTCAGCTTTGCTAGGTTCGGTTTAATTATTTCTTTATGGCTCTCTCGCCCTGCGTAGCTTTTCCTCACTATTCCCCACCTCCGACTCAATTAAGTTGTATGTCCGTGTTTACTATGGTGATCCAGCTGGCTCCACTGAGGTATGAAATCCGTGTGTTGTTGTTGTTTAAATTTCTTTCTATTTATTCACTCAGAAACGTCTTAGTAAACACTTCTTCTTCCCGCTTTCCCTTTACTCTCATATTCTGCTTAAATTTTGAATTGGTTCTTAATTTTCTCCCCTCCGTTTCCGGAATTTATAATCCTTCCAAATTGTGCTTATAGGGGAAACCCGGGGATTTCTTTCTCCACTCTACTCCTCAAGTTAAATTGCCTGCGTCTCACCGTTTCTGTTTAAGTTCTTTTGCGATAGAAAAACGGAAATTTTACCGTCAGAACTCGCGTTGGTACGCTGGCTCCCCGCTAGAAAGGTTGTTTTTCTCTGGTCTCCGCACCCCGGACTCCTCCTCTCCTCTGCTTGTTCGCGAGGGATGCCAGGAGCCCCCCGGGTGCCACCGACCCCTCGCTTGGAAGTCCCGTTACCAAGCTTTTCCGACCCCGTTTTTAGCCTCCGGGGCCTCCTTTCTTCTAGCGGGTAACTCGAGATAGCAAGCTCTCCCAAGTTGCGACCTGCCGCGATCCGCGGTAAAACCGGAAGCCGAGTTGCATGCAGCATTGAGCAGCTATTAAAAATAGCAGCAGCCAACTGTCTTTGAGAGACTGCCTACCAAAGTAAACCAGACAGCATTGAAACTGATAAACAATGCTGCACTTTGGCACAATACAAATCAGGTTTCGTTTGTGGTTACCAGTTTCTCTTTTTTCTTCTTCTTGAAAGCCAAACCACTCATTAGGAGCCAGAATGGGGAAAGCAATTAAAAGGAGGAAATGCTATTTCTCTAACGAGAATGAGCAGTGACACTTTTAACCTGTATTTAATGCTGAGATTTAGTAACACTGGGCTGTGCAAGGTGCCTTGACCACAAAAATATCAAATGTCTGCAAGTATCTTCATGAGTTGTATTTCATAGAACTGTAAAGCTGGAAGGGAACCCAAAAGTCATCTAGTCCAATGCTCTGCAATGCAGGAATCAGCACTAAAGATTCCCCTACAGATAGGCACCCAACCTCTGTTTAAACACCTCCAGTGAACCTCCAATGACATACTGGCATATGCTTTAGCAGCCCAATAGAAGTTAAGATATTTGCACATATAGCTATTGTGGGCTATTCAGAAGTTTTCTTACTAGCCAAGCAACAACAGACAATTCCTTGTGCACCACCTTGAGCTCCTTGGGAGAAAAGGTGAATGAATGAATGAATGAATGAATGAATTGAATGAATGAATAAGAGAACCCACATATAGCAGCAGGAACTGGGCAGATGAAGGAGTGGAGCTGCACCAGGGCTGGCGAACCCTTTTGGTGAGAGTGCTGCTTTCCTTCTGCATTTCCACCTCACAGGGTTGTTGTGGGGATTAAATGAGGAGGGGGAGAACCATGCATGCCACTTGGAGTTCCTTGGATGCAAAGATGGGATATAAATGCAATAAAATAAAAGATAAATAATACAAGTCTTTGTTCCATACATGCCTCTTAAACAGCAAGGATCCTAACCCTCAGGTCTACCAGGGGAGAGAGTCAGTGCTAAGATTCAAGAGTGTTTCACACTAACTTCTAGGAGCAGCAGGTAATGGCATTTTCACAGATGTGCCTCCCCTCTCTAGCTTTCCACCTCCACCCATTAGTGTTGTTACCTAACGGGTAATTTATCTAACCAACTCTGTTATTGCCAATATACAGTAAACTTAAGCTGAACATTATTCTGATTCTTATTCTTCTTACTGATGTTGTGCCCCCTCAGCTTCGCGCCTTATTAATTTTATTTCTACGCACCTCTTTCCACTCAATTTCCATTGCGGGCCTTTTGTATTTGCTGCCGATCAGAAGGTCGGCGGTTTGAATCCCCGTGATGGGGTGAGCTCCCATTGCTCGGTCCCTGCTCCTACCCACCTAGCAGTTCAAAAGCATGAAGTGCAAGTAAATAAATAGGTACCGCTCCGGCGGGAAGGTAAACGGCGTTTCCGTGCATTGCTCTGGTGCACCAGAAGCGGCTTAGTCATGCTGGCCACATGACCTGGAAGCTGTACACCGGCTCCCTCGGCCAGTAAAGCGAGATGAGCACCACAACCCCAGAGTCGGACACGACTGGAACTAATGGTCAGGGGTCCCTTTACCTTTATGTTAACATAATTTCTAATGTTACAGGTGTCACATAATGCCAGTTCCATATTTGTAAGAGCTCAATCTTTTAATGCGGCAACACTTGCACTTTGGAACTCCCTGCCTATTGATATCAGGCAGGCACCCTCACTGTGCTCTTTTTGAAACCTACTAAAACCATTCTTGTTTAGTCAAAAAGCTGATGCAAATTTTAATCTGTTTTTAGTTTATTGTTGATTTAAATTCTTTAAAAGGTTTAAATGGTTGTTAATTCTTATTGATAATGTTATTGTTTAAAACTTTGGTAACCCACTTTGAGGGTTTTTTTTAATACCAAACAAACGATGTACAAATCTTATGAAATAAATTAATAATGGATTGGCCAAGATATCATTAGATGTGATTTTACACGTGGTTATCTGTAATTCTCCTCTGCATTTATTTTAAACTTTTCATTATATAGAAACTCTGTGCCCTTATACCTGCAAAAAGATTGATAGTAATATATTGTAGGGGGGAAATATGGCCCCTTTCAATCAATGGATTGGTGACATGACAACTCTTGCAACCCATGAATGGATTGCTTGGACATATGCATGGACATATTTAATGATATTTAGAACGTATTTATCAAAAACCATAGTGACCCATGGACCAACATATACCTGGGGAAAACAATTAGTTTATTCATTAACATATATACTACATTGTTCTGTAAATTATTGTTATTATATGTTATTATTATTATGTTACTGTTGTTTTCCCCTGCCTTTTAAAATGTTTATGTATCCTTTTTCTTTCCCCCCGTTTCTTTTTTTCCTTCTTTCTTCTTCTCTTATTCACTTTACTGTAACCCACTGTAATAAAATATAAATAAAAAATAAAAGTAAAATATAGATACTCCCTTCCACTCCACCCACCAAAAGTAATGATGAAGCAACACTAAGATATCCACAACATACAAGGATATAAAAGCATTTATCTGAGCTTTTTGCAACACAAGCCTGGAAAGCCACAACTGGCTGTTACTCTGATTTTGGGGGACTTTGAAAGAACCTGTGCATTATTTATATTCTGCTGCTCTGTGGCTGCACACACAGTTTGGGTAGAAGGGGAGAGAGAAATTAACGCAATGCTGGGAGCCGAGAGGGTTTTGCCACAGCCATGCGGGAATTCTCTGCTGTGGATGCCGAGGAGCAGATGTTTCTGACTCTTCTGCGTTCAATCATCAAGGGATCCCAAATCCTCTTCCATGGATCAAAAACATCTACCTTGACGCGGCTCACCGCCTCCTGGGCTTGCATCATTCGGATGTTTTTGGAGGGGTTGCGTTCCGAGAGCAGCTGCGTGGAGCCCAAGTAATTGGCTGCAAAGATGATGCCATCAATGAGGTCTTCTGGTTCGCAAGGTCCTGGAACTAAAAAGCCAGAAGGCAGGCAATTATTTCTCTCTTAAGACAGAGCAGCGGAGAGGCAAAATGGAGCAAGGAAGAGCACTCCATACTTCCACACACTGCCCTCAATAGACTATCCTTTTCCTGTAGATGCCTAGCTAATTGCAAAGAGCACAGCGCAACAGCAGCAACAAATATTCAAACAAGAGCATTCGGTCCATGCACCTGTGGGTCAGGGAACAAGGAAGCAAAATGCAGTGTTAAAATTAAAAGTAAAGCAGAAGAACTTAGCGGCAAGATATAACAACACCAGCTTCAAACCATTTTAATGGCATTTCACCTCCCCAAAGAAAGAGGGCTGTGAGCCAGTAAGAGAAAACTCTCACCATCCTCCCCAGTCTAAGGCTCAGCTAAGAGCTAAGTGCCTGAACTGGAGGGGGGGGGGTGAGGAAGAAATGTGGGAGACTTAAAACCAGGAGATGTTTTCGAGCAGGCTCTTCTTATGTTCTTATATTTCCCCCCAGAATTTGCAGTATTCTGGGGCATGTGGAGGAGGGGAGGGAACAGGGGCTACCACACTTCCCCCAACACACACCAATAGCATAGTTCTTGAGAGGGTGCAGAGCGGCAGTGATAATATGACTGAAGTCACTGTTCCACCAGTGCCAAACCTCATCCCACGTGGCATCTGGGAGGAAACTGCCCCTTGAAAAACTACCCAAAATTCCTCAGATTTGCGAATGTCACCAAATTCTATTTCCCATGGTCCTTTGGGGCCAGTCCTAACAGTTATGCAGATACAAAGCGAATAAAGAGTTGTAGAGAAACCTTGGCCAGGTAGGGGTGATTCATAAGTAATGGCAGTGAAATGCATGCCCTCTGGGATGCCCATCTAGTCCAGCATCCTGTTCTCACAGGGGCTAACTAGATGCCTGCAGGAAACTTGTAAGGAGGACATGAACACAGGAGGAAGTCTTTGCAGCAGAGAACAAGGCCTTATAAGGAGGAAAACTGACACAATAACCCTCACACTTAAATGCACCCCATGGTGCTCACAATGAGCTCTCCTTGGTGCTGCTTTGCTCTGTGGGCAGGACCAGCACAAAATAGCTGCAGTCTCAGAAACGAGAAGGGGAAATATATTGGTGGAGCATCAGTTCACACAGATGAACCCCTGGATCTGGGAGCAGTTAGAAGATGTAGCTTTGGAGGCGCTTCTTTGTACCAACCAGCTCTAAGATGTCACCATTTGTTTAAAATGTTGCATCCTGCTTTACCAGATATGCCAGACTATCAAAGTGCCTAAGGTTCCATAACCAACACTATAATAAAATGCTGCTGCTGTTGATTTCATTAAAATAACAACAACAACTTTAAAATGCAGTAAAATAATTATCACAGGGTCCTAGCTTTCCAGAGCAGAGATTAGCTGGGACTCTGTGCAGGGCCCTTGGTCTTTGTTCACAGAGAAGGGGCTATAATTCCTTGATCCTTTCAGTTGCTCTTTGCTGCACTTTCCCCAGCTCTCTGCAAATAGGTCCCCACCATGCATATGTTTGGCCAAATAGCTACAAATGGAATGATTGACACCTTGCACTTATTTATTTTCTAAAGTTTCATTAAAATGCAATTTTATATTATTTCATTCTTTAAAAACAGAGTTGTATGTTTACTCAGAGTAAATCCACGGCATTAGTCATTCACCTAACAAGTCCCATCAGCAGAATCTCTGCAAATGAACTTCCATGTGCTTCTCCCTCTCCTCCCCCTGTGCCCCCATTTCCCCAACATTGGCTTGGGGGAGGGTCAAGAGAACCCTCCCCACAGAAGAGCAGATGTGGGGAGGACAGGGGGCCATTCCATCTGACAAGCTGAAATGCTTGCACAGATGGAAGATTCATCATGGTGCTACACTGAAGTCCACTCGGTATATTTAGCTTTTTTATTTTTGCCATATCACTTTAATTATATATTTGCTTGTTTATGCTACAATAACATTTCTGGCTCCTGACCGTCTGGTTAATTATTATTAACAAAAATATTAACAAAACGTCACTGAGATCCTCTTCAAAGGGAGGATGTGCAGCAGCGAGATTGGGAGATCTCAAGCCACCTTTTATTTTGTGTGCTGAGATTTGCAGGCGCCTGTGTCTCCTGCAATCTCTGCTGTTTAATAATAATAATAATAATAATTCTTTTATTTGTACCCCGCCCATCTGGCCGGGTCTCCCCAGCCACTCTGTTTCCAGACCTTAGCCAAGTTTTGCTGGTTGCAAGTGTCAGGGAAGGAACTTTCCCTCCCTTTAGCAATGTGATAACAGAAACAGAAGCTCTGAACATGCTCACTGCAGCTGGAGCTGGAAGCTGTTCAGAGGAATGGAGGAAAAGACTGAAAACTGAAGGACCGAAAAGACTGGTAAATCAGCAGTCAAGGGGGATGTGGCGAATCAAGAGACATACTTCCAGCTGGAGCCTCAAAGGGCAGAGAGAATGACCAATAAGACTGAGTTTCTCCTCTTTTAAAGCCAAAATGAGTGCAATAATTGACCCAAGACTAGAAGCAGAGCATTGTCTTTCCATGTAATGAATGTGGGCAGGGGAGGGGAGGTTATCTGGACAGGAGACTGCGGGGACAGTGGAGGCATGGCTGACAGATGTCAGATGCTCTGGGCTACAACAATCCTTTTACGAAGTTCTATGGCAATCAAGCAATGAAGGAAGATGCCTTGTACCATGTCAGATTATCTCTCCATCTAGCCCTGCGCTGTCTACTGCGTGGGTAGGCAATGTGGTGCCCCTCTGATGCTGTTGAACTCCAATTCCCATTCAGCCCCAGAATGATAGGAGCTGCAGTTGCATAATATCTGGAAGGCATCATGTTGGCTGGCCTACTCTATTTTGACTGGTAGCAGCTCTCTGGGGACTCAGACAGAGATGTGCAGGTGACGTCACTCAGGACCTTCTGCATGCAAAGCAGCTGCTCTCACTCTGGAGCAAAAACGGAGGGGGGATGGGAGGATTTAGGGTTGATCTTTCAAGAGGGCTCATTTGCTTGAATTAAGACAAGACCTACAATCCCAGTTAATACATACAGGTTATACATGACTAAGTATAAAAGAACCCAACAGGATCAGATGAATGTATCTACATGTATGTTTCTTATTCAAATACAGCTGCTATGCTTTGCACACTTACTGCCTAGTAAGTTCAAATTAATTCAGCTGGGCTTACCTCTGAGTAGACATGCATCGGATTGCTCTCTTAAGCATTGCAGCACCATACATAGCCTTGTTTTTATGGACTTAGCCGCATTAGGAGAAAATATTCCAGGGACAATTCAGTCTCTGATAAAAAAGCTTATATCACTTTTGTCATAAATAAAACCTGTTAGTTGTGGGGGGGGGTGTGAAACACACACACGGCTGAAATTCAACACACACCTAACTGGGCAGTGAGTCACACTGGACTTAATAGGGCTGACTCTTGAGTAGAAATGTGTAGGGCGGCAATGTAGGGCACTCTCTACTCTGTGCCAGCTCTGCCTGCTTTTGCATGCACAACCCGTCAACAAGAGCTGGTTTCTCTCTCGGTCAGATTTAATGGAAGACAAGAAGCATCCATAATGTCAGCCTCAGAAAAGGACAAATGAGGCACAGCTAAGTGGACCTTGCACCCTCTGCTGTCAACAAGATTCTCAGTGAAGATCAATCATACAAAGAAGTTTAATTTCATTAGGTCGGCCATCAGCACCAATTATTAGTATAATAATTAAAAGCCCCAAAGTCAGAGGGGTGCTAGAACCATACAAATAAGTCTGCATAATATGCCTTGCTGTGGGAGATTTCCAAATGCCAGTTTATTTAGCCTGTAAAATAGAAATTGCACTGATTTCTATTAACGGAACTCTCATAATCTGGTGCACTCTCCAAATGGCTGGAAGCAAAAAAGAAATGCCATCTCTAAAGGACATAAGCACAGTTTCTTAACAGTATTCAGTCTAAGCCTGTGGTTCCCAATGTGGGACACACACCCCACAGAGGGGCAATTTGATTTTTAAGGGGGACAAATTGAAAATGAGTTATTAATAGTGAATTTTAGGCTTCCTCCACGTGAATAGGAGTTCACTTTGAATAATAAGAACTATATGTCACAGGGGGTGGGGTGGGCTTGGCATCAGGATTTTAGAGATGCTTAGGTGGGGCATGGCCAAAAAAAGGTTGGGAACTACTGGTCTAAGCCATATAGGGAAATCAGCCGTTGACCATTTAGTTCATTTCAAGTCTCTAAACTGGGGTGGAAAAGGAAAGCATGTATTTGGGGCTTGATAACAGGATTGGCAGGTTGGAGAAAGCCGGGCTGGACCTCCAGTTTGTTGGACTACTAACTCCCATCACGGCTGTTCACTGGCCAAGGGGGCTGGGGCTGATGGGAGTTGGAATCAACAGGCTCTCCAACCCTAGATTAAACGAGCATAGGGGAATACCTTACTGAGACTCAGTAATCACTGCATCTTGTCCAGAATTTGTCTACTCAGACTGGCAATAGCTCTCTAAGGCCACATTTGCACCAAACATTGAAAGCACAATGACAGCACTTTAAACCATCATGGTTTACTCACCAATGAATTTTGGGAGCTACAGTTTGTTAAAGTTACTGAGAGTTGTTAGGAGATCCCGAGTCCCCTCCCAGAGCTGCAATTCCCAGAATTCCCCCTGAGACGAGAGATTGACTGTTAAGACCAGGGGAATCGGTGTCTCCTAACTACCCTTAACAGACTATAGCTCCCAGAATTATTTGGGGGAAGCCATGACTGTTTGAAGTTGTATCCATAGTGCTTTGAATGCATGGTGTGAATGTGGCCACATTTCTCCATAATTTGCTGCTTGATCCCTTTAAATAGAGATGCCGAACGTGGCGGACTCTCCTTCCTTGGAGGTTTTTAAACAGATGGCCATCTGTCATTCCTGCATTGCAGGGGGTTGGACTAGAGGACTCGCAGGGTCCCTTCCAACTCTCCCATTCTATGTTCCTATGATTCTATGGAACTTGAGTTCTACAGTGAGCATAACACACACTCATCCACTGCACTCTGATCCTTCCCAGTAAGTTATCCAGCAATGCCAGAGGGAATCTAAATTTTGTACTTCTATGTAATATCCGTGATGTTATTTTCAGAGGCGGAAAAGTGTCATGATCTTCCCTGATCCACAATGTAGGCAATCTTGAACCAACCACTCTCTCTCAGCCTAAACTATCTCATAGACTCATTATGATGAGAACACCTTGGAGGCCAGGGGGGGTTTAAATACTGTATAATACTCCTCAGGTTAGTTTTCTTGCTATTAGACTTAAGCCATTTGGGGGGGGGGAGTCAAGTTGGAGGAAATTACATAAAACAGTCGATACAAATCAATTAAGGTAAAGTCTGAGGTTGTCGTTTAACAGCAAGGCAGTGATACAAAACTATTATCCTTTGTCAGAGAGAGAAAAGGTGAAAAAGCAGTGAAATAGAAATTATCTCTGGTTTCCTCTGGTTTCAGATGCAGCCAATGGATGCCACACAGCAAATAATTCTCCTGCTCTTCCCACTAAACAAAAGGTTATGCTTTTGAATTAAATTCAGAAGCCTCCAGTCTGACATGAAAAAAAACCTTGTCTTCTGATGTTTGGGCAGCGCAAAAGGAAAATGTGGTTCCTTGGGACTTGGTTTCTAAGCCACTACAATGCCCTTCCTGGGTCCCCAATGTGGTTCTTCCTGGCACCCTCAACTCCCCCCCCCCCCGTCTCCCCCAGCCCTTCCCTCATGAAACTAGCTCTGGCAGCTGAAGACTTCTTTTCAAGTCTAACTGCGGAGAGGAGGGTATTTGTGGGAAGAAAGAGACTTAGGGCGCACAGGTGATGCCTACCAGAGTTTCTCTGGTTTGCAACTGCGTCCCCAAGCCCAAAAATGTGTCCAGGGGTTAATCTGGAAACAAACTACTTTGTATAGGTTTTGCTCAAGCAAACATGGAGTGAGAGGGAAACAACATTTACATAACTTATGAAAAATCTTAAAGTAATGAAGCTACCAGAAGTCTTGTGAACGGCGGAAGAGATAAGAGCTGGGTTTGAACCCTACCCAGTTCAGACTGAATTGCAGAGTCATTGAGACAAAAGCAAAGATTTGCCTCACTCTTTTGCTCTTGATTCCAGGTGTTCTCAAGAGCAAAGAGGCTGTTGTAGGAGATGGCAGCTTGTATTTAGCATGTCCATTTGATGAAGGGTGTTCTGATCTCACACACATCCTCAAAGAACCTATAAGGGGGCTCCAGGGCTGCAAAAGATCAACTTAGCCCCTAGATGTGCAGAGGGCATCCTTCCGGCACCTGTGTGTTTGGCAGAGGTGTGAAGGAACATGTAGAGGCCCACCATGCAAGGGCCTCCCCGCACCTGAAGCAGCTCTGTGCCTCTCCACCAGTGTTGGGAAATCCATGGACTTCAGAGGTGTGCTGCAGCTGTGCATACCCATCTTGGTGCTCACCCCCGCACCTGAGCCCCTCATGTGATCTTTCAAGGCATGACTTGAGGACCGACCACCCCCTGTGGAGAGTCCACTTCCTGGACAGACTTAGACTCACAGTAGCAGTAGCACACCTTCCAACACGATGTGGCCGAAATCCAGGATGCCATCTTCTAGGTCTGCATTCCCGTGCAAGTCACATGACCCACACAAGATCATGGCTCCCCAGAAGCACATTTTGGGGGCACAGTGCCCAAAAATGTGCATTTTGGTGCGCCCTGCAAGATCATTGCCCCCTCCCAAGGTGCTTTTTCCGGAGCAACAATCTTGCATGGCACCCCAAAACATGGGCTTTGGGGCACCATGCCCAAAAAAGTGCAGCTCAAAATTGCATGAGATTACAGCAGCCATTTTGCCTACTGTCCTTTATCAAGAAAAAATGGGATGTCCCTTTTTCCAGGGCAGTTGACGGGTATGCAGTAGCTATTCCATCTGCAGGAGTGTTAGACTCATGAAAACGGCCCACAGCTTCCCTTGGATGTAATTCCTGGGATGAGCTCTGCAAAGTTCCCCAGGAGATCCAAATGGTGATTCTGTCAAAGCCCTAGTCTGGTTATATCGATCCTCAGCTCTGGGGGCTGAAGTGATCCTCTCCAGGCCTCTTATCTGGCCCTGTTCCACACCCTCCCAGAGAACTTTTGCCTGACTAGAAAGTGCAATAACGCCACTCACTTCCCTTCTATGTAAGCACAGAAATCTCCCAGCTTCTAACAGTAAGAGGCCACGTTCCAGCCACACAAAAGTCACATCTGTTGCTCTGCCCACTTTTGACTCCGGCCCCTCTGACCCCTGGCATGTGGCCCCTGGCAGGCTGCACTTTTGGAAATGTGGCCCTCAAGTTGCAAAGGTTTCTTAATCCCTCCCCTTCTCTCACTGTAGAATGCAGTGTTGTCTCAGGAAGGAGACACAGCTGCCCCCCAAGTCTCAGAAATCTCATGGCATGTAATAAATGTCCCCTAACATCATCTCTCAATAAGTCAGGATTCCCCATCACACACCCCCTGCAGTTTTAATGTTATAAACATTAGGAATCCCGTGAAGATGCACTTACCATCAACAAAGCTTGGGAAGGAGGACACCTTCTTTGTCTGTGTGGATATAAAAATAAAGAGCTTATAACTCTATAGAAATAGTAAGATGTTTATTATGAAAAATGTATGCACAGGAGGCGGAGGAAGAACAGGAGCTTTTTTCTTTCGTTTTTCATCATCATTACGGTAATTTTAGGCAACTGCATGACATTGGCCTGATTCACACATCCCAATAAGTGATAGCTCTGCTACTCCCATCCCCTGGGCAGGGAGAATACCGTGATCTCTGGCTTAGCATTACATTCATACCAGGAGGTCATGTTTAGCCTCTCTCCAAACAAACAAGATTCATTTTTTTCTTTACTGACTGTGGTTTGTTGGGAGTGAAACACACCACAGTCCGAAGTTTAGATGAAATGCCAAGTCAGAGATTATGGTTTGTTTCCTCTGCATGGAAGCTTCTTAGGAGTGGTCAAGGTGAACAATTAAGGGCTTGGCAACATAACAATTATGTGTTCTTGGTTAAAAGCAGTAGCACCCCTCTTAAAAGGTAATCTCTGCGTTATTGAACATGGCTCAACTCCACATGCAAATTAATCTTTTACAATCTGCTGATTAGCACTGTTTTTATGGATGTATTTTCTTTAAAACTGTCATCACTTCCCCTGCATGCTTGCAGCTCAGAACAACACTGAAAAGTCTCATCAATGTAAGAACACCCAAGTGTCATTCCTGTTTTTTAAAAAACAAAAAAACCTGGCACAGTCTCAAATCTTGTCTGGGGGCAGGCAGTGCTTATATTGTCACAAATTAGTATTATGGACAGACTTGTGTGTGTGTGTACAACTGACACCTCCACACACCAATGAGAAAACTGTCCCTGAGTTTAACCCTAAATGTCTCACCTAAAATGTCAGCCTAAACAAGCCACAAAGGGCTAGCCTCCAGCCCCACAGATGTCTCTTATCACCCTTCACCACTGATCATGCTGGCTGGGGCTAGTCCAACAACACCTGGGGGGCACAGGTGGGCCACCCCTGCTGTAAGCACGTTATTATTATCATTAATATTATTATTATCATGGCTATTTCCACTTAACCCTTCCTTCCAAAGGAGCTCAGGTCGGTCAGCACATTGATAACAATGCCATGAAAAACACTCCAGATACAGTTAAAACAATCACATTCTCTTGGCTGATGATTTCAGGGCTGCCAGGAAGAGTATATTTTAGCCATTGAATGTCTGGGTTAAGTGGGAAGGAACTCTACCCCCCCCCCCGATGTGGCCTTTGGAATGTTTTGATTGTTTTGTATCAGTTTGTTTTAATGTTCTATCTGAAATAAAAATAATGCAAAGATAAAGGTAAAGGGACCCCTGACCATTAGGTCCAGTCGTGACCGACTCTGGGGTTGCGGTGCTCATCTCGCTTTACTGGCTGAGGGAGCTGGTGTACAGCTTCCAGGTCATGTGGCCAGCAGGACTAAGCCGCTTCTGGTGAACCAGAGCAGCGCACGGAAACGCCATTTACCTTCCCGCTGCAGTGGTACCTATTTATCTACTTGCACTTTGACGTGCTTTCGAACTGCTAGGTGGGCAGGAGCAGGGACCAAGCAACGGGAGCTCACCCCATCGCAGGGATTCGAACCGCCGACCTTCTGATCGGCAAGCCCTAGGCTCTGTGGTTTAACCCACAGTGCCACCCGCGTCCCTCAATGCAAAGATAGAACATAATAAATTCTGGACATAAATAAACAGAACAGTTTAGCTTTAAAATCTTTCTTCCAGTGATTCATCATACACACCTCCTGAATGTCTTTCTGCAACGCAAAGCTTCACTGCTTTGGAAGAGAGAAGCATGACGTGAAATACAAAATGGAGACAGGACAGGGAAAACACAGAGCAGCTTGGCCTCTAGTACTTGCCTCTGGCATATTATTGTTGTTGATCGGTCCATTGAGGTCAGAACGCTGCTGTTTCCGAGGCTGGTCTAACCCATTGCATACCTGTAAAAGAAGCAGAAAGACTGAACTGATCAATAGCTCAGGGAGAAGGAGATCAATGCAGCATCGTTCTATCACTGCCTCCTACCCATAATTTGCATTGCTACTCCTGTGGAAATAAGAGCTGATCTATCCATTGACTGTTTGTGAGCGTATTAAAAGAATGTAGAAGAAATAAAACATCTCTCAAGAGCCAGTATAGACGGTTGTTTTTTTACTGGGTTTAAATACCGGGTTATTTATTTATTAATTTATGGGGGGGAAATTATGCATCACTTGATTGTAAAAACAAAAACAAATAAAAACCTCAAGGTGGTTTACAAAGAGAGTAAGACAATAAAATTATTAGTAAAAACACTCAAAAACCAACTATTTGAAACATTTTTTAAAAATCAACAAGCTAAAAACTGATTAAAGTATGTATCAACATTCTACATGTCTGGGTAGGCTTGTCTAAACTAAAATGTTTTTAGCAGGCGCTGAAAAGAGTACAGAGAAGGTGCCGGCCCGGTGTCAATAGGCAGGGAGTTCCAAAGTATAGATGCTGCCACACCAAAATATTGCAGAATGGGTATTTTGTGGCACCTATAACAATGGCAGGTTCCAGAATGGCAGACATGTTTATTGTCTGGGTGGTGGAAAATCAATGCCATGGAAAATGCAGACAGCTATGTGAAAAGAGACCCAATCCATGGATTTCTTCTGCATTCTCGTGTGTGTGTGTGTGTGTGTGTGTGTGTGTAGCAGGGAAAGATTGTATAAATCTCTCCATGAGGAGCACTCTAAAAACATATGAAAAACCTGCTGGGTCAGGTCAATGGCCCATCTAGCGCACCCAGTTAACCTGTGGGAAACCAGCCAGCAGCACACGAGCAGAAGAGCCCCCTCCCCTCCTGGTGTTTCCAGCAACTGGAATTCAGAAGCAGCGCTGCCTCCAGCTGAGGAAGCAGAGCAGAGCTATCATGAGTTGGATAGGACTCAACCACCACAGCAGATGGCCGTTTTCAGAATTCCATTAAGGACTATAAAGGACAGTTGGGAGAAACCCAATCACAACTGCACCATTACACTAAAAGTAAGATATGTGTTGACATATGGACACACACACACACACACACACACACACAGGCACACAGGCACAAGGGAACCAGCACACAGAAGATTGCAACACTGCCAAATAACATGTAAATTATTTTGGGAGCTGCCAAGATTAAATCAGAAAAGCTTTTGCAGAAAAGCAGGATGACTGTGGGGGTGGGAAACAATTTTCAAACAGGAGTGACAGGACATATATTGGGCCTGTGATGCGAAACGGCAGAACCACAGCTTCTTCTACCCTTTAAAGGCCTTGTCAGGTTTGATCACAATTCATTTGGCAGCACAAGAAATGCATCCATAGACCAGACATGCCCACATACAAAATGGGTTAGAACAGCACCCGATTTAGACAGCATGTCTCAGAAATGGTCAGTAAATGAGCTTGTTTCTCCCTACAGCAATGATTCAGCACTTAGGGGTTTATCATGGTGGTGACCAGCCTGTAGCCTTCAGATGCTAATGAATTGTGGCTCCCATCATCCCTGAGCATTGGCCATGCTGGTTGGGGCTAATGGGAGTTGTAGTTCAAAACTGCCGGAAGGCACCAGGTTGGAGAGGGCTGTGGCTCTGCCCTTGTGGCTCTGAGCATATGGAAACAATTGAACATGTTTCTTTCCATTGCCAGTACTATACAATTATACGTGTCAGGTTTATTGTGGCAATAACACACAAATTTCCAGGACACACAGGGCAATTCTATATCTCTTTACTGCACCAAAATAGAAACCCTGATATAACATATTCAATCTCCAGATATTGTGCTGCTATGATTAACATACATCGGAGGATGGTATGTGCCATACAACAGGTCTAAAACTGAAGGTTTACATCTACAAATTTTATATTTTGCTTGATTTATGTGCCTTACACACCAACTCCAGTTCCAGCTCAACACCAGGGACTCATCACGGACACACAGTATTGTCTGAACTGACAGGCAGTGACTTTCTAGGGAAGACTTCCTCCATCTGGTGCCCTCCAGATGTTTTGAATGGCAACTCCTATTATCCCTGACCATTGAGTGTTCGGGCTGAAGCTGACAGGAGCTGCAATCCAAAACATCTGGAGGATAGCTGGTTGGGAAAGGCTGCTCTAAGGTTTTCCAATTGCATAGGAGATGCTAAGGATGGAATCTGGAACCAACTGCATGCAATACCATTTCTCTGTCACTGAACAACACTCTTCCTCCAATACAAGATGATCGCTGTTCAACATATGCAGAGTCTAATATGCAATGCAATGCGATTGTTACAAACCAGGGCTGCTTAACACAGAGAATTTCAATGCCAACACTCCCTTACCCCAACCTACTTTTAAGAATAGATCTAATTATCTCCCCCTGCTTTTGCATGTGGAAATGTCACCACTGATGTCGGAACACTGTTACCAGCTGATGCTGTCACATTGTAAAAGTCCCATATGCAAGCTAGCCATAAACAGCTCTATTTGCAAACCAGGATATATTTCTCACTTCCCGGGGCATTTGTGTGTGTGTTCCCTCGTTCGTTCCATTCAAAAATTAATATTCCAGCTGAGAACTTGTCTCAAAGATAGCGATAGATGTCAGAGGGAGTAGGCCTCTGAATGCCAGCTGTTGGAAAGCGCAGGACAGGAGAATGAATGCTCTTGCGCTCAGATGCTGCTTGCATGCCTCCCATGGGCATCTGGTTGGCCACTGTGAAAACACAATGCTGGACAAGTTGGGCCATTGGCCTGATCCAACAGACTCTTCTTGTGTCCTTAAGCAGATGTTCTACCACTGAGTTGTGGCACTTGACAACAGACACTATAATTCACAGTATAATTTTTTTACACTATTTATTTTAAGGCATTGTCAAAGCCTTTTCAATAGGTAAATTAAGGAAGTAGAAGGATATGAGAACTGAGCCTGGTAAATGGGGACCATACAGCTGTACTGTGTTGTCTTAGATCCGCCTTGTGCTCTCTTGGGAGTAGCCGCCAAAATGTCTGGAGGGCACTAGGGTGGTGAAGACTGTCCTAGATTGTTTTCTTCCTCCTACTTAAAGGTTAATGCATTTATAGAAAAATTAACACATAGATATAACTAAAATGCTTGCTGTCAAAGTAGGAGACGGGAACAGATTCTGCAGCCCACATAGCTGCCCAGCAATGCATCATATGGCAGATGCACACCAAGCTGTTTCAGCTAATGAGCTAGTCTAGTTTATAAAGCTTAAGAAGCAGGCAGTGTACCCCTGCTCAGGTGCATCTCCTAGGTCTCGCTAATAGACAGACTGCCATGCTCAGAAGACAGAACAGGTTGGATGCTTTAGTTGAAATTCCTGCATTGGGGAGGAGTTGGACTAGATGACCCTCAGGGTCCCTTCCAACTCTACGATTCTAGGATTCTGTGATTAAATTACAATAATAATTTATCACTCATACTAGAACATGAGTGACCTTCTAGATCAGCTTTCTCCAACCTGGTGCACTCCAGGTGATTTTGACAACCGCCCTGGCCATGCTGGCTGGAGCTGACAGAAGATGTAGTCCAAAACATCTGGAAGGCACCAGATTAGGGAAAGGCCATTCTCAGGTCTAGAACTTTTTAAAAGCATTCTCAATAAACTGAGCAACACTCTTTAAAAAAATCTAATCATTGTTTTTAACACAAGAACTGTAAATCAGGGCTGGTAGAGCTCTAGGTGACCAGCAAAGGGTTTCTGTCTCCCAATTGTCTAACAATAGCGATGTGGGTGGCGCTGTGGGTTAAACCACTGAGCCTAGGGCTTGTCAATCAGAAGGTCGGCGGTTCGAATCCCCGCGACGGGATGAGCTCCCGTTGCTCGGTCCCTGCTCCTGCCAACATAGCAGTTCGAAAGCACGTCAAAGTGCAAATAGATAAACAGGTACCGCTGCAGCGGGAAGGTAAACAGTGTTTCCGTGCGCTGCTCTGGTTTGCCAGAAGCGGCTTAGTCATGCTGGCCACATGACCTGGAAGCTGTACGCCGGCTCCCTCGGCCAATAATGCGAGATGAGCGCAGCAACCCCAGAGTCGTCCGCGACTGGACCTAACGGTCAGGGGTCCCTTTACCTTTAGGAACGGTAGAACTCTAACACTAGAAGTCATGGGAATTCAATGAAGCTGAATGTTCGAAGATTAAAGCTTTTTAGAACCATACCGAACACCCTCAACCTTTCCACATAAGGCTTGCTTTCCATACCCCAGTCGCAAACTATGTCTGCACACAACCAATCTGTTCATTTCTTTGTGTTCTAGGAGCCCAGTAGGGAGAGGAGCTGGTCACAGCAGGAAGGGAAGACTCTCTGGATTCTTCAGCAGCCTGTCTCAACTTTTCCTCTTGCCACCCTCCTCTCCAGCCTCTGCTTCAGCCTCAGAGTCTGAACTTCTCTCTGCCACAGCCTCTTCCTGCTCACTAAACCCTGTTACCTCTTCTGCTTCCAACACCTCCTCCTCCCAGTCTGCTCCTTCTTCTACTTCTGGCCACTCATCGTCATCCCACCACCACTCCCCTGGCTCTGAGACTTCTTCCCTGGGGAGTTCCCTTGGGGGTTCCCCAGCTGGTGCCCTCCCACCGCTCCTCTGCATCCAGCCAGTCCATGACAGATTATTCTCATTATACTGTATTATATATTTATTAATACCCCACCTTTTTCCCTGACAAGGACTCAAAGCAGCTTACAGATAAAGCAGATGCCTGAGGGAAACCTGCAAAGAGAAGAGCACCCCCCACCCTGTGGCTTCCAACAACTGGCATTCAGAAGCATTGATGTCTCCAACTTTGGCAGCAAATCAGTGGAGTTTGACAGCTTGAGTCCACTGATTTTAAAGGGTCTACTCTGAGTATGACTGAGTGGGCTATCATCTCTAATCCTTAGGTAAAGGTAAAGGGGCCCCTGACCATTAGGTCCAGTCGTGTCCGACTCTGGGGTTGCGGCGCTCATCTTGCTTTATTGGCCGAGAGCCGGCGTACAGCTTCCGGGTCATGTGGCCAGCATGACTAAGCCACTTCTGGCGAACCAGAGCAGCGCACGGAAACGCTGTTTACTTTCCCGCCAGAGCGGTTCCTATTTATCTACTTGCACTTTGACGTGCTTTCGAACTGCTAGGTGGGCAGGAGCTGGGACCAAGCAATGGGAGCTCACCCCGTCGCAGGGATTCGAACCGCCGACCTTCTGATCAGCAAGCCCTAGGCTCTGTGGTTTAACCCACAGCACCACCTGGGTCCCTTTTAATCCTTAGGTACCAAGAGACATTTCTAAAAGTGTGGCCTGGAAATTATGGCTTTTGAATGACTGATGCTTTGTGGAGAGAAACCTCCTTGCCATTTAAAAAATATTATAGTGGCAAATGCAGCAGAAAGCAAATTTCATGCTCCACATGGACCCTGCTGCTACAATTTGTTGAGTGTTCAAAACAGGAATCGAGAAAGCATTACTATCGCCCCCCCCTTAATGACTCATCACCCTCTGGGAATCAAAGGCTAAGAGAGGAACTTGTGCAAGGCAGGGTCACAGCAGACCCTGATCCCAAAAACGACACCTGACTCTGGAGGCAGACACAAAGAATAAGGTTGCAACCAACAGGAGAGTTTAGGCTCCCAAAAGACCGTTTTATTTTATTTTATTTGTAAATTTTGTTAGCTGCTTTTCACTACTAGGAGTTCCCAAACCGGGTGCAATGTCAACACAATGCAACGGAATAGCACAACGTGAACAGAATCAGCACACCCAGTGTTTATTTTCTAGAAAAATACTGGTAGGTGCCGGTACCAACCATGAAGTTGTTACAGTAAATGCCACACTTTTTAGCAACAACAAAAAGAGGTGCCGGTACTGAAAAAAAGCACAGAGCACACCCGTTTAACTGTGTAAAAATAAGAGAGAGAAAATAAAATAAATGTGTGGTGACCAAACTTCAACTATATTCCTGGGTGAATAAAGAAGCCTTCAATTGCCAGCAAATGCTCAAAAGACCTGGTGTCAGTCAAAACTGAGAGGGTTTTGAGAGGAGAAGGAACTCCATAATCAGGGTGCCTATTCAGTAAATGCCATCTCTTGGCTTGCCAAATGTCAATGGGAGACGAGTGTTCAAATCCCCACTTGGCCATGAAGCCCATTGGGTGACCTTTGGCCAGTTGCTGCCTCTCAGCCTAACCTACAGTACTTCACAGGGTTGTTGTGGGGATTAAACAAGGAGGGGGAGAACCACATACACCACCTTGAGCTCCTTGGAGAAAAGGGTAGGTTAAACATGCAATAAATAAATAAAATAAATAATAATGCCAAAATCCTGACAACTGCAGCACTGTCAAGAGGATATTTTAAACATGGCATTCATTCATTCATTCATTCATTCATTCATTCATTCATTTAAAAAGGTATTTATACCCTGCCCTCATAAAATATCAGGGTTGTGTACATCAATTACAAGCAATACAAAACAAACATTAAAACAGACCACATAAAACGTAAAATGTAGGTCTGCAATTTTGATGGATGGATCGTTGTGTAACCCTCTCTGTGACCAGGTGAAGTGAAATGCCTTCGGAACAAATAATGTAAATAAATGTCTATATCAGGCAGGAGAGTGCCTATAGCCCTTTGATTTCAGGCCTAATTAACCTTGGCTGCTGGACATGCAGATAGGGCAGAGAGGAGGTTGGAGACTGGTGGGGGAAATGCTGACATGAAAAGGGCGCTAATGGCTCCCCTGATGCCAACCCCATAAGGTTCCTAGGAGGAGAAGGGTCATTGAAAAGCTTTTCTTCTGGGTCAGCCTGTGCAATTTCCCCAACCTATCACCTTACCATCTCTCTCAGCTTTCCAACACTGCCTCTCCCGCCTATGCTGGAGAACGAAGAGAGCACAGACTTCATAGGTATGGACTGTTAATATACAAGATCCTATGCGTATTTGTATGTATATGTATGCAACAATCCAACCATTTGACTTCACCCCCAAAGCCACACTCTTCCATTGCCTTGGAGACAGACAGAGGCCAACAACAGAATGTCCCCCTTAGCAAAAGAAGAGAGTCAACAACTCACCTGTTCTTGTGGCCACGTCTGTCTTTCCTCGGGGGTTCTTGACTTGGTTTTGAAGCCTCTGGGTACATCTCCCACTTGCTTCGATGCAGTGGGGATGTTCAGTGATTTTGGCCTTCCCAGATGCCTATTGGAGCTGTGGCCAGAGTCTCCCTTTGGACAAGTCTCTGCATAGTCATTTGGCACGTTTTCAGTCCCTCCATGCTCTGGGCTCATTTCCGAGGCGCTGTTGATGCTGCTCATGCTCATGCTCATCTTAATCTCTGCAACGATCTGGTCGATGTCTTCCTCCTGCTCTTCTAGCTCGGCCTCTTCTTTCCCAGAGTGGTAAGGAGACATCCCGTGGGGATTCCCATTTGCTTCAGGCGAGTAGTAACCCTGGTAGCGCTCTTCACTTGGATGGCAATACTGGAGGTTCTCTTCTTGGTCTTGGATCTCCAGGCAGGCCACCTCCCCTTCCAAAACCTGGACACAGCCCTCGTGGTGGCCCGTAGCTTCTGTGGCTTCACATTCATCCCGGTGCTGCATTTTCATGTCGGACCACTCCGCTTCCTCTACAGCTTCCTGGCACTCATCTGTCTCCACTGGATGCTCTTCATGGGGGACATACTCTTCCCCGCTGCAGTCCATCCCTTCCAAGTAACCGTCATCCTCTGGGCAGTATCGGATGTAGTAAGTAATCCCTTCTTCTTCCTCCGGGAGCCCCTCATCGTAATCCTCCTCTTCGGAAGTGTTATTGACATAATCAGAACTGGAGTCGCCATCCCCGCTGTGGTCGAGACACTCATGCTCGGCCAGAGTAGGGGTGCCTTCCCTGGCGGTCACAACCTCTGTCTCCTTCTCCACATAGTCCTCCACAGGCAAGTTATCGCCCTCATTTTCGGCCTCTCTACCCAGAGGCAAAGGAGGAGAAGCTCTCGTCCGGTGATCCAGCATGCTGGCTGTGGTGGTTTGACATTTCCTGCTCGCCATGGCCAACAACTCACATGACAATCATGTCTGAGGAACACCTGCAGGCAAGAGTCCAAAGAAGAAATCAGAACACCAACAACAGCCATTGTTTAATCAAAAGGTTAGCAGTAGGAAATCAAAGAAATAATACTACTGGGGTGTACAGAAACAGACATTTAAAAAAAATGCCAGGGTAGGGTGGAGTGGAGCACAAGACAAAGCATAATAAATTATCCCGTCGAAAGCTAGAAATCTTAGTGCAACAACTTTGCTGGATGACAAGCCATGTTGAAATGTCATTAAATAATCCACATTGTATAGAAAAGGGGAAAAGGTAGATTTCTAGTCAAGGGACTTTTCTATTCTAGGGTACTCTGGGTCCCTGGGACACCTCAGCACAAGAAGCAAAAATGAAAATCAAGTTTCTGTGAAAAGCAGCTTGCCCCCCCTTCCCATGAATCTTCCCCTGCAAATGTGCAGTTGTCAAAGAGTGTGGGGTGCATTTTAGGATGTACTGCAGTCTCCTCCAACTGAGTGCCCCCCCATGTAGTTCAGCTCCCATTGTTTCTGACCATTGGTCGTGTTGGCTGGGACTGATGGAGGGAAGTAGGTTGGGGAAGGGTGGTGTAACAGATTCAGAAAGCGCAATTAATCATTTCACAACACACCTGCCTAAACATGCATGAGATTTTACTTCATGTGGATGAATCCTGTGCTGTGCTTAATGAAACAATCTCTATGCCACCTGTTCCAAAGAGATGCAGATTCATTAATTCTAAAGTCCATCGGTTGCTTGTGGCTAAGAACAGCTTCCCAATCTAGGCAGTTATCACTGACACATTTAACCTATTTTTTCCTGTTCACACTTCCTAATATCGCCCTATTATAAATGATTTGTTTCCTCAAGACAATGGAATTGATGAAATATGCTGTGCTGGTCAACCTCAATTTCAAACACCCTTACATGCCACTATACACAGACACACACTCAGTGTGTGGTGATATCATCCCTTTAAGACTGGTTTATGGGAATGGGTTAGAACCTCAGAAATAAGGAGTCGACATACAGCTGTCTCCTGTTTGTGGGATGTAATCCATTGGTGCAGTCAAATGCAACATTCTTTATTTCCCTAGAGTGAGCACAGGGCATCCACTCAGGGTAACTTCCTGTTCCTCTGGTCTGGAGCTTCCTCCCCCTGCATGTGACCTGGGAGGTGGGCGTGGCCCTGGCTGACTCCATAAAAGAGCCGATTCACGCAGCCATTTTCTCAGTTCAGCTAGTTTTGTCTTTCTATTGTCTTGTTGTCATGCTGCTCTCCTGCAGCCATTTTGTTCTCCTAATGTAATTTTGTTGTCTGCTGGCTCTCAGCCAGCAGCACATGAGTTCAGTCTCCATATGAGACAAACTCACAATTTATTTATGTAACTGCCAAGTAAAGCCTGCCTTTCAGGGATCATATCGTGAACTGAAATGTGGGTAAACTTTTTGTTACTTTACTCAGAAAGACTTGTGTCTCTATTCTTTTAAGATTCTATTCTTTTAAGAGGGATCAAAAGGGGACACCAGGAATAAACTTAACTAAGAGATTTAAATGAATCTGCAAACTAGCTTCCAGCAAATTGAGGGGAATCTGCTCTGCTACGTCACTTACTAGCGTGAGTGAAGGAAGGATAGTACTTATTCAATATATCCTTTCCTACTATCCTTAACATTCCCACACCGTTAAGGCTTCAAGGCCGGTGTCAAAAGGTAATTGAGTGGAAGAGGTGAACGCCCATGGTCTAAGTCCCCATAAAAGCTGGATTGGTAGGAGCTCTTGGCAGCCAGTCAAGCTTAGTGTCTAGTGTCTATTTGGGCTTTTGATAGCATCTTGTTCTGTTGCTCAGCCTACTGAAACTTATGTGAAAATGTTTGTGTTAATTGGCTGGATAAGTTAATGTTTGTTGCTTTCTTACCTTCTGAGCTATTTTAATCTGTGTAATTATTTGGAGTTTTTCTTTCTTACAGAGTTTTGTTTTAGTAAAGTCTATGTATGATTTTATGAAATTTGGTCTGGTCTGAGTTCCTGAACCATTTAATTCTTTTTTTAAAAAAATAATTTATTAAAGATTTTCTTGATTTACAAAGGTGTGTGCAATGTCTCTCTTGTATTTTTTCCATGTAACATTTTTGCAGATCAGTTTTGTTTGTTGAGACATTAGAAAGAAAAGGGGGAAGGAGGTGGGTGGGGTGGGGTGGGGTGACGATGTTTCTATTTTACTTGATATATGTAGGGTTTGGTGTCAGCGTTGTTTGTGTAGGTTCTCTGGTGTTCGCTTGTGCTCCTTTGGCGGTGAGAGAGGTTGGGGTTGGCGTAGGGTGTGATTGTTCATTTGTGGTTGGCTGTTGTGATCTTTGGTTTCCTGTGTGAGTGGGGTGGGTGGGTGTTTTTGGTCAGGTTAGCCATATTGATTTGTATGCGGAACCATTTAATTCTGACCACGCTTTTCGGAACAAGAGTCACCCACCACACAGCTTTAAGAAACTTATTCTGTGGCATTCAAAGAGCTGTTTGGACATTTTAAAAGTGTGATTCTAGTTGCCCGAGGCCTTAAAAGTTAGGCTATGGCTTCTAAACATTTGAAATAGCCCCAAACAGGAAAATGAAGGCCTTGCTCCATTCCCTACACAGGAATATGAGAAGAGCCTGGCTACTGTATCAAGCCCAAGGCCCATGTGGACCACCATCCTATGGGAAGCCTGAAAGCAGCGCTTGCGAAAGCTCTCTCCACTTGTGATTCCTAGCAATGGGTAGTCAGAGCCTCCAACACAATGGGTAGACTATGGCCATCAATAGCCTTATCCTCCATGACTTTATCTAATCTTATTTTTAAAGCTATCCAACCACACACGCATTGAAATCACAAATCAACTGCTAACCACTGCAAAATTTACAACCAAGACAGAAAAATGTACCACGGTCACTGTTTTCTTTCCATCTGTGGTATTTGTTCAAACATAGAGATGAAAAGAGAACATACTTCCCCCACCCCCACCCCTGGGCCCCCCAGAGACAAAAGGACTCCAGAAAAATTATTGAGGCTATTATTGAGATCAGGTTCCTAAAGATCAAGTCATGCAGCATCAAGTCTCTTGAGAATAGAATCTAGACTGCAGGTTCAGAGGTGCACCACACATGGAAGGGATTATTGGACAAATTGCTGGTGCATTACAAAGGAAACTGAAGGCCATACAGAGGCTGAGAGCCAAGCAGGGCCAGAGGGAGGAATCAGGATCATTGCAAGCTTGGGAAAAGCAGCACATTAAATGGAAGTTGCAAAAAATGTCAATGCTCTGAAAACAACCATTTGCCCATCATAATAATGATGAGATCGTTAGTGAGTGTTCATATTAAATCAAGCAGTTAAAAGTGCCATTTCAGGCAATATTGATTTGTCACTATAAATGTGATTAAAAAGGGAATAATTGTCTGCACCTCTCAACAGAGAATACTAATTAGACTGCTAGTTACTGTTCCATATAACATGTCTTTCAAAGTGACCTGCCCCTTGACTCTCCTTCAGGCTTGTTTCCCTCCCTTATTTCATACAGGCTGGCTCTAAAAGTCAGCCACTGGAAGGGTTGTATATCCAGGAAGCGGCCCTGCGCCTCAACCTGTGTCCTGTTGTCATGAGGTAGGCGGGGCAGTCTCTGACAACAGGACACAGGTTGAGGCGCAGGGCCGCTTCCTGCATATACACACAGGGACGAATCAGGAACCTTTGGGAATTGTAGCTCTGTGAGGGGAATAGGGGGGTTTCCTAACAACTCAGAACACCCTTAATGAACTACAGCACCCAGAATTCTTTGGGGGAAACCTTGACTGTTTAAAGTGGTATCATAGCGTTTTATATGTACAGTGTGAATGTGGCCACAAGAAAACAGAAGACACATTCATTTTGACAGAAGAACAGGATCAGCAGGGTAGAAATCTTCCCGGCTATATAAAAAACGAGAATAAATATTTCAAATATGGAAAAAAATTGCCCTGATGAATGGGAGGGGGGATCTAGTTATTCCTCCCCTGAAGAAATGAGTCCACAGCAATTAAAAACAATGACTGCCAACTCATATTGATCAGTATTACCTAGCGCTTTCAAGATACAAAAGGAAATCAATGTGTAATTTGCAGTGCAATTCCTTTCATTCCAATTTAGGACACAGTGATGAGGAGCTCACTCAGGTTTCATTACCTCAGCAGAAAGGGCCCACTCATTAGCATCAGAAACTCATAAACGCTTAGTAGTTTTTCCTTCCCAGCTCTTTAACAATGTAAAAAGCAATGAACTCTGAATAAACAGCTCAGTCTGCATGCACCTTTCCGTATCTGTTTTTAGGCTCAGCCTAGACAAGTCATCAGGTAGTAAATGGCTCCTGGACTTATCACAGGGGAAGCTTTTGTGTTTGGGAAAAAGAATTGATTGTTAAGCCACTCTGGGAACTGTGGGTCTGTGGGGGGAATAGGTGTCTCCTAACAACTCTCAGCACCCTTCACAACTGCAGCTCCCAGGATTCTTTGGGGCAAGCAATGGCATGATAGCTCTTTAAATGTATGGTGTGAATACTGCCTCCGTCAGACAAACCGATGGGAATTGTAGTCTACAAAACCTATTGAGGGCACTACACTGGTGCCAGTCTGCCAGAGGTTTAAAGTATTATGCAGACTGAGTGGGCGAGACCAATAGTGGGTCCAACAGTCAAGAAGGTAGTTTCTGCACATACTGTAGAGAAGCTCTTTCCAAACTGTGTGTGGGTGTGTCACACAAACACTCCGCGTGCTCCTCCCAGGGCTGGAAAGGGGTGAGTTTAACCTCTGGTTTGCTAGGAAAACTGAATTACTATGTCACAAAATGATGCATGTCTGTGTCACCAACATGAAAAGTTTGGCAAACTCTGCTGTAGAGGGAAGTGAGGGGCAGATGGGGCTTGTCCACCTGGGAAGGGAGCCCATCTAGGAGAAGGAAAACTCTGGTCCCTTGTGGGATGTCTTGGGAGAAGAAAAGGCTAAGGAGTAAACCCTAAGAAGATCCAGAGTGGAATCCCTAAGACAGTTGGATGGTGCCTTGTACACTTCCTTCCGGCAACTCCTGCAGCCAAGCTGGTGCCAAACGTATTGTTCTGCTTTCTTTTGGACCACATCAGCAAGGCTAAGGAGGGTGGGGTCTTGTCATCTGGGCAGCCCAGGACCTCTGTACACACTGTCCAGGTTTGACCCTGGGGAGGCCACTTTGGGGCTGCTACTGCAGCAGTTTGACTTCACCCCCAGAGGGTTGCTTGAGACAGATCGATGCCAACAATAAGGTAGTCTCCTGAATTCCAGTGAGCATCACTAGGCTAAGTTGAATGGCAAAAGTAGCTAAGTGCTAAGCTTCCCTTGCCCATATTGTTCTAGGGTCCCAAAAACAGCAGCTTCAGAAATGCCAGAATTCCTACAGACCAGGAACACAAGAGGATCATCACTGGCCAGCACCCAGAAATGTGTGAGGGCGGAGAAGCAGTTTGTGATTTGAGATAGTTTGTCAGAGTAAAAGCTTTTGAAAAATGATAAGAGAGATATATCTCCCTGTGGTCTGCTTAACAGGAAATTAATTTTGAGGTGGTTGGCAGTTGTTTGATTTCTGAGGAAACTCTGGGATAAGGTTTTCCCCCCCTCCCTGACTCCACAAAGAAGGTGCCCTTGTTATCAGGATCAAATATTCCTTGGGGAAATTGGAGCAGATCAACATGAAAAGCATACACATTAGTAAGAGGTGGATGGTCTTCCAGACTTCTTTGCGTTATCATCATGATCTGCATAGAGGGCATTTGAGTCTGAAGCTTTCCATAATGACGTGCAACTAGACTGAAGAACATTATGTAAAATGTTGCAAAATATTACAGCAAGCTGTAGCTTCCTCCAGAGATGGCTGAAGAATACTTACCTGCTCCCTTTTACATTGCAGTATCTTCTCTCTGCAAATGCAAAGTTATTTGCTTGGGCAGTGGGGGAGGGGGATATGTGCAGACTGCACATATAATAAGGATGGGGAAGCCCATAATCTCTGAGATTGTGGTCATGCTACAACCTCCTGCTAGCACATAAGCAGCATCCGGTTGAGTTTCAAATTGGATGGGGGACCACATGTTGAGATTCCTGCATCGGGGTCCCTTCTAACTCTATGATATTCTACAATCTTACGAGAGCTCAGTGGGATCATAAAAAATTCTGAAGGGGTCCTGGTGATTTAGAGAACGGGACATGCAAGCTCTACAACAGAGCTGTTGGTGGTCCACCATCCTTGGGAGATGGGATGTCATGGCGCTGGGTTCCAGCAACCTACTCTAATCAGTTGGTATGTGCAGGATTCCTTGGAGATGAGCAGATACCTTAGGTTCTGCTCTGAAACATTTTGGGGGACAGCAAAATTGGTTGATTCATCTCTGCCCAAATTCTGGACTGGATCACAGAAGACAGAAGATGAAGAGACTTTCCAAAGCACAATAAGAGAGAAATTGTTTATATATTTTTAAAAAAAATCTAATCATCATGCAAATACATCTATTTTATGTTATTAGAATATAAACTTATAGCATGCAGCTTTCGCCATCAAACGGCTCAACCACCTACTTTTCCAGGACCTCAAAACATACCACATACATCTAACCTAATTGCCTGTCGTGTCCCCAATGGTGACTGTAGCTAGCTGTCAAGAACGCACGCCACTCCGAGAAGTCAGCGGAAGTTGTCTTGAAGTTTATTGTACAGCACACAGAGAAACGTGGAAAGTCCGTGAGGATTCTGAGGAGGCCACCTCAGAATCCCCCTTATGTACACCTTGCTGGGTGACTCCCAATTCCCCCCTCCCTTCTGCCCTAAAGGTCCGGGGGTAATCCTCTTCCCCACCCGGGGTGGCTTGGACAAAAGAGTTAACTGCTCTGGTCTACCTGCACCATTCATGGGTGCTTTTTGCATTGTTATTGCGATGCTGCCGGTTCCACCACGCCCGCTGCTGATGGCTCGTTAGCGGTCGTTATCGCCCATTCTGGGGTTGTTTACCCCGTGGGGCATGCCTGGGCGAGGTCGGGCCTTGCTGCGCTCGGTTTAACCCCTGCGCGCCTGGCTCCGCTGTCGCCCCCTTCTCTGGCCCGCTGCATGGTTCCCCTTCCTGGCGCCCGCATGGCGCGACCCTGGCGGACCCCGGTCTGTCAGTGTCTAGTTGGGTCGCGACATCCTGCCCCCCCGAAACTGACTCCCCCCTCCCCTGGGGAGCGTTCTGAGTCCCGGGGCCCCCCGGCCGGTTTGGCCACTGTTGGTGGAATCTCTTGACCAGCTGTGGGGCCAAAACGTCCGACGCCCACACCCATTCTCGGTCCCCCGTAGCAAAGTCCTTCCACTCCACCAGGTACTGCAAACGCCCTCTGTAGAGTCTGGAGTCCAAAATGTCCTTGACCTCATGGTGCTCCCCTCCCGCCAGGATCAATGGGGTGGGTGGCGCCGCCACGGGGTGCCAACCGTCGTCCTCCGGGGACTTCTTCAGCAAGCTGAAGTGGAACACCGGGTGTATCTGTTGCAAGTTCTTTGGGAGTTCCAGCTTCGCAGAAACTCCGTTGATTACCTCTAGCACTTTAAACGGGCCCAAGTACCGGGGCCCGAGTTTCTTGCTGGGGAGGCCCAGCTTCAAGTGCCGCGTGGACAGGTAGACCCGGCACCCCGCTTTGATGTCCCCCGCCGGTCTTCTTCGCTGGTCCGCCGTCCTCTTCTGCGCCGCCTTGACCTCCAGCAGTTGTTCCCGAAGGGACTCCCAGCACCTGGCCGTCCTCTCTCTCCACTTTCCGAGCTCCTCCGGCTCCCGGGCGGTGGGCTCCCCCAAGTCCGGCAGGTGCCTCAGGTCGATCCCGTAGACCACGGTGAAGGGGGACATCTCCGTGCTGCTATGTACGGAGTTATTGTAAGCGAACTCCGCCAACGGAAGCAGCTGTGACCAGTCGTCCTGCTGGTAGCAGCCAAAACACCGCAGGTACTGCTCCAGCACCTG
The DNA here is from genome assembly GCA_034641385.1 of Darevskia mixta. NCBI lineage: Eukaryota > Metazoa > Chordata > Lepidosauria > Squamata > Lacertidae > Darevskia > Darevskia mixta. The sequence continues at coordinate 3,708,860 of JAWWNH010000073.1, read as the reverse complement.
GTTGACACGTTCCGTCTGTCTGTCAGTCTGGGGGTGGTAGGCCGAGCTGAGTCCCTGTTCGATCCCCAGCAGTCCCAGGAACGCCTTCCAAAATTGGGACACAAACTGGGAGCCGCGATCGGAAATGACCTTCTCTGGAACCCCATGGAGCCGGAAGATGTGCTCCATGAACAGCTTTGCCACCTGGGTGGCGGTAGGCAGTGAGGCGCAGGGCACGAAATGGGCTTGCTTGGAGAACAGGTCCACCACGACCCATATTGCTGTCTTGCCTCGGCTGGGTGGCAGATCCGTAATAAAGTCCATGGAGATCACCGACCAAGGTCGAGGTGGGACCTCCAGAGGCTGTAGGAGGCCCTGCGGCTTGCCCACTGCCGGCTTGCAGGTGAGGCAGATGGGGCAGCCCGCAACGTTGTCCTTGACATCTTTGCGGAGCGTGGGCCACCAGAAGCTCCGCCGAACCAGCTTCCACGTCTTGACGAAGCCGAAGTGCCCAGCCGCTTTGGCGTCGTGGCATGCCTCCAGGGCGGCCCTCCGGAGGGGTTCCGGGACGTACGCGGCGCTCCCCCTTCTCCAGATGTCCCCTTCCAGTGTCAAGGAGTCCCGCAGGTTCTGTAGTTCCGCGTCTGTCGGATACGCTGCCACTAGTCTGTCGCGGAGCGCTGCAGAAGGCTGGCTGCGCTCCCGGGGGGGTGTCCCATCTTGACCCCCTGTCTGTCCTTCTTTCCTCCTAGCCTGGTTACGGGTGGTGACAGCTCGGGCTAGGTGTTTGTCCTCAAATAGCGGACGCATCTCTGTGCGGACATCCGCCTCGTACTGGGGCAGGCGAGACAGGGCGTCCGCGAGGAAGTTGTCCTTCCCGGGGATGTGGCTTAGCTGGAAATCGTACCGGGAGAAGAACTCTGCCCACCGCATGTGCTTGGCGGTCAGCTTCCGTGGCTGTCGGAGGGCCTCGAGGTTGCGGTGGTCTGTCCAGACCTCAAACGGTTCCCTTGCCCCCTCCAGCCAGTGCCTCCACTCCTCAAGCGCCATGCGGATGGCCGCTGCCTCCTTCTCCCAGGTAGACCAGTTCCTTTCCGCCTTCCCAAACTTCCGGGACAGGTACGCTCCGGGCCTCAGACGGCCCTCCCCGTCCCTCTGTAGGAGTACCGCTCCCATGGCCACATCACTAGCGTCTACCTGTACCACCATGGGCCGGGCTGGATCCACATGGATCAGCGTAGGCTCGGCGGCGAACGCCCCTTTGAGCCCCTGGAAAGCCTCCTCCACCCGGGACCCCCAATCCAGAGCCGCCCCGGGACGCTTGGCCCCCTTTCCTTTCCCCTTGGTACCTAGGAGATCGGTGAGGGGGGTCACCAAGGCCGAATAGTTGGGCAAAAAGCCCCTGCAGAAATTTGCGAACCCTAGCAAGCTCTGGAGTTGGCGCCGTGTCCGCGGCCGCTCCCACCCCAGGACTGCCTCCACCTTCTGGGGATCCATGGCCACCCCCGCCGCCGAGATCCTATACCCCAGGTAATCTAAGGAGGGGCGGTGGAACTCGCACTTGGGCAACTTGACGTATAGGTGGTTGTCCAGGAGTCTCTGCAAGACCTCCCGGACCAACCGGACGTGTTCCTGGGGGTCCTGACTGTACACCAGCACATCGTCCAGGTAGACCACCACCCCTTTGTACAGGAGGTCGTGGAGTACCTCGTTGATGAGGCTCATGAACACCCCCGGGGCCCCGCTCAAACCGAACGGCATTACCAGGAACTCGAACTGTCCAAACTGGCAGTTAAAAGCCGTCTTCCATTCGTCCCCCTCCCGGACCTGCACCCGGTAGTATGCCTCCCTTAAGTCTAGCTTCGTGAAGATCGTGCCGGTACCCAACTGGATGAGGGGATGAGGGGATGAGGGGGAGCGGGTACGCGTTCCCTGCCGCTATGGCGTTCAACCCTCTGTAGTCCTGGCACAACCTCCGGGTGCCATCCTTCTTGCCCACGAAGATGACCGGAGCCCCCATGGGGCTCTTGGCGGGGCGGATGAACCCTCTGGCCAGATTCTTGTCCAGGAACTCCCTGAGGTCCTGGAGTTCCTCCCCGGACATCTTGTAGATGCGTCCCTTGGGGAGGACCGCATCCTCTGGGATGTCGATGGCGCAATCTGTGCGGCGGTGGGGGGGCAGCTCGTCTGCCTCGGTTTCCCCGAACACCGCCGCCAGATCCCGGTACTCCGGGGGTATCTCCGGCGCCACCACATCCAGCTTGCCCTCGTCCCCGTGGACCCCTTTGGCCTCCCCCTTCCCGGGGCACTGGGGGTCCGATTCGACCCTGTGCTGCCCACACCTATCCAGGTCGAACGTCAGACGCCCTGAGCGCCAGTCTACTATGGGGTTATGTTCCATCAGCCAGTCCAACCCCAGCACTACCTGGTACCCATCCGTGGGGACCCTAACTAGCATCCTGGACTCCCGGTGGTCCCCCAGCCACAAGGAGACCGGCCCCACTTCCACCCCAAACGGACCCCCCTTTATGGGACTGCCGTCCATCTGGACGAAAACTAAGGGGGTGCTCCGAACCTGGGTGGCCACTTCGGGGTGCAGCATACTGTGGTCGCAGCCCGAGTCCAGCAGCGCATCGCCCGTCCATTGCTTGCCGCCGTCCGGGTTTTCCAGCCTCACCCGGACCAGGTTGGGTGGTCTTCCCGCCCGTTTCTTGGGGTCCGTTGACCCTGGCGGGACCTGCAGCCGGGCGTCCTTCACTGCAGGTCCAGGTCGTTTCCCGACTCCGAGCCCTCGGAGTCGGACTGTCGCTTTCCCCTTGGCTCCGACGCGACAGCCGCCCGGCCCCCGGTCTTGGGTGTCCTACTGGTTCCCGACGTCGCTTGGGACCCCGCCGGGGTCCGAACCTCTCCTGGGGGTCGCTTGGGGCACGCCACCGCATAGTGTCCTGCCCCTCCGCACCTCATGCAGAGTCCCTCCCGGCGTCTCCTCTCCCGTTCCGGGTCGGGGGTGCGTTTGGGCCGGGGGACCCCCGCGCCATTGGCGGGACGGGGGGTCCCTGAGTTCTCCGCGGGCCTTCGGTCCTTGCCCGCCCTGGGTTCTAACTCCAGCATCCCCAGGTCTGCTTCCAACTGAGCCACCGTGCGGCACCAGCCGTCCAGCGTTGACAGCTCCCGAGGGGTCCCCTTCACTACGGCCCACTTGCGGAGCTCAGGATGGAGGCCCTCCTTGAAATAGTGGACGAGGACCTCCTCGTTCCAAGAGGAGATTCGGGCGGCCTCCCCCCTGAACATGTCTACATAGTCCTGTACTGGGAGACCCCCTTGCCTGGCCTTCTGGACCCGTCGCTTCGCCTTCTCCTCCGCCTGCGGGTCTTGGAAGCGCTCTCGTAGGGCCGCCAAGAAGTCCTCCAGGGTGGCCAGAGCCGGGTCCCTGCGGTCGACCAGGAGCATGGCCCACTGGCCGGCCTTCCCCTGCAGGGAGGAGATGACCGCCGCTACCAAGTCCTCTGGGTCGCAGTCGCCTCCCCCGTACCTTCTGGCGTGGTTCCTTGCGTGGAAGATGAAGGTGAAGAGTTCCGCCGGGTCCCCCTCGTAAGTGGCCCTCAGCTCCGGGGGCGGCCTGTGCCGCGCCGTCGCCCTCTGGCGGACGTGCCTCCCGCGGGCCTCCGGGGTCGCTGCCGCGCGCTCGTCCTCGCTGCTGTCGCCCGTGGAACTCCCCGCCACTACGTCGTCCTCCAGCCGGCTGCTGCGACGTCTTGGCGGGGGAAGCACCTGCCCCCTCGGGGCCGTCCCGTCGAACCACGTCAGCCGCTGAGTCACTCCGGGCTCCTGACCTGAGCCCTCCCCTGGGGTCTGCCGACTGCAGACCCCCGATCCCGCGTGGCCTTGGCTCCCGCCGCCGCTACGACTTGTCTGGGGCACCGCGCCCCCACAGGCCTGGTCCAACAACCGGCCCGACTCCTCGCCAACCCGCAGCCACTCCCAGATGAGGCGGTTCAGCTGCTCCTGGAGTCGCCGTAGCTCGCCCAGGCTCCCGCTGCCTGGTCCGGCCGAGGAAAGGCTCCGTTGATTCGAGGCGAACAGATCCGCCGGCCGCTCGAGTAGGGTGCTCGAGGTAACGGGGGTCTGAAAACGTGCCGCTCCGCGCCATGGGGTCGCCATCTCGGTAGCTGCCGGTAAGCGATCCCAACACGATACGGACGTTGAAGTTTTGGAGAATCCTCACTATGTCGTGTCCCCAATGGTGACTGTAGCTAGTTGTCAAGAACGCACGCCACTCCGAGAAGTCAGCGGAAGTTGTCTTGAAGTTTATTGTACAGCACACAGAGAAACGTGGAAAGTCCGTGAGGATTCTGAGGAGGCCACCTCAGAATCCCCCTTATGTACACCTTGCTGGGTGACTCCCAATTCCCCCCTCCCTTCTGCCCTAAAGGTCCGGGGGTAATCCTCTTCCCCACCCGGGGTGGCTTGGACAAAAGAGTTAACTGCTCTGGTCTACCTGCACCATTCATGGGTGCTTTTTGCATTGTTATTGCGATGCTGCCGGTTCCACCACGCCCGCTGCTGATGGCTCGTTAGCGGTCGTTATCGCCCATTCTGGGGTTGTTTACCCCGCGGGGCATGCCTGGGCGAGGTCGGGCCTTGCTGCGCTCGGTTTAACCCCTGCACGCCTGGCTCCGCTGTCGCCCCCTTCTCTGGCCCGCTGCATGGTTCCCCTTCCTGGCGCCCGCATGGCGCGACCCTGGCGGACCCCGGTCTATCAGTGTCTAGTCGGGTCGCGACATTGCCCTAATTACCTCCTTCTCATTCATTCTTAAAGCACTGAGTGCTTTGAAGTGCAACAAATATTTACTATGAAGGGTATAACTGTCATCTTACAATTCCAATTATTATTTCCCACCTGCATTTTAAAAGAAGTGAATATTCAGCAAACGTCAATGCGTAGCCTTAGCCATCAAACAAAACTATTTCTTACAAGATAAAGTCCTTAGGATTGTCTTGTTTCTTTCACAATGAAATATCCAACTATCACACTGGTTACACTTTCCAACTAGAGAACAACAAAATAAATTATCCCCAAAGCAATTTCATAATTATCCCCAAAGCTTTTTCATATTCTTAATCACACTCATGTTTGCTTTATCGGTATCACCCCTTTAGATTCCTGATTTGCATTATCATAATTGAATATAACTTACACAGTACAATGAACAATTAACTTATTCCTGTGCAAAGGGAAAGGGGGGGAGATTGTAAACGAGAACATCCACACCAGATTTGCCTGATTTTGCTCAGGTATTTCACACAATCATATAATTGTAGAGTTCAAAGGGATCCCGGGTCATCTAGTCCAACCCCCTGCAATGCAGGAAGTTCTTCCTTTAAAGAAAGTAGAGTTGGGGGTCACAGAAGAGGAGACCACACACTTAAGTGTATAAAGAATTGGGAGAGGCATTGAATGGTGGGACTGGGAGAGGGAGCCTTGTTTGTCTTGCAGTATCATTGGAGGAGGGAGTTCCAAGCTGGCTAATAGAAATAATGGTTGGCTTACAGTCCTAGGTACAAATAGGGATGGAATAATCTGTCAATTTTTCTTCTCTCTGTTTCTCTTTCTTCCAGTCTTAAATTCAGTTATCCATATTTTGAAGCGCTTTGCAATTATTTTAATAAAAGGATTCCTCCTGAAAATGAATGCAAATTTGTTTTCTGTCAGAGAAAACATATAATGGGGAGAACCAAGACCCCCTCCCATGTTAATTCCCAACCCCCAGGCTTAAAAGTTCCCTCATGCTCTTTCCTAATCAATCCTTAAAACAACAAGGTGGCAACAAAAGCATTTCACCCTGTATTGATTTGCTAAGGCTGGTAAGTGTTTTGAAACAACAAGGGGCTTTCTTTTTTGGCTAACAACGAACCATGTCACCGTGTTTTGTGAAGAACCATTTCTTTATAAACATCCGTAGCCCTCAGCGGATTGTGTACGAGGTGTGTTGTTCCTCAGTGCATAATCTCTACACATAAAAAACAGGCTTTAAAATATTTATCCCCATCTCCAGCATGCACCAATAGACTTCAGAAATTACAGCTAGTTAGAAGATAAAATAAGCCTGTTGATGGTTTCAGCAGATATTCAGGCAAGCCCCCCACCCCCTACCCCTTGCCTCCTACACACAGAAACACTCTGCTTGCAGAAAATGTCAGGGATGATGATGTTGCCTAGAGAATTTATCGTCTTCAAGTTAACCTCCGCGTAACGAAGGAAGATAGTAAAGCTAAACACAACCTACTCTTTCCACTCCATGACCACATTCACACCATACATTTAAAGCATTACGAGAGCACTTTAAATGGTCTTGGCTCCCCCACAAAGAAGGATGGGAGCTGCTGTTTGTTATGGGTGTTTCATGGTTCCCTGAGAACTGTAGCTCTGGGAAGGGCAAGGGGGTCCCCCCAACAATTCTCAGTGCCCCTAACACACCACAGCTCCCAGGATTCTTGGGGGGGGAGCCATAACTGTTTAGCGAAGCATCATCACACTTTAAATGTATAGTGTGAAATGTGTTGAAATGGCACTCTTTGTATATAATAATGTGAGGGGGAGAGCAGGGCTATCATTATGCACCTTGCCAGCTATCTATTAGGGGGCATGGATGTAAGCCTGATCAAAGCATGTGGAACTCTGATCATGCAGGATTGCACACAACAGGGGAGCCTGCATTTCCCTCCCCAGGTGTGCATCCCCAGCATATAAACAGCCAGGATGTGACACCATACGTCAGGGGTAGGCAACCTAAGGCCCGTGGGCCGGATGCGGCCCAATCGCCTTCTCAATCCGGCCTGCGGACAGTCCAGGAATCAGCGTGTACATGAGTAGAATGTGTCCTTTTATTTAAAATGCATCTCTGGGTTATTTGTGGGGCATAGGAATTCGTTCTTTTTTCTTTTTTTTCCAAAATATAGTCCGGCCCACCACATGGTATGAGGGACGGTGGACCGGCCCACGGCTGAAAAAGGTTGCTGACCCCTGCCATAGGTAGTCAGTGGGCAGCGAGCTGCTCCTAGACTCATGTCATTATTGATGGCCAAGGAACTGCAGCGGCTGCCAGTGTTCAGAGGAATTCAGTTCAGTTCACCTTTAAAGCTGAATCTCTCATTCCACACTTTCAGAAACAATGTGAGAACCGAAACACAGCCATCCATAAAAATTCTGAATTTCGCATTACAGTTCTCCAACAACAGAATGCAAATATTAGGGGAAAGTGCGCACACAAATCAATTCCTTAGTGAAAATAAAATACGGAAATGCAATAATGAATACCTTGGTCAAAACTGCAGGCAACTGGATTTATTAAGAGAAATTGCACTAAGATGTTGAAAATTTTTCATGAGGATTTAAAAAACACCACAGATTGCTGAAGAAATGTGGAGAACAGAATTTAAGACTGGAAAAATGAGAATCTCAGAAAACAATGATATAAGGGGGGGGAAACTGTTCCTTTTCCCTTATAGGGTACCCAAGAGCCCATATAGAGTCCTTTTGTAGGTTCTCCATCGGTAGGAGAAAATAACAGAGACCAACCAGAGAATATTGAGAAGAAAAGCAGCTAGTAAGCCTGATCTTTATTAACTGTTGCAACAGGGTGTTCCCCCACACGCAGGAGAGAGGAGGAGGACCCAGAATAAAGGTGTGCCGCCCTTATATAGACATTTTTAATTGCCCGCCCTGGAGTCCAAGACCACCCCTAGAAACATCATACATACATCACAGAAGGGGTGTAGCCCAAGACCACCCCCACAGATACATCATACCTACATCACAGAAGAGGCGGTCTACAACAGAAATCTGAGTGTGTTGTTTATCTCCTGTCTGGCAAGTTACCAGATTATTCCATCATTACCATAAGAGCCAACTCCTAGGGGCCAAGGTCACTCGACCTTGATTACGATTGATTGATTGATTGATTGATTGATTGATTATGCAAGGCAGGGCTTACCTGCCCCCCCACCCAATATTTTATTCAAGATCACACCCCTGGCCATTACTCTTGGGCACTGTAAGAGCATTGCATTAAATGGGTCTTTGGCCTGATCTAGCCAGACTCTTTTTCTAAGGCGGCATCTCCAGGGTGAGAGCTACCCTACACTTGGCTTCTCTTTCATTCTGTCTTTCACCCACAACCCACACAGAGCCACTGCTGTGCAAGACAATTGTCTCACATCCCTTGCTGATGGAACAAGGATTCCTCCTTGCCAGCACACTGCCCTTGATTTCAAAAGAAATGTGTCAACTTTACACCTGCAGAGAAGCTGGCCTATTCATTACCAAGAATAAAAACATTTTTTTCTTCTCCCAGTGACTCATTTAATTCTTACTTTTCCTAACAAGCTGAGCACTCCTAGCGACTGATATTAAATCACATGGTGAGACTGAGAGAACAAGCTGCTTTTGAACAAAATGTTGCTTTAAATAAAATAAAAATCAGAGACAGAAAAGTATAGCAGGGTCCAACAGGAATACCAAAACAAAAGGACTTTGATTAAAATAGGATTGATGGAATGCCATGGACATGCAACAGGAAGCAGGAAGTGTTATAAGCCTTTTCAGGGAAAACAAACAGCAGCATATCCACAAGGGGACATGACCTCAGCTTCATATATAGTAAGCCTGCAACTGACACAGGGGTTACGTTCTAGGGATCGTGCCTAAAGCTAAAATTGAGTATAGTCAAAACACATTGGCTTCAACTGCCAGTAGGATTGCCAAAGTCTTGTTTCCCAGATGCCTGACCCTTTCCCACCCATTTTTTATTTATTCATGAGCTGCAACTCTCATCATCCCATCTGTGCTTTAGCCTTTTAAGAACATAAGAAGAGCCCAGAGACTGGATTAGACCAAATGCCCAGGAAGTCGAACGGAATCCATTCCAGAAGTCCATTCTACTTCCAAAACATTCAAAAACCAAATTGCGGCTCCTGCAGCCAATCACAAGTCGTGTAAATCCTGTCGGACATTTGGGTTCCCAAAGGGGGTTTGCAATCACTGGAACAATCACTTCCGGGTTTGCGGCATTCGGGAGCCAAAACGTCCGAGTTCTAGGGTGTTCGACAACCAAGGTACGACTACTGTTTTTGGGGGCGGGCAGGTGTGGAGGACTCCCTGGTCCTGAATGGGGTAACTGTGCCCCTGAAGGACCAGGTGCACAGCCTGGGAGTTATTTTGGACTCACAGCTGTCCATGGAGGCGGAGGTCAATTCTGTGTCCAGGGCAGCTGTCTACCAGCTCCATCTGGTCTGCAGGCTGAGACCCTACCTGCCTGTGGACTGTCTCGCCAGAGTGATGCATGCGCTGGTTATCTCCCGCTTGGACTACTGCAATGCGCTCTACGTGGGACTACCTTTAAAGGTGACCCGGAAACTACAACTAATCCAGCATGCGGCAGCTAGACTGGTGACTGGGAGTGGCCACCAAGACCATATAACACTGGTCCTAAAGGATTTACATTGTCTCCCAGTACGTTTCCAAGCACAATTCAAAGTGTTGGTGCTGATCTTTAAAGCCCTAAATGGCTTTGGCCCAGTATACCTGAAGGAGCGCCTCCACCCTCATTGTTCAGCCCAGACACTGAGGTCCAGCTCCGAGGGCCTTCTGGTGGTTCCCTCACTGCAAGAAGTGAGGTTACAGGGAACCAGGCAGAGGGCCTTCTCGGTAGTGATGGCCGGCCTGTGGAACACCCTCCCACCAGATGTGAAGGAAATAAACAACTATCTGACTTTTAGAAGACATCTGAAGGCAGTCCTGTTTAGGGAAGTTTTTAATGTTTGATGTTTTATCGTGTTCTAATATTCTGTTGGGAGCTGCCCAAAGTGGCTGCGCAGGGTATAAATGAATTATTATTATTATTACTATTATTTTATTTATTTATTATTATTATTCCCACACTGACCAACCAGATACTTGTGGGAAGCCCACAAGCAGGTCTGAGCACAACATCTAATTCCCAGCAACTGGTATCCAGAGGCATGCTGCCTCCAACAATGACCTTAATAAGTTTGCAAAAGGGTAGCTTTTGCCTTCCAGATGTGGCTGGGTTACAAATACCAGCATCCCTGACCATTGGCCATGCTGGCTGGGAGACATGGGAGCTTGAGATCAACAACATCTCTGTTTATGTTTGCAGTTTGTTTGTTGTTGAAAACCTGCTTTGAGGTTTTTCTACAATCAAGAAGTATGTATTTTTTTGAAATAATTATCATCATCATCATCATCATCTAGAGGGGACACTGGCTATCTATGGGTTTCGTCGTCCTTTTCTGCACCTCTCCCAGCTTCATGATACCCTTTTTTGAGACGAGTCAGGTCAGAATCAGTGATTGTTGGGGGTGTAGAGAATTGTAGCATCCCAGGCAATATAGAACATTGGGTATTTGACAATACACATTTGATTTACTTGTTGGACTTTATAATGGAGGCTAATTGGCAACGGTACTTGCAATTGAAATGATACTCATGGCATGAGGTAGTAGAAAGACAGTATCTGATATGATGAACCAGTTGCCTTTTGGAATGTGTGGGTTGAGTGAGAACTCTCAAGGAGGTTCTGAGTAAATGCAGCATGGAAGCAGATCGCTAATGTCTTTGCACTTACTGATATAGCTGTAAAATGTTATTTTGGCCTGCATAATTATGGGCAGAACAGATGGTGGAAGCTTAAAACTTTCATTAAAAAGAAAAAAAAACCAGTTTGCCAATGTCTCAGTAGTCTTTTTTTGTTTTTGTTTTTTAAAAGAAATGTACTTATTCTCGTACATGCCAGAAGGAATCCATATTGCTGTTGCAAGCAAGATAGTGGATTCAGACCTCGATGAAGGAAATAACATTAACGGGGGGTGGGAGAAATAACATTTAAAAGGCAGCGGACATAATTCATCTTTTTCTTGCTGAGAGACTTGAAATAAAGTATAAATCATAGTTGGGTATGTTTTGCCTGGAAAAGAGGAGACTGAGAGGAGGTATGATAGCCACCGTCACCTTTTGCCACGTGGAAGATGGAGCAAGCTTGTTTTCTCCAGCTCTAGAGCAGGCATAGGCAAACTTGGCCCTCCAGATGTTTTGGGACTACAACTCCCATCATCCCTAGCTAACAGGACCAGTGGTCAGGGATGATGGGAATTGTAGTCTCAAAACATCTGGAGGGCCAAGTTTGCCTATGCCTGCTTTAGAGGGTAAGACTAGAACTAATGGCTTCAAGTTACAAGACAAGAGATTCTGACTAAACATCAAGAAGAACTTTCTGACAGTAAGAGCTGTTTGACAGAGGAACAGACTCCCTTGGGAGGTGGTAGGCTCTCCTTCCTTGGAGGTCTTTAAGCAGATGTCATGGATGCTTTAGCTGAGATTCCTGCATTGCAGGGGTTGGACTAGACGACCCTCAGGAACCCTTCCAACTCTACCTATCTACGATTTTATGAGTAATGTATAACAAAAATTGAACTTTAATGTGCACAATGTCTCTTGCTTCTCTGGATGGAATTAAAGAGAGGTGTGCGCGAAGGTAAAATGTCCATTTGCTGCTTTGCATACGTTTGCTTCTGGCATCGCTCACCAGTCGCATGTGTCCCTTGGCAGACTGCCCAGAAGAGAATATGGCCCCTATGCTGAAAATAGACTCTCCCCCTTGTACTGTAGGCTTTTCTTTTTAAAAGAGCAAATAATTACTGTAATGACATGAGAAAGGGGGCACACATTCTTAGGAAAGCTGAGCAGTTACCCATAAAAACAATTTGATTATGACAAAGCATTCCTCTGAAATGAATCTGCCCTGTTTCCAGGGCCATCTTAAGCATATCCAGAGCCATGCTGCAATGCTCCCTCCGGCGCACCCCCGCCCGTTTCCCAGAGTTGTCGACCTTCTTGAGAAACACGGACAAAAAAGCAACACCTCTTTTTTGCACTCAAATGCAGTACTTCTAAAGCGACTCTTCCAAGCGTGACTGTTCTCCAGTCGGCAACGCCGGACTCGCGCTCCGCCGGGCAGGGCCAGGCGCAGTGGGTAGCCGGAGGGGGCGGCCCAATGGGCGGGGACGCTGCCAGCTGTGGGCCACCTCCACCTCTGCCTGCTCGGCCGAAGTGGCTGCGTGGCGTTGCTGTCCAGGGAGCCCTGGCTGCTGCGCCGACGGGAGGCTCGCCGCTGACTTCCCCGCAACGGCGCCTGCAGCCCGAGAAGAGGCAGGCAAGGGCGGCGCTGGAGGGCGGCTCCTCCGGCAGGGAGGAGGCTCCGGGCGTGGCACGGCATGGCGGAGGCGCCCTCCAGAACTTGCCACCGTGGCGCCTTGCACCACTAGCCTCTATGGCTAAGATGCCCCTGCCTGTTTCCCTACTTTAGCCAATGTCAAACAATCAAAACCATTCCTTTCAGATCACTTTGTGCCACACCCATCCTTTAAACTCTGCTCCTTTTGCCTTGGCTCTGGAGTCTGGGGACTCAGCTATACAGTTGCAAATAAAACGTTTTAAATGTGTTGTCAAGTGGGATGCGGGTGGCACTGTGGGTTAAACCGCAGAGCCTAGGGCTTGCCGATCAGAAGATCGGCGGTTCGAATCCCCGCAACGGGGTAAGCTCCCGTTGCTCGGTCCCAGCTCCTGCCCACCTAGCAGTTCGAAACACGTCAAAGTGCAAGTAGATAAACAGGTACCGCTGCAGCGGGAAGGTAAACGGCGTTTCCGTGCGCTGCTCTGGTTCGCCAGAAGCGGCTTAGTCCTGCTGACCACATGACCCGGAAGCTGTACGCTGGCTCCCTCGGCCAATAAAGCGAGATGAGCGCCGCAACCCCAGAGTCAGTCACGACTGGACCTAATGGTCAGGGGTCCCTTTGCCTTTAAAGTGCAACTTACAAATGTGACACTTGATGGCAATGGTGAGCTATGGCAAATTCAATATTTTTCAAAACATTTTCTAAGAAAGCATTTTCACAGCATTTTTTATATGTGTGTAGATTCTACCTGGGTCTTCTGTGACACTCTCCTGGCTTCTCCTTCCCCCTGACCTCTAAGCTCTTCTCTCTCCCATTTACCATCTTCACTGATATACAGTAAACACTATTCACGTTTTCCCCACCCAAGTAGAAGGGCGTCATAATTTTGCTAAGTTTCTGATTTCTGCCTCCACATCTTACGCTTCAGTTTCCTGGGCTAATGTTTTGAACCCCCCTGGGTGCTGCAGCCTCTAAAACAGAAGGAAACCACTTTATGCTGAATACCAAACACAAAATGGCTCAATTGCTTTGCAGGTAGTTTTAATGTTTTATTCCCAAGAGTCGGTGAAGAAAAGCTAATGGAAGCTTTAAGCAGATATGAAAACCATGGTGTCATTAAGGTGTCATTAAGCCAGGATTTCTGACAATTTTGGGGGCATGGACAGTGTTCCATTGTATGCCCCCATCACTTCCTCCATGGCATGAGTTGGAGAAACAAACCAAAATTAAGCACAGCTTCCCATGAAGTCTAAAACCAGGGTTGTGGGTTGCTTTCCCCCAACAAACCAGGATCCCTTAAATTGATCCTGTTGCTGGCTTTTTGGGCCTGGTTTGCAAGTGGAAAACAACCCACGTTTTGTGTTCAGATGCAGTGTGAAACTGCAGCCTCTGGATTTCAGTCTGATCAGGCTGTCAGCATGATACTTGTCCGTGCCAGCCCCAGGTGAGTGTCTGTGGACAAGATACAACAGTATGCTTTAGTGGGTCCTCACTTCTCCTTCCACTGCCTATTCACTTGTTCTACGCCTATGAGACCCTACCCAACATGTATAAGGGCAGAGAGAGGAGAAGCAAGCCAAGTGAAGGATGCTTCTCACTTGAGTCACATCTTGCATGCCAGAGAAGGCAGGGTGAGCAGGGACAGTTGGATTTGTAGGTTTGGGGGGGCAGTGGGCCCCCTGGAGAACTGTGGGTGTTGACAGGCGCTCAGTGATTCTGACCCCTGAAACCCATTCTACTGTTTAATTAACCACAACAAGCCAGAAATGTGCACACTTGCCCTGAGCTTCCTAGAAGCCAGGTAAGAAATATGTAAAATAAATATTGTATACTGAAAAGTTTATGTTTGGCTACACACACACGAAAAAATGGTGTTGCTTCTTAAAGTTTGGAGCTCTTCCCCAAGCAGGTTTACTATAAGCCATCAGGCTCTGCACATGGAGCTTGGATGTTTCACAATCACAGCTTCATCGACCAGAAGCTCCATTTTCTAATCAGTTAGTTCTGGCAGTCCGATATACACTTGGTGGTTTACTAGCTTCATAAAAGCCTCTGGGCATGCTCCAGGATCCCTTCCAGCCAAGCCGGCTACAACAAGCAGCAAAATACCAAGCAGCTGGGGAGGCTCTCCAGAATGCACACATTTTATTTTTTTTAAAGAAGTTTAAAAAGCCCCCAAACTCTCCTTGCCTTTCCAGTGCTGTTTGTGCACCAGTTCCAGATGGCATAAGGCAAGCTTCACAGCTTAAGAGGAAAGAGGCTGCTTGTTAGCAGATTGCTTTTTGAAAGTCCCTGGTGAGCAATGTGCAAAATCTTCCCAACTACACTCACAGATCTTTCTGACTGCCAAAGCATTGGCACTGCGGGGTGGACAACATTCATCAGCCAGAAGAGAGGAGAGGGGTTGTGATTCTCACAAGGGTTGCACCTTTAACAAATGGTTCATTGATGTAAAAGCTGGATCATTCACCATTAAAACAGAAATGTTTAAGGGGGAAGCCACCTCTTAATTTTGATAAATTAACATCATTAATTTCATTATTATTTTATTTATTCGTTTTGTTTCCTCTCATTCTCTAAGGGGGACACAGCTATTCTGTTGTCTTTAACTTCTGTGTTTTCATATATTTATATCTATATATAAAAATTTTATTCTTTGAATTTTTCTGCATTAATTAAAAAAAAACTAATACAAAATTATATTACTAATAATATTAACATCAGGAAGAACTCTTTGGCGGTAAGAGCTGTTTGACAGTGGAATGGTCTCCCCTGGGAGGCTGTGGACTCTCCTTCCTTGGAAGTTTTTAAACAGAGGTTGGGTGGCCCATCT
The DNA here is from genome assembly GCA_034641385.1 of Darevskia mixta. Classification (NCBI taxonomy): domain Eukaryota; kingdom Metazoa; phylum Chordata; class Lepidosauria; order Squamata; family Lacertidae; genus Darevskia; species Darevskia mixta. The sequence goes on along the minus strand of JAWWNH010000073.1, from coordinate 3,693,796 downwards.
GTCCTGGATGCTTTAGCTGAGATTCCAGCACTGCAGGGGGATAGACTAGATGGCCCTTGAGGTCCCTTCCAACTCTACAATTTAGATAGATAGATAGATAGATAGATAGATAGATAGATAGATTAGATAGATAGATAGATATCCGGTGCTTTTTTCTGGGGGAATGCAGGGGTATGCAGACCCTTAAACATTTTGTGAATCTATCGTGAGAAGAAACTAAAAAAATTAAGATTTTTAGTTTCTTCTCTAGCACAGTGAATTGTCAGTTCCATTGCTACTCCCGATGGCAGCCTCATTTCCTGTCATGGTGTTTCCTGAGTCTCACACAGAAGCGAGCATTTAATGTGTGAAGTAGGAGTTGGAATCTAGCATGGTGATTGGTCAGTTTCATTGTTACCACTTCTGATATCAGCTTCCTTTCCTTTCCCGGTGATTTTCTTGAGTCAAAATGAGAGTACCCCTAAACAAAGCACTGTATACTCTGCATACTCAGGGATGGCTAGATACCTCCTATCCACACACATCTATCTATCTATCTATCTATCTATCTATCTATCTATCTATCTATCATCTACCTACCTACCTACCTACCTACCTACCTACCTACATCTAAAACCACAATACTAATAGGGTAATATTAAATAAAAACCACAAGTCAGGACTGGATACAACCAATTTTAAAAGAAACCAACCACAGCTGGAGTAAAATTTCATTCAAAGGAAAGGCCTGGCAAAATCAAAACATCTTCACTACAGATGGTGACCAAGTTGCGCAGGCATTCCAATCCTGGCCGCTGTCCATGTTGGTGGAGAACTAATATGCACACCCTGCCCCATTACTTTACACCACACCCCCATAACAATCCCCACCACCAATTCTGCCTTCTTCTGCGTCCAAAGGGACCCACACGTCAACTGGACATGCCCCAAATGTTTGCCACCTGTACTTACGTGGGGGGAAAGGCCAACAATGAGGGGACAAAGCAGGCCTCTTTCTAAGGAGGGAGTTCCATAATCTGGGTGCCACATCCAAGAAAGCCCTGCTTTGTGTCCCAGAAAATCCAGAGAATCCTAATGGAAATAGGAACAGAAATTGCAGGTGGATGTTTATTCGTTCTATGTCCAGAACAGAAATCAATCCAGTGAATACAATCACAATTCACTGTTGTTGATGCTTGCAAAACTGTGTTGTTTTTTCTCCCTTTGCGTTGAAATAAAGGGAGCGAAATAACATCATGGCAACACAATTTACATAACCTATGTTCCATGTGGGGAAAGGCTGTCCATCAGAGATATCCTGGCCCCAAACCCTGACCAGTAACCTCAAGCTGTTCCGTTATAGAAGCAAATAAATGAGAAAAGAACGTGGCACCTGAAACTCACTCCTGTCTATGCCACTTGCTCCTATAAGAAACTAGTTCCCTTTGTTTCCATGTTTCATTTCCTACAAAGCAGACATGGAGCTGTAACTGAAAGCGCTCCCCAGCTTGTTATTGCACATGGTGTCCATTACTTCCCCATTAGAGGAGTACCATGACATCACTGCTGATCATGGGTCCATCTAGCCCAGTGATGTCAACAATGGCTGGAAGCAGCTCTCCAGTTTCAGACAGGAGTCTTTCCCCTTCCTGGGGAACAATCCTGTGGCCCTTCCGCATGCACCGCAGCCTGGCCCTGCGTAGGACAGCTCAAGGTCTTTCCCAGGCCATAGGTTATTTGTTTCTTTCCCCACAAACCAGTGGGAATTGTTCACACACTCGCTGCTTTATTTGAGACATAGATTTGCAGCTACAAATATATGATTTTTTACTTTGGGAATTAAAAAGAAGAAGAAATGGGATTTTTTAAAAGCAGTCACTGCACCTCCTTCCCCCCGATTTTTGCCTCGCTCTGCAGAGCAACGTCCAAAGAAGTGAAATGTCTTAAGGTACATCTCACATGTTTCTTCTTTCATCGTTCCACATCCTTTTAATATTCAGTCCCAAAGATGCACAGGAAATCACCTCTTGGGAAGCAACAGGCGTGTCTACAATGGAAGCGTCTGTGCCCTCTTTCCAACTGGCTTTTCATGTGCCATGGCATTGTGAGCAACAGCTAAATTATTCCTGTGGCTTCAGAGAAGGTGAAAGCTTTATGCTAATGGGGGAAAGGAAGAGCATGAAAACGTTGTGGTTGACCCACAAAGGAAAGGTTGAGAGCCATCCATATCCAGAGAGAAGGGGAATGTAATTTGCGCAGAGTACCAGTCAATGACCTCTGACAAACAAACTCTTCTCAAAGCAAAAACACATTTTGAAAAGATTCTCCACAGTCATTTGCCTAGGAAGTAGATTCTCAGCATGAATTCTGTGTAGGAGCATAGGAAGCTGTGAAAAAGGAAGATGGTCTTTAATCATTTACATGGGAAGCTGCTTCATAGAAACTCATACCGTGGATCCATGTAGCTCAGTACTATCTACACTGACTGGCAACTGCTCTCCAGGATTTTGGGTCTACACAACATAATTACAGGCCTTATACTGAGCTCCGGCCATTGATCCACCTAGCTCAGAAAGTTCTCCTCCAACTGGCAATGGCTCTTCAAGGTTTCAGACAGGGGGATCTCCCAGTCCGACTTTTAGATGCCGGGCACTTTGGACCTTTTGCATACCACTGAGCCACAGTCCTTTCCCAATCAGAATCTTGCAGAACAAGCAAAAACAAAAACAAAAAACCCACGTGTCCAAATATTAAGGTTGCCCCGGCATAGGTTTGCCACCTCTGTGGAATCCAGGCATTTGCTGTTTAAACAGTACAATGGGCTCTGATTCCTGGGGCCAGAAAAACTGGCCACGCAAGCCAGTCAGAGTGGCAATGTCTGACTGGGAGCTATTGGTGCCATGCGCTGCTCAAAAGCTGTGCCCTGAGATCAGATACCAATGCCAACACATAGTAGGCCTAGTGGGTAAATGATTTAAACATGAAAACAATTAGTCATATTTGCAGATAAGAGCAACAAATCAAAATTGTTTAATGCTGTACTGTATTGTGTTTTTAATATTCGGTTGGAAGCCGCCCAGAGTGGCTGGGGAAACCCAGCCAGATGGGCGGGGTATAAATATATTATTATTATTATTTTATTATTATTATTTTATTGAATTGTCGAGCCTAACTTAAAGACACACCATGTGTTAAAGACTACTATAAGGAACTCAAGATGACTTGACTTCAAAAAGATGCAATTCCACAGCTGAGAAGAAGTAGGAAGCCTTTTCTATCACAGAATTTCTAGAACAGGCTTCCTCAACCTCGGCCCTCCAGATGTTTTGAGACTACAATTCCCATCATCCCTGATGATTGGGTCCTGCTAGCTAGGGATCATGGGAGTTGTAGGCCAAAACCAGCTGGAGGGCCGAGGTTGAGGAAGCCTGTTCTAGAAGCTATTTGTAAGGATAAACAGTGCTTTACATAATAAATACACCTAAAAGCATGGTTAAAGCAGTCTGATCGGAAATGTTAGGCCTGCCTGTCACTATTCTAATTTACAGCAATGCTTCCATTTTGCATAATCTTTACATATCTCAAGTGGTGAGAGCTCCAGGTACAACAAAGGGTTTGCTATGCTAATGCACAATTTGTAGCCTTCTGGATATAGTTGGACTACAACTCCCATCATCCCTAGCAACTGGCTGTGCTGCCTGGAGCTGACAAGCTCCATCAAGATCTGTGGGGCTGCAGGACTCCTATATTGTAGAAATAAGCAGTTGTGGGGTGGGGGTGGCAATAACCAGAAAATAACACGGTGGATATTCTCCCAAATAAAGATTCCACTGCAGCCAAGGGTAACCTTACAGAACTCACTGTTGAATCCCAGGCCCAGAAATGGGATAGCTCTGGCTTCCTCAATCTCAGGCCTCCAGATGTTTTTGGCCTACAACTCCCATGATCCCTAGCTAGCAGGACCAGTGGTCAGGGATGATGGGAATTGTAGTCTCAAAACATCTGGAGGGCCGAGGCTGAGGAAGCCTGGAATGGCTACTACAACCCATTTATAGCCAGGGTCAGCTCATTAGACCCAATGGGGTGTCAAACTCAAATTCATCGGGGGCCGCATCAGCAGTTTGGTCACCCTCAAAGGGCCGGTGACCCTCAAAGGGCTGCCCTCCCCCTCTCCACTGTGTGGAAAAAATATTTTTTTCTGGTTTTCCTCCTCTAAAAGGCTGGGAGGGAGGGAGGGAAGAGAGAGAGAAGGAAGGAAGGAAAGAAGGAAAGAAAGAAGGCGTGAGAAAGAGAGATGGATGGATGGATGGATGGATGGATGGAAGGAAGGAAGGAAGGAAGGAAAGAAAGAAAGAAAGAAAGAAAGAAAGAGAAAAATAAAGGGAGAGAGAGAGAGAGAGAGAGAGAAGGAAGGAAGGGAGGGAGGGAGGGAGGGAGGAGGAAGAAGGAAAGAAGGAAGGAAGGAAAGAAAGAAAGGAATGAGAGGGGGGGGAAGGAAGGAAAGGGTGAGAGAGGGGGGAAGGAAGGGGTGAGAGAGAGTGAAAGAAAGAGGGAGAGGGAAGGAACGAAGGGGTGAAAGATAGAGAGAGGAGAGAGGGGAGGGAGGAAGGAGGGAGGGAGGGGTAAAAGGGAATGAGACAGAGAGAGAGAGAAGGAAGGAAGGAAGGAGTGAAAGAGAGAGAGGAGAGAGGGAAGATGCTGCTTGCTTCTCCACCCCCCCCACCCGAAAAAGAAGGCTTTTGCGAGGGGGGGGGTGGGAGGAGCAAGAAACGTCTCCGCTGTAGCGGAGGAGATGCTGCTCATTCTCCCCCCCCTCCACCGCTGCCTGCTGTTCGCAGGGATTGGCGCAGCGCGGGGTGGTGGTGGGATCGGCAGGCTGGTGCAGGGGGCTTCCCCGACGCGGCAGAAAGCCGCGCGGGGCACCCCCGAGGCGGCAAAAAGCCGCACTGGGCCAAAACGGCCGGGGGAAAAAAGCCTTGCCGGGTTCCCCCGGCAAGGCAAAAATGGTGCGGGGGGCTTCCCTGAGGCGGCAGAAAGCCGCGCGGAGCACCCCCGACGCGGCAAAAAGCCGCGCTGGGCCAAAACGGCCCGGGGAAAAAAAACCTCTGCTCCCTTCCTCTCGCGCGCGCTGACCTTCGCCGCCCACCGCCAATCAGCGCACGCTCACGGGCCACATGACGAGGTCTCGTGGGCCGCATTTGGCCTGCGGGCCTTGTCCTTGACACCTGTGCTTAGGCAGTAAAGGGGGCAGGATCCCAGGTGCTCAAGGCCAATTCATGCCCTTTTCCATGCAGGTGGATGAAACAAAAGTCTCTCCCTTTTGCTTTGGAAGCCAAAACACAACTGCCTCCAAACTCCGGCCAGGGTGGGGTGGGGATTAATTTTTGCAAAGCAAAATGTCTGCAGCAAGTGTCCCAGAGTTCATATAAGCCCAACCAGCTCCAAGCCCTGGAATTTTAAAACCTGCAGTCAACATGAGCTGGCGAACTTTACAGCTTGACAGCTGCCGAAATTCAACCAGGACAGGTTTACGTTTAATTACTTTCTGTCCTCTGTCACAGGCTGCTGACCTGCATTAGAAACCCGGACGTCTTAGCTCAGTGAAAAATGAGAACAGCTTCTCCCCTTTGCTCCTTCACAAAATGTCAGGGGAAGAAAAGACTGATGGATAATTCAACCTGCCTGCCAAAGACACAACTTCACTCGGCAACCTTTACCTGGTCAGGGTTTCAATTTAGACAGTTCCCTTAACATTACCCTGAGGAAATGGATGGGTTACTACTACTACTACAACAACAACAACAACAACAACAACCACAACCATCTTCCTTGTCACACGAAAGATGGCAAGTGCCACGTAATTACCTAGACCAGGATTAGCCAAGTGGAAACTTATTCTTCCCTTTAAGTCTCACCACCTGTTCTTGACTGGCTTTGGTACTTTCTCACACATCTCCTCAGTCCCTCTGTTCATCAATCAGCAACCTCCTTTGAGCTATTTCTCATACCTGGGCTCTGCTTCTCTCACAGCTCTTACACGCCAGACCCTTGCTCTTGAAGACGTGCGAGTAGCCTTCTCTTTGTCCTGCCACGCAGTAAGTCAGACCACTGGGCCCTCTAGCTCAGTGTTGTCTACACTGACTAGCAAGTGGCTCTCCAGAGTTTCAGACAGAGGTCTTTTACATTCATGTATTAGACTTGGAGCAACACAGAGGGGGGAAGTGGTGGTTTTACACAATCACAAAGGTCAAGATGATAATAATAATAATAATAATAATAATAATAATAATAATAATAATAAATTTAATAATTTATTATTTGTACCCCGCCCATCTGGCTGGGTCCCCCCCCCCCAGCCACTCTGGGCGGCCTCCAACAGATATTACAATACATTAAAATATCACAGGTTAAAAACTTCCCTAAACAGGGCTGCCTTTGTTGTGTATTGATTCAAAGTTTATCGTATCTGTATTACTATTGTCTGTAAAGTAACTGCATTCCTGTTCCAGAAGGAACAGCTACTATTGGTTCATTCAAGCTGCTGCATTTGGATCTTCAGTCTTATTGGTTCCCACCAAAAAGCAGCAGTGTGATTGCTTGAGATTGTTCCCCCCAAAATGTATCTTTTCCTAGTGTCTTCTGTCCCTATAAATGTAGCTTCCCTACCCTCAGTTCCCCCAGTCTTGTTTGCTTGAATAAAGAGTTGTTACATGAAGACGCTGTCTCCTGTCTGCGATGTCAGAGAGCTGAAATCACTTGCTGAAATCATTAACCCACGCTACAACAGCCTTCATGTATTTTCTGAATGTCAGATAGTTGTTTATCTCTTTGACCTCTGCTGGGAGGGCGTTCCACAAGGCGGGCGCCACTACCGAGAAGGCCCTCTGCCTGGTTCCCTGTAGCTTTGCTTCTCGCAGTGAGGGAACCGCCAGAAGGCCCTCAGCTCTGGATCTTCAAAGGCCGCTGAGAGATCCAGCAGAACTAGGAAACAGCTCTCACCTTTGTCTCTAGCCCGCCGGAGATCATCGACCAGCGTGACCAAGGCAGTTTCAGTCCCATGATGAGGCCTGAATCCCGATTGGAAGGGATCCAAATGGTCTGCATCCTCCAGACTGAGAAGGGTAAAGTGGCAGTTTCAAACCAGGTTTGAGTACAGTCAGAAGGGAACTTAGAAAAGCTCAGGCTGTGTTAGCTTTTGTATTGTACCCATCTGTGCTATTTCTTCTTGTTAGAGTTGGCTTTAAAAACCCTAACCTCTCAGCATTCCTCCATCCCTGCTTTACTCAAACTTCTGTTCTTTAAAACCTCCACATTGTTCTTCTCAATGTCTCTCCAGCGCTACTTTGCTCAAAATTATTCCATTGTTTTAAATCACAATTTTTCCCTTTGGTGGAAAAACTGTCACACTTCCCCCCCACCAAGGCCGTCCCTTCCGCCCAAAAGTCATTTACTGCAGACATACGTTTCCCTCCTGCTTCTACCTGTTCCCTCCTCCTTTCTCTTAGACCTTGGGAAACAGACAATGAAAAGAGGAGGATGACACAGTAGTGCAGATATAGTACGGAGAGAAATAAAATAGTCTCTTCAACAGCGGATTCCAGCCCAGGCTGGCAAATTCCAACACACACAACCCAAGCACCACTCAGTCACAGAAGAGGGGAAAAGGGACTTCCGCTCTGGCGCGGCACTGAGCGGCTGGGTTTCTCCTCTGCTCTGCAGAGGGACCGGCTGTTTCGGGGCTGGAGGCTCCGTTTCCCGCGAAAACGGAACTCCGAAGAAACCTCAAGCGACGGAGCTTGAGGACGTGGATCCGGCGGCGCAAGAAAGGGTCTCCTCGATCCTTCGGAGCCCCTAGTAAGGGTCTCTGAAGTGGAAAGGGTTGCAGACCGAAGCGCATCGGAAGACCGGCTTTCCCGATACAGCGAAGCAGCAGATTGCCGGGCAGTGAAAAGCGCCAGTTTCTTCCAAAGAAAGAATCAAAACAACAGAACTGTGAGTAATAAATTCGGAAATATGTGGACTAATTAATTGGATCACAGGGAAAGATCAAATAGGAAGTCCGTCTTTCCCCCGCCGCGTACCAAGAGCACAGATAACAAGCGGCTGTAAATAGAGACTTTGATGTTTGACGTTTTTAAAAAAAAAAAAACCTCAACTTGGATTCTGAGTTGCCAGTTTGCTGCAACACTTGAGCTAATTAAATGTTTAATGACTAGAGGAGTTAAAAGTTGCCGTGCACCCTCTGGATTAAGGAGCTCCGGGCCAGCACGGCAGACTGCATTCTTTAGAAACAAAGTGATTTGAACTTTTGACACTTCTGTTTCCGACTTCGGCGCTTTGATCTTTTACAAAGCTACTTAACCAAAGTAACACCTTTTGAAGGGGCCATAACAGAATTAATGCAACAAACTAACCCCCTGGCTTGACTCTGGGCAAAGTTGCAACTGGTAAAATAACTTATTTGAGCTAAAAGCTGCTGTTAATTCATCCTGCTCTGGACAGGGGAAAGGAACTGTGTCAGACTGATATCTCTCCCTCTGCCTTTGGTTCTCAAAACAACAGCTGCTCTGTGAATGTGAGAATTGTTGGCTGCCTGCTTCTTATCAACAATTGTTTTTCGGGACTGTAAGTTAAAAGAAGCTAAAAGAAGTGACCTTGAGAGTAGAGAGCTGAATAATTATGCCTGTAAAAAGAAAGGACTCTCAGGCAGAAGAAAAAGTACCCAGGAGGGACTCAGTGGCTGAGGGTTCGAGTACAGAAGTACTTCTTGCAGCACTGGAAGAATTTAAAAAGGATGTGAGACAACAAATATCAGAAGTAAGCAAAAAGGTTGACCAAAATACAGAGGCATTGCAAAATATTGGACTTCTGAAAGCAGAAATCGAATATACTAAGCAGCAGGTGTCCAAGGTGGAAACAAGACTGCAAAGTTTGGAAGAAGGCAGAGCAGCGGATCAAGCTGGCCAGAGAGATGCACAGATTTCTATCGCCTTTCTGCAAATGAAGCAGAGAGAGATGAATATCAAAATCAGGGACCTTCCAGAACTAGAACAAGGAGACCTGAGAAACTACCTGGCTGAAGAATTTGCAAGACATTGGAATTTGGAGAAAGAAGAAGTCAAAAATTTGATAATCAAGGCCTACCGTTTTGGACCAAGAGATAAGAAGAATTCCAAATCAACAAATGACTGTCTGATTGAATTTCATAATAAAGAGGAACGAGATTATATTTTGGGCCTTCATTACGAAAATAATTTGGTGGTACAAAACCAACAAGTGGTATTATTCAAAGACATTCCAAAGTACTTCTTGGACCTGCGATCCAGTTATACTGACTTAACAAGAGCATTGAGGATCAAAAAAGTGAACTTCAGGTGGGAGTTTCCACAGGGTCTCTCCTTTACCTATAAGGACAAGAAGGTCAGAATTAAATCTCTCCAAGACAAAAGGAAATTTCTTGAGAAGCACGACGCGGATTTTGGCCTGATACCAACACCGGATTTACCATCAGGCGGAGGACCAGGATTTAACCATCCCCTAGGAGCAGGAGGAGGAGCAGCAGAGTAAAACAAGATGGCCCTTAAACTATTGACTCTTAACGTAAGAGGATTGAACATCAAACCTAAGAGAAACCGTGTGTTCCATAACTTGATTAGACAAAATTTGGACTTGATATGTCTACAAGAAACACACGTCACAAGATTACACCGAAGAGTTCTACAAAATAAAAAGTTGGGCCAGGAATTTATTTCATCAGCTAAAGTCAAGAAAAGAGGAGTTGTAATCTATGCCAAGGAGAAATATGATCCAAAACTACTTTTTAAGGACCAGGAGGGAAGGTTTGTTGCTATCCAAATAACTGTGCAAGGCGAAAAATTTTTGATCCTGGGAATTTATGCACCGAATGACAGTAAATCAGATTTCTACAAGGAGCTCCATGACAAATTGCTGGACTATATGGACTACAAAATGGTGGCTCTGGGTGATTTTAATGCCGTAGCCTCGACTTTGATGGACAGATCGCAAAGAGTAAAATTTACCAACGATGGGAGGCTACCAAAGACTTTTTTTGAAATGTCTGAAAATTTGGATTTGATAGATGGATGGAGAATAAAACACCCAACAGATACAGAAGCCACATTCCAATCAGAGGCAATGGGTGCTTGGAGCAGAATCGATATGATATGGGTATCAAGGGAGTTGTCCCCTAGGATACTCAAAGCTGAAATACACCCAAGAACCTGCTCTGACCACAATGCAGTACAGCTGGACTTAAGATTGACAACACAGGGTCCTCCGCGGTGGAGAATGGACGATTCGCTGCTCAGGAACGGGAAGATATGTGAGAAGGCCCAAAAGACCCTGAAAGACTATTTTGAGTTAAATTTGAACATGACAGTGGAGAAAAGGGTCGTATGGGACGCAAGTAAGGCTGTGATGAGAGGTTTCCTGATCCAGCAAAAGGCAATAAGAAAGAAGATTCAAAATGAGAAAAAGGAAGCAATACTACAGCAACTTAAGGAAAAGGAAAGGAAGCTGAGGATAACGCCTAAGAACATACAGCTGCAGAAAGAAATTAAATATTTACAGGCGGAATTTTCTCAGCTTACCAACCAGGAGATTGAGTGGAAAGTTAAAATGATGAATCAAAGAACTTTTGAGTCTGCAAATAAATGTGGCAAGTTGCTGGCGTGGCAATTGAAGAAGAGACAGAAACAAAACACGATAACGAGTTTGATAATTGATGGAAGAACCGTGGAGAACCCTGTGGAGATCAGGAAAAATTTTCAGAAATTTTATAAAAAGCTGTACAAAGAAAACAATCACAATCAAAATTTGATTGAGCAGTTTGTAAAAGAGAACGGTTTGCATAGAATCCCAGAAGAAAAAAAGGCCCTACTCAACCACCCTGTAACAAGATCGGAAATAGAAGTAGCGATCGGACAGATGAAATTAGAAAAGGCACCCGGACCGGATGGACTTACCGCAAAATATTATAAGGAATTAAAGGATTGGCTAATACAGCCGTTGATGGAAGTTTGCAATGAAATTTTGATGGGAAGTAAGGCACCTGAATCATGGAAAGATGCATATATAACTTTAATACCCAAGCAAGATACTGATGCTACCCAGATGAAAAATTATAGACCAATCTCCCTCCTAAATGTGGATTACAAAATTTTTGCAAATATAATGGCCAGCAGATTGAAGAAAGTATTAATGGAGATTATCCACAAGGACCAAGCAGGCTTTTTGCCAGAAAGACATCTAAATGGCAACATAAGGAACATTGTGGATATTCTAGAAAAGTTAGAACCAGAAAGAAATTCGAAAGTAATCTTGATGTTCATTGATGCCGAAAAGGCCTTCGATAACGTATCTTGGAGTTTTATGAAGAAAAACTTTGGAGAAATGGAGGTGGGAGGGGGTTTCTTGAATGGTCTGGAAGCAATATATACTGAACAAAGAGCTAAGATAATAGTGAATAATGTAGTATCAGAAGAAATTTGGATTGAGAAAGGAACAAGACAGGGGTGCCCACTGTCCCCATTGTTGTTTATAACGGTCCTCGAAGTCCTTCTGAACATGCTCAGAAAGGATGAAGAAGTTAAGGGTGTGAGAGTAGGAGCCAAGGAATATAAACTTAAAGCCTTTGCAGATGATTTGGTGTTGACCCTGGAAGAACCTGAATCCAGTGCAATTAGGGCGCTGGACATTATACAAGACTTTGGGCAGGTAGCTGGTTTTAAATTGAATAAAGCCAAGACTAAAGTATTAGGGAAAAACCTGACGCAAGAAGAAAAAGAGAGTATACAGGAAAAAACAGGACTTACATTTGTTAAGAAAGTTAAGTATCTAGGAGTGAATATGACTATCAAAAATTCGAACTTATATAAAAACAATTACGAAAAAGCATGGTCTGAAATTAAGAGAGACTTGGAAATATGGACTAGATTGAAATTGTCCCTGTTGGGCCGGATTGCGGTGATTAAGATGAATGTATTGCCTAAGTTACTTTTCTTGTTCCAGGCATTGCCAATAGTGGATAGAATGGAGCCCTTCCAAAGCTGGCAGAAGGTAATCTCTAAATTTGTATGGCAGGGGAAAAAACCCAGAATTAAATTTAAGATTTTGACAGATGATAAAAAAAGAGGGGGCTTTTCCCTGCCGGATTTGAGAATATATTTTGAAGCTGCAGCCTTCTGCTGGCTGAAGGATTGGTTCCTTCTAGAAAATACTGATGTGTTAGATCTGGAAGGATGTGATAATGTGTTTGGATGGCATGCATATCTATGGTATGAAAAAGTTAAGGCCCACAGGGGCTTTAAACAACATATAGTCAGGAAATCACTGTTTAGAGTGTGGATGAAATATAAAGATTTGTTAGAAAAGAAAACACCTAGATGGATATCCCCACTAGAAGCAAAGGCCGATAAAAGACCTTTTTCGAAAGGAAATTGGCCTAGATACATGGATATCCTTGTGCAAGAAGGAGAAAGCGTCAGGCTGAAACCCTACGAACAAATGAGAGATAAAGTCACGAATTGGCTGCAGTACCACCAGATTAATGAACTTTTTAAAATGGACAAAAAACTTGGCTTTCAGTTGGAAAAGTCGAAGTTGGAAACGGAATTATTAGAGCCAAAAACTCAAAATTTATCCAGAATGTACCAACTGCTGCTCGAATGGCATACACAAGATGAGCTGGTTAAATCGGCAATGATAGAGTGGGCTAGAGATGTGGGACATAATATTATGATGGCTGACTGGGAGAGACTATGGAGAAAAGGTATTAATTTTACAGCATGTACTTTGTTGAAAGAGAATATAATGAAAATGATATACAGATGGTACCTAACCCCAGTCAAGCTAGCAAAAATCTATCATTTGCATGACAATAAATGCTGGAAGTGTGAAAAGGCAGATGGAACATTTTATCATATGTGGTGGACCTGCCCGAGCACGAGTGCCTTCTGGGAGACAATCTATAATGAAATTAAAAAGGTGTTGAAAAACACATTCACCAAGAAACCAGAGGCATTTCTGCTTGGAATGGTCAACCACGAAATACCTAGAGTAGATCACACTTTCTTCATGTATGCCACTACAGCAGCTAGAATTCTGATTGCCAAATACTGGAAAACGAAGGATTTACCAAAATTGGAGGAATGGCAGATGAAAATGATGGACTACATGGAACTTGCTGAGCTGACCTCGAGACTCCGAGACCAGAGGGAAGAGGCGACTGAACAGGAATGGAAGAAATTTAAGACATATATTAATAAGTGTTGCAAAATTAGAAACTAGATAAAGTTGAAGTTAGTTGTTATTGTTACAGTTGAGTATAAGATAAGTGTTGTTGGGAATTATATTGCTAAACATAGTTCAAGATAGAATATAAGTTTAAGATAAAGAGTAAACAAATCAAGGATAAGATTTAAAGTATTAGAGATAATTATTGATATAAAGAAGATAATGATAAGTATCTGTGAATATATATTAGGAATAAGAAACGCAGTGGTGGGAGGCGGAGGAAGTCCACCCAACAAGATAAGAAACTAGATTGAGACAGAAGTTATTTTGGTTGTTATGTATTTTTATATGTCTGTTGTTTTTTTTTTGGTATGTTATTGTAGTTGTTTAAATGTGGTTTTATGTCGTAAAACTTAATAAAAATTATTTTAAAAAAAAACAGAAGAGGGGAAAAGAGGGAGTGGGGAGAGAGAGAGAGCTCTTCATTCATCTCTCTCCCGCCCCACCTCCTTCTCTTCCATCCACTATTGCTGTCTTGTGAGCACCATCCATCATGCACAAATATTCTAGCATCACTCATTTTCCCTCACTCTGTCAATTGGTCTCCTTGTCTCTCTCTTCCCTCCCTCTAGGCTGACACAAGCAGTATTCATCACAAGCCTAGAAATGTACAGTGTTTAGGTCTGACAGCCAATTAAATATATTTTAGCTGATTAATTGTCTTCCAGCTGATCAAATCCATTTGCATATTCCCAAAAGCTTAAAGTGTTTCTTAAATATGATATGTTTGTTTTTCCTGGTTAACGCAGGAGCGCAACAACCAACAGCACAAAAGAGGAACAATCTCTGTAGCTGCCTTGCCATATAAGACTGTCTGCCACTTCTTGTCTTGTTACTGTACTATTGTACAATACAGAGTCCTTCCAGACCAGCCTTTGCCAACCTGGGATCCTCCAAACATTTAGGTCCACAATTCCCTTCAGCCCCAGCAAGCCTGGACACGAGTGGTTGTCCAAAATATAAGGAGGGCACCAGGTAGGCAAAGGGTCCTCCAGACAGTGACTCAGTCGGCTGCTCTCCTTTCTGCTGACATATGTAATAAAACATCTGTAGCCATTGTCCTCTTCTCATTTATTTATTCATCACCTTCCACATATGTCCCAAGGCAATGTACAAAATGTAATAAAAACCACCACAAAACAGTCACCAAACAGCACAAAATGCATCTCGACAGGGCTGTTGTTCCACAGAGCAGGGGCAGCCACACTAAAAGCCCTGCTCCAAGTTACTGCAGAGTGGGCTCCTAAGATCTTTGGAACTCGAAGGAGAAACTCTCCTGCAGCATGAGAGGACCTATTGAGTATATAAGGGATAGGGTTTCTCACTTACACTAGTATCCAAACCCTATTGTTCATTCTTAAAAATAAAGACCATGGTGAATAATTCCTCTCCCCCGTTCCTTATTATAGAAGCACACCAGAGTCAAAATAGGCTAATAAATAGTACCTTTAACTTGCAACCTGGCAAACTGAAACTGCCAATCATGGATCAGCTGAAGTTTCAGTTAATTGCTGGGGGAAAGCCTCCAGGCCACTCTGCAACATCCAAAGTGACTGACTCATGACATCCAAATAAACAGTCTGGTATGTCTGAATTACACCCAATCCAGAGCAAGGGCCTCCAGCCTAGGCTTCATCATCAGCCATATTCTCATTCTGCCTGAAAGTGGCCAAGTTTGTGAAACCAGCAGCAACAGTAAGTTGGGTTTGATGCAAGATCTCACCTTCTTTGCATTATGGGACCAGTGCAGCAAGTGTCAACACCCCCAAATAGCTGAAGGGGTGCTTCCTTCCACACAGACTGACAGCGGAGGCTCTCTTAGCACCACCTCTGCCCTGTGAAGCGCAAGAGACTGTGGCACATGACTATGGAGGCTCCCCTACACCCACACACCCCAGACTGCAGAATGCCTTCCCCTCCAAAGGGGGTGAGGCTCAGCCATTGTAAATCTTCCACCAATGAGTCAAGGTGGGGAGCCTTTGAGGTGGAAGGAAATGCCCCTCCCCATCTGTAGAGCTGTTACTATTTCAGATAATTGTTTAAATATGTTGCTTTGATACATTATATTCATTCTGTATGGAGCCCACCATTGGACCATAAAGTGGGCAGGTCAGAAAAAATCATAAGAAATAAAAACACACCAACCTGGTGCCCTCAAGATGTTGCAGGACTACAACTTCCATCAGTCCCCAGAAACACAGGAAATGTGGTGAACTGCAGTCCAAAATGTCTGAAGGGCACCAGGTTGGGGAAAGTTGGTCAATATAAATTAAGAAGTGCATGGTGAGGGGACTGAGAGAAGATAAGGTGGCAAATACAAGTATTACTGTTCTCAGGTTTTAAATGCTGACTTTTGCTTTCTCCTAATTGTATTCTCAGGTTTCCTAAAGCACAACTGATACGTTAAGGACGGTGTTTAGCAGACATCAGGCACACACAGTCTTAAGGTTGCCATACGTCTGGAAAATTCCAGACATGTACGGAAATTGGACTCTTAAAATGGCAACTGGGGGGAATATTTGAATTTTAAGAAATGTCCTTTATTTCCCGCATGTATGGCAACCTAGGTTTTTCTTAGGTTTTCTGGTTTTGTGTGTGTGCGTGCCACCGAGGCTTTCTGTCCCGCTTCGGTCACCGCCGGCTTCACTTTTGGCCCCGTCCTCCCCCTCCTGGAGCATCTGCTTGGCCCACCGCTTTGGCCCCACCCACCAGATTGCCGCTGCCGCCTTTGGAGGGAATCTCTCTCTCTCTCTGGGCTCCTGGGGTGGGCGGCAAGGGGGTGGTCTCCCCTCCTTGAGGACCTCTTTGGTCCTTCTCCCCCGGAGGTCTCCAGGTCTCCTTCACACCCCCTGCCGGCCAATGGCGTTGCTGCTCCAGCGCAACCTTTGCACTCTGTCCCTTGCGCGGGGGGGGGGGGTCTGCTGAGGCCGGGGCTGTATTCTGCTGCCTCATAGAAGCAGCAGGAGAGAGTCACCACCTTCTCACCCGCGGCTTCTTCCTCCCTGCCCAGCAGCTCACAGTCCTGCTCCCCTGCACACATGCCCCTCTCCAGGTATTCTGAATATGGCGGTGTGGCTTGACCCCCCTTCTAGACCTTCTCAACAACTTTGGGGGTGTCAGGAATGTTACTTTTTGAAATATGACAAGTCTACACACCGTCAAACAGTCCTCCCCAAACCAGAATCCACCACCCTTTTACCTCCTTTCCATCAGTACAAATAAATCAGATGAGCAAATCCTTCAACGCACCCAGAGCTCCAAGTGCTCGTCAAAGCGGCCAGTTGTGGAGGGAGCAGGGGGGAGACCATAAGGATAGGTTGCAGCATTTGGGACGTCTTATGTTTAGTGAAAAGAATAGTCCATTTAAAGTTAATGGACTATGCAAAGATGGTGAAGTTGACAGCAAAAATAAGAGATCAAAAAGATGAGAATTTTGTTGAAAAGTGGAGGTTCTTTTCAGACTATTTGAGAAAAAACTACTACTGTCAAATGCAATTGCAAACAGGAAGGAGATAACAGGCAGAGGAAGGAGAATAAATAAATGACTGTAATATAAGTTATAATACAATAGAAAATAAATGGTAGTTATAGCAGCTGATAAAGGAATATAACAGGAACATCACAGATGTAAGGATGGGAAGTCAAAATTATTTATTAAATTATATAATATTAAATTAAATTATTATACTGAAAGTGAACTGAATTATCTTTATCTTTATATATTTGTTGTCATTGTACAAGTACAACGAAATTGGATAATTGAATAATGTCAAATTTTGTGTAAAAAAACCCAATAAAATTATTTTTAAAATAAATAAATAATAAAATTCATTTTAAAAAATCTCAATAGGTCTGAATAGCAGTCTGAGGGTCTCACAGAATGGTTTCAGTTCTGAGAAGAAAACAGCTCACAGAGGAAGAGAGTCAAAGCAAGGGCTCCGTGCCAGTTATGGCAACAACCCCTGATGTGCTTGCCTTGTCATAATGCAGCAGTTTCTGGGATCTGAACTCCAGAGAGTCAGGGATGCTTCCTGAATGAGCAAACAGTACTCCGGCCAAGATTTGCCAAAATGCCAACACTTGCACTGACTATCAGCCTAAGCAAGGCAACCGGCAGCAAAGAGGGTCTGGGGTGGTAGTCAAAGAGACAGAGAGAGACTGAAAAGTCCAATGGGCTTCCTCAGCACAGCAAGACATCAGATTGAGCCTCCCTGCTCAGCAGCCCTGCACAAGACCAACCACCAAGGCTTGGTGCTCTTCTGGGTGTTTGCCAACCTCCTGCTTTGGAAATCCTAGGCAGGCAGCAAAAACAGGAACATTAAACTGAGAATTGTAAGGAGAAGGGCATCCTCAGGGCCCAGCAAAGTCAGGCCCCACAAGCTGGTTTCACAATCTGCAGGCCTACTGCTTCTTGGGGGGGCATGATGTTCCCCATGCCTGATGTACACTGAAGACTTTCCCATGGGACAATGGGCGTGGTACCTGAGCAAGTTTAGGGTCCCTTCATCCTCTCTGTTATCATCATTCCAGTGCCTAAGCTGCACCTCACAGCTTGGAGTATTTGCCAAATAAATAAATAATTCACATGCTCCTAAACTATGAAGGATTACGCTAATTAGAATAAACTGGGAAGACATGAGAGAAAGAGGAATGGACTGGTGATATTTTGTCAGCTTAACACCAAACTAATTTATGCTTTAGGGGAAATATTTGAGATTTCTAATTAAAAATCTCTACAAAGCCTGTTTTGGAGGGGGGGTCTCTCATCACTTACATTCAAGGACATTAAAAGCTGCTGCTGCTTTTTCCTTGTCTTCTTCGCCAAGCGTTTCATCACTAAGTTCTCTCTTTGATTTTTTTCTTCTTCAAAAGGAAGAGTTGAATAACTCTGGATACCAAACACTGGCGGAGGAAGGGGGTGCAGTAGATGTGGCAGCGCCCCCCAGGGAATGCTTGCCCCGCCCCTGCAGGCGGCTCGTCCCTCCCCCCAGGTGCACAGCATGTGCGCTGCTCTGGGAGCCGCAGCAGCTAGCTCCGCCTCCGATACCAAATATGCTTGATTCATATGCATCTACTGACAATTTCATATTTTCCACATTCTAAGCTATAAGATCCCAGGTGCTGAACAAAAACTAAGCACAATGACTTCTGAACAGCTTTCCTGATTCTCTGGCTAGTGTCTATACACAATGCTACAAATATGAATTTATTCTGCTTAAGGCTGCAGCAAAATCTCCTTTCCAATGCCCCATTCATAAGCAAAAAACCCATTTTGTATTTTTTTGGGTGGTGAGGAAGAGGAATCAATATCATTTTTGAATAGTCTCCAGCAATAGTTGCACTCTGAGTAAGCCCACTGAAATAAAGGGGCTTAAGTCCAACATTTTCAATAAGCTTGCTCAGAACCATGATCTATTTTTATTTCACCCTTATAATTTAAACAAGCTATGGTCTCCCCAAGTTCAGAGCATCACTGAGCACTGTGGTTACCGGTAATCTGAAAGAGGATTCGTCCAGTCTCTTCCTGACTACTGCACAAGAGGAAAGAAGCCCGAACTCTGGGAACCCAGAGCACATGCAAAGGACAATCGTACTTTCCAGTTGCATCTGAACAGGGCCATCATTTGGATCTGATCTGCCTTCCCCAACCTGGTGCCCTCCAGATCTTATTGGGGTGAACTTTTCTATCTTCCCTGAACAATGGCCATGCTAGCTGATGAGAGTGATAATCCAAAACATCTGGAAGACACCAGGTTGTAGAATGCTAGCTTAGATTTTAAGTTTGTTTGTTTTTTAAATGGCTTATCCCCATTAATCCTTGGGAATTTCAGTACATTAGAAACCAACTGTTCCACTTTCAGCCAAAGAGCCAAATGACCCCCGTCCAGCTGCCTTGAGGTCTTTCCCTGGCAACCATGAAACCCCCCTTCCTATCCATTGCCCTCCTTGATTAAGAGATGGGGCCTGAGCTAGACAGCAAAGTCTCCCCACCACACACACAAATATGGAAATGGTTCAACTACGACTTGTAGCTGTCCTACACCTTACACTAGAGTTGCCTAATGTTTGGCCCTCCAGATCAGGGGTGGACCTTGGCAATATGGCACCCTGAGCAAAACCAAAATTTAATGACCCACTCCCCCACCAGCCTTCGTGCCTCCTTCCTAAAGCTGGGTAAGAGAGGCACTGGGCAAGTACTAAGTAGGATTTGGGAAGGAGGCAGGAAGACTCTAGGAACCTGTCAGAGCCTCATGGTTCCTTCCCAGAACAGGGCAAGCACTTACCGGGCTTTGAGAAGGCACCCCCCCCCCCGGTGCTGCACCCAGTGCAAGGAAACCAGTCGTGCTGTCCTAAATCCAACATCATCTGGGTGGCCACAGGTTACCCAACCATGCCATATTCACTTCAGAATTTAAAACTTGTTTTCCAAAGTGTCCAGCCCCTTATGGTTGTGGAGATGCACTCTGAAGGAGATAGACAATGCCTACTGAAATTTCGTACTGCAGGCTGGGGACTTTGTAAGATCCTCAATAGTTAGAGATGAGGCCTCAAGTGACTTGTTCAGCTCTTTTGACTCCACTAGCAAAAACAGAAATTATGCAAAATAGAAACAGACACACATGAATGAGAGAGAGAGAGAGAGAGAGAGAGAGAGATTGTCATAGAATATAGTTTGCCAAAAAAATAAGAAGTGGGATACACAAAGTCCTGTTTATGACTTTCCTTTCATTATTTATTTCCACCACTGGTGCCTATCCCTGACCTAGAGACAGAATTCCCAGTTAAAAGAGTCAGCCAGCTGCCACGAAAGGTATACCGTATTTTCCGGCATATAAGACGACTGGGCGTATAAGACGACCTCCAACTTTTCAGTTAAAATATAGAGTTTGGGATATACTCGCTGTATAAGAAATACGACCCGGCGTATAAGACGACCCCCGACTTTTGAGAAGATTTTCCTGGGTTAAAAAGTAGTCTTATACGCAGGAAAATACTGTAAACATTTTGCTCCCTTTCCAAGCCTTTGCTAAAAGTGCTTTTTTAAGTCACCAAGCAGATGGCATACATGCCTTTTTACATATGGCGCCTTATAAAAGGTGCTTTAGGAAGAAACCACAATCACCTCAAGAGATTAAGATGCCACAAACTCCTTTCATTTTAGCTACCGGTATCAGATTACATTTATTTATGAGACTATAAAATGAAGGCAAATCCAGGTATGTTCCAAGCTTGTTTTCCCTGCTCTAGAGGATAGGGGCCCAAACGAATGGATTCAAGTTACAAGAAAGGAGATTCTGACTACACATCAGGAGGAACTTTCAGACAGGAAGAGCCATTCAACAGTGGAACGGTCTCCCTTGGGAGATGGTGGACTCTCCTTCCTTGGAGGTTTTTAAGCAGAGGTTGGGTGGCCATCTGTCATGGATGCTTTAGCTGAGACTCCAGCCTTGCAGGGGGTTGGACTAGATCAAACGTGTCCAACGCATCGATCGCGATCAACCGGTCGATGGCACGATGGATTTTGGTCAATCACACAACCAAGGTCGCCCTCGCCCATGGCTGCCGGGGACCCTCAGCGCGCGCTCGGCCGCGGCCGGAGCCACTCCGCAGGCGGCATGGCCGGTTGGGGCTCCGCTCAGCCGGGCTGCCTCGCCGCCGCCGCAGCAAGCGCTCTGGCTGGCGCCGCCTCCGCCTCCAGCGCCTCCTTCCCGCTCCGGGCGCCGCTGATCCTCCGCGCCGGCGGGCAGGTGCTGCAGCGGCACAGCTCCCTCCGCGCCCCGCTCCAGCCACCGGCCTGACCCAAGGCCAGCCAGGCGTGAGGCGCCTCCCTCCGCCCCTGGCCAGCCGCAGCCCCGGGGCAGGGAGAGGGCGGGCGAGGAGGCTCCGCACGGGCTGCAGCGCTGCAGAGGGAGCCGCGGGAATGGGGGGGGGCGTGGAGAGAGACGAGGACGCCCCGCCCCCGCCCCTCCTTGTTCTCCCCCCCCCTTCCAGCTCCATGGTAAAGGGGAAATTGGACATTTCGGGGTGTGTTGGCTTCCCACGTGCGCCAAGGGCCCTGGGAGGGGGCTGATGTGGGAGTAATAATTTGTTATTATTTTTATCATCATCATCATAATTTATTATTTATACCCCGCCCGTCTGGCTGGGTTTTCCCAGCCAAATATTAAGTTGAAGAATGACAATGGGAGAGTGTGGCATATCACTGCCAGTTTTTGATACTGGATAGTAGATCAACCTACTTGAAGTTGGACATGCCTGGACTAGATGACCCTTGGGTCTCTTCCAACTCTACAGTTCTGTGATTCTATTATTCTAAAACAAAATTATCAGCCCCCTCATCTCAGAATACTATACAGAAGAGCAGAAATATAAACTACAGGAAGAATGTAATTTTCTTCAGCAGCACTGAATACATAATCAGTTTTATTATTATAGCCTATTAGGATTACAGGAGATGTTCCTTGAAATCATTTCACAGGGTGGGGAGTGAAGGAATATCACATCGAGACTGTTCCATTTTGCCTCATACAAATGACTTTATTTGCTGCAGAATTAAACACTCCATCATTTCACGGGGCAGGGGGAGGAAATGTTTTCACAATGACAAGACCTGTTTATTCTCTGCCATCCTTTGGCAGAACATAAACATAACCAATGCTGTCAAAAATGGACCAAAGTACATGTAAATCACAGCTATATGTGCCAAGAAGCAAATTTGTTTTTGCAGACTGGGAATGGGACTTAAATTTACTACTATCCAGAAAAAAGTGTGCAGAGAGCGAGAGAAAAATGGGGGTGCCCAAATGACAGCATAAGGGCTCAGTTTGGTCCTTGGACGCACCCTATCTTTCCCACCCACCAACAGAGTCCTGGATTCAGAGAATCCTCCATATATTTTTTATAAACCTCAGTAGCATTTTCTGTGAGGCATGGGTTATCATCAGACAACATGGTGGCTTAGTACCGATTCTGTGGCCTCTGTGACCTTGAGGCCCAAATTGCAACTGGTGACCATTAAATCATTCAGTTCCTTTCTCAAAGGGTAGGTGATTCAATGGGCAAAGGTCAGGAGGTGAGTCAAAGTCAAATAAGTACTGCTATTGGCATCCGCCCTAGTGCTTTGGACTCCTCCATTCCAGAGAAACTGGCATGGTGCTGGGAGGCCAGAAAGCATATAAATCAGTGGTTCCCAAACTTTTTCAGGGCACCGCCCCCTTAGTTCCATAAACTCATCCTCAGTGCCCTCTACCCTACCCTATACAAAGACATTATTCAGGATAGCAGTTTGCACAAGACACTCAGGTAAACGACAACACAATAAAGTTCAAATCAGCAACAATGAATTTCAAACTCAAAATCCAATTAAAGCTATTTAGTTAAATTCAAAAACATTGATGAACTGTGGACATAGTGTAGATTGATTTCAGTAAGGCTTTTGACAAAGTCCCCATGATATTCTCGTGAGGAAGCTGTTAAAATGTGGGCTGGACAAGGTAACTGCTAGGTGTATTCATAGCTGGCTGGCTGACTGAACCCAAAGAGTACTCATTAATGGTTCCTCATCACCCTGGAAAAAGTGACAAGTGGGGTGCCAAAGGGTTCTGTCTGGATCCATTGTTGTTCAGTGTCTTTATAAATAACTTGAATTGATGGGATGCTCATCCAATTTGCAGATGACACCAAACTGGGAGGGGTAGCTAATGCCACAGAAGATGGAAATCAGATTCAAGATGACCTTAAAAAAGTGGAGAACTAAGCCAAAACTAACAAAATGAATTCCATTGGTGCAAATGTCAGGTTCTACACTTAGGGAGGAAGAACCAGCTGCACAAATATAAGATGGGGAACATCTGACTTGCAGTAGTACATGTGAAAAGGACATAGGGGTCTTAGTGGACCACCAGCGTAACATGAGTCCACAGTGTGATGCAGCAGCAAACAAGCTAATGCTATTCTAGGCTGCATCCACAGAAGTCTAGTGTCCAGATCAAAGGAAGTAATAGTCCCACTCTATTCTGCCTTGGTCAGACCACACCTGGAATATTGTGCCCATTTCTGAGCTCCACAATTTAAGAAGGATGTTGACAAGCTCAAACATGTGCAGAGGAGGCTGACCAAGATGATCAAGGGTCTGGAAACTAAGCCTTATGAGGAGCGGTTGAAGGAGCTGGGCATGTTTAACCTGGGAAAGAGGAGACTGAGAGGAGACACAATAGCCATCTTCATATATCTGAAGGGAACAAGCTTGTCTTCTTTGGGGGTTAGGACCCAAACCAATGACTTCAAGTTATAAGAAAGGAAATTTTGACTAAACATTTGGAAGAACTTTCTGGCAGTAAGAGCTGTTCGATAGTGGAACAGTTTCCCCTCAGGAGATGGTGGACTCTCCTTCTTTGAATGGTCATCTGTCAGAGATGCTTTAGCTGAGATTCCTTCAATGCAGGGGGTTGGACTAGATGTCCCTTGGGGTCCCTTCCAATGCTACAATTCTATGATTCTATACTATATGTTGTCTTCAACATGAAGCTCCTGAATCAATGTAATAATTTAGAATGGGTGTTTTATTAACAAGCAAACTCACACACACACATAACATCCACCAACTGAACTGAACCATCTCTGAACAAGCAAACCGACAGGCTTGCTCTTAAGATCCTATTCATCTTAAAGAGACCACATATGTCATCATCATAGTATGAGTCTGTATGTAAAGGTGGTTGCACAACAGGAGGGTCTTTTGTCGCCCCAGAGGGCAAGACTTGAACCAACATGTGATTATCACAAGGTAGCTGCATTTTGGCATTGTCTCAATCGCCTTCTAACTTTTCTAGAACGCTTTGGTCTGATCAAGCAGGGCTCCTTTTACATTCCTACCAGAGACCACCTTGGCTGTGACTCTGGGAAGACCTGCTCCCTGCCTTGCAGGCCTTTTTCACCTGGCCTGGGGAGGATGGGGCCCTGACTGACTCCAGCTGCAAAAGCTGAGGCTGCTGAGCAGAACCTTGGGTTGTCTAGGTTTTTTTTTCCTGGGCAGGTCATCTTGCTGCTGTTTTTGATATTAATTTTTGTATGTTTATTTTAGATCTTATTATGATTTATGCAGAAATTGTTCAATTTGGTTGTGTACTTTTTTATTTTTTTAATTCATTGTTTGCAATTGCATATTTTTTTATGTTGTAAGTCACCTTGAGCATAGTTTGAACTAAGGAAAGCCGGCATACAGATAAAATTATGTAAGTATTGCTATGCTGGTTCTCTCTTTTCCAAGTCTCCTCTCCTTCCACCTTATGGTTTTAGGTGGCTGAGCTTGCAGTCAAGGGCCAGTTCCAGTTGTTTCTGTGCAATGCCCAGACTGTTTTAGAATAGGCATCACAGTTCAGTGGTAAACCACATGTTTTTCATGCAAAATCCCTGGCATCTACAAATAAATAGGGGGGGAGAGAAAACTTCAGGTGGGGGGGGGGACTGTGACAGACACCACCCTCCAGCCTGTGGGACTATGAAGAGCCACTGTCTGTGCAGACAATGCTGAACTAGATGGACCCAACGATCCGACAAAGCAGGAGGCAGTGTCATTTGTTCACAGAGAAGATGAAAAGGGTGTGCTAAAAAGAAAAAAGAGCACATTGCCACTGTTCTCAAACATTTATCATGTGAGATATAAATAAACCAGAAGAAAAACACTGCCTTTGCACGAAACACATCTGATTTCATCAGTGCCAAATTTGCCAGACAGTTCAGCCACATCATAAGCATGCTAATTCCAAGTCCTTGCGAATCCCGGACAGTTCTCAAATCAGCTAAGCCGCCTTATCGCAGTTGCACAGGGGGACCAGTGTGCACCAGATTTTAATTGCATTGTGCGGTGGCCGAAAAAGGATCTTCGAGATTACCGGGCACTTTGTATACAGAACACTCTGAACATTTGCCCATTTGAACTGGCAGCCTGGAGACGAGGCCCTTCTGGGACAGTTCACATTTTAAGATGCATGTGACACAATTCACGACTCAAGGGGTAGGGTGGGTGGTTCTGATGCCCACCCACCCCCTCCCCAGATTCATTTTAAAAAGGTACTGTTGTATATGCCAGTGGGTGGGAGTTAGAAAAACCAAACAGCTGCAATAACTGCACACGTCAGTTTTTAACGAGAGGCCAAAGAAACAAGGTAGAATATGGGCAACAACTGACAGATGGGACCAGATCTGACTCCATAAGAAGGTGGGAGCCCTGAAGCTGGATCAGGCCAGTGGCCCATGTAGCCCAGCATCCTGTTCCCAGAGTGGCCAACCAGATGCCTCTGGGACGCTCACAAGCAGGACCCGGGCACCAGTGCCCTCTCTTCACCTGGCATTCAAAGGCATATGGATGCACTGGATGCCCCCAAGTTCCATTCCTGTGAGGAAGAAGAAAACACTCTTTTCACTTTCTCCATGTGTTTTACACACCTCCAGCACATCCCCTCTGACTCACCATTTCTCTGTACCAGGGTTTCTCCAACTTGGGTCCCTCACTGTTGTTGGACTATAACTCCCATCATCCCTGACCACTGGCCCTGCTAACTAGGGATGATGGGAGTTGTAGTCCAGCAACAGCAGGGGACCCAAGTTGGAGAAACACCGCATGACTTAAAAGGCCCAAATGTTGTGTGTAAACTTTCCTTAAACTGTACGGGATTAACAGAACCAGGAATATAGCAGGTGCTGCAGGAACATGTGGCAACAAGAACGGTTTAGAAGTTGTCCACCTAAAGGGAGGGAGACTGAGCTGCGGCCGTCAAGATGCTGCTGTGCTACAACTCCCACCAGGCCTAGCTAGCATTGCCAATGGAATGGATTTATGGGAATTGTAGTTCAGCAGCATCTGGAGGACCACAATTTCACTACACCTCACCAAAAGAAATGTTTCTCGTTCCAACTATTGCTGTTTAGCCCTGATATATTTGCCTACAACAGTAACACAATACCACTAAGAATCTAAGACTGTCTCTGCTGGATCGCAGAAGCTTACCAAATCTTTGTGAGTTTTTGGGTGCTGTGAACAAAACTATTACCCAACTGTGGACTCTGCAGGGTCCTTTTCCTTACAGACCAACATGTTTACCCTTGTGTGTGTTTTCACAACAGTTTAAAATTGTACAAAAGACTGATTCACCACTGCTGTGTCTGAAAGAGATTGCCAGTTTTATCGCAAGCCCATCAGGTCACAATCCATGCAAGGACATCCTGCATTATGATAATTAAATCAATAATTTAGCCTCTTACTTCTCAAGACAGTATGATAAATGAGTTTGTAGCTACAACCACAGATGGAATATTAACTAATGCAATGCCTTAGTGTGCTTCTGTGTCATACAAGACACTTTATGAACTATTCTCATCTCAGGTATTGCACACATACACAAGACACCTAAAAGAAAATTGGGAAGGAACAACAATTCCCCACGAGGAGATAGGAGAAGGAAATAGAGGAGCAAAAACTACTAAAAAAATGGCTCACTGGTAGCTTGCCAGTGCTGAAAATTGTTCCTTGAATTTTTGGTAATGGCTTAAAAGGGGGGGGGCAGATCCACACTTAAAGCACATACAAAACACATTTAAAGCACAGGACTTCCCACCAAAAATTGTGGAAACTGTAGTTTGTTAAGGGTGCTAAGGATTGCAGAGAGGAAACTACACTTCCTGGGATTCTGTGTAGCCCTCCCAACAACCTCTGAAGGGATCCTGGTTGGGCAAGGCTGGTATAGAAGAAGCCATTTCAATTCACCGCATCCAGATGATTCCCCCACTTTGGATGCAGAAGTGAGCAGGCAGGAGTCATCCTGTGTCCCCAAAAACATTGGGATAAATGCCGTGCAGAAACACAGCACCACAATCTGCATTTTGCTTCATTTCACTTTAAACTAACAGTCAGCATCAGAAGCTGTTCCTGAGGGTCATTCCTGGACAAATCACCAGGCCTGCTTTAACATTTCAGCAGAGTGAGAGAGAGAAAATGAAAAATAAAGTCCCATATTTAAATGCAGCATATAATAGATGAGCTTTTGCTTCCCCAGACCATTTGAGATTAAAAATCCATGACATTAAGAACTTTAACTGCAGGTGGTTGGGAGGAAATTATTATTATTCAGCACTCTGCAAAAAAAAAAAAAAAAGGCTTATCGTCTGAGGATGAGGATTTATGGAAGAACTGGTCCCTAGTGATATCAAGCAAACAGAGCACTGTCAGATACTAAATCCTGCTGTATAAATAATCTCCCTAAACCCGAGTCTCTGAAATCCAACAGTGGAGGAACAATGTCTCCATCCCTGGTGCTCTATATGAAATAGTTTGATGAAGGACAGAGTCACATGAGACACACACAAAGGAACTGGGGACTCTTGCAAGTGGGGCAGAACACCAAGCCTGTGGAATCCCCGGTCTGTCCATGCACACAGAGAGAGTTGCAAGCTCACCATGGATTGGGAGTTAGCAAACTGCCACAACCAGAAGATACTGGACATTTGCTCATGGCCAGACTGAGGCATTTTGCTGCCTGTCGCAAAGGACAAGATGGTGACCCCACTCCACATACAGAAACTGACTGGGCTGGCAGCTGAATGTGACTTCTACACTGGCAATGGCTGGCAGAGGGCTAGCAGACAAGTCTAGGAGCAGCCTAGCTTAGGGGTTTCAGGAAGAGATCCAAGAGGTTGCTGCCACACCCTGGCATCTGCCGCCTGAAGCAGCTGTCTCACTCAGCCTAATGGGCCAGACCACTACTTTCAAGTGATGAGAAAATAAAAACCTTGTCTGCACTGCACTCAGGATCTGCAGTTGTGCACTCCCTCCCTCCCTCCCTCCCTCCACCCCAAGCTGGGCCAAGAATTTCTTGGACACAATTATGCACACAGAGTGATCACACGGTCCAGTTCTTCACAAACTATTTACCATCTAAAGCCCTCCATACTTCAGTCCTAAATATCTCAGGAAACCTCTCTCCTCACCTCCCAGCATTTTTTTTATTTGTAAAAATATTTATATACCACTATTCATGTTTAAAAACTGAGCAGAGGTTGACAACAATTGTACATAAAATGATACCAGCCCCAGATTTAGGCTGGTGAGGTCAGGGTGCCAAGGCGATGGGGCCGAAAATGGAGAGGATCCATTTGGGGACGCCAAATTTTGGCCCTGCTCAGGGTGCCATATTACCAAAGATTACCAAAGTCGGCCCTGACCATACAATAAAAACCATATTAAAAAGTTAAAATCAGAAATCAGCCCACTATTGTGGAAAGAGGTATTCTTAATTGCTCGCATAAGCCTAATGGAACAGAAAAGTTTTCAAAAGGCATTTAGAAATTTGCACAGGTGTTGCTGATCTCTCTTGTCAAGAATATTGCCAGCATGGGGAACAATCAATGACATTCCTGTAGCAGATCACAGGGACCGAGCTGCAATTCACCCTGGACCTATGTTGCTCTGGACTTTGTAAATTAATACAAGGACCTAGAACCTGGCAGACTGTCACCTTAATTTTCCTGCGCCACCACGGTCACTTTCCTGCCACACCCTTGCAGGTCCGGCAGTTGTCCTCAAAGGCACCACCTGAGCAGCCATCTGTCACCTCGTGTCTACAAGGACCAACCCAGCTCCCCCAGGGCTTGTGATTGTTCTCGCAGGCCAGGTTCCAGGTGTTGTTACTATTACTGTATTGTAATAATCCCTTAACCACCTGGGACAAGTTTACTTCTGAGAAAGCCTTCCACTTGACCCCTTTGATCTGCGGGTCTGTTACAGGTGCCACATAATACTCATTCTGCACTTGTAAAAAAAGAAGAAGATATTTTAACATGGGGCACCTTCACTTTGGAACTCCCTGCCTATTGACACCAGGCAGACACCTTCACTGTACTCTTTACAGCCTAAGCAAAACACATTTTTGTTTAGACATGTAGAATGTTGCCATGTGTTTTAAACTGCTTTTAGCTCATCAATTTTAATTATTTTCTGAATGTTTTAAATAGCTGTTTTTAACTGCTTTTATTGATAATTTTAGCGTTTTGTTCTTTTTGTAAACTGCTTTGTGTTGGTTTGTTTTTACAAACAAGCAGTATATCAATTTTATGAACTAAAATTAAAAAAGAAATGCAAGCTGTAAGGCTGGAGCTCCCAAAGTGAGCTCGTCTCCCTCTGAGGGGATCCTGCCATGCTGAGCTCAGAAGCAGCAGCAGCAGCAGCAGCAGGAAAAAGCTCTCCTCCCTTTAATGGGAGTAACACCTCATTCACTCAGGTCCATTTACTTCTATGCAAACTAAATGCACACAGCCTCGTCTTCTGCGCCAAAATGCAGCTCAAGCAATGCTATCCTTTCCCAGGAGTGCATTAATCTTAATAGCTTTTTTGGGCTGAAATCATTACTTCTAATTAGATCAACTGTTAGCGGATGGTTCCAGTTATACCAAACAGGGGACAACTGAGATACATGGTTCCAAGAGAGATTCTGTACTGTAATCCTAAAGAGCTACAAACCACCTCCTTGTAAGCATACTGTATATAAAAGAAGGGCATTCAGGGAAGTCACTGGACATCACTTGAATTTCATTTCATTTATTTTTTAATGTCTTCCAACAGACACACACACACACACACACACACACACATATATATATATATATATATATATATATATATATATATATATATATATTAGTTTCAGCTATATCATGCTTGTTTTAATAATAATAATAATAATAATAATAATAATAATAATAATAATAATAAAACAGGTTTAAAATAAAATCTACATGGCCCAGGACCTCAGTACCTTAAGGTCTCCCCATTCTAGCCTCTCCCCATTCTAGCTTATGGAGAAATATGTACATTTTGTATTTTAATACAGGTCATGTGCTGCATTTCTTTGTTTTAAGCTAACCAAACACCCCGAGACAGGATTGAGATTTTAGCTGTGAAATATTTCAAGCCCCGAAATAAAATAAATGCATTAATTATTTAGCTTTGCTTTATTGACCAATCTATAAATCTTTGCTGTGACTGGAGAATTTACAATCAGCAATGTTAACAGAATCCCTTCGCTTTCTATTTGCCATCCAATATACCACAGTTCTGCTCCCTTGGACCCTAATACATCAAGTTGTTCTACATAATTAAATCCATGTCCCTAAATTGACTGTCATGAAGTAGCAGAGGGGAAATAGTCTTAAACCTGCCCCATCTATACTCAAAACCTGTTTTCCCTTAAAGGTAGGATATAAGTTCATTTGGTAACTGGTCCACACTTCTCCAAATTTTGTAATGCTGTTCTTTAACATCAAAAAGTATATGTGTGAAAATAGCTTGCAAATGTGCATATTAGGCAAAATTGCAAGATATATATATATATATATACATATATATATGAATGAAATGTGGATGAAGAAGTGATCAAACTGGAAAATGTGGAATAAGAATTCCGATTCCTCCATGCCTATTACCACTGACACAATACTTTAAAATATGTGTGCATGTGTTTAGCTTTTTGTTTTTCAAAGTGGCTGAGGCATAACAAAGACACACAGTTATTTCCCAATTCTCTTTTAGGAGGAACTAATTCAAAAAACATATTTCCTAATGGAGACATTCTATGCAAACTGCTGTGCCCAGGGGTGATGCTGTCAACAGATGCCAAACTCTTTGAGCATTTGGACTTGTTTTTGTTAACCCTCCAAAGTGCAGTGTGAAAGGACAGAAGATCAGGACCTGCCATTTGCATCTTCCTAAACAGGTACGACAAGGCTGTATATTGTCTCCCTGCTTATTTAACTTATATGCAGAATTCATCATGTGAAAGGCTGGACTGGATGAATCCCAAACCGGAATTAAGATTGCCGGAAGAAATATCAACAACCTCAGATATGCTGATGATACAACCTTGATGGCAGAAAGTGAGGAGGAATTAAAGAACCTTTTAATGAGGGTGAAAGAGGAGAACGCAAAATATGGTCTGAAGCTCAACATCAAAAAAACTAAGATCATGGCCACTGGTCCCATCACCTCCTGGCAAATAGAAGGGGAAGAAATGGAGGCAGTGAGAGATTTCACTTTCTTGGGTTCCATGATCACTTCAGATGGTGACAGCAGTCACGAAATTAGAAGACGCCTGCTCCTTGGGAGAAAAGCAATGACAAACCTAGACAGCATCTTAAAAAGCAAAGACATCACCTTGCCGACAAAGGTCCGTATAGTTAAAGCTATGGTTTTCCCAGTAGTAATGTATGGAAGTGAGAGCTGGACCATAAAGAAGGCTGATCGCTGAAGAATTGATGCTTTTGAATTATGGTGCTGGAGGAGACTCTTGAGAGTCCCATGGACTGCAAGAAGATCAAACCTATCCATTCTTAAAGAAATCAGCCCTGAATGCTCACTAGAAGGACAGATCCTGAAGTTGAGGCTCCAGTACTTTGGCCACCTCATGAGAAGAGTAGACTCCCTAGAAAAGACCCTGATGTTGGGAAAGATGGAGGGCACAAGGAGAAGGGGACGACAGAGGATGAGATGGTTGGACAGTGTTCTCGAAGCTACTAACATGAGTTTGGCCAAACTGCGAGAGGCAGTGAAGGATAGGCGTGCCTGGCGTGCTCTGGTCCATGGGGTCACAAAGAGTCGGACACGACTGAATGACTGAACAACAACAAACAGGTATGCTGGCGCTGACCACGTGCGTCACTTGCACACACCATTTGTCATAGGCCTTGAGGAGCCTACATGGAGGGACCAATCGGATCAGGACAAAGGGTGGGAGGTGCCCAAAGAGGTGGCAGCTGAAAACTCTGGAGAGGAATGATGATGATGCTTTTATTGAATTTATATACCACCACCCTATGCCTGCCGGTCTCAGGGTCACAGGATAAAATCAGCCTATAAAACCACAAAGGACATAGTTAAAATAAAACAACAATAACACCCCCCTGCAAAAAAAAAAAATTATCTGGATGCAGCGGGTTGGGGCAAGTCACATCAGGACGCTGAGAAACAAAGGGAGAAGCTACAGGCGAGGAGTCCAATTCCAGGAAGGGACCCCGTGAGTGGTCACTCTGCCAACCCACACCAATGGTCTCAACATACAGTACAGTCCCCTTGCACCTACCCTACTTTCAGCCGCTTCACTGCCTTTTATGCAGCCGGAGCCTCTGCCTCCGTCAGCTTCTGCTGGCAAAGCCTCCACCCACCCAGGAGCTTCTGTTGCCCAGTCTGGCTCTGAGTTGCCGCTTCCGTCACCGAGGACAAAGAGGCACTGGCGCAAAGAGACGGCTCAAGCCCCACAGGCTGAGCTCCCATTTGCTTGCTCAACTCAAAGCTGCAAGCCCACTTGCCGCAATAAAGCCACACCTCTCCTTTATAACAGGAGCCCAGGGGCATGTCGAACGTTGACCCAGTGTCTTAGCTGCCTAGTCATGCCCTTCACCTGCTGGGCTTTACTTATGATTTGAACATTAAAGTTTCTAAGCAGAAAACAAAAGTACTTCTCTGAGTACTTCACCCAGTGCATGCCAGGATTGTGTTAGAATTCAATCAAGGCTTGGGGTGCTAAGCTGAGTGTCAGACTACTCTAAGCCTTGGATCTAGCAAGTGTTAAAAGCTAATTAAGCCAGGCTAGCCTTCTGGTTGGTGGGTCTTTAAGAAAAGAAAGGATCAAAGGGCTGTGCTAAGCAGCAAATGCGTGGGGGCCCCTCCAATTCTCAAGCCCAGAATGATTCTCCTATGGGCAATTCTTGAATTGTTTTAGGAGAGAAACATGTTCTTACTTACACACAGGGAGCCCCTGAAACCTTCATATTACAGAAAGGACCTAACAGCCCCACCCAAGAAGCTCAGGGTGGCCCACAAGGGTCACTCCTCCCCTTCATTTTACCATCAAACAACCACCCTGTGAGGCAGGCAATGCTGGGAAACGGTGAATGGCCCAAAGTCAGTCCACCTGGTGGGCTCCCTAGCTCTGCAGTACTAACCTGACCTCTCACAACCTCACCACACAGTTGATCTCAACACACTGGCCAACGGCTGACCAGCCTCATCTGTTCCAGCACCACCACATCTAGGTCAGAAAACTATCAGCTCAACTACTGAAGTTTCACTTAGCTGCCCATTCTCTAGAGAAGCTTTTATTTATTACGTGGTCCTTCTCTCACCCCGGCCCACATTTTATCCCCTCACTATTCCTGTGAGGCGGCCTGAGGGGTGTTAACTGACCACAGGTCATCCATGGAATCTCATGGCTCAATGGGCATTTGAGCACAGTCCTGGCCTGATGCCCATCAGCACATGGGACTACCTATTTTGCACTGAACAAGGCAACCACTTCCAAAGCCCTTCTCAGGACTACGAACAGAAGAGGAGTCTGCTGGATCAGGCAAATGGCCCATCTAGTCCAGGATTGTGTTCTCACATTGGCCAATGGGAAACCCACAAACCAGGCCTGAGCAAAAGAGCATGCTCCCCCTCTTTCAGTTTCCAGCAACTGGCTTTCAGAACCATTTACTGCCTCTGACTGTGGACTTAACCATACAGGTAGACCAGGCCACTGAGCCTTGGAAGGGACAATTCTAAGCACACTGGTACCTGTGTCATGACTCTTGTGGTGATTCCTTGGCCTGGCTGGCTACAGAATCCTTTGCACTATGGAGGAGACGGCTCCCAGTGGCTATTAGCCACAGTGGCTCTGCCCTGCCTCCGCAGTGGGAGGCACCAATGCTTCTGGATGCCAGTTGCTGGAAACTGCAGGAGGGGAGGGGGCTTTTCTGCTTGAATCCTGCTTGCTGGCTTCCCACAGGTTATCTGGTTGGCCACTGAGAGAACAGGATGTTGGACTAGATGGGTCATTGACCTGATCCGGCATGGTTCTTCTCATGTTCCCTCTTTGCCCTGCCTATGGTAGGTAGCAAATAACCTCATAAGCCAACCTTGCTGTCTTTCCCAGAAAAGCCCCGTTTGGCACACCTAAGTGACTTATGGATGCATGCAAGCCTGTGATTAAAACAGGAAATAAATGGAGACCAAGAAGAAGGAGTATTTGGATTCCATGCACATTCTGCCTCTGACCTAAAGGTTGCTGTAATAAAATGTCTGCCACTAGATATCAGGTGCTATTTAAAAACTAACAAATTGCCTGTCATTGTGATGGGAAATGTGGGCGGGTGGGGAGGGGGGGAGAAGTTATTGCATATTGCAAAGACTCCTTGGGGTGGAGAGCACAAGAAGCCACCTTGTGCTGAGTGAGAACATCGGTCCATGGAGCTCAGTACTGTTTATGTTGAAGAGCAGCAGCTGTCCAGGGTCTCGGGCAGGATTCTCTCCCAACCTGGGACCTTCAGCATGAAAAGCATAAAACCCCTCTTCTATCACAGAAGTCAGGGAGACATACATGGGAGCTTCTGGGTGATCTCCTGTTAGGTACTGACCAGATGCAGACCTGCTGAGTGTGGCGAACCAGCCCTTTTTGGCCGTGTGGAATGTTAAGTTTTCCCCAGCGTTTACAAGGTTAAACATAGAACCTGTTAATTGACAGTTCACTCCAGAGAGGCGGAACCTCCTGGGGGTTTAAAAGGGGGGAACGGCAGTTGGTCAGGGGGAGTTGGTGGTTGGTTGGTGTTGTGTGGGAGTTGAGAGAGAGAGGTAGAGAAGGGAGGAGATAGATAGAGCAGGCTGAGGGAGGTGGAATCCGTGTGGAATGTTAAGCCAAAGGTGATGAGAGGTCTTGGAGAAGGAAGACCCTAGTTCTTTAGATGTTTTGAAAATGCAGAATCCGAGAGAGAACAAGCTCGGTTGGCTGTAGAAAAAGAGAAAATAATCTCTGAGAGGGAAATGCAGGCTGAGAGACTGAAAGCACAATTAGATCGGGAGCGACTGGTTGTGGAAAAAGATCGGAAGAATGAGATTGCAAGAGATTCGGCTAAGGGCAGGATTACCTCAGAGTCAGCCCAGTGATGAGTGTAACGCTGCCCACTTAAAAAGATTCCCTAAGTTTATGGAGGGGAATGATGCCGAAGTGGTGATTGAATACAAAGGTTTTAGAGGCAAGTGCAGAATGGGAGTTTGGGACAACATTGATAAACCTGTGCTGTTAGGAAACGATATGGTAGAGCACAGAAGTAAGGTCCAAGTTGCTACCAGAGCCCAAAGCCACGCCTCAGAAAGGCAGTTAAGTGTCACTCGTGAGGCCCCACTAGGTGACGGAATGTTGGCGAAGATGGCAGTTAGAACTGAACCCAGAACCCAGTGCATGAATGGGAAACAAAGTAATGAGCCTATAGTTTGGGAGAAAGATTCAGGGCAGGAGGCAAACCCTGTGAACAAACCCTGTGTGATTATTAATAAAGAAGACCTGTCAGGCGTATGCGAAGTTAAGCATAGGGAAACGACAGTGAAGCAGCCCCAAACTAGTGAGCTAACTGAGAACTTTGACAACACTCAGAGCAAGAGTGTTAAAACCGACTCTAGGTCTCATCAGAATGATTGGAATGAGAGAGACCAGCCTTTCTCGTTTGGGTATCGTGAGGTGCCAAATGAGAAAAAAAGTTTTAACCCGGTTGAGTTATTATCTGAGAGACAACCTCGTGGGCCTCCAGCTTGGGTAATCCTTCTCCCATCCTAGGTCATCCCTGCAGCTTCCAAACTATACTGCCTCATGTCAAATAGGGAGGTGGGGAACCTAAGGTTTCTTTTTGCTTACCTACTTACAAAATGCTCTCTTAGATGATGCTCACCCTTCCCCCTCAGGCCACACGCCCACTGGAGTCCTCTTTACATGCAAATGAAAATCAAAGCAATCTTTAGGTATCAGAGGGTTGTCTCTAATGAAGTGTCTGCTTTCATACAAAAGCTACACCCATGTAGACACGTGTATGGAGAAGAACCATTTGGCTCAGGGATAGCATGCATGATTTGCCTGCAGAAGGTTCCAGATTCCATCCATGGCTAGAAGAATCAGGTAACTGGTGATGAGGAAAGAACCCTGAGATCCCCCTGGAGAGTCAGTTCCAGTCAGAGTAGACAGAGCTAGACAGACAATTGGAAGTGGCCTGATTCCAAGTCAGGCTATGCTGTTACAATGAGATTTTCCCAAGGAAAAAAATCGCCATTGATTTATTACCGGTAATCACTTTCTGCACAATAGTCAAGGCAATGCACAATAAAAAGATCCAAGCTGAATTTGAGCTAAATTTATGCCTGCACCCAGATCCAAGCTACATCGATGTCTTCATCTAGGAAGGGCTTTTCCTTGGAAAAGCCAGGCAGGGGTTCAGATCCAGCACAACACACACTTCCTACAGGAATGCTTCTGGAGCTATTCTCATGAACAAGAGAGTCTAGAAGCAAGCCTGTCCCAAACATTTAATGTTGAAGGTGGAAATTCCAAATGGCAAACATGATGCTGAGATTTTGCCCCAAACTGAGAGCTGGCTGTGGAATCCAAATTCAGCCAGTGGAATTTATGCATTGGTTTGTCACTTTGAGATGGGAAACCAAGTTCATGACACAATTTCTCTTGCGGGATTCTCACACAGTGACAAGTCCCAGCCTGAGGCAAACCATTGAAAATTGGCACACAGTAAACAAGGTGGCACGGGTGGCGCTGTGGTTAAACCACAGAGCCTAGGGCTTGCCGATCAGAAGGTCGGCGGTTCGAATCCCCGCGACGGGGTGAGCTCCCGTTTGCTCAGTCCCTGCTCCTGCCAACCTAGCTGTTCGAAAGCATGTCAAAGTGCAAGTAGATAAATAGGTACCGCTCCAGCGGGAAGGTAAATGGCATTTCCGTGCGCTGCGCTGGTTCGCCAGAAGCGGCTTAGTCATGCTGGCCACATGACCCGGAAGCTGTACGCCGGCTCCCTCGGCCAATAAAGGGAGATGAGCGCCGCAACCCCAGAGTCATCCGCGACTGGACCTAATGGCCAGGGGTCCCTTTACCTTTTAAACAAGGTGGCATCAGAATCCCTTGTCCGGACACAGATTTTCAGACAACCAAGTTCCTTGTGCTTGCCACTTCACTTCATAGTGAGTGAAGAAAGTAAAGCAAATCCTGCAGAATTAATTCAAGAACACACATCCTGATTCCACAAAGGCAGCTTTTTCCTCAGTAGGTTAATCTTAAGTATCACTGAATGCAAGTCCAAGCTAAGGGGTTGTCCTTCACCAGCCTCCTGGTCAGGTAGCAGGATGTTTTTGAATGGGATGCAAGCTCTGCTCCCTTATGTGGTGGCTGCCCTTGAGGCTTTAAAAAAATAGGTTTGCAAATAAGAGTTTTGTTTTGTTTTTAAGAAGGAGACTAGCAAAATGTTCGAGCAAAAAGGGAAAGGGAAAAGATGCAGCCGTAGCAAAAATCCATCACAAAACACATTTTGGGGTCAACCCTGTTTTGACAGAGAGGCAAACCATTTCTTGGGGTTAGGATGGAGAGCTGGGTTTTCTCACAACTCAGTAAAACTAAAATTGAGTTACTTAGTAGTTTGAGGTGTGAAACCAGGAGACAGGAGGCACAGAGAACCACAAGGAGGAGGCAGTTGAGGAAGGGGCATCATGGCAAATCAGTGGTATTGCTAAGGCTAAGCCTTGGAGCACAGTCCCAAGGGTTCCTTGGTGGGCAATGCATTTGGGAGAAACTGATTTGGGCTGGAGATCTAGGTTCCTTTGCATGATGCTAATTTGAGGGAATAAATTAGCAGAATATGACTTTACCTAAGGGGGGCAGTGAACAGGGAGAATTGATTTGATGTGGAGCAGGATCTGTTGGGAAATTAATTGGGGGTAAGATGCATTAAAGAGGAACTGATTTGGGGTGACCTGGGGTGGGGTGCAAATTAAATTTATAAAATCATGGAGAGATTTGGGTGGGAAATTAGCTGGCTTGCCTTCTGTGACATATAAATTCTAATTTTCATGCATGTGTGTGACAATGGACTCATGCACCAAATCTTCTAAGTATACCTAGCAATGTTGCCATGTCAGACACACCATTTAATACACCCCTGCAAAGAGTTACTTCCACCAGCTGTCCTAATTGTTCCAGTGTCTTGCAGTCTTATCTTCAGAGATTTAAGAGTATGAAGGTCTTTAAAAGAAGAAGCTAAGAAAACAAGCTCAGCAATTAATCAATGGGTCAACTAAAGTGCCTTAATTTCATGAAGCATTTCAAGAACACACGCATATATAAACTTCCCATTAGGAAACTGCACACCATAAAATGAATTGTACAGTGCCCTCCAGAAATACAAGTCAAATTAAGATATTGCCACATTGCGTTACACAGTCAATACAATAGACTCTAGTTGCTTTATATACGGTATGAAATTTAGGAAGCTGCCTTACATCATTTCAGACTGCTTCTCCACCTAGCCCAGTACAGTGGTACCTCTGGTTACGAACTTAATTCATTCCGGTCCATTCTTAACCTGAGGTACCACTTTAGCTAATGGGGCCTCCTGCTGCCGCTGTGCCGCCGCCACACAATTTCTGTTCTCATCCTGAGGTAAAGTTCTTAACCCGAGGTACTACTTCCAGGTTGGCGGAGTCTGTAACCCGAAGTGTTTGTAACCTGAGGTACCACTGTATTGCCTTCTCTGACTGGCAGCAGCTCTCCAGGGTCTCAGGCAGAGAAGAATCTTCCCTATGGTCCCTTCTTTTGAATGTTACAGGGGCTAAGTGGAGCCAGGAAGTTCCTGTTCCACATCTTGCGCAAGCAACACATTCACTAGGCGGTCTTAAGAGAAGGCACATCTCCATTTGCCCTCCACGCCAGGCCTGCAAAGAAGTGAGTTTGCAATCCTGACTTGGAGGGGGAGTTTGCCATTTTGGATGAAAAGAGGAACCTCCAATTTGTGCTAAAGACGAAGTAACTCAGTGAATCAGAGATCAAGAGGGAGGGAGAGAAAGGAAACAGGAAAGCACAAGTCTCAATCACACCTTGGTAAACCATGATTTGATATTATGCATGAGCCTGCAGCCTGCTCCTTCTCAGGAGGAAATCGGGGCCTATTGGCCTGTACCACTTCACCCATCATGTGGGGAATCATCATTTCTTCATATGAATATATATTTTAATATGCCTTAACCAAATAAGCATTCCCTAAGGTACACACACATATTTCGATACAAAAATATTGCATTTTACATTAAAGTTAAAAGCACATATTACAAATATTATAAATGGAACATCACTGAAACCCATGATCTTGGTGACGGCAAGCTCTGCTCCATCCTTTCTCCAGAAGCTATCATACCAGCTCACTCTCGGATCAGCTGGCCTTGCCTGCCTGCTGCCCAACATGTGCAGACAGGGACTCTTACTTGAAAGTAAGAAAGAGATCCTTATACAGGCAAGTTCTATCACAGCCTGCCAACCCAAGCCTAATTGTGACAGCACTGCTGGGCTCATGGTATGGCCACCAGAACAGGTTTGTAGATAGCCACTTGCCTAGTTGTAAAAATTGTCTCCAAGGAGCAAGTCTAGTACTAAAAATAGTAAAAACTGCCCCCAAGGAGCAAGTCAGAAATTGCATGTGTGCATCTGGTGTGGGGTTTTTTGGTCCTTTTTCCTTTAAAGGTACAAAATGACTAACAATGTGGGGGGGGAGGAGATTGGCTAGGTAACATTTAGTCTGGGCTACTAGGTTTTATGGATTTATTTGCGAGGCTGTACTAGAGTACAGTTTGTGAAACATCTCGTACAAAATTCTCCCAATATATACATTTTCGTATGCAATTCTGCCTAACACTAATACAGAATTTTGTATGTTACGTATGCATTTTGAGGCACACTTTGCCTAACTCTATGCATTTTTGCACACATTACTTGGTGGGAGAACAGCACTGCAAAATTCGGAGAAGTGCAAGTTTCCAACGATGGCTTTGTTTTGGTTCTTGTATCATTTTGCAAAGTATGAATCAAATAGATCCACCTTGAAATGTGAACTGAATCACATTTCTCCCACACCCGTAGCCTCCGTACCACGAAAGAGTACAGTAACCAGTTTACACACCACATCTCTTCCTAGCCAGCCCAGGTGTCAAGTCTGCCGAGCTGCTGCTTTAATTGCTGGTGGCCCATTGCACGAGGCTAGCAGTAGCCAACTTGGCACACACACACACACACACACACACACCAGCAGCTGTGCAACCACAACTCCTATCAGCCGCAGCCTACATGGTGAAAGATGATGGGCGCTTCAGTCCAGCAACTTCCAGAGGTCCACATTGCCCACCCCCATGAGGCTAAGCTGAGACAGCCTCCCAGCCCCAAGCTTGCATCACAAACCCCAAGAGCAAATCTGCAACATCCTCACAGCAACATTATGAAAGGAGAAGCCAAGCACATTTAATCAAGGCCCAAACCCTCAAATCGGAACTGCCTGTTAAGCCCTTCACAAAACTGCACCTAAGAATGGCATCCCAGGGGCAACATGGGGAAAACCTTAATCCATGTTACAATTTACCCCCATCCCATTTTTATTTATTTTTATGTAGTCAGATAAAAGTAAAATGTAACTGAACACAATAATAAATAATCAAATATTTCAGGCATTTCACTAGGAAGACTTATCAAAACAGATCATCAAGTCTGAGAGCATTCAGTCACCTTCTGTTTTCCATCTTCACAAGGACACCAGAGAAAAGGGATAATATGCCTTGCACTGAAGGAGAAGAGGATCTGCAATAAGCAAATTCCAAACTGGAAGACTTAGAAATTCTGAAGTATCACATAATGGGAAGGGGGTTGGTGGAATCTGTTGGTGTTCTTTTTATATATGTAACTAATAAAGTCAAAACCAATGTCCAGCAAATGTTCCTCTTTTTGCTGCAGCCCGAACCCAAGTCTGCATCTCAGCAAACACCCAAAACCAGACCATTTGGTAACAGAGCTTGAGCAAGGCTCCCTTCAGGTGCTTCTAACGCTTTTTACAATTACATTTCTAAATCCAACCTTCCAAGCAGCTCAGGCTGAGAGAATGTGATTGCTTCAAGTTCTGAGCTTTGTGGCTGAGTGGGGATTTGAACCCAGGTCTCCCTAGTCCAGCAGAGGAAATAAAAGCCCGGGGGGGGGGGGGCGGTGACAGAAAAATGCACATTGTGTAGACACCATGACACAGGATAAATCATCCTGTGTGTTAGAAGAAAGACTAAGAAGAACTCGATAGAGTGAGGCATATTGGTAACCAGAGCGATTTTCAGATAACACCACCACAAGGCCTATGCATGTTTGCTCAGAGGTCCCACCATGTTCAATGGGGCCTATAATTTCTGTCATCACTGCTGCATTCTGGACCGAAAGCAGAGTCAGGCCCTGGACACCCCCAAAGGCACTGACCCTCTGCAGTCCAACTCTGCAGGTCTTATAAACCCAGCCTTCCACCACCAGCGCCATGCACAGCAAGTGCTAAACATCAGGCACGGGGCAACCTCAGGCTTTGAGGTGGAAATACACAGCCACAGACGCCAAGCTGGTCCTCCAAAGCCCACACCTCCATAGGCAGGATTCAGCATTGCTACAATGCTACAATGCAAGGGGGGTGGTTTGGGGGTGGGTTGTTTTTTTAGTGCACATTTTCTCACTGGGGGCACACAGAGCACATTGCCCAACCTCCCTTGACACATAAACACCAGAGGACCCATTTCCATGTTACAAATGCTGCCAGGAGGTATGGAGCACCAAGCACAATAATATCATTAATGCAGCAATTCAAGTATTCTGGTCTGTGTCCCAATTTCAGTGTTTAAGGGCTGGATGAGGGAGGGGAACCCACTCTTCCCCCACCCCTCATCCAGTGCTAACATCTGAGAGAATTATCCAAGCAGAATAAAGGTGGGGGGTGAATAGAGAGAAGAAAACCAGGTTATAATTTGTCATGCTGTTTACCCCAAGAAAGATGAAGCGGAGAATTTTTAATTGAGTAGTTTCTCCCTCCAGACCTCATTACGGAGGGGAGGAAATAACTCGATCAAAAGCTTCAATTCAGTTGCCACACCGGAGGCATATATCCATATATATGGAAAACTCAGGGAAAGAGAGAAGGGGAGAAATATGCTGAATTTCCCTGGTTTTCCTTCTTCCATCTTTCCAACTTGACTAAAACAAATCTATTGCCAACCCATCAGCATTGCGCACCTGGGAGCAATATGCAAGGTCAGAACACACGTGTGATATCTGGACATATAGAAGGTCAGAATGTGGACAGAAGAGGATTTGGAGGACTCTGTCCCATGCAGGTATCATTACTCAATTTTGGACTCTGGACCAAACAATCGTCCAGCCCCCTCCCGTTCCCCACATACCCTTGGGGGGGAGGCGCCTGGCCTTCTACCCTGACATCCAGTTTCATTTTACACCTCCCAATCCTGTGTATCAGGAAGACCTGCTGGAGACACAGACTCCCACATCTGGGAGGGCAGATGTGTCAGTCTGGCTAAGCAAGAAATCATATGCATCTGAGCTCACCCTATGATCAATCTGCTAATCTTTCAGATGCCAAAGGACTTCTATCACAAGGATTAAATCACAGAACAGTTTTTTTAAAATAAATAAAATTCAGTGTTGAAAGATAGATGACGGAGGGCACATCACAAGGAATGACAGCGAAGGCAGGTTAACCCAGAACAAAGCAAAGAGACTTGGGGGTCTTAAACGAAGGTTCTGCTCCCCTTGCCTCTTTTCTGGATGGAGACTGTTCTCCCTCTCCTCTATGAGGGAGATCAGCCAGCCGTGGCTTGGCTAGCAAATCTCTCTCTCCCTCTCTGCAAATCCCACAATAGCAGAGAAGAAAAAAGATGCCATGGTTGTGCCAGGAGGAGAAAATCTCCCTGCTCAGTCTCCATGTCTCCTTGCAAACCAGACATACACAACCCAAACCTCCCCTGCATACAGGCACAACTGTTCATTCCTCTGAGCCACAAGCCATAGCAACAGATTGGCCAGCCTGGGGGGGGGGCATTGCCTTGCCCTCGTCACCCACATCTTGGCAGAAAATGCTTTAAAAAAACAAAAACAGGCCAATGAAATACCCAAAGGCATTGGGAATGTGATACTTCTAAGTGCTCTGCCCCCCCTCCGCAATAAATGTGTGCTTTTCAGTGGAGGGGAGGAAAGAAGGAAAGTGGATAACATCTACCCCCCCTCCCCAAAGCCCCTGCAATACACACTTGCACGGTTTCTCATGCACTTTGCTCTATCTGCTCCCAAATCACCTGCACTGCTTTAAAATAAATAACAACAACAACAATAAATACCTAGTGAGATAAGGCTATATGACTTCTGACACACAAGTCCACACTCTCCTCCCAGTACGGAAGGGAACTGTGAGTGGAGGGTGGGTTTCTTTTTTGGGGGGGTGGGATGTGCAGAGATGGAAAGAGAGAGGAGCCAGGAAGGGTGTCAAATAGGAATGCAGCGCCCTAGCAAACAGCATCCTGCACTGCACTGCCAAAAGTTGAGCGGGGGAGGGGTATGAAGAGGGGGGGTACAGGTGTGTCCTCCGAGGGCATGTACCCCCCCCCAAAAAAATGCAGAGAGGGAAGGAGGAGCACTATTCCTTGGACCTCATCATCCCACCCTGTGCAAAAAGAGTGTGTGCATCCCCCCCTCCCTGCAAGGCTCAGGGTTTCTGCGCCTCTAGCTATGGCTCGATCTCCTCCTCCCCTTACTTTCGAGAATAAAGGAGCCCCCAGGAGCGGGTGGCATCCATGCAGAAAACACCCACCTCTGTCCAGGATGCACAGGAGAGCTGGGAGCTTCATCGCCATCCCCTTGAGGGCTGGGGCTTTGTCTCGCCCTCCCTCCCTCCCTCCTCCCTGGTGGGCACAGCCCAGCCTTGCGCGCGCCCCCTCCTCACCTGGCCAAGGCAAGGCGGAGATGATT
Source organism: Darevskia mixta (assembly GCA_034641385.1). Lineage (NCBI taxonomy): Eukaryota > Metazoa > Chordata > Lepidosauria > Squamata > Lacertidae > Darevskia > Darevskia mixta. The sequence goes on along the minus strand of JAWWNH010000073.1, from coordinate 3,649,622 downwards.
TGTCCTCCCCCGAGGAAGGAACTGGACTCCTTGCAGGCGGCCTGAGGAAGAAGACCAGGAGGAGGAGGAGGAAGGGGGGGAGAGTCTGGAGGAGGAGGAGGAGAGCAGCAGCCGCAGCAGCTGCAACGGCTCTTTTGTACGGCTTCTTCTCCTGCTTCACAGCCACACACGGAGACTACTAATTAACCCGGGAAGCTGAGTGCGCCGAGCGCGCCCGGGAACCTGCATGGAGCCGCGCAGCTCCAGTCTGCAGCCCGAAGAGGCGCGCGGCAGCGGGTTGACGGGGAGCGGCCGCCTCGCAGCCCTCCGGGGCTTCCCAATGAGGCCAAGCCGGGCGCGGGGCTTCGCGGGAAGCTGGCTGGGCCCAGGTGCACACTGGGGGTGGGGTGGGGTGGGGTGGTCCAAGGTAGGCTGCTCCTGCACGGGGAGGCTTCCAGCTTCTGGGAACTGGCTTGGCGCGGAGGTAGTTGCAAGCTGGGGTTCGAGGGTAGACTGCCCCTGTATGGGAGGTTCTCCCAAAGTACAGTAGTCCCTACAGTGCTGCTGGAAGCTTGCTTGGTATAGATATCGTTGCAAGCCGGGATTCAAATGTAGACTGCCTTTGTGTAGGGAGGTTCCGCTGAAATAGCCTTTGTGATGCTTCTGCATTCTCACTAGTGCAGGCATGGTTGTAGCCAGGATTCAAGGGTACACCGCCACTGTATAGGGAGTTTTCACTTAAATATTTATTGGGTTTCCTTGTGGTTATGTTGAGTTGTTGCTGGTGTTATTATTAGAAAAAGAGTGTCCCTGTTTTAGGTGGCCACGTTTATCAATGATGGGGGCAGGGCAGGGGCAGGATTCTATGTGCTTAGATCCCCTCCTTGCATCCATGCATGCATCTCCCTTCCAAGATCTGGCTGCATGTGACCTCCTCTGACAGTGCAAGAATTCAATTTCATGACAATTCTGCATAATTTAAAACCAACATGAGGCTACTGGGAAATCAGGACTGTAGCAGAGCACACCATATATATTCCATAGATAATGGGAAAGTCTATGCAAAATACTTTGTAACCCTGTGATATTACAATTTATATTTCCCCCTTTTTCAGATACAAGAAACCTGAGGTGCAGAGACAGCAATACAGTGGTTCTCAAACTTAATCCATTCCGGAAGTCCGTTCCAAAACCAAAGCATTCCAAAACCAAGGCGCACTTTCCCATAGAAAGTAATGCAAAACAGATTAATCTGTTCCAGACTTTTAAAAACAACCCCTAAAACAGCAATTTAACATAAATTTTACTATCCAGCGAGATCATTGATCCATAAAATGAAAGCAATAATCAATGTGCTGTACTATAAAATAAATATGACAGTATTGTAGATGATAAAAATTATCATCCACAAAGTCACAAAAACAAATTAACCAAAAAAGCCTCAAAAACAAAAACACAAAATAAATAGCAAAAACACCAAACTTAGTCTGTTCCGGAAGTCCGTTTGACTTCCGAAATGTTTGAAAACCAAGGCGCAGCTTCTGATTGGTGCAGGCGCCCCGGAAACAATAGCCAACAGCCACATTGGATGTTTGGCTTCTGAAAAACGTTCGAAAACAGAACACTTACTTCCAGGTTTTCGGTATTTGGGAACCAAGGCATTTGAGAACCCAAGGTACCACTGTAATATCTAGCAGAACTAGGTGATTTGAACCCAGGACTCCTGTGTTGTGTCCATCACATTGGAAACTGCCCTTAGCTGGGTCCTTGTGGTCTAGCATTGTCTCCTCTGACAAGCATGGGTCTATACCTTTAAAGCACATTCTTTCCCTCAAATAATTCTGGGTGCTGTAGTTTACCCATCATAGAGTCAGAATTCTCAGCAGTGCCCAGAATTCTGTTAGGGGAAAATGTGCTTCCAATGCACATTAATGGTGTGTAGTGTGTACGCAGCCCAAGATCAACCCTGGCGCCCTCTGCACGAAAAGCAGATGCTTTGCTGCTGAGCTACAGGCCTTCCCTGCCTGCAGATGATGATCTACTACGAGCTATTATTAATCCTGCTTCTTGCAAAAGTGTTTTGTTTTTATGACCCTTGTTTGTCTCATGCTATGGGAATGGCTTTGTGTAGGGTTAAGCAAAGAGATGCAACTGACTCTAGTTCTTTAATTAGTGTGGATGATGGATGATGAAACAAAGGACCAACCTTTCAGCACACTTTGGTTAGGGGCAACTGAATATGGTTTGAATAAAGAGTTGATGCTATATTTATTTTTAATTACCATGATGGCTATTGCAAGAAAATGGAAATATTTAGAAGGATTAAATAAGGATTTATTATTTTATAGTCAAAACTGGTCTATAGCCACTGTTGAAAAATTAACTCAAAAATGAAAGTATGCTAGAGGGCAAATGTAAAAAAGCTTCTTTTTCATCTGCTTGGCAAATTATTTCATATATTATTGATGATAACAATGTTCAAAGGACTCCTGTGAAATATGAATTAGAGCCGTCCTCTAATTCCTGTATCCAGTGCGGATTTAATTCCTGGAATAGCCAGGCTAGTTTCCTGTTGAGGTAGTGGCCAAAGGTAACAAAGGAAGTGGCTCTGTAAATGAATGAATCAATGGGTAAATAAACCATATATCATAAAAACACCAGTCTGCTGTACCTCATTCTTTTTTTTTTCCCATTGCAATTGCTGGACTATTTTATTCATTGTGCAACCCCACTCCTCTGACAAATCTTGCATAACGTAACACAAAATTATCTCCCTTAATGTAACACAAAATTATCTCTCCTAATGTAACACAAAATTATCTCACCTAATGTAACACAAAATTATCTGGTTTATGCAACAAAATGACTGATAAGTTGAGTACAGCACTAGCTGCCTTTGCTGGACTTGATTGCTGTCACTTATTTGGAGAGGGTCCCTTTGCTCCTGGAAGTCTGTCCAGCAATACTTGGTAAAAGCCAGTCATCTTTCTCCTGTAGCTGCCACAAATATCTCTCAGGTGATTCAAGAAGAACATTGCTATGCGACACCATTGCTCAGCTTCATTATATCTGTCAACAGAGTTGTAGCAAACTCCTATGTTCCAAGCTTTAACCATGAGCCAGAATATTTCTTCGTCTGGATAACTGGACCGCAGCACCAGGTTATCCAAAATCTTCAGAGCTTCTTCAAAATAGGCCTGTGACTCTGCCAGTGCATATACATCTACATTAGCCACATCAGATGGCAGAGAAAACTGGATCAAGTTATGTATACATTTGCTGAAAACGAGTGTATCAAAGGGTTCACGTTTGCTAACAATAGTCAAAACCTTTTTGAGGGCCTTCTTGGCGAGTGAAGGGTAGTAAGCTGGTGGCTCCATGGCCAGCAAGGCAGTGATTTCCAGCGTCTTAATATCAATATTGGGCCTTTGCAACATTTTATCCAGAAGACAGATTACTCTCGGGTCGTTCAGCTTCACCCTCGCTTCAAACTCATAAAGTAGAAGTAATATTTCTGCTGGATCTTCGAGAAGGTTGCCAGTTTCCTTCAGATACATCCCGATATCCCAACAAGTCTCTATGTGTCGGAGGGCCTCCATCAGTAGTTCATTCTGGTCAGTAGAGCTCCGTCCTATTTCAAGACCAATGGCAGCAGCCATAAGCAGGCATGATCTCTGCTCAAGCAAAACAGTTTTCCCAGGACGACAAAGCTGAGAGAACTTGAATGAAATTAGAAATAAATCCTTTGTTAGTCTCAGGCAGCTCCCGGACATGGCAGCAAAGGTCCAAGCAATCTTCCTGAACCATTGAACTTCACTGAATCTTATTTCCAATATTGTCATGTCCTTTCCGAATTCTTCATCATATCTATAGTACGCTGCAGTCAAGTATTTTAGAAGGTTCTCCAAATGAGCAGTTCTTTCCTCTTCGGCTTTTCCTGTGATTTCATACATTATAAGTGGAACCAAACACTTAAAATTTGCAGCTATTAGTCCACAGTCGTCCAAGTGCAGAGATAAACACTCCAAGGCCTTTATAGCTGCACAATGTTGATTATTCTCTAAAGCAAACTGGGCAGCTAATTTCAGGAGGTTAGCCAAACTTTGTTCTGGCATCCAGGTCATTGAGTCTGGATCTGTTACTGCCTTCTCCATTTCATCAATTGCACCGGAAGCTGCTTCCGTATCATTTTCTAGGATGGCAACTTTATAGAAATAAAAATAAGTGAATATGCAGTTGGAATTGTGCCTCTGTGCTTTCTTCAATGCCTCCTTAGCCTTGACAGGCTCTTTCAAGCGAAGAAAGCAAGCAGCCATATTCCTTTCCAAACTTGCAATGTTCTTGTCTATTTGATCACTTGAGTAGAGTTTGAATGAGTAAGTGTACCACTCAAGGGCTTCATAATACTTTTCTTCCTTATAGTACTTGGCAGCTCTATCCCACAGAACATGGTGCAAGTGCTCCAGTGTTTCAGGAGGCAGACACTTTCCTTGGTTGTGGTCTGCAATAACACCTTCAATCATATTTTGGGCAAGCGACTCATCCGTTCTCTGTATCAGGAGTTCAATATGAAGAAGAATGACTTCGCCAACATCCGGGAATTCTTTAAACTTCTCAGCAACGGAGTCCAAAAATGCTAGCGCAATGTTCTGCCTCTCATGCTCCAGAAGCAGTTTTGCTACATCCACAAAAAAATCTAGAGGAAACTCATGACGCAGAAGTTCAGCAATAGCTGTGTCAAGTTCTGCATCTAGCACATCACCTTTCAGGAGAATTCTAATTTTCAAGAAGAAACCAGCTGGATTCAAATCTTCCTCATTAGCCATGTTGACAGCCATGAGAGCTTCATGACCTCCGTTCCCCCAATCCAGATAGACAGTACTTAGTAACCGCAGTACTTTAGCCTGCATTTCTTGTCCATTGGAGTATTTCTTATCCATCTTTCCAATTTCGTAACTCTGGCGGAGCCAAAAGGCGCTTTCTTCATATCTCTTCAGTGTATATTCATCCACACCAAAGTTATAGCACAGGCAGGAGAGGTAACAGTTCTCTTGTGGCAGCCTCATTAGGAGGTTTTTGCACTGAAGAACACATGTGACTGCTTTCTGATGATTCCCTTGAGCAACTGCCGATTGAGCTTGGAAAGAGAGAATTCTGAACACGCCTTTCTCTATTTCGGATTTGTGTTCACAAGTATCAGTCTCTCTAGTACTCCTCTTATTCAGCAGAGCATAGAGTTTTTCCAGACTATCCAAAGCAATCTCAAAGAATTCATTGGCAAGATCAGATTTTCCAACATCCTCATAGCCTTTCGCAGTCTTTGTAGCCATCAAAATCTGCCTCCGCACTATCTCCTCAGATGGATCATCTCCTTCACAGAACTTCATCAGTTTGCAGGCTACATGCTGCAACTGAACTTTCTGCACATCAGACATAACACAGTTTTTATTTCTTCCCACGGTCCAATTCCATAAACTGACTGCAGTTTCTTCAACCTTTTGAATATTTGTAATGCGTCCTTTAGTCACTTTCTCTGTCTCTTTGAGCAGAACATCTACATCCAGTAAAACCTCTTTTTTCATCAGTTCTTTGATTTGGTCTTTTATTTCCATAACTGGGTCAATCTTGTCCATTTCTTCCACGAAGAAAAACGGCTCCAATATGGCGAACGCTCAGCGCGTTTCACTCCTCAGACCAACGACGCGCCAACCAAACCGCAAGCCACGTCTCCCCGCTCCCTTCTTTCCCGCGTTTATTTTACACTTTTTTTTTGCGTCCCATAGTTGCGTCGGAGGCGGGAACGCAGGACCGGAAACGGAAAGAGAAGACTGCTGTCCCTCATTCTGAAGGAAACCGAACCCCGGGGAAGCTCCTGGAACCCCTGGAATCTCACACTGCTTGGAGATTGGGAATGGATGGCAGGCAACAATATTGTAGAGTTGGAAGAGTTTCAGAAAAGGGCAACCAAAGTTTTCAAGGGGACCTATGAAGAAAGGTTGCAGCATTTGGGACTTCTTCGTTTAGAGAAAAAGGTGTGTAAGAGATGGCATGGTGGGAGTTTATAAAATTATTCATGGCATGGAGAAAGTGGAGAGAGAAATTCTTTTCTCCCTCTCTCATAACACTAGAACTTGTGGACATCAAATGAAGCTGGATGGTGAAAGGTTCAGCACAGATCAAAGGAAGTCCTTCAAGCAGCTCAGAGGTGACCTATGGAACTTGCTCCCCCAGGAGGCTGTGACGGCCACCAACCTGGATGGCTTTTGGAGAGGTATAGCCAGTCGTGGAGGAGAGGGCGACCAATAGCTGCTAGACATGATGGCTCCGTGGTGGGAGGCGGAAGCCACAGGTGGGGAGGGGGCTCCTGTGCTCAGGGCCTGCTTTCAGCTTCCCCACAGACATTTGGTTGGCCACTGTGAGAACAGGGTGTTGGACTAGATGCCTCCCCCCTTTGGCCTGATCCAGCAGGCTCTTCTGATGTTCCTAAATAAATAAATGTGCACAAGCACCATAGCAGTGCACATCCTGCCATTTCAAGCCCACTGGAATGTGGCCTAAGGTATGTTCTGAACCACTGTTATATTCTACTATATTTTTAAAGCAAAAGGACAAGCCACAGCTTGATTTTTAAAAAGCAGTGGATGGAAGCTGTTTCAGGGTATGCGGAATACAGCCTCCATATGCCAGGCAGGATAGAGCCTTCAGTGGTGTGAAATAAATTGGTGGAGACTCTTATGAGAAGGGTAGGAGCACATTGTACAGATCTCTTCACCTGCGAAACATTAGATAGCATAGTATTGAGATTCTTTCAATATTCTTATTCATAGGCTTTTTTGCTAGATTCTCTCACCCTGCCCTTTAGTGGTTTATCCTTTTTAGGAGGATATTGATCCTTTTGATATACGTAAAATGACGTTACAGATGGAAAAGCAGATAGAGCAGCACTCCATTTAAAGTAGAGCAGTTACTTGCATCCGTTTCCAAAATCAGGCCGTAATGAAGTCTCTTACAACTTGGGGCTATTACACATTCATCTATACATTAGACATTGCCGGGTGATGAATTATTCAGTTTTGACTGAAGGTAAAATTATAGCAGAAATCAAAGTTTGCTTTCTCTCTGTGTCTGCTCCGGAAAGTGCTATATAAAATGTGTGAGTTTAATGTGCTCTTAATTAGGGGTGCTATTAAGAAGGTGTTTTATGCTCCCCTTAAGGAAAAGCATAAAAACATAAAAACAGAGGAAGAATTGGAATATATTACCATAAACCTGATAGTTCATTAAAAGGCAGATGACAAGGGAAGAACATACTGAAGCAGGAAATGCCATGCTCAGCCACCAGGGGCCATGTTGGGGGAATGGGGATTTTTGTGGGGCAATTTCTAATTTCTCTGGGCAAGCTACCCTATTTATTTTTAAATCATTTATTGAAACAAACAAACAAAAAACTACACCTCCCCAAAAACAGTGGATGATGGGTGGGAGATGCAACACAGCAACATAGTCATAACATATAAGGCACAGCGGTTAACTGTTGCATAAACAGGTTTTCAGCTGTGTGCAAAAGGCAGAAGGGAGGAGGTGTGAGACATAAGGTGAAATTGAGGTTGCCCCTACCATGAGGCAGGAGGAGGCATTTGCCATAGGCAGTAGATGCTGAGCAGGGATGCCAACTTGAATAAAATATGGGGGGGGGACCAGGTAAGCCCCCACCTCACATAATTGATAACATGACAAACATATAGCATTTGAATGGCAATACTTATCAACTTGGGGGGGGGCTGGCCCCCTCAAATATTTTATTGGGAGAGGAGTGAAGGGACCTTGGCTCCTCTGGTGCTGAGGGTGGGCAGCCACAGTGAGGTGTTGGAGAATGGAGCTGTGTTCCCAGCTGCCCTCAGACCAGTAGGCAATGCTGACATCAGACTAGGAGGGAGAAGTTTGGTTCAATTTGCATTTTCAGGGTGAACTTACCTAATTCACATTTCCTGAAACAATACATGAACCAGACACCAGGCATTCTTTGAAATTCTCATGTTTCTGAATTACCTTCTGAATGAAGGTAAGTGCAGTTCTCTATCTGAGTAATGTGTACAAAAGCACATATGCTGGGTTAAAGCATCCTTACAAATGCATATATTGGTGAAAATAATGTACCAAAAAGAATCATTGCTAAGAAATTGCTTTGCAAAATGTGTATACTAGACAAAATTGCATACAAAAATCCATTTATTAGGGGAAATTTGCTCTATATGCTGACTAATATCCATGTAGTTTTTTATTTATTTATTGGAAACTGGTGCAGAGAATTGAGCTTCAGACTGGTAAAACAAGAAATAGAGAATAACTGAAATTGATGTATTCACCCCTAAGTAAAAGATAAGAACAAGTGCCATTGGCTTCAGCGCAGAGATTGGGGTGTGGGAGACACCATCTTGGCTTTACCTCAAGCAAGGATTCTTAGGATGACTCAGGGTGGAATCCAGAACACAGGGTCTTACCAGAAGATCTTAGAGTGCTATGGAGGAGACATTCCCAGGGACTCAAGGCCAAGCACACTGGATGCTTTAGCAGGCAAGAGCCAGACCTTGGGCTCAGAAACAACCTGGCATCTTGATAGAGATGTAAAATTTCCGGAAATTTTGAAGCTCGGAAAAACCCCCAGTTTTTTTCCAGGTTTTTTTGGGGGGGAAATGGAAATTATTGGTAAAATTGGAAAAAATGCTACATTAGCACTTCTTTTTTCTTTTCCAGATTGAAAGTCATTCTGTTCCGCTCCTTCCTCCTGGGCCGTGTCCAGAAAGTGGTGGGGGGGGATGAGTGTTCAGACCCCTGGGCCCTCACTTGTGGGGTGCCTCAGGGTTCCGTCCTCTCCCCCATGCTTTTTAACATCTACATGACATCGCTGGGAGAGATCATCAGGGGTGTGTGGGCTGGGTGTTCATCAGTATGCGGATGATACCCAGCTCTACCTCTCTTTTAAATCGGAACCAGTGAAGGCAGTGAAGGTCCTGTGTGAGTGCCTGGAGGCGGTTGGAGGATGGATGGCGGCTAATGGATTGAGGATAAATCCTGACAAGACAGAAGTACTGTTTTGGGGGGACAGGAGGTGGGCAGGTGTGGAGGACTCCCTGGTCCTGAATGGGGTAACTGTGCCCCTGAAGGACCAGGTGCGCAGCCTGGGAGTCATTTTGGACAGTAGACCACACCCATTGTTCTGCCCGGACACTGAGGTCCAGGACCGAGGGCCTTCTGGCGGTTCCCTCACTGCGAGAAGCAAAGCTACAGGAAACCAGACAGAGGGCCTTCTCGGTAGTGGCGCCCGCCCTGTGGAACGCCCTCCCATAAGATGTCAAAGAGATAAACAACTACTGTACCTGACATTTAGGAAACATCTGAAAGCAGCCCTGTTTAGGGAAGTTTTTAATGTGTGACATTTTAACGTATTTTAATCTTTGTTGGAAGCCGCCCAGAGTGGCTGGGGAAACCCAGCCGGATGGGCGGGGTACAAATAATAAATTATTATTATTATTATTATTATTATTACTCATGTAAAAACACGCTGATTCCCGGACCGTCCGTGGGCCGGATTGAGGCGGCGATTGGGCCGCATCCGGCCCCTGGGCCTTAGGTTGCCTACCCCTGCCCTAGATGCTTTTCACATGTACCGCTAGTAAACCAGGTGTCCCCCACCCTATATTTGTGCATCTGGTTCTTCCTGCCTAAGTGCAGAACCTGACATTTGTCCCTATTGAAACTCATTTTGTTAGTTTGGGCTGCCAATTAAAGCTCATTTAGTTTTAGAAAGAACTAGGTAGAGAAAAAAAATGATGTTTTATTATGCACCATCAGTAATAATTCAAAATAATACATGCAGACAAACTACTATAAATTATGCAGGTGACACTGGTGATCAAATGACAGCAAATATTGGTAATCAAAAGGTGCCCAGATTCTCATGGGGGTGGGGTGGGGGAGTGAAGAGTTGCTTAGCAATCATGGGGACCCAGACAAGACCATAAGCATCTTATGAGTGAGTGAACCAATCAATGGAGTAGCCAATTAGTCTTTAGACGGATGAACACAGAGAATATGATGATACCTTCGTTGCTGGCTGTTTTCTTAAGGGAAGACTGAAGGAATTACTGAAAAAACAAAAAAACAGACACCTCGCCCTTGCCTCACTTGTCACTTACAAATGTAGAGCAGGATGATGGCAGATGACCTAGAAATCTACCAAATGGATGCAAAATTATGCCCAAAGGGAGAGTGTGCGTAAAATGCACCCAGCTTACTGTTGCAAGTTACAGTTCAAAGGAATCCTAAGCCAGTCCAAATAAAATTTATTTTGGTGATGTTCAAGTGACCAAAAAGTAGTAATTTTAAAACACAGAAAATATGTCTCATCTCCTCCCTTAGTATAGGCATTAATTTCTTCTTATCACAGTTAGGATCACAACTCAGGCTTGCTCAAGTTCCACTAAGACTCCGTTGCAGTCCTTAGGGTGGAGGAAAACCACCAGTTTCCCATGGGCCCCAATTTTGGGCTCTTCGCTCAAAACACGGATCTTCTTCTCCTTCAGTTCAGCTATGGCATCTGTTATACTGTTCACCTTTAAAAGAAAAGAACACTTTTGTCTAAGTAGGATATGGTGGAAACAATACTGAATCTCAACGTTAAAAAAATAAAATTGGATGAAGATCACAAGAGATGCAAAGGCTGGAAAACAGGTTTGTGCTTTAAAAACTAACAAGCCAAGGACAGCCTGGCTGCTGCTGTAGCAAACCAATGGCGTGTGTAGGCCGTGGTTTACCCACAGGGAGTGGCAAACCAGATACAGGACCTCCAGCAACTGCGATTCAGAGAAGCCGGATCAGGGTCTATAGAGCCACTGACAGCCTTATCCTCCTACCAGAATTTGTCCAATCCCCTTTTAAAGCCATCCAAGCTGGTGGCCATCACTACATCCTGTGATAGAAAATTCCATAGTTTAACCATGTGCTTTTAAAGAAGTGCTTCCTTTCGTCTGTCCTAAAATCTTTCTTAGTTCAGATTTGTTGGGTTCTACTCCTATGAGAAAGGGGAGAAAGGGGATGGAGAGAAGCTCTGTCTCCATACTACACCAGGCTTTATATAACTCTTTCATATTGGTCCCTTGCTCATCTTTTTTTCTAAATTGGATCACCCCAATCCACAAACAAGCTTCTCAAAACATACCTTAATGAGGGCTAGAAATTTGACACCTTAAAAGGAAGTAAAGAAATCGGGTAGTAAAGGAACCCTTAGGATTCTCAGAATTTCAAATACACTGCCTTACTATGAAATAAAGCACCCAGGTTTTTCACTGTGATTTAAAAAAAACACAATTTTGAAACAAAAAGAAAGCCGAGTGGAAGTACCTCAATGCAAATATGGTGCATTCCTCCCTCCTTGTTTTTCTTCAGGAAACCAGCGATTGGGCTTTTCTCCCCTAGTGGGTGCAGAAGCTCCAACTTTGTGTTGCCCAGGTCCACGAAGACTGTGTAGACGCCGTGTTCAGGAAGGGGTACCATTTTGCTCACCTGAGCACCCAACACATCCCTGTACAAAGAGGTGGCTTTTTCTAAACTGGGCACAGCAATAGCCACATGGTTCAGTCGACCCAGTTTCCACAGAGACTTCTGAGCCAAGGAAGCAGCACCTGCCAACGTCCGCACTGTGGGAGCAGCTCTTTTTTGCAACCAATTGAGAAGCCCTGAAAAGAGCGAGAGAGAAAGACATAGAAAGGAACCACTTTTAATCACTTTGCACTAAGCAACAAAACCAATGCATACCTTTCTCTCTTTTCCAGGGCATCTTCTGCATGTCATTACATTAAGAGATTATGTTGCAATCGGGTACCACACAACACAAAATGGAAATAAGAAATCAGCAGAGGCTGAAGGGTCTCCCTGACATTAGTCCAGTAGACTTTCAGCATTAATTCCCCTCAGCCAAAGAAAGCTGGCGTAGTGGGGTGGACAGAGTACAGCAGGGCTGGGGAACCCAGAGGTCTTTGGGCTCCAACTCCCATCAGCCCCAGCCAGCAGGGCCAACAGACAGGGATGATGGGAGTTGGGGTCCAGCAATATCCTTCTTGTAAGGATTATAGCCAGATAATGCATCTGAAGTGCTTTGACTGTTCAAAGCATTAGATGTTAGGAAGTCTTATTATTATTCAATACGGGAAAGGTATTTACCTTTAGTATTAATAGACACTGGAAATACATTTACCATCATTTTCAGGGTTTGTTATGCTGAAGGAACTGCTTGCACAACTGTGACGTCAAGCAGGCTTGAAGCAGTTTCCTCCAAATATTCAGCAACTCCTTGCACCCAAGTTTGAGATTCCCAGGTGTCATACATCAATCTACAGCTTTATGGGAGAAAACCTTTGGCATTTATCCTCCCAGCTGTTAAGCACACTGCAAAATGTCTTACACTGTCACTTTCGCTAATGTGTTAAAATGTGAATATGAACAGGCTTCTGCATTTTTCCATCCCCAAATTTAGTCTCTTGTGGTTATCACACTTCCTAAACGCTCTTATTTCTGGAAACCACTGCAGGCAGTGCAGCATGTCTGCTTCATGCTGAGCTGTGGGGAAATGCCAAAGGGCGGAGTTTTGGTTCCACTTTCCAAGAGCTACTGGATCGGTGTGGCATTCAGACTAATACAGCTGGATGTCACTCTCCCTTCAGACTGACACCATACATTCAGAGCAGCATTGTGCCACTTCAAACAGTAATGGCTCCCTCCCCAAAGAACCCTGGGTGCTGTAGTTTGTTGTTGTTGAGAGTTGTTGTTGCTGTTGTTGTTGTTGTTTCGTCGTGTCCGACTCTTCGTGACCCCATGGACCAGAGCACGCCAGGCACGCCTATCCTTCACTGCCTCTCGCAGTTTAACTCATGTTAGTAGCTTCGAGAACACTGTCCAACCATCTCGTCCTCTGTCGTCCCCTTCTCCTTGTGCCCTCCATCTTTCCCAACATCAGGGTATTTTCTAGGGAGTCTTCTCTTCTCATGAGGTGGCCAAAGTACTGGAGCCTCAACTTCAGGATCTGTCCTTCTAATGAGCACTTGGGGCTGATTTTTTTAATAATGGATAGGTTTGATCTTCTTGCAGTCCATGGGACTCTCAAGAGTCTCCTCCAGCACCATAATTCAAAAGCATCAATTCTTCAGCAATCAGCCTTCTTTATGGTCCAGCTCTCACTACTCCTTTGGGTACTGATAAAGCGGGATATCAAATCCAAACTCTTCTTCTCTCTTCTTCACTTCCGTACATTACTACTGGGAAACCCATAGCTTTAACTATACGAACCTTTGTCGGCAAGGTGATGTCTCTGCTTTTTAAGATGCTGTCTAGGTTTGTCATTGCTTTTCTCCCAAGAAGCAGGCGTCTTCTAATTTCGTGACTGCTGTCACCATCTGCAGTGATCATGGAACCCAAGAAAGTAAAATCTCTCACTACCTCCATTTCTTCCCCTTCTTTGTTGTTAGGGGACAATTCTATTTGAGAGTTGTTAGGGGACTCCAATTCCCCTCACAGACCCACAGTTTGCAGTGTGGTTTTAACAGTCAATCCCTCTTGCCAGGGAATGTCCCCAAGGAAGGAAAATTAAATTTATGGAATCCACAGCTACAAGAGGTTGTGGTGGCTGGTGCTTCTACAAGGGGATTAGACCAGTTTATGTGATAATGGCAGCAACACCCTGGCCCCAAACCAAGGCTCTGTACTTACAAGTACTCCGTGTTAACTTGTTGTCTGGATGTGACAATCAGAAAGGGCATATTCTCCATGTTGGAGAAGAGCTCTATTCTATTAAAAAGGAGTGGGAGATTAAGCAGGCATCAATTGTGGAGTGCTTCTGCCAGCAATTAAAAATGCACCTGCTTATCTGGGCATTTCTTGACCATTAATACCAGCTCCGGTAATAATACAGAACCAGCATTCTGAGCTTTCCACCAGAGCCCTCGTCTCAGGTGCCACAAATGAAGCAGACGCTGGTTTCTTTTGTTTGCTTAGCATTATGGTTAACCTTATTTTAAAGGTCTAACAGCCTATATCTCCACCCCTTACGTTGCTGCATGTTTTGTGACTTTAAATCTCCTCTATGATTTTCTCATCAAAGAGTACTTGCCCCGGAATTAACACTTGAAAAGAAAGAAGGCTACCCAGCACTCCCTAGAATGCTTTGGCCTTCGCCCTTGTGTTCTCCATTCTGTTTCTTCTGGAGAGTTCCCAAGTGTCTCGTTTTCAATGCATAGTGAAAGCTTTCTCAATTAGTGGTGGAAGGTGCCGCACTTGCTAGTTCCCCCATGGGCACCCCGGCAGCACACACACTCGCAGTCATTATAAAGAAGGGAGTCCGTTCCACTCTTACCATCAGAAAGTTCTTTTTAATGTTTAGTCAGAATCTCCTTCCTTGTAATTTGAATCCATTAGTCCTCTCAGTCTCCTCTTTTCCAAGAAAAACAATACCCAGCTCCTTCAACAGTTCCTCATAAAACATGACTTCCAGATCCTTGATCATCCTAAAGTTGCCCTCCTCTGCACACGTTCCAGCTTGTCAACATCCTTCTCAAATTGTGATGCCCAGAATTGAACACAGTATTCCAGATGTGGTCTGACCAAGGCAGTAGAGTGGTACTATTACATCCCTTGATCTGGACACTTGAAAAGGCTGCCTCCTTCCCTCAGACCCTACCAGGGGACAGTCTACACAGGGGACCCTCTTGGCAATTCCACCTCCCTCAAAAATTCAAGAGATGGGGGGATGTCCATGAGCAACTGGATAGCTCAGTTCCTTAAGAGTGTGGTGCTGATAATGCCATGGTTGCAGGTCTGATCCCCATATAGGACAGCTGCATATTCCTGCATTGCAGTGGGTCCCCTCCAACTAGGGCTGTGGAATATCAGGTTTTCAACATCATGATACATCACCAGCTAAACATTGTGATATGTCTAAATAGCACGATGTCTGAAACATGGAAGTATGTAGGGTGGACATGAAGATCAGGTGTGGGTGTGAAGGAGCAGCCATGGAGATCCGTGGGGGTGGGGGTGTTGAGATTGGGCGTGTGGGCATAGAGCAGCCAGCCTTGGAGATCCGGCGGGTGGGCAATCCCCAGCAGCTAAACATAACAAATTACTCTGGGAATTGTAGCTCTGGGAGGGGGATATTTAAGTAGAGGGAGAGGGAGGCCCCATCTGCATGATACATTTAAAGCAGTATCATGCCACTTGAAGCAGTTGTGGCTTCTCTCAAAGAATCCTGGGAACTGTAGTTTGTTAAAGGTGCTGACTCCCCTATTCTCCCAGAACTACAATTCCCAGAGTTCCCCAGGGAACTCACCTTCACCCAAAAGGAAAGCAGTGCCCAATCTGGCAATAACAGAATAAATGATGCGAGGAGGAGCTGCAGCCCAAAGCAGGAAGAGAGGTGGTCAGGGAACACCTACTGGTAGCTACTTGAAATGAATTTAATCTCCAGGGCCTGATGACCTGCACCCAAAGGAGCAAGCTTGTTTTCCCCTACTCCAGAGGGCAGAACTTGAACCAATGGGTTGAAATTACAAGAAAGGAGATCCCGACTAAGCATCAGGAAAAACTTCCTGACAGTATGAGCTGTTTGGAATGGACTCCCTCAGGAGGTTGTGAACTCTGCTTCCTTGGAGCAAAGCTTGGGGGTGGCCATCTGTCATGTTTGCTTTAGCTGAGATTCCTGCATTGCAGGGGGTTGGACTAGATGACCCTCGGGTTCCCTTCCAACTCTACTCTCCAATTCTGTTATTCTGTGGTTGTTAAACCACTCTCGGAATTGTAGCTCGGGGGTGGGGGAATAGGGGGTGTCTCCTAACAACTCTCTGCACCTCTAACAAACTACAGCTCCCATATTTCTTGGCGGGGGAGCCAGGCCTGTTTAAAGTGGTATCACAGCGCCTTAAATGCGTGGTGCGGACGTAGCCTTGGTCGGACCCAATGGAAGAGAACTTGCCTTCTCCAGGAGGCTGCAAAAAGAGGGACACATCAAGGTGTGCAAAGCAAAGCTTCTCTCCAGGTACCTTCCCTTGTCGCCTGCAAAATGCAGCCTGGCCCCCCACCCCCACCCAAGGGGTCTCAACCTCGGAGTTCCGCTCCGCGCCACCGCCTCCCCATGCGCCAGGGAAGCCCTACCTGCTGTCAGGGGTCGCGGGAGGGCCGCCATCTTTGAACCTGGCACGCCCGACAGAGCAACTGTAATGGAGAACCCGCTTCCATGAAGCCAGAGCTAAGGCGAGAGAGCGCTGGCAACGGCACCTCCGCAGGCTCAAAAAGGTAAGGGAAGCGGCGCTCCGCGAAAAGGTGGCGAGGCGGCCTTCGCCGGGGAGAGCGGCAGAAAGGAGCCGCCGCGCGGTCCTAGCGCGACCCTTTTTTCTCATGGCTTTGGGAAATACTCCCGTTTGACTAAAAGGGTAGAGGGGAGACCTCTAGTCTAAGAAGCTCTAAAGTAAGAGCTACCGGTAAATACAACATCCTTCCCTAGTTTGTGCCCAACATCTGGTGTGTGTTTAATGAGAAGGATCAAACCTCCCTACAAGGTAGGCTCTACCTGACTCTGGCATCTGAGGCAGCGCCACCAGCACCACTCAGTTGGGCTGGGTATTTTTTATGTGTATTTTATTTATTGTTTATGACTATGTTTGTTATGTTGTAATTACGTTTTTTTCATGTTGTAAGCTGCCTTGAGCATGGGTTGAACTACAGAAGGCAGCATACAAATAAAACTGTAGAAATCCAGAATGCGGCAGCTAGACTGGTGACTGGGAGCGGCTGCCAAGACCACATAACACCGGTCCTGAGAGATCTACATTGGCTCCCAGGATGTTTCCAAGCACAATTCAAAGTGTTTGTGCTGACCTTTAAAGCCCTAAACAGCCTTGGCCCAGTATACCTGAAGGAGCGTCTCCACCCCTGTCGTCCAGCCCGGACATGGAGGTCCAGTTCCGGGGGCCTTCTGGTGGTTTCCTCACTGCGAGAAGCAATGTTACAGGGAACCAGGCAGAGGGCCTTCTCGGTGGTGGCGCCCACCTTGTGGAACGCCCTCCCGTCAGATGTCAAGGAAATAAACAACTATCTGACTTTTATAAGACATCTGAAGGCAGCCCTGTTCAGCCCAGAGTGGCTGGGGAAACTCAGCCAGATGAGCGGGGTTTGTTTGTTTGTTTAATAAATATATGTACTTTGGTGCTTTACCAAACAGAGAGTAAGCCTCCATCTGCAGATGCAGTCTACCTCTGAATACCAGATGCTTGGGACTAAAGACCCAGGATCACCATATTAAGCTGCAGAAGGATAGTCATGTTAGACTGTTGCTGCAAGCACACTAAGAGACCCTTGGGGCACCTTAAAGGAAAGATGCTTCCCATTGTACATGTTGCCCTCCTCAATTATCATTAAGCCCCCAGGTTATATTGCTGGTGTGTGTGTGTGCCCCCAGTTCTCTGGAGTAGATTTTCAGAGCACCCTTCAAGGCTGCAGAAAGGCGGAAGGGGCAGCAGAAACCAAGTGTCCGGCCATCATACACTAGATCAGTGGTTCTCAAACTATTTTCTCTGGATCACACTTTCAGAATAAAAAATTGCTCACGCCACACCGAGGTTTTTTTTATTGATAAGAAATAAACAAAGCAAAACAAAAAGAAACAACTCATAGCAGGAGACATGATAGAGTTGCATAAAATGATGCTTGGCCTGCATGCTTTGCATGCACCAGGAATTTAAAACCAGTGGTCTTCTGGATCCCATAGGACTCTAGCTACCAACAGCCCCAGCCAGCATGTCCAATGGTCATATTGGAAGATGCAGTCCATCACCATCTGGAGGGCACCCCGTCCCCGTCCCCATTCCTGTTCCCCACCCGTGATGCATTAGCTCAGAATTGTAGAGTTGGGAGGGATCCCAAGGGTCTTCTAGTCCAACTGTCTGCAATGCAGGAATCCTGCCCAGAGCCATCCCTGGGTGGGCTAGAACCACCAACTGGTAGAATCCTCTGCACACTTTACTGGGAGCAAGTCCTGTTTGAAATCAATGGAGCTTACTCCTGAGTAGGCATGCAAAGAGCCAGTGTGGCTCATAGGGTTGTTTGTGGGGATAAAGTGGGGATTATGTACACCACCTTGAGCTCAATGGAGGAAAGGGGTGTGTGTATATATCTATCTCTCTATAGAGAAACAGTTAAGTTTTTATTTTATTTCACAGCATAAAAATACAAAACATAAAAGACATAATAAGAGCAAGAAATCAAACCCCTAACTCCCCCTTCCACAAACACATTTAAAAGGACTTAGAATGCTAAGAGGATTTATGTTGCCATCTGTTTTCCGTCTATCGCAGATGGCCACCTGGCACGCAGGATCGAGTGGAGAATCCTGCATTTCTGGGGGCTGGACTATTTGTCCTCTGGGGTCCCTTTCCACTCTACAATGCTATGATGACCGCATGAGTTATGCTTCAAATGATTCAGACTTGTCTTCTGTTGTTGTTTTTAAACTGATCCTTTTATTGTTTTATTCTCTTTTTAAACCGCGTAGCAATCAAGAGGCGTGTGGATTCCATGAAACAGTGTCTCTCCCCGCCCCGCCTGGGCCGCCTCTTTCTCCTTCCCCGCACCCGGAACCTTTTCTGCGGTCGACGGAGAGGCGGAACTTTTCTCCGCGGCTCGCTTCGCCGGACGGAGCGTGCGGACTGAGGGACGCGGCCGAGCCGGTCGGCGCAGCGGAGGCGGCGAGGAAGACGAAGACATGGCGGCCCCGGCGCTCGCTGCGGGCGGAAGGCTGGGCGCCTGCTTGGAGAGACTGGGCGCCGCCACGGCCAACCCCGAGCGGTTCCTCAGGTAAAGCGCCCTTCGTCGCGTGTGCGCGTGCTCACGTCATGGTCATTTTTTAACAAACAGAAACGCGTGTCTTGAGCATCCCGAAGCACGCGGGCAAATGAAACCTCCGCTGTGGGCGATACCCAGTGAGGGTCGGCTCAAGAGTAGGCCCCACTGAGATCCTTGGAATTGAGTTGGTTGGTTTCATGGAAACAGAGAATCGTAGGGTTGGAAGGACCTCCGAGGGTCATCTAGCCCAACCCCTGCGATACTGTCCCTGGGGGGGCTCGAAGCACCAGCCTTCCGGTTAACAGCCAGACGCTCTGGCACAGGAAGGCTTCCTCTTGAGGACGCCTCGCACGGGATATTGCCCTCTCCCTTGGTGTGTGTTATGTAGGTGGTAATTCCTGGGCTGGGGAACCTGTGGTCGTCCAGGCTGGAGGTCGTTGCTGGGCTGCAATTCCCTCCATCCCAGATTGTTGGCACTGCTGTCTGGGGCAGGGGAGTCCAGCAACGACTTAAGAGCCACACACTTCAGACTTTGATAATATGATGCCCTCAGCAACGACAAAATTTGGTGCCCTCCCAAAAATATTTATTATTTTCACAACAGAATCATAATTCATTTTGGTGCAGTTGTTTTAAAATGGATCTCAGTAGGTACCCATAAATATAGGTTTTATTATAATTTCTATTATTTATTATTATTATTTATTTTGCACCCCCTTGGCTCAGAGCCCTTTGCATTGGAACCAGCCACATCACCTTAAATCTGGCACTATTCTCTCTCCCTCTCCCTCTCTCTCTCTCTCTCTCTCTCTCACACACACACACACACACACACACACAGAGAGAGAGTTATATGTGTATAACAGAGAGGAGGAGGAGAAGAGAGAATGTTTTTAATTTTAAAGCATCAAACAGCAGTCCAGGTAACTTTGTTATGGATCTGGGAAAAATACCGTCAGTTACTGTAGCCATGGGGGTTTCCACAGGTGGGGTGTCACCACTATGCAGGCTGACAAGGGACAGTGCCTGTCAGATGGACCATTTAGAAGGGCTTCTTCAGCAGATCTCAAAGCACGGTGTGGTAGATACAGGGAGAAGTGCTCCTTTGAGTTTTGGGGACCCATGTCATTGAAGGCTTTCTGCATTAACCTCAAAACCTTGAGTATGGTTAGCGTATTAGCAAACTGCAGTTGTTCAAAACTGATGTTGTATGGCCAACTTGGGGTGCATTCTGTACCAGCAGTAATGGTGTATATAAGCATACCTAATTTCATTCCACAGATATTGCTCCTTATGAGGACATGGGTGCAGCTGCTTGCAGTCCAGCATCCCACTGCCCTGCTGCTGCTCCCCTTCTGGCCACAGGAGTGGAGCTGGCTAGGGCTGGGGCCAGGTTTTTCCCCTCCCACCCCTGCAGCCATGGGGACCTGGCTTAATAGACTACAACAGGAGTCAGCAATTTTTTTCAGCTGGGGGCCGGTCCACTGTCCCTCAGACCTTGTGGGGGGCCGGACTTTTTTTGGGGGGGGAATGAACAAATTCCTATGCCCCACAAATAACCCAGAGATGCATTTTAAATAAAAGCACACATTCTACTCATGTAAAAACATGCTGATTCCCGGACCGTCTGTGGGCCGGATTTAGAAGGCGATTGGGCCAGATCCGGCCCCTGGGCCTTAGTTTGCCTACCCATGGACTACAGTTTAGTGTAAATTTGTGTGATTTGCTTTATTGCGATATTTGTTCTTTTGTGGTGGTCTGGAACTGAACCTGCAATATCTCTGAGATTTTCCTGCATATTCACATACTTTTCCTGTTTCTGCATCTTGATCTGACAAAGGCCTAAACTTTGTGACTTTTAAAATGCATGATGTCTTACAACTTGTTTTGATTCCAGTATTCAGGATGGACTTGCAGATGACTTCATCTCTCTAACAAAAACATTATACGATTTCCACAAAATGCTTGGAGCTGATGTTATTTCTGGAAGTCCTTTAAAGGAACTGGTGACAGATAACTTTGATGAAGAGCAGATTTGGCAACAGCTAGAACTCCAGAATAATGCAGTTCTAGGCTACTTCAAGAGAGCTGTTGCTAGAGATGTGGAGGGAGAGGAGGATCTATGCCTTCTCCCACCTTCAGACAAGGATGGTTCTGTCTCAGAAGACAGTGAGGATCAGGCGGGTAATGAGGACCAGAGGGAAGTAGAGGCAGATTTCAACAACGATCATCTTGAAGAGGAAAGTGAGCTTGAAGGAAAGAGAAATTGGCTTGGGGCCATGGAGGACGATGCATTTAGTGATGATGATTCCAATATGGACTTTGACATTGATAAGTTGGAGCAGCAAACCCGAACATCAAAGAGCACTGTGAAAAAAACAGGAGAAAAGTCCATAGTGGATGACAGATTTTTCAAACTGGCTGAGATGGAGGCTTGTTTGGACGCAGTGGAGAAAAGACAAATCGGAGAGAAGGGTGATGAAGAAGAAGAAGAAGAAGGAATAAATTATTTTGAGGACATTTTTTCTGAAGATTATGAGAGTGAGGATGAAGAGGAATTTGGAGACTCCAAAATGAAGGTAACTGCATAAAAAGGTGTAAAACATTGTACGTTAAAAGCTAAACACTCAGAGGGTTTAGTAATGACTTCATCATGCAACTGTCTTTTTTATTAATAGCGTTTTATGGAAACAAATGCAGTTGAACATTACAAACAAAATCATAATAACAATACAAACAAAATCATAATAAATCAAGACAACATGCTCCATGTGTACAAGTAAGGGGTAAGAGCAGGGAAGTAGTGAGGGAGCTGGTGGTTCAGATCAACCCATTGCTCAGATGTTCAAGTAACAGATCTGTATAAGGAGTCCATATATCAGAGAACTTCACATCTTGTATTTATGAAAGGTTACCTTCTCACATGCTGCCTGTAACTGTCAATAAATAACAGGCTAACTATTTGCATTGTGTTCATTAATTGGAAAAGGACTCACAATTTGCATTGACTGCCACTAAGAATGGACTAGATGGAGAACAGCAAAATGGCAGCTGAACTTTTCATTGATATAGCTGGAGCAAAGGTGTATCTGAATCCCTGAGGAATCTGAAAGCAGAGTAGGAAGAACAGCGATGCATGAGAACAGGTTGCTACCATGCAGAATATTCTCAAAGTACTTTTTAACTTTAAATCACATGGGTCACTGGCCACATCCATGCTTGCAGGTCCTGAAAATAGAATTGATTGTTAATAAAGTATTTTAAGACTGGTTCATGCTTCTTCAGGAAAAAAACTGTAAACTATCCAGTTTATTTAATAAGCCTAACTATTTAATATAGCCCCTTTGCTCATTTATCTTGCTCAAATGTTACACTGAAACTTCAGGTGCCTCTTTGTAACCTTGCTGGTTTCTCTCCTCTTCTTCCCAGCAGATCATCAAAAGTGCTCGTGATCTTAAATATCAGGACTACTTTGATCCTGTGGGTGATTATGAAGACTTCACAAGTGAACACAAGGATAGTGACAGTGACCAGATTGAGGGAAAGGAAGAAGAGGAAGAAGGCGACATAGATGATGAGTATGTAGCTGATATTTTGAGGGCAGTGCTAAGTGGATAATAAAATGAAATGACCAGTGCATGTTTACTCAGATGTTAGTTTCTTTGTACTCAGTGTGGTTTTCTCTCTGGTATGTGTGCATAGAATTGCATCCCAAAGTTTTTTGGGGAGCAGAGGTAATCTTCTGTGAGGAGATAAATATTGTTGTGTTGTCAATACAATAGCATCTTTCCTATCCAGAGAGCTATACTGCTTGCAGAGTCATGTATGAATAGTAACAGGGTCATCAACATGGTGTCTGGAGACGTACTCATTAAGGCCTTCCCTGGTTCCCACATGGCTCTTCTTTCTTCACTCTGATCCCCAAATTAGGTTTGAAATAAGCCTTCTCTTGTAGCCAGCAGAATAGGCTGCTCTCTCTCTCTCTCTCTCGCTCTCTCGCTCTCTCGCTCTCGCTGTGTGTGTGTGTGTGTGTGTGTGTGTGTGTAGTGTCCATGACAGGCTTTTCAGTTTGCAGATGTGTCCAGAAAGTTTTGTGTGGTGTCCCAGCAGGCTCGTGTGTTTATGAATGACTCAAAAGCCTAATGAAAGTCCTTTAAAGGTCTCTTTTTCATGTAATGCTGTTTAACTACAGAGCTGAAGAAATGGATGAAATCAAACAGAAAGGAGGGAATGAAGAAAGCAAAGAACCTTCTAAAAGAGTGACGTTCAGCTTGCCCAATGACAGCGACATAGAAGAGGAGATAGATATGTTCCAGGCAAAGAGAAATAGTTTCGCTGAAACAAAGTCATCCTTTGAGAAAAGACAGGAAAAGGTAAACTTTCTGTTGCATCCCACCAAAGCAAATGTGTTTATCTCATGCCATCTGAAACTAGCATGTCTATAGCAAAAAATAAGAACTTCATGAAAAAACAGAAAAAAGAATAAGGCAGTGTTTGGGATCCTAAGATAAGTTAACTTAAGGAGGTTAACAGAAGGAAAGTTTCATGTTTCCTCTTGCCTCTGGCAGACCCCATACATCCTAAAAAGCTTTTTGTAGGATTGGGGCTCCTGAACGTTGGGGGATGGGGTGCAGAAGACTGATGGGGAAAGGGGGGGTGGCACCACCCAAAATTGATCTTGGAGCCTAAGATAAGGAAGTTCACAGAATGGAAGTTTCTCCTCTTTTCCTCCTTCCAACGGCAGCCCCCACCCCTTAATTCGACATTTTAAAGAGGTTCACTAGACTATCTAGAGCAGGGGTGTCAAACTCAAATTCATCGGGGGCCGCATCAGCAGTTTGGTCATCCTCAAAGGGCCGGTTGTATCTGTAGAACTATGTGTCCACTCTTTATTATCATAAATTATTGTCACTGCATTCAATTATTACTGTTTTTTGTAATAATGTAAGTAATAACTAGCTCTGAAAGCAGAAACATAGTCAGAATAATGGCAAGTAGATATTCAAATGTACAATTATTGTACAATTTATTGAAAAATGATTTTTGGTAACAGACAGTAATTTTTTTAAAAAAACATACAAAATATTGAGGGGGCTGGGCCCCTGCAAAATGGATGGGCATTGCCATTAAAATCAATGGTTGGTGTGTGCGAGCCGCATCTTGTGATTATGCAGGGTGGGGTTTACCTGAGCCGCCCCCCCTCCTATTTTATTCAATTTGGCACCCCTGCTAGAGCTCGTTCTCAAGGATTCTGGGTTGGCGGAGAGGAAAAGCGTGTGTGTGTGTGTGTGTATGGGAAAGCTAGGTGACCTGCCTCTTTGCAAAATCCCCGATGGCTGCACCTGCGAAAAAAGAGAGGCTCCCCATGCAGACGGCGGAGGCAGCAGCAGCACACCTGCCGGGACCTCCAGGTGCGCCCTTGAGGCCGCCTCGCAGCGATGGGGGAGCCGGGTTGGTCCACTGCACATAAGCGCTGCTTTACTCATTCCTAGGGTCGCCCTGCGAAATAATGGTTGTGCTGATGAGAAAAGTGTGTGTGTTTGGGGGGGAGTGCACCGGCTAAGGGTGCACAAAGAAGAATCGCCGTCCACAATTAATAAATCGCAGGTCGTATCAGCTCATCATCCGGCATCTCCCTCCCTCTCTTAAAAGTCTGCATGGGCGCTTATGTCAATTGGTTTTCTCTCCCTAGCTTAGATTCTCCCAAGCGAGCAAAAGAGAGATCTCCACCACCCCGCCCCGCGCCTTAGCCTCTTTCCTGCGATCTTCTGCCCAAGATCCCTAAATCCAAAAGTGAAAGATCGCTCCAAACTTTTTTTTTTTTTGCGGCGCCCGGGAGATGTTGAAAGGGGGGGGTGAGTTGCGCGGGGAGGGTGAGCGAGAGGGAGAAGCCGCCCTTGCGCATGTGCGAAGGTGTCCAAACTGACAATGCTGGAGAAGATAGCAAGCTTTGGGGTTGGGAGAGAGAGAGAGAAACAGAGTGAGTGAGAAAGAGAGAAAGAAAAGAGTGGGGGAAGCAGGAAGGGTGGGAAAAACGGAGAGAAAGAGAGGGGGGGGAAAGCCCCTCCATTGATTTCCCTCCCCACCCCCCACCCCGACCCCAGATATCCCCCCCACCCCAAGCAACCATCCAAGCAACGTCCGTGGGATTTGGCAGCAATGCGATCCAAAGGCAGAGCGAGGAAACTGGCCGCAAGTAGGTGCAATCGCTCTTTCTGTTGCGCGCTCCCTTCTCTGCCCTGCTAGGCGTCCGGGAAAGATGTGGGTCCGTGGGGTGGGATGGAGAGGGCTCCACTCTGGGTGGAGGGGCGGGGAGGGTGGGGGTCAGCCACTGGCCCCACAGATCCGGCCCGCCCCCGGCGCAGAACTGGCGTCCGAGAGCCTCAGCTGCCCAACGTCCATCCACCTCGCGGCTGGTTTGCTGGAGAGAGAAAGAGATGGTGCGCGGCGGCGGCGGCACGTTGGGTTTCTCTCCTCTCTCTTTTCTCCCCACCTTCTCGCCTCCGACACGGGGAGCGTGGGGGGGAGGGGAGAAGTCCCAGCTCTGCTCCCTGGCTTGGCTTGGCTGTGCCCGGCGCTGTTTGTGTGTTTGTCTGCCGGGGTGGCGGCGAGAGAGAGAGGGAGGGAGAGGGGGCGGGGAAGGATCGCTGGTGAACTTCAGCCGAGGCGGCGAAAGAGTTGAGGAAAAGTTCAGCCGCGCCGAAGAAGAGCGCCGCAAGTTGCTCGCTCGCTCCGGCGAGGGAGGGAGGGAGGGAGGGAGCCAGAGAGCGAGGCTGCAAGGACGCGGAGCGCCCCTAGTGGGCTCTGCCGGCTCTGTGAAATAAACTTTAAAAACAAGCGCGTGGGGAAGGGAAGGAGGGGAGGCCGCAAAAGCAGGAGGAGGAGGAGGCGGCGGTGGCAACCTGCAGCCCAGGAGTTGGAGCAAGGCTGGCGGCCGGCGGAGGCTACACGGGCCACATGACGAGGTCTGGCGGGCCACATTTGGCCCGCGGGCCTTGTGTTTGACACCTGTGATCTAGAGAGTCGTTTTCAAGTGAGTGGGTGGGGGGAAGGTCACAGGTGGCTGCAGTGGGAGACGGGGATAGCAAGTGTCCTTCTGTGAATGTCCTTAAGTAAACATGTAAGATTGAAGCCATGGGAAATAAAGTGTCTTAAGAACTTTTTTTTTTTTTGCAGATGAGCGAAAAAATTAAATCGCTAGAAAAGGAACTGCTGATGGAGAAGCCTTGGCAGCTGAGAGGTGAAGTGACAGGACAAAAGCGGCCTGAGAACAGCCTTCTGGAGGAAATGGTTCTTTTTGACCATGCAGTCAAAATGGGTAAACCTTGCACTTTATAGCAGCGTTTTCACTTAAATGTTCCTTGTAGGGCAGGGCTCGCAGCAGCAGGTGACCCCCTGCATGAAGAGCTGGGAACTATGTTGGGGGTGCTGATGAGCTCTGGGCCAGGAGAAGTCACTGATGTAGAGGCATTGGCACTTCTGTGTGGCAGCTGTGCCATTTCCTTCTGCAGTCATGCAGATTCTGGTAACCTTTTATATAGCTGTAGCACGGGGGCACCAGCTCTTACAAACAGCACTTCTGCATGAGTAAGAGTAGCAGCAGACCTTTGTCTTTTTCCTCTTCCTGGAATTTTTATAAGCCTCCAGGCTTAATGTTTTATATAGAGATATTGTAATTTTGTACCTTAAATAGCTGCAAATTATGAAATCAACCTTCTAAGGTGGGCAACCTCTTCCCAGACCCTCTGCTTTCCATCCATGGTTCTTAGCATGATGTAAACCAGGGGTCCCCAAACTTACCCCGCTTCAGGCCAGTTCCTCTGGTGCCAATCGCGCAGCGGGCCGGGGGAGCGCGCATCCATGCGCGCGCGCACCCACTATTTCCGGCGCGGCTGCCCATCTCCGGGATGGCGCGGCACTGGAAATAGCTTGTGCGCATGCACAGGCATCATTTCTGGGGGGCGCCGACCCGGAAGTGCGCCGGAAATGACGCTTGCACAGGCACACAAGCTATTTCCGGTGTAGCACCATTCCAGAGATGGGCAGCTGCGCTGCGCCGGTAAGAGCGGGGGTCGTCGGGGGCCAGAAAATTGGCTCGCTCAGGCCATATCCGGCCCGCGGGTCTTAGTCTGGGGACGTCTGATGTAGACTTCCTAGAATAGGTCAGGCCATGGCTAAGGGGGACACTAATTGTGTATGTCTCCCAGTCTCAAGCAGAGACTGATCCTAGTCTATCCCAGGAGCTCCTCTGCATTTGCAGCCAGGATCATCCCTGGTTACACTGCTGCCCTCAAACAGCTGTACCTGTGTGCACCCAGTTCATTATGACCCTTAGGTCAGTGTTTCCCAACCAGTGTGCCTCCAGATGTTTTGGGACTACAATTCCCATCATCCCTGACCACTGGTATTGCTAGCGAGGGATGATGGGAGTTGTAGTCCCAAAACATCTGGAGGCACACTGGTTGGGAAACACTGCCTTAGGTTTGGGTGGTGCTGGTGCTGAATTGATAATGGTTACATGTCTTTTCAAGTGGCAGCTGGCAATAGAGAAAGGAGCCTGCTCTTAACCCATAAGGTTATTTACAAATGCATTTCATTAAAAAGTTTGCTGCTTTTGTATTCTCAGCTCCTGTGATCACAGAAGAAACAACTCTGGAGCTTGAAGAGATTATCAAGAGAAGGATAAAAGATCAGGTTAATAGATCTGTTTTCATGTCTTCATTGCTATTTGAGGGAAAATGGGAAAGGGAACCCAGCAGGATTTTACATTTGCATTGAATATGTACATTGAAAAGGAACAAGAACACAACTAATGTTGCTTAAGCTTTAAACAATGCCCTTTCTGTATCCCCCACTTCTTGAGGGGTCTGATAAATGCTGGGAGTTCCTTATTGTCTCCCTTACCATTGAATATCTGTATGAAGTCACTGTAGGTGATATGGCCTACAAAGTGAAGAGTCTGCCATCTGCTTGTTATATTGTTATCAATTAGATTGAAGAGGCACCTCTTCAGTATATGATGAAAGCTACATAATGAAGGTTTCAGAGGCAGCTCTGTGGGAAGGGAATTCTGCAGTTTAAGAGGTTGCCACAAAAAAATGCCCTCTCTCACATAATGGGGTGCAGAGTCTTCACTACTGTGGCTCCCATTTTATGAAATCTCCTCCCCAGAGAAGCCAGTCATTGCCTCAGGACTGCCATCAAAAACTTAAAACATTTTTCTTTAAAGAGCCATCCATTTGTAAGATTTAGTATTCTGCGATGTGTAGATTTGCAACTGTTGAGTACATAAACAGAATGCAATCTCGTTGACTACCCTTCTCTAAAACAAAAGACAGAATAGAAATGTTAAGACATATGAATGTGAATGGCTAAATTCCTTGTTACCTACAGAAAAGGCTGCTCACGGTTCTGCTTTGTTTTTAATATGGCTGTGGTGGTGTTGTTTTTTTAAAAAAACCTTTGTTTTAGGCTTGGGATGATGTCGTTCGTAAAGAAAAACCGAAAGAAGATCCCTATGAATATAAGAAGCGGTTGACTCTGGATCACGAGAAAAGCAAGCTGAGTCTTGCAGAAATTTATGAGCAAGAATATTTGAAACTTAATCAGGTGCCTTTTGAGGGAGCTTGTATTGGCTGTTAAGGGTGCTTGAGGGCCCAACTTTATCTGTGGCAGTGGGCAGATGTAGAAGTAATGAGCTTCCCTTTGACATGGTTTGCATTTTGTGGCACTTGAGAGCTTCAGCCTTGTTTAATCTGACCTGAAAGGAGCAGAAGCTTTTAGGACAGGAATGGGGAACATGATGTCCTCCATGTGTTGTGGGACATCAGTTCCCATCAGTCCCAGCTAGCATGGCCAGGAGTCAGGGAAGATGAGGAGGAGGAGGAGAGTTGCTCTAGAGTGAATTTGCATGTGGCTTCCTTCTCAACTTCTCAACTCATGACTGCAACTCTACTCTTCCAAGCCTTTCTAAATCAATTGTTTGTTTAATTTTTTAAAAAATGGGCTTAAGAAATTTTCTGTAATTCACATTCCATGGCAATCCCATTGTTGAAGGATCCTGCACCACAGTGCATCATTTAGAACCCTCACAATGTGGCCAGGGAGCCGTTTTGGTCCTGAGAAATAAGCAGAGGGAAAGGAAGTGCAAGTCATTTTGTGTTTTCTCCTTCCTCCCCTTCAATGCTGATTCCATTTGAAATAGTCTCTTGTTTCCTTTGCAGCTGAATTATGCAGATGAAACTTGTAATATCTGTTGTTCTGAAATATAAACCAGGACTTGAAAAACTCACCATTTGGCAATTAGGAATGTTTTGGGGGGAGATTTTTTTTTAAACCCTGTGTATTTTGTGAAGTAAGCCCATAGCATCTGGGTTTAGCCAAGGGCGAGTGAACCTATAAATTGGTAACTCTTAGGCACCCCAGAAAAGGGGGTGTATTTAAAAGTAAATAAATTAACTTCCCCTTTCCTGGCCTCTAAAAGGCCAAAGGTAGCATTTGCTTTCTTTTGAGTGAAAAGTCTTGCTTGGAAGTTGCTCTTGTCTAATCCCACATTGCTCTTAATTCAGAAAAAAACGGAAGAGGAAGAAAAACCTGAGCATGCAGAAATACAGAAAATGATGGACTCGCTCTTCCTTAGACTGGATGCCCTTTCTAATTTCCACTTCACACCTAAACCAGTAAGTATGGTAATGCAACTTTGTTTGCAGGATTGTGCATAAGAAGAAACCATCTTTGTAGAAAAGGGTTGAAAACTAGAAAAGCTAGCTGGATGCTCCAGATATTTTCCCTTGTTATTACATGTACATCCTCTTTCCTGCGAGTATCTCAAGTGGCATACATGGTTCTCTCTCTCCCTGTTTTGTCCTAATAACATAGTAACAGTAAGAGACACGCTGTAACAAATAAAAAAAGTTAGTCTTGGCCATGCCTGTTCGTATTTCTGCTGTACATGTCCATGTCTAAGTGGGTTGTCTTTCTGTCCAGGCTAGAATACAAGTTTGGCTCTTAAACCTCCGTAACAGAATGCTAACTCTGCCATTTCACATTTAGTTTCCATAGGTTATGGCTTACCCATAAATTCTCTAAAAGCAAGTTACTGCTTTACATACACTTCCTAGAAAACTTGCTAGAAAGCTGATTGCAACCCTGTCAATGTCTACATTGCGGGTAAACCTCTTTGCGTATGAGCAAGAGTCTTTGATTGGTTAGTGTCCATTCCTTGAGATTTTCCAGGCTATATCCATGAATTAAAATAGATCATCAGAAAGCAAACTATTTGGAGTTAATTATTTTGGCTTTGTGTTACTTTTACAAAATTAAGACTTGTGTTATGCCCTCTGCCTTCCTGGATGGTCGCTGTAAGAAATTACCCAACCTATTAAGCAATATAGGGGATTTGAATCCAGGTCCCCAGGCCCTAGTTCAGTCTTCTAACCACTATACCATTATGAAGTCTAGGGAGCCTTGTCAAATCCATATAGCCCCATTGACCTAAGTGGAACTGAATCACTTCTACTTAACTCTGGGATATGGAGTCTTTTGCCCTGCAAATGTTTTTTGGCTCCCTCACCCTCCAACAACATGGCCAATGCTCAGGGATGTTGGGAATTGTAGTCCACCAACAAAGCCACAACTTTCCCCTCCCTGGATTAATGGAATTAAAGACCAGGCTTTTAGGGTTAGGGTTTGTCTACTGCCAGGTAAGTGTGTGTAAGATTGCAGTGGAAGTCATTTAACGCTGTTATCTAATATGCATAGCCTTTTCTATTTCCCTTAGCCTGTCCCAGAGGTTAAAATTGTCTCCAATCTCCCAGCAATAACCATGGAAGAAGTTGCACCAGTGAGTGTTAGTGATGCTGCCCTCCTTGCGCCGGAAGAGATCAAGGTAAGGCACTAATTCACAGCTCCTAGTAGCTTTCCACTTGGCGCATCATTTCCTGGGCAGCAGAATACACTCCATTCTTGGGAACCCACTTTCATTCTAGGGTCTCTGAAATCGGAGGAAACAAATGCAGTTTGATTTGGCTTGGTTTATGCAGGTTTTGCTCAAAATCTGGTGCTTTCGCCCTCTCGTGCTCTTTCAACAGAATCTTAATGTTTATTATTAATATTAGACACTTGCGACCTGTTTTTTTCACCTTACCTGAGTGTCCAAAGCAGCTGATAAAAAGCTAGCTTACACATTTCTATCAAATACAATGAACATAATCACAACAGTGGAGCCAGAGCAGGAACATAATACAACAAACGCACCCACACCTCAAGTCCCTCTGGAAGACAAGGGCAATCTTGTTTTTAAGCATTTTCATGGTAGCTGTAGGCAACAAATTGTGCACAGATGAGAAGGAACTGCTTCTGTTGGCCCCTGCATGAGGCTAGCTGCCTAGTTCCCCCTTTTGTCCCTTTCCTGTAGTGTTTTGCCTGGCTGTGGTGGAGCTGGTGCCAACTTGGCTGTTGGTGACTTAACCATTGCTACCCAGGCATTAGTCCACTGAATAAAGTGAGACTGACTTCTGGGTAAACTTGCCTGCAGTTTCATTCTGTCCATCAGCAGGCTAGTAAATGTTGTGGGCTTATTTACAAGGCTGGAGAAAGGGTAAAGAGCCAGGAGGGAGGGGCCAGGGAAACATACTGGGGACAGTACCAAAATTTGACTGCAGTGGTGAAAAAAGCCCTGGTGTGTACTCAGCTGCCTAATATTCATAGGCAGAAAGAGTGAGATGTTGAGCGGTGCCTCTGCTGAAGACCCAAGACGGGGGCTGAAGGGAGTTGTAGGCCAGAGAATCGTGGAGTGGGGTGCCAGCTTGGGGAAAGCTGCAGCCAGATAGCTGGTACTTCGATTTTGTATGTTCGTGTGAAAGAGAGTTTTCTTTGTTGCTTTTGGATCCCACTCTCAGTCTGTTCTTATTTTTAGGAGAAGAACAAAGGTGGGGATGTGAAAACAAATGCTGAAAAAAACCCCACTGACAAAAACAGGGAACGGAGGAAAAAGAAACTTGTGAAGCGCCTGAGGCTGAAGGAGAGGGAGAAGCGGCAAAAACTCCTGGAGAATAATTTGGCGCAGGGGGCTAGACTGAGCAAAAAGGCTTCGGCTGAGAAACTAAAGAAGCTAACCAAGGAAGGTAGAACCTCCTTGCTCAAGGTAAGGTTACAAAAGAAACAGCTGGAGAAATCAATCTATTCTTCTATCTGTAGAAGCAGACTTTAGTCCAAGGCCTTTGTGTGTTCTGCTCCTAAACTTGGGGGGGGGGGGTGTTTGCCTAGGCTATCCTGGTTCCCTTCAGATGTTTTGGACTTCAATCGTACAAAACGTCTGCAGGGAAGTGGGGTGGGGGAGCAAAGGCTGATGTACTACAACTTGCTTATTAGGCAGACTTGGTTTGCAGGATCAAGTTTGTTGTTTGTTGTTTGTTTTTGCTGGAAATGCTGAGCTCCACCCAACGGAGCCAGGTGTAAAATAGTGCTTGAGGATGGGGTAGGGGTGGAATAGTTAAGAAACAGAGTGCCTCTCAGCACGTGCTTAGCCCAGGTCAGGTATTTGCTTTCAGTACCAAAACTGAGCTGACAATCCTGTCACACAAAAATCCACCCTTGATTCTCTATACATATATACACATACAACTCAGCAGCCTTTAAAACATTTTTTTAATCCTTTTTGTTGTAGCTATTGTTAAAAGACTTCTTGCTGTTCTGCTCCAAATCATGCAGAGATCTTACCAGTAGGTCCTGATCTAACTTCTTCACACCCGTGGTCTGTGCTGCATTTTCTTGCCAGCAGCAGCCACTGAGATGGAGCAGGTGCAGGCAAACACAATTTTAGTCAGACCATTGCCTCCTTCCCACCCCGCTCTCAACAGCCTTCTAGAACAACAGATCAGGGGTTTGTGGTCCCTCTGCCTCCTTCCCCACCCCCTACACCACAGTAACTTAAACACTACTCCCTTAGCCTTTTCCAGAGTCTGGTAAATTCCAAGGTTTACCCTGCAATTGAGAAGGCTAAAGGCATATATGTAGGCAAATATTTATATGCTATTTTCAGCCCCATATGGGGCCCACAGCGCTCAAATGCAGTAAAGCAGTGGTGAAATTAATTTAAACACAAGCAAACAACTTACTGAAAAACAGCATCATGGGCAAACTGGAGGTCGGGTAATGTCAAAAGCACATCTAAACCAATCAGTTGTAATTAATTGGCCTAAATGAGGCTCTGGGGGGGGGGGGCGTTCCAGTGCTGAGGTGATGAAAAGTGGTGGAGCAGGACCCAGGCAGGCAAGCCGATGCCAGAGAAGGCAGGTCCTTCACTCATCTGGGGGCTGATGTGTTTCTGTTACAAGCATAATAGTATTCTGAATATGATATCTGAGATGGATTTCTGATAATTCTCTGCACCTTCAGCCCAGTGGAACCGCAAAACAACGTGAACATTGTTTAAATGAAGTATATTATGGCAAACAAACCTGCCTTCTGCTATGCTTTGTTGGTGAAATCATAAGACCTTTTTTAAAGGATAGAGTGATTATGGTGGAGTAACTTGAAGGAATAATTTTTAAAATTCCACTGGGGCTCTCATTGCTCTTAGTCCTCGATTATAAAGGGATGCTTTCCTAGTGCTGCATGCTTATCTCTCATTAACATGCATTAAGCATGAGAGTGTAGATAACGCCAAGCCTCCCTTCCGCTTTCTGGATTTATTATGCTGCCAGAAAAAGGGTATTGCATAACATAACAGCTGCTGTTTGCCATTTAGTTATCAATCGGAATACAAATGGGGTCTTTCTCTGATGCATTCTGCTGGAACAATTAAGTGGCTGAAACTGTGGGGCATTATTTTACTTTACATGTGCATGTTTCCATTTGTTCTGAAATAAATGTTGCTCTGCTACAGGATGATGGCAAAGACAAGGCTTTGAAGTCCTCCCAAGCCTTCTTTTCTCAGCTGCAAGATCAAGTAAAAATGCAAATTAAGGATGCAAAGAAAATCCAGAAGAAACCTAAGAAACGAGAACTCTCTGCCCAGAAGCTGAAACTGTAATATATTATGCATGTTGTATTTTATATAAATTAAAAAAACAGGGTTCTGTTTTTCTAATTTAAGCCTGTTTTTATTCTCTGCTTTGCATAAAGCTGTTTAAAAGGACAAGTTACATTGAAAATAACTCTTCCATTACTCAAAGCAAGCCCACTTAAAAGAGGCCATTGGGCATGGGTTACACAGGCACGCTGGTAATTATCAAACGGCGGGCTCCACTGTCGCACAGGCACTTTCAGGTAATCATTATTTTTGCTCATGTACCCAGAGACTCATCTTTTACCTTTTTTTAATGCCCACCATTTTTTAAGGGGACACTAACTTTGTTGACATGCAACTCCAAATTGTAGTTTCACATTACATGAACAGCATTTGGGTACTTTAAATACTCCCTCAATTTACAACAAACCATAGTTTGCCATTATAGTCAGATGTGTAAGCTATAGTTTGCACTTTCCTTCCATTCTGGAATTGTAAACACATGGAGGAGGGCCAAACCCCTGGCATCATTTGCCCTTCTGACTCAACCGCCAAAATTTTCATGTAGGCAGGAATGTTGAGTAAAGCCCCTACCCACACTTGGCTGCAGATGCTCTATGTGGTCAGGAATCCTGCACAGTCAAGTGCTCCTTTTCATGGTTTCTGGTTGACACACATGTGAGCAGGGTTGTACTGCCTCCTGCTTCCATGTGTTGGCTTTGGGCTTCATGGACAAGACATGAAAGACAAATGAGCAACTTCGCCTACCAGAGAAGAATGGCAAACCAAGCTGATGGACTATGCCGAGATGGCAAAGCTGACTGGAAAACTCGGAAAGCAAGAGAATAAAAACTTTATAAAAGAATGGGGAAAATAAGTTACCTTGGAGACCACTGTAAGCAGATGGAAACAAGAGCAGGATTTTGATTCACTTGTAGTGTATAAATTACTATGAACAATATGGTTTGATATAAAAATTGGAGTATGGATGAATATGCAGTTGTAGAGGTTTAAAATGAGACCCCATGGAGGGGATGGAGGGGAAGTCCTGAGATTCGGAGAATCTCTTTATATAGATATGCTTTTATTAGTTTGTGTTTTGTATTTCTAAAACCAATAAAAATGATTTCTAAAAAAAGGGGGGGGCGGGAGAAAGACAAATGAGCAACTTCAGATGAGGGCAGTGAAGGTGGCCAGGAGCCTGGAAAACAGACACTATGAAGGAACTGAGACTGGAGCAGGGGAATGAGACATGAAACATCTCTTCAATTACTCAGGGCTGCCACATAGAAGAGGGCTTCTTCGGCGATCACTCGTTGCCAAGTAAGATTGTCTTCCATAAACACAATTTTAACAATGAGTCCGTAAGTGACTGGAGGCCAATTCTGGATCCACATGTCCCTCCACAGTGGGGACATTGGTTTCTGGGTGGGAGTTGGTCACGGTGTGGATTTGCCAAGTCTGCCTGCCTCTTAGCACATTTCTCCCTTGCATCCCGAGTTCGAGTGTCTTCAAAGCCCATGACACCTTTGGTAAAGGCTGTTCTCCAGTTGGAGCGCTCGCAGGCAAGTGTTTCCCAATTGTTGGTGTTCATACTACATTTTTTGAGGGATGCGGGTTAAACCACAGAGCCTAGGATTTGCTGATCAGAAGGTCGGCAGTCCGAATCCCCTCGACGGGGGTGAGCTCCCATTGCTCGGTCTCTGCTCCTGCCAACCTAGCAGTTCGAAAGCATGAAGTGCAAGTAGATAAATAGGTACTGCTCCAGTGGGAAGGTAAACGGCATTTCCGTGTACTGCTCTGGTTCGGCAGAAGTGGCTTAGTCATGCTGGCCACATGACCCAGAAGCTGTCCGCTGGCTCCCTCGGCCTATAGAGTGAGATGAGCGCCACAACCCCAGAGTCGCCAGCAACTGGACCTAACGGTCAGGGGTCCCTTTACCTTTACCTATACTACATTTTTAAAGATTTGCCTTGAAACAGTCTTTAAACCTCTTTTGTTGACCACCAGCATTACGCTTTCCATTTTTAAGTTTGGAATAAAGTAGTTGCTTTGGAAGACAATAATTAGGCATCTGCACAACATGACCAGTCCAACGAAGTTGATGTTGAAGAATCATTGCTTCAACACTGGTGATCTTTGCTTCTTCCAGTACACTGGTATTAGTTCGCCTGTCTTCCCAAGTGATGTGTAAATTTTTTCGGAGACACCGTTGATGGAATCTTTTGAGGAGTTGGAGATGGCATTTATAAGTGGTCCATGTTCCACAAGCATACAGTTAGGTTGGTAGTACAATAGCTTTGTAAACAAGCATTTTGGTTCCCCTGCGAATGTCCCAGTCCTCAAAGAAAGCCGCACTCGCAGAGCTCAGGCGATGCTGGATTTCAGCATCAATTTCGGCCCTTGTGGAAAGACAGCTGGCCAGGTAGGAGAAGGATCAACATTTTCCAACGTTACATCATTGAGTTGGATTTGTGGCGCTGCAGAGGGGTTATTTTGTACTTGTTGGTGCAGCACTTTGGTTTTTTGGATGTTGAGTGATAGGCCAAGCTTTTTGTAAGCTTCTGCGAAGATATTTAGGATGGTTTGGAGGTCATCCTCTGAGCGTGCACACACGCATACTGAAGCTCTGTGACGGAAGTTATTGTAACTTTTCTTTGCTTTCAGCCTGCTCAGATTGAAGAGCTTTCCATCTGTTCGATAAATGATTTCTACTCCGGTGGGAAGTTTCCCTTAGACAAAGTGTAGGATCATGGCAATGAAAATAATTAATAGAGTTGGGGCAATAACACAACCCTGTTTAACTCCTGATCCCACTGTGAATGGTTCACTTGAGAGCCATTGTTATCTGCGATTGTTGCTGTCATATTATCATGGAGGAGCCGAATGATCACAAATTTATCTGGGCAGCCAATTTTCAGAAGGACAGTCCACAGGGCGTTATGATTTACAGTGTCGAAAGCCTTAGGTCAATAAACACCATATACAGGGGTTGGTTTTGCTCTCTGCATTTTTCCTGAAGCTGTCGAGCAGTGAAAATCATGTCCACTGTCCCCCTAGAAGGCCGAAAACCATTTTGGGATTCAGGAAGGGTCACCTCGGATATTGTTAAGAGACGGTTTGCTAAGATCCTTACAAGAATTTTGCCAGCCGCAGCTAAGAGAGAGATGCCTTGATAGTTTCTGCAATCAGTTCTGTCACCTTTTTAAGAGATTGATAATTTTGGCATCCCTAAAGTCTGCTAGGATCTCTCTCTCCCAGATTTTTTCGATGAGCTTGTGAAGTTGTTGTGCAAGTTCAATTCCACCCACTTTGAAGACTTTGGCAGGTATCCCATCAGGTCTGCTGGCTTTGTTGTTTTTCATTTGGTTAATAGCTGTACACAACTCTCCCAGATTTGGAGATACTGCTAGCTCATCTCTAACTTGTTTTTGCAGAATTTGTGAGAGGACCCCAGCAGCTACGGGGGAGTTGCGGTTAAGGAGGTGTTGGTAATGTTCTCTCCAGCGCAGTGCAATAGCTTCTTTATCTTTTAGAAGTTTGGTACCATCTGCTGAGCATAGGGGGCACATGCCATGCTTTATTGGCCCATAGATGGTCTTTGTGGCTTTAAAGAAACTGTGCATCATGAGTGTTGGCTAACTGCTGGATCTCTTGAGCATTTTTTATCCACCAGGTGAAGGCTGCAGCAGGGTCGGTCGTCGTGACTACTCATGCCATCAGAACAGAGCCTTACTGTAAAGACTGTGCGTTGATCAGCGTGCCCTGATCTACACACATACCTGTAAAACAAATTCATGCACAGGTGTCATAGAAGAGGGCAGCAATACATTTGCTGCTGCCCCAGAGAGAAGGACCAAATCTAATTGGCTTGGCATACAGGAGATAAATTTACCTAGTGAGGTGGTGGGCTCTCCCTTGCTTGCTAGTCTTGAGGCAGAGGCTGGACAGCCATCTTTCAGGGATGCTATAACTTGGGACTTCCTGCACAGAGGAACAGACTAGATGCCACCCCCCCCCTCTTTCAGTGCTAGGACACTATGGAGCACTTTCTTCAACTTTGTAAAAAGTAGTAGGCTGGTCTATGTTTTGCAATCTTAAGGGAAGTCTGGAACAGCTGCCTTTTTGGATATTGGGATCCAAATATTCATTTGGATATTGGGATTACTATATTCATTTCATCAGAGCTTCAGTCAGAGATGTCAGCAGATCCCTTTCCCAATGCCATAGCTGTGCTTTACTTGCTTTTTGTTGATTTCTCTGCCTGCCTCCATAGTATCCATATGCCCTTTTGTAGTCCTGCATATATAATATGTAATCCTTTTGATTTTTGGCCTAGTTGCTGCTGCTACTCTGACTCCTAGATGACAGTTAAATTCTCTCTTGGTAAAACCTGGTTCCAAACAGTGCTGCTGTTTGAACTTTTGCGGTGCATGTGTAGCAAAGGCCCTTAGAAGTAAATACCTCCGCCTTTTTTTGAGTGCCTTTGCTTGTAGGCGGGGACTCCAGCTTGCTGTTTGAAGTAGGGTGCTTGAAGAGGCCAGTGGGATGTAAACTCTCCTGAAACTAAAACGAATAAAACCCTGAAGTCCCCACAAGCAAAGTGTAGCCCCACATGTTCTGTGAATCCTCAGGATCCTTGCAATCTGTCAAAATCTGTTTTGGGTTCTGTGTAACCCTTGTTGAAAGCATACTGTACCACGAGGAGTGTGCTTTGGCTATATGCATTTATCTGGCTGGCCTGGGAATAAATTTGCATGGTGAGTGGAGTGAGATCTATTGAGTAATGACTTGCTTTATATGGCTGTTGATAATTAGTTTACTGTAAAATGCAATGTTGTTCATAAGCAGTCCCCTCCATTCCGCGCTCTGAAAATTATAGCAGACAGGGCCATAGGTTCATGCCTGGCCAGGGGGGATTACAAAGCTGTCCAAGGTTTCAGGCAGCAGTCTCACCCACCGCCACCTAGAGATCTGGGGATTGAACCTAGCCCCTTCCGCATGTACAGTAGATGCTCTACCCCTGAGCGATGGCCTGTCTCCTGCAAACCTGTTTTCTTTCACAAGCCCTCTTGATTCCAGCAAATGCCTGGGAGAGACAGCGGCTGTCACACCTCTGAGCAAAGAAGAACTTCCCACAAAGAGCCCTCCCATAATAGATATTTGATTAACCCTCACAGCTGGTGATTCTATCATGCTGTGATGGTTAAACCACTACCATCTTCCCACCTTAAGGTTGGAGTTCGGCAAAATTGCTTGGGAATTCATGGCATCCATTCCCTGCCTGCAAAATTACCTTTCGGATCTATAGTTTGCCTTAATTGCCCCTTTTAAAGTTCCCAAGAAATGTATGTACTCTAAATGCATTACTGCAGAGTGTTGGGAAAGATGGGGGTGGGCTGCCCATCAAATGGTGCCATTAAGTACCTGAAACAAATGCCTGTCGGTTGATTTAATAGGGCACTAAATATTCCTTCTTCTCTGACCTCATAAATTATGTGTTATTTGCAAATGTGCTTTGGGTAGAATTTGTCACAGTTAATTAAAGTCACATAGAGGGGAGAACTGCATTCGTTCTAAAAAAGTTTCAAGTGAATGCAAGAGACCACAATTATGGCTAATAGAGAGAGGCCTTAAGGTCACTATCTGAAAAATAAATTAAAAGACTCTACTTAAGAGAGTGATCGAGGGCACAGTCACAACAGTTAATGGAAATAGCAGGTAAATTCAGTTGATTTAGTGTGACAGAGGAGCAGCTATTCCAAGTTTTTCTCTTGCCCCCCTCCTCCAATCTTGCCTGCAGAACACTGCATGGTGCCATGCATTAATAGCAAGAGAACAAAGGACAGCAATAGGATTCCAATCCTTGCTTAGAAACATCAGAAGAGCCCCGCTGCATCAGACCAAAGGATCATCCAGCATCGTGCTTCACAGTGATCAACTAGATGCTTCTAGGCAGCCCACAGGCAGGGGCTTCTGCCATTACTCCCATATTCAAAGGTAGACTGCCTCTGAACAGGGAGGGTCCATCTAGCCATCATGGCTAAAAGGCATTGCTTAACCAATTCTCCTCCATGTTTTTTTAATCCCTCTTAAAGCTGTCTAAGACAGAAATCATCATCACATCTTTTGGCAACATATGCCATCAATTTATATTAAAATGCATATGCTGCCTTTCTGCCCAAAAGGCCACCAAGGCAGCATATCACATAACTGTTTAAGAATGCCAGGGAACAGCTTTCCAATGCGAAAGTCCTGCTGGAAGAAGGAGATATTACTTGGCTTTCTAATGGTCAACAAGGAAAGGGGCTAGGTGGGTCACTCAAGGAAAGGTGCTCCAGAGTTTGGGTGCCATTATTGAGAAGGTCCTGTCATATCCATGATCTGAACCTCAGATGGTAGTTCATTGGATTACTGGCATAGCTCAGTCAGTATAGCATGAGACGCTTGATCTTTGGGTTGTGGGTTTGAGCTCCACGTTGGACAAAATATTATTGCATTGCAGGGAGTTGTACTTGATGACCCTTGGGGTCCCTTCCAACTCTACAATTCAATGATTCTACATCAGGGGTCAGCAAACTTTTTCAGCCGTGGGCTGGTCCACTGTCCCTCAGACCTTGTGGGGGGCTGGACTATATTTTTTGGGGGAAAACATGAACGAATTCCTATGCCCCACAAATAACCCAGAGATGTATTTTAAATAAAAGCACACATACTACTCATGTAAAAACATGCTGGTTCCCGGACTGTCCGCAGGTCGGATTTAGAAGGCGATTGGGCCAGATCCGGCCCCCAGGCCTTAGGTTGCCTACCCATGTTCTACATGCAGTGGAACTGCCACTAATGAGCTCAATGGGCAGGCATGGGTGTGTGGAAGAGCAGGGATCCTTTCAGATCAGGGGTCACCAATGTGGTGCCCTCCATAAGTTGTTGGGCAACGGGAGCTGGAGAGCATCAACCTCTGGAGGCCACAACAGAACTATCCCTCCTTTAGATACTCTTATGTGCTAGTTGAAGTATATTTTGTTTGGCCAGAGTACTGGCAGTAAATTTCATTGGATAACCTCACATTCCAGTGTTGTTTAAGAGGGAAGGAAAGTTTATGGGAAAGTGGAATTTAGAGGGATTTCACCAAGCTGAAAGGCCCATCTGGTCCACAAACACAATTGTGTAAGCTTCCCCATTCAGTGGTTCTTCTCCTGCTTATGCAGGCAAAAACAGCACAGCAAATGGGGCGTGTCAAACAGGTCAGGAATTCAACAGCACAGTTCTGCATTCACCACTCAGATTAATGGGAACTGCTTCCTTGGAACTGTGCATAGGATTGTGCTGTGTAGCTGTCAAATGTGCACAGTAGCAGAACTGAACAACTTGTGCAATTATTTCCAGCTCATGAAGGGCAATTGATCTGTCATTAGTTAGGGGTGTGTGTGTGTGTGTATTCACTGCTGCCATCAGCACAACACTGGAGAATGCATCAAGAGTTCCCATTTGATTCATGAGCATAACCACCAGCTATTGGGGGGTGGGGGTGGCAGGCGGTGGCTACATAACAAAATTGTGGAAGCACCGCTGGTAGAACATTACATGCAATACAAACACACA
This sequence comes from Darevskia mixta, assembly GCA_034641385.1. Taxonomy (NCBI): domain Eukaryota; kingdom Metazoa; phylum Chordata; class Lepidosauria; order Squamata; family Lacertidae; genus Darevskia; species Darevskia mixta. The sequence goes on along the minus strand of JAWWNH010000073.1, from coordinate 3,608,146 downwards.
GAAGATGACTTCTTGTTTTTTGTTATTTGGAAGCTATCCCCAGATCGTTTTTATCGCAAGAATACTGACAAACTCTTGCTACAACGTGAAACTAAATTCATTCATCTTTTTGATACTATTTCCCCCCCGAGGTCTTAATAACAATCAAGACTTTACTTCCTTTCTGTAATCTGCTATATTCCTCACTGTCTTTAAGATAGATTTTGTATCACTGCCTCTTTAAATCTTTATTAGAACACACCTAATTTCCTTCTTATATATTACAAACACACTCTTAGTCATCTAACTTTAATCTACCAGTACACGTTGACTCTAAAACTATCTGATAAGAATACATTTTCATTGTTATATTTTCCTATATATGTTTTAAAAAATTCTTTTAGATGGCGATGTATATATGTTTGTATGATAATTCAATATGCTGAGAGGGTCTCTAATGAATGTATATTTAGCTTATTCCAGCTGAAGAAGAATTTTCAAAACAGGGCCATGTCCTGGTGTATATAACAAAATTTAAAAAAAAAGAAAGAAAAAAGAAAAAAGAAAAAAAAATTTCTTCCAGTAGCACCTTAGAGACCAACTAAGTTTGTTCTTGGTATGAGCTTTCGTGTGCATGCACACTTCTTCACATACACTGAAACAGAAGTCACCAGACCCTGATATATAGTGAGAGGGTGGGGAGGGGTATTACTCAGAGGGGTGGTGGAAATGGGTGAAAGGTTGATAGCTGTGGTAAACCTGTTGACGACTGTTAACGGCTGCAATTAGTCTTACAGGAAAAAGCAAGGGGTGAGAAGGTTAATGGACGAACTCCTCTGTCCAGCTTCCATCCTAGTAAAAAGCTCACATGCAGACAGTCTCCCGTGGCCTATAGTTCTTTTTCCTAGGATGACATGATGCCATCCAGCCAGGTGAGGTGGGAAAAGGTCCACTCCCCTCCTTTTGGAAGCATCCTCAGTTGTCACTATGGCAGGACACCTCACCCCTTCAGATGCTGATAAGGGTACAGAGAAGCTGGTCTGACCAGTTCAGCAGCTTCTTCTACTAGATTCCAAACCTGCCAGGCCTAGAAAAGACTCCCAGATGCCATCCAGACCAACCCTGCTCCCTGCCCACAAATCCTACTTCACAACATTTAAGTTTAATGCTGATTTGGGATATGTATTAAAGTATTTATACACCACTTTCCAGGTGAAATGAAGTGGTCTCCAAAAATATTAAAAGCTAGCTAAATACCGGTATACCTACAGTGTGTGGGTTGGGTGCTTACATCCTGTGAGTAAATTAATTGGCATATCTACTCAGAAGCAAGCTCCATTTAGTTCAATGGGACTTACTCTCTGGTAAGTGCATGCAAATTCTTCGGCCTTAATTTAAAATGATGTACACATTGTATGATTAATTTAACTGCTCTCACTAATGATATTGTGTTTGGAAAAGGTACTACTATTTCGATAAGATAGAAAGGGGGGGCTTTGGCCTACCCGATCTCAAATTATACTTTGAGGCCTCCTGTTTGATGTGGCTAAAGGAGTGGTGTATATTAAAGAACTGGGATATATTGGACATAGAGGGGCATGATGCCCGTTTTGGGTGGCATGCCTATTTACATTATGATAAATCAAAAGTCCACGGAGGTTTTTCAAATCATATAGTTAGGAACGTCCTCATAAAGGTTTGGAATAAATACAAATGGTATCTTGAAAGCAAAACCCCAAGATGGATCTCACCCCTTGAGGCGGTAGCACTTAAGAAAAAGAGTAATTCGAAAACAAATTGGATGACGTACAATGATCTGCTTGTAAATGAAGAGGGCCAAATGAATTTGAAGAAATATGAAGAAATTAAAGGTACCCTTAATAGCTGGTTGGAATATTTCCAAATAAATGAGGTTTACAAACAAGATGCGAAGGTAGGCTTTAAGGAAGAAGGCTCCAGGTTTGAAAAAGAATTATTATACAGCAAGAACAAGCTAATTTCTAAAATGTATAATTGTTTATTAGAATATGAGGTGATGGATGAGGAGGTTAAAGTACCGATGATCAGGTGGGCCCAAGATGTTGGACATGCGATAATGTTAAAAGATTGGGAAAATCTATGGAAAGTGAATTTAAAGTTCACTGCAAATTATGGTATAAGAGAAAATATGATGAAACTGGCCCACCGATGGTACCTTACACCGACGAAGTTAGCCAAAATGTATAAGAACATGACAAGCAAATGCTGGAGGTGTGGGGAAAATGGAGGAGATTTGTTCCACATGTGGTGGACATGTGGGAAAATAAAGATCTTTTGGGGGCAGATATACGATGAGATAAAAAAGATATTTGATAAAACATTTAAAAAGAAACCGGAGGCGTTCCTACTGAGCATATTGGACATTGACATTCCCAATCAACAAAAAGAGATCTTTCTGTACGCAACGGCTGCGGCCAGAATACTTGTGGCAAAAGGCTGGAAAGAGAAAGAACTTCCAAAGACCGAGGATTGGCAACAAAAACTTCAGGAATTCGCGGAATTAGCATACCTAACGAATAATTTAAGAGGAAAGTCAGAAAGGAATTTTACGGAAAAATGGGAGGGGTATAGGGAATATGTGAAAAAATATAGTAAAAGATCTATTTCTATGGTGGCATTTGAGGAGTAGTGATAAACTAAGGATAAAGGTTAGATATGGAGGAAATGAATGGGTTTTTTCTTAGGAATGTAAGCTACAGGTGTTGGTAAGCATAAGTGTGAAATTAGGTACATTATTTACAGAACAGGATGTAAGGGAAATGGCAGGAAGTCGTTTTGTGAGTTGTGTGTTTTGTTTTGTTCTTCTTAGGTGTAGAAAACAAAGAAAATAATGCAAATTTGGTTATTCTACAGTAAAAAGTTTATTGTATAACATCGATCTGTATTTATGTTGTTACAATATGATTGTGTTGCAAACAAAAAAATAACAATAAAAAAAAGGAAAAGGTACTACTATTTCTACTAGGAATGCTAGTTGTATTTTTTTGCTTATGATGATGCTTCTAGGCCACTGTTATCATTGTCATTAAAGGATGGAAACCTTCTCAATGAGGCTTTCAACTAAAATATAATAAAAAAGCACAGCTTGCACCCAGTGCACACACAGAATCATAGACTCATAGAGTTGGCATCATGCTCTATTTGGAAATATAGAAATAAACATGAAGATCTGTTTTAAAAAGTGGAGAAAGTGGGCAGCCCTCTCCAAACCAAGAATATAACATATAAAATGAATCACGACATCGGGCAAACAAAAGGCCCCAGAGTGGTAGATAAGGAAAGGGGACCTCAGTCTCTGCCTCCCCATCCAGAGTCGTCCTTACTGGAACTGGGAATCCCAGACCGCACTTCGATCCGTGGTTCCGACATCGGCCACGCACGCCTGACTCGGGGATGGATTGCATCTGCCTGGCGGTGGAACGTCGAGTAAGAAAGGCGCGAACGAGGAGGGAGGTGGGAGGAGCCTCTGCCTTGTCTCCTCCCCCTCCTCCGGGCGGGCGTGCCTGTGGCGGCGGCGCTGCTTGGTGCTCGTGGCCCGGAGGGAGGAGCCGAAGGCCCGGAAGGGGCGTGGCCGGGGCGGGGGCGGGGCTCCGCTTGCCAGGCCGGCTGCTTCGGAGGCACCCTGGCTCCTTCCCCCGGATGGAGGAAGCCGCGGCACCTGCTCAGGTTGGGGGAGCAGCCATTTCTCGCTTCCACAAGTTAAACAAACCAGATGCAGGTTGGGGAAGGAGGGCCGGAGGAGTGGTTTGTATGTTTGTTTGTTTATTTATTTAGTATTCCGCCCGACCTCCACAGATAGCAGGGCGGCTCGCAAGATAAAAAAGACAACCTGGTTTTCTGCCTGTTGTTCAACTGTTCGAGTTCAGCAGTAGTCACTTTTTGTATAAACTGGAGTGTTTACCATTCCAAGTATTGGGGGCACATTATTATACTCTGTCCTCATGTTTTATCCTCACAAGAGCCCTTTGAGGTAGATTAGACTGAGCCTAATTGCTTGTCCAGTGCTATCCAGTGTGTTTCATGATTAAGCCAGAATTTGAACCTGGGTTCAAACCCTGCGCTGAATTGATTCATGTCTCTTATTTAAAAAATCATAGCAGTCTGCATCTTTCCCCTCTGTCTCGCTTTGATGGAGTGTCTTGAATGCTGTGGTGCAGTAGTGACCACCTTTGAAATACAGTACAAGGATAAATAATTGGCTTATTATAAGCCACTAGTGGTGGGAGAGAATCCACTAATCGGGTGCACAAGCCCATCAATTGGTTCCTGAAATGGGGATTCTCGGGCACTTTTTGCAACTAACTCATTGCAGGGCTGTAACAAATTGTGAGAGGTTAAAAAATGAAAAGGCAAATGTGAATGAATGCACCCAGTTATGTTAAAAGAAATCTATTTACTCATTTTCCTCTTAATTATTGACATGAGTGGGAAATGGGATAGTAGTTCTTCAAAAAAATAGTTCTAAGATTGATCACTTTCTTAATAGCATATTCAAAACTTAACATGTTTTCACCTGCTTATATTGGAACCATTAGGGTATCACAGAAAAATTTAAGAGGTCTTGTACTTTGTACTTTACAGTACCTAGGTGAGCAGAAAAGGTAGATCAGGTTCAGCTGATTTGCAGGAGAGTAGCAAGGAAAGCTCACGATTACTTTACAAAAGCAGCAACAAAGAAGCTTTAATTTGGTTGCTGAAAGGAAAAAATGCTTTTGGGGAAAATCAGGAGTGGACTTGTGCATCAAAGTGTAAAATTGCTTCTAATCCTGAAAACAAATTCCTGGGCTGGGCTTGTGCTCAGAGGCACCCTGGCCCTTAATTCTAAATGTCTGCCTGTCCCACCAGTTTGCATCTGGCCCTGACTGATGAATCTCAAGGTACTTTTGCAGAAGCAAAATAGATCCGTCAAGCCTGAAGTCTGTCCACCCATATGTACTTTACAAAATGATAACATGGCTAAAAATATGATTCCTTGTCCCAAGGTGCTTACAAATTAATTTTTTGCAGAGCGGAACAAGAAAAAAGAAGGCAAGGGCAGCAGTGGAAGAATATGGAAGAAAGAATTGCATATTTCTGGTTTAATATTGATGGGAAAACAACTAAGAGGTTGAGACAAAAACAAAAAGGCAGCCCAAGCAACCAAAGATCATATTAAAAAATATATATTACTAACTTGATACTTGCTAATCTCCTTATTCAGTGTACTTGCTTGTACTAACTTGGACACATTCTACATTAAATCCAGTTTGGAATAAAATCTGGAAGAAACTAATAACCAAGTTTAAATTTTGCATCGCTACTAAATCCCTTAACATACCCTAATATCAATAGTACCAATAGCTTCATTGGCAAATTGTTCCAGAATATAGGTGATACCCAATGGTAAGATACTCAGAGTAGTCCTATTGACTCCTTACTTAAGTTGATTGCATCTGGTTATGACTTACTTGGATATCATTCCATGTCCTTAAGTAGAGCCAGTGTTGTATAGTGGTTAGAATGTTTGATTAGGGGTTCAATCCCCACTTGGTGATATAACTCACTGGTTGACCTTAGACCAATCAGCAGTTCTCAGCCAAACTTACCTCACAGGGTTGTTGTATTGATAAATTGGGGAAAAGGACCATATATGCCTTCTTGAGCTCCTAGGAGGAAATGTGAGGTGTGCATGTGATTGATAATTAAAATGGCAAAACATTTTATTATTGTTGTTGTTGCAAAACTTAAGCCATCGCTTTTGCCATTTATTCATTGCAGGCAAGACCATGAAAAATGCTTTTTATAACTTGAAGCGAAGAGTTTTTTCTCCGTTTGCATGAGGCTGCTCCTACATTCACCTTATCCTGGGTTCCTGCAATGGCAGAAGAAGAGCTCCCCAGAAATAAAAGGCCTTGTAGAAGCTCAGCCCTCAATAGGAAGAGGATAAAACCTGCCAGGAGGAAGCATGGGACAGGTGTGGAAGGGACACTGCCTTTATCTGCATCCTGTTTCTCAATTGCTTCATTTTTCAATAATGTTCCCCCTGCCAGAGTCACCTGTCCTTTGTGTGGGCAGATGGTAGCAAGATATAGAATCAACCAGCACATTGATGAAGTGTGTCAAAAGAGCCGGGATGATGATAGGATTCTGGTTGGTTTGGCGCCTGACGTGGGTGCAGGCACATCAGTTGAAAATGTGCCTGGTGGTTGCAGTCCGTACTTTGCAAATAATGCCTCAACTCCAGAGAAGTTAGTAGGTGACAGCTCTGAAACAAAACCTGAGGTGGGAGGACAGGTGAGCCCATACTTTAAGAAGGGCAGCAGTCTCCTGTTGGGCGATGGTGAGCCAGAGGTTCAGGCAGTTGGGAAGATCTCCCTGGGAAGCCTGTCAACCAAATTGTCCAGGAAGCGTCGTGCTAAAGGTGGCAGCATCTTTACTTGGGATGCTAAGTCTCAGCCAGCTCAAGATGTGTGTGACGGCTCTAGAGAGGAGAATCCAGAAGGCACCACTTCTTCCCAGAAAGAAAACTGGTTGCCATTTTCAAGGCTTCAGAAACAACCTACCGGTAGTCCAAAAGAAGGATTCGCAGGCAAACGAGAAACCCTGGACCCCACATGGGAAGGTGACGCACAAACACTCTTGGGTGGTGGTGATGGTTCTGCTCCAGGATTGTTTCCATCTGATCATCTTGCTTGCGGTGAAGTTGGGCTGCTAACAGAGGACAGCAAGGAGCAAAATACTGCTAAGGAGGACTTGGATTCTGATATTTGCAAGCTTGTAGTATGTTCAATGGCTTATAGTAAAGAAGCACTGCCAAACTTGGAAACCACAGACCTCTCTTCTAGTGAACAGGCTGTGTTGCCCAATGTGAAAGGTATTTGTTGCAATCAGACACAAAATATCTCATTGGAAGTACTTCCTATGGAAGATCATACAGACTTAAAAAATGAAGCGGTTGATTGTGTTTGTTTGGGACCTTTGGAAAACATGAATTCTCAGAGTCCAAACAGCAACATTTTAGAGATGGTTCTCAATGGACTCAGCCGTGGAGAAGACCCAGGAGGGCAACCATATTATCTTCAGAATTTTCTGATGGTCCTGCAGGCTGTGCTAGAGAATGAGGATGATCAGAGGCTGTTTGATGAGCATGATTTGGACACCATTGCAAAGTTCTACCAACTCTCAGGTAGCTAATATTGTATTCCATATTCTAATGTTGATCTCTATCAAGCCCTCAAGTGTTTCTGCATATCCAGAATCAAAACCACACTGCACAAGAAAAGTAGGTCTCAGCAGACTTGAGGTAAACCCAAGATTTGCAGAAGTATAAAAATCTTCAGGGGTGACCCTCACATATACAGTCATGGGAAAAAGAAAGTACACCCTCTTTGAATTCTTTGGTTTTACATTTGAGGACATAATAGCAATCATCTGTTCTTTAGCAGGTCTTAAAATTAGGTAAATACAACCTCAGATGAACAACAACACATGACATATTACACAGTGTCATTATTTTTTTAATCCTGGGCTAGATGGACAAACAATCTTGCCTGGTCTAAGGCAGCTACCTGTGCGCCACCTTTGGGTAGTTGGAGGTTGCAGCAGCTAACCTCTGATGTAATATAGCCACAGGTGATGACTATCCTCTTGGGTTGGGTTGCGGGGAGATGACTACATGCACATAGATTAATAAACAATAATATTATACAACACTTTAAAAAGCACCTGCTGTTTTCTAAGCTCTGCACATTTGTTAAAGTGTGAGGCAGTTATTTCTCACAGGTTCACAATCTTAATAGGCAAAATGAAGAGGAGGAAGGAGGAAGCCAGCACTGGGGCACCTGCAGTTTTTTAAATTAGCCAGGCACATTTTGCACCTGGCTATCAGTCATTTGCGACCAAGTGAAGATGCTTGGGTGCCAGAATGGTGCCTGACATCACCACCATCTGGCTGACTAGCACACAGCAGCTTTTTTCTCCCTGCGTTGCTATGGCATGAGTCAGATTTTAGCTGGAGCTGACAATATACACAATTCATTTTCAGCTTTGTAATCTTACAAAAAAACAACCCAAACACACCCCTAAACAGGCACCTAAACATTCTGTTAATGTACCTGACTGTAACCAAGGTTTAAGGGGCCATATGGTAAATAGCTTTTATATCTCAGTTTGTAACACTGGACCTTCCCCTCCCTAGCTGATCGATGGGGACAGGTTGGCCTCCCCACTTGTCCTGATTTTTTTTTTTACTTAAGAGGGAAGAGGGGTGACCCTTCGTGCCCTGCACATCTAGTGGGATTTGGATTTAGGACAGTAAGCAGAGCACATGAATTTGCCAAGCAGACGGCTTCTGTTTGGTTCCTGTATGCAGAGATGTTAAGCCGCATCGTCAGCTGAGCTCTTTGCATAACCTACATGCTCCCCAATTGGTTGGCTTCTGCTAAGAGGCAGATACAATTTTTTACAGCTCTATGAGCCTTTGATGTTGGGCTGATGATAAGCACCTGGGAAAGAGGCTGCACCAGGGCATGATCACTCCGCTTGAGCAATAATTTCTGCTTTGCAAGTCTGGGCTACTGGGAAGCAGGGCTTCTGCATGATCCACAGGGACCTCTTTGAGCTATAGGAGAGTGAAGTTGATTTTGGATAAAATGGGCCTCCAGTCCCGCCCCGCCCCCCGCCACCCCCCCATGAGATCTTTCCTCCTCATCAGGCCTAGTCTTTGATAAACTGCTGGGCCACAACATTTTTCTCTTCATAGCTCAAATTAGCCTTCTGTGGCCTAAAAATAAAGCTTTTTGTGAGTCTTCTCTATCTGATCCCCTGGAGGTGATCCTTGCTCTACTCAGGCGATAAAGTGAACGGCTGTTTTATAAGCAGTGTGTTTTGAAATGCAGTTGGAAGCGTTTCCCAACTCAGAACCGATTTGCCAATGCCTTTTGTTACCTGGCCCACATGGATTTTATCAGCTGAAGGACTGCCTCTCTCTCTGCAGGGTCCTTCATCTCCTTTGTCCACTTCCATTTTCATCTTTTTGACAGCCGCTTTGAACTTTTTGGAACCGTGACCTGAAATGTTTTAAATAAAAGCTCAGTGAGAGTTTGTAATTGGCCCTTCACTGAATAACCTTGCTATAATTTCATGTTGCCATAAAGATGCTGTTCCCAATCTTGGATGCCTGGATGATGTTGGACTGCAGCCCCCATGATCCCCCACCAGAGAGGCCAATTGTCAAGGATAATGGGAGTTGTAGTCCACCAATGTCCAGGGACCCAAGGTGGAAGGATGATGCTTCAGAGAGCAGCGCTTCCCAAACTTAAGAAAAATCGCTTACCCCTTTGGAGAGTTGAGTCGTATCCCTTCTCAGGTGAATATAATGTGGGGTACTTATAAGAAACACTGCTTTAGAGCTTTCAAAGCCATTCATGATCGCGGCCTGTCTTCCAATACTATTATTTTTCCCATGTTACATATTAGGAAAACTGAGGCTCAGGGAGAAGGGATCATCTAAAAGCCATCTAAGTGAGTTCATGTCCCAAGGTGAGATCTGAGGAAAGGTGAAAGCGCATTTGCTTGGAATGCAAAAGGTTGTGGGCTCAATCCTGAAATCTCCAGGTAGGGCTGGGGAATACCCCAGTCTGGAATCCTGGAGAGCCACAAAGAATCAGCATAGATAATATAGAGTTAGATGGCCCAATGGTCTGACTCAGACTCAGCTTCCCAGGTTGTGGGCTTCCTAGAGGCACCTGGATGACCATTTTGGGAAGCAGGCCTGATCCTTGTAAGCTGGTGAGATTCTGTATGTCTTCCTCTCAGGTAAGCATGTATCCTGATTGCAACTTCAGTCATTTGGTCTCCTGTGATGAGTAGGAATCTGCTCCAGCAGGCTGCTTTCGCAAATTAGAAAAGGATGTTTTGTTTTGCTTCACTGTAATATTGGCACTGAGTTTGCTTTTTGAAAATAGCAGGACAGAATGGTATATTAAATCTTAAGTGTCTCCCGCACCTATCCACCACCGCTGAAGGGAGAAGTAAGAAAGAGGGATGATGATCTGTAAAATCAGCATTATTTCTGGCTTTTTGACTTGGGAAGCATCAGAGGGAGAACATCAAAGGATCCTCATCCCCACTGGGAAAATGACAACCTGGGCTTTGAGTATATTCTTCCTCTTGGTAGAAGGTTGCGTGAAATTCTCTTTATTGTGACACCCTGGGGTGGAGGGAGATGTTGAGGAAAAGTGAAGAAAGTTTAAGAACCAGAAGGGAAAATGAATTAGTAGTCATTTTATGACTTAACCCCCCCCCCATGCAATCTCATATAAAACCAAGGAGCAGACAGATAAGAATGGCAAGATATAACAAAACCCCAGGTGTAAGTGAATAAAGCAACCTAAATAAATCTCAGGGATGCGGAACAGGATGCATTGGCGGATTAGATCCTGAGCTCCCCCACCCCTTGGTGGTCAGTTTGACAGATGGCAAGGGCCTCCCACTTGTCAGTTACAGTGATGTCAGATGTCAGATGACCTGACTTGAAAGGCAATAATTGGGATCCTGATTCTTTCCTTTCTCCTTTTGAATCCTGGGCTGGAACCAGGAACCTCAGAGCACACTCCTGGTTGTTGCTTTGCAAGCAGGGCTTAAATTGGGTGCCTTTTATATTTGGCGCCAGGTGCAGTCTCTGCTGGGATAGGCTCCTCTCAAAAGCTCCCATTCAGAAGTTCTGAGTGCAGCCAATCAGGATTTGCAGCTGATCGACAGTGATGCGATTCCCGCTTTCCGAACTCCTGAGCAGGGCCAATCCCAGTGCGCTTTGCAGCCACCATTGTTCAGCATTTTTTTTTAAAGTCACATATCAAAAGAGTTGGGGATGAGTTTGGACTTTGATCAGGGCCAGCTGTGCGTTTGACAGCAAAGCTGCTGTGTGTCTTCCAAGTATTTTGCAGTGGTTCCCAAAGTGGGTGGTGTCTCCCCCTGGGGAAGTAGAATTACCTAGAGGGGCACTAAGAGGCAAGTGGATGTTAGGGCAGTGGTGAAGCTGTAAATGACTACCAGAACCACTGCGTCAAGTTCATCTGTTTTGTTGGATTAATTTAACTAAATAGTTTTGATTGGATTTTGACTAACTGCCATTGATTGTTACTGTTTTGAATTTTATTGAGCTATTATCTGTTCTGAATAATGCTTTCTATAGGGTAGGGGGCGGGAGCCTGAAAAGGTTTGGGAACCACTGGTGTAGACATAGATGCAATTCCACACTTTGAAAGCACCTTTAGAATTTTCTCTGCCCTTCTCCTGGTTTATGATGCCACTGCAGTCAGCGCTCAGAAGTTATACGTCAGACTTTTCCAACGCAAGCTGAGTTGGATAAAAACGAACAAGATAGTATACTTGGAGATTGCTGAGGATCTCTCATCATACATCAACGAGCTTGTTGGAACAGGATTCTTGCAGTCAGGTATGTCTGTTAAAAGTTTGCATGACAGTTATGTGGAATAAAATAATGTGGTAGTTCCATTTCTGAACTGCACCACTGCAGGTGGGTTTTTTTGGTGGGGGTGGGAGTAGGTAGATAAAAAAAGTAGCCCCATATGAAAAGGAAAAACTAAACATCGTAAGTAGCACATCAGGGAGAGGGAGAGGTAATAATGCTTTCCGTAAAATAGGAGTTTGGGGGGTTGTTTTAAACATGGGCAGCTTTCAAAAAGTTGACCTCCCTGCATACACTCTGGAATGGTGCAATCGAGGAAGATCTCAGCCACTCTGTCTCACTTGTAGAGATAGCGTAGGCCTGGGATGCTTTGTGCCTTCAGTTTTGTACTGCAGGTAACTTGCAACTTACACACATTGAAATTGTGTGGCAAAAATAAAAATAAATAAATAAAAGGCAGCGGAAAGGGAACAGACATCTGGGGGGGAAAGACTTTGGCAATCTCACCCACCATTGAACCCAGGGTGTTTTTACTATATGCAATTTTTGCTTTAGGCGCGATCCCTGGAACATAACCCCTGTGTAAGTTGAGAGTTGCCTGCATTTTCTCTCCTTGATATTCCTCAGGGTCTTGTTACCTGCCCCAAATCTACAAGGTGGGAAGGACACGGACACAAGTAAATGTGAAATGCCCCTTTGCAGTTTGCTGGGTTTCAGCTTAAATTATAGGCAGGAGACTCTGCATACTTTGTATGCATAGCATCTTGGGTTCAGTCCCTTGTATCTCCCACTGAAGGAGAGGGGTTTGAGTACAACAATAGCCCTGATGAGGAGGCAGATCTGCTGCCTAGTCCTTCCCATGTGGGATCTGCTAGCTTCAGAGCCTTCATCTCATGCCCTGCACACCAGTCAGGTGCCTCTGCCACCAGACTTGAATGACTGGGCCACAGGCTCCTCAGAGGATCAGGAGAGACCTTTAAAGCTTTCCTACTCTGTCATTGTTAGCATCTCTTGGTCGACTTATCATTTGTAGTCTCTCCCTGCCCCTTCACCATAAATAGCTTTTTAAATTTGTGGTATTCATAGCATGGTTTATAATATGTGTGGTGTGTGTGTAATAAGGCAGTGAAACCTCTGGCTTTAAGCACAGCATGTGTCATAACTTACACAATGACTGTGTGGCATTCTTTTTAATTTCATGTAGCAAAGTACTTGGGTATCTATGGGGAGTCACTTGCATTATTCTTGCATTTTTCCCTGTGTACCTGCAGAGACAGAGTTAAAAGATCTGTCTGAGGCTCTTGACTTGCTTTCTGCCCCTGAACTGAAAACCTTAGCAAAGGTCTTCCACCTGCCAAACCCAAATGCACAGAAACAGCAGCTCTTGGAAGATTTCCTCCGGTTGTCAAAGCAGCGCTCAGTCTTCAGCAGGAACCAAGCTGGCATTGGGAATGTGATTCTGAAAAGGTAACTTAACTTTTGAGTGCCTTCCCTGCTAAAATGAAGAAATAAAAACATCAGAATTCTGCATCAGGGCCACCCAGGAAAAGCTAGATTCTGCAACCTCAGTAAAAGATGCCAATTAACTACATTGCAAAACTTTCTCTTGTTAAAGACTGATAGATTAAAATCTTGTCCTTTCAGTTGTTAGCAGAAAGTTTTGAGATTGATTCCCTAAGAAACAAGAAAATAAGCCCTTGACAAAGGCATTTTTGTCTGTAACGCAGTTGGTGTATTGCAGAAATAAGGAGCCCATCCGTTCAAATGGCACCTGTGAGATATATCTCTTTCCTGCACTTCTGTTTTTGGTGCATTTTTCTTTCAAAAAAAGAAAGGAATGAGATTGCTACTTCTCAGGAAGTTGAATTCTGTTCCCAACAGAGACAGGAAAACATACCAGTATTCTATGTTTCCATGATTCACTTTTTTAAGCCTCTAGAAAGGTGGAGGCTAGAGGATATTTGGTTTTTGCAGAGCCTCCATTCTTTGATTCAAGAAATGCTATGCTTTCTGCTCCACTGTAACCCAGTTTTCAACAGCTGCTGTAAGCACAGCAGGCACCTTTCAGGAGACCCTCCTTTTTATAATTCACTCTTGAACTATGCACTGGTTTTTAAGCAGATGAATTACCCTGGTTGATGTGTGTGTAATTTTGGAGGAGCATCTCAGCACTTCAGCTGCATCGTTATATCTATTTTTGCAAGTGGCAGGGGAAGAACGTAAAGCTAAGGGAAATTATATTCCTGAGCTGATGTTGTTTAAACATATTCATTTCGCTTTCATACACATAAAAAGGGTAAACATAAATGAAATGGATCTTTCTGATTGAAAATTGCAAGAAATCAATATCATTGATGCATGGACAAGGTCATTGCAATACGATGGTACAAGGAGCAAAATAGTGCATTTAATCAAGAGTTGTTAGTCATAGATTGCCATGTGTTTGAGGAGATATAAAATTTTAGTTACATGCAAATTCAATGAAACGGTACCATAGATCACCAAATCTGTCTGTTTGGTTTCCTTTTCTTAGCGCTTTCACCTTGTGTGTTAATTTTTTGCATCAGAGCAGCAAACCAAATTTCTTGATAATGTATGTGTAGTAAATTTACATGTGATGTGTTCCAATACCTTGCTAAAGTTAGCCCAGCAGCTTCCAGTTACATGATTTGAGATGATTATGTTGTTGCTGAGTAAAGTTTGCAGAGCTGTTTGGTTGTTAGGAAAAGGACCACCTTCATTCCAAAGAACCTGTTTGCAAGGAGCATGCAGTAACTGTTCTAGCAGTGTGGGAACAGGGAAGTGACTCAAAAAATAGAGTGTTAACTTGGTCCAGTTTCAGTTGGCATCAAGGCTTAAGGGATCAGGCAGTGGCTTCATAGAAATAGGGGAGGAGGAGGGACCTGAGAGAGAGAAGGTTGTCCTGTGTCACTTGGCATTTCCCAACCTTGGTGCCTTCTCGATAATTTGTACTGCAACTCAACATTGTCCATTCCTGTTGCCTGGGTCTGATGTTTGTCTATTGGGCACCAGGTTGGGGATGGCTGAAGTTAGAATTCTTGGAAGGAGTTCACAGACCTCAGGGGCCACGGAGGGAAGGGAGGAGTCACTTGAGAAGGCAGGAGAACTTGGACATTTGGAGACACAGAAATGTAGAGTTGGATGTGTACCCCACAGGTCATCTAGTGCAGCCCATGGGGCAAGTGATGATGATGTTCTGTTTTGTCTACAAGTCTTTTTCAACTCTGTAAGAGGCACTAACATTTTGGAAAGTGCTTGCTTCCTTTTATCCTTCTGTATGCTTTGTGATAAATACATTTACACCCACATCCACACTCACCCTCCCGTCACTGAAATTAGAAAGAAGCATCCTATTGCAAGCAAACAAATAAGGTGTGCTGTTTACTGGGTTGCAGACGGTGAGTGTGTGGGGTTCAGGACAGTGTCTCCCATCTGCAGATGGGCCCATAGGCCCAGAACGGTTGGCAACCCCTGGCCTAAGCTGTGAATATCCCCAGCAGCCTAGTAATCTGCCAGAGAAACAGTCGAAAAGAAATGGTTTAGGGGCTAAAATCCTTTTTAAGAACCTCACCCTTACTAAAGAGTCGGCCCCATTGGACACCGTGGGACATAATTCTAAGCAAGCGTTGGACCATGTGTCTCCGTAGAAGACCTGAGGGTGTTTAGTTCATGTTGACTTTCCTTTTCCTTGTTGTTGTTGTTGCATACTCCTCAGAGCGAAAGATGTGGCTGGCAGATCCGTCAGGGTTCGTAAAGTTCCCCGGACAATCTTCTCACGGGTGCTGCTGCTCTTTTCCCTGACTGACCCAGTGGAGGAGGAAGAAGCTGGAAGTGGCGGCCAAGGACAACTTTCCACAGTCCTCATGGTGAACATGGGCCGCATGGTCTTCCCCAGTTACACAGTCAACAGGAAAACCCAGATATTCCAGGATCGGGATGATTTCATCCGGTAGGGAGGCATCCAGAAGGCCCTGGATACTGTGCCCCCCCCCCCTTGCTGTAGTTTTTTCTTCTTCTTACTTTTTACATGTAAGGACACAGAAAGAGCCCTGCTGGATGAGGCCAGAGACCCACCTAATCCAGCGTCCTGTTCTCATAGTGGCCAACCAGGTGCCCATGGGACGCCTGCAAGCAGGACCTGAGCGCAACACACTCTTCCCACCTGAAATTCTGCACACCTTTGATTTTTAACCTCTGTGAAAGCTTTTATACATTTTGTTAGTTTTTGTATAGTACTGCCATGCAGTGGCTTCTGGTCTTATTATTGTTGACATGTTTCTCATGAATTGCTACGTTTGATTTATGATGAGTTTAAAATGTTACAATGTTCATATAATCCAACTGATTATTGTTTTTTGGATTGTCAGGGAAGAGTGCCCTGCTGCTCGGATCCTGCTTGCAGCTTTCCCACTGTGAGAACAGGATGAGCCATTGACTTGATCCATGTGTTGATATATTATGTTTTGAAATGGTTTGGTATTTGATTGTTCTGACAGTGATGCAAATTAAAAAACCGCATGCAAATTTAAACATTAAATATTTGAAACCCATGGTATGTGGAAAAGGAAAGAACGTTCATATGTTGAGGTCCACTTACCCAATCACCTCTCTTGATATAAATATAGACTCTAAACTTGGAGTGGGTTAGCTGTGGATCTCTGAAAAAAGATTTGGGGACTCAGCTCACAGGTTTGGGAGTTATGGCATGATGCCATGATTCCACATTTAAGAGATTCTGTTCTAATTGGGATTTGGCAGGTGGTACTTTTACCTGGGTGAGCTCCCGTTGCTCAGTCCCTGCTCCTGCCAACCTAGCAGTTCGAAAGCATGCCCAAAAAGTGCAAGTAGATAAACAGGTGCTGCTCCGGCGGGAAGGTAAACGGTGTTTCCGTGCGCTGCTCTGGTTCACTTAATCATGCTGGCCACATGACCCAGAAGCTGTATGCCGGCTCCCTCGACCAATAAAGCGAGATGAGCGCCGCAACCCCAGAGTCAGTCATGACTGGACCTAATGGTCAGGGGTCCCTTTACCTTTACCTTTTACCATAATTGTAGGCAGTCTTCCCCAACCTGGCGCTCTCTAGATGCAGATCAGGCTGTGTCAGCTAGGTCTGATGGAAGTTGCTTCCTAAAGCACCTGAAGGGCACCTGGCTGGGGAAGGTGGATTTTACAGATAAGATAAGATAATATAAGATAATAAGATAAGATAATTTATTGTCATTGCACAAGTACAAGCACAGCACTATACAAGTGCAACGAAATTGCATGCCATCCCTTAAAAAAACAAAGAAAAAACAAAACAAAAAACAGCACAAAACACACACACACCAAAAAAAAAAAAAAAAGCCTTGGAAATGTGAAAAGGCGGAAGGAACATTTTACCATATGTGGTGGACCTGCCCCAAGTTGAGAGTCTTCTGGGAGATGATATACAACGAACTAAAGAAAGTGTTTAAAAACACATTCCTGAAGAAACCAGAGGCCTTCCTTCTGGGAATGGTCCACTCAGAGTTACCTAAAGAAGATCACACCTTTTTCATGTATGCCACGACAGCAGCAAGAATATTGATTGCCCAAAATTGGAAGACCAAAGACTTACCGACCTTGGAAGAATGGCAGACAAAATTGATGGAATATATGGAGATCGCCGAGCTGACCGGCAGAATCCGCGACCAGAGGGAAGAAGCAGTGGAAAAAGACTGGAAAAAGTTTAAAGATTACCTTAAAATCTTTTATAAAAAATAGTATATGAATCAAAAGTCAAAAATAGTGGTATCAATTTATAGAAGTAGACAGGAATTAATATAAGAGAATTTAGAAGTGTTAAGAATGTTTTAAGATGATTTAGATTGGTGATAGATTATAATGATAGATTTATGGATGATTTAGAAATATTGATCGATAAGGATTTAATCTAAGAATGATAAGAATGATAATAACTAAGATTGATAGTAAAGAGAATATAGATGTTGTAAGTAAACATGTAATAAGAAATTGCCTTCAGAAAATGTTAAAAAATAAATGTCACAGAGAGAGAGACTGGAGGAAGTACAAGCATAATGTTAAAGAACCAAGACTAAGAAATTAGGAAATTTATTTCTTTTATTAATGTCTTATTTGTTGTATGGATGTTTTGTTTGTTTGTGTGATGTTTTATGTGTTTGAAATTTAATAAATATATTTTGGGGGGAAAAAAAAAAAGCCACACATACACCCATCACAGCTCTCCAAGGTCATATTATCTGGTTACAGCATTTAAGATTGTTATAGCTCTTGGGTAGAAACTGTTCTTCAATCTATTTGTTCTTGATCTAATTGTTCTATATCTTCTACCCGAAGGCAGTGGTGCAAAGAGACTATATCCTGGATGAGATGGATCCTTTAAAATATTGTTAACCTTTTTAAGGCAACGGGAACTGTATAGTTCTTCCAGAGATGGGAGAGGATGACCAATAATATTTTGGGCTGTGGTTATGACCTTCTGAAGTATCTTCTTCTCCCTGGCTGTGCAGCTGGAGATAGTAGTTGGGTGGCTGTTATTATGGTGGTACATCATTCTGTAACTTTGAGTAATTACCAGGCTGACTGCTGTTCTAATTCGATTGTTGGCTGCTGCTATAGTAGTAATCTTTATTGTTAAGTAGGTGTTTTAAAACTATCTTTTAAAATCTGTTGTATGAATTTGCTTAATAATGCTATCGTGAGGCACCTTGGAAGAAAGGTTTCATCTCTAAAAGCTGGGATATAAATCTATTGCATAAACAAATGCTATAGCATCATCTGTTCTGAGATGGTGGCCTTCATCTTGAAATAATTGCTTTAAATTGTTATTATTATTATTGTTATTATTATTATTATTATTATTATTATTATTATTAATATTATTTTATTTCTTATTAGGTATGCCAGTGCTGCGTACTTGTCAAATGACATCTCTGTGGCTGTGACTCATGGGAACTGGAAGGAGGCGCACAGACTGTATGAGGTGGCCAAAGAAATCTGGCAGGAGTTGAGGGAACACTTTTCTTTGAGGTATGAAAGCTGAGTGGAGCAGGAGGAGGCAAGGGAGGTGATCTGCAGTGAACACATGTGTGGGCTAGGGCTTGATGCAAGTTGTACTCAAAAAAAATGGAGGGGGGCTGAAACAAGGTGTGATCTCATTTCTGGTGTATTATTATTATTATTATTATTATTATTATTATTATTATTATTATCATCATCATCATCATTATTATCCCACCTTTCTGCCAGAAGCAGGACTCAAGGTGCCCCCCCAAGATTAATCATGGATAAAACACCAAATGTTCAAAACATATAAAATACAGTTTAAAAAGTCATTAAACTATAATAGCATTTAAAAGATGTAAAAATAGCACAGCACTATTAAAAGCCCTTTCCTTAAAAACAGTCATTTCCCCAAAGCTTGCAGGAATAAAGCAGTCTTCACCTGATGGAGGAAGGACAACAAGTAGGGAGCCAATCTCGCTTCTCCAGGAAAGGCGTTCCAGAGTCTAGGAGCAGCCACTGAGAAGTCCCCCTTCCCATGTCTGCACCAGATGTGCCTGGGAGGGAGGTGGGACTGAGAAAAGGGCCTCGTCTGAAGAGCTGGGCAGAGGATACAGTGGGAGGATACAGTCCTTCAAATAGCCTGAGCCTAAGCCATAAGGGCTTTATAGGTCATAAGCAGCACCCAGAAACAGCCAGTGGAGTCGTGTGCTCCCTATAACCAGCCCTGCTCCACAGTCGGGCTGCAGCTCCTTGGGACAGCTGAAATTTCTGAGGACCTCTCAAAGGCAGCCCCCCGTGTTACAGAAATCCAAATGGGATGTAACTAAGGTGAGTGTCCCTGTGGACAGATCAGGCATCTCCAGGAATAGATGTCCCTGGTACAGTGGCTTTAACTGTGCAAAGGCAATCCTGGCCACTGCAGAGACCTGGGCATCCAGGATCAGGGCTGAATCCAGGGCAGGTGTAGCCTGACTTTGGCAAGTGGCTCATGCTCTCTGCTATAAATAAACCAGAGTCTGTTTTGTTTGCAGCTTTGGTATTCTAGGAAGCATTGATCATCAAGGTTTATTTGTTACAGTTCCATGTTTTTGTTCCCCAGCTCTGCAGAGGTGAATTGGGAAGTGGGTTTTCATTTTTCCCTGAAAAAGAGCTTGCAGGCGAATTTATTCTTTACAGTAAAACCCTTGAATAGCTTAGGGTATTATTCCTGGACAGAAATTCAAGAGAATAATAAAGGGCCTCATTTTACAGTTTATAGTTTAAAAGATTCCTTTGAGAAGGCTAACATCTATTGTGGCATAAGCTTTCTTCAGTACACTGGCGAGTCTTTGTTGTCATGAGATTTGGCCATGTGGGAGGCCTTTTGCAAGACCTCTTTACCCTGTGCATATGGGAACCAGCCTCATGTTGACTCTTCTGCTTCCAAAAGGATTCTGTAGAGTTACGGTGAACTGCTCTGGATATTTGGCCGACTGCCTTTAAATGTAGTCCAGTCTTCCTTCCATGTTACTTTTATGCTGAACACAGACAACTCTTTTATTTTAGATTCAGGTAGGTAGCCGCGTTGGTCTGACGCAGTCAAATTAAATAAAAAAATTAAAAAATTGTCCAGTAGCACCTTAGAGACCAACTAAGTTTGTTCTGGGTATAAGCTTTCGTGCGCATGCACACTTCTTCAGATATCTGAAGTGTTTCTTTGATTGCCCCTGAATCTTGCCGCCACACATGCCATCCTGTCCTGCCACACCCATTGGGAACCACTGCACTAAGCTAGAACCCCTTCCTAGAAACACGGAAGGCTGTGCTGTACTGTGCCAGGCTGTTGGCCTATCTAGATCAGTAATGCCTATACGCTAGGCAGGATTTCAGGCAGGGGTCTTTCCCATCTCCACCTGGAGATGGCAGGGATTGAACCCTGGGACTTTCTGTGTGCAGGGCCAGCCCTCTACCTACCACTGAGCTGTGACTCTCCCCTGACATAGCAACAGGAGGGATATCTGTGCATTGCAGGAAATGGTGGCTGTCTTACAGCTTTTGCTTCTCCCAAGCAATTGCCCATCTCCAGCCTTTTTCATAGAATCATAGAATTGTAGAGTTGGAAGGGACCCAAGGGGTCATCTATTCAAACCCCATGCAGTACAGGAATCACAGCTAGAGTGGGTAGTTCCATGGCAAAGACTTGCTGTGTGTTTTGTCCCCCCACCCTTTACAGGTACCATGCAGCCCTCCCGGAATACTTGAGGCGTTTCACCGTTGGGTGGGTGTACACACGAATCTTCTCCCAGGGTGTTGAGATCTTGCAGAGACTACATATGTATAAGGTAAATAATAATAATATTAATAATTAATAAATATATTACCTGCCTTTCACCAGCAGGTCCCAGGGCAGGTTACAGCAATTAAAAAATCCAGAATTAAAAATGATTGAGATATTCACAAGGAATAGTGTGGGCCCTGAAAACGCATGTCTCAAATGTCAAAAGGCCAGGGCAAAGAGGTGTGTCTTCATCATTCCCGAAAAGCTGTGTGGTGAAGAAGCCAGGCGCAATGCGTGTATTGGGGCCAGGGAATGCACTTCTGTAACAAAGTCATAAAGCCAACCGGAAGCTCTGAGAGGACCAGCCTGTCCTGGCTGCAAATGGTATCGAATTCCAATGTTCAGGGTATGTGGCTGAAAGGGCACTATCCATGTCAACGGGCTTGGTGGAAACCCTGAAGTACAAACAAAAAGCTGCTTAACACCCAGGCAACTTTGGTTGCAGGGCCACTGTCACGTTTTACTACTAAGCATACTACTAAGCATTTCTGTATTGCAGCTTAAAGTCTTTGAAGTGCTTCACACACTTTTCCTTGCCATAATCATTACAACAGACCCTGTAAGATAGGCCTCTATTACTGGAGTGCACCCATAATGCAGATATAGAAAGCAGACTTTCCAGCTTGCCCCAGGGTCACCTAGAGAGTTCATGGCAGAGGCAAGGAGCGAGATAGGAGTTTCCCAATTCACCGCATGGTCCAGATGTTGCTGGATATCTGAGCTTGCATCGTCTTTTGACCATTGACCATTCTGACCAGGGCTGGTGAGATCTGGGAAGTCCAGTGTGGTTTGAGGGCCACAGGTTAGCTATCCCTGGCTAAGTCCCTTGGTGACCAAGCTACACACCTTTTTTTGACCGTTGGCCTCGTGTCTGCCCTAGGAGGCAGTGGAACAGCTTCAGGATCTTTTGGCCCAAGACGTTTATTGTTCTGACAGCCGAGGACGGTGGTGGGATCGCCTGGCACTTAACTTGCACCAGCACTTGAAAGACACAGAGGAGGTAAATGCACCCATCTCTGCCCCCTTTGCGCCTTGCTTGGAAGGGGGATGTCTCCTCTCCTTGCTCTCCCACAAGCACCTTCCATCTGGCTGTCAGCCCTGGATGGGGCAACTTGTGCTTGAGGACATCCACCTGCCCCTGTTGGTTTGGTGGGGGGGGGGGATCTGTTTGCTCACCTCTCTGCAATGCTTGCTTGTCTGCTAGGCCATCAGGTGCATCCGGAAAGGTCTCCAGGACCCATTTGTTCGCACAGGCCATCGACTCTCCCTGTCCCAGCGAGCCCAGAGGATGAAAAATTCCTCAGCATGTAAGAAGATAGGGCATCTCCTCCAAGATCTGCCGCTTCTTTCCGTGGAAGATGTTGCCCATGTGAGTAGCTGTTGGATGTCTGGAGAAGCCTCTCTCTTGTGGTCTGGTGTACATTTATAAATTGGGAATGTGGAAAGGTGCCAGACTGGTTTTTTTCTTTTTTCTTTTTCGTCTTGGCTTCTAAAATGGTTCACACCCAGTTCACACATAATGCTAAGCCATGGTTTGTTTAGCCAAAGGTGGTGTGTTTGTACATGTGAACCCAGCAGGTGTCAGAGACTGGCAGGGCACTGAGGAGTGGGTGGCAGAGGTTGTGGGGCCAGAGACTGACCCAGGGGAAGGGGGCAGTGGTTTATGGGGTTTTGTGCCTGCTGCAAGGCAGGAGCCAGGGCTGAAGGCAGGGGAAGAATCTGAGCAGGAGGAGCTAGGGGAGGGGGTGCAGGATGCAGGGCAGGAGCCAGACCCGGAGGAAGGGGTTGGGTGTGCTAGGATTGGAGGAAGCAAAAGTGCCTGACAGGGAGGCGGTGGAATCCCCCCCGTCCCCTCCACCACTGTCCCTCAGGACCAGGAGGGGCTTGAAGAGACAGGCACAGCAGCAACTTCCATGTAGGAGAAGTCACAAGTTGCTTGTGTGCGCCCCATTAGATGAAGGTTCTACAGTTTGGGTGAAGGCATGGTCACGCTGTTCAGCTCAGAGCACAAGCTGGGGGAGGGGATGCCAGCTACTTGGTCTCCAGAAGTGTGTGTGTGTGTGTGTGTGTGTGTGTGTGTGTGTGTGTTCTGAACAATTTAGGAGCGGCCCTAAGTGCATGCTTTGTCAATAAAGGGTTAAACTACCAGCTGTTTGTCCTCTTTGCACTGGGTATGTTAAGGACAGCAGGCTAACCATGGTTTGTTTTCTGGCAACAGGCCACAGTGTCAAGTCATGGTTTGTTGGTGACCTTAACTGTGGTTGGACATTATGTCCAAATCCAGCAGCCTTCCTTAACTGTGGTTTGTTGAGCTACTCCACCCTGGATGTTCACCAAGCTTTGATGAAACAAGCTGTGGCTTGTTGGCCTGTCTGCCGCTGGTTGTAGAAACTGATTAGAACAAACTAGGTGTTCACATTCTGCGTCGACAATTATTGTCACAATGCCGGGTGGTAGCAATTCTTTGATGCAAACTAACACGACCCCAGAGGAAGTGTTTTTGTGTGTGGCATATTGTCCCATTCAGATAACTCAGTGGTAGCACCTTCTCTTTGCATGCAAAAGGTTCCCGTTCAACCCCTCGTGTGCCTGCAGTTAGAAAAAGAGTCTCTCTGGGAAGGTAGGTTAGCAAATAGTCTGAGTTGGTATAAATTAGCTGGATATATTGAGTTTTACTAAATGCAGGAGCCCTAGCTCAGAGACAGAGCAGCAGCTTCTCATGCAGAAGCCCCAGACGCAGGTGATGGGAAATACCTTTTTCCCTTGGTGAGCCACTTCAGCTGATTGGCATAGTGGGCTTGTGCCAGCTGATCAGTCAGACAGTCCAAACCATTAATAAACTGCTGGCCTGTTTTTAGGAAGCTGGATTTTGTGGCTGAGGCGCACAATTGGGGCCTCCTATCTATATGTACGGAGCTGCAGCAAGCGCCCAAAAGGTGCCATTCTGTGCCCTGCAGTGACTCCACTAAAGTCAGAATCAGAGAAGCAGATCTGACAGCATCGAAGCAGCTTCAGGTGTTTGTGGGGTCTGTTTGGACAGTATTGTTATTAAAACCTGGAAAAATGTGCTGTCCTGCATATGACCTGTGTGGTCTTGGGTGTGCACTACTGTATTTGCATGCTTGTCTACATGAATGATTGTGACGCATTTTGCAGATTGCATTTTAAATTGTTGTTCTTTTTGAAGCAATTCTAACCATCCTTTTTCTGTACTCCTCTATTTCTCCTCACTGCCTACCATCCTTATACTTCTCAAAATGATGCTTGAGTTGCCGCTTTCTTGAACATGTTTTGCCCAACTGCATTCTTTCTCCTGCAAGAGCACCAGCCTCTTGCGTCTTGCCATGTCTCATTTAATACGCTTCAGAGGCGTATGTTCCCTTCTGTGCTGTTCTCCTCCTTTGCCGTCCCCACCTGAGAGCTGCTTCAGCAGCAGTATGGGGCTTCCTTCCTACGTGTTCAATGAGACGTGCAATGTGAGAACAAATTTCCAGTCTTGACAGTAGCCCCGTTTGTCATTCCCCAAAATGAGTCAAGTGGCTGACAAGGAGACAGCACTTAAGCGCTGGGTGGTCTTATTTTTAGCTTGTCACTTAGCTGGTGTTAGCAAAGTTTAAGTAGCAGCCTCTCTTCCCTCTCGCCCCCCACTTCTCTCTCATTATAATTTAGAGTTCTGTAAGTGAGAAAACATTGCAGTGCACAGTGTTCTTGTCCAGGGTGCCAGCCAGTCAGCAGTGCCCAATGGCAGCATACTCCATTCCTCTGCTCTCCCCCCCCCCAAACCTGGTCACCCAACAATCTGTTGCTACTGAGCATGCTCAATATTTATTGGGCTAGTTTTGGATTTTTACCACTTTTACCACTTTTCTTTTCTCTAAAGGTTCTTTGTCATTCTGCAAACTTTGG
Organism: Darevskia mixta; assembly: GCA_034641385.1. NCBI lineage: Eukaryota > Metazoa > Chordata > Lepidosauria > Squamata > Lacertidae > Darevskia > Darevskia mixta. Next base: position 3,583,465 of record JAWWNH010000073.1, on the reverse strand, counting down.
ACATCTTCTCCCAAGGCTGATGATACTCCCTCTTTTGTGTAGGGAGTATATATAGGATAATAACAGATTTCTGCACTTTGACTCATTGTCTTTTATATAAAAGATTTTTAAAAGTTTTTTTCAACAAATATGAACAAAACATTGTTTCCCCCAGTCAACCCCCTCCCCCAGGTACAGAAGATTTTGGCATAAGCCTGTGTGCAAATGGACTGATTATTTTTCATCAGGATGTGAAATCCAGCCTTTCCCACCTGTCCCCTATCCAATGGCCCTCTCTCAGTATACTGTTATTACACACCCTTCACCCCAAGGTCTCTCTCTCTCTCTGTGTATAGTGATATGATTTAATTTGCTCCTTCTCCCTCTTGACCCCCCACCCTCTCCATGGGGCCCGTGTAAAGTTTTCACCATTTCCCTCTTGCCCTAGTCGCCTTCTGGAGTCTCCTTTTGTTTATTTTGAACATACTTTTAAACCATGCTCTCACAGAAAATATACCGGTAGCATGGTGGCACACTGGGTAAAAGCATGGTGTTGTAGCAGCAAAAGTAAAAACAGTTTTGATTTGCTCAGGTTACCATCAAAGGAAAGCTGTGCCCACAGACCGGAATGGGGAAGTCCATGTTTATCATGGAAGACGTCAGTGGCAAAGACCCGGGAGAAGACCTTGAGCCCTCCACTGTGGTGTGCTCTGTCGAGGAGCTGGCATTGGCCCACTACAAGCAGCATGGCTTTGATCAAGGTAATGGCTGGCCGTTGCTATAGAAAGCCATCTGCCACCACTCTGTCCCTCCTTCCCAATGCTCTGTCACACTGCCATGTGACCAAGAAGCAGCCAGTGTGGCTTAATGGTTAGTGTTGGACTATGACCTGGAAGACCAGGGTTCAAATTCCCACTCCGCCATGAAGCCTCCAAACCAGGCCCTAACCTCAGCCTCATGTAAGCATGCTTTACAATTATCAAACCTCCCTATCTCCCCCCCCCCCCCACTATTTTTATAGTATCTTATGTGGAAAACCTTCAATAAAAATTGATTACACAAAAACTTATTGTGTCCAGTGTGACAAACGACTTTCTTCAGAGCATGTGAGGATAATCCCAGGTCTCACTGTCTCAAAAGGGAGGGCATGACAACCAAGATTTATGTCTTGGTTATCGTTAATCACCACATAATTATCTCTGCCAACGGGAGTGTCGGCAGTCAACAACTAGTCAGTCATCTTTCCTCCCAGAAGTCCCCATCATTGCCGATTTTCAAATCATTTTGAGTTGTACTCTGTGCATCTTTGAGCTTTGTGTTAGTGATAAACTGGGTGTCAGAGGTAGCAATTTTTGGTTGACAGCTTAAATATCTTGCAGTGGCTTTCATGATTGTGATGCTGTGATAATTCCTCAGGGATTCATGGCGAAGGATCTACGTTCAGCACCCTCTACAGCCTCTTGATGTGGGATATTCTCTTCATGGATGGCATCCCTGATGTCTTCAGGAATCCTTACCAGGTATGTTTGCTTGTTTTTAAAGTGCTTTTTATTCTTGTAGAAGATGTTTGAAAATGATATTCAAAACAGCTTCTTTTAAAATTGCAGAATTCTCCCAGAGAAACGCCTCAAAAACAACTTTGGGAATTTTGTTGCAGAATACACAGCTTTTGGGGAGCATATCTGTTCACGATGGATTTGGCATTTGCTGGCTGTTTTTGGAGTAGGGCTGGTGGCCTTGAGTTGTATCTTCATTATTCTCTTTAATATAACTATAAGGAAGAGGCAGTTATGGGAACACATTGGCCGAGCAGGGGCCACAGAATTGTGATGGCTAATTTGCACAACAGCTTGCAAATAAAGTAGTAGTAGTAGTAATCATTTCTATCCTTCACTCCCTCTCTCTTTAGTTACATACATCTTTCCCTTGTTTGATCCTCAAAACAGTCCTGTGAGGTAGGCAGGATAGGGGTCAGAGATAGGAACCTGCCCAAGGTCAAGAGGGTGGAGCAGTTCCCCTGTGAGAAAAGAAGCTGAGTAAGGGGAGACAGAGTGGAGGCGTCTAGGTTCAAGCATCGTGTGCGGGAAGTGGATAGAGCGGTTTTACTCCCATCTCTTATCACATTGGACCTTGTGTTTATCTAACGAAGCTGAAAGGTCGGGGATTCAGGACCGAAGAATGTCTCCTCAAAATGTGTACTTAACCTGTGGAATTTGCTGCCACCCACTTAGATGGCGGCTTTAATGCTCACATTCATGGAAGGTCATGCTAAGGCTGTGGCTATAGCAGGGGCTGCCACATACTAGCCAGGATGGCTCTCAGCGATGAGAGGCAGAGCTGGGAAGCAACAGCACAACTGGGCTATTGCCATCCTGTGCTGCTTTCTTTTTTTTGGAATATTTTTTGAATTTTATAACAATGAATGATACAAATCTCATTCACCATGTTATTTACAATGATTCTCCCTCCCCTCCTCTGGATTGCCTCAACTCCGCCTCTGCTGAGTTAGTTTTATTTATCATATCCTGCTTTTCCTACCGTGTTTCTCCTAAAATAAGACACCGTCTTATAATCTTTTTATCCTCCAAAAAACACAGTATGGCTTATTTTTGGGGGATGTCTTATTTTTATTAAGTGTGGTACAGCAATCTACATTTATTCCATTATAATAAAGTCGTCTTCTTCTGGAACATCATCATAACTCTCCAAACCCGGAATTCCATCCTTAATTTCTTGCGACTCCATTTCCTTCAGAATCATTGGCCCCAATCTTTCATGTCGGGCATAGCTGTCAAGTTTCAGATTTGAAAATAAGGGATCAGCAGCTTCACTTGTCCCGGGGACAGTCTACGATTCTCAGGGACAGTCCATGCCGCGGTAATCATAGAATCATAGAGTTGGAAGAGACCACAAGGGCCATCCAGTCCAACCCCCTGCCAAGCAGGAAACACCATCAAAGCATTCCTGACAGGTGGCTGTCAAGCCTCTGCTTAAAGACCTCCAAAGAAGGAGACTCCACCACACTCCTTGGCAGCAAATTCCACTGTCGAACAGCTCTTACTGTCAGGAAGTTCTTCCTAATGTTTAGGTGGAATCTTCTTTCTTGTAGTTTGAATCCATTGCTCCGTGTCCGCTTCTCTGGAGCAGCAGAAAACTTTTCTCCCTCTTCTATGACATCCTTTTACATATTTGAACATGGCTATCATATCACCCCTTAACCTTCTCTTCTCCAGGCTAAACATACTCAGCTCCCTAAGCCATTCCTCATAAGGCATCATTTCCAGGCCTTTGACCATTTTGGTTGCCCTCCTCTGGACACGTTCCAGCTTGTCAGTATCCTTCTTGAACAGTGGTGCCCAGAATTGGACACAGTATTCCAGGTGAGGTCTGACCAGAGCAGAATACAGTGGTACTATTACTTCCCTTGATCTAGATGCTATACTCCTATTGATGCAGCCCAGAATTGCATTGGCTTTTTTAGCTGCTGCATCACACTATTGACTCATGTCAAGTTTGTGGTCTACCAAGACTCCTAGATCCTTTTCACATGTACTGCTCTCAAGCCAGGTGTCACCCATCCTGTATTTGTGCCTTTCATTTATTTTTTTTGCCTAAGTGTAGTACTTTATATTTCTCCCTGTTAAACTTCATCTTGTTTGCTTTGGTCCAGTTCTCTAATCTGTTAAGGTCATTTTGAAGTGTGATCCTGTCCTCTGGGGTATTAGCCACCCCCTCCCAATTTGGTGTCATCTGCAAACTTGATCAGGAGAGAGATGGTAATTACTTAATTCTGGAGGAAATGGGAAGGTTTTTTCACCTCCTCCCTTCTTTCAGAGAAACACCTTAAAATTCTTATAACAACACAAAGGAGAAATCCCAAAATGCAAGGTTTATTGGGAACAAGGAAAGTATGATGAAATTATAAAATAATATACTAAAGCTGCAAAGCTGGCTGCTCTTATATGCAGGGCTACAGCAGCAAGAAATCTGGAGTTTAACTTGTTGGAACAGAAACAGAGTGTATTTGCCTTGTTGTTCCTTTGATATGGTAATTACTTAATCCAAGGTAAACAAAGAGGGTTGAGCACATGGAGCAAAAAGTGATAACGGGCTCTGCTCCCTTCCCCCACAACCAAGCTAACCTCAGCGCAGGGGAGATCTGTGCTATCTCTATCTCCGATCTCTGTTATCTCCGATCGCTGGCTGAGGGGAACTTCAGCGGCAATGGATATCGCTTCCAGGGCTTTTCTCTGCAAAGAGCCGAAGGGGGAGAGGGAGAGGAGCTGTTTTCTTTAACCCGAGAATTTCAAGGGATATAAATTTTTAGGGAGAGCAGCGGGAAAAGGCTTAGAATACGAGGGTTTCCCGCCAAAAACGGGAGGGCTGACAGCTATGCACCAGGTATCTCACTACCAGTACCCGGTACGTCTTATTTTCGGGGTATGCCTTATATTTTGCGACCCCTTGAAAATCCTGCTATGCCTTATATTTTAGGTATGTCTTATATTATGAGAAACACGGTACACAAAAATAAAATCCCTTATTTGCATGTGGACCTCTCTCCCAAACTGAGATGTGTCTGGTCCCATCTCTTCATAGTTTTTGGTGACTGGTTAAGATGCATATTTTCTGTGGGTGTTTGCGGGGGAGAGACCCGGCTGGATATATGGATTAGTTGCTGCTGCTATTAGAAAATCATTAGGATCATGTTGTTGTGTATTTTAAGGACTGTGTTACTTTATGGATTGCCTTATTTCACTTAGTAGGACAGTGTGTTAAGTATCCAAATAAGCACACAAGTGGTAGTTTAGGGCCTCTCTGCCTTTTGCTGCACCCTGGCAACTTAAGATGGTTTGTGTCGCCAGCCTCTTTCTTGCGGGGGAAGCAGTAGGTGAGGGACTGGGCCACACTGACCGTCCGTTTCCTGCAGACTTCCCCCCTGGATCTGTACACCGACAGCTTCTATGAGAACCGGAGGGAGGCCATTGAATCCAGGCTCCACTTACTGCATGAGGCTTCGCCTGAAACCCTGGAAAAGTGGATTGCGGATGTCTGGAATGCTCAGGAGGGCAAAGCAGCAGCGTTAATCAGCTGGGACCGATTCTCTTCCCTCCAGCAGGCCCAGGTAGGCGTCAAAGGCCCTTGAGCTGCCCTGGCTCATTTCGGGCTGGTTCCCTTCTTACAGGGAAAGGGGAGGTGTCCATCTTGCTTGATACTTCAGTTTAATTTGAGGCGTTGTGCCTCTTCTATAGTTTACTGAAAAAAATAGCATTTGAGGTATATGAGTTACAAAATAATGTTTTTGAATTGCTCTGAACTTAAGACTAGCAAGCAAGCAAGCAAGCAAAGCCCAACAGCCATGGCATGGCAGGAAACCCTTCTGGAGGAGGGCTTGGGGGGGGGTGTTCTTAAGCACTGCCTGAGGAGATTTGGGCAAGCAATGTAATAATGTGGCAATATGGAAGACTATGGAAGTCTTAACAAAATAAAAAATAAAAAAATTCCTTCCAGTAGCACCTTAGAGACCAACTAAGTTTGTTCTTGGTATGAGCTTTCGTGTGCATGCACACGAAAGCTCATACCAAGAACAAACTTAGTTGGTTTCTAAGGTGCTACTAGAAGGAATTTTTTTATTTTTTATTTTGTTTTGACTATGACAGACCAACACGGCTACCTACCTGTATATGGAAGTCTTATCAGTGTTCACATCAATAAATACCAGTATGCAATTGATTGGTGAATTGTTAGAATTGCACTTAGGAGCTCCCTGCCTGTCGAAAACCAGGCAGGCACCTTCACTGCACTCTTCGGTGCCCGAATAAAATTTATGAAATTAAGCAACAAAATAAAACAAATGAGGTTGTTGCATGTCAATTAGTCCTCATTAGCGTACAATTACAATCGTTATATATGCTGCTCCACAGACACACATCCATTTGCTCACTGTTCATTCATCCACTCTGTTCTTTTCCCGCCTCCCCAGGGGAGGAGATGATCTTTGTGGGGTTGCAGTGCACAGGGAGGGGTTAACCCTTCCCGTCGGCACCCTCTTGGCAGCAGTAAGGTTTCTTAAAATTCTTCCATTGTGCCAAGCCTTAAAAAAACACACAAAAAACCCCCACTTATCATTGGAGAGTGAAGTTGGGGGCAGAGGGGCTCATGAGCCAGAGGTTCCCATCCCATCTTCCAGCCCCTTGCAGTTTGGAAGAAGGGAGGATAAGTGGTCTTTCTTTTTGTAGCACCTGGCGTGTTGCTTTGGGGGTCCTTTCCTGAGTGGAGTTTGCCGTCAGCTGAGCAGAGATCTGCGTCACTGCAGGGGCGGCCTCCCTGATCTCGTCGTTTGGAGAACGGAAGATCACCATTTTAAGGTTTGACCCCAGCTGCATTGTTAAAGTTGCAGAGTGTACAGGCCAGGGATGTGATGCATGAGAGTGCCCAACAGGTGGAGCCAAATAAAATGCACCCCCCCCCCCAATCTTGCAGTCATCAGTGTAAATTATGTCTGAGGAGTTTTTATCAAGAAATGAGGCTGATAAGCAGTTCTGCCTGGGGCTCCGAGCATCGACTGCCTCAGGCTGGCTGGAAGGTGGCTGGAGCCAGGCTGGAGCGTTTTATTGTTGAGCATGAGCTTCTTTGGAGCAAGTGGCATCTCCTGAATGTGGAGGGTGCAGCGTTAGGCTGGAGCAGAACCTTTTCAGTGGTTGCCCCAATGTTGTGGAACTACTTGCTCCTCAGAGAGGTTCAGCAGGCACAATTCACTTGGCAGGTTTTTTTTTAAAGTGTTAGTTGTACCATGTTCTTGGGTTTGTTTCTTTGGAATTTTATTGATTCTGTGGTCTTACATTGTATACTATTATGGGTAGCACTAGTAGTTGATTAGATATCAATCATTATTCTCTGAATGAAGCTGCAAGTCTTGAATAAAAATCCTCAGAATAATGATTTTGCATCCTGTTGGTTGTTGTTTTTCTGCTAAACAAACTTAAAGATCCCAACAATCCTCCTCCCCAAAAAAGTGTTTTGCAGGTTGCAAAAGTTGTGCACCTTTAGGAAAGCACACTTGTTTTTTATTTTCCCCATGTGGGAAGAACAAAAGACACATACTATGAAACTGGCTTCATTGCATCTGAATTTTTCAGTGAAGTCTACTGATTCAAAATGCAGGTCCAAGTTGGACTGCTTGGATATCACCTGTAACAATTCAATGTTACAAAAAATAAATGTGAAACATGTCAGGTAATTGAGTTCTGCATCCCATCCCCTTTTCTCTACACAAACCACAAATAAGGAAACCATGTTGTCATTTTTCCTGTTGGGTGATGTCTACAAAAGATTACATCAGAATCTGCCTTCTGCTAAAAGTGTTTTAAGAGCCACTATCATTGCTTTCCTCTGGTTGGAGCCAACAGGCCACCTGGCTTGCGCTCATTTGCTTCAATGGTTTTGCAACTAGCACATTTCCCAGCTTGACTCTGGTTTGATTTGGCACTGGCTGCAAATCTTTGCATCTTGCAACTTCTGTTTAGGATGGAAATGTACCGTAACTAAAAAGAATTGGAAGGCTCTCCCTAGAGATTAACATGGCAGATTTCATGTGCGTGATTGAAGTGGGAAAGGCTGAGGGCAGGGCTCAGGGCAAAGGATGTAAAAAACCCGAATGGATGCAAACCCTTAGCCCTCCTCCACCCCACTCCCTTAAAGCGGTTCTTTGAAACCTACTGAGAAACTTCTCCTTCTCCTTCTCTCTCTGAATCTACTTTTCAGCTGGTGGAAGTCAAAGGCCCCAATGACCGCCTTTCTCACAAGCAGATGCTATGGCTTGCCGAGTTGCAGAAGCTGGGTGCAGCAGTGGAAGTTTGCCATGTGGTTGCAAGTGGATCTAAAAGTAAACGCTTGAGCTGAGACTCTATTGTGGTTGCTGGGCTCAGGGCCAGAGTAACAAAATAAAAGCTTGACACATTTCACAGTTTTCGTTCCTTTAGCATGCAGCTGCTAAGACAGGGGTTGGCAAACCTTTTCAGCAGGGGGCCGGTCCACTGTCCCTCAGACCTTGTGGGGGCCGGAGTACCTGCTGCCAGTACTCAAATTCCTTCATGGTGAGGGCAGGACTCTCGCTCATACCTCACAGCTGCTGCTCTTCTGGATGAATTCCGAGGGCCACCAAAAAGGCATTGTGGGCTACATGTGGCCCACAGGCTGGGCCACCCTGCTGAAGGTCCTCAGTTGCAGGGATCTGAGAATGACTTGGAGGGGATGCTACCTTTTGCTCATTTAGTTTCATTAAAGAACAGTATAGCGCATCTTGAACATAAACTGTTAAAACTACTGCAAGCCTTATTTTAAAAACAAAAAATGTTCTCTTATTTAGCAGAGAGACTTTTAAGGGTTTTGTCATTGCAGTGTTTTAACACATGTAGCTTTTGGGTATTTTAAACTAGAATCATAGAATTGTAGAGTTGGAAGGGGCCCAAGGGTCATCTAGTCAAACCCCCTGCAATGCAGGAATCTCAGGTAAAGCATCCCAGATAGCCATCCAACCTCTGCTTAAAAACCTCCACGGCAGGAGAGCCCACCTCTGGAGGGGGTCCGTTCCACTAAACAGCTCTTATTACCACCAGAGTTCTTCATAATGTTGGAGGCTCCTTTTCTTGTAGCTTGAAGCCATTGGTTTGAATCCTACCCTCCAGAAGAGAAAACAAGCTTGCTCCCTCTTCCATGTGGCAGCCCTTTAGATACTTGAAGATGGTCCTATCTCCCATCTCCTTGTAATCTGGAGAACCAGGTTCGCTTCCCCGCTCCTCCACATGCAGCTGCTGGGTGACCTTGGGCTAGTCCCACTTCTTTGAAGTCTCTCAGCCCCACTCACCTCACAGAGTGTTTGTTGTGGGGGAGGAAGGGAAAGGAGAATGTGAGCCGCTTTGAGACTCCTTAAGGGGAGTGATAAAGCGGGATATCAAATCCAAACTCTTCTTCTAGGTTAAACATATCCAGCTCCTTCAAGCGTTTCTCATAAGGCTGTTTCCAGACCTTTGATCATCTTGGCCAAGGCAGAAGAGTGCCTTGATCTGGACACCATAATTCTGTTGATGCAGCCTAGAATAGCATTAGCTTTTTTTTGCTGCATCACACTGTTAGCTCATTGAGGGACCCAGGTGGCGCTGTGGGTTAAACCACAGAGTCTAGGGCTTGCTGATCAGAAGGTTGGCGGTTCGAATCCCTGCGACAGGGTGAGCTCCCGTTGCTCGGTCCCTGCTCCTGCCCACCTAGCAGTTCGAAAGCACGTCAAAGTGCAAGTAGATAAATAGGTACCGCTCCGGCGGGAAGGTAAACGGCGTTTCCGTGCGCTGCTCTGGTTTGCCAGAAGCAGCTTTGTCATGCTGGCCACATGACCTGGAAGGTGTCTGCGGACAAACGCCGGCTCCCTCGGCCTATAGAGCGACATGAGCGCGCAACCCCAGAGTCGGACACGACTGGACCTGATGGTCAGGGGTCCCTTTACCTTTACTGTTAGCTCATGTTTACCTTGTGGTCCACAAAGACCCCTAGATTCTTTTCAGGTAAATTCCTACTTCAGAAGTTTTCCCTCCATACTCAAGCATGTGACTGAAAACAGTCCTCAAGTTTTTCCCTACTTTTTAAAACTTTGTAAGAAAGTTTGTTCCTTCCCTCTGCTGGCGCTTAGTCTTTTTCCTGTTCTTGCAAAGACAAGCAAGTGACGGGGCAGAGCTGAGAGCTACTGCCAATTTACGAAGGCTTGGCTGCCAATACCCCCCTTCCCCCGGGGAAAAACACTACTGGACTTTATCCTGGTGGACGTAGGGAATGTTTAAGCCGAAGTGACACTTCATAAATTCATTGCAAAAAGGCCACAAGAGTATCCTCTTAAATGTTCTTCAAATGCATTGAACATATTTGAACCTTGTTCCCACAGATATGTCCCATTACTCAGGTACATATGGATGGTAACTGTACTATGTAAATTAACGCACACCATACTTAAAAAGTCACAAGTTCCACACCAACAAATAATACACTGGAAGGTTTGTTTGTTTTTAATTAAGTCTGATTTACTTCATATTCACAACATTGACAGGTTGGGGTTTTCTTTGTATGTGTTCCTGTCAGCTCTGCTTTACTCAAGTAAGGCATTGTGTTCGGCATCAAGGCTTTAGATTCCATTTCAAAAGCGGGGAGGGTCTCTTTCGCCCTCTGAGTTGCAGGGGGTCCTGACTGCTGCAGTCAATTCTCTGATTAACAACTTCAGCCTTTAATTAAATAAAATTTTACAACAAGTTTGGTTTTAATGTATACCTTTTCTTTGGAGAGTTAACAGCTAAACTGAAAGAGAATCTACAAAAACAACCACTCTAGAAACGGGATTCCTTCTGCCAATGTGAAACGCACACTTTTCAGTGGTGTCTCTTTGGTTCACGACCTGCACAAGGGGTTAAATATAATTGCACTTCCATGATACGTTACGTAACAGTCAACTTCCACTCTGCAGTAACTAAAAGGCATTGATTTCTACGTGGACCATAATCCATTTAGAACTCCATACACCAACCCCCCTGCTTTTTTAAACAAAAAATATCCTTTAATAATTGCAGCTGTCTTAGCAATGCATTTTGCTTGTTGCTAGGGAGAAAAAAAATACAAAAATAAGCATCTATTCTTTTCTACACTTACAAAAAATTCCTAAAAAGGTACCTGGTTTTAGAAAGTACAATCCCTTTGGATTGTGCCCACCTACAAGCCCCCTTTTGAACTGAGTGAAGGCACTGCATCCAGCAGAGGGGGCTGGCTGAAGGCTGACAGTAAGGCAGTTCATAGCCCTTTAGATAAGCAATGGAGCCTGGATTTCCTCAATCAAGGACTTGCTGTAAAGGCATTCAGGGTAGAAGCTGCAATTTACCTCGGGGTTTTGTGAAGGTTTAAATGTCTGCTCGTTACCCAGAAGGCAAGTTACCTGTCTTCCACCCTGCCCTGTGGTACCGCTGCATCAAGAAACGTGGGTAGCCACTCCCAGCCCACTTCAGTCAAACCACACAGACTTTTCCATATGTCGTCATATGACAGGGGCAGGAGTGGGAGGGGCAAAAACTCCACCATAACTATGTGATTACAAGACCGTGTAGGGCTAGATCAGAAAGCACTGCTCACCAGCCCCACTCCACTACTTCCTTGATTTCTGATTGTAGGACTCACAGCATTTTGCCCAATTAAAGATATCACAGACCCAGTTCTCCAAAGTTCAGGCTCTCCTGCTAAACATGCTTCCTTCCCAGTCTCTTTCATTTACAGTAGTACGAACCTGGGCAGCAGTCATCCAGGCACTCTTGGCCTGGAGTTAACTGATAAACCTTGCTTAGCCTACTCTCTAGTCTTAAAGTCATTTGTTCTAATCCACTGGGTATGGACAGTTTATAGGCAGCAATTCTTAAAGGCAAAGTTCAGTAACATCAAAGGGATAAAAAGAGCACAGGCTACAAAAATGCACTTTAAAAAAACTTCTGTAAGGAAGGGACTTCAGGACATGTCTCAAAAGTTAAAACACCTTACTCAGTAATTCTTGCAAAGTATATTCATCCAACTTTCAGTTAATTAGCAAAATTTGGTACATCTGAAATGTAATTAAGACTATTAGGCATTAAGTAAAAATCAATATAAAGTCACCTTAATAAAGTCTATGATCTGGTACAAAGAGAACTGGGATACAAACTGGACATGTGATGGAATTTAACACTAGGGGAACAAAGCTTTGTCCATTCTAACAAGACACTAAACTTGTGAAGAGAAGCGCCTTGGATAGGTAGCCAATACTGATCAGCCCTTGCCTGTTTTCCAGTGAAACTAGTCTACCTGACTTTCACTTAGTGGAAGCTTGGTCAAGTGTGCAAAGGGGTGTGTGTTTACAGTATTTTACAGACACCCAATGCAATTGGAGACTATAGGTGCTCAATGGGCTGGGCATGTCGAAGATGGCACTGCACGCCCAACATCCCAGTCTGATCCAAGTCTTTTGCTCTCACTCACTCACTCACTCACTCACTCACTCACCTCCTGTAAACATAGAAGCCTTCTGATCTGCAGCGAGTGAGGCAGCCTGGATTTAAACAAACGCTAAACCCTGCCAGACAATTGAGCAGCAGAAGGGCAGCTTTTCACTTGGCTTTTACATGCATGCTTTGGATCAGGGGCAGAATGTGAAAAAGCTAAGAGACTTGGAAGGGGTGGCTGGGGAAAGGGGGCATGATGCTCTACTGTAGAGCTGATTTTGCACAAAAACAAGTCACTTTCTGGATGTTGGCACATGCCACAAAAGACTATGCACTGAAGACACCGCATAAACTAGCTGAACACCTTTGAATGTGAATCTTAGTCCACCTTCATGACCACATGTATGACATGAAGCAACAGTATGGTACTCAGTAAGTAAACTGGGATGTTACTGGCATGGGAATGAAGCCCTATATCAATGTTTTCTAGTTAACTCTTTCATACACCACTATCCCACACATTCCGCATGCCATTTTGTTTTGGCCATTAAAAAAAATCAGCATCCACTGAGCACCAAACTTGACCTAAAAATATAAATACATGTACATTTTCTTTGAAAGACATTTTACAGCAATCTTAATTTTGGCCCAAGATCTTCCATCTAATATTCTGTACCCATTGAGTTAAATATATACTTCAGAGGTACTCTCATTAAGATTTCTATTCCTGATCACAAGGTCAAAGAATAAGAGGCTTTTGGAAATGTCCATAAATTGTGGTATGAATGAGATTCTGGAGATGGATACTACTAATGTGTAGCCTATTAGCTTACCACATTAGAGTAATTGAATTCCATGATGGAGAGAGAGAAATCTTACTTCAAAAGCAAGAAAAGGCACTTTTAAGGCTATAATCGACTAACATTATTTTGGGGTTTGTGCAGCTGTAATGACACCAATCTATGGTAATGAGATTGGCAGCTAATTCTCCTCTCCACTTTAACTATGGTTAGTGCTACCAAGGACTCCTTTTAACCTAGCGGATGGAAATGACACCTACTTTAAAACCACAGCTGCTGATCCTAGGTGAAGGGGGAACCCTTCAGGCCAAGCTAACATGGGTGCCAGTGTACGCCTTAACCGTAAGTTAAAGCAAGAGCATCCTCTTGCTGCTTCCTCTTGGATCTCAAACCCCAGTTGAGGGACTGGAGTAGTGAGGTCAGCACCCAACTGTTAACAGCACACATTGCTGTCAGTTTCAGATACTAAATGAAAAGAGGAGGAAAAATGCTCATGGACTAAACTAGATCTTTCCACCTTTCCCATAGCCAACCTGATCAAGATGAACACTTTAATTTATTTCAATGGGAAAGGTGCTTTTATAAAGTACCACTGAAATAAACAGGATTTAAAAGTCCCTACCCTCAGCTGAATCACGCCATGAATTTGAAACGTGACTGATAAAATTTATGGCTCTTATATTTGTACCAATTGTAGCGATCAAATTTGATGCAGCAACTTTTTTGACTCTCATTTCTGTCTTCATCTGTTAATTCATCCAAGCTGACAAGAGATGTGCTTCAAATCAGCAGCAGGGAATAGTAGCTTTGAGACACAAACAAAACATAATTATTCACCATATCAGACCTTAAATTGTGGTGTGTTTGTGGGGGGACTCAAATGGTATGTGCCTGTTACTGGACTGCTGAAGAAAAATGAAACAAAACCAAAATAAAAATTGTGCGATCTGAAAGCATGACACAGCTGCTTTTAAATACTTTGTGCAAAACCTAAGTAACCTTAGTATATAAAGCTATTACAGTTTCCGGTGCTGTGGTTAGCAGTGTGCTGCAAAAAATGATGTGTCAGTCTCTTCTCCTTGCCTCCCTTCTATGTCACTAAAGACATCAGTCTTCATTGGCAAGTGTCTCTGTGGACAACCAAATTTTGGCACCACTTAAGAATTTGCTCAGTGGTGTTCCCAAAATACTCCGTCGGCAGAGATTCCCTACAGGAGAAAATGGGAAAGAGGAAGAAAGGAAATCGGGGGTTGTGGAAGAATCATTGAGCCCATTTGCTCTAAAGTACATCCGGCTTTGATCGAGTTCAGAAGTGTTAGTGAGCAAAGGTGGGGTACCGCTGTGTTGCCTCAGACACCGGTTCAGAACATCTACTTCATCTGCTAATAAAGAGATTTTATGGAAGGCAGTTATGAAGCCACCACTGTTGATCTGGGCCTCAGGGATCCAGCGGAAGTAGCAGAGTTTCCAGAGTTTGATTTGTGTTCCAGAGAGATGGGGTAGGATTACACCATGCAGGTCGACTGGCTTAGAAAACCACTCTCTGAAATATTGCTCCATGCCATTGGTGGTATTATCCGTATGGTGAAGAAAGTCTGGTTTCAGTTTTAGTATTAGGGAATTTCTTCTTGGAAGAAAGTCTTGCTCGCTGATAATACCGTTCTTCAGGGATGGCGGGAGGCCCCTGAGTGTTGAACTGTAGTTCTTCTGGGAGGGAAAAAGTTAGTAAAATACCTTCAGATTCTCATCAGGTTCAACTTGATCTCCATGGAGCTCCAGTTACATTAAGTAGACCCCACCCCCATCCCTGGAATAACTACTTCTAGATTCTGTTAATATAGCCCAAAATGATAGGCTTCTATTCCTCCAAGAATTTGTCAAATCTCCTTTTGAAAAATCAGCACAATCTGCAGTAACAGATGCCATATAATAATGAAGTACTTTCTGGGGCCAAAAAGGTAATGAGACAGACAAAGCTGCATGTGGAAATGAGAAACTTTCCATTAGCAATAGCATATGCAATCCTTCACCAACAGTAAGTGCTTCATTAGGTAGGATGAAAGAGTGGATAATTCCTGGTTATATGGAGAGCAAACCTGATTATCTATGCAAGTATTTTAGTCACTTCCACTATTTTTTTTTCTAGTAGAGGGTTCTAAAAGATAATTACACTAATAAGGAATTTCATGCAGGTCAGTGTTTGAAGTGCTGTGCCTAATCTGTCTGCTTGCTAAAAAAATGTCCCATTATTTTTAAAAAAACATTCTACTGGATGCAGAAGACTAGGGCTCCCTTTTCCGGCAGCCTGCTTTGTTTCTATGCTGGGTGCAGAGGAGGCAGGGAGACCACTCCACCCCCCCCCCCGCAAGCTCATTCACTTAAGACATGGGCTTTTGTGTGAGCTCTGGCTGGTGGACTACTGCATAAGAGGCAAGACTGCTCTGAAAAATCACTGAAACCAGGGCTTCTTTTTTTCTGGGGGTACACAGTACCGACACTTAAAAAAATAATAACAGAAGAAAAGTACTGACTGAAACACTGCAACAAAACACCCACTGGCTCAGCTCATGGGCTTCTGTATGTATTAAGGCATCCCACCAATCGGGACTGAATGATTTGGGGAAGCCACCCATCAGTTTCATTCTCCCTCCTCTAACTATAGATTCTCCTACCAGACATTGACAGTAGGTAGGCAGCCCACAGATTCCCTCATTCACTATTTCTGAATAATGTGGTGATTGGAGGCAACCAAGCATCCGCTGCTTTCCTTGGTAGTTAAAGGTCAAAACCACTAACAATGTTGAGGGCGGGGAATCATCTGCTAGAAAACTGCTTTACTTGGAAAGCTGAAGCAGAGTTCTCATGAACAATGTAGCATGAAATAAATGAAAGCATCAGCACTTGATTACCTGAAGATCCTGCGAGAGGACAAAGACTTGTTTGTTCTCACCTGCCCCAGAGGGCAAGGCAAGATCTAATGGACTTGTTTCAGAAGGATAAAAATTTGAGTTGAACATTGGGAGAAGCTTCTGGAGCCAGTTACATAGATGGGATCTCCCTTACTGGAGATCTTCAAGCAGAGACTGGGCAGCCCAGTGCTGGGAATGCTCTCATTCTGGATTTCCTGCATTGGCCAGTGAGTTGGGTCTAGATGTGCTGCCCCTGTTTCAGTTCTTTGATTTTCTCCAGTAGGACACTGCTGGGCTGCACAAGGGCACTGGCCCAGTGCACTGAAAATGGATCCCATTCCAACAGCAATGAGTACCATCAGTTAAACTGCAGCACCACTGACGTAGCTGGACTGACTCACTGGTCCATTCTTACCTTTGATCGCTTAAAGTATTTCACAGCCCCATTGTGCACACATGGTGCACTCTTCCCAATGTACAAGGGGTTGTGGAATAGCATACGATCCCTCACAGTGTGTTGAAGAGACCAATCCCAAACAGAAGGAAATCTGAGGCCTTTCTCATCACCCAGCTGGATGTTTTTGCTTATGGCAAATTCCTGAAAGAAAGAAAATTCAGGTAAGTTCACATATATACACACTCAACCCCACTTCACCAATAAATATGAAACCCTTTGTTTACAGAAAAATAAGATCCTGCATTCCCCACTCTCTTTATGGTAATGGGACACAAAGGAGTTTGTTGTGATGCTTTGCTTAATGATTTATTGGATTTTGATATGCACTGATTCTTTTCACTGTGAATTTATTATTGTAGCTTGTGTGAACACTGGTGGAGGAAGAGGAGTGCGGGGGGAGCGCACCGCCCCCGGCAGCGCGATCCTGGTGGGGTGCCACGCCCCCGCCTGCTCTCCACACACCCCGGTGGCGGAGCATGAAGCTCCACCACTGTGTGTGAACTGCTTAGAGATTTTGTTATATTTATATTAAATTATTAAAATGAATGAAGTCAAAGGTTGTGACATCCATGGGCATCTGAGGAGAGGAAAGCCACATAATTGGGTGATGCCTTAAAAGAGTTTTGCCGGAATTTAAACGCAATTCTTCCAGTTACTTCAATCCTTGAAGTAGGTTAATGCACACACCAGAAATTCTCCAACTTTGAAACAGTCTCTTATGCTCTTTCCAATTTATGACATTACCTTCAACTGAATGACCTCCTTGAAATCAACAGCAGGCAACCTAACAAGCCACTTTAGGCTTCCTCTAGAGCCAGACCAGTATATTGTCAAATAAGCCTTATTCCTGAGGAATGTTACTTTTGCTTTCCCTGTCTGTACCAGAGAGGAACTGCAGGGGGACAAAGCCTGTTCCTTGCTTCTCCTCCCCCAGCTCCAATGGCACAGCTATAGCTGCATACCCCACCTCCCACTGTGTGTGTGTGTGTGTGTGTGTGTGTGTGTGTGTGTGTTGTATGTTGGGAATAAAAGGAAATTTACAGAAATCATGCACAGCATTAGGGAGGCCTCTGCATTGGAGACCCCAGAAATATTCAGACATAGTATTTTCCATAGTTCCCCTGCACACAAATGCGGCTGTGTCTCAACCTATCCCATAAGAATCCTAACTTTTTTTAAAGGTAAAAAAAGAAAAATGGTAAGGAACAAAGGCAAAATAAAACCCAAACTTTCTACCTATATTGAAATCTATTGCTCATAATGGCTTTCTCCCAGATGGTTTTGCTGAAGGTTTCTCTCAAGTTGATGGTTAGCAATCTAGGGCAAGAATACCATAAAACCAAAGTGCAACTTGTTCCTTGCATGTGGCGTTAGCAATGTTGATGACAAATACCACTACTGTTAATGAAAGCTAAATATACAAATAAGAAATCAGCAGAGTCTATTTTTTGGTCCTCAATGTGTCAACTGCTCTTCCATCTCATAGCTGTGAGCTACACTCCCTTGTTGGCACAACAGTTAAGAGGCTTCCACCTTGACTACTGGGTGTGGTTTTCCAGCTTCCTAACAATGTGCTGCAGCTTCTACTTGAGGTCAGACAATGTTTAGCACCCACCGTGCTTTGCTTCACTCTCTGATGTGGAGAGTTGAAGAGGAAGGTACCAAACAGCGAGATCCGCGTGCTGTCATACAATATCGTCAAGTAAGCTTCAGAAAATTCAAAGGCTGATGGGTATTGCTCAAGCAGTTGCCAGACACAGTCCAGGAACATCAAAAATAAGGGAGACTGGAGTGGGAGGGAAATGATGGGAAGATGTTACACACAGAAGACTTATGCAAGTTTGCTCAAGCCCTACATTTACTGCAGTCACCATTAAATCAATGCTGAGAATATTATTACATAAATATAATGCACTGCAAAGCAAGTGTACAAACTGGAGCAACATACCATATATGGAAATGCCTACTTTACATTAGCTGTAAAGCTAATGTAAACTTAGCTGTGTGAACTATAGTGAACCATGAAATGTAGTTTTCTGCCTGGCAGACAGCTCTTCATTCAGTTTTTTAGAGGACATAAATGTTTCCTTAAATTAAGATTCTGTCTGTCACGGTTACATATTTTTATTTTTATTTTAAATGTGAAAATAGTGCTTGTTGAAGTCCATGCTAGGAGTGGTCAGATTTCTCATGGCTTGGGAGGAGAGAATTTTATTTCAAAGCACCAATGTACTAGGGTCCCAAATCACTCTTCCCCTGAATTCAACTAACTGCATTTTTTTATTTCCGCTAAACCACTGTTTTAGCCAACACTGAACTTTAGGCTCTATTTTCTAATTCTCTGTCTTGCATGGTTCTAAGATTAGCTACAACAAAGCTTACAACTAGCTACCAATTCCATTAGAACTAAAAAGTCTAGTTCTAATCCCACATGGTTCTGTAAACTTCAGGGCTTTTGATTCTTCATAGGGCTTGCTTGTACAATCTATTATTGTGCACAGCCACTTCTGAAACAGATTTGTTTAAAATTTCATGAAACAGCTGAAAACTTTTGGTAAGATAAGACATCATGAGCATGTCAATAGTCACAGGGTGGAATTTGTAGTCCCACAGAGAAACCATTGTCTATGCAAGACTCAGGATAGTCAGAAATATGAGAACACCCTGAAATTCTTTGCTTGTGTCGACAGGGGGCATCTAGGATAAAACCCTATAGTATCAACCTGAAGGTAATAATTTCTGATTCTGATTGTGTAATTCAAACCTCAAATTAGCAATGCTTATTCAGGGCTTTTGATACCATCAACCACGGTATCTTTCTGGAGTGGCTGTCCAAGTTAGGGGTGGGTGGCACCGCTTTGTGGTGGTTCCGATCCTACTTGGATGTCATTTCCAGAGGGTAATGCTTGGGGAATGCTCTTTGGCTTCAATGTGGAGCCTTCAATGTGGAGTTTCTCAGGGTTCATGCTGTTTAACATCTACATGAAACTGCTGAGCGGGGTCATCAAGAGTACATTGGTAGCAATATGCTGATGACACACAGCTCTATGTCTCTTTTACATCTGCCGGTGTGCCAGTGAGCATGCTGGACCATTGTCTTGCCTCGGTAATGGACTGGATGAGAGCCAAAAAACTGAAGCTCAATCCAGATAAGACTTGGACACTGTTAGTGGGAGATTTCCTAGACTGGATGGCTGGGAGACTGCCTGCTCTTGATGGGGTTACACTGCCTCTGAAGAAGAGAAGAGGAGTTTGGATTTGATATCCCGCTTTATCACTACCCGAAGGAGTCTCAAAGCGGCTGACATTCTCCTTTCCCTTCCTCCCCCACAACAAACACTCTGTGAGGTGAGTGAGGCTGAGAGACTTCAGAGAAGTGTGACTAGCCCAAGGTCACCCAGCAGCTGCATGTGGAGGAGCAGGGAAGCAAACCCGGTTCACCAGATTATGAGTCTACCACTCTTAACCACTACACCACACTGGCTCTCTGAAGGAGCAAGTATGTAGCTTGGGGGTACTTCTGGATCTTTTGCTGTCGCTTGAGATTAGGTGGCCTCAGTGGTGTGGAGTGCCTTCCATCAGCACTTTGGCTGGTGGCCCAGGTGCAACTCATATCTAGACAAGGATAGCCTAACTTCTTTCATCTATACTCTGGTAACTAGGGCTGGGTGATATCTGGTTTTCAACATCATGATATATCACCAGCTAAAGATCACAACATACTGATATATCATGATGTCTGAAATAAGGATGGAGCTATGTAGAGCAGTGTTTTTCACCCTCTTCTGGGCAACGGAACACCTGTCTTAGGAAAAAAATCTCGCGGCACAGCACCCACAGCGCGCGGCTTTTTCTCCATGGGGGGGGGGGGCCGGCACAGTTTTTTTCCGGGCCTCCGAGGCCCAGCGCGGCTTTTTCCCGCGCTGGGGAGGCCCGGCGGGGCTTTTCCCCGCGTCGGAGAGGCCCGGCGGAGCTTCTGCTCACGCCGGGAGGACCCCGGCACAACTTTTTTTTCCGGGCCTCCGAGGCCCGGCGGGGCTTTTCCCCGCGTCGGAGAGGCCCGGCGGAGCTTCGGCTTTCCCCCGCGGCACAGCAGCCGGTGTCTCGCGGCACGCTACTGTGCCGCGGAACACCGGTTGGGAAACGCTGATGTAGAGGCATTGGCTGGCTTCATGGTTTTTCCTGTATCATGATTTTCGCGCACGCACACACACAATTTGCAATATTGCCAGGTCAAAAATTATGAATCTGATATCACAATATGGACTGGACTTTAAATGATTTATTCCCCACCTCTAGGTTAGATTACTGCAATGTGTTATATATGGGGCTGCCTCTAAAGATGGTCCAGAAACTTCAGCTAGTGCAGAATTCATCAGCCAGGTTGCTCACTGGGACAAGACGGTTTCAGTGTATTACACCAATCTTGGCCCAACTGCACTGGCTGCCAATTAGTTTCCGGGCCCAATTCTAAGTGCTGGTTTTTATCTATAAAGCCATAAACAGCTCAGGACCGCAATACCTCAAGCACAGTCTCTTCCCAAAGAAGCTGACCCAGAACCTGCGATCATCATCTGAGGCCCTTCTTTGTGTACCTCATCCACGAGAGGTCTGAAGGGTGGCAGCACAAGAATGGGGCTTTTTCTGTTGTGAACTGCCCTGAGATATTCAGATGGTGGTATGCCAATACAAGAAATAATGATAATAATGTTCACTTGAATAAAACTAGGAGAAAATGTTGTTGGCCCCTCAATGGGGTTTGTATATATATTTCCAACATGGAGGGAAGTTTCTGTACTACTGGAGGGAAGTTTCTGTACTCACTGGAGGGAAGTTTCTGTACTACTGACTATAAATTTTAAAAAATCTTTAAAAAGGGGAAATTTGTTTCATGAAGCACCATGCTCTTAACATGGTGCTATGCATCCCAAAAGGAGGCCAGTTCTCCCTGCTATTTTGCCAGCCAGAGCTGCCCAAGGTAGTGGGGGTTTCAACCGTGTTCCTGATCTTAAGGCACAGGCCAAATCTTGACAGTTCAAATAATCCCCTTCAGCACATTCAAGCATCTCCCAAATTTAAAACCAGTTCTCAAATAATTACAGCCCTGAAAGAAAAATGCATCATCTCATCTCTGTGCATTTCCCAATCCATCACTCTTCTGGCCTCCTGCCCTCGGAGATTTCCCCAAATCCTGTTATTTCCTTGGAAAAATCCATTTCAAATGTATAAGCTACCCCTTCTGTATGTTATTAAAGCTTAAGTACCTCAATTACCTCTTTGTCAGATTTCTTCAGGTGATTACACCTATCTAGAAACGGGTATCCCGCCATGACCCACTCCTTCTGAATCAGGCTCTGGAAACCAGCAATGGTCCGGAAATAGGGATCCAGCATTACTTGAATGAGCGAAGCCACACAGCAGCTCAGGTCGCGCCCTTCCTCCTCTGTAGTTGACATTTGTAACAGTGATATAAAAAAAGAAATATGAAGTGAGTGGGAAGAAAAAGATGTTAACAATACAAATAGCACAGGGTCATGTGCTTTGTTTTTATAATGCTTTTCAAATGGATCTTTGTATTATGTATTTTGTGTTTTTTTATCTTGCATTCTTGTATTTTTATATTGTGAACCGCCCTGAGATATATGAAGGGTGGTATACAAATTTAATAATAATTTTAAAAAAGAGTTCAGAGATAAACACAGTGGAAAGGAAAAATTTAATAATGGTGTCCACACTCTGAGTAGTGGATAACAGCTACTACAATTATTCCTAAATATACTGGTATAATGTCTGCAGCAGCATCAACATGCTTAAAAACACTTGAGCAGCTTACCATGTAAAACTACCGAAACATGCTTACAGTCCAACATGTATACAAGCTCTGCGGAATGCTTCAGGAAAAGTCTAGACCAAGACAAAAAAAGCCTATATTAATTTATTTAAATTATTTAGAACTATTCAATACTCAAGCAAGACCACTATTACCTTTATTTTGGAATAAGCTGTGCACTGCAAAGTATTTGCAGAGGCAAACTCACTTTAAATCTCTAGTGAAATTTAGTTTCCCAGAATCAGATATGTCCAAGAACAACATTTTTTACAAACTGTGTAGACAGAGAATCCAATTGAGCCTCTCACTTCAAAGTGGCACAGTGCTTGTCAATATTTTATCTTCTGTACATCTAGGACAGGGGTCAGCAACCTAAGGCCCATGGGCCGGTAGCGGCACATGAGGCTTGTCTAACCGGCCCATGGCGACCCCTGCCCCCCCACTCTTACCAGCGCAGCACAGTGCGGCGCGGGGACCAACTTCTGGGTTGATGGCACCTGTGCGCATGCGCACGGGTGCTTCGCCAACCCGGATTGCGCTGGAAATAGTGTGTGCGCATGCGTGCAGTATGGAGAAGCGCCCGTGCGCATACGCTACTTCCAGCGCACTTTTGGGTCGGAGGAGCGCCGGAAATAGCGTGTGCGCATGGGCGCTCCTCCAACCCGGAAGAGCGCGTGTGCACACACACTCTGGCCCATCCTCTGATGGATGGAGTGTCGACCGGCCCATCCCCGGATAAGGTTGCCAACCTCTGATCTAGGATGCAAATAAATTTGTCAACAGAGATTTTTAATTGTAACTTCTGCACATACCTCACATACTCTAGCCAGTGTGAATTATCCAGTGAAGACAACCATTTCTCCTCCGTTTCTTCAAAAGGTTCTGTGACCAGAAGAGAAAAGAAGTAAGAAATCATGCTCCCCATATTTGAAAGATGAGGGTCATATAGTGATATTACTGTCTTTAGAGTCAACTCCTGGCAGACTCAAGCCAATTGCCCATTCTCCACTCCTCACTTAATCAACACCTCCTGTTCATTCCCAATGCAATCCCATGATGACAAAACGCCAAGGTGCGTTAAGGAGATATGTGCATTCCCAGGCAGGGCAAGGAGGCCAGGATGCAATGATCTTCCCCTTCTTTTCATGACCTAATATAAGCCATACTCTCAATACAGTGTCTTAAACGACAAAAACAATTACATGGGTCGAGTGCCAGCAGGGGTGGGGAGGCTTTCTAGTGTTTTGCATTGTCACATGAATGACTCTCCCTGTCGGAGGTGCAATGAGCGCCTGGCTGTGCAGGAACAAGTTCATTCCATTGAGGCCAAGGTGGTAGCCTTAAAAAAGCTAAAGGAGGCAAACATCCTGTTAGGGGTGTTATAGTTGCATCCTACTTCCATGACGATAGCTCCTCTACTGTCAGGGAGAATGAGCATCTTAGGGAAGGAGAGTGGCACTCTTGAAGAGGGAAATACTCCCCTTAGAAGGGAACCATTCATTGGGGACAAACTAGTATACCGTACTTCCGGAAACAAGTTGCTGAGAATCAAAGGAGCGCAATGCACTGTTCTGCTCAGGTCCTGCTTGTAGCTCCTGTGAGAACAGGTTACTAGACTAGCTGGGCCACAGGACTAGTACAGTAGGCAGAGATGCCACATGTCTCTTAACTATGGTTAAGGCATCAGGGATGGGCTAGCTCCTCTCAAAGGTACAGCACAACCTCTCTCACCACTTATCCAGTGTTTGTTAACTCTGCCATTAATTATCACCCATGCTAATTAGGGTTTTCAAACCAGCGTAAAGCCCCTATTCTACTCCAGAAATGTATGAACAACCTTTTAGGCACAGACAGTATTCTCCAGGTCTTCAGAATTAAAGCTCTCCAGGAGAATGTGTGACAATAGGTGTGTGACAATCTGAACTTTTTCTGTGGTTATTATTGTAGATCATGGCATGAGTAAAGGTTGGCATAGCTTAATATGCAAGGGGGCGGTCCTCATTATGAACTTTTCTTGACCCTGGTTCCAGTCTATCTCAAACATGTTCTAGAAGGCATTGACGAGACATCCTGAACTCGTAATGTAAAGATCAGCACATGTAATCTAGTTACCAGCAAAATGTAATCAACACCTGTAAAAGAATGGTTTCCACACAGATAATAGTAAAATAACTTTGACAGGAAACAATCAAGGATAACCAGTTTAGTCATCACTCACTAGGATTATATTATTTTAACTTTCAATCAAGCATAATAAAATGGGAAATAGACAGGAAATTCTAGGAAGAGACAACAGAAATATTGGAAATATAAGAATTGCTCATCTAGGTAAAAGTTCATCCCTGCTTAAATTGTAATTTTGCTGTCTGAAGCAGCATTAATATATTCTGCCACTTTCATTTCATGTTATACACCAATCTTTCTTTATTCCGTTTGTGTGAGAACTGCTTATGGGCTTTTCTTGTGTGTTAAGGGTAAACACATATTCATAACAAACACGTTATAACTAGTAAGAGAACTTAAACAGCTGGATAGTGTGTGAATGAATACATGAAAGTGAGGGATATGCATGTGAGTTCAGACACATACATTGTAACATATGTATTTAGAAACACATCCTACCCATTGCTTCTTCTGAAAAAGTTAGTGCTAGTGTTCTCAATGCAGGGCCTGCAAGGCTCTGTATTTCTCCTGGATGTCCTCATCCAAGTGGACGGCAGCACAAGTCCTTCACTATAGGAGCATTGGCTCCTATTTTCAGGATGCAGCCCAACATCGGCTAATGCATTTTGGGTGGATGGGTGTTAAAATGGGCACCACCTCAAGATGATGGGAGCCACAGAGCTCCTTGGTTAAATGCAGGGAATAAGGAGGAATGTGTCTCTGCCACGGACCTTTGGGCAACTGGGTCCTTGGTGGAGGGTGAGCTCCACTTGACAGGCATCTTCCTGCCTGCATCTTTTCCCTTACACTTTCAACTCTATGGAGACATAGAGAAGGCACTCTGAACATTTTGAAACCAGTCACCCCCACACATGACAGCTATTCTGGCTGCACCTACAAACAATTCTTAAAATTTTAGATGTGCTCACAGACCCTGAAAGGTTGGGAATTCCTGTCTTGAGATATCCAACTGCACACTTTTTACACAAAACAGCAGCCAAGAACCTACCATTGACACACAATTGCTTGAGTTTGAGAAAGGCAGCCTGGATTTCTTGGATATTTGGCAGACTCTTGTCCAAATCAGATTTGTAAACATCACTTCTTTGTGGATGGCTTCTAGTGACAGCATTGCAAATCCTAGCATAGAAAAAGTACTGAAGCAAAGTTTGTCATGAAGGGAAAGTTTGTGTCCTAAGAGTATTTCCTTCCCCTACTCATCCTCTGGCCTAAAAACTGATAACAAGAATTTTCACCAGCTGACTGGGCATGGTGGCTAGTGCTTTTTTTTTTTTTGCAATGGCAAGCTGCTACAAGGGGTATGAGATATGAAAGAACCCTGTAACCAGGGAACAACTGGCACGATGATGCCCTTACCTATGTGGGCCAGAAAGCACAACTGCATACCTTCATATGAGCGCGCACACCCCCCCACCCCCCCTGCATCTCCATATAGCCTTCAACAACCAACAGAGAATCTGATCACAACCCTCATGTGGGACTAAGTTAACAATGCTTTAGGGTGCCTAGCTTATCTAACTCATCACTCAGGGATATTCATCTCCTCTGTCAACAGAATATGAGATATTAGATGTGGCACATGGTGCAGAATTTGATCACTAAGTTCCCTGCAGAAAGGCAAGTTTTTAAGGGTCACAGGCAACATTTGCCCAAGGTCCCACTGTTAGGTAAAAGGACGTCGGTTCTGCCCCACAGATACTTCTCACAAAGATTAGGCATCTTACCCTTCACTTGCACCTTAACACATTTCCTACTTGCTTCTATGCTACATTAAGAACATACACATTTTGCAAAAATCTCCAAACTCAAGGTCAAAGTGAAGCTGATTTTGCCCACTAAGCAAAAAATACTACCATCTTTACCGTTGGTCTATTTTTCGCTGTTGCAACTGGTCTTTAATGCTGGCCATTCTCACAAGTGCGCTTCCATTGGAGTGATTCCAGCACCACATCTAGAAGAAAGTGAATCCTTTATATTGTGGACACAAGGTAAGGTACAAGTCATGCAAAGGACTATATTCAACAAGCCTACAGCACCTCTAAACGACCATAAGCTCACTATCTTTGTGTTCAAGAAACACAAAGTCACAGGCTGCTGGTTATAGCTGCTGAAGTTCCTGAAAGCAAAATGATCTTCAGCATTTAATTTAAAGCATTTTTATACCATCTTTCATTTAAAAAAAATCTAAAGGTGGTTCACAATAAAATTAGCGTGGTATTAATAATATCTTAAAAGATAGCATTCAGGAGCCAGGGAAAAATATAACCGGGTATTAGGAGACAGCAAAAGTCTGGAAAATCAAGCATGCTTTTTGCAAATGCCAGAAATACATTAACATTGTGAAGTGTGGCCTTCACAAGGCTAAAATATCCGGAATAGTTTCTAGGGGTGTCCCTCCTACCCTATGGCTACTACCACCCACCCTACAACCCTACAGAACTCTATTCCCTTCCTGCCCTGCACAATATCATAAGAACTGAAGAACAGCAGTCCATCAAATCCAGCATTCTGTTCTCAGCAATCAGCTAGATGCCTATGGTTAACCTGCAAGCAGGACATGAGAACAATCACACTCCATTAGCTCTTTTATTGCTATGACATCCTCATCTGCCACCTCCCCTCCCTACACTTCATTTGGGTGGAAAGGTTTGCTTTTTTCTCCATCTCCCATAACACTAGAATTCAGGGCCACCCAATGAAATTGATAGGAAGATGATTTGAGACAGACTGAAAGATTTCTTAATCCAAGAAATGATTTATGAAATTCATTGCCACAAGATGTGGTGGTGACAGTTAAAATTTATTCCTCCTTGACTCTGACTTTCCACAGCCACATCATATAGCTATGATGGCTATATGAAACCTCCAAATTCAGAGGGAGTGTACTTCTGAATGACAGTTGCTAGGGTGCAATAGCAGGGAAGGGTAAGGACCTCGTGTCATGGGCTCTAGGCTTCCAGCGAGAGTCTGACTGCCCATTGAGTCCTCAATCTGATTCACCGGGGCTGCTCTTACACTTTCCCTGAACCTTTCCTTTCTGACCCCAAAGGCTTTGGAACTCAACAGTTGCGTAGTTGTGTAGCGGAGTGGGCTGCACTCTAGCAGTAATGTAACAGTACCAATTAAGCAGCAATGTCAGCTTCACACTTACTGGCATCCGTCTTCCAGTGAAGGAGTAGGAGTACTGCTTGAGATCTTGATCCGCCAAAGATGATGGCACAACAAAGTATTCTGGAAGACTACAAGACAAAATACACTCATAATAGTTACTTGGGAAATGTAATACAAGTAAAGTCTTTTTATATGCAGCATTGATTAGAATGCTAAAGCCAAGAGTTAAAGCGTCAATGTTTTCCTTTTGTTTAGAAATCAACCATAGAAATTAATCTGGTCATTATCATCTCTAATGACTGTGTAGATCTATTGTTTACTAAGAAATGGAGCCTAAATTGCATTATTTCAATTGCAACATGAAAAAACTATTTCCTCTTGCAGAAGCACCAGAGTTTTGCCAGCCAGTGGCTCACATACAGAATGGTTAGCTATGTACCAATGCAATTCATAACAGCAGCCATGGCAGCGTTGTTTTCACAAACTGCATCAAAATCCAGTTGCGAAAGATCACTGAGAAGAGGCTCATTGGTAGGGAATGGAATTGTGCCCTGAGGTTTCCAAAGCCAACTCTGCCTCTCAATCCCAGTGTGGTTTCCTGGCTATAAAAGAAAAGCAAACTTACCAGGTAGCTATCATGTAGCCTTCATTCACTGAACATACACGCCATTCTGATGCTCCTGTTCTCTTGATCTCTCTATCCCAGTCAGAGTATGTCTCAAACAATGGAGTCAGCTGGCCACCACCACCTCCTCCAGGATCTATTCCATTCACTTTTTTTGCTAGAAGGAAGTGATTTTAAAAAAAGTTCTTTCCAAGTTGTGCCATGTAAATAAACAGATGTACAATATCTTGCAGGAAACAAACAGACCTCCAAACTTCCAATGCAGCTTTATATAAAACTCTTGCAAATACAGCTGTGTAGGGGCCAGAGCACCCCCAAAGCATATTATTTTCCATTGTGTGTCTGGCCAAGTTTTGACAGCCATGAACTTGCAATAAATGGGGAAACAAAGAGAAGTTCTGATCTGCCCCTACCATATGTCAAATTAATTTAATGTGTTTTATCTATCTGTGACAACATGTTATGCCGTTTTAAGGAATGCCTCTGTTATTGCAAACTTTCATAAGCTTCAATGGATTTAGGATTAGATTCTCAATATTTTGAGGCTAAACCAACTACCATATTGAGAACTACCATTCCTTTCCTCAGCGGTTTAATTCTTGAGGGGTTCTTTAAATGAGCAACCTTCAAATACTTCCCCCTACAGATTACTTTGATACAAAAAGCCTACATGGAAGTGACTCTAGCCTCATTAGTAGAACTTGGTGTTGCAAATCTATTATCTTACTGCAGCCAAGGAACCAAGACTGGGAAGAAAAGGTAGGAAGGGCACCACTGTAACACTCCCATGTTACACAAGCTGGTTCTCCTTTTCCAGCCAAACTACCTTGAACTCCAAAACTGCAAGAGCAGCTCTAAGGACTCCGTTGAGCATAGCTTGTTTCTCCTCTGGCAAACCCAGAACACAGCAAGGGGAGATGGAAGCTCAGCCTTCATGGTGCATATTGATGAGCAAAGGGGTCTCTTCTAGCATCAGAACTGCAATCACCCCCCAGCACACTTAGGCACAGATACATTTCTAGTGAGCTTTTCTATGCATGTAAACATGTACTACCACTCAAGTAGGACTGCTTATATGACACCCTCCAAAACAAACCCCTGGTTACACCAAAAGGCTCCCATAAAAGTTGGCAGCCATGCTCTCTCAAAAGGCCCCTCCAAAGGTTATGAAGGAAAGTAAATGTCTGCGTTACCTGGGTTATGGTATTTCTTGCCCACATATTCAAATGCAAAGAGGAGCTGAAGATCTGCTGGTTGGGAATAATGAGCTATTGCAAGGCACACCTGAACAGAGGAAAACAAAAAGAACTGGGGTGCATTGAGCTGCTTCCAACCACATTTTACTAGAAAATACTAGACTTGCGTGAGGAAATGGCAGACCAGAGAAAACAAAACTATGACTTTGTCTAAGGAAGGGCGAACTGTATCCCTCCAACTTCCAAGTGCCATCACCTACTTTGACTTCTACTAACAGTGATCATGGTCAAAAGAGCTCTTTAGGCATACCCAAGGGCTGTGCCATACCCAGTGAACATCAGGCGTTGTAAAATAAACCATGACACAAGCCTGAACCCTCCCTGGGTGAAGAAAACTGCTTATACAGTTATCTGAATCCCAGCTTTTGTCACTAACGTGCTTTCTAAAATCCAATTTCCAATTCCATTAAACAGAAAGATGACCATGTTTTTCTGCTAGAGTCAGTCATGGCTATTTCTTGGCTCTGACATTTCTCAGCGGGGAGCATCACTTCTTTATCCTGAGGGTCCTCTGTGCAACTTGATATACAGTTTCAGAAAGGCTTGAAGTTGCAGGAAATTGAAAATAAAAAACTTTAAGGAATTTGGGGAAATAGTTTACATATCCACAATATTTCAAATATAAATTTACTGTGTTACTTCAAGAACACATATATATAATGTATATAGCCTGGGGAAAATGTACTGTTTAGTATATTTATGAAATTAACATGGATAGGTCTCTAGGTTTTATTCAGCAATAACCAGCTGTGGGACTTGTTTCTGTGGGACTTCTTTCCAAGCAAATATGGGTGGTGGTGGTTTTGCATTTTTCATATTACCTGTAGACAATATTAGCTACCCTGATGCCATATTCATTTGTTTTATATTGTGTTTCAGCCCAGAATATAATCTCCATTTAAAAATACCAGCATAAGTTTATTTTTCTACTCAGAACTGAGTAGATGCAGCAGCAATGCTATTAGTATCTCTGAACAGATTTGCAGTTGTGTGAATTAGCTGTGCTACCATATTATTTTAAAATGCCACTTTAAACATATTCCCACTCATTCTGAAAGAGAAGAAATGTTGTCCATAGTTTCCATTTCAGGCATTGAAAAAACATTTCCATTGGTTAAAAAAAAAAATCAAATTCCTAACTTTATCCCATGGAACAGTTCTAATCTGCACAAAGTCCATTCATTCTCACCTTGACCAAAGCAGCCTACAGATAAATATACCGGTAAGCAAGGCCTAATGCCACTGCCTTGTTATTACACGTGTTGCAAATTTTCTTCCCCTATAAATCCTTACTTCCATTTTAACAAGGGGAAAAGGAACAGAAACAGTCCACAGGATTTTGTTGAAAACAATGGCAACATGGATTTTTTGACAAGAGAAATTACTATCTACCTGGAAATCCTGACTTATTTTTCTACAAAACGCCTGGTTTGTTAGCTATTTATGCCTAAAACAGCAACTACACATAGTGGTGCCATTGTCCAGGGCTTTAATGTGAAAGCATTTTCTTAATGCCAAATGGCAAATTCCTTGAACTTACACGGAATGTCATGGAAAAGGAGAAAGTTCAAGATTTTTCTGTCTACCATGGGAAAACATTTCTCTCTTTCATTGCACACACTGCCCCACCCAAGTGCTTACTGTGCAAAGAATAAACTTTTAGGACACACAAGCTAAAGCTCTTGAAATCAGCGCACAGTGCAGCAAAAGCAATGCTGAGGTCTGCTTTCATATACAAAAAGGCCCCTCTTCCTCCTAAATCCAGCTACCTTCACCATGTAGTATTGAACATACAAGATATCTATGTATAGGTTACCTTTTGGGGATCCACACCGCTTAAATTTTACTGTACTGCCATGTGGCAGATGATATATGCTACCACTGCCCACCCTTTTTCTGGGAGCATTTTTGTTAAACAAAAAATAAGCAAGGGTTGGATCCAAAGAGCCACCTACCCTTTCTTGCTCCTCAAGTCATTCCTGAGGGTTGGGGAACCCTTTAAAAATGTGTGGAAGCAGCATAGGTGATAAAATGCAGGTGGGTGCATTGGTGAAGACACACTTTGGATCAAAGCCAAATATATATGTCATAACTCTTCTTGGTAAGACCACTTTCCAAGCAATCCTATACAGGATATATGTCTGCTGAGGAATAAGCCCCACTGAGTTCAATGGGTTTGACTCCTAGGTAGGTGCCCAGCCCTATTACCAAATCAGACCATTGGTCCATCTATCTCAGCACTGTCTACACTTTTTAAACTCTCCCAGCTCTACTTGGAGACCTTCTGCATGCAAGCCAGCTTTAATGTCTTATACTGACAATGTGCTTTGGGAAAAGTAAAAGAACAGCCATCCAACACCTCACAAAAACTAAATACAGATTTTGCATGAGTTGGACAATCCCTCCTTCCCATCCTACCCAACTGATTCTCCTGTGTAATGATGCTTTGCTCTTCCTCTTAGATACTAGCAGAGGGAGGAAGGTTTTTATCTTCAACTGCACTCACATCAGAGAATGGGAAGAGATCAAGAGCACCCTGTATAACAAGCAACATTGTTTTTTAAAAAAGAGTTTCCTGCTAGAGACAGGCAGTTTTGTCAGGCAAAGCAGGGCCGCTGGAGAAATGGCCACAGCCAAAAAACCCACAGCTTCCTGGCAGTGTGTACAATAACATTTGCACTGAGCTACTGAACAATCCTTGTTTTCTTTCTATAGAGCAACCTGCATAACCCAAGCAGATACAGGTGCTCCCGAAATTAAAAATGCATGGAATAAAATAAAAACTAGTTTTCTGATATATTAGTCATTAGCCCATGCCAAGGTTCAGAAATTTTAGCTGTAGTACCAATCTGAGATAACCATCTCCCCAATTTCAACAGAAACTGTTGCTTTGGACGGCAACTTAAAAATGCACCATTTCCTTTGAAGTTGCTGACTTCTTCTAGTGCTTCCACTTATGTTCTCCTTCCCCTCCCTTCACTTCCTCCCACACCCACCTTATTTGTCTTCCTTTGGAGAATTTTCAGCTGTAGTTTGACAGCAAAAACAACTGAATAACAAACTTAAGCAACATGGAGTTTTGTGTTGTCCCTCCACCCCTATTTAGTCACCACCTTTTAGCTCAAGCTAAGTTAGTCACTATGAACATGTACACATATGGTCAGGGAAACTGAAAACAGAAGGGCTAATTCACTGCAGATGGATTTAAAAAAAAAATTCAATAGGTTATGGGACATTGTCTCCCATTCTTTTAGTATGACAAGAAAAAAAATAAAGCAAATATAGTGTAAGTTACCGATATTTTCTAAATCTTCATGTTCTAATTTGCTTTTAAATAAAGGGGCTCTGGAGAGGGAGGAGGCAAGACTGCAACCCCTCCCCCCAGCTGCAGCATGCAGATGGTATGCAGTTAGGCTCACCCGTTTTGATATGAAGGGCACCAGATACGGAAGATGCAGTCTGCT
This sequence comes from Darevskia mixta, assembly GCA_034641385.1. Taxonomy (NCBI): domain Eukaryota; kingdom Metazoa; phylum Chordata; class Lepidosauria; order Squamata; family Lacertidae; genus Darevskia; species Darevskia mixta. The sequence continues at coordinate 3,550,854 of JAWWNH010000073.1, read as the reverse complement.
ATCCCACACATACAGCCTTTATGATTTGACCGGGGAACAATAAAACTCCCTTGGCAACTACTACCGGGGATTCTTCCCCATGTCACATTCCAGAGGAGAGACTCAGGAAGGAAAGCAATGGAAGATTTGATGTACTTTTGGAGACTTGAACTAAGTGTGCAAACAGTCAACTTTATTTGTAGAAAAGAAAAACCATTAGCATTCCTCTTCTGTCTTCCCAAATATTGTAACAGGGACCTCCTTCCAGGCCGGTTAGCTTTGCTTCAGCAGAACAGAAAAAAAGCTAAGGAAAATTACCAATAAATATTTTGGATCACTTTATTAGTCCCATGCAAACAGCTACAAAACTTATCAGGAATTCTTCTGCAACAGAGAAAAGCCTAGGGGGCTTCCTCCATTTTCAGAAGGAAATAGGAATGTGATTTTAAAACTCAAGGCTACTAATGCTTAGAGAGAAATACTATGGCGAAAGCAGAAGTGTAGAGATCATCCCAAGCACCAGCCAGTTCCCAAAATCTACAACCAAGAAAGACAGCAGCATGAACTGGCTCCCACCATGGGTCCTATGCAACCCCTCAACTTCTTTTTTAAAAAAAAACTAAAACTGAAGAAAGATGGTAAAGGTGCAGATGGTGCAGTTGTTAACATTTCTGGCCCCCTAAACTGTGATTAAGGTATCAGGAGCAGACTGTGGGCATTCATTGCTTCCTTCTTCTAGCGCAAATTCTCGCTGCTGGCTGACGCTAACAAGCATTGCTTTTGTAGCCAAACCAGGGTTGGAAGTAGCCTTACATGCCTTGGGTACAAAAGAATACGTACAATACCATATTTAGCACTAAAATAACACAATGCTACATTATAGTTAAAGCAAGCTGAAGAATGGAATGGGCACAGCTAAGTGGGAGTAAGCTTATCAGCCTTTGGCATGTTCTTGATCTCCTAATCATGGTTAGGAGATTGGGCATTCTGCATCTTACTATCAATGTGCTGGTCATGTTGCTCCCTCAATCACACATGCACAAAATTTGAGTCCCAAATCATGTATTTCAAGTACAGATTCTGCTAATACTAGCAATATAAGCAATATGTATATTGCAATGTACCGTATTTTTCGCTCCATAACACGCTCCGGACCATAGTGCGCACGTTGTTTTTAGAGGCGGAAAACAAGAAAAAAAAATATTTTTCTGGTTTTCCTCCTCTAAAAGGCTGGGAGGGGCGGCGGAGGGATGCTGCTGGTTCTTCCCCGCCAACCCCGATCTTCCCCGGTGACTTCTCCGCTCCGTGCAACGTCTCCCTCCCCCTCGCCAGCGACGCTTGCAAAAGCAGGCTTTTGCAAGCGTCGGTGGCGACGGGGACAGCGGAGATGCTTCACAGAGCGGGGAAGGGGCGGCGCGCGGCTGCCACCCACCGCCCCTTCTCTGCTCCGTGCAACATCTCCCCCCCCCCCTGCAGAAGCGGCGCCCAGTGCCTTCGCTCCATAACGCGCACAGACTTTTCCCCTTCCTTTTTTGGAGGGAAAAAGTGCGCGTTATTGAGCGAAAAATATGGTATATATTGAGATCTTCAAAGATATCAAAGTCTAAATGTCTCCTAGTTACTTCTTATGGGAATGAAATTTTAAGCATTTCATATACAAAAAATACCAGTATGCTGAACAAGAAAGCATGTTTAAGGCTGATTCAGCCTCTGTATTGGTTTCTGGATATTAAGTATTTACAGTTTTCACTTGAAATTTGTTTTTGAGTAACACTACATATACATTTTGAGCTCTACATATAGCTCTATGAGAAGTTTAAAACCAAAATAGCAAATATAACAGCACATGCCACACTGAATGGACTTCTTGTTCTCTCTTCAACCAAGCCTAAATATTCATCCAGTAGTTTTTAAAACAAGTGCAGAATGCTAAGCATCTGCCAGAGAAAACTCTGACTTCAACTTTCCAGAAGCTACGTGTAAATTTTCATGTCGACTACTGGCAGCTCAAAGGACAGCCACTGTCAGCATAAAGCCAACCGTTTCCATTTCTAGTATCAACAAAACCTCTACTGTGAAGTCTCAGGGGATTTAAAATGAACCATTTGAGTATTTGATTCTTCAATCCCTACACTTTCAAACCGTAGGTTGAAATGGGGTGCAGGGAGTGCCACAAGCTCTGAGAATCCAAATGACCCACCATGGTTAGAAGGCAAGCAGTTTCTGTAGTTTGTGTGTGCGGAGTTCTTTTCTTTCTTTCCTTTAGAGCCTGAGAAAATCTGAAAGTTACAGCAGGACAGGGGAGCTATTCTGTTCTTATCCTTGGCCCTTGTCTCCTCAACCTCCCTGAATCTGCCCTGGAGGATCTAGAAATCCCCCAGAACGATGTTTGTGGGGAGATTGTTCTGTCAGACAATTAAAAATGCTTGCGCTGCCGGAGTGATCTCCATAGTGCTACGGTGAATTCCACCCAAAGCTTCCAAACCTCTCTTTACAGCCATGTAGTAGGAGAAAGCAAAACAAAGGGTTACTGTGGCTTGTTTCTGTTACTGCATGTTGTGCTAAACCAGTAGTCTTCTCTCTTTCCAGATCCAGACTCACTTTTAAACCAAACATGCATTTAGGGACCCACTTCTGAATTTTCACTGTGTATTTGTATGGTGGTAGTGCTGCTGTTGTGTTGCAATTCATTTTAGAGTGGGCCATGACCCAGAAGTGGGTCTTATTGGCTGAAGACTAATGCACTAAAACTAGAGGTCAAAGTAGATGTAGGAAATCTATGACCCAAATTACCTACCTGCTTTCTTTCTTTTAAATTACCATGTCCATGCAACTGCTTTCACAAATGGGGAAATGAACCTAGATAAATAACACTGATTGGCTCTCAGCAGTTTATGGAACAGACACCAAAACAGATGGTGGGCCTTAGGTCACAGAAGGTGTATGAGTGACATTTTAAAAGGTGGACCCAAGCCTGAGTGAGAGGAAACAAGTGTTCATTTACCTGAATTGTGGTTCTAAAAGAACAGAAGTCCCTTTTACCGTGTATTAAATATTTAAGGAACAAAGACTAATACATATTAGAAGACTGGGTGCTGCAGAGACAGGCAAGGAATACATTCTGCAACGGCAATAACCAGAAAAAACCCCAATATGGTGAAAAATATTTTTCAAGGGTTAGAAAAAAACACAGAGGCCTGGTAGTGTTTGCTTATGAAATGGATACACAAGTCTTTTGCTTGCGTGCACCACTCCTTTGCAGTGCACAGCAATCAAACCATTAAGTCTTTAATTAACCATGGTTTCTTATTTTCTTACAAACCCACAAACAATAGTCACCAACTTTGGAACAAGCCAGGATATAAGACAAACTTATTGGTCTGGTTGCTACACAGCATGAAAGATGGAGCAAAATGACTGTATATGCAGGCAAAAGGCTTGCAAATATACTGGCTGAATAAGCCAGTATATGTTTTTCCAAATGCCACTAGTATTAAAAACACTAACCAAAATATTTCATCTCCTATTAAGAGACTTGGCTTAGCAACTGCAGGATTCATGAAAATGATATGCAAGTTACATTTAAGATAAACAAGGAAATTTATTTGGCCATAAGCCTTAACATTACATTAAATAGGCTTAAGTGCTAAGCAAGATTTCACCACTTAATTACTTGCTTCATGTCTATATGGGATAAAGTGGAAATAGTTGTGCATATATAGGCTAGAGCTAGCTAGGTCCTCCACAGAATCAGCCTATGATAAGAGATACTATTCCTACCTTGTAAGCCAAATGTGTATGAATGTGAATGAAAGGGGTCTCACTGTGGCCTGGGTTGCACCCACTGGTGCTGGAATGCAGATGGGGGATCACAAGATTGAATCTCCCCCAAACCAATTCCCTCCAAGGGTTCAAGCTTAGCTTCTCCCTGATGTGCTATGTGGAAGGAATTTTTTAAAATACAAAGGTACATTCCATTATGCAAGTCCCCATCTGCAGAGGCAAGTGTTATAGTTCATACACAAATCTACCACCTCAATGAGAGCCAGGTCTAAGTAAAAACACATTTCCATTGTCACTTCAAGCAGCTTCAAGATTCTAGCATGTACTATCATCTTACTTCTATAGTTTCAAAGTTATTCACTGATGTTTATGGTGGTAAATGGAACGATTAACCCAAGGATGAAACACAAGTAACTAGTTTCAGATACACTAGAATGGTATTTAATTATTTGGCGGGTTTTTGTTTTGAAAGAAACACCATTAATTGTTGGCTATTTCACCATCTAGACAATATTCAAGATAAATATCACAGCTGCTGTAATACCTTTTTTGCACTTTCGGGTCCTGCTTCATCAAAACGAAATCTGACGATACGAAAGTCTTTGCAGTAAATTATTAATTCTGTTGGGTTAAATTTAAGCTTTTGGTTGGGGCCGAGAACTTTCTGTTTCCTCTTTGTGTCATTTACTGCAAGAGAGAGATTTTTTTAAAAATAAAAAAGGAGACAGTTATGCATATAACAAATAACCATGTTATAAATGCTTAACAGAAACAAACTGGTATACAACAGCTCCCATTTGAAGAGTACATTGACCTGCTTACTATTTATTTATTTATTTATTTTGATTTAATTAGAAAATGTATAAATAACTTGATAAAAGTGTTCCAAGTGGTGTACAAATAAAAATTTCCAGCAGGTGTCTAAAACAATATAGTGAGGGTACCTGCCTAATGTCAATAGCCTATCCTTCTGTTTGTATCCACTTTATCCTCCCAGGAGTTCAGAGCTTCACAGCTTTGTAGTGAGCTCTGCAGCTGACTTGGGTTTCCTTCATTCAATTTCAACACTAACAACTGCACCTCTGGTCAGAATCTAACCGACCTCTGTACTACTGTGCAGAAACAATGGCATAATTTGAAACTACTGGCCCAAGAGTCAACTATACATGCTGTCCAAACCACATAACTCTTGCATGGTGTCCCCGCTGCTTTGGATTACAAATGCTTCATATTTCTTAGTTCAGTTTCATTTAGAAGGCATGCAAATCTGTTGACTGGAGACAGCAATTTTTAAAATGTCCTAGTACAGTATACAAGCCCCTTTTGCAAGCTTCTTAGAGACTTGTGCTATTAACACATGTCCTGCTGAGCTGAACGATGGTTACTGCCTGGAAAGAACACAAAGGTGTGGTGCACCCCCTATGCACACTTACATGGGTGTAAGCCACATGGAACAGATCTAAATCAGGCTGCCTGCCACATTAACTGGCACACATATTTTCACAGAATAGAGTTGGATAGGAGCCAAAGGTCATCTAGTCCAATCCCGTGCAATGCAGGAATCTCAGCTAAAGCATCCATGACAGATGGACATCCAACCTTTTTACATTTTTACCATTTTTACAGGCAACAGGAGACATTCAAAAAGGGAATTCTGACTATTTTTTGCCATTTAATTTTTTATTAGTTTTCCAAATTTTTTACAAATCAATATCAAATTACATCAAATTTAATACATTTTTGGTGACTTCCTGCCCTTTTTCCTGGATGCGTCCATAGCCTTCTCTGTTAGAATAGAATAGAATAGAATAGAATAGAATAGATTAGAATATTGTCATTCTATTCTATTCTATTCTATTCTAAAAGAGAAGGTTGCTGCATTATATTGCATATTTACTCTAATTCACATTCCATTTCTTAAAAATAATCTTTTTTCATTCTCCATAAGCTGTCCATTTATCAATTTATTTAACATATACAGTTAAATAAATGTATATTTATTTAAATAATGTATATTTATTTATTTAAATTAAATAAATGTATATTTATTTAACAATTAGATTTCCAATATCAACAAGTGAGGTCACTAATCCCTTTACATCTTGCATGTATAGAAACCTGCCATTTTCCTTTCCCTAGTTGTTCCTCTTTACTTTCCAATTCCACAATCCATTCCACCAAAGTCCTTTCCTGTCTGAATCCTCTTTGGTGTGTGGTGTATTTTCACATCACAAAGCTTGTAATCTGTTGTTACTTATTGCCTTGAGTTCTCAAGGACAACCATCTGGCTCACCATCTGGCAATCCAACAATCATCATCACAAACACCAACCCATAGAACCAAGGGAGATGTACTGTAATATCTTGAAAACTTTATAACTACGGTAGTACATGTCCACCTCTCCCCTTTCACAGTCAAATCACAATTCTTGCACTCTACCATTAGGAATTCCAGATTACCTTTTATGCAAATAGATCTGGTCCTTCTTTGCAGGGTTAATTATATTCCAACAATCTTTGTCTATAGTAAATACACACAGTTCCAATGTCTCAAATTTCAATTGTGCCCTTGAGATCTTTGTTAACCAAAGCCATTTCCTGTCCAAATCATCACTGGTGTAAGATATATTTTCATATCACAAAGCTTGTGGTCTGTTATCAATTATTAAGTTGAGTTCTCAAGGACAACCATCTGGCCCACCATGCAGTCTAACAAAACTCATCACAGATATCGACCCATGAAGCCAAGCAGGGAGAGGGGTGCACTGCAATATCTTGAAAACTTTCACAAATCCATGCCCACCTCTCCCCTTTCATGGTCAAATGCACAAATGGATCCACTCCTTCCTCACAGGGTTCATTGTATTCCCCTCCTTCCTCACAGGTTTTAAGTTTATTCCAACAATCCTTGTCCGTAGCAAATGTGCTCAATTCCAGTGTCCTGAGATTCTTATTTACTTTAAATTCTTTATATTTCAACATTCTTAGGTGAAGTAGGTAGTGTTCTCTTGGTAAAGAAAAAGAAAGCAGATTGTCCCTTCCCCATTGCCATTACTCCACCAACTCACATACACAGTTTCTTTCCAACCAAATCCCAGATTTATTCTCTTTTACTAGACATGTACTAGACTTGTTAACTTTTATTCTATTAATCAAGAGGGCAGAGATATGACAAAACGCTTGCAAACCTTAATACAAAATATAAACATCCACCCCTCTGCGCTCCCAGTTCTCATCTACGGCAGGAATTACCGGTACCTTCTTCACAAAACCTGTCTTAACAGCCAGACTGTTTGCAGCTTACTGTTCTTCTCCACAGGGTGCCTTTAACTTATATCCAATTATCCGAATTGAAAAAGAAATCTGTCGTTTGCCATGGCAGACATAGAGGCTGACTCTGTGTTTTAAAGCTTAAGACCCAGCGCCTCACCCCTCCCTGTCCCTAATGGAGGCAGGGAGCAGGCACAAATGGGGCCCACATTTTCTCGAAGCGTTTTGGGATGCATAGCACCTGAGCTACCCCCCTCCACTCCATCAAAGCTTCTCTCGAGCCCCAGAGAGCTGCCACCATAGTCGCAGACGGAACTGGAAGCTGGGAATTCTGACTATTCTGTTTTAATTTCCTAAACATAAATGTACCCCCCTCCAACTCCTTAATACGTACCTGTCACTATCTGCTCAATGCATGTTAGAGCAACATCATGTTCTCCCAGGAGAAGGTTCCTGTAATGGAATTTCTGGAATACAGGAGATAGGTTCATGATAAATACCACAACTCACTTTATATTTTGGCCTAGTAATTTTGAAGATGAAGCGTGATGTATGCTTTGTTTGGTTAGATGCAATCATCTTGAGGGCTGAGGGTCAATATTTTATCGCCACTCAGCGTAACATTAAGCTAAAAATACTCTCCTATAAACTACATTAGAGAAACCAAAGGAGGGAAGGCAGCAATCAGTAGTAGCAGCAGCTCCCAACAAAATATTAAAAACACAATAAAACATCAAATATTAAAAACTTCCCTGTACAGGGCTGCCTTCAGATGTCTTCTAAAAGTCATCGAGTTGTTTATCTCCTTGACATCTGGTGGGAGGGTATTTCTTCACATGGTGGACACCACAACTGAGAAGGCCCTCTGCCTGGTTCGCTGTAACTTCACTTTTTGCAGTGGGGAACCGCCAGAAGGCCCTCAATGTCCAAACTGAATGATGGGGGTGGAAACGCTCCTTGAGGTATACAGGGCCGGGGCTGTTTAGGGCATTAAAGGTCAGCACTAACATTTTGAATTGTGCTCATGCCTTTAGGACCAGCATTATATGGTCCTGGAAGCCACTCCCAGTCTAGCTGCCGCATTCTGGAGTAGTTGTAGCTTCCAAGTCACCTTCAAAGGTAGCCCCACGTAGAGCGTATTGCAGTAGTCCAAGCAGGAGATAACCAGAGCAAGTACCACTCTGGCAAGACAGGTTGCAGGCAGATAGGGTCTCAGCCGTCATACCAAGTGGAGCTGGTAGACAGCTGCCCTGGACACAGAATTAACCTGCACCAAAGAACATGGTGGTGCGCTTTTTTAGGTCAGTATCTCATTACTGTCATCTGGCAGTTTTTAAATTTCATTTGGTCTAGTTCTTATTTGTATATTTTTAATGTCCATATAAGTATCTTTAACATTTGGTAAGATATCTGCTGTCTCTTTCCTTCTGGTATTGATATTTTAATACTAGTTTTAACTTATACTGTGCAACTGTTTTGATAGTATTATGCTAGATACGCTTACTATTTGGAGTACCATAAAAGAACTTTAATTCACAATGCACTAAGCATATTTTTGTGTACCTTTGGGATTTCATTCCAAACTATTCATAACGTATATACTCGAGTATAAGCCGACCCGAACATAAGCCGAGGCACCCAATTTTACCACAAAAAACCTGGGAAAGGTTCATAGGAGCCACTGCCTGCCTCACTCGGGTATAAGCCGAGGGCGGCTTTTTCACCACAAAAAATGTGCTGAAAAACTAGGCTTATACTCGAGTATATACAGTATTTTCCTGTAAACTAAAACGATTATCTAGATATATGACAATAACATTTCGCACTAAAATTTTAACACACAAGTAGGCAAATCAGCAGGACCTGCATCATTATCAAACGCCAGTGTCTACTTTTGCTTCAGCCTTGTCTTTCCCTGGTATTGCACACTGCCGAGGCCATTAAAATGACAGCCAAGTGAATTCAGAGATGTGCCCCAATTCCATGTTTGTTGCTGGAACCCACAACTTTCTGGCCATTAAAGCAGCTGCAGCCAAGTCATGGAAAGTGCACCACCAACAGTTTTGGCATGAGCTGGCAGTGGCCAGTAAGAAGAGGATGGGTGTGAGGGTACTCCTTGAGGTCACTCATTTATCATATTGTTACTCACAGTTTCCCATCACAGAAGCCCTGTGGGGTAGGTTAGGCCAAGCAATTGCAACTTGTTCAAGACCACTTAGCAAGGTTTACCGTTGGAAGCCAATATGAACCTTGGTTTCCATGCAAATTCAACACTCTATCCACTTTAACACGCTGGGGTCAGGGTGTTAAGCCCCAAGCAACGTAATATTAAGCATTCAAAATCTGGCACATTAGGGCTGAATGAAGAACCCAGGAGAACATATGGTAGCTAACATCAGGTGGAGCCCAGTAGACCTATTCTGCTGCTTCTCCCTGCCTACACACCCCTCCCATCAAATGCAGGTAATTCTGAGCCAAGGTATTAAGCTTGGTTCAAGATAAGGAACCTGGAATGGCTCGGGAAATTAAAAGGCCTACTCCTGGTACATGTATGGACTCAGAGTTGCAAGTGTGCTGGTTAAAGAAGATTCATGCTACAGCAGACAATTTAAGCAGGAAGTCCTGGGTACATTGACCTCCAGAATGGATGTATGTCTCTTGGGTCCTCTTGTCGGCCAAGGGCAATTGTATTATGGAACTCAATAGGCATAGAAACCAACCTGAAGTGGCATAGGATCATCTGTAATGAAGGATATCTTGAAGTTGCTGCAAACCAGCTTTCCCCACAAATCATACTGACTTGTATTTGTTGCAATGCATTTCCTCACAAAGTTCACTTCATTCACCACAATTTCACCTTTAAAAAGGGGGGAAAGCAGATTAAAAGAAGATTCACTCAATGTCTTAATCACAGTAACCTGCAAGGAGAAAATTCACACCCATGAATCTGTGACTTTACGAAGTAATTTTTTTTTGGGGGGGGACCAGTTGTGAAGCAAATACTGAATCTCCTTTGTGAGGAGCTTAAGCTTTACTTCAATGTATGTATTGCTTGGGTCATGTCATGGTTCTTTAAAGAAAAAAATAAAGAATTACTAAATAGAACTTAGTCATCAAAAAATCCCAATCTGGAGAATAAAAAGCTTCATGATACCCAAGTATCTTTACACAGGTGTGGGGGAACCTGTGGTCTTCCAGATGCTGGTCTCCAGCTACTATCAGCCCCAGTCAACGTGTTCAATGGTCAGGGATGATGGCAAATGGAGTCCAGCAACACCTGGAAGGCCACAGGTTCCCCACCTCAATCCAATGCAAAATCTGAATTTCAAGATGTTCATCTCCAGTTACTAAAAACTATTTTTCTCTTCTATATACCAAGAGCCCTCCAAATATGTTAAACTGCATCCTCCTCATGCTGTAAAATTTATTTAAATATATACATCAACTTTCAATGGCTGTTTACAATAGCTAATAAAAAAGAAGAGGAGAGTTCCTATTCCTTTCATAACACTGTTCCTCTTAGGTCATTCTATAAAGCCTTTCAACCCTTGGATCATTCCATCCCTCTAGACAGTCACACTACTTTTAATGGGTTGATTAATCCAGATCTGCAAACTTCAATTTCAAAGAAGAGATTATCAGATTTGTTTAGAAATATACTGACAGATACAACCACAAGACCACACCAGAGTATGCAGAGGTGGCAGTGAAAAGTACTCTGCATTGCTTGCTGCCAGACTAAAGAAAAGAGGCTTTTGTGCCTATGCCCCCCCCCAACAGAAAATGACAATAAGAGACTGGACAGGGGAGTATGATCACCCTCCATCCTTATTTGCAAGGCTGGTGAAAGATGTTTGATCTTCTACTCGACCAGCAAGGCCAAAAAGGTAGAAAGAGCATAGGCCACTTATCCTACTCTCCCATCTCAAACCTGCATGATCCAGCAAGCGATAAATTGACTTGCAATAACCACTCAAAAAAACCCCACCAACATTATTTATTTGCCAAATAATACAGTTCAGGAGTCTGGCTTCACTAGGAAAAGGTAAGCAGCAAAACTATTTGCAGGTATTTGCTCTCTTTAATGTTTAAAGTTAGCAACAATGCAGTTTCCTTCACTTTCCTTTTCCATGGCATAAGCTGTTCTGAGGGCAGAACGACAGTCACTTGTGTGTGACTTGAATAGCCAAAGAGCAGAAACAAGAGACGAGTGACAAGAAACTAGAAAACAACCCACCCACCACATTACTGTGAAGACATTCACAGAGACATGCTCACTAATCCAGCCAGAGGATTACATCCAAATTACATTCTCTCACATTTGAGTTACATTTCAAATACTTTTCAGAAAACACATGCAACAATTTGATTTCATTAAAAGATTCTGTTTAAAGTACACCCATGGACACTTTGCTAGCTGGCATCTTGTTCCAATGTCAACTTTCAATATCTTATACATAGCTTATCCTCAGTTCACTGTATGAAAGTGAGCACTGTATTTTTTTGAAGTGAGGCAGCATAAAATGCTAAAACAGGAAATATCACTATGCAACAACATGCTATAAAAAGATGGGGAGGGATGGGGGGAGGCAAGAAGAAAAGGCAGAGAGTATGATTTTAGGTTCCAGCAACCAGCCCCAACACTTGAGCTTCCACCTCAATCAAGATTTATTTTACATTGTCCACAGTTAAGGTTTGTTTTTTTATTTCAATCTGGCACTTTTAATATACACTACCCCCCTCTCTCTTGAGTTTGAAATAGAATAAAGTCACCTGCTGAACTGAACATAGCAACTTGTACAGATGGGAGGAATTTGCTGAACAAGGTCCCCGGATGTAGTGCAGATATGGCAAAGCCAGATGAAGAACCTGGCACCTGTTGTGTGTTCTTGGGCTTGAAATTGAAGAGTGAAGTACAGATATATAAATCCTATGCCTTCTCAACATGTTAACAGCCAACAGAAAAATAGTACAAAAGCTTTTCGTTTATTAAACAGCAGAGCCATAACATTGAAAGTTACTTCACACAGTGAGCACTGAAGCCACGTAAATACTGTACTATGACTGACTGAATGGGACACCTTTACAAAACTGATCCTCAACTGTTTGTTGGAGAACCCTTTCCCCATGTCTATTTTGCATTGTATTCGGATGTTTTAGGGTTCAGTGTTTAGGTTTTTTTGAGCAAATTGCCAGCAAAATTAACTGGTACCAAAAGCATTGTAATGTAATAAGTCTACTTAGTGTGACAAAAAACAGGAAGGAAGTCATGTAAGTATCAAAGAGAAATGCAACCAAGAAAGTCAAATAGGAGTAAAACTCAACAGCTGTGTCCTGAAGATGGCTTGTCTTTCTGAAACCTGGTCAATATTTTCTGTGCTGCTCTGAGTTTTAGGTTGAAGGGTGGGTACCATATTGCCTGTCATAATAGCAGTATCTGTGCTTTTAAACATGTGCTTATGTTTGTTGTAAAACTTCACAATCTTTGACTAAGAAAAACTTTTTACTGCACATTTCTGCAATTGGATTATTTCTGATGTAAAAACTCATTTGTTCCAGTACGTTTTAGGAATCCAGCACCAATGCATGCACTCAATTGACAGGGGATATTCTGGGGGAAAGGATATAGGCACATGGAAAAATAAGAAGTTGTAGTTTTGAATTGGAGGTGGGCCCTATGCCTTCCTGCCACTATCAGAAACTCAGATATATAAGCTTATCTCCAAATGGCACCTTAAACCTAGGTTGCTGTCACTACAACGGAATGTCTAGGCACTCTTTTTGTGGTGGCATTTATTATTATTATTATTTTCATTTCTATATCGCTTAATATTTTAAATAAAACAATCTCAAAGGGGTTTAAAATATCAAGTAAAACAATCCAGAATAAAACAAATTCAAGCTTCAAGGAAAATATTTCAGATCCTTCTCTAAGGGACATTTTGCTTTCCCCATATTTATTTACCGTATCTACTTAATTTATACAGCTGCCTCATAGCAGACGTCCTCTAGGAAGCCAGTGGAGTGGAGTGATTAGAGTATCAGACTTGGACCTGGGAGACCAGGGTTCAAATCCCCACTCAGCCATGAAGCTCACTGGGTGACCTTGGAGTCACAGTCACAGCCTCTTAACCTCCCTCATAGGGTCGTTGTGGGGGGAGTGAACCATGTACTCCTTGAAGAAAAAAGTGGGATATAAATGAAATTTAAAAACCCTTCTGCTGACCTGCTTAAGAAAGCTGGAGGGGGCAGCCAGATGGAGATGTCAGTCGCCAACCTGGCATCCAGAGATCTCCATGCGGTCACAATTGGACCAGTGCCAGTTGCAAAACGTGCCTAGTGTCTGGCAAATTTCTAACATTGCTTAATGCTTTCAAAGTCAAAAGCAAATTGAAACAAACAAACAAAGAAACATATAACTGTACAATGAAAGCAAATTATGCTACCTCAAAAATGTATCAGTTAATAACCAAAATGATGGGTACAACCCGGTCAAGTGATACACATTTGAAACTTCATCAGTTTCACTGGAAACTAATTACATGTTTAAATCTCCACAACTGAAATCAAGAAACTCAGCCTACCAGTGCCCTCCATATTTGTATGGTTCTTTCACCAATAGTGCTTCATTGCACTATTCAGTAATCTTTCACACTCAACCTGTATACCATTACTGCCACAAGACAGTTGTAGCTTGGGGGGGGGGGGGGAAGTAGCGAGGATCAGAAATAGTGGTTTGCTAAGGCCACCCATGAAGTGAAGTGACTTGAAGTAGGAACTTCTAGCACATCATCCCAGCAAATCATTCAGTCTTACTCTTACCTAGGACACAGGACTTCTCTAGGGAAAACTCTCACAATTTCTCCCAGCAACTGGTGCACTTATGGTACTACAACAGCAGCAGAAACTTAAAGCATATTTAGATGGATGTAGTTCTCAACCATATACAGTAATGGTTTATAATACTATAATAATAATTTATTATTTATACCCCGCCCATCTGGCTGTACATGCACTGTACATAAACAGATACCCAGAGAACAAACTAGTATATTAAACTGAAAAAAACTTGAATAAATTTGCTTTCTGACCTGATTATGGTCTCGTAGCATTTTCAGTCACATAAGTTCTTACTGAAGAGTGGAATATTAAAACGGAATGGGTTTATTAGCATGCACCAAGCATTTATATGTAAATTTCCTCTAATCCATGTCTAAATGAATCTTCTGTTCAGCTTGCTCAGTAGCTATTTTAAAGTTCAAAAGGGGGAAAACTGCATTCTGGTGAGATTCTATTTGTAAGCTCATGAAGTGCTTTTTGACAAAGCTTTAAGGGAATTTTCATGAGCTCTTACAATGTGGTCCCACAAGAGATCTAGAAGTAATTGCATGCTGTTATCTTAACTGTTGCCACCTGTTCAGATTTTATTCAATATCCTTCCCTGTGAATTAATACTTAAGATGCTGACAATAATGGCAGATTACATGGGGTAGGCTCAAAATGAGGCAATTTTATAATTAAGAATGGAAACCAAAGTATTTGGACATTGCAGAAAGAGTAACAGTTTACATTGTTCAGTAGGATCTCTTGATATGATGACTTAAATTTTACAGGAATGAGAGGAAGTGATTACGATGGAAGTGATAAGAATGAGCAAAAGAGTAGGGCTTTTCAGATTGGTCACAAAAATTAGTTTTTAATATTATGCAATGTCGATTGCTGCCCCAGATTAAGTCAATCATTTCCCACAACACACAATAAACCAGAAGACGTACATAAAGCAAACCCCTACTTTGAAGTTATAACGCCATACCCCAACGAGGCACCCACAAGGCTCCCCACCCTTTCATTTTCCCTCATCCCCTCACCTGCCTAATGGATCAGAACAAGTCAGCAGCCTTCCTGTTCAGAAAGACCTAAGAACGTCCTGCTGCAGACGATGCTGATCACCTGGCTATCAGGGCAAACTGTTTTTCTAATGTGTCTTGATGTATTTTAACTACTGTTTTTAACTAGTTTTTTTTAATAAATAAAAACTTTGTATTTGATAAAACTACTTTAAAATGTTGGAAGCCACCTTGAATCCCAACCTGGGAGAAATGTGGGATATTTTATTTTGTTTATTTATTAAATTTCTATACCACCCTTCATCCTAGGATAACAGCACAATTTACAACATAAAACCCAAAAATACATAGCATAGTAACAAAAACAATAACCCCCACAGTTTAAAAGGCCACAGATTGTTTTATTAGCCAAATATACACATGATAATCTTACTCATGAAATAGTAAGGTTAATAATATTTTTCTAAAATGTCCAGTCAGAAAACCAGTTCAAAGCCCCAACAGGCTCGCTATTACACACACCGTTCTTGATTTTCATGATCTTTGATACCCTGAGCATGTCCTTTAACTCATTGTCTCCTAAAGCTTTGATCTACATTTGGTTGTGCCAAATAAGAGCTTGTTCCAGCACAACCAAAGAAGCAAACCATGGCATACACTAACTGGTATTCCAACCTGGTCTGCTGTTTGACCATTCATTGGCTAAGATGAGAACAAATGCACCTTTCCAAGCACCTGTAAATTAACCAACCATCATCTGCATGTCATTTAAGGTCAGGATCTCCACAAAGAACCTCTTGTGCATTACACTCAGTTCCAAATCCAGACCACAATTAGTTGCATAAAATATGTATGACTCCTCTCATCTGATTGAAGAAAGAGGCTCACAGGCTTGATAGTAGACAAAGGAAAAGAACCACAACAATCTGAAAATTGATTTGTACTAGTCCAAGCTTAGTTTAGAGATGATAGCTCTCATCTATAGATTATATTATGCACCCATTTGTGCATAAATGCAACCTCCTCTAACAGAGCCTGTATAAAGGTTTTAAACTTAAAGGGTAGAATGTTAGCACATGAATCATTCCTAACTCAGAACAACCAAAGCTGCCATTGAACTTCCTGCACTGAACCACAAATGTAAGAAATTATTTTAGTGCTTAATATAGAACTAGACACATGTCATATCAATGCTTCCGAAATTAAACTCTCCTTTAAATGCAAGTGTACCATGTTGCATTTATGACCAACATATTTTTATTATAAATGTAACAAAAATTAGCATCACAGAAACCAGGTTTCCTGATGTTTGGGGTGGTTGGAAATATAGCATAACTCAACTGTATACATACTTCTATAATACTGTGATTTGTGTTTGATGATGTATCTAGCAACTGATGGGGAAGGAATATAAAAAGAGAGAACATTCTAAATCTGTGCTTTTTAAAAACATACAACCCACAAAAGCACTACCATAAACTTACAGCAGTACAACTCCAGCTTGGTTTAAAATTTCATGTTTTAGGGTTCAGCGTTTAACATACAGGAATCCACACTGTTGTTATGAATCTAGCACTACCATCTTGACAATGTGGGAAGAAAAGAGGGGTGAGAGAACAGTAAATAGAGGACATTTCGTTGAACCCACCCACACAACAGAAGAAAGAAGAGTGTGCGAAGAAAGGGTAACAAGAGATGAACATTTATCTGAATTTACAAAATGTTGCCTATCAAGACATGCTAAACCAATTAACTAAACTACATACATCAATTGCTTCTGCCCAATTACATTAGCTATTTGGGAGTAGGAGAACAGAGCATGTTAAATAGGGACAGTGACTAACTCACTTCTGATCAGAACAATAATACAAGCAAGCAGGATGCAACTAAACTTGCTGAAGTGTGTCAGTAGCAGAGTTTACATCTTGTCAAGATGTTAGTTCTGATAAAATGGGCAAATTTCAGAACATTCATAGACAGAAAGTTAACCAAGTTTATTCTTCAAATATTCTGATTTAGAGATAGGAAACTAAGCATAGAATAAGTAATGGAATGTAGCTAGGGCAAAATTAGAAGATCTAGCAGGGAAAAATGCTACCTGCCTGCATCCTGAATTAGTTGGTTAACTATGCATTCTGTACACTGGTTGTGAAAGATGAAGCATGAAAAATAACTGAGGCCTCTTTTTAGCCAAAATTTGTTAGGACTTTAGCAGTAGCTTTCCCATGGAAATGCCACCCTAAATTTCTGCAGAATTCAATAGAAACCTGTGTTGTCACAGTCAATATGCCTATTTCACTTCTATGCTGTAAGCAATATCAACTCATTGGAGGGTAAACTCCTACTAATCATGATGACCAATTAGTCTCATAACTTCCTACAATTGGAGGGAGATCCCAAACTTACACTGTATTATTTGCTGTCTGGAAAGTTATATCTCACTGACCCCTTCTGGGCCAAATTTGAAAAATTCACCCACCCACCAAGCACTTGACATTACAGGCAACCCCTGATTTGTGTGGGGGTTGCGTTCTGGGTCATTGCATGCTCCACTCTACACAGCCACTGTTCTGCACCCTTTTTCTGGCCACTTTTGTGTCACTGCAATGTTTGTGTGCAGAGTTGCAAGTCAATTGGACACAAGTAAATTGGTTGTTGCCTGTAAAGGTAAAAGGTAAATGACCCCTGAACCAAAGGTGACTATGGGGTTGAAGCTCATTTCGCTTCAGGCCGAGAGAGCTGGCGTTTGTCCAGAAGCTTTCTGAAGCTTCAAGGAGGCTTTGCTCTAGGAACACAAAGGGGTTTGCAGTGAAACCTCTGCTAAAATTGAGTTTTTCTCCTCCACTGCAGCTGGTTTCACTGCATACTCCTTCAAGATCCTGGAGCAGGGTAAGTTGCACTGCCCATAAGGAAGGGGGGGGGGAGAGAACATGCCATACGCCAACAAGGAAGGGCCTAGCAGGCCAATTTGGGATTCATGGAGGGCCAATGTTACATGCCCACAAGCTGGAAGTTCCCCTACCCCTGTTGCAGCTGCATTCAACAGGATAGAGAACTATCACACAGAGGTGTAGCTCCTTTTTTCTCCTCTAACAGGGAAGTAATACACTGTTGTACTCTGGATGCATTCCCACTATACATAGAATGTAAAATATTTTACGCTAGCCCTGGTTTATAATGAGACATATGCAACCAAACCCTAAAATAAGCTACAGTACCACATTAGATGCTATTATGAAGGCAGCAATGGTTAGATTTCCCATGTAAGTTGTGAGAGACTTAGGGGTTGTGAGGGAGACAAGACACACCTCCATACACAAACATCTTGAATGTAGGACAGAAAGGCAGGAGTAACAATATTCATTAAATAACATTCACTATAGATCCTAACAGTATATCAATCTTCACTCCCCCCCCTTAAATTCTCTATTTTCTGATGTGACATTCTAATTCCTCTTTAGTCAGACTGTCCTTTGCAGAATCAGCTGGCCTCAATAATGACTCATTCTTCAGCCCACAGCAGCAACTGCCTCCCATGTTGCTTGCAGTTTTAGAATGTTTCACAAAAATATTCCATGGGTCAAAGCTTCAGTGAAAATACACACTGAAAGTTGTGCCATTATTTTAATTGGAAAACTGAATGCTGATAACTTGGATATGAGGCACTTTTAAGCTTGTAAGCTAACAGGGGGGGGGGTTGCTTCACGGTATCTGTTTGCAATGTATGCTTAAATAATCTGGGAGTAGCTCCGGGGGGGGGGGGCAGTGTGCTGCCTCCTGTATGATATTTATTATGTTCTCTGCAGTTCATGACCCGGCAACTATTCCTACCCTTCAAGTAGGTTGAAACAGCAAGTCTGCTGCCAAGTGTGGAGAATTCTCAAATACCAATAAATCATGAAGTGTGGAAAACTAAGCTTTGTGCAACACGCACTATGGTAGAATGTAGTTGAGCTGTGTGCAGGACAAGCCAGCATCTCTCTGTGCTTGTGACTGATAAAAGAAAGACCCATTGGGCTGTAAACCAAAGTTCAGCACAGAATTAGTCAAATTAAGAGACCATAGTTACTTCAGATTACTATACCCACAGATGGGGCACTGCCAGTTATCTTTTACAGATTTAATAGTTACATGTTTTATATGAAGTTTTAGACAATTCAGTGGCAGTCCCGGACTGAGTGCATGTCACTGGTGCTGTACAGACAACATAGGAACAACATCATAGGAAGCTGCCTTCAACTGAAGCAGACTACTGGTCCATCTAGCTCAGTATTGTTCAGAACGACAGGCAGCTGCTCTCTACAGTTTCAGAAAGGATGCATTTTCAGCCCTTTCTGCAGATTGAACCTGGGACCATTTGCATACAGGTGCTCTACCATTTCTGGCTCCTTCCCACACAATACATGAGCAACAAATACGGACCATTACTCAAGTGCTGGATGCCGAGCTCTCTTCACCCTAAAGCCCAAGTAAAAAAGGAAAATCCATGCTTGGAGGCAAGCTTCATCACTTGCTTTATCAGCACCCAAGTGTGGCAATCAGTTATTGCTTAATCTCACATCAAGTTATAGGACTGAATGGAGAAAAAGTGGAGTTTCACAGTGAGCCTTCTGGGAAATATTCATCTATTCCACATGATAGCAATTGTTTAAAATGTAGGATGTGTATGGTAGGGGGTGGGAAGAGACAAAGTAGGCAGCCTTCATCTCCACCCCACTTCCCAGTTTGCTTTTTAGGGAAAAGGTTGATCTATTTTTCTCCTCCTCATTCCCTCATTCTTGGCTTGCCACCTACCCTTCATCTCTCCTTTCTTTCTTAATGCTGGGGGTGGGAGGGAGCCCCCCAAGCAGCCCCATTCAATATGCTTATTTTTGTGCATCATTATCTTGTGTGGGGCTTACTTCCAAGCAAATGCACCCCGTACCGGCTCATGGGAAACATGCCTCCATTCCAAGTACAGTGGGGTTGGAAGGCACATGCACGTGTAGGGGTGGGAAGGGCTCTTAGGGCTGCTAACTGTTTTTTAACCAATGAACTGCTGGAACTGGAAAGGAATCCTAGAGCAGAGAGAGACAGAGACAGAGAGAGAGAAGGCTTAGGCAGCAGAGAGCGAGTTGGGAGTGTTGCACAGATGCTGCTAGGAAGGCGGCCATCTCGGCCTCTCTCAGTGCTGTTTGCAGCTCGGCTTGGTGTCCTGTGTGACACAGGTGGGGTGAGCAGGAGGGAAGAGGTGGGGAGAGTTTCAGTGGGAAGAGGATACAGAGGGAGGAGTTTCTAAGGGGAGTCCCTCTGCCTGCTCGGTGTAAGTCACCGCTGCCCGCTTGCTCCCGGCCCACATGTCGGCAGCCTTCTAGTGGGAGTCAAAGGGGCGCCTGGGTAAGTGCAACATGCAGAGCTCCTCAGTCTACTTGGCTCTCCTTCTGGTGGTGGGTGTGCACTTCAGCCTTTCATACCAAGGTAGGGAGTAGAGAAGGGTCAGAAGCAAGGGGGAGAGATGGGGGCAGCAATGGCGGCGGGGCAGGCATGTCAGGTATCTTATGTGGGAGGGGGATTCCTGTGCCTTTGAGGAAAGGGACGCTGCAGCAACCTGGCCAAAAGTTATGCCAAAGGTGAGAAAGCAGTGACAGGGGACAGGGATGACCTTTTGCTCTCTTGTGAGGGACACACCAAAATAATTATGCAATTATGTAGCACAAGACACGTCCTTTCAGAAAGAGAGTAGTAGTCCTAGGGCAAGGAGAGGCGTTAGTACTTGGTGGATGTGAAGGGAGGGGGGAAGGCTTTAAACTAAAAACTTGAGCGTATTGGCTCCCCAGTCCATGGTAAGCTTGCGGTCCAAACCGGAGGGCCACAATAAATAAACAAATCTTATAAGATTTTATTATAAATAAGTCTTCTAGTTTTGCATCTACCAAAGGTTTGAACACCAAAGGTATTAAAGAAAGTTGCATCCTTGTCCCACATTTAATCAACTTATTCTTAAAAGATACGAGCCATCACCTACTCCCCGTCAAAGGCTACCCCCTATGTTAGGATCTAAAGCAATTCCTACACTTCTATACACAGATGACACTGCCCTTCTCTCTTTTACCAGAGTTGGGCTTCAAAGGTACTTAAAAGTATTGTATCAATACTGTCAAGGAAACCATCTAGCAATCAATTATACAAAATCTAAGATTCTGGTATTTTCAAAGAGCTGATGCCCATTTAAATGGCGTATTGGTGATGAAGAAATCGAACAAGTAAAAAGTTAGAACTCAAACAAGTAAAAAGTTTTAAGTACTTAGGAGTCTTCCATTACAATATAAAATGGGTGACCCATCCTAACAGGATAACAAACTCAGCTAGGTGTTCAGCAGCACAAATTGTGCCTGCAGCGGTTAGGGCCTATAGTGCAAAAACAGTGACTAGTAACTTTGCATACATGGTTAAGGTTCAATAGGACCCCAACTGGACTGCTCTCCTTGATGCTGGTTGATAATTCTCAAACAAAATGGTGGAAGAGCATTGCAAGAAAAAAGATATTCAGGAGAAGGGCCATATAAAATCAGTTAAGTCTAGATTAAACAGGAAGGGCTAGAAGTATAATTAAAGAATGAATCTGGGATGTAGAATACCAAAATGATCTTAACCAATCCTCTAAAATTTATAAATCCTTACATGAACCTCAAAGATCACACCCAGCAAATTACTTAAGTGCACTGGACAACCCTAAACATCGTTGGGCATTTTCCAGAGCCTGTTTTAACGTTCTCCCTTCAGCATTATTAGAGGGCAGATATCGCGACATCCCAATTGAACAGAGATTATGTCAATGCAACTCTGATGAGATTGAATCCATTGTGCATGTTCTTCTATACTGCCCTTTGTATCATGATACCTGAAGAGAGCTAATTTTACCATTATTAAGGAAATTACCTGGCCGCTCTGAGGAAACCTATATTAAATACCTTCTTGCCGACAACGACCTGAGTATCACCAGGCCTGTCGCAAAATTCTGTTTTATGGCAACGAGGACAAGACAGTTACAGGTAGGTAGCCGTGTTGGTCTGTCATAGTCAAAACAAAATAAAAAGTAAAAAAAATCCTTCCAGTAGCACCTTAGAGACCAACTAAGTTTGTTCTTGGTATGAGCTTTCGTGTGCATGCACACTTCTTCAGATATCTGAAGAAGTGTGCATGCACACGAAAACTCATACCGAGGACAAGACAGAGTGTGGTGACAGTGATGGCTGACGAATGAGCACTTAATTTTAAACTCTGTAACACAGATTTTAGTTGAAGGAGTGTTATTTTTTAACATAAATAAGTTTATAGGGAATTTTTAATTACATCCGCCACTTGATGCTGATGAAGCATATGTTGCTGCTGTTAATTTTGCTGTCTGATCTTTGACCACAATAAAGATTGATTGATTGATCAGTTTCTGCCTTTATGGATAACAGACTTTAACAGCAAAGTTGAGGGTGTTCAGGCATCCTTCTTTCAACAATATGTGCTGAGCTGGGTCAGCATCTCTTAAAATCTAGGGGTTGGATCATGGCTTTTAAATGTGGTTAAAAATTCATTTTAGTACACACTCTGAAAGCCTACTAACTTATTTGCTGAGAGATTCACATAATTTTACATGTTTTCTGCAATTACCTTTAAACTCAAACAAACAGGGATTGCAATAGATTCTCTCCTCTTACTGGATGTGTTACATATTTTCTCTCTCATTAAGCTGAGGCTGTTAGATCATGAATTTCAAAGACTATCCTATTCAGCCCTCTGTATGCACATCTGCTTACTTAGGTTTGCAGCCTCGGCATGGAATGATACCCAATTATTTTTATAATTTAGATATCCCTTTGTATCATAGAGCTTTTTTTATTAGCCCATTTAAACACATCCCCCTCATTTGTGCTGTCTGGAAAGTTCCAAAAAATACCCTTCCAGAAAATACTTTGCTCTTGTGGTATGAATACACCAGATACAATATACCATATAATTTTGGACTGCCCTCTCTTTGACATTATTCAGGATATTTAGCCAAGATTTTTAAAGTCAAATTTTAAACTACTTGATTTTACTTAATGGTGGCTACTGGGTCTTTTATACGTCTTATTTGTTTAGTATGTCTAGATTACCAATGTTTTATGCATGATTTCTCTCTCATGATTTTATTGTCTAAATTATGCCAATAAAGGCTAAATGAATGAATGAATGAATGAATAAAACAAATAAATAAAAAGTATTGCTGAATTTTTTAAAAAAATGCAACTAGACATACTGTTTTAGTGCTCAGGTTGGGGCGAATAGCCTTTTTACCCCAGTTTCTATCACTGAGTAGAACAGGATCAGATGTCAGAATAAGGAATATCAAAGACTTTTGAGGTATCTTAAAGATTGACAAACATGTTCCTGCACATACCCATATGGGCCAAAAAACACTCCAACAGATACAATGCTTACCTGGCAAAAGAACTGGCTCCAATTTTTTAAGTCTAGGCTCTGGTGCTATCTTGTCTTCAGTCTGAAACACAATAGTGACAAAAGAGAGATGTGATATAAATGAAATAATCTAAATTGCTTGTATAATCCTAGTCTGAAATACATATTCTAACCTAACCCATAGCGCACGCTGTGTGTGTGTGTGCGCGCGCACACACACACGCAGAAAAAGAAAAGAAAAAGACCAAAAGAGAGAGACAGCAAATGAAGAGAAGGAGAGAGGATATTAAAGAAAGATAAAAGAAACACAGGCTCTCAATTTGAGACTGTTATGGCACAGACATAACTGTCTGTAGCAAATACAGTGCATGACCACTGCTGTATAAACATTATGCTTTCAACAAGGCTGGCAACTTTCTGTAGTATCAGAACAACTGCAAGTGGGTTAATATGGGAAGTAAAGTCTTATCAACTTTGCATGTGCAACTGCACATACTGCAACTGTGAGAAACCTTCCCAGACACCTTGCTGCAGCATAAGGCATGCCATGAAGATTAAAAAAAACTTTCTCAGGCATAAGAAGAGGGTGTAAGCCCTTTGGAACAGTCTCACTGCTACTGGGATTTTTTGGCATGCTTTTTAGTCACATGTTCTATTTCTTTGCATTTTCTTCCACAGTTCTTAAAAGGATTTTTTAAAATCTATCTTTAAAAAAGCTTAATTCCAAGTAAAAATCTAAGCAAATGCATTTCAATTGTGCTTGGCTAAAAGGAAAACAAATCATTTAGATTAGTAACACGCTGGAGAAAAGAAGAAGCTTTGTGTCAAGAAGTGGAACACAGAAAAAAATATTACTATTTTTTAAAAAAAAGTAATTATGATGGTTAACCTTGACCCAGGAATGGGTAATTGGCAGAATACATTTTTTTTGTCCCATAGTTAAGTTTTCATCAGCTCTGCCACAGCAACATGGTTTTGTCACATGGTGCAAAATTAGAAAGAATATTCCACAAGCTCTATCATCTTCCAATAAGAGATGGCATCATGAGAGTGAGTTCAAGGGAATGTCATTGCTATATGTACCATACAATTCAGAGGCAGCATGCAACTGAATGCCATTTGCAGGGAAACAATAGAAAAAGGGGGCTATTGCCTTCATGCTCTTGTTGGGGGGGACGGGGACTTCCCAGATCATCGGGTTGAACTAAGTTGAACTACATCGGCCTTTTGTCTGATGCAACGGAACTCATGAGACAGAGACAGATGAAGCACACTGCCAGGGCCCTCTCTATGAGGTAGAAGCAAGGGAGGTAACATCCCCTCCCTGTTGAAGACTTTTGTTCACTCCTAAGGGTGGGAAAGTAGGTAAGCAGGTTTGACAGACATGTGTGTCAGCTTTTCTTTTTCCATTCATGTTCGGGTTGTGTCCATCCATGCATGTATGAAACAGGACTCACCCTATTTAAAAATGAGCAATCCCCACTCCAAGGGTTTTTGCTTTACTCACCAATTTATCTGTTGCCACAGTGAAAAAATAGTAATTTCTCCCTTCCCTTTAATTTCACTAACCAACACCTTTTTGCTTCAGTAAGTCAACTTTTAAGTTTAATGGCAGATCAGTTTTGAAAGCAGGGTATTTCACATTTGCTAAAAAGCTCCTGTTTAAAATACAGTTTAAAATTGGTTGTATCACAGTTAGATGTACCAGAAAAATTAACCTCAGACCTCTCAGTAACATGAATCAAGTAGCATTTTAACTTTAATCCTTCAAACAGGAATTTTAAAAAGGAAAAAAAAATCAGGCTAGTTTTTTGATATTATAATTAATAAGAAAACAACAACAACAACAACAACAACAACATAATAATAATAATAATAATAATTTATATGCAGCTAATCTGACTGGGTTGCCCCAGCCCCTCTGGGCGGCTCCCAACAAAAAATAGTAAAAGCACAATACAACATCACACTAAAGACTTCCCTGAAAAGGGCTGCCTTCAGATGTCTTTTAAAAATCAAATAGCTGTTTATCTGTTTGACATCTAGTGGGAAGACAGGAGCGACTACCAAAAAAGCCTTCTGCCTGGTTCAATGTAACCTCACCTCTCACAATGAGGTTACCACCAGAAGGACCTCAGAGCTGGATCTCAGTGTCCAGGCTGAAGTTAGTTTAACAAACAGCTAAATTTAAAAATAAGTAAGAAATACTAGATACAAGCAATGTTATACTCAAATTGTTGTACTTTGAAGGCAATTTAAAGTAGCTCCAGGGTTGATATTTTTTGTCTTGCTAGAGTTTGTGCCTTCAGCACTCAACAGGTGCAGGTTTTATTCAACTTGAAGAAACTATGATATAAAATTGTGTACCTGTTGAGCTATTAACAGCAAGTAGTTGCTAACAGCAAATAATGTCTAATGATAAAAGGGTGATTAAAGTAATCCCTATAAACATATTAGCAATTCCTCCAAGTTATGAACTGAACATTTAAAAGCAGGGATAGCCTGAGGAGAGCCAGTCAACTCTTATTTCTTGTTGTAACACTGAAATACACATTTTGCCAAGTATATAAGAAGGCCACATATTTAAACTAGTTGCCAAATAAAGGGGAAAGGGAAGTATGCGAAGAGGCATTGTACACAAAAAGAGGTGACACAGAATCATAAAAGTGTAGAGTTGCAAGGTACCCCAAGGGTCATCTAGTCCAGCCCCCTGCAACTGCAGGAATCTCAGCTAAAGCATCCATGACAGATGGCCATCCAACCTCTGCTTAAAAACTTCCAAGGAAGGAGAGTCCACAACCTCCCAAGAGGTCTGTTCCACTGTTGGCTACTTGTCAGTGTTCAAAATTAGCCAGACACCAGGTGCATTTTGCACCTGGCTATCGGCCACTTGCAGTCAAGTGAAGATGCCTGGGTGCCAGGATGGTACCTGACATCTCTACCATCTGGAGGTGCATGCCTAGGGATCATTGGATCTTAACTGTTTTCACACCATATCCTGTAGAATTCTATCCGTTATATTTTACATGCACAATCATAGAATCATAGAATCATAGAATCATAGAGTTGGAAGAGACCACAAGGGCCATCCAGTCCAACCCCCTGCCAAGCAGGAAACACCATCAAAGCATTCCTGACAGGTGGCTGTCAAGCCTCTGCTTAAAGACATCCAAAGAAGGAGACTCCACCACACTCCTTGGCAGCAAATTCCACTGTCGAACAGCTCTTACTGTCAAGAAATTCTTCCTAATGTTTAGGTGGAATCTTCTTTCTTGTAGTTTGAATCCATTGCTCCGTGTCCGCTTCTCTGGAGCAGCAGAAAACAACCTTTCTCCCTCCTCTATATGACATCCTTTTATATATTTGAACATGGCTATCATATCACCCCTTAACCTTCTCTTCTCCAGGCTAAACATACCCAGCTCCCTAAGCTGTTCCTCATAAGGCATCGTTTCCAGGCCTTTGACCATTTTGGTTGCCCTCCTCTGGACACGTTCCAGCTTGTCAATATCCTTCTTGAACTGTGGTGCCCAGAACTGGACACAGTATTCCAGGTGAGGTCTGACCAGAGCGGAATACAGTGGTACTATTACTTCCCTTGATCTAGATGCTATACTCCTATTGATGCAGCCCAGAATTGCATTGGCTTTTTTAGCTGCTGCATCACACTGTTGACTCATGTCAAGTTTGTGGTCTACCAAGACTCCTAGATCCTTTTCACTTGTACTGCTCTCAAGCCAGGTATCACCCATCCTGTATCTGTGCCTTTCATTTTTTTTGCCCAAGTGTAGTACTTTACATTTCTCCCTGTTAAAATTCATCCTGTTTGCCTTGGCCCAGTTCTCTAATCTGTTAAGGTCATTTTGAAGTGTGTTCCTGTCCTCTGGGGTATTAGCCACCCCTCCCAATTTGGTGTCATCTGCAAACTTGATCAGGATGCCCTCAAGCCCATCATCCAAGTCATTGATAAAGATGTTGAATAAGACTGGGCCCAAGACAGAACCCTGTGGCACCCCACTAGTCACTTCTCTCCAGGATGAAGAGGAGCCATTGATGAGCACCCTTTGGGTTCGGTCAGTCAGCCAGTTACAAATCCAATGAATGGTAGCATTGTCTAGCCCGCATTTTACCAGCTTCTTTACAAGAATATCATGGGGCACCTTGTCAAAGGCCTTGCTGAAATCAAGATAGGCTACATCCACAGTGTTCCCTTCGTCTACCAGGCTTGTAATTCTGTCAAAAAATGAGATCAGATTAGTCTGACATGACTTATTTTTCAGAAACCCATGCTGACTTTTAGTGATCACAGCGTTCCTTTCTAGGTGCTCACAGACCGTTTGCTTAATGATCTGCTCTAGAATCTTTCCTGGTATTGATGTCAGGCTGACTGGGCGGTAATTGTTTGGGTCCTCTCTTTTCCCCTTTTTGAAAATAGGGACAACATTTGCCCTCCTCCAGTCTGCTGGGACTTCACCTGTTTTCCAAGAATTCTCAAAGATTACTGCCAGTGGTTCTGAAATCACCTCTGCCAGTTCTTTTAATACTCTGGGATGTAGTTCATCTGGCCCTGGAGACTTGAATACATCTAAACTAGCCAAGTGTGCTTGTACTACCTCCTTACTTATTCTGGGCTGTGTTTCCCCTGAATGAATTTCAGGAACCAAAATGCTTTTTCCGTAAAGCCTGAGCAAGAGCAGTGAACAACATTATAGTCAATTGTTGTAGCTTGTCTTCACTTACCCCACCTCACTGCCCTGCTCAAAGTTGTGAAGAATATCTTACGTTGTGAATGGGATTGTCACCATTAAGAAAAAGAGGTGGGAATAGGCCAATTTACATGTGGACTGTCCCTGGATAAAGTTATTTTTCTTCTTTCAGCTCTCAAAGTTCTTAACCTAGCTCAAGGTTGTCATCTGAACTAGCCAGATGTTTAACTGATAATCAAGCAGTCAGTGCATTATTTAAAAAACAAGACTTTAGAGCCGTCCTGCTCAAAAATTGCAACAAGACATTCCGTTTTGGCGACTGTAACCTTGGTTTAAGGAGCCATTTGGCTACTGTCCCATTTCACTAACTACAAGAGAAAATTGGAGCTATACAAAAAAGAAAGAAGTTAGTTGTGAGTTTTAAGGAATGTGTTATTCTGCCACTTTCATAGGGATGATACAGAACCAACAAGTCTATTTTTCTTCCAAATTTGGCATGATTTTAGTACTGTATTGCTTGAAATAAGAGTTATCCATCAAGCTCTGTATATATTTCAGAAACATTGTATTTAAAATTATTAGCACAATCGTTCTTAGAATCTCCACAGCCCACTTTCTGGGACAGTGGGACTGTGATACAGTGGTACTTTGGTTTAAGAACAGTCTGGTTTAAGAACGATTTGGTTTACGAACTCCGCAAAACCGCAAATAGTGTCTTAGTTTGAGAACTTTACCTCGGTCTAAGAACGGAATCCGAATGGTGGAAGACCACCGGCGGCGAGAGGCCTCATTAGGAAAAGCGCGCCTCAGTTTAAGAATGGTTTCAGTTTAAGAACGGACTTCCAGAACTGATTAAGTTCGTAAACTGAGGAGATATATTTTGAAGCGGCAGCTTTTTGCTGGATCAAGGATTGGATTAAATTAGAAAATACAGATGTGTTAGACTTGGAAGGATTTGACAATGTTTTTGGATGGCATGCATACTTATGGTATGATAAAATCTCGGCCCACAAAGGCTTCAAAAACCATATAATCAGAAAATCATTATATAATGTTTGGATAAGATATAAAGATCTGCTTGAGAGAAAAACACCAAGGTGGCTATCTCCTTTGGAGGCGAAAGCCTATAAAAAGTTAATTATGGAAACTAAATGGTTGAAATATGAAGACTTATTGATAGTAGAGGATGAACAGGTAAAGTTAAAACCATTTGATCAATTGAAAGATAAGCTGGATGACTGGTTGCAATATCATCAGATTAATGAAATGTTTAAGAAAGATAAAAAGAATGGGTATGCTTTAGAAAAATCAAAACTGGAAACCGAATTGTTGGATACAAGTACGAAAAATTTGTCTAAAATGTATAATTTGTTGCTGGAGTGGCATACGATGGATGAATTAGTTAAAACTGTTATGATTGATTGGGAAAGGGATTTGGGGCACAATATAATGTTCGAGGATTAGGAAAGGTTATGGAAGAAAGGAATGAAATTTACTGCATGTAATGCATTGAAAGAAAATATGATGAAAATGATGTATAGATGGTATTTAACCCCCGTGAAGTTAGCAAAGATGTACCATAAAAATGAGAATAAATGTTGGAAGTGTAAAGAAAAGGAAGGTACATTCTATCATATGTGGTGGACGTGCCCCAAGGTGAAAGGCTTCTGGGAACTGGTTTATAATGAATTAAAAAAGGTGTTAAAGAACACATTTATTAAGAAACCAGAGGCCTTTCTGCTTGGAATTGTAGGAGATGAAGTACCCAAAAAAGATGTTAGATTTTTCCTGTATGCCACAACAGCAGCGAGAATCTTACTTGCCAAGAATTGGAAAAATACCGAGATACCTACGATAGAAGAATGGCAAATGAAGATGATGGACTTCATGGAGCTGGCAGATCTGACTGGACGAATCCGCGACCAGAAGGAGGAGATGGTGGAGGAAGATTGGAAGAAATTTAGAAGTTATTTAAAGAAATATTGTAATATTTAAATTTAGGAATGTTTTGGAAGGCTAAAAGAGGCTCAGATTAGAAATAGATGTTTAGTGAGTAGGATAAGTGTAATAAATTAGTAATTAGAAATTAGGGATTATGGTGAATAAGTTTAATAATAAAGATAATATGAATTTGAAGTGGAAAATCAGGGATTAAAATAGGAGTGAGGTAAATAAAAGTAAGAGTATGGATAACTGTTAAAGAAGTAAAGCATGGAACTTTAGATAGGGAGGTTCAGAGGAAGTCAAATTTTAGGTGAAAATATAGAGGAATGGAAATTTAGGTACAGTTGATATTTTTATGTTCTGTTCTGTTGTTTGTATTGTTTGTTTGTATTTGTGACTGTTATATTTTGTTCAAAAGTGTGGAAAACTAATAAAAAAAATTGAGGGGGGGGAGTTCGTAAACTGAGGTACCACTGCACTCTGATCCTTCAGGCATACTCTCTGTCTCTTGAATAAGAAAATTAACAAGCAAGCCCACACAGACTGAACACAATGGAGCTTGTGAGGAAACAGTCAAATAAACTGCATGCCTCACACACTGCCATTCTATGCATGCCTATGCAGACTCAAACCCCAATGGGATGTATTCCAAGAAGAGGTATGTGTAGGATAGCATTCTTTACCAGGGCATAAGAAAGCAATCCTAAACACGTTACTGCAAAAGTCAACCCCACAAGACTGCAAGCTGTTTTCCTAGACACACTTCCCTCAAAAGTTAAGTTGCACTAAGGGAAAGGAGGGAAGAGGGCTCATTGCAAAGTAATGCATTAGGACTGCAAGGTGACATCTCCGCTCCAGGACATGTTTCCCCAGAAATCAGCCCCATGGAGTTGACTTGCTGCCAAGGAAGCTTCCATAGGTGCAGAGAATGCTGCTGCACTGGAGCCTCTCCCACCTGCTACATTTCAGAGTGCAGATGTTTAGCTAAGCAACTTCTGCGATATTAAGTTTATTATTATTATTAATTATTATTATTAAACTTGTGCATTACTCAGTGTTTCCTCAAGTCCCACCAAGCAAAGACAGGAGGGGTGACTTCAGCTGTAAAAAAAACAAACCAAATCAAGATACCCACTGAACTCAGTGCGAATTGCACTCCAGTAGGCACTATTGTTGTTATTATTTATTGCCCATCCTCCACTGGCGGGCTACGACATCGAAACACGCGCATGCATGGTGCGAGGCTTCCTATTATCATCACTGTCATTTATTGGATTTGTAGACGGTCCGTCATCCACTTAGGATCCCACCTGCAAGACACAAGGTGGAGGGTGGCGCCCTCATTCCTGCCCCAGACCCCCCAGCGAGAGGGCGCCTCGCGGGTCAGCCCAACGTGCAGCAGGAGGAGGGTGGCGGCTGTTCCCTCCAGCTCAAGCCGGAGCTCCGAAGGGGCTTCCTCGCACCTAAGACCCAAAGTAACTTCGGAGGGGGAAAGAGCCGCCGCCGCTGCCGCCGCCCCACAGGCGCGCGCGCCTTACCTGAGGCAGGAGGTACGACTTGAAGGTGGCCTTGGGGGGCTTGAGAGGAAACATGACCGCAGCGGCAGCGGCGACTCCCAAGCCAGGCCGACCCCGCTCGTCGCTCGTCGCTCGTCCTCCCTCGGAGCTCCGGGCTCGCCTCTTGGCCCCACCTCACGCCGGCGGCGGCTACTACGCCGGAGAAGCCACGCCCCCTGGCGTCACGCGCTCCCGCTGCCGTCGTCGCGTCGGCTGCAGCTGCTTGCTCCGCCCGCTGCCTCCCTCCTCCCTCCCTCTTGACCCCGCCTCCGCCATCCTCTCGCCGGTCTGAAAAGGCTCCGGCGCCCCGCCCACCCTCGTGCTACCATCGCGTGGAGGAGGAAGGGGAGGAGCCGCAGCCGACGGGGAAGGCCAATAGCAGGGGCCGCGCGCTCAACCTTCGCGTCACGAGCCAGATGCCGCCGAGAGGGGCGTGACGGTAGAGAGCAGTCAGCAGCTTCTTCCTCTCCTACCCCTCCCTCCCTCTCACCTCTCGTCTCCTAGCAACGTTCGTTGTGAAAGGAAGGAGGTGTCGGACGGTGGGGGCGGAGGGTCAAACGCGGCCGCTCCGCCAGAACGGAGGCCTTCCCCGCAGTGCTAGGCCACCGGCCATTCCCCGAGGCGTTTCAATAGGAGCCGCAAAAGGCGGTTGGGAGTCAGCCTGGCCGTTGGTAGGGCTTCCTTTTCATTTAAAAAAAAATAAAGGCAAACATTTATTGAATAAAATAATCGTAAGGGTTTTTCCTTTTCAATTAAGGAAAACATTGCTATGGCACACATGCATTGAATTTAGGGTTTTTATTTCCAACTATTCTAATTTATTACGGCAAAAATTTGTTGAATCAAATAATCATAAGGGTTTTATATTTTCCATTAGTTCATTTTTATGGGCAAACATTTATTGAATTAAATGGTCGTAGAATCATAGAATCATAGAATCATAGAATCATAGAGTTGGAAGAGACCACAAGGGCCATCCAGTCCAACCCCCTGCCAAGCAGGAAACACCATCAAAGCATTCCTGACAGGTGGCTGTCAAGCCTCTGCTTAAAGACCTCCAAAGAAGGAGACTCCACCACACTCCTTGGCAGCAAATTCCACTGTCGAACAGCTCTTACTGTCAGGAAGTTCTTCCTAATGTTTAGGTGGAATCTTCTTTCTTGTAGTTTGAATCCATTGCTCCGTGTCCGCTTCTCTGGAGCAGCAGAAAACAACCTTTCTCCCTCCTCTATATGACATCCTTTTATATATTTGAACATGGCTATCATATCACCCCTTAACCTTCTCTTCTCCAGGCTAAACATACCCAGCTCCCTAAGCCGTTCCTCATAAGGCATCGTTTCCAGGCCTTTGACCATTTTGGTTGCCCTCCTCTGGACACGTTCCAGCTTGTCAATATCCTTCTTGAACTGTGGTGCCCAGAACTGGACACAGTATTCCAGGTGAGGTCTGACCAGAGCGGAATACAGTGGTACTATTACTTCCCTTGATCTAGATGCTATACTCCTATTGATGCAGCCCAGAATTGCATTGGCTTTTTTAGCTGCTGCATCACACTGTTGACTCATGTCAAGTTTGTGGTCTACCAAGACTCCTAGATCCTTTTCACTTGTACTGCTCTCAAGCCAGGTATCACCCATCCTGTATCTGTGCCTTTCATTTTTTTTGCCCAAGTGTAGTACTTTACATTTCTCCCTGTTAAAATTCATCCTGTTTGCCTTGGCCCAGTTCTCTAATCTGTTAAGGTCATTTTGAAGTGTGATCCTGTCCTCTAGGGTATTAGCCACCCCTCCCAATTTGGTGTCATCTGCAAACTTGATCAGGATGCCCTCAAGCCCATCATCCAAGTCATTGATAAAGATGTTGAATAAGACTGGGCCCAAGACAGAACCCTGTGGCACCCCACTAGTCACTTCTCTCCAGGATGAAGAGGAGCCATTGATGAGCACCCTTTGGGTTCGGTCAGTCAGCCAGTTACAAATCCACTGAATGGTAGCATTGTCTAGCCCGCATTTTACCAGCTTCTTTACAAGAATATCATGGGGCACCTTGTCAAAGGCCTTGCTGAAATCAAGATAGGTTACATCCACAGTGTTCCCTTCGTCTACCAGGCTTGTAATTCTGTCAAAAAATGAGATCAGATTAGTCTGACATGACTTATTTTTCAGAAACCCATGCTGACTTTTAGTGATCACAGCGTTCCTTTCTAGGTGCTCACAGACCGTTTGCTTAATGATCTGCTCTAGAATCTTTCCTGGTATTGATGTCAGGCTGACTGGGCGGTAATTGTTTGGGTCCTCTCTTTTCCCCTTTTTGAAAATAGGGACAACATTTGCCCTCCTCCAGTCTGCTGGGACTTCACCTGTTTTCCAAGAATTCTCAAAGATTACTGCCAGTGGTTCTGAAATCACCTCTGCCAGTTCTTTTAATACTCTGGGATGTAGTTCATCTGGCCCTGGAGACTTGAATACATCTAAACTAGCCAAGTGTGCTTGTACTACCTCCTTACTTATTCTGGGCTGTGTTTCCCCTGCTGAATCATCTGCTCCATATTCTTCAGGTCGGGCATTGTTTTCTTTTTTGGAGAAGACTGAGGCAAAGAAGGTATTGAGGAGTTCTGCCCTTTCTGCGTCCCCTGTTCGCATTTCACCTTCTTCTCCTCTAAGTGACCCCACTGTTTCCTTGTTCTTCCTTTTGCTACGGACATACCCATAAAAACTCTTTTTATTGCTTTTAACCTCTCTAGCAAGCCTGAGTTCATTCTGTGCTTTAGCTTTTCTGACTTTGTCTCTACATGTGCTGGCTATTTGTTTGAATTCCTCTCTGGTGGTTTCCCCCTTTTTCCATTTCTTGTACATATCCCTTTTAAATCTTAACTCAGTTAAAAGTTCATTAGATAGCCACCCTGGCTTCTTTAGGCACCTTCCATGTTTTCGTCTCATTGGTACTGCTTGAAGTTGTGCTTTTAATATCTCCCTTTTAACAAACTCCCATCCATCATGAACTCCCTTCCCTTTTAGTATTACTGACCATGGGATCACACCCAGCATTTCCCTAAGTTTTCTGAAGTCGGCTTTCTTAAAGTCTAGAATTTGAGTCTTAGTATGCTTGGTTGCTCCTTTCTGATGTATAATAAACTCCAGAAGAGCATGATCACTCCCACCTAATGATCCTACCACTTCTACCCCACTAACCAGGTCATCACTATTGGTTAGAACCAGATCTAAAATGGCTGATCCTCTTGTTGCTTCTCCCACTTTCTGGACAATGAAATTGTCTGCAAGGCCCGTGAGGAATCTGTTCGACCTTATGCTCTTGGCTGAGTTTGACATCCAACAAATATCAGGATAGTTGAAATCCCCCATTACTACTATCTCATTTCCTTTTGAATGCTTGGTCATCTGTTCCAGGAAGGCATCATCTATGTCCTCAGTTTGGCTTGGGGATCTATAGTAAACTCCCACCATGAGATCACTGTTATTTTTCTCTCCCTTAATTTTGACCCAGATACTCTCAATTTGGCTTTGGAGTTTTAAATCATGGATCTCTTCACAGGTATACACATCCCTGACATATAACGCCACTCCTCCTCCTTTCCTGTTTGGTCTATTTCTCTTAAATAGATTGTATCCCTCTATTACTACATTCCAATCATGAGACTCATCCCACCAGGTTTCAGTGATGCCTATTATGTCGTATTTAGTTTGCTGTACCAAGAGCTCAAGTTCATCTTGTTTATTTCCCATGCTCTGTGCATTTGTATACAGACATTGAAAACCATTGATCATTCCCCCTAGTCTCCTACTTAAGGATTTTTTCCTCCCACCACTAGGTCTGTGCGCTGTTTGCTCCATTTGGTCCTTGACTTTTGGATGATCATCTTCAGCCTTTGATAGACTCCTACCTTCAGGACCACTGTCTCCCTCCCCCACATAAGTCAGTTTAAAGCCCTCCTGATGAGGTTTTTGAGATTGTTGGCAAAAACATTCCTCCCAACCCTTGTGAGGTGCAGCCCATCACTTGCCAGAAGTCCATCTTCAAGAAACTGCAGACCATGATCTAAGAAACCAAACCGTTCCTGCCGGCACCATTTGCGAAGCCAGTTGTTCACTTCTCCTATTTTCCCCTCTCTTCCTGGGCCACGGCGTTCAACTGGGAGGACAGATGAGATGACAATTTGTGCATTTAATTGCTTCAGCTTCCTGCCCAGAGCCTCATAATCACTTTTGATCTTCTGGAGGCTATGGCTTGCGGTGTCATTGGTTCCCACATGGACTAAAAGGAAGGGGTTTTTATCCGTGGGTTTAATTATTCCTTGCAGCCGTTCTGTAACATCATGGATCTTGGCCCCGGGGAGACAGCATACCTCTCGAGACATCTTGTCAGGCCCACAGATCACTGCTTCCGTACCCCTCAATAGGGAATCCCCTATCACCACTACACGCCTCCTCTTAGGCTTGGTCGGGATTCTTACATGTGCTGTCCCTTCCAAGGTCGCCTGCACATTCCCAGAGGACTGACTATGTTGCTCGTCTTCATATACCTCATCAACTGTGATGAGGGAGAGATCTTCCAATGGAGTCTGTTCTTCATCTTCTAGATTTGAGAGCACTTCAAATCGATTTTGTAGTTCTAAACACTCAGAGCGATCCCTGGGCATTCTACTTCTGTGAGTCACGTTCCTCCATACATCTGGCTCCTGAGTTGGGGAACTGATCTCCTCCTCAGAGATGTGCCCTGTCTCCTGCTTGGTGGAGACAGTGTGCTCTGCTGCATCCAAGAAAAGCTCCAGCTCTTTAATTTTCTGGAGCGTAGATACACGGGCCTGAAGTTGCTGGACCTTGTCTTCGAGTAGGGCAACCAACTTGCAGTTGCTGCAGGTGTAGCTGTCTACAACCTTTGGCAAGAAGGCAAACATTGCGCAGGAATTGCAGGCGACTACAGTTGTTCCCTCCCCGTTCTGAAGTTGCCGGACCTTGTCTTCTAGTAGGGCAACCAACTTGCACTTGCTGCAGGTGTAGTTGCCTACATCCTTTGGCAAGAAGGCAAACATTGCGCAGGAATTGCAGGCGACTACAGTTGTTCCCTCACCCTCCATCTTGAAGCTTGAAGTCAGGACACTCAAAAAAGAAGCCTAGGTCTCCCCAAGTAAACGTTTGAGACTAGCTCTCCTCTATCAAAAGATAGGTCAAACTGCGCGCGCCGCCAGGCGCGCGCCGCTGCCCTCTAGGCACTGATTAGCTCCGCCCACAGCTCGTCACCAGACAAACACACACACACAAGCCAGAAACAAACTCTCTCACACACACAAGCCTGGGAAACACACAAACAAATAAGGAAACAAATAAGCACACAAACTTAATCACACACAGCCCCAAAAAGACAAACCCACAAAACCTACAAGCTCAGCTCACCTTGTGCTCCCTCCTCAGTCGCTGCCCTCCAGGCACTGATTAGCTCCGCCCTACAAGCTCAGCTCACCTTTTGCCTACTTCCTCAGTCGCTGCCCTCTAGGCACTGATTAGCTCCGCCCACAGCTCGTCACCAGACAAACACACACACACAAGCCAGAAACAAACTCTCTCACACACACAAGCCTGGGAAACACACAAACAAATAAGGAAACAAATAAGCACACAAACTTAATCACACACAGCCCCAAAAAGACAAACCCACAAAACCTACAAGCTCAGCTCACCTTGTGCTCCCTCCTCAGTCGCTGCCCTCCAGGCACTGATTAGCTCCGCCCTACAAGCTCAGCTCACCTTTTGCCTACTTCCTCAGTCGCTGCCCTCTAGGCACTGATTAGCTCCGCCCACAGCTCGTCACCAGACAAACACACACACACTTTGCCAGAAACAAACTCTCTCACACACACAAGCCTTGTGCTCCCTCCTCAGTCGCTGCCCTCCAGGCACTGATTAGCTCCGCCCTACAAGCTCAGCTCACCTTTTGCCTACTTCCTCAGTCGCTGCCCTCTAGGCACTGATTAGCTCCGCCCACAGCTCGTCACCAGACAAACACACACACACACAAGCCAGAAACAAACTCTCTCACACACACAAGCCTTGTGCTCCCTCCTCAGTCGCTGCCCTCCAGGCCGTAAAAGACTTTATTTTTATTCATCAAAGAAATGGAACCTTAACAAAATCCATTAAACATTTTAAATTATATATTTTATTCTTCCATAATTTAAGGGGGAAATGTAGCCAAAAAATAAAGCAGGTTTCTGCCCCCTCATGCCCTCCCCATTTCCAGCCTGGTCTGGGGGGGAGCGTTGAAAATGTAAGCCTGGTCCCTGCTCAAGTGTGTGTTGGGGGGTGCTTATTCTCCTACAAGCTGCCAGCTCCCCTCTAGTCCACTGGGTAGGGTTTATTTTGTAGCCTAGGTCATGCTCCCATTGTTTTTTGATTGTGTTGAGGGGGTTTGTTGGATTCTGGGGCAGCATTCCGTATATTGTGGATACAGTGGAACCTCAGTTTTTGAATGTAATCCGTTCTGGAAGTTTGTTCGACTTCCAAAATGTTCAGAAACCGAGGATCAACGGGCTGGCTGCAAAGCCAATGGGGAAAAAATGACAAACGCGCCTCGGAAACTGTTCGACTTCCGAGGCGTGTTTGAAAATAGAAGCATTCACTTCCTGGTTTTTGGCTACAGGTAACGACTAAACAACAACAACAAGGTAGCCGTGTTGGTCTGTCATAGTTGAAACAAAAAATAAAAAAAATTCATTCCAGTAGCACCTTAGAGACCAACTAAGTTTGTTCTTGGTATGAGCTTTCGTGTGTATGCACACTTCTTTCGGCGTTCGGCTTCCGAAACGTTCAGCAGCCAAGATGTTCGAAAACCGAGGTTTGACTGTACCAGCCCCTTGCTGTGTCCCTCTGCTGTTAGGAGGAGGTCAAGGGCCTAGTGGCAGCTGATTTAACTGCGTGCCACTAAGGCGTGCAGTTGGTGGTGTGTTAGCCAGGGTATTTGGGTGTCCCCTAGTTTGTGTAAACCGTTTTAGTGTTGTGGGGATTTTCCTTTGTTTTGGAGGAATGGGTATGCTGTGGTGGGGTGTTTTTGAATATGTCTCTCTCCCAGTGGACTCATTGTTTCATCTCATCCTCTAGAATGTATGGGATTATGTTGGTGCACTTGGTTGGCGATGTAGTATAAGTTCTATGCTGGGAATTCCTCATCTTCCTTCTGAGGAAGGGACGTGCAGATATTTGGAGCTTATTCTTGGCTTTTTGTGCGAGAAAATGAACGAGTGTAGTTTTTTCCCTACCATTTACAGAGTTGGGTTGGAGGAATCCAGATTGGGAAGGTTTGGAATAGGTAGGTTAATTTTGGAGGGTGATCATTTTGATCATGGCTTTTTTGTCTGAGAGGGTGAAGTTGGTGTTGTTCCATTTCCTCAAGTCTTTGTTAATTTCTCACCACAGGGGCTTGTAATTGTGGAGGTATAGTTTGTTGAGGTTTTTGGTTATATGTACCCCTAAGTACAGTGGTACCTTGGGTTACAGACGCTTCAGGTTACAGACTCTGCTAACCCAGAAATAGTACCTCAGGTTAGGAACTTTGCTTCAGGATGAGAACAGAAATCGTGCGGCGGCAGCGGGAGGCCCCATTAGCTAAAGTGGTACCTCAGGTTAAGAACAGTTTCAGGTTAAGAACGGACCTCCGGAATGAATTAAGTTATTAACCCTAGGTACCACTGTATCTGAATTAGGTGCAACAAAGTTTTATCTTTGTGATGTTGGTGAATTTTCAAACATTAGAAAAGCAAAATGAAACAAAATTCCCTTTACAGTACAGTGGTAACTTGGGATACAGACACTTTGGGTTACAGTCTCCGCTAACCTGGAAGTAGTACCTCAGATTGAGAACTTTACCTCAGGATGAGAACGGAAATTTTGTGGCGGTGGCGCAGCAGCGGGAGGCCCCATTAGCTAAAGTGGTGATTCAGGTTAAGAACAGTTTCAGGTTAAGAACAGACCTCCAGAACAAATTAAGTTCTTAACCCGAGGTACCACTGTACTACCTTTTTATTCATTTCTTTTATTACATTTATGTTTATTGAGGAAAGTGTAAAGTACACTTTTGGCATATTAGACATTTATTTTCTTGAATTTCTTGAATTCACTGGTATGTGTTGTTTTTGTAGTGTTAAGACAAATATTGGCTCCAAAAACAGTGCACTTTCAAGTTGCTTATTAGTCAGCATGAACACAGCAGATAGCACAGAATTCATCCCTCTGTTTAATGGTTAGCTGGAGGTCTCCTTAGATTAAACTTCGGCATATAGGCCACATTTCACCTCCATAGATGCACTTCGATTTCATCCTGTGTTTTCTCATTAACAGTTTTAAAGACACAGAGGTAAATTATCCCTTTCCCAGTTTCTTCAACCTTTGCCCTTTGAGGCTTCAAACCTTTTTTATTTTAGGGGAGAAAACTATCTCTGCAAGAATGCTGGCTATTATGATCCTCATTCCACAGAAAAGAATTACCAGAGCCTTTCCAGATTAGCATGAGGCGAAGCATTTTTTTATGGCTGTACTTCACAAAGTGTGGGAGGGGACATGGCAGAAAACACAGGGTGGGTGTGCATGCCCGGGTGAGGGTAAGGCATTTTCTTCCAAGTTAAACTTAACTTGTGCTTAATAGTCAGTTCTACTATTAAGCAGATGAAGGCAATTACCTCAGGTGGCAGATGCTGTGGGTGGCAGCCACTACCCCTTGCTCCCTTGGTTCCTGTAAGCTAGCCTGCTGTGCTTAGGTACAGTGAACGAATGACTCCCATCACCACTGTTAAATTCTACCAGTTTGGCCAGATTCTGTATGTGCATTGGGGAGAGAGCAATGTCCTCCCTGCCACAATGGGAGCTTATGCCAGTGCAGCTTCTATGCCCTCTCCTTCCTCCTTCCTCACCTATTTTTAGCCTGAAACCTGGAGAACTTTGATATATTTTTCCATATATTCTTTCATCTTCCTTCCCTTCAACATCTAGTTAAGAAAACAAAGTGAGCTGTGGTTTTCCATGACAAATTTTTTTTAAAAAAATGTGAATTTATTAAGATGCTATTACATTTTAAAATACAGTCCTTACTTAATATATATTTTTTGTTTAAAATGCTTTACACAAAAATACAAAGATAATAAAAGGTGTCATTTCAGAGAGTTCCATATTATTCTTGGATTAACTTGTGTGATAATCATTTCAGTACTAGAAACAAAGGATAAAGGCTTAGTTAACACATCACTTCATAATGATGTTGCTGGGTTTGGGGTTTTGTTTTGTTTGTTTTTTGCTGATGGAATACAGGCAAACAATGAAAGGCATCTGCATATTATAACAAATAGCATCACCAGACATGCAAAGCCAAATGATCATGTAATTGCACAAAACTGTTATGCAAAAGTAAACTGTGAAGGGCAATGCTACCAAATTGTATTCCATGTCATTGTTGTAATTATAGCATGGTAAATAAATTCTGAGATAATGCTTAAAAAGGAGTCTCAAACAAAGCCTTTGCTTCAATATATCAGTGGGGTGTGGGTGTATGTATGAAGCCAGTTTCTGGATTCCATTGTGAGCACACACTATAACAGCCTTTCCTGACCTGATACCCTCCAGTTGCTATGGACAAGTCAGTTCTGATGGGTGTTGTAGCCCAAAACACCTGGAGGGCACCAGATTGGGGAAGGTTGCTCTTTCATGTGTTTGGGTTCCTATTTTTGTCTTTTTGCTTTTTCTGCTGGGGAAGAAGGGGCTTGCAGATTACTTGTCTCCTTACCCTGTTTCTCCTAAAATAAGACGTAGCCATAAAATAAGCCGTAGCAGGATTTCTACACATTTGTGAAATATAAGCCACTAGTGGACGTTCAGCCCGTTAAATTAACGGGCGCTAGAACATATGTGGTGAAACATTTTTAAAAACAGGACTTATTTCCCTCAGGCAAGTGGGATTAGGACAGCAGCCTTCAGGTAAGGCAGCCGGGCCTCATCCTGCGGCGCGTCCGAGAGAAGCTGTGAGGGAAACTGGCCCCTCCCGTTACATAAAAGTCCCTAAAGTGTGCGGCGGAGGAGGGGGAATGGGCTCAAATCCCACGTACTGGGGAGGGGGGGGGTCCGGTTTCCCTCCGTAAGCAAACTCCGTGTGGAAACGGCCATGGCAGCCCCCGCCTCTCTTTGCCCTTTTGGCTCCCAGCCCCTTCATGAACCACACCGAGTTCCAGTACAGGGACATGGCGAGGACGGGACGGGGGTTGCTTTGAGCCCCTGAGGGAGGGAGGCCGCCTCCCGGGCAGGGCCGTCGGCCTAGGGCGGGCGTGTGAGAGGAATCCTTGAGTAACTCCCATCACTCACACACACAAAATGGCCGCCAGCAACTTTCTTTGAGTGCAGGGTGAGGCAGCCCCTCCCCTCCCGCACTTCCGATTGGCGGCCTCCGACCGTCTCATCTGCATAGAGTCTCTGCGCTCCAATCCCTGTGTCCGTGGGGCACATGCCCAGTTGCGAATTCCACTGACACACGGAAAGTACGGACGGACACAGGCTCTTTATTATATAGGATACCCCGAAAATAAGACATAGTGATGCTGCGCCTCTCCCTTAAGACGGCCTGGATAGGTGTGGCTTAGCAGCGTACAGACGCAGAGCGGTTAAAATAAGACATCCCCCGAAAATAAGCCATACTGTGTTTTTTTGAGGGGGGGGAATATAAGACAGTGTCTTATTTTAGGAGAAACACGGTAAGCCTAAGAGTTAGGGGAATCAGAATGCTAAGTGTAGGGAGGAGACACTGAGCGACCACCAATAAAAACCACTTGGTCTGTGGGAAGGAGGAGAGCCACTGAAATGGGATTTTACATACAAAGCAACTCAGGATCCAGCTGTAATACTTTTAAGTTTATTGTACATAATAGGACTACCAGGAGTTAAACATAAACTTTTGACCTCTAATCTGTGAAAAATTAACTTTTCCATCCCAGTTAGCTGAAATCCTCTTTTACTTAGGTAATGTGCTTAATGGTTTGATTAAAAAGAAAAAAAAACCCTCCACCTTTGCAGGGGGGAAAG
Source organism: Darevskia mixta (assembly GCA_034641385.1). NCBI lineage: Eukaryota > Metazoa > Chordata > Lepidosauria > Squamata > Lacertidae > Darevskia > Darevskia mixta. Next base: position 3,508,265 of record JAWWNH010000073.1, on the reverse strand, counting down.
CAGCCTTCTGGAAAGAATAGGAAGAACTTCCGTTACTCATAATAGAATGCTATTCACAAAAGGAAATAAATTATCATATATTATTTAGTTGTAATGCTACAAAGCTAACCTGTGCCGTTCTGTGCTGAAGCTCAGGAGGCTACAGGATTCAGTGGCCACCTTGCTACACCAGCAACATGCCAGTGTACGGTAGGAGCACATCCAACTCAGTCCCAGTGCACCACTTTGAGACTACAGGGTGCATATATGTGCTCCTTTCATGGCAGCCTCCTGCAAGCTCTGCTAAGACAAGGGAGAAATAAAAATTGCAGTTTTTAAAAAAATAAATAAAAAGTTAGGGTTTTTAAATAAAAAAAATAGATCAGATTTTTAAATCTGGTTTTAGTTGTTTATTCATTGTTAAATGCTAAGTTTCTCTTAGAAATAACAATATGAATATGAAATAATCTAGATTTTAGCATGTTGGTTCTACAGTGTATGTGCAAATTGAATCAGTGTCTCTAGCAGCTGTAGTAAATTAAAGGCTTCTCTCCGTAAATGAAGAGTGCTTCCAGACAAGGGTTTATTGTCGGATTAGTGTTATCTTGCATGCACGTTTTTCTCAGCGTCCACATGAACATCATTGCCTGCCCAGATTTCCCCACATTTAATCCAGATTTACTCTTTCCACAAAAAAATCCAGTAAGTTTTTTAAAGAAGAAAAAACAATTTGCCAACTCCCCATTTGCGATATCTGAATAACCCATTTTTAGTACAACCAGGGGGCATAGCTCAGTGGTGGAGCAGTTGCTTTGCATATAGGAGGTCTTGGGTTCTCTCTCCAGCATCTCCGGGTAAAGCTGGGAAAGACTCCCTGCCTGAAAACCTGGAAAGCTGCTGCCAGTCAGTGTAGACCATCCTGAGCTAGATGGTCTGGCTTGGTATGAAGCTTCTTCTTCTTTTCCTGTGTCATAAGGGTGCAGAGCTAGTTGTGAATGGATTGTGCATTTCTATTGTTTGCAAAATGGAAATTAATGCTAGCAAAAGCAGGTTTGTGGGGTGATTCTGCATCTGCTGACGTTTGCCACATTGTCATTGGGAGCAAGATGCAGGAGGGAGGGAAAAAGGAACACCCACCACTCCGTTTAAATTTCTCCCAATTCCCAGCATTTCTGTGGGAGATTCTGGCAATTGACTTGTAGATCAGGGTACAATGCAGCTGCTATTTCTTTTCTTGAGCAGGTCTCATAACTTTCACCTGCTTCTATTCATAAAACAACTTTCATTTCCTCTTTCGCTGCTTCTGCAGTCACTGAATACAAATGTCCCTTAAGCAAGTCTTAAATTTTCTCCCTTAGAGTCTACCTATCCACCCTTACTGTAACTCAAAGATAGCACCACCCCCACCGCATTTGGAGTGCTCTGAAACAGTACCTTCCTATCAAATGTCCATTAACAGTTCTTCCACAAGGCAGCACCACCCATGTGATGCTATCACTTAAGGCAATCACCTCTGTTTGACATAATTTGATCAGGAACTATAAAGACCTACAGGGTACATTAACAAATGATTTTTAGGAAGGTGCAGGAATTTGGGGCTATGCCAAACAGATAATGCAAGACTGAGAAGGCCAAGACATGCGTGCAGATATGTAACAGTAGCCTGATGTAGGGGTGTGAGATGTTGTTGTTGTTGTTGTTGTTGTTATACCCCATCCATTTGGTTTCTGCCGCCACTCTTTGTGGCTTCCAACACATAAAAACATAATAAAACAGACATTAAAAACTTCCTGATACAGGAAGGAACTTTTAGATGTCTTCTAAGAGTTGTACTGTAGTTCTTTATCTCCTTGACATCTGATGGGAGGGCGTTCCATAGGGAGGGCACCACTGCCCAGAAGACCCTCTGCCTTGTTCCCTGTAACTTTACTTCTCGCAGTGAGGGAACTGCCAGAAGGCCCTCGGAGCTAGATCTGTGTCCACTCTGAATGATGGGGGTGCAGACGCTCCTTCAGGTATACAGGGCCAAGGCCGCTTAGGGCTTTAAAGGTTAGCACCAACACTTTGAATTGTGCTTGGAAACGTACTGGGAGCCAGTGTGGATCTTTAGGACTGGTGTTATATGGTCCTGGTGGCTACTCCCAGTCACAAGTCTAGCTGCCGTATTCTGGATTAGTAGTAATATCTTAATTAGATAACCTAATCCACGATTTCTGAAACAATACACAAACTGAAATGTGGCCTTCCTTTGAAATTAGCACTTATCTGATTTTGCAGTGTGGTTCTCTAGCCAACCTATGTTTACAAAAATGCATGTACAGTCGTACCTTGGTTTTTGAACAATTTACTTCTTGAACGTTTTGGCTCCCAAAAGCCGCAAACCTGAAAATGACTGTTCCGGTTTGCGAACTATTTTTGGAAGCCAAATGTCTGACGGGGCTTCTGCAGCTTCCAATTGGCTGCAGGAGCTTCCTGCAGCCAATCAGAAGCCGCACTTTGATTTCGTTTAAAGGTACGACAGTATTAAAATGTGCATAAAAATGCATGGAATAGTGAAAATAGCACACAATACATTATATTTGGGGAAACTTTTGCAAAAGTATGTATTTTAGGCAAAGAAAGATTTGTATATTATGATACATTCACACTGAAATGCTGCTGAATTTTCATAAGGACTAATAAAAAAATGCTGGTGTGTGCGTGGAGAACTGAATTTAAGAGTGGAAAAATTTGAAACCAAAAGAAGCCAAATCAGGCAAATTTGTGCATCCCTACCATGATGCCACTTTTTTAGCAGAGAAGCCAGCTTTTGGAAGGGCAGTTGGGATTAGACAATGTTGCTCCCCCGCTCCATTATTATGCTGCTGCAGATCACCTCCACCCTGGCTTTTCCCCTTCATGGAAGTTCTAATGTCTATTTGCAATGGCATAGATGCAGTTCGGAAAGTTGTGGAGAGAGGACATCATTTGAATCAGGGGTGTGAGTTGAGTTTGGGAAAGGGTTACACTTCTCGCCTCTCTGCCATTTCTCCAATCTTGACTGCATTTCCAGAAATAATCTTTTCAATGTAAAGAGGGCCACCCATGAGCACCTGAGTGTAACATCTAGTTTTGCCCTTAGATGCAACTGGCTCTTTAAAAGATGGGCATTTGGGGGTGTCCCTTCAACCTGTGGTGTCCTGGCTTAACCACATCTCCCAACTGTTGCTTGTTGAAAAAAGGCCATTTTAGCATTCAGTTTCTGCAGAGGCATTTTCTTGTTTTGTTTTCTGCTCTTCCGTTGCAGTCCCACAGGTCACCACTAGGCTGCTGACACTGCTGGCATGTCCCGGTCTATTAAGCCTGTCCTTAATGGACTTGGGTTTTCGAGAATGGCTGTGTAAACTCTTTGACCGTATGGAAGGAAAACCACAAGTCCTGTCAGATTTCACTGACAACAAATTGTCTGTGTAGATCCTTTTGGTGACAGGTGAGGAAGGATGGGAGGCACTGAGACCCACCACTTCACCAACATCACTGTCCTCTTCAGTGTCAGTCAGTAGCTGTTTCCGCTCGGCTTGCATCTCCGCTTCAGACACAATGCCAGGATATTCAGGAGGAGGCTCACTAGCCAGTTTCTGCTGAACCTCATACTTCCACTCGGCAGTCCATTGTTCAATTGTGGAAGGGCACACTTCATCCATGATGGTCCTATACTCTTGGTCCATAATGGTCTGGTTGTTAACTCCTCCAACCATCTTTCCACCTTGTGCAAATATGTAACTCCTTGATTTCATCATGGTTGCTTCGCAAGCGTTGAATGTTTCAGAAGGGTAGTACCTCATTGCCCTAGGTTTGTCCAAGGGATAGGAGATGGTGGCTTCTAATTTGGTCCTTTCAAACGCTAAATGAGGGTTCTGAATTTTTGGCCCAGTTCCGGGCTTCCCATTCACAACCATATCCATTTGGTTGAGAGTTTGGGGTGTTGTCTCTTCATTCCTACAATGTTCTTGCCTGTCAACTGAGCCAGAACGGGATAGAGAAACATTCTGTGTAACATCTAAAGTGTTTTTGCTGTGATCTGTAGAGGCGACTGTGTTTGCGCTTGCGGCAGAGTGGATACTTCCTTGGCGTTCTGGAGCCAGCTGTAGCTTTGAATCCGCTTTACGCAATGCCAAGGCTGGAGACATTGGGGTAGGCAGGTCATCATAGGCGAGATCATCGCCATGGTACCTGTACATGTAGCCATCAGAACTGTTTACGCTGCTTTGCCGGAGGAGGTAAGCAGCATCGCATTCCGAGGATGCCCGGGAACGTGTGTGAGTCAGCTCAGCCTTGTCAATGCCTGCCAGTTTCTCCAGAGCATTCGCCATCCGGCCAGAGAGTTCTTCCAGCTGAGAAAGTCGAAGGTCAACCGTCTGGAGAGAGGCTTTCATGAAATGTTCTCTTTCATTCACTTCTTCTAATCTCATAGACATGTTTTCAACTCTATAGAATTCAAATTGGGGGGGGGGGTAGATTCATTAAGCAACACAGATTTGTCCTGCACTGTCATTATTAGCCCAAAACAGCACTTATGAGGAGGGCAGTTGTTTTATTAATTATTAGAGCTTCTAGTTTTACTTAGTTAATCAGTAGGTTATTACTCATTTGTTCATGACATTGGCTGCCACAAACTTAATTATAATAAAACCAAGAAAAGAAAAGAACCAGAGTGTGTTAGAATAACTTAGAAGGATTATAACATTATTTTGGCTGGACGCCACACATTCCTCTGTTGCAGTTTCCTTTGGTTGAATTCTTACGGTATTTAGAATATTTTTGCATGGTACTGTGGGTACTGCCAAGCTGCCAGAGTGCCCACAGGCAGCTCGTGATACCCCAGCATATTTGGTGACACCTTGCAAATCACCCCAACTTCCTAAGAAGAACCCCAAGAGTTACAGGTTAATTCCCTGCCATGGGAGGGGGGCTACTAGGGATGGAAGAGAAATTATATTTTGTTTGCATTTGAATGAAAATTGACCTAATTCATAGCCCTCAAACCAATATGTGATCCTAAGCACAACTCTCCTTCAAAATTTGTATGTCTCAGAATTTTGGGATGCAGATGTTCAACCAAGTAGTGCGTACAACAGTGCATGTATTGGAGGAAATGTGCGCAAAATGCATATGTTAGTGAAAACAACACAAAAAACCACACAATGCAAATTGCTGTGAAATTGAGGACTGAATTTAAGATGGGTAAAATTGAGAAACAGAGAGAAATGAAATTGGCAGATCCTTCTTTACCTAGGGGCAACTACCAGCAAACTCCTGTTACCACTGAGCAGGTTGTGCCTGTTTCTCCCTTACATCCCCTTTGTCTTAAGTGTGCAGCATGAAAGTATACTCTGCACAATTTACCCTAATGTATGTAATATATACATTTTTGGATATTCATGAACATATTCACTAGTATGTACAATTTACCCCAATACAGTGGTACCTCGGGTTAAGTACGCTTCAGGTTAAGAACTCCGCTAAGAACAGAAATCGTGCTCTGGCGGCGCAGCAGCAGCAGGAGATCCCATTAGCTAAAGTGGTGCTTCAGGTTAAGTACGCTTCAGGTTAAGAACGGACCTCCAGAATGAATTAAGTACTTAACCCGAGGTACCACTGTATATGACTTCCAACATTGGTTAGAGAACTGCATTGCAAAATTTAGGTAAAAGGACCCCTGACCGTATGGTCCAGTCGCGGACGACTCTGGGGTTGCGGCGCTCATCTCGCTCTATAGGCCGAGGGAGCCAGCGTTAGTCTGCAGACAGCTTCCGGGTCATGTGGCCAGCATGACTAAGCCACTTCTGGCAAACCAGAGCAGCGCATGGAACGCAGTTTACCTTCCTGCTGGAGCAGTACCTATTTATCTACTTGCACTATGACCTGCTTTCAAACTGCTAGGTTGGCAGGAGCAGACACCGAGCAACGGGAGCTCACCCCGTCGCGGGGATTCGAACCGCTGACCTTCTGATTGGCAAGCCCTAGGCTCTGTGGTTTAGACCACAGCATCCCTAAATTGCAAAATTTAGATAAGTGCAAATTTCGAAGGATTGCCATGTTGCAGTTCATATATTGATTCAAAATATTGTAGATTTACCTTTAAATGTGAACTGAATTGAATTTCTCCCCCATCCCTATGAATAAGTCTCATTGAATTTAATGAGCCTTTGAGTAGACATGTATTTACCCAGTAATTGCACTGTGAGATGAGCAGGGTATAAAGAAGGAGGAGGAGGAGGATTTATTATTGGCAATCTTAAAGTAGAATCTCAAACTTATTGTGTTGCCTTACTCTTTCCTTCAACATCTCCAAAGGACACTAGTCCATGCTTCCTCTTTGCCAACTGCAACTGGTAAGAAAAATAAACAAATTCACTGACTACCTTTCTGAAGTAACTCTGATACGCTCGTCATTTGATGACTGTTCTTCATCTTCTTTTTGTCGGAAATATTCCTCAACGCATTGCTCCTCAAATTCATACAGTTTTTTCAACTCTTCATCATTTAGAAATAGCTCTGAAAGAAATTGAGGCAGGGAAAGCCTGTCTATCAAGCCCCCTAAACTCTGAAGAGACTACTACCACCTCAATGTGCATTTTCAGGCTACTTGTAATGAACATTAGGCTCTAATGCTGCAAGTCTAACCCCACTTTTCTGGGAGTAAATAGATCTGAGTAGACATGGTGAGGCTTGCACTGTTAAGGTATAGTTCTGTGCATATTCTAGCCTGTAGCCATATGACAAAAATCTGGCAAGCAGGCAGTAGCTAAACACTCTGAATTTCTGTTTGCACACTGTTCCTTGCTGAAATTAAAATCCAATCTGGAGTCCTGTGTCAGAAGAATTTAAGGCCTGGTTTCAAGTATTGGAAAGTAGTCTAAAATATCAACAGCTCAATCCTGATCATGTTTACTCAGAAACAAGCCCACCGTATTTATTGTGATTGAGGTATGCATCCCAATCCTTTTTGTAAACTGCTTTGAGGTTTTTTCTTTAACATTCAAGTGCTCTATGAATTTTATGAAATACATGCATAAATAATCCTATGCATTCTTACTCACTATGTTCAATGGGAAAGTGTGCTCAAGGTTGCACCCTTAGGGCTGGTTCACCTGACTCAGGGACACAGATGATCCCTTCAATATCCTATCCCATTCTGTGTACCCCTTTCATAACCATTTCCAGCATCTACAGCTCCCATCAGCCCCTGCCACTTTGGATAGCAATCGGGGATGATGGGAGTTGTAGTCCAGCTACAGGTTCCCCACCCGCTTTTGATTTAGTACAACTAAGCCTGGTCTCCCCACACAGCAGCATGAGATAGTAAAGTGGCTATAGATGGGGGATGTTTCTGAGTTCTGCCCACCTTTCAAAAACGAAAGGTGGGCAGAAAGTCAAAACAAGAAGGATCCCAATTGGAGCCCTGCTGTGCTGACTTTCTGCTTGCAGGTGGTCTATGGATGGGACCTTCAAACCCCTGCCTGACCCCTGCTATGGTGCCCAGTCAATCCAGACTTACAGCACAGAGAGAATGCCCCCCCCCATACTCAGTCCTCGGTCGCGTTCATCTTGGTCCCCTTCTCTTCGTTTCTTGCAGCGGCAGCAGAGACGAACTATAATGATGTAAAGGTGGCTAAAGATGATCATGGGTGGAGGAAGCACCGGCCGGTCATGGAAGGTCATGATCAGCTGATACCGCTGGAACTTCCAGACTTGGTTGGAGATAGACTTCACTTCAAAGAAGGTGTTGCTGCAAAAGACACACCCCAGCACACTCCTGTTGAGTAGCTTCACTACAAAATTGCCAGAGAGCTAAGTAAAAGTTGCGAGAACTCAGTCGTCTCTTCACATGTTGCCAGTTTAAAGTTTCCACATTTTTGGGGTGGGGTGGGGGGTGGGACAAGAACATGATACAGAGAGGGGAAGTGAAGCCTATTTGCCTCGCCATGCAAATGATGGCATCTGTTCAGAAATAGATAGTGCAGATCAAACAGAACTGGGACCAGTTCTCCTTGAGCTTAGGGACTGAAGGGGATTGATTCAGTTTGCAATAGTTAACCTTCCTAATTCACACTTCCTGAAACAATAAGCAAATTGAAGTACAGCTACCCTGTGAAATTCGCACTTCTCTAAATTTTGCAAGACACTTCTCCAGCCAAAAAGTGTGTACGGAAGTGCATCTTATAAGTGAAAATAACCTTAAAAACATACATATTGGGAAAACTGCTTGCAGAAATGCATATATTAGGTAAAAGTATGTCCAAAATTCATCAAAAGAAATGCACACAAAAGTGCAGACAAATTTTTGTGTGATCCTTTTTAAAAGAAAAAAGAGAAATCCCTAACTTGATGCAGAAATGAGGCAAATTGAACTTCAGATTGGAAAAATGAGGAACTGAAATTGGCAGATTTGTTCTATTGAGATTTCAAGATTAGGGTGGTGTCCAGCAATTGCTGCTCTCATGCCCAGATAATGTCTCAGTATGGACTAGAAGGGCAACCACTGGGAAGAGAGTTGCACCAGTTGCCCACTGCCAAAAGGACATCTGCAAAATATCATTTCTTTTGGAGCTGATTATTTGAAGCATGGCTCAAACTGAGCATTGCAAACAACGCATCCTGGTGTTTGATGTGACATTAAACATTCAACTCATGAAAGGGCCTTTGTAACATCAAAGCCCATAGAAGCTCTACATTGTCTTGCTTTTTAAAATGCTGATCAGCTTGACCTAAATAGCAATGTTTGCAAATCTCTCTCAGAAATATATTCTGTGAACTTAGTTCACAGAAAATGGGCAGGGAACCTTTTTTTCTGCTGAGGACTGCATCCCCCTGGGGTCAATTTGTTGGGGGCTGCATGCCAGGAGTGCAGGGTGTGTACTAAACTAGGTTACTGGAAGCATATTGGCATTTTTTAATGTTTGAGTTCATTCACAAGTGGACAGGTTGAGCATAGGTAGAAGCACAGAAGTCCACTGCCCCCACACCAGACCTGGAAATAGGCAGCTAACACCCCCAGATGCTGTTTGCTTATGGATCCCAAACTCTTCTCTGGTAGCAAAAATATGAAAGTGTCTTGTGGCACCTTAAAGACTAACAAATTTGTTATGGCGCAAGTGTTCCTGAACTCAGGGAATTGGGTTTGAGTCCACAAATGCTTCTGCCATGATAAACTCGTTAGTCTTTCAGGTGACCCAAAACTCTTTCTTGGTTCAGTTATCTGGGTCTCTCTTAGTACAAAACTTTAGTATGTTGTTACTCACAGGTAGCTTGTTCTGACACCCCCAGCTAGAGGAAAAAATAAGGATGCGTAATTTTCTCTAACCATCTCCTAGCTTCTTTGGGCCATCTTAATTACCATGGAGACATATCCCTTTTGTCAAGTCCAAAACTCTGACCGAGTATTGCCTCTGGGGAAGGCCACACTGATCAATCTACTCTCAGAAATCTGATTGGAAATCCATAGCAATTGCATCTCTTCAGGAATGGGATTACATGAGACCAACAGCCTGAGGTGGGGGACACATCGTGCTCCTTCTGGGTTTGTTTGTCCACCTTTGGTCCCCATCCTGCACTCAATTCTCACTGGTGGCTCCTAGAAGCTGTCAGCATGCAACAGTACCCACAACCCAGGAAGGGTTTTAACTGGCCAGCTAAACCAGATGAGGGTAGCTGATGGATCTCAAAACCTTGGTGAGTTAGGGACTTTCTGTCAAGGGTGCTTCTAGTTAAAGGAATGCACATGGCAGAGAGTTCACTCTTTATTGTCAAAGATAACATAGTTGCTTGGCTTCTACTGCTCCAGGTACCTACACACATCAATCTGGCATCTAGGCAGCTACTCCCAGTTCCACACTCTATGAAGCAGTTGCAGCAACTGGGGACCACCACCCCTGCCAGTTTATGTACCTTCCCAAGTTGGGCTGTGCGCATGTAGCCAGAGCACTACGCCTGCATGGAAACTTCCTCTGCTCGTCCCACTTCAATTCCCTCCTGATTCTGGGAGACAGTGGTGCAGGAGAGGGTGGGGAAGCACTCAGTCCTTCACTTGGCTGGCCTACCTTTTCCTCCTCTTTCTCTAGCTCTGAAACTTCTCCTGCCTCTGATTCTTACCTCCTGGCTGGTATAGGTCCTCACAAACCACTGCCTGCCTCTCCTGGGTCAGACTCCAGCCCCCCTTCCCCTGGTATACACTCCTCAGCACCTTGCCAGTCTATGACACTTTCCCTGCATGTGAAGACAGGCTCCAGCGGATGGAGCAGATGAAAGCAAGAGTGGGTCCAATGGCCAAGAAGGTGGCTTCTGCATGTGCTGTAGAGGGAAGTGAGGGGCAGATGGGGCTTGTCAACCTGGGAAGGAAGCCCTTCTAGGAGAAGGAAAACTGTGATTCTAAACCTCCACTGTTTTGTAGGATATCTTTGGTAGAAGAAAAGGCTAAAGAGTAAACCCTACACAAATCTGGAGTGGAGTCCGTAAGACGGTTGGATGGCACCTTGTACACCTCCTTCCGGCAACTCCTACAGCCAAGCTACTGCCAAACATCTTGCTCTGCTTTCCTTTGGACCACATCAGTGAGGCCAAGAGGGTGGTCTTGTCATTTGGGCAGCCAGAGGCAGCCTCCATACACACTGTCCAGGCTTGCACCATTAGCAGCACTTCAGTGCTGCTAATGCAGCTGTTGGACTTCACCCACAGAGGCACACTCCATTGTCTCTCGACAGATGGCAAAAACTGGCTGTAGAAGTACTGGAGAAATGCAAATTTTGAAAGTAGCTGCATTTCAGCTTGTGTATTTTTTTTCTCCCTCATCCCTAATGGTGATGGTTATATTTTATTACTTGACAATTTGGTGCAATGGTGTTTGGCCATGTAGACCCTTTCACTGTTCTTGCACTGTCTCTTTTCATTTTTGTGAGAGTCAACAAATTGCACCCCCAAGTCTTTTGCAGGAGAAGAGAAGCATTGGCAGTGCAACAAAGCATGACCCATCCCTGTGACTACCAAGCAAGGATGGGTTAACTGCATGACCTACTTCCTACAATGTTGATTTTATTTGCAGTCCCTTCAGATAACCACCATTGTGCGTGCAAGAGAATCACTTTCTCTCTTCTTCTTTTTTCTCTTTTAAATTTAGCTCTGCGACTGGCATGTGACTCCTTTTAAAATGCACGACCTTTTCAGCTACTGAATATTCTACTGTAGATAGCAAAATAAAAGATAGCTTTGTGAGCAAGTCTGATTTCAAAGGACAGCACCCAAACCGGGCACAGTGCCCAGGACAATGGCATGGATCTACACCCACCACCAATCCAGTTTTGGACACTGGCAGCAAAAGATAACAGTGTGATTGAGCAGTAAATATAGGCATCTCCCCCGCTTGTGTGTACGTGTTAAAGCAAGCAGCCATATGAGACCTAATGCTAGTAGCAGCTCATCTAAACCCTGGGAGGGCAATTTGTGTGGTCCTCCTGGTGTTGCTGGGCCACAGTTCCTACCTGGAGGCCCACAGATGCTTCAGCCCTAATCTAAACAGATGAAGCCCTACCTTTCCCCTGCCCTTGCCCTACATACACACACCACTTTATTCTAGAATCAATGGAAACTGAGTACACAGTCCAAACACAGTCTAGATCTGTTGCATATGTTTCACCCCAGAAAAGGGCTTCTTGGGAAACTGGTTTCATTCTGAAAAGAAATGTTCATTGCGGGTTGCTTCTGCGTTACCCCGCAAAGTTTTAATCAGAAAACGGATGTAGGCAGGCCTGGCAATGCCGGGGTGTATTCTCACCTGCCCAAAGTCTGGTGTGTACCAAGATCACAGTCACTCCTTGCTTTTCTATTTACCTGGGACATGTGCAGGGAGGAAAAGGCATTAAGAACCTGATCAAGGGGAGGGTTTTCAAGTGTGTATCAAGTATCCACCCCCACCCTTGCTGACAGCAGGGTGATAGCATCTAGATCGAAGGCAGCATGCTGATGAAGAGCACAAACAATTCCAAATTGAGAAAAACTTACATTTCTTGTACATGCAGCCTCGCTCTCTTTGGCCACAGTTGATCCTTCACCTACCTTTCTCAGGGTCCCCCTAATAAACTCCACCAGACTTCTTCACAGTAGGAAGGAATCCAGAGTGAGTAGCTCCCTCGTAAGCAAAACACTCACTTGAAAACAGCAATCAGCAAGTTGACCAGGAGAATGTTGGCTACCAAGAGGTAGCAGGCCATGATTGCAGGAGTCAGCCATGCGCCAGGGATGCACTGGGGGAAACGCTTGCCATCCTCATCATAAAGGTTTTCCCCACATGGAGCTGAGGATGGAATTGGCTTATGGTTATTCAACATGGAGCACATACAGCGAGGGCTCTGTGTAACTGGGGGAAGATAGAAATCAGAGGGACCCAAGCCCAAGGTTGTTGTAGGGCCCAGGGCACATGCTTAAGTAACAGTCCTTTTCGTGGGGCAGTCTAGCCTCTGAACACACCCAGGTGGGTTTACACAAACAATCACCTTCTCCCTCCCAGGCACATTTCTGATTTCAAAAAATAGCAGCCCCCCACCCTCCACAGCCCCACAGGAATTCAACTCTGTGGGGCAAAATCTGGTAAGGGGCAGACTGGTGAAATCTGGCAGGTCAGGGCAGAATGTGAGGGGAAGGGGTGCAGCCTGTTGCCTTGTGGGCAGGACCAGGGCATAAGGAGGTGGGTGGAGCCTGGCACAGTCTAGAGTTCACCGGCTTCTTAGGTCATCTGAAAGCACAGCTTTACTGGCTGGGACTAGAACTAATTGGGTACCCAGGTCAGTGTACGTTTGACTCAGAGTAGGCCCACTGAAATTAATAGACAGGACCAACTTAGGGCCATTTCAATGGGTCTGTGCAGCACCTTTCTCACAGAAACAGGCTCCTTTAAAGACATTCAGAGTCATACCATTACCAAAGAGTCAAGATTCACTTCCTTTATCACAGATATTGGAACTTTAAAAAAAGCAATCACACAAACAGCTGGACAGCTTTAAAAGCCTCTTCTGGGGATTTTGGACTATTGCTATGGAAACAGCATAGGCCTAAACCCTGCTCTGGATGTCTAAGATGCTGCAGAGATCTGTTACAAAATTTGGGTTTCTGATGGGTCACGACCCACACCTCAAATCTTCAGCTGGCAAAGGTGGGTGTATGAGGTTTTAGGTGGCGGCGAATTTGGGGACCAGGTCATGACAACATGGCAGTGGCAGGTATTGCACTAAAGCTGAGATGAACTCTAATTAAAGGGTCACTGGGAAGCGGGGGATGGAATCCACCAATAAAAACATTTAATTGATTTGTCAACTCCCTGCAAAGACTTACGATTAATTTCCATGGCATAGACTACACAGCATTCCGAAAGCAAAGAATAAAAATGCAAAAAGCAGCATTTTAAAAAGGGATAAAAGAACAAGAGAACAGTAGGAAAGGAAAAACACACATGTGACTGACAATATGGTTGCTCTTCAGCTGCCAGAGAAAGATAAGGCCTTCAAATGTTTTAACAGGCAAGAGACATGCTCTGAAACAATGGCTCTTGTCAGGACTCCAGAAGGCCTTGCAATTTCCTTTTCTCCTGGACTTTCCGAAACATTATGTATGGCAGCGTATTTGCGGCAATCAAAAGACAATTACAAAAGGCAGCTGGCAGATGATCATGTAAATATTCAAGCTATTTCAATTATGTAAGGATGACGTGGGCAGACTCTCACCACAAGCACAAAGCACCACAAGGCAATTGCACAAGATGGACAGTGTGGCCACCCTGGGAACACTTTTTGCTCTCTTGAGTCTAGATCTGCCTCACAGAGAGGGATCTCAGGCTACAACAAGGGTCAGGGGCTCCACACGGCTCAGATCCAGAAGGGAGCGAGGAATAGCTGCTAGTGGAAGATTTCAGCAAGCATCACTCACACACTGTAAAGCCAAGAAGGCTACAAACCGTAAAAAGCTGGATTTCTTTAGAAATATGCACACCATGTTAAATTGAGATGTTCTTTTTAAAAAAAATTAAAACTGCAGAAGGCTCGCACCTTCAGTCATGCCATTTAAAAATAAATAAATGAGACAATGGTTTTTGAAGAACCCCACTTGAAAGAAATGCAAGGGTCATTTACAAAGAATATGGTGGTGGTGACTTCCTTGATGCTCATTTTATTGTGCAAAAGTGCTCAGCTGCTCCTTAACTGTGTAGGGCACACAAAAGCTTCCCCTGCCAGGCAGGGCTTCTTCACTAGAGAACTGTTGTGTTCACGGGACTATTTCCTCCCTCTGTTGACTGTATTATCAGGTTCTTAAAAGACTCAAGACACACACAAGTCCATGACACAAATTTGCCTAAGATTTGCTGACAGAAAAGAGGTTTTCTGTAAGAGGGAAGGGATATATGAATGCTCTTTCTTTTTAACTTGCAAAATAAAGGGAATTGGCTGCGGGTGAAGGCACAGTTTGAAAGAGATAATCATGTCTGCCACAAAGACAAGCTACAAGGCTGGTTCATTTCTGGGTCCAATTCAAGGGGCTCATGTTGGTATTCAAAACCCTAAAGGGCTTTGGCCCCAAATATTTGAGAAGCTGTCTCTTTCCGTACAGACCCTTCTAGGTGTTGAGATCAGCAGAGTGGGCCCTAGTGGTAGCTCCATCTTCCCCAGAAATTTGGGGATGGTGGCACCCCACCCTGTTGCAGCCCCTAAGCTGAGGAATTCCCTCCCTGCAGAGGTGCGCCTGGCACCTTCATTATGGATCTTTCAGCGAATGCTGATGATGTGCCTCTTTGCCCTGGTCTATGGACACCTGAAATGTGTGTTTTCAGGACCCACCCTATAATATGTAATCTGCTTTAACTGTTTGTCATTCTGAATTTTAAATTGCCACAACCTCCCCTGGGAGCTTCTGGTGAAGGGTGGGCAGTAAATAATTGTAATGATAGCAGCAGCAATAACAACAACAAGAAGATATGCATGCTCTTTCTCTTTAACCTACAAAATAAAGGGAATTGATTGAGGGCGATGGCAAAGTTCAGAGGAGTTCAATCATGTCTGCCACAAAGACAAAGCTACAATAATTGTAAGTAGAAAAAGTGATGCCGATTCCAAATTAAATGTTGATTAATTCGGACCCGATCATCTGCCTCAGAAACAGGAAACAGAATCTTACTATGAATTCTGTTCTTACGGTCTATCTGGTCAGCAAACACCTCTCCGTAGATCATCCAGTAGGGCATGTAGAAGATGTTGCGGACCAGTCTCCAAGACGGCTGCTCATCGGGATGCAGGATGGCTTGACGGGCAACTCCAAAGCTCATCAGGACCACCAGCATTATCACCACAAAGTACAGCATGTCAATCATCTGCACCAAGAAAGAGCATAGAGCAACATATCAATAAGGGATCAGCGTAGAAATTACTGAAAAACAATATGAACATGATCTGTTATATATTTCATTTATGAATCACTTCCTATGAAGCCAGTCAGCTCCAGATGTCAGATCTGCACCTCTTTAATACCTGTCCAACTCTCAGGCCATGACAATGTACTCCTATGGAAACTGTTAAAATATAATTTGGTTAATCTTCTAGGTGCCCCCTCTTCTGAGACTGGGGTTGGGCAGTTGCTATGGAAAGGGCCTTCTCAGTGGTGTCGTACCAATTATGAAACAGTCTCCCCGGGATTATTTATCTGGAACCAAAGTTTATCAGTTCAAGTAACCACCTTAAATGCTTTTATTTGCCTGTCACATTTAATGACAGTTGACTGTTTTTGGCTGCTGCTAAAAAAAATAATTCTGCAATGTGTTTTTGATGATATAGTCCTCTATAATAATCTCCCTGTGTCCCTGCGTCCGCCGTCCGTGTGTCAGTGGAAATCGCAACTGCGCATGCGCTCCACTGACACACGGATTGGAGCGCAGAGAGGAGGAGGAGCCTGAGGTTGGAGCGCAGCGCGAGCGAAGCGCTTGCGCTTCGCGAGCCTCCGAACCTCTCCGCTTCAGCCGCAATGGCGGCCGCTCCCCGCGCGCTGCTGCTTCTCCCCCTCCCTTCTTTCTCCCCGCCTCAGCCGCCCGTGGCGGCGGTGGGGAGGGCAGCCGTCGCCGGGGCTGCCGGCGGGGCAGCGGCAACAGGCGGCTCCGCCATGGTGGTGGCTTGGCCGCCTGAGGCGGGGAGAAGGAAGCGCCTCGGGTCCCCGTCGCCGCCGCTAGCGCCCATTATTAATGGGCTTAATTCAACTAGTTATCATATAAATTGGAAGTCATGTTGTAAGGTGTTTTTTTTAACTGAAAGGTGGGCTATAAAAGTTTTAAATCATCATTAACATTCCCATCAACTTCAATGGATCTTAAAAAACCATCACTTTGGCTGGATCGTGACCTTAATGTTTGGCTACATCCAAGTTTCTGTTAACAAACCCTTGCAACAGTGTTCAATTTGTGCTAAAATGGAGGGCTAAGGTTGCAGAGAGCCATCTGATAAAACATTGCACAGAAATACCCCAATTCATCTGGGGTTGTAACAATTCTCTCTGGCTCCTAGGCCTCCAGTAAATCTCCAGTTCTCCATTCAGTTTCTTAGAGCTTCTTGCTTTTGGATAAGCTACAGCTCCACTCTGCCTTTCTTTAATACCTGCCATGACACCTGCCCTCTCTGTTTCAAAACATAGCTACTTACCATTTTTCCAATCATCATGACATAAGGCCCCAGGTACTTATTCACACCAAAGATGTCCAGTACTCGGATGTACCAGAAAATGATATCCACACAGTAGATAACTCTTCCATAACTCATATAAGGCTGGTTTTGCAAACGGAGTATGGCTCCAACCAAGAACACAGAAATAGCAACCAAATCAGTGATGTTCCAATATTCTTGTAGCCACACTTTTATTTTCTGACTCAATTTACCTGGTTCTGACATCAAAATCTGAAAACAAAGTGGTGGGAAGGGGGAAAGAAAGGTGTTTAATGTGGTAATGGGAGAAAGAAGCTTGAGACTTATCAGCTTCTTACTGCCAGTTTATCCTACTTCAGGTCTCTTGGGCATTCAGATACCCCAGTGAACATGTGGATTGTAGGATTATGCCAGGGTGGCTTTTTCATCCCTAACTGCTTTCCTCCTTTCTTGTGACATCAGAGCAGGTGGAGTATTTCAAAAGAACAATTGACAGAAAGGTTGAAATTACCTCTCTTACTTTCTCCAAAGCCAGAGTCACAATGTATGAAATGACAACCCATTCCTGGAGTGAGGGCCAACGATCCATCGGTACCAAGATTATATAGTTGAACAGCATTAAGTACACTAGGTAGGATATCTGGAAAAAAGAAATAAAAAGAGACCTCACGCTGCATTTTAGGGTTGATTCATTTGTAGGGATGTTGGGTGATGGTGGTTGCACAATGATGATGACACTTCTGCTTAGAAACCCAAAGCAGGGTTCTCCCCCCCCTTACAAGTTTCTGTTGTGTTTTGGAAACCAGTAATTACCAGTAATTTTGGAGTAGGGAATAAAGCAGTGAGAGGCCAGCCTACCACAACACTGAGCTTTCCAGACGTTCTAGGGCCATTGTTCCCATCAGCATGGCTAATGGTCAGCAGTGACACATTACATCAGCAGGAGAGAATGGAACATGTTGTTTTCACAAAAGGATGAAAATAATTTTCACTCACTGTGTAAAACCAGAACTTCACAATTGGTGCATTATAGAATTCGTAGATCTTTGTTCCAATGGGAAGGCTCCTTTGCTTTTTGTTCCCATCTTCTTCATCTCCCTTTCGGGAACCAGTATCAGCATTTGCATCCTGAAAGACAGGTAGTTTAGGATCACAGATTGTTCCCACTGGAGGGCTCTCATCCATTCAAGGTTAAAGGGGGTGGGGAGAGAAAATGTCTGAACATAGACCAACTGTCCTGTTTGTTTGTTTGTTTGTTGTTATGATGTACAGGCACATATTGTTCAGTTGTAAGAGCCATACTAGAACCTTCATTACTTAAGGTATGTAGACTTGTCTGTAGTCAAATAGGTTGTGCAGGTTGTTCATGCTTCAAAAACCTGCAAAGCCTGTTTGCCAAAACAACAACAGTGGGACAAAAGCAATGAATGTGAACAGTAGAAGAAAGTGCACATCGAAATGCAGTTATTAGTGAAATAACTATTTCAAAATGCATTAAGTTAGGGGGAAATGTTTGCAGAAAAGTGTATATTGTTCAAAACTGTATAAAAATGTGTTCATCAAGGGAAATTCACACTAAAATGTTGATGGATTTTCATGAGATTTTCTCCACTTTTTAAAAACAGATTGCTGGGGAAACGTGGAGCATTGAATTTAAGGTTGAAAAATAAGAAAACAGAGAGGAACAAAGATGGACAATATCCTTCCTTGGAACTTGCTGAAGTTCTGAGGAAGAGCAAGAATCTCAAATACAAAATCCTTAGCATCCCTGACTGAGTTACAATTCTCATAATTCTTTGCAATTGGGGAAGCCATGATGACTATTAAACAGGGAATAAAGGCTAGACATGTTTGTGGTGCTGAGAGGCTTATAGAGATGGGCCGCCACTGACCACATTCTCTTCCTCTTTTTCTTTCCCGACTTCATTTTCCTTTGACGTTTGGTAGGAATAGTCGTCAGAGGTACGGAACTCCAGGAACAGGATGGTGGGAGGTAAGAGGATCCCCATGATAACCTGCAGGAGAGGAAGAAGGGTGGTTCAGTGCATGACAAGAGCCATCTATGATTTGAAATTTATGGTTTAGTTGCATATGATGCAGCTCAGGGCCAAACTAGAAATTCCTGGAGATGCCTGACTGGAGATCAGTGATCACATCACCTGTCTCTTGGTTCTATTTGTTTAAGCCAGCATGTATTGAAGGGAGGGGGAACTGGAGCAGGACTGTGGCACTGGAGGAGGTATTATTCCTGACCCCAGTACTATTCTCCTCCATATACATACAGTTTCCGCCTCCCTCCTATATAGCAAGCCCAGGTGTCTGCAGGCCCAAGCAGTCCATGCCTACCTTAAGGCCCGGATTTTTCCTCATGCGCAACCTCCCCATCCACATGTCTGTCAGTAACATCTGGCTGCAGGTGTGTGCGATGAAGTCCCTGTGCTTTGCTGCCACTGCAAGTTTCAGGCAAGTAGAGTTGCTCCAGTTTTTCAGCTCATACGTCAAAAGTTTCATGGCTACTTGCTCATCATGCTTATATGATTGATCCAGTAGCTCAACAGCAAGCTGGCCAAAATCTCTGGAGAGATAAAGAATGCCAGATTGGCTAGCAACTAACAAATTAAACATGGTAGTAAAAATAACATCACAGGAACAATGCAACAGGTCAAAGCAGTAAAGCCAGTGAAATCTATTAAAATTTAAAACCAGCCTTGAGGATGTACTGGAAGACCAGGGCAAGTAAAGTCCTCAGCTGGTTCTGAATGGACCTCAGGTTCAGTACCAGGTGAGACTTCCTGGGGAGGACATTCAAGAGCCAGGGGCCACAACAGAGAAGGCCCTTCTGTCTGATTCAACTTCAGAGAGCTGAAGGACTCAAACAGTAGATCATTGTAACATTGGGGTAGGTTCATGTTTAATACTAAGAAAATATAAATATAAACTATATACTAAGAATATTTAAACATAAAAAAGCAGAACAAGAACTGGAGAAGGGCCTTAGCTCAGAAGGTCTCAGCTTAGACCAGGGTCTTAGACAGGCCCAACGTCATCCAAATGAGCTTCATAGCTGAGTGGGATTTTCAATCCTGGTCTCCCAGGTCCTAGTCTGACAATCGAACCGCTACACCACACAGTCCAGCCCCACACTCTGGGTGACTAACTTTGAGTTGTTGTCCAGGTCTTGAGAGATGTCATCCACCAGCTCACTCTCTGAAGACTCGTGGGCCATGGCTTTGTAGAGTTTGCAGGCCACCAGTGCCTTGGCCATGGTCTCCTCTCCACGTTGCCAAAGGAAGAGAGCCATCCTCTGCCGCTTCATCAGCACTGCCCAGACCATGAGCTCATGGAAGGGGTACTGGAAGCGGCTGACTTCTGGGTCATCCACATCAATGTCTATCTCCTCTTCCTTCTTCTTCTTCTTCTTCTTTTTCCCTTTGGTTGGAGGTTCATCATCCTAGGAAGGAGCAATTGAGTTAATTTCACATTTAGGCTACATTTTACTGGCGTTCCTGCAGATTATTGCAGGTTGTGCCCATGAATAAAGATAGATGCTTAAGGAAAAGGCCATGCACTGTTGTTAAGTTGAAGGTGAAGCTGGAAATACAAGCATGCAAAATCATTGTGTGCCTGAATTGTTAGTACAAGAGTGCCTTCTTATGGCGATGACAATGCTTCCATGCAAAGTGTCACTGCAAATTCACAACATGTGCTTTTCTGTGGGTATCACAGCTTAAGATGTTACCTGTGCAAGTGGCACATACACACTTGCATCAATCATCCTACCTTCAAATCATTTGGCATGATGTTAGAGTTCAAATGAAATCACTGGAAAAAGACCTAAGGCTTCTAAATATCAGGTTTCTAAATAAATGACCCAGCAATTCCCAAACTGTGGCTGAGGTACACTGTAGTGCCATGAGAGAATTGCTAGAGATCTCTGAGAAATTAATCCATTCATTATTTACAGCAGGGGTGCACAACCTGTGGCCCTCCAAATGTTTCTGGACTACAACTCCCATCAGCCCCAGCCAGCATAGCCAGTGATCAGGGATGATGGGAGGTGTAGTCCCACAACATCTGGAGGGCTGCAGGTTGTGCACCCCTGATCTACAGGCTTCTGTGAGCTCAAAGTGCCCTCTGTAGAGGAGGCTGACCCACTGCATCTCTGCATGATTATCTGCCCCCTTCCCACTGCCTTCCAGCCAGCCTCTGTTGGACACAGGCCATACTGTTGCATCTCAGCATCAGGCATGGCTCAGCCTTTTGGTGCAGAGGTGCAACACAACTATTTGCCTTTAAAGGGGGTTACCTATTCTGTCTCTGGATGCATCGCTGATCTGGCTTGGGGCCCTTTCAACCAGCCCTTGCTAGACATGGCTGATCCTGCTGTATCCCTGTTTCAAGTGTGACTGAGTCATGCAGGCACTGTTGGTGCAGAGAAAGGCAACAGCTAGAATGAGCACATGGGCATGTATTTCTCCAAGAACAAGCCAAGTCACATGCAAAGCAGGCGGCGACAGAGAGCGTCTTGAAAAAGGCCGAAGGGAAAGTTCACCTTTGAACATGAGATCTTACGCAGGAGGACCCAGCAAAGGGAGAACTATCCCGTCTCCTAAATGGGGAAGGAGGATGGAGCATTACGACTGGAACTGGAGGCAATGAGGAAGGCAGTAACAGAAAGACAGTATGGGCAGTGGAGCAGAAGTTTTAAAGGATAAAAAGAGCCACAGCTAAGGGTGGGGTAGGGAAACATAATTAGAGGGGAAATACCAAATACTAACCATTTTCTTGTCAGCCTAGAACAGGGAGGCTTTCCACAGTTACTGTTCTTCAGTGGGTAACGAGGAGAACAAGTGGAAGTCCCAGAATTACCTACCAGGGTGCTGAGAGTTGTTAGGACACCCCTATTCCCCTCACAGTTACAATTCAGAGTTCCCTGAGAAGAGGGATTGGTTGTTAAATCACTTTGTAAACTGTAGCTCTATGAGGGGAACAGGGGTATACTAGCAACCCTTATTTATTTGTTTGTTTGTTTGTTTGTTTTAATGAAATTTATACACTGCTTTGATTGTAACAAAAGCAACAACCTCAAAATGACTTACAAAAGGTAAAACAGTAAAATCAAGAAAAAATCACAACCACTTTAAAACATACAAAAGTTGAACAGATTAAAATGACCTCAACTTCCTAATCAATAATGTTTTTATCGGGGCGAAAAGAGTACATTCGTACCTTGGAAGTTGAACGGAATCCGTTCCGGAAGTCCGTTCAACTTCCAAAACATTTGGAAACCAAAGCGCAGCTTCTGATTGGATGCAGGAAGCTCCTGCAGCCAATTGGAAGCTGCGGAAGCCCCGTTGGACGTTCGGCTTCCCAAAATAGTTTGCAAACCAGAACAGTCACTTCCGGGTTTGCGGCGTTTGGGAGCCAAAACATTCGAGAACTAAGCTGTTTGAAAACCAAGTGAAGGCATCTGCTTGATCTCAAGAGGCAGGGAGTTCCGAAGTATAGGCACTGCCACACTAAATGATCAAGTTCTTCCCAATACAGAAGGGGTATTATGTGGCCCCTATAGTAGTGCCATTTCTGCTGATAGGTCGATTTGGCACACGTGGGGTAAGGCGATCTGTAGGTAAACTGGTCCCAAGTTGTTCAGGGCTTCATAGTAACACCTTCAGTGGCGTAGGAAGGGTGGGGCGATGGGGGCGCTGAGCCCCGGGTTCCAGCCTGGGGAGTGACACTCTGCGCCACTCCCCCGCGAGTGCGACTCCCAAGCTGCTGCCTGGCAGCCCTTCCGCGCAGTGCCCGGCAACTCGTAAGGCTGCTGCGCTGCACTGCAGCCTTACGAGTTATGCGCAAGCAGCCGCCGCACGGAAGGGCTGCCGTGCGGCGGCTTGGGAGTCCGGGCGGACTGTGCTCCGTAGCGCATGCGTCGTGACGTCACGATGCATACGCTACGGAGCGATGCCCCCCCCCCGGGGGTGCCGCTTGGCTTGCCGCTCCCGGCAGCCAAGTGGCTCGGTTCGCCACTGAACACCTTGAACTTGGCCTGGTAGCTAACCAGCAACCAGTGCAGATCTCTGAGCACAGGTGTTATTTACTGACAAGGCCTCACTCCTGTCAGCAATCGTGCTGCAGCATTCTGCACTAATTGCAGCTTCCAGATCAAGCGTGAGGGACGCCCCACGTAGAGCACATTGCAATAATCCGGTCTTGAAGTAACCAACACATGAACTGCTGTGGCCGGTCCAGGAATAGCTGTAGCTGTCAAACCAGTCGCAGTTGGTGAAAGGCACTTCCAGGCACTGAGGCTACCTGCGCCTCCAGGGACAAAGCTGAATCCAGAGGCACCCCCAAACTGTGAACCTGCTCCTTCAAAGGGAGTGCAACCTTAACAAACTGCAACTCCTGGAATTCTTTGGGGGAACCATGACTATTTCAAGCGGCCAGAACTTAGTCCCATTGTCTCTTCCTGTGTGGACTCAGTCTCCCACCCCTCTCAGAACAGGCAGTGGCATTCCAAGACTCAAATGTGAAGATGCTGCCACCTCCTGGGAGCAAAGGCACTAGCAGATGTGCCCTGAATGGTGCCTGGCCAGCTGCACGTGGAATAGCTCTAGATTTGGGCCACTGTTGCCCATTTTAAGCTTTTTAAGCCCAGCCATCTCCTGTCTCAGTAGGGATGAATGCTTTGTCATGCACTCATCAGAAAAGACAAAGAGATGTCAAAGAAGATTAAGCCTTGTTGATGCCTCCTTTGAACACGGCAAAGCTGCTTACCAGCTTTCAGGGTGCCTGGCTTTGCTTTGTATTTATATATTTTGCATGTGATATAACAATAAGTTCTTCTGCCCATTTAGAATAAAGGCTTATACACTTTGCACAGGGACACTCTCCCCTTTATCCTAATAGCTCAAGGAGCACCCAGAAAGCATGGGTTGGTCTGAGGTTTCCAGAAAACCGATGTGTTATTTAAGAGGATCATAACGGGATGAAGTTGGGGGGACGCAGGCAAACAGATGCTCCCTTCCAAATGCAATAGGTGCAGTGCACATGCGGAACAGCTGCTACCAGAGTACTCACTGCAGGTATGGATCCATTGCTCTGCCCTGGCAGAATCAGACCAAATGAGGTGATCCATCTATATGTGATTCCAGCAGTCTATATGGATTTTCTCTACTGCACCTAAAAGCATATAGCTTGAACACAAGTTGCCGCATGCCAATAAACTTGGAAGCAAAATGAGATGATCCAAAAAGAAGGTAGTGGTTTTTTTTAGAATCATAGAACTTGAGAGTTGGAAGGGATGCCAAGGGTCATCTAGTCCAACCTCCTGCAATGCAGGAATAACAGCTAAAGAACCCCTGGCAGGTGGCCACCCAACCTCTGCTTTAAAACTCTCAAGCAGCTCTTACCATCAGAAACTTCTTTCTGATGTTTAGTCAGTATCTCCTTTCTTGTCATTTGAATCCATTGATTTGGGTCTTGCCCCAGCAGACCATATGATAAAGTTACTCTCCCCCCCCCCCGCCCCTAATTAGAGAAGAAACTTGTGTGACAAAAAAACTTACCTCCATCCCTAGAAGCTTGAGAGCTTTCGGCTGCATGTTTCAAAAAAGAAATGAAACTTTTAGTTTGTGAAGAAATATTATTTTTGTCCATCTTCTGCTGCATGTTTCAAAGAAAGCCTACCTTTCATGCTATTGGTTAGCAGACATATCATGCCATGCTAGCTTCCTCCATTATAATGATACCCACCCCTGCTCCACCTCAAGATTTAGCATACTGGCATGCGGCTCAAGAAGAGACTGTAGACCTCAGGCTGAAAAATGGTCTCTACCCCTGCACTATGAGGCGGGGGAGGGGGGAGTCTTCCCCATCACCTGCTCTTAGATCCCCTTTTACCCGGAGATGCTGCCAGGAATTGAAGCTGGGATCATTTGCATGCAAAGCATGTGCTCTACTAATGAGCTGTGCAACTGAGCTATGGTCCTTTGCTCTTAAGAACAAAGGAATTTGCTGGGTCAGACTTAAGGTCCATGTAATCCATGGACTCACAACACAAGACAAGCCTCCTTCCCCTTTCCTTAAAGGGGTTTTGACAAAGGCAGGCCAATCTTAGCCTGCACCCAACCATCAACCTGTGTCACATTTCATTTTCTTTTTTCAGTTGCAAACACCTTCCTTCCTTCCTTCCTTCCTTCCTTCCTTCCTTCCTTCCTTCCTTCCTTCCTTCCTGTCCAATGGAACATGTACCTCTTTCCCAATACTGTAAATCTGATCTAGTTTCATGGAAGAATGCTAAAGATGGGATCAAGCCAAATTCAGTACTTGCTGTGCATACAGAGATCAAACAGAAGGAGAAAACAGGCACCAATTTTGTGACAGATTCTTACCCTCTTTGGCCCAAATAAATTGTTGTACAGGGTTCGGAAGCTCTTTCGTGTATAGTTGCAGCGATATGCCCCTCCCATGAGATATTCAAGGACCAGGCCAATGTCAATGAGGCTGATATGGTAATCTGGTGGCAGATTTCCCTAGAAAACCCCCAAATAATTGTTTTGAAGCAAAATGTAAGCACGAGGGTATATATTTAGGACGCAATCTGACACACATATATGAGATTAACAGTGTCTAATTGTAGCCAAGCATAGACAAAAATCTGCTCTTTAATCTCAGGAACCATCATGCAAAATGTGGTTATATTTCAAGAGGTATCCAAATGCACAGTACACAAACATCTTTCCAAAATATATAGTAGATTAATGCTACAATCCTATACACACTTCTCTGGAAGTAGTTCCCATTAAACTCAGTGGGATTTAAATGCATGCCTATGCAGAAATGACTTCTGAATTAGAAGGACTGACATCTGATTGAACTGGCTTAAAGTTTTGCCTCCAATGACTAGCACAGGGAGACAGGCCAGCCCAACTGGCTGGTGGGTCCCATGTGGCCCGAGGTGATGCGCGTGGTCCTGCAAAGGGTGCCCACAAAGGAAGGTGTGAGCGCTCATTCCCTTATTCTGGGGATGGGCAGACAAGCAGTTCCCTGCATGGATATATGTATCATGGTAAATTGACACAATAAATTGTTGTCTGTATTCACTCTGTTAAACTGAAAGAGAACTACACCAGGGTGTGACTAGGAGGCTCTCAGACTAACTCCCATTTCTTATCAATTTTAAATAATAATTAAAAATGGAGGGAATATCACAAATGTTTTGCTTTGCAAAATCATTTTCTGTCGAAAATCTTCACTCACTAACCAAGAATTTCATTCTTGCCACTAGAACTGATTCACCAGAGAGGGAATCTCCCAGATGGCTCCCCCTGTAGCAAACCATTGTTTTTTATCTCCATGAAATGGCATCTTTGAAAGCATTAGAAATGGCTGTATTTTGACTAAGTTTTACATCTTCCACCTAATCTGATCAGCTTTTGTCTATCTGGAGCTTTTATCCATTCAAGAATTCAATTTTCTTAAGGGCAGTTCAAAGTTCTTTCAATAATGCAGCAGAGGGAAGCTTTCCCTCCCCTTGGGTGATAATTACATTTGTACCAGACTCTCAGATGGGGGGAAGGAAGGATCAACACATTCATGGGAAGCTGTCCTGGAAAAACCCTCACTGAAATGAGCGGAAGCTGTGTAAAAGCACTACTGGGATCCGTGACCTTGATCCTTTCCAGTAGCACAATGATGGTGTGAACAGGGGTGTGTGATGACAGTTGGGACAGCAAGCAGGAAAACCAGGTAGAGTGCCTATCAAAACATTGCAGCTGGCCTCTCCTATTACTAGCTTCAGTGTTAGCCTATGCAGCAGCTTGTGAATGAGCTTCACAAGCCTCCAGATGCCTGAACACATCTCTGGGTGTTATTGGTTCTGACAGCTGCTGCAGGCAACACAGAGAGCCTCCCTCCCAGCACCTTTGATCCCCATCCATTCACTCTACTGCAGCAACATCTCTCTTCGAAGAACAGGGAAGTCACTTCTTTATGGGCTGCTGAGTGAACAGCCCATCGGGATGTTGTGGCTCAAGATTCTCAAACTGGGACCCACTGCTTTTTAATGGTTAGGGAGAGTGAGAAAAAGGATTCCCTTGCCACAACTTGGGAGAAGACAGTGCTCCCCATCTCAGTTTGGGTAGGGGATGCCTCCTCTGTCCCCTCCTGCTCTTCAGAGACACACAAAGGGTATCAGGGCGGCCCTTTGGTACAGAGAAATCTGACCACCTGGTGCTATTAAGCAAACTCATGTTCATAACAATTCACAGCATCTCGATGCCAAACAAGCTTTTGATTAATCTGCAGCCCTGATTTGGTAAACAAGTAGGTTGTATAACCTCCTCTGTTATATTGCTGAAGATTGGATGGTTACATTTAAAAATCTGGCATGCATCTTGAATCTCTGATCTGAACACAATGCCTCCTTGTTTAAGCTGGTTGCCTTTTATGTGCCAGAGTACGCGGAATGAGGTCTAGTCTACAAAAACATGGGACAATAGCTAACTAAGATGAAAATGAAACACGCTAAGCAAGCCATTCACCTCCATGTTAACCCAGCCAAATCCCCCAGATTGTCGCTGAATGAGAATGAGCCATGGGAATGCAATGGAGGGGAGAGAGAGAGAGAGAGAGAGATGGAGAAACATACAACAATGTGTTAATGACATTGAAAAATGCTAGCCATGGAGCATGAGATATGAGTTCACAACATGCACCCAGTATACCATGAATGTGACCAGCTATGACCCAGACCCCCATGAATGCAATGTGTCCTTTCTTATTTGCTAGTCTCCCTTCTCTCCAATGAACACATGAACCATTCTGCTGGATCAGACCAGAGGCCAGTGTAGTCTCACTTTCTGTTCCCAGTAGCAACCAGTCCATTGCCTCTAGGGCCTCATCTCCCCTTGCTGTTCCCTTCAGAAGTATCCTGCCATTGGACACAGGCTTTCCCACACATTAGTTATCATTGCTAGCAGAAGGCTTTTTAAGACTTCCATTCTTCATGAATGTATCTTATCACTTTTAAAAGCCATATAAGTAGAAGACAACTTTTATTCACAACTATTTTATTTCAAGACTTGGACTTTGATACTTAACCCATATGTGACTCTTTTATGGTTTTACATACATCATTTTATTTGTATGCTGCCTTTCCACAGTTCAAAGCTTGCTCAAGGCGGCTTACAGCATGAAAAAAAATCATAATTACAACATAACGAAAGTAGACCTCAAGAATAAATAAAACATTATAACCTAATTCACACTTCAAGAACCATTGCATGGACCGAAATCCAGCTCTCCTTTGTAACTTGCACTTCCCCAACCAAGTAATGTGCACAAAAATGTATACATATGAGGGAAAGTGTGCATAGAAATGCACATATTGGTGATAATAACATATAAAAGTTGCATTGTATTAGGGAAAATTGCTTTCAAAATGTGTGTATTAGTTAAAACTGCATACAAAATTTTATTAAGAGAAATCCACGCTTAAATGCTGCTGAATTTTCATGAGGATTGGGATCCCCCACCATCAAAACTGCTGTGGAATTGTGGAGAAGTGAACACAGATTGGAAATGTGAGAAACACAGAGAAACTGCTTGGCAGGGGGTTGGACTGGATGGCCCTTGTGGTCTCTTCCAACTCTATGATTCTATGATTCTATAAACTGTCTTTGACAGATTCTTCTCTCCCTAAGTAGTATCTTGTGGGCCCAATGGGCTAATGGTTTGACACATACGTCTACTTCATGTGTCAGAAAAATAGGAACTCCCTACTCTTGGGAAAATGCAGAATGATTTTACACCCCCCCATTTTACCCCCTCCCCAAATTAACAGTTTTACCCTTGTTTCCCTTAGATGCTCCTTTCTAACCACTCCGTGTTTTTGCAATGCAGGAAGCTGACTTTATCATTACAGAAAGCATGCAATTTTTGAAAAAATATTTTGTAGTCCACATGTGACCCACCATCAAATTACACATGATTTTCCTGTTGACTTGTGCAATTGAGAGAAGTGTGAAAAAACATTTTGCTCATCCCTGCTTCCATTCCCAGTCTGAAAACATTTCTGACATACCTTTTTCACATCTCTGACAAGCAGATGCAGGGTATTTGGTGGACCCAGTCTCTGAAAAAGACAACATGGCCAGGCACTGTCAGGAGGATATTTAATATGGGAATGGTTTAATAAAAGCATTCTCTTATTTACACCAGCCTGTGTTGGCTGGGGCAGATGGGAGTTGTAGTTCAAAACATCTGGTGGGCCCCAGGTTGGTGAAGGCTCATTTGCACCAATATGGGAACTGTACCAGCTCCTGACCATGTCCACCTCTCATTGCTGCCCATTCCCTTTCATACTTTTTCTCTCTCAAACTCCTCCCCCCGCCTTTTACTTCATTCGTCCAAACCATGTCCTTTTCCAAAAGTGGGGCTGCATCCCATGTTCTCTGTCCACTACCGCAAGTCCTCTTGCACTAGTGGATGGGCGAGTTTTAATGTAGAGCAACAGAGGAATCCAATGGCGCTAGTGGAAACTTGTTGCACAACAGATTTGTGCAACAAAGCTACCAGCAACCTGCTTGTGCTTTCTCTTTCTCAACAACATTCCAAGGGAGCAAAGCGTTTTGCTAGTGGAACAAGCATACTGGTAAGTGACTTTAACTTAGCATGATGTTGAATACAGCCCTTTGTTTCCAAGGCCCTGATCCTTCTACACCTGCCAGCCTAGCACCTCCTCTTCAATATCTGCCCACCTCACTAGGGTCAGAATAGTTTAGTCTATGACAGTCAGAGGCACAAGGATGAATACAGATCTGCCAAGGCCACTGGTGCCTCTTAGGATCAGAGCAGCACAACCAATGGGAGTTGTGTACTCCCACCTCTGTGCTGATCAAGCCACTGCCAGAAGTTTTATCAAGATCTCTTAGTGTATCATCTCTTGGCATATTATCTCAACATGTCCTAGCATTAAGAGCACACCTGCCCCTTTATGTTTTGGAAGGGCTCCTAGAAAGTTCACTCACAGTGTTGTAAAGCTCTTCCAGTCGTGGGATGGTGAGGAAGCGCTGCATGCTGACACCGTTTTCAATCAGTAGCTTCACAAAGTCCACCCGATCCAGCACGAGAGCATCGAGCATCGCTTGCTCCAGGGAATTTACCTACAGAGAGGATGGAATGCACTATGAATTGAAATTCCCAATACCTATATAGAAACAGTGTGAAGATGTGAAGCAGGTTGGAAGACCTGCTTTGTCAAAGGCTGGTGTTTGGGAGGTGTCACCATCATCTGTGGTCAGAACTTTTTTTCAGCTGGAACTCACCAGAACTCAGTTCAGGCACCTCTCAGGTGGGCTCCATTGCCATTCTAAGATAACAAGGGTTCGTGGTGAGTTCTGGCACCTCTTTCACCAGAAAAATAGCATTGCCTGTGGTCTAATTCCATTACACATTACATTTATTTCACATTGAGCACTGATTTGCATGTGGTTCCCCCACTCCCTAATGCATGCACCAGGAGCATGTGGGGGCTGCTGTGAATGACTGTACAAGTCATACGGTGACAGTCCCCATGTGAAGATGGTGATTCTCACTAACAGTGTTCCCAGGTAAGTGCTGCCTGGCAGCAGCGGCGGAGCAAGCCGATCGGGCACCTGGGGTGGCGCGCATGCCCTGCACCCAGGGGCGGGGCCAGCTGCTTGTGGGGGTGGGGCGAGCCAGGGCAGGATGCTCCACAAGGCCTCCAAGGATTCTGCCTGCCTCCTCCTACTCAGCTGCCCTACAGCTGAGGGAGAGGCGGTGGGCGGACCATTTGGGGCAGCGTGGAGCCTGCAGGCACGCTACAGGCCCCGCGGTGAGTGCTGCCCGGCATTTTGTCAGCCCCCTCAGTGGTGACACCCGGGGCAGCCTGCCCTCACTGCACCCCCTTCCTCCGCCCCTGCCTGGCAGCAGTCCCTGCCCACCCCCTGCATGCTTGAAGCACACAAGGTCTCCCACAAGCATGAGCCAGACCTCATCTATTTATTAATGTCTCACCTACACAGGGCTTCTGCACTACTCTGGGCAGTTACCAACAAGGATGGGGAATGTGTACATTTTGGTTTCTCTCGGTTTCTCATTTTTCTAGTCTTAAGTTCAGCTTTCCACATTGCCACATCAGTTTGTGATTTAAAAAACTCCAACTAGCTTCTTGTGAATATTCTTGTGCAAATTTCCCCCGCTATGCACCTCTTAATATGCACTGTCCCCGCATATACACATTTTTGCAAAGCAATTATCCCTTATTTAATGCACTTTTGTAAGTTAGTTTCACTAAGACATGCATTTACATCACACAGTTCAGTAGAGAAATCCACTGCAAAATTTGGATATGTGTGAATTTCGAAGGATGGCTGTGTTTTGGCTCACCTATTGTTTCAGAAAGCTCAAATTAGGTAAGCTCACATTTAAATGTGCTCTGAACTGAGTTTCTCCCCCATCCCTAGCTATCAATATTTAAAACCAACTATGAAATACAATGCAGTTTAAAACGACAATGTAAGAAAAACAGAGTGCTGTAGCGGTTAAAACAAGGCATTGGATAAAGCAAATTATTTATCTGTTAAACCACAGCTTGGGAACAGCTGTGGCCCCCAGAAGTTGTTGGACTCCCAACTCCCATCATCTCCAGCCAGCATGGCCAGCAGCCCAGGATGATAGGAGCCAGGGTCCAACAACATCTGGAGGGCTACAGATTCCTCAACTCACCAAAAGTCCATCTAAACAAAAGTTTTGCATGCATTCCAAAATGTGCAAAGGGTGGCTTGCTTCTATAGCCACAAGGTCATGGTTCAGGTGCTGTGTATTACACCAACCTTTTGGTTTTAAAGCCCAGATTTAATCCATTCTATAAGCATATGAAGGGCCACTTCAGGTAAAGATTCTGGCTTCTGGAGCCTACATCCCAAGGGCACATTCAGGCACACTTGTCATTTACACATGGTGACAATGGAGGTGGGGAAGGTTATGCCCACAAGCTATACATGAGTGATAGTCCTGAAAGGACCAGCATCTCTCTGAAGTCATCTTGTGGGTAGAAGTCACCATTTACATGTGATGCCGAGCCACAAAACAGGGGTGAAGCCTCCAAAACCCAATGCCATGAAGATGGCTAAAAGGTGCACTGAAATACTTTTCTTCTAAAAGGGCAGCCAAAGCCATAGTGCAGTTAGGTCCAGCTGTTCTTCAGGGGACTTCTCCCCTGCTGACACAGATAGAAAGATACATATAAAATTGGCTGTGAAACTGGAAAAGCATAAAGGAGTAAATGAACCAGTGAAGACAATTGGCGTTCAGAGCAATGGAAGGGCAATGGCATTTTTAAGCTCACCCAGTTCAGTAGTTCAAGTTTCCTTGGATCTGTTTCTTCCTCCGGTTCTTCTTTCTGTTTCCCACCTTTCTTTTTGCCTTTTCCTTTCCCTCTTGCTGCTTTTGCTTGAGGTGCCGGAGATTTCTTTTCCTTTTCTGGGGCTGTCCCATCCGTAACTGCAAGGCTTCCCAATGGCTGCAGTTAACAGAACACAAAATGGAGGTTCAGGGGGTGCTGAGCCAATG
Organism: Darevskia mixta; assembly: GCA_034641385.1. Lineage (NCBI taxonomy): Eukaryota > Metazoa > Chordata > Lepidosauria > Squamata > Lacertidae > Darevskia > Darevskia mixta. Next base: position 3,475,986 of record JAWWNH010000073.1, on the reverse strand, counting down.
CCCCTGCCTATGCATATACCAATCAACATCTCAGTTTGCATCAGGGATTCTAACAAAAAACTGGCCAGTAGACCAGGTGAAAGACTGATTAAAGGGGCTGCAAAAAGCCCCCGGTTCAATCCCTGGCATCTCCAGGTAGGGCTATGAATGTCCTCTGCCCAAAACTCTGGGGGACAACACTAAGCTAGATGGACCAATGGCCTGTCTCAGTATAAGACAGCTTCCTATGTTTCTAATACTTCCATTTTACAGTTGAGGAGCACTGAGGCTGAGAAAGAAGCAATTAGCATGCAAGACCTGCAATTGCAAGGATTCTCCCCACCCCGATGCAACTTTACTTGCTACTGAAATCCTTGCTGATCTACTGCTAATTGCCCAATCTTCCCTGATGTAGAGCACCATATAGCTGTCCAACCTAGAAGTGGGAGTGTGATGACATTTTATTTTTTAAAAAAACAAATAACCTCTCTATGCAAAGATTTACCGGCCAATGATGCCCAAAGACGAAGATTTGACTGCGTGCAATATCCACACGGTTCCAGGCCAATGCTAAGCTCAGCTGATCTGGTGCAGATGCATTAGTACCTAAGCAAACAAGCAAGTATTTACCACTCAGTGTATAGAATCTCCGCTTTCTGCCAATTAAACAAGCAAGCAAGCAAAACCCGATCAGAACTCCAGTCCTACTCACTCGATGGAAGTATTTTCTCCCTCAAGAAATATATCAAATTGTTAGTTTCAAAAGCTACAAGAAAAAGCAGCTTCAGCTGGGAGGCAAGAATGAGATATGTCTTTTTCATATCTTTGGCAAACTGAGTGAACTGAAAATATAGAATTGGTGGGGAACTGCCTATCTCCTCTGTCTCCACTGGTAGGCTTGCTATGCATGTCTGACATAGAAGGTATGAATGCAAGGAGGCACACATGCTTGCAACATTAATGTCTTGCTCATAAAGGAGCTTCTGAATTGTCCAGAGGCCTCTGGGTGACTGTAGCAGCTGCTGTCAAAAACAATGGCTTAAATCCAAAGAACTGAGTTGAAAGAGAAAACGTTTTAGCACTGTCCTCTGAACTTTTGCATAAGCTGCTGAAATACTTCTCACCGTGCAGCACTGTGATTTATTGTGGCTGTCTTACCTGAAAGGCAGGGTGACTGAGGAAGACACAGGCTGTCACATATGCCACTGTTCTCTTGTTTGGTCACAGCAAATCAGATCGCTGCAACTACAGTTACCTAGTGGCCTTTGTGCATGGGATTGCTGGTTCAAGTGCTGCTGCATGGAGCAGACTATAGATGTTGCATCGTGCATGAAGAAAGTCAATGTGACTTGTTGTGCCTACTCTGTATTCAGTGTAAACCATTTGCAGAAGGTGGAACAGGCCAATAGTCAAACTTGTTCAAATTTTAAAACCAAAGAAGGGCTCCTCTTTTCTTCCATGTCCTGAGACATATTAGATTATCAAAAAACTTCATTAGCATACTCCTCCCATCAGTTTTTAAACATTTAGCACAAGTGGCCATCAATGTAATTTATTGTGTTGCATTAAAAGAAAAACAGTATCTTCTAGCACATATGATCCCAGGGTAGAAGGAAAAGTAATGGAAAATTCAGTAGCAGACGTAGCCTCTATATGCTGGGCTTCTCTATATTCTAAGTGAGCCCAAATAAACATTTAACATTTGGTACATAATTAACCTAGAGATTCATGAGTCAGTTGGGTTGCTAGCCAGATATGCAAATGGAGGTGATATATTTCATCAGTTTTCCGTATTCTTGCTTGGATAGCTCACCTTTAAGTAGAGCTGTTAAGATGGACATCTCAATATCTTGCTGCCCCTCAGAGCCCATGCGGAACACAGTGATCTAAAAGTTCAGCAAAAAGTGAAGGGAAAGCGTAAGCAATACCTCCATATCCCTCTGGTGCAGCTCTGCTCTTCTGTGTAGCGCTACTGCTTGCATGTATCAGTGATGCTCCCAACAACTGAACACACTATCCCCCAAAGCAGTCCCCAAAAGTCAAATTTTGGTCATGCTCAGGAAGTCAGGCAAGCATTGCCCTAGGCAGGCTTCCCAGGACATGGTGTTCTGTAGATGAGGTCTGGCCACCAAGAAAGCCATGTCATCATGCATGCCCATCCGCCAGGCCTCAGACGGAGACAGGACACAGGGAAGGGCTTCCAAGGATGTTGAGCATGTCTCTTGCACAACACAGCTGTGTTTACATGGCAGAAGCATTGGCAGGAACTAAAATGGTGGGGTGAAGTTGAGTATCAGCAGGATTGGTTCAAAGGGGACTTTGCCATCATGTCTGCCCTAAGCCTTTCTCCTTTGCCAACCTTGTGCCCTCCAAATGTTCTGGACTACAACTCCCATCAGCCCCAACCAGCATAGTCGGGTAGAATAAGGCTGCCTTATAGGCTGCTGTGCCACTCAGCCGCGGATTGTAGCCTTGGTTTTTAAATAATATGCTGCTATGGTCATTGGAGACGTCTGCAAAGCCATAAAGAGTATCATTCAATTGGCACAGGAGAGAGGGAGAGGGAGACAATTTATCCTCACACTGGGATTTTTATTTAATCTGATCAAATTGGTCTCCTAACTTCTTCTCAAAAACAAATAAATAGAAGAGGAAAAGTCCTCTAATTGCTATTGCTGAAAAATGTACATTCTGTAATTTGCTTACTTTACTTTGTGAGGAGGGAGATGCGAAAAAAGTCATTTGTTGATGGAGGCCCTTAAGAATCTTGATAGACAGATTATATAATCAGAAGGGCTTCCCCACTAGCCCAGATGGTGGTGCCACGTGACTGGCTAAATATGCCAAGTCCTAAAATATGACAAGTCCTAAAATGCCAATTAGCCAAAGAATGGTATTGACTTAAATCCAGTTAATGTGGAAGAGGGGTTTTTCCTTACCAGTGTCACTCCAACACGGATGCAAATGGGATCAGGTTAAGTAACATATATAATCACCTTTTCCCACTTGTCTTTCTAGTCATAGTTCAAACATTTGGAAGGCACCAGGTTGGGGAAGGCTGATCTAGGGCGATATTGCCCACACTGATCATCACTGGCTCTCTGATGTCCCAAATCAGTATTCAGCAACAAATCAATTTTAAAGCTAACAACGTTGGACTCCAGCTCCCATTAGCCCTAGCCATCAAAACCAATGGTCAGGGATTTTGGGAGCTGTAGCCCAACAACACATGGTGGGCACCACATTGCCTATCCCTGGAACTCCCCAGATCTCACTCTTGGGTCCAAAGGAGAGGTGAGGGTTGGAGGTTGTGAGCAGGGCCGTCTTAAGCATTTCTGGCGCTGTGGTGCAAAGCTCCCTCCAGCGCCCCCCCCCCGTTTCCCAGAGTTTTTTAGGGAGGACGGCGCTGCCAGTGGGGCTGGAGGAGGCGGGCAGCGGCTGGAGGACGGCTCCTCCGGCGGGGAAGAGGCAGAGGCTGGACGCGGTGCCTCCCGGCTCAGATGGCCGCTTCGTGCCGCAGTGGCCACAGCAGACAGAGACTCCAGGCATGGCACTGCTTTGGCGCAGCATGGCGGAGGCGGGCGAGGGCGGCGAGCTGATGCCGGGAGGCGCTGCATCCAGCCTGCGCCTCTTCCTTGGCGCCCTCCAGAACTTGGTGCCCTAGCGCCCCGCGCCACTAGCCTCTATGGGTAAGACACCCCTGGTTGCGAGTGAGGAAGGTGGGTCAGGCTTTGGGAGGTGCCTTTCACCCTTTGCCCCGGCTGTGGCTTCCATCACAAGTGCTTCTCCTCCTCCTCCTCCGCGTGGTGTGTGATTTTTCAGCAGGAAGCTGGCTCAGGGAGGAAAGGGTTTGCTCTCTCCTCCCACTGTGCAGCAGCGGCCTTGATCTGGTTCTGGCTGCTTTTGCTTGAAAAAGAATGTGCCCAGGGCCTCTCATCTGAGAAGTGTCCCCCATGCTATGTTTGGTCCTGATACTCAATTGGTTTTGCAAGTGAAGTGTAAGATGCTTACAAGTTCTTTCTTCTTCATGCACTCCATGAGAATAACAAACAGCTGGTGAGCTTGGTTCCTGCTGTAGTTAAAGGTTTTCTGAATGGTGACAAGCAGCTGGTCCCTCAGAGACTCACTGATGATGCTAATGTCAAGAGACAAAACAGAAAACAAATATTTTCATGCTTAGACTTCAGGAATGAAGGCAAATGGATTTGTTTGTTTGGTTTTCAGAAAACAACCCTTGGAGTACAAACATGTGTTGCTCTCCTCAAAGTAAGTCCCACTGAATTCAATGATGCTTAAGATTGCAGTCTTCATTAAATAATTTTAACCAGTTTAACCAATTGTAACTGTTTAATCTTTATTTGTCTGAGCATACGGTGTAAAGCCACGTCATGTGCATGACAAATTCCCTCAAATTAGAACAGTAGTCTTCAACTTTTTTTAGACCCAGGACCCACTTCTAACCCAAGTATGTATTTAAGAATTACTCTCTTTCTTATTTCTTATTGATTGATTGCATTTATATGACACCTTTTCCTCCAAGCTGCTCAAGGCGGCATACATGGTTCTTCCCCCAACAGCCCTGCAAGGTAGGTTAGGCTGAGAGGCAGCGACTGGTCCAGGGTCACCCAGCGAGCTTCATGGCCAAGTGAGGATTTGATCTGTGGCTTCCCAGATCTATGTCCGACTATACCACACTGACAGGTATTTTGCTAGTTCATAAAAACAGGTCCTAGTACATCAGATGTGGCTGAAAAAGACTTCAAAAGCTATCTCACTCCTCCCTGAGCACACTGTGATGAGAGCCCTCTAACCTTGGCCAATTTCCTCTTATTTCAATTTGGCCAGCAGGCAATTCACTCAGCCTCGTTGAGTTTCTCGGGAAATTTTGCTCTCTAATCAGAATGAGGTGAGAGAGCTCCCCAAAGGCTCCAGTTATCAGGGAAGCTGTTTAGCCTGAGAACCTTTATCAGATCTTGGGCTTTGCCTGACAGGGCCTGAGAGATCCAGCACAGAGATGCCAGAGCAGCAGAGCAGCAAGAAGCTTCTGAGGTTAACTCGGAGAGAAGAGGCCTTTGGTTTTCTCTTTAAAAAGTGGTGGGGGTGAAATTGTGAAAATTAAGCTGGCGAGTAATATATTTTAAAATAGAACATCTGCTCTGGAGCATACTGAAGTTGAAGAGAAGTTCCCATTTTTATTACTACATCTTAATAATGTAATACTTAGCATTTATATAATACCTGAGGGTTTTCAAAGCTCTCTGCATACATTATTTTGGTCATCCTTGCAACCACCCTGTGAATTAAGGGTTGTATCTAAGATAGTCCTACTCTGAGTAGACCCATTAAAAGATAGTTGTGCTCATTCATTTCAGTGGGTCTACTGTGAGCAGAACTAACATTGGATCTAGCCTACAGGCTGTAATGATTGTTACTTTGAGGACAAAGGACTGAAACTGAGCAGCAGTGCCTAAAAAGCAGGGGGAGGGAACTCTTTGGAGTCTGAGGGCTGCACTCCCTTGCAGGCAACTTTCTGGATGCCACATTTATTTATTTATTGCATGTATAGCCTACCTTTTTTCTCCAAGGAGCTGTACATTGTTCTCTCCCTCCTTATTTAATCTCCACAACAGCCCTGTGAGGTAGGCTAGGCTGAGAGGCAGCAAGTGGCCAAAGGTCACCCAGTGAGCTTCATGGCTGAGTGAGGATTTGAACCCAGGTCTCCCAGTTCTTAGTCCAACACCACATTAGCTGTGCTGGGCATGTCCAGCAGCAAAAGTGGGCAGAGCAACAGATGTAGAGTAGGCAACATTCCAGCCATGCAAAAGCCTGAGGTTTCATTACTCCATCCACACAAGGAATTATCGCAGCTGAAGGATGCATTCCGGCCAGGCAAAAGCATCTGTGAAGGGTGTGAAGCAGGGGTGTGGTCTGGGGAGGGGTCTTAGCTTGGGGAAGGTCACAAGGACTGGATAGAGAGGCTTGGAGAGCCACATTCAGCCCCTAAGCTTGAAGTTTCTCACCCCTCACAGAAAGTCCTCCAGCAAGTTCATAGAGGAGACAATATTGGAACCTTGGTCAACAGCTCAGGTTTTGCACCATGCAAATAAGCCTTCCGTTGTGTACTCCTTCCTCTCCTAGTCCTCACATGCACCAAACGGCTGAAACTATAGTTTGATTTGTTTGAACATAACAGTCTGGTTTGGATGTTACACTAAACCCACCGTTGAGCTCTATATGAGGAACAGTGCACAAGCCTCTAACTTCAGTCTCCTCATCCAGTCCAGTCACAAGGAAGAGATTGGAAGTGTCCACTTCCCTGTTTAAGCTCACTGTGATGTGTTGTTATCTCCAGAGCTGAAACTGTGGTTTCTTTTAGACTATGGTTCATCAAAACAAGTCAAGATCAGAAATCATGGTTTAGCCATGGCTTGTTTCAATAAAGTTTAAAGTTGAAACTAAACATAGTTTGTCCAAGTTTGTATGTACCGGTAGCAGCAAACTGTGGTTAGGTTAAACCAGGATGCTTCCCATCTCCTCTGGCATGTGCTGGAGGAGTGGGGGCACTCAAGCTCATGGCTTGATCAGGCTTGTTCACATAGTGCTAAATAATGGTTCAGTGATAAGTGTGCACTGGGACAATGGCAAATTGTGGTTTCTCAAGAACATGGAAATAAGGTAAGCAAGAGGAAGGAGAGTGTGCACAGGCACAACATTGTTTGTGTAGCTGGTCACAGCATGCTTTGGTGCTATGTATGAATAGGGACTGAGTCTCCTAACCACTACGTTACACCAATTCTAACATGTCAGTTATTCTTACCCTCCTTCTTCTGAGTATTTGTGTGCAAACGATAAGATGTCTGACGCTCGTCCGCTGCCATCACAGATCACAACAGGAAGTGGCGGCTCTTCACGCAGGCATTCCAAGACGATGGATATCACATTGGGACCACCTTCGACTATCAGTCCAACCACAGGGACCCCCTGCCCCAGCCCTGTAGGACAAACCAAACAGGCCATTAAACACCAAGTGAATGTTTTGAAAGAGTGGAAACTTCAGGTTCTTGATGAAGCAGGATGCTGTACAAATACCAGGGCACGAGACAAGGAGAAGCTGCTGAATAATCTGTGAAATTGTACAGTACTTTTGATGAACAGCAGAACCTGCTTGTAAAACTCAACAGAGGGCACAGCAGTTACAGCAGCATAGAAATGGCATGTGTTTGTTGTGTAGACATGCCGCCTGCAAAATGACAGCCATCTAAAGGCTCTCCTAAGGAACACTATCGGCTGTTTATTGTTAGGAGGCAAATAATGGTCGGTCGGCGTTAGAGACGACAGCTGAGCCCCCCTTTGCTGTCCCTGCCTCACTGTGATCTCCAGGCATAGGATGACAAAGGGAAGCCCATAGGTCACAGGATCCAGGCAGACTTGGTCACATGTCAGGAAGTTGGAGGACGAAAAGTAGAAAAATAATTATCTCGCACTTGGCATGATATGTCCTCAGGAAGTAGGTGCTTAAATTCAAAATGCTGGGGCTCAGGCAGAATTATAAGGAGATTAGTCTCAAGATGTAGTAAAAGCTGAACAACAACAAAAGCAGAAGAAAACCCACATTCTCTTCTTAATGCACATTAGACAAATGGGGGATGGGGGAGAGAACGTTTTGAACACCGGAGGGGTGAGAAACACAGTGGCCCTCCAGAGGCTGTGGGATTCCAGCTGCCATGATCCCTGACCCCTGGCCGATCAGAGTCCAACAAAACCCAGGCCACATTCGCACCATACCTCTACAGCACTTCACTACCACTTTAAACTGTTGTGGCTTCCCCCAAAGAATCCTGGGAACTGTAGCTTGTTAAGGGTGCTGAGAGTTGTTAGGGGGATTTCCCTCCCAGAGCAAATTAACAACCAATCCCTCTTCCCAGGGAACTCTGGAAATTGTAGCTCTGTGAGGGGAATAGGGGTCTCCTAACAACTCTCAGCACCCACAACAAAGAATGACTCCCATAATTCTTTGGGGGACCATTTATAATGGTATTGATGTGACGCTTTCAATGTATTGTATGAATGTGACCCTAGAGTGACACAGGCTCTCCATGCCTCAACCATGGGCCAAGCATGAGGTGAAAGGCAAGATGGCGTGCTCTCTCTCTCTCTCTCCCTCTCTCTCTCCATTCCACATATAGAAGCCAGCTGGAGTGGCAGCTGAATCTTGCATCCTCTATTGCACTTTGAGGCGGCAGGGTAGTATAGTGGACCAGAGACAGGCCATGTGGCATACACAGCTCTCCCTTCCAAGAGAAGGACGCTGTCTAATGATAGGGCCGGCCCTAACTAAGCAGAATCACAGGGGAGCTTGGAAGATTGTGGGGCTCAATAGGTCAGACTTTGTAGCCTCCGGATAAGGAACTCCGACCCTCTGGCTACTCTAATGGACCCTGTGCACACAGAAGTGGTTCATGAGGCAGGTCACCAATATCCCACTTCCACTGCTGAGCTCCATCAAATAGGCAGTCCATTCACACATAGGTTTTGTTTTGTTTCTTTAATTGCCAATGATTTTAATCAGGAAAATGAACTGCATGAAAAGGGTTGACCCTCCAAGTGCCACTGTTTTGCAAGAGAGATTGAAAAACGTCAGAACGAATGCTCATTCAAGATTAGACATTGTCTAAGCCAGGGGTCAGCAACCTTTTTCAGCCGTGGGCAGGTCCACTGTGGGGGGCCGGACTATATTTTGGGGTTGGAAATGAACGAATTCCTATGCCCCACAAATAACCCAGAGATGCATTTTAAATAAAAGGGCACATTCTACTCATGTAAAAGCACGCTGATTCCTGGACCATCTGCGGGCCGGATTGAGAAGGCGAATGGGCCGGATCCTGGCCCCCGGGCCTTAGTTTGGCTACCCATGGTCTAACCCAGAGGTCTCCAAACTATCTGGCCCACAGCGACCCCCGCCGCCCACTGCTTCTGAACAGGGAGGCTCCATAGAGTCATCGTGGCGAGAAGCCACAGACAGGCCTCATCTCCTCTTCCATGAATTTCTCTTATCCATTTTTAAAGACAACTAAGCTTTCCTCACATCTTGTGGCAACAAATTCCATATTTATGTCCTGAGTCTCATTATTGTCTGTCCCAAAACGACCACCTCTCATTTTCATGGGATAAGCCACACTCCTAGAATTACAGGAGAGGGAGAGAAACACCTCCGTACCCATATTTTGGGATTGAGCCTGGGCACCAGAGCAGGTTCTGAGCCTGAGCTGGCAAGTCAACCTAGGTGCCCAGCAGATGCCTCCGCCTTTCTGCCAGAATTGCCAACAAGGGCAATAATTAGCACCCATGCACAGTTTTTAATATGGGTCTGGCAGTAGAAGGCCTGTTAGTTTTGGTATGTTTTCAGATTCAGGGCCCTGATTTCACAAGCAGTGGTGCAGTTCAGTGTACAAAGAACAAAGAAAGAAAGAGGACCCGTTCCATTTATACAGGATATATTGCCTCTCAGGACTTATCTCTCAGACCACCAGTGCACTTCCACATCTACAGTGCTGGCAGCTGAGGCCAATAAAAAATAAATGTGCACTTACAAGTCAATACATATGTGTGGGTGCAACTAATGTGTGTTTACCAGCCGTGGGCGTCATATAGGCACCCATAGCAGGAAACTGGCATTTCCCACGATTCCTTACTGCATTTGCTCGGGGTGATACACTTGCATTCACCACCACGAATACAGCCCACTCTGCCAGCCACTTTCATCGCTCTTGGATAGCGGTGGGCAAGGGCATGGGGATGCAAAGCGGAGTCGCCAGCACCTGCACTCTGACAGAAAGAGCACGGGGCCTCTTCCGTTGTGCCCCCATAGAAACTGAGGAATGGCCTCCCAGAGGAAAGATGCCCATGCTCTTCCTGTTGGACTTCTCCCAGTAAGGTCCAGAGCCGGCCCAAGACATTTTGGCATCTCAGGTGAACCACAAAATGCCCCCCTCCAGGGAAGAAGGGGACGTGGAGCACAAGGGGGAAATAAGGATCTATTTTGGGGGGCAGATCTGCTGGCCCTGTGGATCCTGCTCCCTCATTACTGGCCCGACCCTGGTAAGGTCTATTGATCTTCTACAGATTTTTGATAGGGGGTTATACCCATGAGGTTATTCTGCACTCAGCAGTGACCTGCTTTGTGAATGACTTACGTGTGTTGATTTTCTGGAGTGAGATGTGCTTCTCCAGCTGGCGCCTCAGTTTCACTTCTGCCCCGTATTTGCCGAAGGTGCCGTTGTCGGCCAGGATGAAGTGCGTGTGGGAGCTGTTGAGCACAGAGAGTTTGCTTAGTGGGTTGGACATGGTTTGATAAACTCTTGTCACCTGTCAAAAAGAAAAGGGCATTTTTAATTTAAAAAGAAAATAGAAACAAATAAAAACTGGCTCAAATTTGCACTTGCATCTGGATTCTGGGAATATTGGACTTCAACAACTTAAACAGTAATTTCATCCCCTTCAGGAATCTTTGGGAACTGTAATCTGGGAGCTAGAGATCTCTCAAAAACCTTGCCAAACTATAATCCCCAGAATCCTTTGGGAGGCAAACCATGGCAGTTATTCATTTACTTGTTTTTTGCCCTGTAAAGTTCTCGGGCCAGCACACAGCACCCCCATTCTTCTATTTTCTTTCTTTTTGTGAAGTAAATTAGGCTGCCCCCCCCAATATCTAACACACTAAACGCTCTTCCACACGGGCTCTGAACTGCTTGACATTTTCATGGCACTTTAAAGAGGGTTTGAAGCATTTCATGTACATTATGTCAGCGGCCCTTACTCGCTTGCAAAGTAGGCCAGCATTATTATCTATACAGTGGTACCTCTGGTTATGTACTTAATTCGTTCCGGAGGTCCGTTCTTAACCTGAAAACGTTCTTAACCTGAAGCACCACTTTAGCTAATGGGGCCTCCTGCTGCCGCCGCACGATTTCTGTTCTCATCCTGAAGCAAAGTTCTTAACCTGAGGTAATATTTCTGGGTTAGCAGAGTCTGTAACCTGAAGCGTATGTAACCCGAGGTACCACTGTATTGCAAAGGGAGGGCAGAAAGGTTCTGGCTTGCTTAAGGCCTTCTTGTGAATTCGTGGGTGTGTGAGGTAAAGTTGAAGCTAAGGATCTCACTGCTCAGCCAACACTGATATGAAGCTAAATTGGTATAAAACTGTTTACGGTGTGAAGCCACGTTCAGAAAGTGAAAGACAGCTTAGTATAAAAGGCTCCTGTCTTTGGAGTAGTAAATGGCAATCTCAGTGGCTCAGATGAATATATAGTCGTAATTTGGTTGACGAACGCCTTAGCAGTCGAATGTTTTGGTTCTCAAGCACCGCAAACCCAGAAGAGAGTGTTCCGGTGTGCGAAGGTTCTTTTGGAAGCTGAACGTCTGATGGGGCTTCTGTGGCTTCTGACTGAGTGCAGGAAGCTCCTGCAGCCATTCAGAAGCTGCGCCTTGGAAGTCGAACGTTTTGGAAGTAGAACGGACTTCCGGAACGGATTCCGTTCAGCTTCCAAGGTACGACTGTAGCTTTCAGCCACTGGGTAGCTCTTCATTCTGTCTGGGGTGCAAAGGGGAACAGTGGAGTTGGAGGCAGACGTTTGCTAGCTGCAGCTTGTCATACAGGCATAAGAAAAATGCAGCTGTTGAATTCTCCTCTTCTATCCCAGCTATCCAAGCCACAAGACTCCAAACACTAAGATTTACTGATACTAATATTTGCATTCTGCTTTTTTCTGCACACAAGAGACCTAACACTAAAGCACTAGATGAATGAGATCCAGCCATAGACTTGCACACTGTCCTGCTCCTCTGGCACAGCGGCAAGGAGGAGATTGCTTTCATACTAAGCAGTGTCCCGTTTATGTCTGAAAAATTCAGGAAAACTGTGGTGACTTTAAATGTGGATTTGACAATGCATAATGTCATTGCTGCATGTGTTTGCGCATAAACCTATTCTGGCCCACTGCCGCATTAATCTGCATCCCCACCCCTCCTCAAACTTCCATGAATATTTGCATATTCATACACCACGTACTTTGGAAAATATATTTCCTTTCAAAATAAACATTTCTTTATAAACAGGTTAAATTTTAAAGATGTGCTTCAAATTGCATTTTGATACATTTTAGAGATGAGAACACTGTCCAGAGATGTGCAAAATCTGAATGATAAGCCATATTCTGATCCACACATTTGTTTGCAAGTGGAAACGCCTGAGCCCACCCTTGAAAAGTGGCCAGCTGGGGCTCATTCCATACCCTCAATCGTTCCTCAGATGAAAATAGGGACATTTCTCACTCCCCCCCCCCTGATCCTCCTTGATCTCCCATTTTTGTCCCCCTTCCTACAGGGCATTTCCACACACACCCCTTCAGCAACAGGACACAGCACACCCACCCTCCACCATCCTGAGAAAACCCCTTAATCCTGGTTTTATTTTATCTTTTTCTTTGGTAGATTTACAAAAAGAAAAGCACACACCAATAAATAAATTATAGAAAGGGGCAATATTAGATGAGGATGCACAAAGCATTAAAAACAACAACAAGACTCCTTGTGCTCTGCACCTCCTTTCTTCCTGCCCAGGGGGCCCCTGCCCTCTGCCTGCCCCTCAGAGCTGGCACGTCACATGGGGCTGGGCCTCTGGGGTGGCGACCTCTCTTCCTCCTCACCCGCTCTCCAGCAGCCACTATGAGCTGCCCATGGGAGGAGGCCGGCCGGCAGCAGCCATGGAGAGCCCACAGGCTGCTCCCTCGCAGCTGCCAACCCTGTCGTTGAGCAGAAGTGCCGGCTCATCGTCCTCCCTGAGCTTGGTGGTGGCGGCACTAGTGGAGGAAATAGGGACATTCTGGGATCAAATCAAAAGCCGGGGTGGCTTTTGTAATTCTGGGACTGTCCCTGGAAAATCAGGACACTTGGAGGATATGTCATTCATGTAACACTAAACCAGGGATGGGAATCCTTAGACCTTGGGGCCAAATGCAGGGCTCCCCCCCCCAGCCTCTCTGCTTGACTTCTGGGGCTCTCTCCAACACCAGTCCTGCTTTGCACCTGGCTGGAATGATGATGCTTCTCGCTTGCCTGGATGGAGGATCTGCAAGAGTGTGTCGAAAACAGCTTGCTGCACAAAGGCTAAATTCACAGTAATTGCTCTGCTCACTTTCGCACTTGGCTCTGACTGCTGGCAGCTGGCCCTTGGAAGGCTGCACAGAACAAAATGTTGCCCTTGGGCTAGAAAAAGTTGGGCCCTCCCCCTCATGCTAAGAGATTATCATCGGTCATTGAGGTCTTCCACCGAGGGTCTTCTGCTGGTTCCCTGACTGCGAGAAGTGAACTTACAGGAAACCAGGCAGATGGCCTTCTCAGTAGTGGCACCCTCCCTGCGGAACACCCTTCAGATATCAAGGAGATAAAGAACTACACACATTTTAGAAGACATCTGAAGGCCGCACTGTATCAGGAAGTTTTAAATGTTTGATGTTTTACTATGTTTTTATATATGCTGTAAACCGCCCAGAGTGGCTGGGGAAACCCAGTCAGATGAGCAGGGTATACATTAAAAAAAGTATTATTATTATTATTATTATTATTAAGCGCTACATTCAACCTGAGCTAAAGGTGGCTAAAGGCAAAGAGAAAACGAACGATTTAACAGTCAACCCCTCATCCCAGGGAACTTTGGGAACTGGAGTTCTCTAGAGGGGAATGGGGGTCCCCTAACAGCTCTTAGCACCCGTAATAAACTTCAGTGCTTTACATGTATTGTGTGAATGTGGCCTGTGAGAAGGGCCTCCAAAGCTCTGTGAAGATTGCCTCCATTTAAATGAATGGACATGGTGCTGCATATCTCTAAGCTGGGGAAAGCTTCACCTGTTGATTTCTGCCTGTAACATGGTTGACAAAAGAATGCACAAAAAGTGGCAACCATCATCCTCTCCCTTCCTTCAAAACTCCTGCCCTGACCCCTGGATGCAGGGCTGCATAAGGCTGCACAAGCAACCCTTTAATGCATTATCTGATTTGCTGATAAGAATCAAAGTAAAGGTAAAGGGACCCCAGACTGCTACCGGTAGGTCCAGTCACGGACGACTCTGGGGTTGCGGCGCTCATCTCGCTTTACTGGCCAAGGGAGCCGGCGTACAGCTTCCGGGTCATGTGGCCAGCAGGACTAAGCCGCTTCTGGCGAACCAGAGCAGTGCATGGAAACGCCGTTTACCTTCCTGCCGGAGCGGTACCTATTTATCTACTTGCACTTTGACGTGCTTTCGAACTTCTAGGTTGGCAGGAGCAGGGACAGAGGAACGGGAGCTCACCCCGTCACAGGGATTCGAACGGCCGACCTTCTGATTGGCAAGCCCTAGGCTCTGTGGTTAAAACACAGTGCAAATCAAAGGCAGCAAATCCCAGCAAATCAAAGGCAGTGAGAACAACAGAATCTGGCAAAAATCCACAGAAAGTGTGGGAACTTACATCTTTCCCAATCAGATCCTCCTTGTTTTCCACAATGCCCCACGGAGCAATTCCTATGGCACAGATGCGTCCTCTGGACTTGGAAGAATGATCTTTCAAGGCATCTCCAACGTGGCGAATGACACCTACAGGAGGGATCGAGTCCGTTAGAGTTTTCCCTGTGGGTCAGCTGCATACATCTCCAGTAAGAACACCCCCTTCACTTCTCATTTATTAAGATACTCCAGTGAGCACTTGCTCTATGAATCTTCTTTAATGGAAGAGACACATAAACCTGGGCCCTTACTTTACCGGTACCATGTTCCTCAGGGTTTTCAGGAAGGTTGCTTAAAAGGTTTTAAATGCGCCAAATCTTTAGAAAGAATTGAGCACTTTAAGCCTCCACCCAGCAAAAGTGAGTCTTGACTCATTCCCAATGAAAGTGATGGAACTTACCATATTAACTAGGACTGAGTCCCATTCCATTTCAGTTGTGTGCATGGATGGGCATGCCAGAGTCACAGCTCATTAAAAGTCTGTTTTCACAGTCACCCTCCCATCCTCCCTCTATCACACGCATGCACAGGAGCACAATAAAACCCTGCTCTAACAAGCAACCAGTGTTGGCGGTCTGGGTTCCACATGGTTCCACATGCAACCCACTGCAACTGGCCAGGTTCTTCACATAACTTGCAAGGTTATGACTTTTCTTCCACCTTTGAATGTGACACTCCACTTTTTGCCCTGACTCAGTCTGTTTTGAGGTGGTTTAGTATTTTAAAACTCAAAAGTTGGCAATAAGAGGATCCACATGCACAAAGGTTTAATATAAAAAAGCACAGGATGTCATCGTTTTGTTTTGTTCCATGAGGTGTCCCACGCAAAACTGAAAATGGTATAAAAGTGTCTTGTTACTGTGTTGTCTGTTTAACCTGTTGGAAACAGACAGGGTTCTTAAATGGGGATTTATACAGCTCTCTGGCAAGGCTCCTAGCACAGGCCAAGGGAGGAGAGGAAAGGGGATGGAAGGCTGCACTGTCCTTAAGAGCACACAGCACAGTTAATTCATTCTGCGTGAAAACAACACAGTTACAGCCCCTTGGATTAAATCCCTGCTCATCTCTCCCCCCATCCCGGCAAGAAAACATTATGTTGGGGACAGGCTAATAGTTTTCATCAGTTAAAGGTGAGCATATAAATAAGCAGGCCGACAGTGCACTTCTCACCTGTACTGACTCCCCCGGTGAAGATCCAAGCACCTGTGGTCATGGCGGCCTTGATGAGGCCCTTCCCAAACACCTGCTTCAGCTTGGGTTGCAGCTCGAAGTTCTGCAGTCCCCCGTGGATGGATATTAAGAGCTTGGGGAGTTCCAGCTGCCAGTCTTTCACCATCAGGTGGAGCAGCGAGTCTGGCTTTGTGTCATATGACACTCGGATGTACTGCAAGGCAGGGGGACACAAACAGCTTAGCAGCTGGGATCAGCTTACTTAAAGGATCTCTTTTCCCCATCCATGCCTGCTCTTCGTAAGTGCCACTTAACGTCTGCAAGAAATGTATCCTTCAGTGTGGCAGCACTGTCAACTCTGGAACTCCCTGTCCACTGATATTAGGCAGGTGCCTTTGCTGTATTGCTTTCAGTGCCTGCTAAAAACTTCTTGGGCAGATATGTAATTTTATTATGTACAGGGTATATTTGTTGCAAAACTGCTGGTTTTACTTATATTTGATAAATATTATGTGCATTTGTTTTCTGAAGTGTGATGTTAATAGTATTTTAAAAGAATATTTCATGTCATTTTATGTACACCACTTAGAGGGTTTTGTTGATATATGTATCAGATGCTCCTCAATCAGATCCAAAGTTCACCAAGTTTAGCTTCCCATACTGGCAAACCAGGTGCACACAAAGCAAACCCACCAGGCAGTACATGAAGGCAACGACCCTCTCCTAATGTTTCTCCCCAACATCTAGCATTTGGAGGCACACTCCCTCTGAATATGGAGGTTCTGCCACCTAATGCAACTAACAGCTATTGATAGATCGCTCAATTCCCTTTTAAAGCCACCAGAGTTACTGGCCAGCAGCACCGTGTCTCGCAGAAAGGAAAGTATGTGTTGTATGAATAAATATTTTCTATTATCTATCCTAAATCTACTGCTGTTTTTATTATTATTATTTGATGGCCCCGAGCATAATGCAATGCAGAGTTTCATAATAGGTTTTATCTGAGATTCTGGCCTTGCAGGGGGTTGGACAAGATGACCCTTGGGGTCCCTTCCAGTTCTACAATTCTACGATTCTATGATCATTCTAAGACACCGCTACTCTGCACGTGCACAGGCGAATCAGAGTGACACAGCAAAGGTAGCAAAGACAGGCTTGCAAATCGATAATGCAACATAAATGGCAAAGCAACAAGGCTTCTTGTGGCACCATAATGGACCAAGCTAATGTTTCAAGAGTAAGAGGGGAGGGGGGGGAGCTCAGCTCCATTCCAAGGTGTCTTTGCCCAGTCTAAACAAAAGGCAGACTATGGGGGGCAGGACTGTGCCACTTTTGATGATACAATTGATAGCTGTAACAACAGCAAAGGCGCATCTCTAAATTCAAATGTAAGGAAGAAGGGGTTAAGTAGCCTCCTTATTTGCAACTCAATGGCACGTTTTACCTCCTCACTGCTTCACAAATGTCACCAGTCTTAACATTTTGGGCTTTCCTCAAGTGGCCTAGTTGCCAAAGGAAGAATCCACTTTCCCAAACTAATTATACCCTGCCCATCTGGCTGGGTTTCCCCAGCCACTCTAAAGACATTCCCCTTGCCAGGCTTCGGAAATCTACCCCTCTCTTCATGTCATTTTAGGGCTATATTGTCTCTATTGGTGAAATAGAGGCTACCACATACCATGGACTTGTTGGTGTGGCCTCCACCTTGGAACTCAAGACTTCCATAGGCATCAGTTGGGAGTGCCTGGGTGTGTTTACTGACAAACCACTTCTCAGGCTGAGTATCCACCTGCTTCGTTGCTTCTTCTTCATTCTTGTTCGCAGTTATGCTCGGAGGAATTGGGATGTGTTGTGTAAGAAGCTGGCCACAGCAGCACCTGAGGGCAAAGAGCAACCGTGAGCAGCTGACTTAGAAAATTCCCCCCTTTTCGTTTGAAAAATCTAATAAGGATGTTGCCCCTTGTGGTGCAGGACGGGGACTTAGTTGATCACAGGAGTTTTAGTAGATTAATTAATAGATTGATTTTGCATATATTTTCATACAAGTAAAAAGAAAAGGCTTGCTTCCTTTCTTTTGGGGAGATGCACATGGCTTGCAACTTCTTAGAATGGATATTCCCTCCTGAATGAGAAAGTGGGAGAATATCTCTTTTTGGACAGTGCTTTCCATCTGCAGTTTTAATGCTGAGTGGGGGAATCCTGACACCTGACTAATCAGGGGACTTTTTCAGGCATTCAAGTTTTGGGGGTTTTTTTAAAAAAAAGATGAAGCAAATCAGTTAAACCCTGAGGAGGGAATAAAAATCAGGTATCAGAGCATGTTTGGGGGCCAAAAGTATGCTCCTCTTCTGCCAAGTTCCATGCACACACAGGCAAACTGTCAGATCTGCTTATACCATCTAGAAGTCTGCCGTTTCCCTCTCCGTTGTGAGGTACCAGGGAAGGTTTTCAGCTGGGGCTCCCAGAAGCCAGACTCCAGCATCTTACCTTCTGAATCACTGCAAGGCTGGCAGCCTGAGCTCTCTGCTTCAAGGGCCAGTCACAGTTTACCCGGCCTTATAAAGCCCTAGCCAAGAGCAAGCTGCCTAAACTTCTGGACACTGCCACACTATTTTAATTATGTAGGATGCTGTCTAAATACCGATTTTTAAAAATAAAATAGCCCCCTGCGCCTTCTAGCTGCCTTAGAAATTGCCCCATGCATGTCTTTTAATGTGCAGCTGCTTTTTGCCCTCTTGCCGTCTACTCCTGCCTTGGTACACAATCCCTGCCTGTTTGCACCAGCTTCCTCCTTTTTCTCCACTTGCACTGACTCCAGCTCCCCCCCCCCCCCGATCCTGGAGCCCAGCTGCCTGGAGCCTGATCCTGGCTGACACGCCCTCGTTGTTTCTGAGCAATGAAAGTGACTGCCCCAAATGCTGGGGAGGGAGAGCATCTGCCCCCCGTTTTCCCATGAGGGCTGCTCCTCCTGCTGCTGACAAAATATTTCTTGCAAAACCAACATGCAGAAGCAGAAGATGGGTCACCTGGTAGCATCTTTGCTGTTGGCAATTATGCAGATACACTCCCTCTTGAAAAAGGTTTTTTCTATCCAAGCTTTTTGACCCTAAGGAGGGAAGGAAGAAAAAATGATTTGATGTCACATGGTAGATAGTGATGTTTACCTGAAAAAAGGATGTATTTCAAGACTAGTTTACAAAAATGCAGCACATCTTAAGAGCATCTGTTGTGGTGGCCTTTCCCTACCTCCTATTAACCAGAAACAGAGGGGCTTCAAAGATCAAATGTAGTCTCAAACGGTGTGTCCTTGCATGTGTGAAACTGGGCCCCTTTGATGGGTTGTCCTGACACATGGTAGCAGGTTTGGTAAAATTTGAAATAACAATGATTGAAGGAAGTCAAACGAATCGCCCCCCCCCCCCGAAAGAAGAACTACAAATACAACAGAAAAACAAAAGCAGCATAGTATATCTTGATGAGTCTTAAACCAGCTAAGTAGAGTGCTTAAGTCTTAAGACTGTTACAAAAGTCAAATTTTACATTGTACTGCGGAGACGGAGTCCTGCATTAAGTTCTACTACTACTAGTAGGTTAGGTTAAGTTAGGTGAATTCAATTTATACATCGCTTCCCACTTAAAAAAAAGTCTGGAAACATTTTACAACCAAAGTATTTTTTTTAAAAAAAAAACACTCAGTAAGAATCACATAAGCATTATTTAAACAAAACAGCAACCAGATTTAGCAGTACAGTGTCATATCATTGGTGCTGCTCAAATGCCTAGGAAATGTCTTTGTTAGCACCAAAATTATAATAAAATTATGACAACATTGGTGCTAGGTGGGCCTCCCTGGGAAAAGCATTCCCTCAACCGGGTGAGGTGGGGGCTACTGCAGAGAAGACCTATTTTCACATTGTCACCCTCTGGGCCTCCCTCAATGGGGGAATGCGGAGAAAGTCCTCAGGATCTGGGCAGAATCCTATGGGGGGAAAGGTATATTAGATATATAGCAGGTATATCTAGCATCCAACTAGGAATACAAGACACTGCCTTATATACCAGGCCAGATTATTTGTCTAACTAATGCATACCCTCCAACATTTCTCCGATGAAAATAGGGACGCCCAATTCCATAATGATAATTTTACTATTTATACCCCACACATCGTATTGGGTTGCTTAAGCCACTCTGGGCAGCTTCCAACATATTTTAAAACATAACAAAACATTAAACATTAAAAAAAACCCTTCCCTATACAGGATTGCCTTCAGACGGCTTGGGGGTCAGATAACTCCATACCCTTCAACATTTCTCCACTGAAAATAGGGGCATCCTAAGGAAAAGTGGATATTTCCGGAATCAAAACAGAAACTGGGATGATGTCTGTAAATCTGGGACTGTCCCTGGAAAATAGGGACCCTTGGAGGGTCTGCTAATGTAGTATTGCTTACTCTGATGGGCAGAAGCTCCCTTGAGTCCTAGGAGAGGGCAGAAAAGGCTCTTGCCTTTTCCACTGCCTGCTTGTCTGAGTCTTCTAACTGGAAATGGCAGGGGTTGAATGTGGGGGCTTCTGCACACAAAGCATGGCCTCTGGCACTGAGCTATACAGTCCTCGCTGCTGACAGATAGACCTACAGCTGGAATCAAAGCAAACCCATAGAGCAGCCTCTGCCCAACTGGTGCCCTCCAGCCTGGACCAGCTGGGGTTAATGGAGTTGTACAGCCATAAATGGACAGTTCTCCCAATGGAGAGCTGTAGAGCCCCCAAGGGCCAGTATTGGGACCTGCACATTTTAACTTGTTCATAAATGATCTAAAGTTAAGGGGTGAGCAGTGAGGTGGCTAAACAAAAGAGAGATTGTGAAGAGTTCCAAAAGGACCTCTCCAAATTGAGAGAATGGGCAGTAAAATGGCAAATGCAATTCAGTGAACCAGGAACAAGATTTGGGGCCATAGTCAACGAAGATGTTAAACCAGTGAGCACCATGGATAATTTTTGCTATTGCACAGAAGAAGGAAGAAGGGGCATGCCCCCAGATTCCAGGAATCCAAACCATTCAATATCCCAAACTAGGATTCCTTGTTCTGTGTTTCCCAAATGGTGATGTTTCTAAATCCAGGTGCTTGGGAGCACTTCTGGGAACAAAAGTAGCCCAGACAAGGTGGTCACAGGTAGCAAAAGCAGAATGTATAGGTAGCTTCTGTTCTGAGGGGGGGGGGTTAGGGTTAGGGTTAGGTGGGGGCGCACCTTCTGTTCATAAAGAAATATCATTGTCCCTTCACAGTAATTTACACATGATGTGGTATCGAAATATACATTTCTCCTTTCTGGGCGGCAGGAAAGAAGTCTTACTGCCCCAGAATCATTTTGGAAGGGTTATCCATGACTAAAATATCTCTGAATCTATTACCTGAAGACTATGGCATGTGAATGGGGTGGGGTGGAAATGGGGTGGGATTTTCTGGGCCCAGAAGACTATAGGCTATATGTAGATTGGGCCCTGCTACAGTTATCAAGGGTGGCTCAAATATGCATAAAATGGATATCACATACAAATTTGAACCCTCTTTTCCAGGTGCAGACAGTGTCAAAAATCAAGCAGGGGTCACACACAGGTAACAAGAGGCCCAACAGACAGAAAACCAACTGGTAAATCATTCCCCATAATTATAGCTCCATACATATCATTCCAAAAAAGCTTACTCTGCTTACTATCTGCCAGTGAAGAGGTCCTTTTGGAACTCTTCACAGTCTCTTTTAACAAAGCTGTTCAAAATACCTCCAATGCTGACCATAAAATCTCCTCTAGTGCCGACCTTAAACCATGCAAATATCTCAAGTTCGTGATTTGCCAACTAGTTGTGTTTCTGTAAGGCTTTCACTAGCTGATATTAAGCTGGTGATAAAAACGTTCCATGCAAGACTATGCCTGGTGTTTCAAATAGAGGAGTGATTTAAAATTTACAGCAATTCTGCTCAGATGCTCAAGCTTGGATAAATTCAAGATTTAAATACAGACATACCTCGTTTTATTGTGCTTTGCAGATAATGCTCCTCACGAGGACACGGGTGCAGCTGCAGGCAGCCCGGCCTCCCACACCCCGACTGCCGCCCCTCTTCTGGCCCTGGGAGTGGAGCTGGCTGGGGGGGCTGGAGCCGGGTCCCCCCTCCCCCTCTGCAGCCAGGGTGGCCTGGCTTAATAGATGGCACTGTCTTGGAAATATAATGCTCAAATACACTGGGAAACAGCTCTCTCACTTTACTGCGATATTTGCTATACTGTATGAGACCAAACCCGCAATATCTCTGAGGTATGTCTGCAGTTTAAAAGCAACCTTGTGTTTTTTTGTTGTGGGTATTTAGGAATACTTCATAATAAATATATCACTCCCCCCCTTTTCTTCATTTTTGAGCAAAAAGGATTTGAAATACCCACTCAGCTCACTGGATGTCCTTGGGCCAGTCACTATCTCTTAGCCTAACCTACCTCACAGGCCTGTTGTGAGGACAAAATGGGAAAGGAAGAGGAAGAGGTCCACCTTTATCTCTTTATGTAGTAACAACAAAAACCTATAAGCACTTGTGTTTATGCCAGCAGCATTCATCCACCCTTGAGAACCCCCTACAGGGGCATAGCGCAGGGGATGCCAGAGGAGCCATGGCCCCAGGCATGGATTTTTGAGGCATTGGCATGGGGGCACCTGGTTTGTGCCTGTCAAGTGACATGTCAACTGGCCAGGCTCTCCCCTGCGCAAGTGAGCAGGTGGCACAGCACAGCCCTGCTTGGTCGCTCTGGTGGTGTTAGCAGCGAGGGCTTGGGTGCTGGGGTGGGCTCTTCACCCTCCGTGCTCTACCCGCTGGGGTGCATACACACCTGGCATGCCCACCTGCCAGTCTGTGTGTGTGCACTGGTCTGGCACATGTGCGCCTGTGCCGGACACCTTGAGCTCATGCAATGCCGCTGCCCCCATATTACCACCCCCATGGGTGGGAAAGCAACTAATCACCCCCTCCCACACACACACACACACACACACACAACCAACTCCCCTCCAACTGCTGCATTTCCCTAGAATAAACAACAACACATGTGGAGACTGGACCATAACAACCCTCCAGTCATGGAGCACAAAGTGAACATTCCCTCCTAGTCCCACACTTCAACTGTTGCACCACAACATACACATTGTTGTATGCATTTTTGTATAAAGCACACATTTAAAACAATTCCCTCAATATACGGTAATGCATTTTTGTACATTATTTTCACTGATACATGCATTTTGTGCACATTTCCCCCTAATATATTTCTCCCTTTAAAAGAAGCATTCCTACGTTGGAGAACTGTATCACAAAATTTGGAAAAAATGCAAATGTTAAAGAACAGCTGTTTTGGTGTGCATTTTGGTTCGAGAAGTGTAATTTAGGTAGGTCCACATCAACAAGCAAAGCCAACTAATTTCTTCCCATAGCTGGTACCTGCCTACTGCATATTCCTCATGTTAATGAGAAGACAAAAGCAGGTGCAATAAATTGCTGGAATGAAAAGCTAAGAAACATATGTACTGTAGGCCTTTGAAGTTTCACTGCTGAAGGATGCTTAATCCTTTTACCGAAAGCTTGATTATAATCCACTGAAAACATTGTAGTGAAAACATGTACAGTCTTAGAGAAATGGCATCTTCTTGGTTTGGCTTCACCACTACACAGTTATGGAACACTCAGGGGATGTTCTGCAAGATGATGTCTTCTTGGGCTCTCCAGGAAGATGGCTAGCCATAGCTCCCTGGATGTTTGGGGAAACTAAGTACAGTATACTTCCAGCAGGAGCCTTATGACAGATTAATGGCAGTGTTCAGGGTCTTACCCTGCTGGCACAGCCAGGAAGGTCACTATCAACCACGACACCACATTTTATACCAAAGTTTAAGCCACTTTGGAAGTGCATCTCTGGTGAGTGGTTAACAATGGACTGTCCTCTTGTGTCAGCATCACCATCATCATGCAGCTCCCAAGAAGATGCAACTGGAACCCCTTTTGTTGAATTTCTTACTAGCTGGCTGTTTTTGATGTACAGAGTGGAGGCAACTCAACCATGAAGCTTCCCTTGGGGTGCCATGTAAAGGCTTGGATGATGCATGAAGGCCAGAAGGACAAACTCACATGGGATGGTCCCTTCCAGAATTAAAAGCAAGCCAGCATTCGAGGATCTGCGTGGTTCTGACACCAGCTGCCTGCCACTTTGTGCCTCCTGCCCCCTCCACCTCCTGCCCCCTGGCAACAAGGGTGTGGGGGTTGGTTTTCCCCCATCAGAATCTATTTCAGGACCCCACCAGCTTCCACTGGCCAGGGCTCCTTTTATGATGCTCAAGGGAGGGTAGAAATATATGGCATGAAAAACATGCAGGGTGGGGAGGGGGTTACCTCCTTAAATGGGAACCATGGCCAGTTTTGGAGACAATATAACTCCAATAACTTTGGAGAAAAGCAAGTGTGTTTTTTTAGCACCAATCCACAAATAGGTACCCAAAGTCACAATTCTGGTCATGAACCTTTCCATCGAAATCTGCCTGGAACTTATGGCCCCTCCAAAAATATTCTAGCAGCTGACTCCAAATATTTTTAGAGGTGTGTGCATGTCCTCATTTAGTTACCACCCAAATTAAAATTTAAAGACACATTTGGATATTTCCTGGTCTGGAGAAGGTTTACAAGAATTTCAGAGGAAGCAAGCAGCCTTTTGATAACTTCTGAAAAATTGTATGTGTCTCCACATATTTGTGACTTACAGAGAACACCAGTCTATTTTGTTAATTAGTCCAGTGGATGTTGTCTACTTCTTGCCTACACTGATTGTCCTATTGGGAATTTTGAGTCAATGAAGAAATTATCCATTCACATCTGGAATGAGAACTTCTGACTGACTAAATTTTGCCAAGAGCAAAATCAAGGTAAATTTGGAGGTTCCTTCCGAGGAGAAATATTGGAAGAATTTAAGATAAGCATGAATTTTGTTTGGAAGACTGTGGCTATTTCTCAATATGTGGTGGTGGTTCCTGCACGTCCCTGGCAAACACCAATGAGGTCAGGATTTTTAAATCCTAGAGACTGGAAGGGGCTATAGATTTGGGGAGGTGTTGCAATACCAAGGTCTCATTCCAGCATGCCCACATATGTTCATGAAAGCATCTTTAGCATGCTGGCTTCTAAACTTCAGTGCTGCTCTATCCTATCTTCTCTGGCAACGTCTTTCATAGTAATTCTACCAGATTCAACAAACCCAAAGGTAAATCACTGCAGCTCTTGCACACTCTTTTTCAACATCCAAAATTACATCTTTCATCCTCCTCCTCCTCATCTTGATAAATGAAATGCACGTAAATTAGTTTCAGTAGCAATTTATGAAATAACATGGAATTGGAAATAAGTCAGCCTACCTGTTATTCCGTGGAACATTTTACTTTGAAGAATGGAAAGATGGTGGACACTGAACAGAGATAACCAGAATTAAAGTTTAAGCTTTTGTCCCACTTTCCTTTCTTTTGCTGAGGTTGCTTAATCTCCTCTAAAGGCTAGGACTCCCAGTCTTTCTGAAGTCCACCAGAATCCTCATATGATAAGCATGTGAGTTGATTCTTTGTTCAAACCAGTCTCATGACTCTTTTTGAAGGTAATCCTTTAGACATCCCATGACTCTTCATCTCCCTGCTCGGAGGGAGTTTCCATCTCATGGTGGAACGAGGCACAACATACTGACTTTGATAGCACCCAAATCTCCAATTTGTTAAATCTTCTTTCCCTTTTCCAAACAAGTGGCTTAGAGCAACTTGTAAGAATGCTGGCTCGACAGAAAAGGCCAGCTGGATTTTGGATGCTTGCAACTTCTAATCTGAAACACACCCTCTCTGTTCTGCTGAAATTTCACCGCTATCTGCATAATTGGGACAATTGGACCTAAGAGCCCTTCATTAGGTGAACAGCTCAACATTCTTTGGGAAAAGGGGAAAGGAGGGCATATAGCATTAATTCTATCTAATCCTTTTTACAGCAAAGTGAACTTAGGCTGGATGTCAACATGAAAAGCAGTCAATAGGCCACACATATCCCTCCCCCATACAGCATCATTACTGCTGTGTGGCTGAGCTGGTTTTGGAATATGGCTGCCAACTTTAAATAGCAAGCGACAGCGTTTGGTGTTAGCACAGTTGTTATTGCTACTACAGGGAATGGCACAAAAAGAAATATATTGGCTTGAGCTGCACCCAATACCAATCAGGAGTGCCAGCTTGGCCCTGCGCCCATGGGTGCCTGGGGTCATGGGTGCCATGCAGCGTGCATGGCCCTGGCACTGAAATTTGTGGTGTCTGGCACCTTCATGGGGAATTTTGTGGGTGCTTGGGCACCCAGGGCACCAGGGAGCCAGCATCAGTATGATACTGATTCAGGGCACTGATCTTCTGTCTAGCTCAGTATTGTCTACTCTGGCTGGCAGCAGCTGTCCAGGCAGATATCTATCCTTGGCCTGCTCCCTTTGAAGTGGAAACACTAGAGGACTGGACCTGGGACTATTTGCATGCAAACCCTTAGCCACTCCTGCGTGTATACAAGCCCAAAGTTCAATGCAGATCTTTCCAGCTAAACAACCACAAACTACATCTTTGTTCCTCAATAACCTGCTTCTCAGGGTTGGTGTGAGGATCAGGAGGGGGACATCAAGCCCCTTGTGGGTAGGAGTAGGGATTAAAACATAATAAATAATGGACAATATCATGTGGGAACATATTGCTCAGAACACAGACATCAGCAGCTGCTAGTTGCCCCAGATGCTCAGACAGCCGATAGGCGAAGGCTGCCCCCTATTCAGCAGAATTATTGCCTTGCATGGCACTTCCCTTAAATGCAACAATCCCTTCCACTCAGCACTACTCCAACAATATTCTAGACCAGGGGTCCCCAAACTAAGGGCCGCGGGCCGGATAAGGCCCAAGGGACTTGTTTATCCGGTCCGCGGCAACCCCAGCCGCCCGCTGCTGCTCCCCGCTCTTACCAGTGCTGCGCTGCGCAGCTGCCCACTTCCGGGTCGGAGGAGCACTGGAAATAGCTTGTGCGTATGCGCAAGCGTTATTTCCGGTGCACATCCGGGTCATGGGAGGCTCGTGCCCATGTGCACAAGCTATTTCTGGTGCTCCTCCGACCTGGAAGTGTGCCAGAAATAGTGTGTGCACACACGTACGGGTGCGCCCTCTGGCCCACTGCACGATCGGCGCTGGAGACACCGGCCCGAGGCACAGTAAGTTTGCTGACCCGTTCTAGACTCTGGTTAGCAAAGCATGTTTCACTTGCAAACATAGCATCCACCTGGGGAGAGGACCCATAGCTCTTCATGGTCACATGAAGCTGCCTTAGGATGACCCAAATTTTTGGATCACCTGGTCCACTGCCTACCAGTCTGGTTGACACTAAATCTCTAGGGGGCATAGGTCTTCCCCAGTTCTGTTACCTGAAATCTGTTGTGGAGCTGTCAATGCATGTGCTGTACTCAGGCTACATAATCCACTATTTAGCTATCACTTTTCACTTCCGTGGCATTGGCAGATAGAAGGTTCTCTGCTAGCAAAGGCTGAGCAGGGTGATCTGCTTGAGAAAAATTAAGAGATGCTGCTGCTGCTGCTGCTGAACCAATGGATGGACCAAGGACCTGTAAGGCATTTTCAGATGACGCTGAGACATAACATTGTGGAGAAGCCAGAGCAGAATGGAAGTGCATTGCTTTACATTTATTTGTCATATTTCTTTCATTAATTTTTTTTTAAACCCCAGTGCTACTTAAAAGGTAAAGGGACCCCTGACCATTAGGTCCAGTTGCGGACGACTCTGGGGTTGCGGTGCTCATCTCGCATTACTGGCCGAGGGAGCTGGCGTACAGCTTCTGGGTCATGTGGCCAGCATGACTAAGCCACTTCTGGTGAACCAGAGCAGCGCACGGAAATGCCATTTACCTTCCCACCAGAGCGGTACCTATTTATCTACTTGCACTTCGATGTGCTTTCGAACTGCTAGGTTGGCAGCAGCAGGGACTGAACAACAGGAGCTCACCCCATTGCAGGGATTCGAACCGCCGAACGTCTGATCGACAAGCCCTAGGCTCTGTGGTTTAATCTGTCCCTTACAGAGCTGCGTTCCTTACCCACGTGCTACTTACACATCAATAAAAAAGGACAATCCTTGGCCTGTGGCTTACAAACTAAAATACATGGCACAAAAGGAAAAAGATGAGGAGGAAAGATGAAAACAAGCAAACTCCGACACCAGTTCTTAATGTTAAATGCAGGTGCTCTGGAGTTCAGATTAGATGACACTGGGCTAGATAGACCAATGGCCTGATTCACAATAAAGCAGCTTCCCATGTTGATCTGTGCTCTCACTCAGGTCCCGTTTATTGATAATCGGGTTTGCACAGGATGGGTGGGCTGTGCCCCTTATTGTCCTAACTTGAATTGACAATAAACTCATGCAGGCTCAGAGCAAAGTGCAGACTGAATAGTCGAGAGGAATGCTGGCGGTGAATGGCAAAAGAGCCAGCCTCCCAGGGAAACTGCAGTGATACAGAAATTGGCCTTCATGGATGCCTGCACTTAGACTGTGGGAAGGGCTGTTAGGCTTGGAGTTTGTTTAAGAGGATGGCTTGACATAAATGGCATGGTTTACCCACTGTAGAGCAACTCCTCTTTCCCTTGCTTGCAAGGAGAGCTGGGTGCAAGAGGGGACTGCACAAGGGCCCATTGGCACAATCTGGAAACGGGCAATGGTGTTTGCACTCCAGGGGGCAGAGGATGTACAGTGTAATGGGAGACATGGAGTAGGGGTTTTGGGTTCTCTTAGTTTCTCAACTTTCCAATCCTAAAATTGGTTCTCCACATTTTCACATCTATTTCTGATTGCTTTCTTTATTAAGTCCTCATGCACATTTTTAAAATAAGTACACATTTTTGAAACACCATTTTATAATAATGACATTAATTTTTATTATTTGTACCCTGCCCATCTGACTGGGTTGCCCCAACCACTCTGCACAGTTTCCAACACATAAAAACACAATAAAACATCAAACATTAAAAAAAACCCTGATACAAGCTGCCTTCAGATGTCTTCAGGTGTCAGACGTCCTTCAGGTTGGACGTTGGGGGTGGAGATGCTCCTTCATGTATACAGGGCCAAAGCCGTTTAGGGCTTTAAAGGTCAGCATCAACACTTTGAATTGTGCTTGGAAACATACTGGGAGTCAGCGTAGATCCTTTAGGACTGGCAGCCACTCCCAGTCACCAGTATGGCAGCCATGTTCTGGATTAGTTGTAGTTTTCAAGTCACATTCAAAGGTAGCCCCACGTAGAGCATGTTGCAGTAGTCCAAGTGGAAGATATCCAGAGCATGTACCACTCTGGCAAGACAGTGCACCCTTATTTGCCCTTATGCAGTGCAATCTCAGAAGTTATTTTCACGAAATCATTATAATTATATCGCCCTTCATCCGAAGATCTCAGGATGCTTCACAACATAATATATGCACTTTTATGCACACTTTACCCTTGTATATGCATTTTTGTATACATTAGTCTGCTGGGGAACTGCATTGCAAAATTTGAAGAAGTGCTAATTTTGAAGGATTGTTGTGTCTCAGCTCATGTATTGTTTCGGGAACTAGTTAGCTTATAAGTGGGAACTTGAATGTCTCTCTCACCCTTAACATGGAGTGCAGGTTTAGATGTCTGACCCCTGAAATGCCTCCTCCTCAGAAACAATTACAGAAATTTGATGTACATGTAGCATGTGTTATGTTTTCTTCCTTGTGGTCTTACGTCAGTAAAATATCCTCTGAAAATAGGACAAGCCAAGTTTCCGGGTCACAATAAATAATGGTTCTTCTTTATTTTGCACTAGCCAGACATCAACTGAAATACAATTCTCAACACTGCCCTTTAAGAAGGATGTGGATAAAGGAAGGAGATGAAGATGTTGGAAAACAAGTTCTGTGGTGAATGGTTGAAAGGACAGGGAATGTTTAGCTCAGAGAAGACTGTGAAAGGTGGGGTATTATCATCCATAAACCTGAAGGGGCTGTCATAGAGAAAAGAGCAATGATCTGCTCTCTGATCTGCTACTGATCCATAATTCAGGACTAGATCTAATGAGGACATATTTCAGTTGAACATTAAGAGAGCCTTCTTGACTGTGGGAGCAGTTTGATATCTAGAGGAGTGGGGGAGCCTTCCCTGACTGGAGGCCGTCAAACAGGAGGTGGGGAGCCATCTGCTGGGGATGTTTCATCTCTGAATCCTAGAATCCTAGAGTTGGAAGAGACCCCAAGGGCCATCCAGTCCAACCCCCTGCCAAGCAGGAACACCATCAAAGCATTCCTGACAGGTGGCTGTCAAGCCTCTGCTTAAAGACCTCCAAAGAAGGAGACTCCACCACACTCCTTGGCAGCAAATTCCACTGTCGAACAGCTCTTATAGAGCACTTTACTGTGCTTCGTAAGGAGATGACCTACCCCTCAACTAAGAATGGGGGAGAAATTCAATTTGGTTCAGATTTTCAGAACAATATGCAAACTGAAACAAAGCCTTCAAAATGTGCACTTCTCTAAATTTTGTAATGTGGTGTTCCAACCTAATAATGTGTATAAAGGCATGCTGCTTATTAGGGGAAGTGTGCAGATATTACTTTAAAAAGTACAAAAAAGTGAATGCACTGGGGGGGGAATTGCTTGCAAGAATGTATCCATCAGACAAAATTGCATTAAAAATGTGTACATAGGGAGAAATTTGCACTAAAATGCTGAAAATTTTCATGAGACTTCTTATTTGAAAAATCACAAACTGATGCAGACAAGTGGAAACCTTAACTTAAGGTTAGAAAAATGAGAAATGGTACTGGCAAAATGGTACTGGCAAAATGAGAAATGGCAGTGGCAAAATGAATCCCTTCCCTTTGATGTGGGTCCTCAGTCAGTGGCCTACCAGAAATTGGCCAGCTGTTGATTGGGGATCACAGTGAACATTCTGCTTACCATTTTGTAAAGTGGAAGTGATTGCAACGGGTTTGTCTTTTTCAGCTTGGGCAGCTGAACTCCTTTACGTAGAGACTAGCCACATTTTCACAACATAATCAGTTTATTTAGGTATGGGATAGTCTTTGCCCACCAAGCAAAAATGAAATAATTTCACAGCACAACTCTTCTTTCTCGGCCCCACTCCAGGGAGAATTGCAGGAGCAAAGAAAACAGCTTAATTTTGGCAGCAGATGAGTTTGCAATTCAGTCAGATGCCAGAAAAGAGCTACTGTTCCTCCCTGGGAATATTTTGTGTGTAGGATCTTATATAAATCTCACATAGTCAAGGTGATAATGTGTCAGATTATTTTCTTTCTGTTCTAATGCCACCCACCCACCTCATTCTTGGTGGAAGTGAGGGGTGTTCACTCAAAATGAATGTTTCAACTCTACAAGAAACAAACACCAATATTTTAGAAGGAGGTATCCTCCTCTTTCATACAGGAGTGGCTGCCTCTTCTGAAGGTATTTGCTATTTATATAAATACTTGTGTGTGTGTGAATACTTTTTCAGTTTGACAAACTGTTTTAAACCAATTAACCTAACAGATGAACCAACAAGGGCTGCATCTGTGCACACTTGCATGGAAGGAGATCTTACTGAACACAGTGGGGTCATTTACCTCTAAGGAGATTTTCAAGTTTTTATTGTCAATGCTGCAGCCTGAACAGAAATATATGCTGGTCACTCAGAAACAGCTAACAAATCTATTACTTGGCCATGCTGTAGATCTTCTCAAATTTCAGTCAGATCAATGGTTTGTTCTCTCTTAAATCATGTGACTTAAATCACCATCCTGGAGAGTTTGGTAGGTTTGCCTTTAAATGAACCAAATGCAACTGGTACTGGATTTTTTTTAAAAGTCCCTTTAACTTTGCAGATGGGGTTAACAAGTGGTGGCCTGGTGGGTTTGTCCCAGTGGTGTCGCAGCGGGGTATTCACAAAAGAGCAGAACCAGATTAATTACTTTGGAGGAAGACAGTTGTGAAGGCACCCAGAGTCATAAATCCAGTTCTGCTTCCCCAGTTCTGAATGTGAGCAGTTAAGGGACTCATTCACCCAAATATTCCAATGCATACAGAAATACAGTATTAAAGGCTTTTAAAAAAAAGAAATGGAAAGAGAACTCAATATACTAAAATACAATCCCCTGAGGGGCTTTGGGGTAGAGTTGCCAACATTTCAACCAGCCCCTGCTCTTGTACCTCTAAATGCAACATGATATGCAGGCTGCAGCTGGTGGCAACATTCTAAACTCCATGCTGTGAAAAGCAGCCTTTGCCGATTCCTGCAGATTGGAAGGCGGTTAAAAGACACAAGAGCAGGCACCAGGCTATTTTGCTGGGCTGTTGGCAACCTGACTATGGGGGAAGAATTTCTCACAGAAGCCTGGCTAACCTTGCTGTGCCTTAGGGTGGGAAGTGCTGGCTAAACTGACTTTGCTGTGAGGGCTCCAATTACTTACAGTTTTATTGAACTAATGAGGGGTTTCTAGCCATCAGCTATGGGAAATCTGGCGTACCTTAAACCCACAAGCAATGGGAGGGGGCACTTAGTGCTGGGCTTCAAAAAGCCCTGCTTGACTTTGGGTACATAATTGCTAAAATAATCTTTGTTTCCCTGGGTATGGGCAATGTTGGATGCTAATGCAATGCGTTTTACTTTTTAGCCAAAAAGAAAGGAGGAAAGGTTTGGAAGCGTCTGGTGCTCTGCAAAAACTTTTTGCAGAGGTGGTGGTCGTGCCATCTGTCTGATTCCTGTGTCATAAGGCTGAAGCCTCTTGTCAAAAAAAGGGTGCATGATCAAAGCTTTCAGAGAGCTGGAATGCTGGGCTGAGACAACAGTTATGGAATGTGGGGTGGTTAAAAGGGGCAGATTAAAGTGAACCATAATTTAACATGCTTCGCCGCACAGCTAAATTACACAGGCGGTGCCACTCTTGTTTATTCTGACAAGGGAAAGCAGGATTTGCAGTCTTTCTATATCACTTCTGCTAGAAAGTTTCAGGCGCAGCCCTTGATAGGGCCAGTTTCATTGTGAGGAGAGAAGCTTGGAGAATTCTGTAGACTCTGCAAGAGACATATGTGTACAGTGCCATGCTAATCTGGCAACTACTCTATTCCGAACTTAAAAATGGAAAGTGCAATGCTGGTGGTCAACAAAAGAGGTTTAAAGACTCTCTCAAGGCAAATCTAAAACAATGTAGGATAAACACTGACAACTGGGAAACACTGGCCTGTGAGCTCTCCAGTTAGAGAACAGCCTTTACCAAAGGTGTCATGGGCTTTGAAGACACTCGAACTCAGGACACAAGGGAGAAACGTGCAAAGAGGAAGGCACGTTTGGCAAACCCTCACTGTGATCAACTCCCGCCCGGAAACCTATGACCCCACTGTGGAAGGACGTGTGGATCCAGAATTGGCCTCCACAGTCACTTTCAGACTCACTGTTAAGACTGTGTACATGGAAGACAATCTTACTTGGCTATGAGGGATCGCCAAAGAAGAAGAAGACTGGAAAATGTTTGCAGAAAACTTAAAAACTCAGTGTAGATATGTTAAAATCCAATAGGATTGGAGGAAGAATAGAATAATTTTTGAGGGAACCATGGAAGGAGGGAGGGGAAGTCGTAGGTGGAATGATTGATTGATTGATAAATTTGAAATGTTGCTGAATTGTTTATTTGTTTTAAAAAATATAGAAGAAGAACACTCAGGCAGCACCCCATCCCCAAAGCAAAAAGCATGCAGCCAAAGAAGCTTCATGCTAGCCAGCAACAGCAAAGAGCTGAATATCTTTCTTTTGCAGGTTGATGTGGGTGCAGACAGTCCTTCGGGGTCCCTGGTCTGAAGCTGCATAGTGCTTAGGAGGTCAGCACAAATACTTCAAATTGTGATTGGAAGTGGCCCACACGATAGGTATATCTCCCTAGTGCAGGCTTCCTCAACCTCGGCCCTCCAGATGTTTTGAGACTACAAATCCCATCATCCCTCACCACTGGTCCTACTAGATAGGGATCATGGGAGGTGTAGGCCAAAAACATCTGGCGGGCCAAGGTTGAGGAAGTCTGCCCTAGTGGCTCACTGCATGGCTATGTTTGGAACTGATTGCGGGCTTGAGAGTATGTGCCCGCTTGGGAGCGATTGTGTCAATGGCTAATTTCAATTTGCCATTCCATAGCAAAACCAAGCCTTCAATGTCATGTTCAAAAGGGCATCAGCTTCAATCAGTCCCTGAGGGTGTGCCATCCTATAGTAACATTACCCTTATAGGAGACAACTGCTGCTACCACTCCACAAGGGAATGGTCCATTACAAAGGAGGTATTATACCTCCCTTACCTTCAGATTATCCCTCACATCACTTGGACCCCCCAATGTCCATGCAATGACATTTTGAGTAAGTCCCATGGTTGTCAAAGAGGCTATAAAGAATCTTGCTGGCCCCAAAGCAGCCTCTGTGTGCATGTTGGAGCTACCCAGAGCTATCATCCTGGAGTCCTCAAACACCATGCCAGAGACCCCCACAGCAAGGGATGCCAATGGGCAATATGGTGGTTGACAGACCACCAGCACCCCCAATTTATCTCTCTGGTCCAACACCAGGAACGGACCCTCAAAGCCCAAATCCCTTGGGGTGGGAGGAAGAGAAGGAAAGGAGGAAAAAGGAGGCTGTAG
The DNA here is from genome assembly GCA_034641385.1 of Darevskia mixta. Taxonomy (NCBI): domain Eukaryota; kingdom Metazoa; phylum Chordata; class Lepidosauria; order Squamata; family Lacertidae; genus Darevskia; species Darevskia mixta. Next base: position 3,441,512 of record JAWWNH010000073.1, on the reverse strand, counting down.
TTATTCAGAGAAGGGCATTCAAAACTGAACGAAAATGTGCCAGAACCATCCTTGGCTCATAGAACATACCAGCTGCTCCTTGCTAATCTGTGGCTGATCCTTCAAGAGAATTACAGAGACCCAGCCAGCATCCTGGGCCCAGGATGTTGGCAGGAACTGGGAAACAAGCTCAACATAAAAAAAATCAAACAAAGGACATATTGAGAGCCCAGTCCATTGGGGTGTTCTTCTGTACAGACCTACTGGAAGTTGTTGCACAACTCCCATTTATTTCAATGGGGCTTACTCAGAGGAAATTTAAGGTGGATCGAGGCTTTGTGCAGCAATTCACAGAGCACAACTGTCATGTAATATCAGTTCATTTCAATGAGGCTTCTCTGGAGTGCAGGAGCAAGCCTCAGAGGAAAGAAGGTTAGCTGCACAAGAGCTGTGCTTGCTAAAGTATTCAGTGCAGGCCCAGCCTTGCCATTCATGGAAGGGCCTTAACTCAGGGGTACAGCATCTTCCTTGCAGGCAGAAGGTCCTGTGTTCTATCCTCGGTGTCTCCAGGTCGGTCTGAGAGAGACTCCTTGCCTAAAACCCGGGAAAGCCACTGCAGCCAGGCTACACAGTAGCCTACTGAACAAGATGGACCAATGTCCTGGCTTGGCAAAAGGCAGCTTCCTAACTTCCTGTGTGGCCACAGCAAGGCAGTCCGGCAGTTGTTCAGGGGAAAGTTGCTGAGGTGGGACATGGCCCTCTGGCCATTCTCAGCTTCCTGAGTTGGCAATTGTGTGCTTTGTTGCTGACCTGGGCTGGCCTTCTCCTAGGGGGTAGAGAAGAATCTGGTTTAGAAATCAGCAAGCTATAGATGATGCTACAGTACTGCACACATTTGCCTTCTCTGAAGATGGGTAGGGAAGTGAGGGTCAGTGTGGGGCAGCAGTTAAAGTGCTGGACTAGAACTAGGGTGGTCCATTGTTCAGCCTTGAAGCTCACTAAGCAATCTCTCAACTTAGCCTACCTCACATTACAATATAAAACAAACTAACCTAAACAAAAACAAAAAAGAAAAAAAGAAGAATACAATATCCTCTTTCACAGGTAGATCTTAACTTGTCCCACCCAGAAAGAGCTGGACCTTCCCAGCTCTCACTGGGAGCTTCCCTTTCTTCCTCCAGCCCCCCACCTTGGGAGATTTTCCCTTCCTTGCCTCTCATACAGGGTCCTTCACCAACCATCAGTCACCTCCATCTGTATTCAAACCCCTCATTTACCCCGAGTAGAGGATAACAAACACATAAAGAAACAGAGCAAAGCAGAAACAAAAACAAAACAGGAAAAGATAAAATAACAAAGAGGTAAATATATTAAAGGAATAAAAATAAGGAATAATTAAAAGTAAAAAGTAAAAAATGACTTCCAACTATCCATCTGTCAGTCATATATATGAGCATACTTCAAAATATTCAAATATTCACTCCAGGGTGAATTCACTATCAAGCTGTTGCTCCCTCTGCTAGGCGATGTTTTTCCAGTCTTCGTCTGGGCATCTCAAGTTCATTCATTTTTCCTTCCAGACAAGCAGTCCAAAAGTGCTTCTCTGATCATTATTATGAATAAAAGTCAACAATACTCTTCCTCCAGACCAACATAACAACTTTACCTCCAATATTAAGAAACAGTCAGTCCTTGGTCATCAATCCCTGAAGAACTTTTTCGCTGTATTTATTAAGACAATGGTCCATAGTTATTTACTTATTGTAAAATCATTAATTCACACCCATTCCTGTTGGGCATGGTTTTCCATCCTTTTTCTGTTTTTTAAATAATGGTTTCTATTTCCTCCTTTTCCATTCTTTTTCCAGCAGTGGAAATAGGCAGAGTCACAACCATCGATAGTGATACAGACAAAAGATTTGGAGTAGATCTGTTCAATCAAATGCAAAAATCTTTTTCCAAACCTCATTCTTAATAGAAGCTATTTAAGACAAATCCATTCAATGCAATCAAATGCCTTGACAGCATCTAAGGAAATTAAGGTGGGAGGGGCATTAGAGATATGTGCCTTGTGAATTACGGTATATTAATAACTCTCATCGCACCAGCAATATTCCTTTGAGGAATAAAGCCTGTCTGATTGTGAGCAATATAAGACAATATTTTGGCAACCGTATTCAATAACACTATAGGGCAATATGATCCCATCCTCATGGGATCTGAGTTGGGTTTAGGGATCATTACAATTCTTGAAAACTTCCATGAGGGGCGCGCGCAACTCCCCCATGCATTAAATAGAGCAGTTAAGTGGGAAAATAGTATATCACTACAGGCTTTTGTGGGACACGGGTGGCGCTGTGGGTTAAACCAGAGCCTAGGGCTTGCCGATCAGAAGGTCAGCGGTTTGAATCCCCGCGATGGGGTGAGCTCCCGTTGCTCGGTCCCAGCTCCTGCCCACCTAGCAGTTTGAAAGCACATCAAGTGCAAGTAGATAAATAGGTACCTCTCTGGTGGGAAGGTAAACAGTGTTTCCGTGTGCTGCCCTGGTTCGCCAGAAGCGGCTTTGTCATGCTGGCCACATGACCCAGAAGCTGTCTGCGGACAAACGCTGGCTCCCTCGGCCTATAGAGCGAGATGAGTGTGCAACCCCAGAGTCGTCTGCAACTGGACCTAATGGTCAGGGGTCCCTTTACCTTTACCTTTACAGTCTTTATAAAAGTTCCCTGTAAGCCCATTGGGTTCTGAGAACTTACCCTTTTTCAGTCTTTTAATTGCTTCCTCAATTTCTGTTTTGGAGATTGCGCTATTTAAAAAGTTTCTATGGTCATAAATCAAGGTTGGCAGTCCAGTTCATGAGATCCACCTGGAGATGGATTTGTGGAAGTATATAGACTTTGAAAAAAATGTTAGAATTCCCTGCTGATGATGTGTCATAACAAGCTGAGCCTTCGGGTGTCCTTTTGCACTGGATCAATTAGACAATTGTCTATTTTTTTTATTACATGTGCCAGTAGTTTAGAGGCTTTATTCCGGATCTCATAATATGAGCTTCTGGGAAGAGCAAGAGCTTGCAGTGTTCTATCTGTCTCCATGGATTGGTGTTCATTTCTCTTGGCTTGTAGTAATTTGAAAGAACTGTGGTCACTTTAGATGAATAAGAAATTTCCAGATCTCATATTTCCCTATGTAATCAAGAAAAAACAATTTCACTTTCTTTTCTTTTCCTGCTGGATTGCCTTATGCATTGGCCTCTGATAACTGGGTTCATGGTATCCCACAGGGTAGAGATCATAGAATCATAGAATCATAGAATCATAGAGTTGGAAGAGACCACAAGGGCCATCTAGTCCAACCCCCTGCCAAGCAGGAAACACCATCAAAGCATTCCTGACAGGTGGCTGTCAAGCCTCTGCTTAAAGACCTCCAAAGAAGGAGACTCCACCACACTCCTTGGCAGCAAATTCCACTGTCGAACAGCTCTTACTGTCAAGAAATTCTTCCTAATGTTTAGGTGGAATCTTCTTTCTTGTAGTTTGAGATTTTAGTGTTTGGGGCTGCATTTCTAGGAAATAAAACTTTAGTACTTGATGTAGACTTTATTTAGCCAAGTTATCTGTTAGTAAGAGGAGTGACCTTGAGGTGAGTCCATAGCTAAGGAGATAGCGATTGGAGCATGGTCTGAAACTGAAATGATCCCTATATATGTTTTTGTCACTTGACACCAGAGCTTCGGATATGTAGTTGAAACGGGCCATAGCCTCTAGGACTGGAATGTAAATTCCCTATCAGTGGGATGGCCCAGCTGCCAGGTGTCACGTAGATGTTTAGTAAGGGCTTCACCGGGCTTTAGGGATCTAGAAGAGGAGTCCTTATGGTCAAACATTGGATCTAAACATTCATTCAGGGGGCATGGAAGCATCTTATAGTTAGTTTCTTGGGCCCTAGTGAACCTTTCAACAAAAGGTATCTACCTTTGGGTCTGTCATGGAGTCCTGAATAGTAAATGCACATTTTTTGCAATCAATATAGCCACACCCCTTGCTGAGGAAGATCCTGAATCAAAGGTTTGATCTCCTAACCATTTGCCCTTTAAAAGAGTAGAAGTTTTGCCTCTTTTTGGTGTGTCTCTTATATCAGGATTATGTCTGGGTGTTCCTTTTTCAGAAGTGCTTCTACTCTGGAACGCTTCATGATGGAATTCCATCAAGAAGATCCCATCAAGGAACAAACCCTGCTTCTGAGGCAGGACTGACAACCCTTTTATGGACTTTTATGGGCATTGTTTTTAAACTAGCAAATGATCAAGCTCCCCAAATGGCCTCACAAAACTTTGTTGGGTAAAGTGTGCCTAAAATGCATATATTAGTGAAAATAACATACACAAATGCATTACTTTGTGTATGTATGCAGGAAAAAGCTGCTTTGCAAAATGTTATATATGGGGGAGTGGCATAAATAATTTGCATAGGAGAAATTTGTACTAAAATGCTGACAGATTTTCATGGTAAGACTTTGTTTCAAAATTTGCAAGTTGGTGAGGAAATGTGGAGGATGGAACCTAGAGTGAGAAACTGAGAGCTCTCAAACTGACAGATCCAGCCACCCCTCTGCATCCCTCATATAGGTCTCCTTTGCTGTTCAAATCAGATCCAGATCTATGTAATTTCGGCTGCAGTCACAAAATTTAGCCCTCAGTTGATCTGTAGGATCAGACTGCAAAAGAAACTTGGACATTCCGATATTTGGGGTTAACCTTTGTTTCCAACTTTTTGACTTTTTGACACTTGATCTAGAGTGCTTAGTAATCTAAAAATGAAGAAAGTATCTTCCCATATCTATATCTCTCTGTATCTCATATCATTGCACTTTTTTAAAATATAAAAAATTGAACTAACTAAGATGGCAGGGTGAGCACACAGAGGGATGTAAACATTGTGCTGGCAAATTGATCAGGGCTTAGGAACTTCTGCTTGCTTTCACTGGTGCTGGAGGGGTTTTTCCTTTTTTTTTATCCATACAGCTATTAATCACATGAAAGCAGATATTTCAGGATATTAATCCACACCAGCTGTTGCATCTTTTACTGTGCTATTATCAGAGATTAATCTTTTGTACAGAGAGGCCACCTTTTTCTGCTGATTCCAAGTGAACATGCAAAACAGCTGTTTTAAAGTCCTTCTTGGATGGAAGGTGATGGAAACCTTGGCAAATGGCAAGGGCTTCGTATGCCCCTAGCTCCAGCGGTTAGGTGCCTTCTTGGTGAGCACAAGGTCCTAGGTTCAATTCAGAGTTTATCTCCAGCTATAGGATATTAGGCTAGACATGCCTGACTTAGTCTGGCTCTGCCCACCCCCTCCTGAAGAGCCACCCACTGCCACTTGGCAAAGACAGTGCTTGGCTAGATGGTCAAATTTCTCTGAGGCACAATTCATGGGTTTAAGTATAACAGGTTCTGGTTAAAGGATCTGTTGGCACGCAGGCAAAGATGGCTGCTGCAAGTGGCATGTTTAAAGTATTTTAAATATGTTCAAAAAAGAGTTGGTACCGCAACAGTAAAAGCCTCTGCCTCCTGCCTAGGAGACTAGCATGAATTTGCAGCTACATACCAACACAAATCTTTGCATCTAAAATGTAGGCAAAATTACACAAATTTTCCCTCTCACAAAGCCAGCTATTGGACTTTTAACAAAGGGAACCAAGGTGATTTAATTTTGAATGACATTGAAAATGAATGCTAATCAATGACAAAAACTCAGAAGTCTGCATCAGTCTAGATATAATCTATTCCCATCAATATTTAAGCACTCATATTAGGTAGGGGTAGGTTCCCTGTTTATCTCCTTGGGTCCCCTCCCTGTTGTGTAAAGGGTTGTCCTAAGTAACTAACTGCTTTCCAGTTAACCGAGGCTGAAAAGTCTTTGGGTAAGAGAGCTCTCTCACCCCATTGCCCCCAAACTTATTGCAAGGCTTTTCCTTGCTTCCCTTCAGCTACTCAGCTGTCCACCCTCAGCTGGCCAAGGCATGCTGTTCAGATGACTATGTGTACCTATGTGCACATCTCAGATGGGAGCACTTTGAGGGGATTGGGTAGGAGGTGAGGGTTGTATCCACCCTCCAAGATTAGGAGGCAAAAGTTTGAGGACAAGGCTCTATTAATGCAGCAGCTCCGCCTACTCCTGACTGGATGACACAACACAAGGTCCCAGATCAATATTCCCATGAAATGCCTCCTTGCTGAAAGCAGGAAATCAACTGTGCTGCTTGGCATGGTTCCACTGTGGTCCCTTTCGGTCACAAAGGCAGCTGTGAGGAGAGAGAGCAGCAGCAAAGCTTCCTGTAGATACAGACAATGGCTATCAGCTTTGCTCTCTCACCCAGCCCAGTACCCGGTAATTTCTTGCAGGAGTGGGAATTTCAGTGTGCACAAAATTCCCCACCCACAATGATTCCCCCCATTTGTTTCAATGAAGTGGATAGCTCTATAGGTTTAGTGGGGTTCATGCATTGCATTGCATTTTTATTTGAAAAACCCACTGCTATCATTATTATTATTATTATTAAAATGGCTCCAAAAGAGTTTGCAGTAGCTTCAACTTTAAAGAAAAACCAATAAAATAATACAGAAATACAGAGAGACAATAAAATTAGTAGCCACCAATTCCTCATTAAAAGCTCCAGATAACAATAAGGCCTGAACTTGTTTCCTAGATGACAGAGGTGTTGCTTCCAGCTGAACCTGTCTGGGGACAGCATTCCATAGCTATCAAAAAAAGCCATTGCCCGAGTCATCACCCCCTAACTTGGAGAACTTCCAAAGCAGGTCTCGGATTTTGGAGAGAAGGTGGTTCTTTGAGTACGCAGGTCCCAGGCTGGTTAGGGTTTAAAAGCTCTCTTTCCTCCACTGAAATGATTGGTGAGGTTTCCTTGCACGTCCAGCGGAGCACACATGGAGCTCAGATTCATAACACAAAGCTGCGGCCAGAAGGAAGGGCCATCACCTTCAAAGCCCACTTAACAGGTCCAAATCCTAACCTTGGCATGATATAACAACACAACACCATTGTCCTGTCTTGTATGTCTCTACTGCAATGCCTGTTACCAAGTCTGCCCACCAGCTTGACTTAGCTCATCGTGGGAGCCCTTGCTCTCCCTCTCGGATCACTCAGAAATTTTGCCGGCTTACCTTCTGCGATCCTGATGCCGAGCCCTTCAGCGAAGTGCGTTTGAAGGAGCCGCTCATCCTCCGGAGGGAGCCACTGAACTTCCCTCCTAGACCCTTTTTGGTACCCTGCCCCTTGCCTTCCATGCACAGCCTAGAGGACCCTAGCTGTCAAGGCCAGGTTTCCTTCATGCGTATTCCATGCAGTGGTCCACGGAAGCCAAGGGCTGGCAAATGCCCATTGGAGGGAATAGGGAAAGGGACATGCCTGCCTCCGTCTGAAGTGCTCCCTAGTTGGAAGACAGAGTGACCCACAGTAGGCAAGTGGGGAAACGAGCAAATGGACTGGCACAAACAGCTCTTTCCCCCTCCCCTCCCTTCCCCTCCCCCAGCCTCGCTATAATCAGGCTTAATGCACACAGTTCTTGCAAGCGATGGTTTCTAATGGATGGAGATTTAATAAATGGTGATTGAAGGTAAATCTACTTTAGAAAGCAGCAGACCCAAAAGGTTTTTTTATTCACATAAAGCACAGAGCGAATGGATGGAAATCTTTCTGGCTTGCCAAACAGAAAGGAAATGGAAAAGAGCAGATGGGATGCAGAGGACTGGAAGCTTGGTGGGATGCAACAGACAGGTGATGAGGGAAGGCTCCAGAAGGGGGATTTGGAGATAGCAGAGAGCTTGCATTTGCAACAGCTGGCCCTCTGAGCAATTTATTTGGTATGGCTTGCAAGCTCAAATCCCAAGAAAGCAAATGTTTGGTTAAAGATAATGCAAGTGTCTGGCCCTCATAGTTTGCTTCTGATAGCAAATATGCTAATGGATGCAAATCCAGGTAGTTAGTACAGAATGTTTTTCACTCTTGTAAAGTTTAAAGTCATATTTTACAATTTATGGAGGTCTGATACATGGTTGTTTCTTTTTAACATTTGAAAGTAAGAATTGCAGTATATGTCTCTAATAAAAGATGCATGTCTATTTGTACAATTACTTCTCTTGTGAGCTACAAGTAGTTTTACTGAAGGTTCAAAACTGAAAGCAAAGGGCTTTGGGGGAAATCTCCCTTCCGTCCTGCCACCCACCACAACGCTGTCTCCATTATTCACCCACCCACCATCCTGTTCTCCCTGCTTCCTAGACACATCTTATACATATTTTTTTTTAACTGCATTATTTTTTAATGCATGTGTCCATATTACATTGAATTTTAAAAATACATTGGTTGCTTGGAAACCTCTATGTAGCAAGCATCTAAGTCTAATAAATAATAACAGCATCTGTCCTCCCAATTGGCCATGAGGTTTCTCTTTGCCACCAAACACATTGAAAATGGAAATGAAAAATTTCCTGCCCCATCCTCCTTAAGAGATGAAATTCCTGGTCTGGGAATGGAGCCGTGAGGGACGTCCTTCTGATCTCTCCAACTAAAAGGCCTTGGAAAGCAGCTCCATGCTGCCAAAAGATTAACATCAAAAGGTAAATAAACTTTCTACTATCTCTTTACAAGACTAAACATGGCTGATGCAAAAGAAAAGAAAAGAAAGAAAGAAAGAAAGCTCAGAGGCCACCAAGCATAAACAGGCAGACCCAAATACAGCCATTTTACCAAATATCCTGGCTCAGCTTCAAACCCTAAACCATATACAAGTCCAGCTTAAAATTCTAAGCAATGAGTGCAACTGGTGAACTGTGAAGGCAGATTGGACTCATTTGAGACATTTTTAATCCTCTCACAGTACTCCTAATTGTCGCCGTAACAATTTAGAATCTCAGCAAAGACGAAAGAACCTGAAAATTTCAGCCTTGAAAACCTCTCAAGCCAAATAGATCTGGCAGACTACTTGCAACAGGTATTCTCTGCCCGTTCAAAGTCAATTTGACAAAGAACACTTTTTCAAAATCCCAGTGAAAAGGCGAAGGATGGAGGCTCCCTCAAATACAGTAATTGCCAAGTTAGTGTGTGTTCAAGATAGAGCTAGAGATGAGCTCTTACGCAAATTCCACCAAAAATCAATGGTGAAGTGGGAACAAATGAATATTTCTCTCTTTCCAGACTTTTCCAAGGATGTGATTCAAGCACGCTCTAAATTTGTTTAAGCAAAAGCACTTGCTAGGGCAAAAAAATGTGAAATACTACATTCAGTTCCCGGCCAAGTTTTGTATTCAATATTCAGGTCAAACTCACAAACTCGACCAGCCGGATTTTGCAGAGGCATTCCTCACTAAAATCAGTGAACACCCTGGAACTGAAGCTTAACTAACTACAGAGGATACACTGTTGAAGATATTATTTTGCCAGTCTGGGCGTTCCGCCAAGAGATTGGAGTATAAACAGAAGTGAAAAGCAACAAGAGAATGTTTTATATCACCTGTTTATCGACGTGAAGCAGCAAAAATCACCACCGCTTTTTGAATAAAAATATTAGCAAGTCAGAGTCAAGCGGATATGAAAGGAGGAGGAGGAGGAGGAGGAAACTGCAAGCTCAGCCCACTCTGGAGGTCAGGATATTTCTTTTTCTATTTGGATTCTTTTTTCTGTTTTTATTTTTCTTATATTTTCAAAACTGGTTAAGTTGGATAATCTGTTTTTGGTTTTCGTTATGTAACACTAATGTGGCAGGGGACTTTTCTCTTTCTCTTCTTATTTTTGTTCTGATTTTTGTCTTCACTTTTTTATTCTTTATCCCCCCCTCTCCTTTCAACTACAATAGTAATGAAATTGCTTGGTTATGACTATTATTGTATACAAAGCCAAATTATATATGAGATATATGAATGGCAGGTTATATATATGCATATATACATATGCAAGAAACCTTGTAACAATGAATATTGGATTTATGACCGAAATAAGAGCGGCCAGAAGGAAATTAATAATGAAGTTAGTTAGTTTAAATATAAAAGGGCTGAGAGATTCCAAAAAACAGAAGGAATTTCTATACAGTTTGGGTTGTTCTTTCCCTATATTTCCCAAAAGGAAAGCTTCTGGTTTTCTTTTACAAACATCATACATCTGTTTCAATTCATTATATATCATTTCCCAGTAAGCTTTAACCTTACTGGGAGATATCCCAGAGATATTGAAGCAGTTTATTAATTCCTACGCAGAAAGAAAGAAAGAAAGAAAGAAAGAAAGAAAGAAAGAAAGAAAGAAAGAAAGAAAGAAAAGAAAGGCTATCAACATATATAAATCTTTGTTACTAGCAAACCAATTTGATATACAGGTATTGAGGGAGGAATTAGAGATCATTTCGACCACACAGTGGGAAACCGTTTTCAGTGCTATAATAAGAGTGTCTCTGGTGCTTAAACTGAGGCTCATATAACAAAAAATAATATTTAGAATTACTGGACCCCATTACGTTCATTTTAAAAAGGGCTATCTAAGGTATCTGTTGGAGATGCAACATGGATAATGCTTCTCTAAAACGTTTGTTTTTTTCATTGTCCTATATTGAAAGATTTTTGGCAGAAGGTAGCTGAAACTATCAACAGAACTGTACATTTACCTTACATTTACAGAGCAAAAGATCCTTTTGAATTATATGCCTTGCACATGGAACCTGTGCTGGGCATATATGACAATATGTGGACTCTCCGTGCCCTGACCACAACAAAAAGACCGATACTGACGAATTGGGAAAATAAAAATGTGGCCCCCTTCTATGGTTGGATTGAAGCCTTATACAAACTCGCAACATATGAATGCAGACATGTCGTGGACAAATTCAATGATATTTGGAATCCATTCTTACAAATACTCTAAGAAGTTAAGATCTGGTGAAGTACAATAACAACTTCGTAAAGTATACAGTTTTGGGTCCCCCCTCCCCCCTTTACTTTCCCTTCTACACAGGTACTGTTTCTCTTTTTCTCTCTTTTATTTACGTCTCACCATATTTAGTGCACATATAATTATGTACTTTTTAACTTCCTATAAAGATATCTGGTAAAAAAAAGAAAAAGAAAAAGATGAAATTTGCATCCAAACCTGATATCGTCCATATCATACATCCGGGTCCCAAAGGCCCACGAAGCATAAAACCACACATACACATCTTATAAGAAGTATGAGGACCGTTATAGTAATTCTTCACTGTATGCATAATAAAACTGTGCCACCCTACTGCAAATGAGTCCTTTTATTTTATAACTTGCACCATCCTAAATTTATTCATGAGTTTCTCAACAAGTATCAGATTCCAGACCTTTCGTGTATTTCCAATACCATGACAATAACTCTTGCTGCAAATAGTAATATATTCCTGCCCACCACTTCTCTCCTGTCTCCAGTGGTGTCGCAAGGGGGGGCGGGCGGGTGCCATGTCTGGAGGGGTGATAAGAAAGCACCCTGTGGGGTGCTTGCCCTGCCGCTCCCAGGTGCGGCAGCGTGAGCAGCTATCGCACCGCCACAGCCACATGTGGAGGATCCTCCGTTCGTGGCTGCAGCTGCGAGCAGAGGATCCCGCCACTGTCTGCACAGTGTTCGAATCGCACCGGCGGCAAACCGCTATGTACAACACATGTCCGGTGTCGCACACATGCGCTGTACGTAGCGACGCCGCACATGTGCTGTGCATAGTGGTTTGCTGCTGGCGCTGCCCGAGCACCATACGGACGGCTGCAAGCGGAGAATCCCTCCACCACCTCTGAAGCCGCGAGCAGAGGATCCTGCCACTGTCCGTACAGCGCTCAGGCGGCAAACCGCTACGTACAACACATGCGCGGTGTCACACGCATGTCCTGTATGTAGTGACGCTGCACATGTGCCCTACGTAGCGACGCCACGCATGCGTTGCACGTAGCGGCGCAACGTGTGTGCAGCCAGTGGTTTGCCCTGCCCCAGGTGTTGGTTAGCCTTCGTTCGCCCCTGCCTCTCTCACCTATTTCCATATCCTTCTCTTGCACCCCTGCATAAAGGGAATTTTAGGAGGTGGGTATGTTATCTATGAAATACGGTAGTTGTTTAGCAGAGTGAGATTCTCTCCTGTGCTTGATAGAAGTGTGTAAAAACGCATTGTGCAGATGAAATGGGTAGATAGGAGATTGGAATTAAGCGGCTTCCACACATCATTTACACCCATTTGCTTCAATGGGGGTGTTTGAACTAGCACTGGTGGAGAAAATCCATTCAGTTCATATTTGAATGCAAACTTACCTAACTTGTACTTTCTGAAACAATAACATGAACTCAAATGCAGCCCCCCTTCAAAATGTGCACATTGAGCCGCTCCTAAGGAAATTACCTGGTCGACCAATTAAAGCATATACCAGATACCTTTTAGCTGACTCAGATTCAGAGATTACTAGGATTGTAGCTAAATTTTGCTACATTGTGTCAAGAATAAGACATGCTATGACGTCAACAAAATCCAATGACAAAGAGCCTAGATAAACCCTGTTGGAACACCACCAGAGCGGCGACATATCACTGAATCTGAACACAATGTTTTATAAAATTTTAAAATGCTGTAATATTTATTTGTAATTTTAGTATACAGTTACTATCTATGAATAGAATTGTTAACTGTCTTGCTGGTCCTTGACCGTATTAAAGATTTATATACAAACATGCAAATATCAAGGTAAAGCATTCATAGCAATGTGTTAGAGTAAGTGAGAAAGAACCAGTTACAGGTAGGTAGCCGGGTTGGTCTGCCGTAGTTGAAACAAAATAAAAAAAATTCCTTCCAGTAGCACCTTAGAGACCAACTAAATTTGTTCTTGGTATGAGCTTTCGTGTGCATGCACACTTCTTCAGATACACTGAAACAGAAGTCACCAGACCCTTATACAGGTATATAGTGAGAGGGTGGGGCCCAAGCCAGTTTTGAACTGGAGCAAAGTGGGGACAAATGGTGCAGAGTCAGAGCTTCAGGGCCACAGGCAGCAATCCTACAGCAGAATCTGGCCTGCAGGATCCAGGCTAAAGCCTGACCTTCTGGTTGCTGCAGCCTGTTAGTTAAAGGGTCAGTGTATTTTGGTGCCTGTTGGTAGTGGGACTTTGAGCTGTGCAGACTTGCTCCGTAGATACTCTGTAGGGCTTTCTTGATCCCAGAGTCAGTACTGCAACCCTTAGAGTCCCTAACTACATCTCCAAGTTTAAATAACAGTGTGAATTCTGGTGCCAGTGGGTCTGCTGGAGATGAAGAGTGGGTCTATCTCTTCCTTGGAGCTACTACTGCTTCTTGGGGCTCAGGACCTAGGGCCATGGCACCAAGGCAGTGGTGGATCAGATTAAAAATAGGAGAGAAAAGAACGTGTGGGGAAAGGTGGGGGATGCTGGCAAACCTAGGAGCCAACTTCTAGGGGCCGAGGGGCTTTCACCCCACCAAAAGATATTTGAGGGGGACATTCAAATGGTGTGCATGCACCACGTCATGTGATCAATTATGCAGGGTGGGGCTTACCTGCCTCTCCCCAATATTTTATTCAAGTTGGCACCCCTGCTGGCAAAAAAAACCACACACTTTCACCCTGAAAATGTTTAGGTCAATAATTTAGTACATCATTAATTCCTATGGACAGTAGTCTTACATCATTTTTCATTAATAAGTTTTTTCTGGAGTTTTGCTCAGATAAGCTAAAAATTGGGAAACACAAATTTTCCACCATATGTCTCACTGTTCCTCAGATGATTCTTATCTTTTCCTCAAGATCTTTAATTGCCTCAGAGACAATTGCAATTCTCTTTCCTATTGCTTGCCAGATGCTAATTGGACATGCCTGGTCTAATCTCATAATGACTTTGCACCTTGAAGCCGATAAATGATCACCACCATCATCAGGATTCAGCTCTACATCTCTGCCGAGGGTGTGGAAATCTGTCCTCTTGATGCAAGATTGCCAGAATATCTCACAGAAAGCAGGAAGCAGGAGGGGAGGAATCGCATTGTTGTGTCATAGACTTCTTGTACACGTCTTATTCAGCTTTAGAAGCCATCTCCCTCTTGCCCTTTTTTCTACATGCAGGGTGAGGAATCCATGGAGCCATACAATTGGCCAGCATTTTGAAATGCTATACTTCCAGACTACCTCACAGGGTTACAAGGAATGATAATTACTGGAGTTTGCACACTGATTTGTGCTAAGATGTAACAAGAAAAACAGACAATGGTTATTCTGTGTATTTATTTATTTATTAATTTATTATATTTATTTAATATATTTATTCGTTAACTTGTGTAGCAGCATGGCAAGACCTATCATACATTTGCTTGGGTTTACACCCTTTGGGCCTATAACAATCCCATATTACATTTTCTGTCAGCAATGGCAGACTTCTGTACATACACGGTACAGGGACCAAATGATGCAAGTCAACAAATAACAACACAATTCTCTTCTGCATGCAAAAGAGAGGCATTCAGATGCTGGGATTATTCGAATGCAACTCTAAGCCATAGTTTAGCATGAACAAGAAAACGTGGACTTCCTGAGAAGAGCTCATGACTACTTTGCCCTTCCCTGGACCGTCTAGAGGGGCTGGGAGCTGGGGGCACTGTTATACAGTGGTTCCGCTCCTTCATCCTGGGCTGTGTCCAGAAAGTAGTGGTGGGGGATGAGTGTTCAGACCCCTGGGCTCTCACTTGTGGGGTGCCTCAGGGTTCCGTCCTCTCCCCCATGCTTTTTAACATCTACATGAAGCCGCTGGGAGAGATCATCAGGGGGTGTGGGCTGGGTGTTCATCAGTATGCAGATGACACCCAGCTCTACCTCTCTGTTAAATCAGAACCAGTGAAGGCGATGAATGTCCTGTGTGGGTGTCTGGAGACAGTTGGGGGATGGATGGTGGCCAACAGATTGAGGTTGAATCCTGCCAAGACAGAAGTACTGTTTTGCAGGGACAGTGTGATGGCCCGGGATTCACTCAGATGCTGAACCTGAGGGATCCCAGCCTGCACAGGATTCCCCGCCTCCAGAACCAGCAGAGCCGGGACTAGGGCCTGAGTCTGAAGGGTCCTCACCTGTGCTGAATCCTCAGGTGCAGGCATCTGCTGAGTCTGCTCTGGCTCCTGATGGGATGGAGGACCCATTGCCTGCAGGCGCTCCACTCCCAGCCCTGTCAGGGGAAGCCAAGGTTGCCCCTGGGTCCAGTAACCCTCCAGCCTCTCCTGAGCTGCAGAGGCTCAGGGCAGAGAGACGAAGGGAACTGAGTTCCCGCAGGAGGAGTGCTTGCCTCCAAGTCAGGAGAGGTGAGTCACCAGAGGATCGGGGCCACCCTATGCCTCGGGGCAGATAAAAGCCGGCCAGCCCCAAGTTGCAGGAGCAACATTGTTGGTGACCAGTTTCTGCCAGTGTTCCTGCTTGAAACCTGTCCTGCTTTCCTGCCTGAGCTCCTGACCCGCCCTGGTTCCCTGCTCGCCTACCCGTTCCTGACTTTGCCTGACTCCCTGCCCTGCACCCCACCAGCTTCAGTGGCTACGGACTGCCTCTACGTTGTACCTCTGACCATGGACCGGACTTGGACCTCGCCTTTCGGGTAACCCACGGGACTACCACGCACGGGGCGGGCAGGTGTGGAGGACTCCCTGGTCCTGAATGGGGTAACTGTGCCCCGGAAGGATGCCTGGGAGTCATTTTGGACTCACAGCTGTCCATGGAGGCACAGGTCAATTCTGTGTCCAGGGCAGCTGTCTACCAGCTCTATCTGGTATGCAGGGTGAGACCCTACCTGCCCGCACTGTCTTGCCAGAGTGGTGCATGCTCTAGTTATCTCCCACTTGGACTACTTCAATGCACAGCTAGACTTATGACCTGGAGTGGCCGCTGAGACCATATAACACCAATCCTGAAAGACCTACATTGGCTCCCAGTACGTTTCCAAGCACAATTCAAAGTGTTGGTGCTGACCTTTAAAGCCCTAAACGGCCTCGGCCCAGTATACCTGAAGGAGCATCTCCACTCCCATCATTCAGCCTGGACACTGAGGTCCAGCTCTGAGGGCCTTCTGGCGGTTCCCTCCCTGCGAGAAGCGAGGTTACAGGGAACCAGGTAGAGGGCCTTCTTGGTAGTGGCGCCTGTCCTGTGGAACACCGTCCCGTCAGATGACTTTTAGAAGACATCTGAAGGCAGCCCTTTTTAGGGATGTTTTTAAAGCTGGATGTTTTATCGTGTTTTTAATATTCTGTTGGGAGCTGCCCAGAGTAGCTGGGGAAGCCCGGCCAGATGGGCATGGTATAAATAATAAATTATTATTGTTGTTATTATCCCTAGTCATTTTGTTGCTGCGCTGAAGTAAACTGTGGTTTGGCTTAGCATGTTGTCTAAACCTGGGCTCTTGGTTTAGCTCTCTTAGACAAACGATGAGCTGTAAACCATGGGAGCATTTTCATTTCAGATGCTTGAAGGTGTAGCCCTTGGGTGATCTCCCCTCACCAATAAATAAGACACTAAGTCTAAGGTTGGGAAGGCCTAATCCCTTTGGGGTCCAGCTATCTGAAATAGTACCTCTCCCAGTACCATCCTGCCCAAGTCAGAGAGGCACAGTTGATCAATCCACCACCAAGAGAGATTTGGCTTGCTGGAACCCAAAACAGGGTTTTCTTGGTGGCGACATCCTGACTCTGAAGCAAGCTCACCTGTGAGATCAGGCCGTTTTGATTACTGTTTTGAGGACAGCTAAAACCACTTTGTTTGTTGACCCATTGTGCAGCGGTAATAGAAGAAAAATTTATTTTTATCAATGTATTTTCATTATTTTATTATATGTGCACACGCAGAGAGAGAGGTAGACAATATATGTGTGTGTTTGTTGTGTGTACCCTGCCTTGAAGTGACGGTGAGGAGACACATTTCAATAAGAAATAAATAATAAATCTTTCAGCTCACGGGTCCTTTGCTGCATTTTAACCAGGACTGTGTGTATTTTGCTGCTCTTTTATTAGAGGACACTTTTCAATGCCATCAGTGCCATCTGCAGGATATTTTGAAAATTTATACCTCTTATTTGATAGCATTTCACTGCAGGTGATCATTCATTTAGATTCAAAGGCCCCAAATGATGTTTCTTTTTGTGTGTTTGTGTGAAGTACCGGTACACCCACCCAACCCACTCTATAGTGTATTTGCTAATTGAATCTGCCTCTGACAAGCAAATGTACATAGCTGAAGGTCAAAGCACGAAACTAGATACATATGTGAAATGGTGTGATCTGCTTTTTAATTATTCTTTAAATAGGAGATACAGAGCCGCCTCCCCTCCCTTCACAATTGGGTTTAGCCTTTTCTGCTGTGCCATGGTAATGCAACCACCCTCCATTCCCCAAAGCTGAGGCTCACTTTGGAAGGGAAGCTGTCATTGGTGCCAAATGTTCCTGAAATCAAGTGGTCCACAGTCAGTGCATATTGATAAATGAAGCTCCTTATACGGAGTTCAATGAGCCCAGAGCTGTCTCCTCCCTTTGGCAATGGCTCTCCAAAGTCTCAGGTAGAGGACCTTCCCAGCACAACATGAGATCTTTTTAACTAGAGATCACAGAGACTGAACCTGGCACCTTCTATATGTAAATTAAAGCCTCTAGCAGTTAGCATGACCCCCCCCCCCATATGGGTTGTTTGGAAATATAAAAAATATCTCCAGAAAACAACGATAGTGCAAGAAGGAACATCCAGAGCAGCCTGCTGCTTTGAGGACTGATGCAGCGAACATACACATGTCTCTTCCTCTGCCAGGTCTGGATATCAAAATCACTGTTTAATTATGTTGTTTTTGCCACAGATGTGACCTGGTAATTATTGTTTTGCATGTTACTTTTTCAGGCAAGCAGACACACAAGAGCTATTCCCACACCTGCAAAATCCCCACAAACACAATATAATACAATATAATAATGATATGATATTGTGACGGAAGCCTATGTAGCCAATTTGCACAGCCAGTTACATTTGCAATATTTAAGACTTCATATCATGCAGAGTCCTCAGAACCCTTGATCTTGTTCTGAGAGCCAAATGCTATATATAATTACTGTACATTCTTTATACCAGGAATCAACATGACATTGTATGTATGGAAGCATGTATGTTTGAACACAAATTCTCAGCTATTTGGCTGACCACATACGTACAACCTGGGTCATGCCCAGGAATGCCCTGACCTTGTGCCTTTGCCCAGACTGTTCCATCGCTCCCTTTAATCCATCATCTTCCAATGAGACTGCAAATCACCACTGACTATCATGGCTATATTTACTGCACTGGCAGTGGTCCATTAGCCACTGAGCTGGAACATGGCTAGCTCTTTTCACTTGTTTGAGCGCCACCATCTGAAGCTGTTCTTGTAAAGCCACATAATATTTCCTATTCTTCAACCTCCTCCACTGCCAACCTCTAAACTGATGCCAAACATTTCCTCACCTTCTGCTAAGTGTTTGTAGATGATGATGTGGTTAATGTCAGGGCCCTTTCTAGGCATATTGCTTGGGAGGAGAGAGAGAGAGAGAGAGAGAGAGAGAAACCTTCTCCTTGGATTTAAGAGAAGTCCCTAGGGGTTGTGCCAAGATAAGCAGGCACATGTCAAATATGCCCATTCACTAACTGGGGTGAGAGAAGTAAAGCAGCAGCAGCAACAACAACAACAACAACAACAACTAATAAAATAATAATAATAATAATAATAATAATAATAATAATCCCAAACACCCCTGACCTTGCTCTAATAGGATTGTGCCAGGATTAGCCAGTGACATAGATTGGAACTGACTTCCTTGTAAGCTTGCTGCAGCCAAGTAATCTTTCTCCAGACACTCAACTACTGTTTGCTGACTTTTCTCTGTTTGCCAAACCCCACCCACAGGGAAAGGCTGTGGTCTTCTAGGGAAACAGAGGGGGGACTGGCTTCAAGAGCTATATTAGTCATTCTCTCTCTGTGGGGAACTGTTGATCCAGAGTGGTCTTCAACCTGTTGCTCTTCCCCTAAAGGAACAGCTTTGCACTTGGGGTGGGGGGCTTGGCGGCAGCATCGTCACTTGAGGCACAGGTGGCTGCATTGGCACAGAGTGCCTTTAATCAGCTGATATGCCAACTATGACCCTATCTGGATAAAGTAATCACTGAGTTATCCAAGCCCTGGTAACCTCCTGGGTGAGTTGCTGTAATGGACTAGACATGGGGCTGCCTTTGAAAATGGTTCAGAAACTCTGGCTGGACAGGTCAGCAGGATTATGAACAGGTTCTGGTAGATATAAGCACAACATGCCTTCCTCTTGCCATCTGCACTTGCTTCCTGTCTTATTTCCATGGCCAGTTCAAAGTGGCAGTATGAAGCTGTAAAGGATTCCCTCTTCTTGTATGGACCTGCCTGGATCTTCAGATCAGCATATGCCTTTGTATGTGCTCCCTTACCTAAACAGGTAGGGTGGGTGTCTACAATGGAGAAGTGTCTTTAAGGGCACTCACCTTTCAGCACCAGCTAGGTGAAGCCCTTTTTACACTTCTATGCCTTTTAGAGCTCTTTTAATGTATGTATTCCTTACAATACTTTGTTTTTAGCCGGGTTTAAATTCTGCTCTAGAATATTTTTGTGTGGCTTTATGTGGATAGTTATACTGATTAGTGTTAAATTTATTGGTGAGTTTGTCCATGTATACGTGTGTGTGTGTGTGTGTGTGTGTGTGTGTGTGTGTGTGTCTTCCCAGGAGACCTGGTTAATGGGTGGTCAATAAACATAGCAGTTGGGACAATGAATGGGACTTGAGGGTGAGACGTGGGAGAGAAATGAGAGATAAAAATTGGCTGGAACATATAGACATAGGTAAAGGTAAAGGGACCCCTGACCATTAGGTCCAGTCGTGACCGACTCTGGGGTTGCGGCGCTCATCTCGCATTATTGGCCGAGGGAGCCGGCGTACAGCTTCCAGGTCATGTGGCCAGCATGACTAAGTCTCTTCTTGCAAACCAGAGCAGCGCACAGAAACGCCGTTTACCTTCCCGTCGGAGTGGTACCTATTTATCTACTTGCACTTTGACATGCTTTTGAACTGCTAGGTTGGCAGGAGCAGGTTAGCATTAAAGAAACTCAGCTCAATGGTGGGGAGTGGTGGAGATGGGTTTCAGTATTTCAAACAAAGGGCTTCTGGCTAGTTCTGGCTCCATATTTATGCATGTCACCATGGGCTCAGAATCATGCACATTAAATCTGGTTGCAAGGACCAACTCCTGTTGCCCCTCTGAGCCCACCACTACTATCCGCTTATCTACTTCATTGTGCCTGCATAGGAAGGCCCCAGCTCTTGGTCTCTTACCTGCCCCTTGACCTCCGTCCTGGTGGCAAACATCTCCTCCTTTGCTTCGCCAGGCTGCCAATGGAGTTTCTTACTGCTCCAGCCCTTCCTTCCAGCTGATTCACTGGTTTGTCATCCTGACCATAGTCACCTGGCATGACGTCTTACTGTCAGTACATCTTTGACCAGAGGCCTGACTCTATCTTAGTAGGATGCAAGAAAGGCTAAGAATATGTCATGATATAAATTTGCCTGTAATGAGAGGCTCACATATACTCATAACTTTCTAGAAGGAAAGAAATATCCCAACATGATTTCTTTATATCCCTTTCAGAAACTGGACTGTTTATCCTAACCACCACCATATAGTATTTGCGCATTCTTAAGTGGTTCACTAATGATTACAACAGTCCTGTAAGGTAGGTCAGTATTTAGATCCCTATCTTGTACACATGGGACTTGGAGCACTAGAAGATTTGCTGCCTGATTTGATCTGGGAGATTATGTCAGATGTAAATTTTGAACTTGGCCACTACCTGGTGGGCTGACAGCACTTGAAGCTCAGCAGGTCTGAATCTCAAAGCTGCCTTGGGTGGGAAACTGCATAAGATTTTTGGAGAAAAAGTGCTATATGATAAACACATATAACGTTTCCCAGAGATTTGCAGAATGCAAAATGCAATCCCGTTTGAGGAGGGCCAGCCCATGGCTGTCAAAAGACAAGGTGACACCCTCAATTCCAAGTACAGAAGCCAACCAAGCTGGCAGCTGAATCTTACTTTGACAGGGGAAATAGCATGGCATCTTCAGGGCAGCAGGCTGCTTTAGGGGGCACAAACACAGCTCTCTGCCTTGCAGCACCTTTCTGCCCCCAGCACCTGCCACCGAACAAAGGAGCCCAGACCCACCTTTCTGTCCACCTGGTTGTTGCTACTATGGAATATGTGACTGAAGTTACATGCGCCCAGCAGTATGGGCTGGACTGAAGAGTTCTGGATGGAGCGTCTCTTTGAGCACACAATTCAGCTAGAAATGTCCACGTGGAGGTCCTGCTTTTTGGTTGGCTGGGGCCAGCTGACTCCCTGACAGTGGTTAGGATGGGGTCTCAAATGTCTCTAAGGACTGTGTATATTCCCTGCAGCTGCATTGACCAGTGTGTACATTTGATTGAATGTCTCTCAATTTATTTTATGTATTTATTTCATAAAATTTATATACAGCTTGATTGTAAAAACCTCAAAGCAGTTTTCAAAAATAACAAAAGTAAAAACAATTCAAACTTTCAAAAAATTAAAACCAGCAATCAACTGAAAAGCGCACCAGCAGCTGGGTAAGCTCCCTTAAACAAACATGGTTTGAGCAGGTGCCAAAAAGCGCAAAGTGAAGGTGCTTTCCTGATATCACAAGCAACACATTCCAGACTGAAAAATATGTTCTTGAAGCTGCTTCAAATGTGCCAATAGTCCTCTACAGAAAGGAATTTTGAATAGGCAGCAGCGGGACACATGCCTGCAGCTCATGATGTGTAATGGCTTCACAGATGTTGTATACTAAGTGCCTGTGCCACAAAACTACACACTTGTGCAGCTGAGAAAAGCAATGCATGGGCCTCACACTTTCCCACACAGACAGAGGAATGTTTTATGTTTGCATTTCATCCTGTCCAATGCAGCACCAGGAGACCCTTCCGACAATGTCCTGAGCTTGCCCTGCTCTTCTGCCCTGGGCATCTGGTTTAGAGCGGATATCTTTGAAAGCAGGGCAACATCCTGATTCCCTCCATCCTGGCAGCCTCTACATCATTACATTTTCAGCTGCCACCTGGTTCAAATTCATAGGGAAAAGGCAACGTCCTACCTTATCAGACATAAGGACAGCAACATTTTCCTGGAGCGCATCTGCTTTATATATGGAGAGAATGTAGACATCCCAAAGTCTCCATGGTTCTTTGCTCTAGGCTGCTTCCTAGAGCTCATGGGGCAGAGAGGCTGGGGAGGAGCTGCCACTTTCCAAATGGGGTATTAGGGTAATGCTAATTCCTTAATTCCCTTGGTTAAGCCTTCCTGCTGCTCAGGACCACTCTACACAGAGAGATTCGCTCATTGCCTGAAACAGCAGAGCTGGGTTAGGACCAGGGTGGGCGAACCTTGTCAAGTTCTGATTCTCAGTTTGTCATTTTTTGAAGCTTAGGTTCAGCTCTCCAACTCAGTTGCAAATTAGCTTTTTCAACAAAATAAGTTCTTGTGAAAATTCACCAGCATTTTAGTATAGATTTTTAGTATGAAATTTTGCCTTGTGTACACATTTTGCCAAAGCAATTTCCCTTGATTTTTTCTTCTTCTGAATTTTAAAAAAAACCTTTATTGCTTATGTATATATAACACATAACATCCCCCCCACCCTTATAGCGGGTATCAGGTTCTACATAAACAATTTTTATTAATTCATTCAAATTATCCAAATGACCAGCATATAATGTCTTAGTGACAGCACAAAAGTTGGTTTATCCATCACAGACAGTTTATTTTTAAGACCACTTTCATCTGTATATTGAATAAACAGCTACTGTATTGCATAAGATTTGTCCAGTCATGTTTGTCCTTTTATCACTTTTAAGTTATTAGTTATTTTCTCAGCAATAGCCAATAGCCAGTCCTTTCAATGCCTTCCAGGTTTATATAGGTAGAATAAATCCTTGGTATTTAAATCAGTATTTAGGCAGCAATTTCCCTTGATATAATGTGTTTTTGCATGTTATTTTCAATAATATTTGTATTTTTATGCAAACTTCACTCTCGTATATGGTTATTTATTTATTTATTTATTTTACACATTACTTGGCTGGAAAACTGCATTTAAGAATTTGGAGAAATTAGAAATTTCAAGTATAGCAGTGTTTTAGTACAAGTATTGTGTTGGGAAGGCACATTTGTCCGTACATGCAAGCTGAATGAAAGTCCCACCCACCCAGTGACTGGAGCTGGGGTGGAGGCTCCAAGACCTCACCTCTCATTTAACAGATCACATTATTTTTCCACCGATGAAAAAAAACCCCCAGAATGCTTTTGTTTGGTCCTTCTGCTACAGGGTCCTCTCTTACACTGGGAGGGACAGCAGCCTATGGGCTCCTCAGCCTATGGGCTCTGGATTCTCCTGTGGCCAGATGGGAATTCAGTCCCAAAGCAACCTACTGGTAGCTAGGGAGAGTCCAGCCTCTCAGGCTGTCAAACTTGGTCATAGCTCAAATAGCCAATAATCCAGTTCCATAGTTCTCAGTAGGAAGACACCTCCATTAGAAGATGCAAACAGAGGACTTCACTATGGTTTTGCATAGATTTGGGTTAACCTGGGATTTAGCCAGGATGGGTTGAGGCAGCCCCGGATCAGGTCCACCTGGAGTGATCTGTGGCTGTCAAAAGGTAGGGCTGTTTGGTGACTAGGAGGTGGGGGGGAGGAGACATATGTAGGCAGTTCAAAACCCTAATTAAAATCTGCGAAAGACCCCTGAATTGGTTTGGGGCCCCCAATCTGGGTTGGATGATTCTGGTTTAGACTGGAGCTGCTCTAAAGTGCTGGATTGGGTATGGAACCAGAAGTGGGGTCTGTGCACAGCACTAAAATTTATGCAATTCACCTGTTAGATTCCCTGTACATGCTTAAAGCATCAAAATAAAGCTCTGTGGAGCCATCTGCATGTGCCCAAGTGCTTCCTCTTCTCAGATTTTCCATTATCACCTCCGGCTCCACCTACCTGTTTCCTGGCTCAGTTCAAAGTGGCACTCTTAACCTTTTAAAATCCTTCATGGCCTGCAACCAGAATACCTTAAGAACTACCTGCTCTCAAATGGACCTGCCTGGACCCTGAGATCAGAGTCTTTTCTACTGTGAGCAGGCATAAAGAACAGAGTCCTTTCTGTGGTGTCACCTAGTTCGTTGAATACCTCCCTTGGGATGAGCTGTAGCATTCCTTCTCCACTTTCCAAATCATATTTTAGAAAACAACTTGTTTCAGACATACTTTTTACTCTCTGGGTGGTTGCTGTGGTTGCTAGTGATCTGTTATGCTGCTATGTCTTTTTTGTTATGCTGATTTAATGGTTTTAAGTCTTATGGACTGGTTGCTTTAAATGGTGTAGTTAACTAAATTAAGAGCCCTTTGCTCTTGAATTCTAATTGAGCGGTGAGTACACGGGGATGGCGCTGCTGCTATGCTTTCCAAGGAAGTCTCTGCTAGCGGTTCTGCCTCTCCTCCTCCTCCTCCTAACACTTCATAGCTTGGCAGCTCTGGGTTCTGCTGTAATTCAATCCTGTCTCCCTTCCCTCCCCCCCCTCCTCCCACGGGAGCAGAAGAGAAAGGGGGGGGTGATCCCCAGCCCTTCTCTTCAGTCCAGTCCCTGATACGTAGTTAACTACATTAAGAGGGCAGATTAATTCACCTTTCTCGGACTGAGCTACAAACTGGTGCCAGAGTGAATCCTGCTGAATTCTATCTCAAATTAAGCCCTGATTCTCGTGGCATTTCATACACGACATTAAGTAGGGTTGCCATATTTCAAAAAGTGAAAATGCAGACAGAAAAGTTGTTGAGCTTTTGAGCCATTACTGAGGTGTTTTTATGGCAAATCGGCAAATCCCATTAAGCCTCTAACTACCATGCCTTTTCTCACCACCTGATGGAGCTAGCAAGCTACTGGCTGCCACAGTTTAGGACAAGTCATAGCAGTTCTGAATAGTTT
Source organism: Darevskia mixta (assembly GCA_034641385.1). Lineage (NCBI taxonomy): Eukaryota > Metazoa > Chordata > Lepidosauria > Squamata > Lacertidae > Darevskia > Darevskia mixta. The sequence continues at coordinate 3,416,412 of JAWWNH010000073.1, read as the reverse complement.
CTGATTTTAGATAAAGGCATTATTATTACTGCACAAAGTCTAATGCTTGTTTGGTGACCTTCACATATAGCTGGATCAAGAGCTTCTGCGTCAGGCACCTCTGGGAAGCGGGAATCTACCCCACCCCCACCCCATCCTGCAGGAGACTTAAATACAAAAGAAACTGTCCTGTGCACAGGTCAAGGTTTTCTTTACAGAATTCCAAATCCCAGACTGGAGGTTTTTCTGTTTTGTTTCTTCACTTTGAACTTTGCATGTACTCTGCAAACTTTGAGTACTCTGAAATCTCAAAATTTTGCTTTTTTATTAAAAAAAATGCCCAGAGAAAGCTGCCTTCTACTGCCATCCTAGTCCACCTAGTTCATGACAGGCAGTGCTGAGTGGCAGAGGCTTGCCAGGGTTTCAGACAAAGGATCAGGTAAAAAAGGTAAAGGACCCCTGGACAGTGAAGTCCAGTCAAAGGCAACTATGGGGTTGCGGTGCTCATCTCACTGTCAGGCCGAGGGAGCTGGTGTTTGTCCACAGTCAGCTTTCTGGGTCATGTGGCCAGCATGACGTAAGCCGCTTCTGATGCAACGGAACACCGTGACAGAAACCAGAACGCACGGAAACACCATTTACCTTCCTGCCACAGTGGTACCTATTTATCTACTTGCACTGGCATGCTTTCGAACTGCTAGGTTGGCAGGAGCTGGGACAGAGCAACGGGAGCTCACCCCGTTGCAGGGATTCAAACCGCTGGCCTTCCGAATGGCAAGCCCAAGAGGCTCAGTGGTTTAGACCACAGTGCCACCCACATCACAAAGTGCCACAAATGGGTATTCCCTGTCCAATAAGAGGTTGAACCTGGGACCTTCTGTGGGCCAAACAGATGTTCTATCCCTGAGGAACAGCTCTTCCCCCAAAAGTATGCAGGAAAGGGGATAACAGCTCCATATCATTAGAGGCCATTGGTGGGGGGGCCAGCGATATTCAGAACATACAACCTCAGAACCTTGAGGAGTAAGCTTGCTTTGGATTTGTTGCCATCACTTCTGGGGACGATGCAAGCATTTCAAAAGTGAAGTGAGCCCAGGAACAACCAGTTTAGACCTTCCTGTTTCCAGGAGAAGCTGCCGACTTTTGTGGCAATCATAAAGTCCCTCCCACTCTGTGTTCATTTTTAAAATTCACTTTTTGTTTTGAGCTACTGCATGGACATTTACATGACTAAACATGCCAGGCAGTGTGTGTGTGTCTAAAGCCTGCCTGAAGCAGGATGACTATCCATGCTGAATTTGCATCCATGAAGTGTCTCACTAGAAGAGTGATGGGAAGCTGGGATGGGGCCTCTTGGGCCTGTGTAATGGTAATGACTCAAGCAGGGAATTCTAGTTCTTCTCTATTACATTCCTATATAGTGGTACCTCGGGTTAAGAACTTAATTTGTTCCGGAGATCCATTCTTAACCTGAAACCATTCTTAACCTGAGGTACCACTTTAGCTAATAGGGCCTCCCGCTGCCGCCGCGCAATTTCTGTTCTCATCCTGAGGTAAAGTTCTTAACCCGAGGTACTACTTCCGGGTTAGCGGAGTCTGCAACCTGAAGCGTCTGTAACCTGAGGTACCACTGTAATGTCTTTCCTCCTAGGCAGCAAACAGGCATTAACATGGTTCTCCTCCCTGGTCCATTCACAACCACCCCATGAGCTCGGCAGCTGAAGGAGAAGGGGGCAGAGGCTGGAGAAAGAACTGGGAGCGGAAGGGTGTCCTTCCCCCACCCTTGGGACCCTCTGGGGAACTCACCAAACCTGCTGTACTTGGAACTGGGTGTGGAGAGTGCAGCTGACTGCTGAGCGGGACACACCTCTGTGTGCAGCCTGGGGATGCTTCATCTACCCTGGACCTGCCCATAAAAAGCAAGCCTAGAGTCAAGGGCTCTAGAGGGTGATGTCAGGAGCAACCCTTCTCTTGGTGAGGCTTCTGTGGGTGGCAGGTGGAGCCAGGGTGAGATCCAGGAAGCTGAGAGGAGGGGGGTGTCCAAAGGTGAAAGTATTGATATTGGTTTGTCCTTATTAGTAATTTTGTATTAACATCACATTTATTTATGTTTACAGTGGGTTTTTTTGTAACATTTGTTGTTTAAGTTGGCTGTTGTTGGCTTTAGCTTTCTGCACACCTCAGATCGATCGATCGATCGATATAGATATACATATCTGGCAGGGGAGGGAGATTTGTAAGGGGGATTCTGATCCTCCAAGGTGTAGTCAAGGTGTGTGCTTTGTACATGGGGTGCAGGGAACATCCATACATTTGATTTAGTACTTGCATTTTCAAGTGGTACAGTCCAGCGCAGGAGTGCCAACTTGGTCCCACAACCGTGGGTGCCCAGGGTTGTGGGTGCCATGCAATGTGCATGGCCCCGGCACCAAAATTTGTGTGTGGCTGGCCCTTTCATGGGGAATTTTGTGGGTGCTCGGGCACCCAGGGCCCCAATGAGTTGGCACCTATGGTCCAGCAACAGAACTAGGGAGGCTGGAATCCCAAAGCTTTTTGTTTAATTTAAAACCATGCTCCAAGACCCTGCAGCCATGCCTTAAATTTCACACCAGGTAAAATCTAGACTTGAACACATCTGTATTTGTTAGGCCTGTTGGACAGCACACTTTCCCTAAAAGAGTGAAATTAAAACAACAACAACCCCCCTGGCAGATTCAGATGGGGATCCAGTGCTTTCTCTGCCTCCTGCTCTTTCCTTTGGCTTGTCATTCTGAAAAAGGAACGGATGCCTTATGCAAAATCTATCTATCCAGAGGCAAAAACAACATTTCTGCCATTCAAATCCTGAGGGTTGACCTACTTTTCCTCTTCGCATTCAACACTGGAACCCTAGAATAAACACACCCTGACTGTACAACAGGTGCTGTGCAGATCGAAATCTTTGTTCCTACTGGGGTGGGTGGGGCTCTGTTTTGCTAAGCCAGGCTGCTGCTGTGGCGCTGACATGACTCATAACCTCTCCTCTTTTCTGCTGTAGAGGCGTGTGGCAGATGGGGGTGGGGGGCAGCCGCAGGAAACACAGAGAACGTGATATGGGAGGAGGAGGAGGCATGCACCCCCTCCCTCTCTCCCCCAAAAGGTAAAATTAGAACAAGTGATTTGTGTTCCACATCTTAATTGAGAGTGACAGTGTTTAAGGAGTTGGAACCTTCCATAATACAACAAGTAAATGTACAGGCAATGCATCCCAGAGATGGAATGGAAGTCTTGACTACACAGGAAAAGGTCTGAGCTGAGTTGTTGTTTTATTCTTTACTGGGCCTTTGGCAGCCTGAGAGCTGTCTGCTTGCCAAGGAGGAGTCTATAATAAGCCCAAAGCAGAGATCTTTGAAAGGAGAAGCAAGAAAAAGAGAACAGCCCTGTCTTCATGGAATGATGCCCTGTTTGAAAGGAGGGGAAAGCTCGGGACTGACAAATTTCAGGGGTGGACAGTCTGAGAAAGTTTCCCCTCTTCCATGCTGTAATGTTTGCCTTTTAACAGGCCATCCAAGCAAGTGGAGTAAATAAGGGCGGTGGCAGGAAGGCTTAATGTTCATCCCTGGCCGCAGGCTGGTCTTCCCTTTATTTATTCATTGAAAATGTGCACACCCTACTTTTCCATCTAAAGACTTGCAAGGTAGCATACGGTACAACTGTTAAAAGGTGGTGGGACCACAGTCATGTACAATGTAAAATAAGATTAAGCAAACAGCCAGAGGCTATAAAACCAGACCATCCGTGCATAGATCAGTGCAAGGGGGGGGGGGGACTCGCCATCAGCCTGCAATCTCTGGGGAAAGACCAGAGCTCAGTGAGCACATAGCCTGCTTCACAGGCAGAAGACTCCCCAGTTCAACCCCTACCAATGCAAGTGTTAAAACCAAGGGTTGCAATACCTTGAAAATCCAAAGTCCCCATCGCAGCCTTGAACTAAGGCCAGGATGATGAGCCTGACCGTTCCCTTACACCAGGGGTCCTCAAACTTTTTAAATAGGGGGCCAGTTCACTGTCCCTCAGACACTGTTGGGGGCCGGACTATTGTTTGGGGAAAAACTATGAACGAATTCCTATGCACACTGCACATATATCACAAACATCATTGCTGTAGGGATGGACTGAACAGGAAGAAATGGTGTTTTCAAGGGAGGGATGGGCATAGCCAGGATTTATGGAAGGGAGGGCAGGCTTCATGTTGGGGGGGGCAGGACCTCAGTTAAATATTTTCATTGATTTACTTGATTTAGGGGGGGGCAGCTGCCCACAAATAGTTAAATTAAAGATGGATAGATAAACGCGATTCTCTCTCTCTCTCTCTCTCTCTCTCTCTCTCTCTCTCTCTCTCTCTCACACACACACACACAAAGTGGATCAGCTGCTCCTGTGAGGCTCAGCCTGACCTACATATCAGCAGTCAGAGTGCTCGCCTCCTCAATGGCGCTGGGAGGGAATCTGCTGCCGCGGCCACAAACTCTCACCCCTCACCCGCAGGGCGGGATGGCGCTCCTCGCTCCTGGAGTTGCCCACAGCAGGGGCAGCAGCAGCAGCAGCAGCAGCGGCTTCCCATGGGCAGCTGAACATGAGTAGGTGCAGTCCCAGGCTGGGGCAGGTCGTTGCCACCTCACAGGCTGCTTGCTTTGGCTCCCGCGCCTTTGCATACCAGCGATCAGAGCCGGGTCATTGGAGATCCCCGAAGCCGCCTTTGCGCAGCTCGGCGAGGTGCACAATTAACAGTCCTGTGCTCTCCCGCCACCTCCGCTGCTTCATGCTTTGCAACTGATCCCACGTTGCTGATATTGCTTGCAATAAGGCTTAAGGTTGCGCTCGCGCACGGGACGCAATACTTCCTTTCGCCTTAGACAGCGGTGGGCTCTGCAATTGCCGGGAGGGCCGGGTTCAGGACCCTGGTGGGCCAGATGTGGCCTGCGGAACGTAGTTTGAGGACCCCTGCCTTACACTGTATAACATACCAAACCTTCAACAATTCACAAGAAATCAACGGTTGGTCTGATTCTCTCCATTCCAATGGCATATTTTTTTTTTTATATAATATTTTTATTTTTAAACACAAAAATAAACAAACAAACTATCAAACAAAAAAAACACATACATATAAACTATACTAAAACTAAAACACTACATTACACTACATTTATCATATATTCTTATCCTATCTCCTTAACATTTCCTCCTGACTTCCTCCATTCTGTCCCTCTGTGTCGATTCTCCTTATCTATTGTCTACCAGCAATTTCTTAATATTTCTATCTTCTCATTTCTATTACATTTTATCTTATTTTAATTACATTCTTTAAATTCAAAATTACTTCCAGATTCTTTTTCAACAACCCTATATTCCCTAACAAATATTTATAAAAAGAAACTTAAATTCAATATTACTTGACACTTATTTCTACAATATATCTACCATACTATTTACTATATTAATCTTTTATAAACTAATCTTATACATTGACATTTCTATTTATTTTAATTCTGTACTTTATAATGTTTTTTAAGATAGTCTTTAAACTTTCTCCACTCTTTTTCCACTGCATCATCCCTCTGGTCGCGGATTCGCCCGGTCAGTTCGGCGGTTTCCATATAGTCCATCATTTTCATCTGCCATTCTTCCAATGTCGGTAAGTCCTTTGTCTTCCAATATTTTGCAACAAGAATTCTTGCTGCCGTAGTGGCATACATAAACAACGTGTGGTCTTCTTTTGGTAAAACTTGGTGTGCCATTCCAAGGAGGAAGGCCTCTGGTTTCTTCAAAAATGTGCTTTTAAACACCTTCTTCAACTCATTATATATCATCTCCCAGAAGGCCTTCAACCTTGGGCAGGTCCACCACATATGATAAAATGTTCCTTCCGAATTGCCACATTTCCAACATTTATTGTCCTGCAAATGATAGATTTTTGCCAGCTTCACTGGGGTCAAATACCATCTGTAAATCATTTTCATTATATTCTCTCTTAACAAAGTACATGCTGTAAATTTTATGTCCGTTCTCCATAGTCTTTCCCAGTCTGCCATCATGATATTATGTCCCACATCTTTTGCCCAATCTATCATTGCAGATTTTACTAGTTCATCTTGCGTATGCCATTCCAGCAACAGATCATACATTCTTGACAAGGTCTTATTCTTTGGTTCTAGCAGTTCTGTTTCCAGTTTTGACTTTTCCACTTGAAAGCCAATCTTTTTGTCCAGTTTAAAAAGTTCATTAATCTGATGATATTGTAGCCAGTCTCGGATTCTTCCTCTTAGTTGCTCAAAGGGTTTCAACCTGACTTGTTCTCCTTCATATGTTAACATCTCAGAGTATTTTAGCCAATTTTCTTCCATGTTGACTCTTTTATGGGCCTTTGCTTCTGCTGGTGACAGCCATCTGGGTGTTTTCCTTTCAAGGAGATCCTTATATTTCATCCAGACTCTAAAAAGAGCCTTTCTTATTATATGATTTTTAAATCCTTGATGGGCCTTTATCTTATCATACCATAAATATGCATGCCATCCAAATCTGTTGTTGTGTCCTTCCAGGTCAAGTATATCTGTATTTTCTAATAGGAACCAGTCTTTCAGCCAGCAGAAGGCTGCTGCTTCAAAGTAAATACTTAATTCCGGCAGGGAGAAGCCCCCTCTTTTCTTATCATCTGTTAATATCTTAAATTTGATTCTGGGTTTTTTCCCCTGCCAGACAAATCTTGATATAGTCTTCTGCCACTTCTTGAAAGGTTCCATCTTGTCAAGTATTGGAATTGCCTGGAAGAGAAATAGTAGTTTAGGCAGCACATTCATCTTTATGACTGCAATTCGGCCCATCAAGGACAATTTCAAATTGTTCCAGATCTCCAAGTCCTTCTTTATTTCGTTCCAGACCTTTTCGTAGTTGTCCTTAAACAAATTTTGGTTTCTCTCTGTCATGTTGATACCCAGATACTTTACTTTTTTTGTAAATTGCAGGCCTGTTTCTTTCTCCAGATTTTCTTTTTCACCTTGTGTCAGGTTTTTCCCTAAGACTTTGGTTTTGGCTTTATTTAATTTAAATCCTGCTACTTCCCCGAAGTCTTGTATCACCTCCAGTGCCGCTGGTGCACTAGAGTCTGGTTTTTGTAATGTCAAAACTAAGTCATCAGCGAAGGCTTTTAACTTATATTCTTTGGCCCCCACCGCCACCCCTTTAATATCTGAATTATTTCTAATCACATTCAACAATACCTCCAGGACTGTGATAAACAATAACGGGGATAAGGGGCAACCTTGTCTTGTTCCTTTCTGGATTCTGATGTTTTCTGATACCACATTGTTGATGATAATCTTGGCCTTTTGGTCAGTGTAGATCGCTTCAATGCCATTCATAAAACCATTCCCCACCTCCATATGTTGCAAATTCTTTTTCATAAAAGTCCAGGATACGTTATCAAATGCTTTTTCGGCGTCCACAAACATCAGGATTGCTTTGTTGTTCTTATCTTGTTCAAGTTTTTCAAGGATATCCACCACGTTCCTTATGTTGGTATTTAAGTGTCTTTCCGGTAAGAAACCGGCTTGATCTTGGTGGATAACCTCCTTTAGAACCTTCCTGAGTCTGCTAGCCATAATATTTGCGAAAATTTTATAATCCACATTTAGGAGGGAGATAGGTCTATAATTCTTCATCAATGTCCGATCCACATCTGGCTTTGGTATCAGAGTTATGTATGCATCCTTCCAAGACTCCGGTGCCCCTCTTCCCTTCAATATCTCATTACATCCATCCATTAATGGTTGGATTATCCAATCTTTCAATGTTTTGTAATATTTTGCTGAAAGTCCATCGGGTCCTGGGGCTTTGTCCAATTTCATGTTGCTAATTGCCATTTCTACTTCATTTGGTGTTATTGGGTGGTTTAGGGGGCCTTTCATACTTTCCGGGATTTTCTGTAGGCCATTTTCGGCTATGTATTGCTCTATTTTATCTTTTTCTTTGGTTTCTTCTTTGTACAACTGTTTATAAAACTTTTCAAAATTTTTCCTTATCTCCGATGGGTTCACTACTTTATTTCCGTTGATACTAATACTAGTGATGGTGTTCTGTTTCTGTCTCTGTCTCAATTGCCATGCTAGCAATTTTCCACACTTATTGGCTGATTCAAAAGTCTTTTGCTTCAACATTTTAATTTTCCATTCAATTTCACAATTGATTATTTTAGAGAATTCAACTTGTAGCTGCTTTATTTCTTTTTGTAATTTAAAATCTTTAGGTTTTGTCCTCAATTGTTTTTCTTTTTCTTTCAATTGTTGCAGAATTAAATCCTTTTTCTCTCTTTGCAGCTTCATTTTGATTGCCTTTTGTTGTATTAAGAATCCTCTCATCACCGCTTTGCTTGCGTCCCAAATTGTTCTTTTTTCCACTGTCGTATTTAAATTTATTTCAAAGTAGTCCTTTATTGTTTTTTGAGCCTTTTCACAGATAATTTGGTTTCTAAACAGTGAATCGTCCATTCTCCATCTGAAGGAACCCTTCGGGGTTAGTCTTAAGTCCAGTTGTACCGGATTGTGGTCTGAGCATGTCCTTGGATGTATTTCAGACTGGAGCATCCTGGGCGTTAATTCCCTGGATGTCCATATTTGATCAATCCTACTCCAGGCTTTGGTTGACTCACTATAGAAAGTTGCTTCTAAATCAGTTGGATTCAATGTTCTCCATGCATCTATCAGGTCTAGGTTGTCAGTCATATCAAAAAAGGTTTTCGGTAGCCTTCCCTCATTTGTAAATTTTACTCTTTGCGATCTGCCCATAAGCGTAGATGCTACCGCGTTGAAGTCTCCTAGAACTATTATTTTGTAATCCATGTATTCCATCAGCCTTTCGTGGATCTTCTTGTAAAATTCCGATTTTGCATCATTTGGCGCATACAGTCCCAATATCAAAAATTTATCGCCTTCGACTGTTATCTCTATGGCAACAAATCTTCCATCCTCATCTTTAAATTCCAATTTGGGATTATATTTCTCTTTGGCATAGATTACTACTCCTCTTTTCTTCACTTTTGCTGAAGAAATGAATTCCAGGCCTATTCTTTTGTTTTCCAAAACTCTCCTGTGTAATCTTGTTACATGGGTTTCTTGAAGGCAAATAATGTCCAAATTTTGTTTCTTCAATGTGTGAAAGACCTGGTTCCTCTGCGATCGAATATTCAAACCGTGAACGTTCCATGTTAAGATCTTTAATGCCATCTTTTATTGTGCAGTTCCTCCTACTGCTCCTTCAGCTTCTTCCTCTGGTGTTGGAGCGGGGCTTCCAGCTAAAATTCCAGGGAATTCGTCCAGATTATTCTGTATGAACTTGATTTTGTCTTCTTTTGATTTAATTTTGATAAGTCTTCCTTTGTATCCGAAAGCTAGGCCTTGTGGGAATTCCCACCTGTAGTTGATCTTCTTCTTGCTTAAAGCCTGTGTCAAGTCAGTGTAGTTAGGTCTTAGATCCAGGAAGAATTTGGGGATGTCTTTATATAAGATAACCTTCTTTGTTCCAACCTCAAGGTTTTTTTCGTAATGGAGTTTCAAAATCTCGTCTCTTTGAATTTTTGTTTGAAATTCAATTAAGCAGTCATTAACTGTCTTTGTATTCTTCCTATCCTTTGGTCCAAAACGATATGCTCTCACGATAGTGCTTTCCAGTTTTTGTTGGTCCAATCCCCAATATTCTCCGAGTACCTTGACTATGTAGGCTTTTAGGTTGTCTCCTTCCTGTTCTGGCAAATGTCTCAGTCTCAGATTGGTAGCCCTCTGCTTCATTTGCATAAAAGCAAGAGATACCTGAGTGTTGTAGTGGTCTCTGATGTGTGTCTGCTCCAATGTTTGGACCTGGGTCTCAACTTTGTTGACCTTTTCTTTAGTAGATTCTAAATCTTGTTGAAATTGTCCAATTTGATCCAATTGCGTTTTAATTCCTGCGATATCCTGTTTGAGGTCTTCGTTATTATCTTTAATCTCTTTCCTTAATGCCTCAAAATGTTCAAGTAATTGGTTCATTCCTGCAGGGTCGACTTGTTGTGACAATCTTCTTTTATCCTTGGTGACTCCTTCTGCTGCTTTGGTAGTGCTTCTTGTTGATATGCCTCTTCCTGCACCTCCAGACATTTATTTTCAATTTTACAGTCAATTTCTATTTCAAAGTCTGCTCAGTTGAGTAATCCAGGCCTCTGTTGCTATGGTAATTGAGTAATCCAGGCCTCTGTTGCTATGGTAATAAACTTTCCTGTTGATTCTCTGCAGCTCGCTCAGTTCCCACTGCAGCTGTTGCCTTTATCACTACTGTAGTCAAAACAATTGCTGCTCAAGGTCAGTTCACAGCAGGCACTTCCTGTAGCTACTTGCTTGCCAAAGGAACAAAGGATTTTACGTTCCACTCTGATCCTAAATGCTAGTTTCACTTTTAAGGGGAATAGCAATCCTGCCTATTCACAAGGATACAAGATAGTTGCAAGGTTCAATAAATTGTAAATTGTAATCCACAGGGTTGTAGCTGGTACAAAATAACCAAATGTCAAAAGTTAGAAACAGTAACCACAAAATGTAGCAGAGTTGTTAAATTTCTTCAACCCCTGTACTGCCCGGCTCATCCACATTCCAGAGGTGACAGTGGGTCTAATCCACACGTTAATATCTTTTAACTAACTGTACAGTTCATTTTTCATTCCTCCTGCCAGAAAACCTAGAGGAGGTTTTTGACAGCTGTCAAATGTCAAAGTTCAAAAAAAAAAAAAGCCTCTAAACGTTTATAATTGACGACTTGCTTATCCAGTCACACAGCAGGGAAAGGTGGACCTCCTTTTTTCAGCCTTTCCCGTGGCCAAATTTAACAGTCCAAATTAAGGCTTATGATTCTTCCTTATTACTCACGGTTCCGAAGAAAATCCAATCAGTTCTTTTAAAGGGAGGTGTTCTGCGCTCACCGCAGCCCGCTACGCTGCTTCGCTGAAGCGGCTGTTCACGGAGCCGCAGTGCCCAGACCTCAATCCGCTCTTCCTTCCCGGACCCCTTGCGGGGTCTTCCGAAGGTGGGGAGAGGTCCCGGTGGGCACCGCCGGTTCACCAAGCCTTCAGGCCGCCCTGCCTGAAGTTTCACGGAGATCCGTCGCGCGGTGACGGAGTCTCCAGCCGATCTTCAGCCGGCCCCCCCGGAACGGGACAAGGACCCAGCTAGTTGCGGCGGCGCGAGAACCGGAAGTCGATTCTCTCCATTCCAATGGCATATTGCTCCTAAAGGGAAGGCAGATCCAAGCTCCTGCCTTCCTCCGTAATCCCCTGAGCATGTGGTCACATACCCCTCACTCCTCCACAAGGTGTGAAATCAAACCCCACAGTGGGGGGCTGGAGGTGCTCATGAGCAACAATGTTCCAGCAGAAATCCATTGGTAGAGTGGATTGAGACTAGATCCTTTCGAAGCGCACAAACAGGAAAGCCTGGAGGCCAGAGAAATGTGTAAATAATTTTATTGTTCTTGGGGAAGCAAGTACTTAAAAGGTGTTGGGAACTGGGGTGATTGACAGGGGTGGGGGGACAGTTTTATGTTTCTTCATGCCAACCACTCCTCTTCTGTGACATATCTGTGATGTATTGATGATGCTACTGGAAATGTATTATGGGAAAAGTGGGGGGGGGGAGTCTTACAAGCATGCAACCCCATGCTTGAGGTTCCTACTCTTTGTGTCTTTGAACCTTGTTGCAACAATAAACCTACTGACTGCCATTTTGCTTCTTTAACTCAGTGAAGACTCCTTCTTTTGCTGACCAGAGGAGTGGCACCCCGACAAGCTGGGCAGCAGAGTAAACCCGCACCCCAGGATTGCTTTCCTTATCACCAGTTAAAAGGGTTAGGTTAGTGGGTAATGGGAAAGCACCTTCTCTAGCTAAAGCCCTGAAGAGTTGGTGCCCAAGTGGGCAATGCTGAGCTTGATGGGCAAAAAACCCTGACGTGAAATGAGGCAGCTTCTGAGATTCCAATTAATCATGATTTGGGGCAGGGGGGGGGGCTACCTGGAAAGCTAAATGGCAGCATAATTCTGTGTCTCCAATTGCCCTGGGACAAAAATCTTAGCAGAGTGGATCCTATTGACATCTAAACAAAAAGTTTTAAACAGACTCATCAAGATGATGAGCCAACAAATACAGGGACCAAAAAGCAAGTTTGCAAGGTTCTTCATGACGAAATATAGGAAGCTCTGCCTTAGGCTTCAGCGCCATGGGCGTAGCCAGGATTTTTGTTGTGGGCAGGGCAGATCCGACATGATTGGTCAGTTAGTTAAGTATTTCTATTGTTTTACTTGATCTAGGGGGGCAGCTTCCCGCCTGCCCCCCTTGGCTGTCCTGATAAGCAAGCGCTGCCCTTTGAGTATTGAGGAAACTTTGGCAGACCCAGCAGGCAGATCCCTCTTTGTTTGTGGTGTCATAGGCAGCCATACAATCAGCATCACCTGTATATATGCACCCAACTCAGCACAACAAAGCATTTCCCGGAAGACACTAACAGAATCAGGCCATTTAAAAAGAGGACATTTCACAATGAGCTTGCCCCATGACAGACTAAACTGTAAAATTCAATCGGGGGGGGGGGGAGTACCACAAACGTGGCGTTTTTCAAAACTGACAAATTCTTCAGCGCCTTATCAGGGGTGGGACTCATCATCAGCAGTGGCAAAAGGCAGGAGCAACTCTGTTGGCAGCCTGGTGGCCACTATTTTGCATCCCTCACAATGCCCTAGAGCCACTGGCATCATAGGACATGATTTTGGAGCTGGCGGTGGAGGAGGAATAATGGCTGGCCTAAATAAATAAATAAATAAATGGTGAGAAATGTCTTCTGAGAAATTTCAGCTCACCTCTATTCCCAATGTTTGAAATAGCTAATCATAGAAGAAGAAATCACATCAAGTATCTGCCAAAAATATGAATAAGTAAATGAGACACACCAAAAAATGTCTAGTGGCAAGAGGTTCCCTAAGACAAACTGGAAATATGTGCTTCCTAAGAAACCAAGAGGGAAAGACAATAACCAGACAGCCTCTGGCAGACCATTCCAGATTCTGGGACAGCCACCATGAAAGCTCTACTTGTGCTCAGTGATGCTCTCACCTGTCTCCAGGGCAGGAAAAAATGTTTCCTGAGATATACAGACTGTAAAATCAAAATTGAAGCCTTTAATTGAGCCCAGGCTCTCAACACTAGCTGAGTATGTTCCTGCCTTGTCTTCCTAGGCAACATACTTATCACAGAATTGTAGAGTTGGAACTTGTAATAATGAGCCTGACTTACAGGACCTTGTTAGGATGAATAACAAAATGTATGTAAGGCATCTGTTTTAAGAAGACACAAGCATTATTATTATGCAGCGGTCAGATTACAAAGTCATATAAAGGTCAAAGGCATGTTCGTACATTTTACTAAGCAAATATTCACCCCACATACCCTGGATACCCACATGTGCCATAACCTTCCCTCCACCATGACATCCTCATTTGTCTGTGTGTGGCCATGGTACTTATTTCTCCCCTAAAGGATGGATTCCACTGTCTCCTCCCACTTCCCATCTGCTTGATCCTCTCCTGCTTTAGTTCTGGGCTGTGAGGCTGCAGTGCTGACCCCTCCCTTTTCCCTGGGGCTGATCAAGTTCTGTTAGAAAGACTGGGGCCCCTTGTTTGCATGATCCTTTAACAGGTCCTGACAGAAAGCCCTTGTTTATAACACACAGGGAATTTGCTGGTAGACACTTTGGAAGAATATCATGGCACTAAGGTCTCTGGGGGTTCATAAAGCCTTTTGCAAACTGACTCACGTCTGCCAAGAGCAAAGGGCAGCACATTATGAATGCACGCTTGAGGTTCCTACTTTGACGCTGGGAGTTCAGTGGGCCGAGGGCGTCGCTGCACTTAGAAGATTACTTCTGCCCTGTTAACATAAACTGTTGCTACCACAGACTGATTTGCTGCACACAGAGAATGTCAGGAGACAGAAGGGAAAGTGTGTGGATGGGGATAAAAGCCCTGATGGAAAATGGGGTCTGCTCTCTATATCAGCAGCACTGATTTAAACAACAACATTTTTATGATTACTCCCAAGCTCAAGATGAACAACACTCCCAGTTCACTCCAGCTCTTAGTGACTCATGCACCTTAGACATTAGTACTGCTCTGCCAACCTAGGAAGAAAGGGATGGGTGTTAAGTTAAATGAACGTCAGGCGCTCTCTGGCAGCTGCTGATCTGAGATTATGCTGGTGCCCAGCGTGAGCGTGACTTAAGAAGATCAAGAAGAGAAATACTTGGGGGAGCAGGGCCAATGAACACCCCATCCTTGAGGAAAAGAGCACAGGGGGTGACACTCACTAGCTGCGCCCAATGTGCAATGCCGACCGTTTGCTTCCCAGGAAAATTGCAACCCTTCACAAACAAGAACAAACACCATTCAAACAAAACATTTTAAAGGTGATATTAGCCACCTTGAAGGCTGCATTGTTGGAAGTTGGGGTAGAAATATTTCAAGGAAATAAACTTTTAAAATCATTTTAAGGAAGCCGCATGGAATGCTCACATGGGCACATGGGTCACGGAAGGCTATAATGTAAGGTTCAGAGGACACACCAGTCAGTAGCTAGAAGAGAAATTCATTGAACAATTTCTCTCTTGAACAAGAAAAGGACAGACATGGGAAGTTCCTGACTCTAGCCAGATTCTGCTCATACCAGTGTCCCCTAGTGACTAAACTGCATAATGACACTATCCATGTAAATACAGTACGGTCATCTCTTGTGCAGCGCTTACATTTCATATTTGCAAAAACGTGTATACCTGAACTGGTCCCATGTGAGCAATCTTACATTCTGGAGACGGTGTGCCGAATGAGTCTAACCTGACACCCCATGCAAGGCAGAGATCTTTTAAGCTCTTCAGGGGACCATCTGGGTTCCTGCGAGGGCCTCTCAGAGCCCGGTAAGCAAGTCTGAGAGCTTACAAGCTCTTTCCATGCAAGGAGCCTTTAAGTTCTCTACTTTGCATGCAATTAATTTGCAGGATTTCAACCAGCCAGCTTTCAACCATGTACCGTAAGGTTGGAATCGTGCAAGTTAATCGTGTGCAAGATATATTTAAATAGAAAGCTGCCTCACAGCAATTCAAACTATTTGTCCATCTAGTCCTTTATTGCCTACTTTGACTGGCAGCAGCTCTCTAGGTCTCAGCCAGGGATCTTTCCCATCAGTTCCTATCTGTTCTATTTTGAATAGATTGCAACGGATTGCTGAGGACCTTCCTCATTGTGCTCTGACCACTGAGCTATGGTCTCTTGTTGAATATTCTGAAGTGCTATATAAATGCTAAGTACATTTTTAACAGGAAAAAATATGCAGGTATGGCTGCCTCAGTCACACAATTTTCCAACTCACCTAAGACCTGCTGTTTGTCCCTGGTCTTAGTGAGTTCAAGGCAAAGGTGAGTTTTGAACTGCAGACTTTCCAAACTCTGCACAGACAATCATACCAGGCAAGCAGGCTTTTGTTTCAAAGGCTCTGGACAAGCATTGCCTCTTGTGTCTGCTTATAATTTGTGCTAAAACTTTTTTTATTTAAAGGGGGGAGGCAGGGCCATGTTGCCCCCTCCTTGATGGAGTGGTTTCACTTCCCCAGACCTTGCCAGCTCAAAGAACAACATGGGCATGAACTGTCTATGCTAAGGCTCACCACAATGCAACAAAGCCAAGGCTGAGCTGCCTCCAGGTACATTCACACCATCTGCTTAAGCCACAGGAAGCTCATGATAGGCTTAGATCACCTTCCAGCTTGACTCTCACAGTTAGATAATTGGCTAAGGTGATGAGAGGAGGAAGGATCTGTGATAGATGGTCCATGATAGCAGCATCACACCTGCGAGAAATCCCATTATGCACATGCAATGATCAGCTGGTGCTGAATGTGCTGCCTGCCTCCTAATGGGGATGGGTGAAGCCACTGGAAGCACATTCTCCAGTGCCCCAACACCAGCCCCATACCCTCCAACTTAGGACAGTCCTGTACCCTTAGAGCACTTATTTTCACACACACATACACACCAAGGCTCACAGCCTGAATGCCTCGCTACCATTGCACCTTCTTGCTATCTGGTAGCTTTTGTTTACTCTAATAATCTTTCCAGTACTGGCTTGTGAAGCAGGTGCTCTAGTGATCCAGCAATAATAATTTCCCTTTTCTAAACACACACACACACACACACACACACACACACATGCACACAAACGCACACACACACTTTGTAATTCAGTGTCTAAGAGCACAGGAAGCTGCCCTAGACCAGGTGAGACTTGTTTTGCAGACACCCACCCAGCCCAGCATTGTCAAGGCTCTCTAAAGGCTCATCCAGAGAAGGGCCTTCAGCACCATCTGCTGCTACCTGATTCTTTTTTCCACTTGGAGATGCATGCAAAGCAGATGCTTGACTGCTCTCTGGGTTCTGCCCTGCCTAGCCCTCAAAACCAAGGTTTCAGAGGAGGAGGAGCAAGGGGAGCAAGAGTCTCCAGCACATCTCCACCCTACCACTGACCCTAGATTCCTGGCCAGCTCTCATCTCCCCTCCACCTCCCCAGGGCCACAGAAGCAGACAACCCAGCAAGCCAAGCAAGAGCTTCAGAGCCACTGCCACAATGCATGTGAAGATACTCAAGGGGAGAGCTGCATTACACTAGGTCAGACCATAGGTCCATCTAGCTCAGAGCTGTCTACACTGGTTGGCAGTGGCTCTTCAGGGTTTCAAACAGGGGACATTCTCAGTCCTACCTGAAGATGCTGGGGATTGAACCCAGGACCTTCTGCATGCAGAGCAGATGCTCTGCCACAGAACTATGGCCCTTCCCTTAGGAATGCTGGCTGAGATTTGTACTCACATGATAGTCTGGATGCCTTCCCAGCTCTCACCTTCCCCTCCCTCCCACTCCTTCAGGCTGAACAATGACTGGAGTAATCCTTTCCTTTTGTCCTCACAAGCTTTCAGTCTAGGAAACATTTTCCTGCTGTCACCAGCCCCCATTGGTTGAGTTGACAGCCTGGAAAAAAACAGCCTGGTAAACTGCAGGGTTCCACCAGAGCTGTGACTGGCTCTCACTGTGCCACTTCCAAACTGGAGTCATCCACACACCTTTGCCTGGAGCAGTATGTGCATCTCAGTATGTGCAAGTCCCATGTTTCAGGGAGCGCGGAGCCTGCAGGCGCCCAAGCCACCACATCACTCCCAGGAGAGACGCGTGGTTTGGGCACGCTGCAGTACGTGTCGGCCCCCAAGGTGTGGCGCCCAGTACCAGCCACATTTCCTTATGTTTGTTGACTGAACTAAAAAGTTTCATGAGCCCAATTTTTTAAAAATTATTTTTTAAAACTCACATTTTTGTCATTTTGTGATGACACCCAGGGCGACCCCCACCCTCCCACCCCCTTCCTCTGCCACTGACTCAAAGAGTGTTTGTATAGCCTGGAGACTAAGTGAGCAACCCATGATATATCCCAGTTTTAAGTCCCCAGCTTAAGTCCAAACTCTTTCATGAATTAATAAGGCAGCCTCCTATTGGCTGCTGCAATCTCTCAGCTTACACCCTGCTACCCCACTTCTCCATCTGGGAAATCCCCAAAGTTTCAGGCTGAGGTCCTGCTCCCTGGTCCTTTAAAGGGGGGGGGGGTGGCGATGGCAAGGGACTGAACCTGGGAGCTTCTGCATGCAAACCATTTTGCTTTACTGCAGCCTAATTTTGCTCTACTACTCCAATTTTGATCATTCTAAAGATCTATATTAATGCTAAGAATTAATCTCACAACCACACAAGTTTGTCCCCCTCTCAGGATTCCCAAGCTGGCAGTAAGTGGGGCGATTTAATTCTCAAGCCTTTTCTGACAGCCAGTTATGTGCACTGGAAAGCTGGCTCGGAAAAGGGCTACGTAGGGTTGGGTTTTCCGGTAAGTGATAGCTCTCTGTGTCTTGAAGCTGTGTGGGGAGCGCCCATCGCGTGCTTAGCAGCGAGCAAGCCCTCCCCCTTGTATGAGTATTAATAGCTCCATGGAGTATGGAGTAGCTGCTCAGCAGCAGGGTCACCTAAGGACAGCAGCAGCTGCAGCTGAAAACACTGTACTTAAAAGGGCTATGGTTCCCCTACCCAGTCGCACACACGGCTCACTTCTCATTCAAACGCAGCCCCCATGCAGCTGTCTTGCACTGCAAATCTGGAGGCTTTAATGACTTAGCCTCTGGCCTTCCTGAGGCGTGTGGGGCCCCCACACCTAGATCTCTGTTGAAGAGCACAACTGAAGCCTCTTTCCTTGAGAAGCTCTGTTAAAGTCACTTTTTCCCACAATAGTCCTGCCCCCAGTCTCCCTTGAACAGCTGGCTCTGCAGGCTGGAGGGTGAGCTGATACAACAGAACGCAGTACCTGCGCAGTGGAGGGACTTTTGGATAGGCTTCTCAGCCCTGCCCCCTTGCCCCAAGTCACAACAAGTTGTGCCTGCCAAAACCCCCTGAGCTACACAAAGCACTAAAGGCTCAGAGTGGGAGGAAAGCCCCTGGCATTAAGAATGATTCCCCGCCATTTATAGCATCATTCTATCTTCACAGGTGCCCTGTACACCCAGGACATTGGAATGAGGGGTGCAGCTGTAGGAATGATAGGAACCATGTTTATTTTTTGGGGGTGTGTGTGTGTCAGTTTTGACCCTCAGGCCACCCCCCATCTCTACCAGCCATGCCCTGGCTGTCCACACTTCACACTCCATGTGGTTTCGCTTGGCTGGAAAGTACAATTTTGCCTCTGACCCTCATGCACCACCAGCATGTGGCCCCTGGAAGGTAAAGTGGCCCCTGGGCTACAAAAGGCTCCCCCCCCCACTTGTCAGTCTGTTTGGACTTGTGGGTGGCTCTGGGGTCAGGGGCTGCCTAAACTGCTCAAGGACAAAGCTGGCTCATTATGCTGAGACATGGCTCTCTGGCAAGTGGAGCTGATAAGAACGGGCGCTTTTAACCTTTCATGGGTCAGTAAGTGGCTAAATGGGAAAAGAGGTAGGAATAATTGACTTGCAGAATGGGAGAAGGGAGGTGAATTTCACAGCTCACCTGCGGGCAGAGCTTGGCGGTGGGTGGGGTGGCAAGTGCACTTTAACCTGTTAATTAATTGCCCAGTCAAAGGGGCCTGCAGCACAGTTCTGAGCAGGGACAATTAGCCCAGAGAATCTCATAGAAAACTGAAGAAGAAGCATAACTTAGTCAAGTGGTCAGGGAAAGAATGAATAAATGAATGGAAGCACAGACGTCCAGTGAAGCAGGGTGCTGCTGGTGGGTCCCCCCCCCCCTCAGGATTCCTTCCCAGTGCTTGGTGAACCTTTCCTGCAGTGTGCAGAGGAAACAGGAAGATAGGAGAAGGGGGCAGGATTATTTTGCTTTCTCCTCCTCCTGAGTAACGTCATGTGCAGTTCAGCAACAGCCCTGGCTGTCTCTTCTGCTCCTGTGGGAGATGGGGATGGGTAGATCTGAAAGCCACCCAAAAACCTAGGCAGTTAGGCAGGCTTAACCCAAAAACCTCCAGCCCTGGGTAGGGACATCTCGATCCAACAACTCTTCAGGGTCACTGATAGCTTGGATAACTGCTCTTCTTGCTTCTCCTCCAAGGAGACCGCAGGCCCCAAGTCTAGGCAAGGCTGAACCTGGACAGCAGGCCAGGAAGAGCCAGTGCACTGCCTAAGAGACAGGGATATTCTGGAGACTTCGTGGTCTAAAGGCACATGGGGCCACCACTGTGCTGAAGCTCAGATGGCTCAGTTGGTAGAGCATGAGACTTTTAATCTTAGGGTCATAGCTTCAAGCCCCATGTTGGACAAAATATTCTTACATTGTAGGGGGTTGGACTAGATGACCCTCGTGGTCCCTTCCAACTCTATGATTCTCCTCTATACTGCAGCTTGAGCTGTCAGGCCATAAAAGCGCTCTAGCATGCAGACCTGGAAGTCACCCCCTCAGGCCATGGCTAACTTTGAGACATGTGATGACCTTTAAGGGGGAAACAGCAAAGCGACTACAATATTGCACTAGCTCCAACCCAATGGCAACTCTGGTTTTTTGCCCTTTATCCCTGCCAAATCAGAGTTTCAGAGGTGTCCTGTTGTTAAATGGTTGGAATTGCCGGACCTGCATTTCTCAAGGTTTAGCCTCTCCCTCTGCAAAAAGTCTGTGGATTTTAGAATAGTTCAGTTGAGTCGAGAGGATGGATGCATCTCACCTGCAATGAGCATACATGTAACAAGTACATGCATGAATGCTGAAACGCAATGCAGAGTCTGTCATTTTGCATGCTGCCCAAGGTCATTTTGGGCAGCTGATAACAGACTGTAGGACAGTTATTTTTCCCCATTGTATATCTTTGATATACAGAAGAAAACACCACTTTGACTGTTCTAGCAGTGCAGAGCATTTGGCAGATAGGAGAAACTTCAGAAACTACATTACTAGAGCAGGAAGGGGTGTCGGTGGTCAGGCCAATTCTCTAGTATATCGCATGCTGAAGAGTATGAAGCCATTTGCATTTAGTCATAGTCAGTGTGGTGTAGAGGTTAGAGCGTTGGCCATGTTGAAATCCCGAGGGTGACCTTGGACCACTCACATTCTTTCAGCCTGATCTACCTCGCAGGTATGTTGTGAGAGTGGTGGTTGTGGGGAGAAGCATCATGGTCCATTTACATATGTTTTCTTGAACTTCTTGGAGGAAAGGCAGGATTTAAATGTAATAATTTTTTATTTTTTATTTTTAAAAAATAGGATCCCCACTCTGGATTCTGTGCTCATTATTAAAAGATCTGTTGGGTCTATTTCTCTTGGGTGGCATGTGGCTTTTTTCCATCTGCAAAGCAATCTGTGGCAAGCTGCATCTTTCTAGCTGTCCTAGAAGATTATCCGGATGTCAATCTATCTGTTTCTGGAGGAAAGAAGCCCTCCAGTTCTGACCACAAGCTCCCTTGAGCAAGCTCCACCAAGTTCTTGCAGAGTTCCCCACTCATTTCAGTAGTGTGGTGGGTGCAGGGAAACTTGACCCTATTGCACTTGGAATCAACAGATGCAACTGTTTTGCAGAGCTTCTTCCCTGAAGACAACTGCAGGGCCCTTCAGTACTGAGGACGTGCCACTCACAACCTTGTACAGTGGTACCTCGGGTTAAGTACGCTTCAGGTTAAGTACGCTTCAGGTTAAGAACTCCGCTAAGAACAGAAATCGTGCTCTGGCGGCGCAGCGGCAGCAGGAGGTCCCATTAGCTAAAGTGGTGCTTCAGGTTAAGAACGGACCTCCAGAACGAATTAAGTACTTAACCCGAGGTACCACTGTAGTTCCCACCTAGTAGATATCCTCCTCCCCTAACCCTGCTAACCCCAGCCTCTGTGAAAATCTAAAATCAATTAACCTTAAGAAGGGGGGGGGGGGTTAACCACTTGAGTTTGCTCAGGATTCCTGACATTCGCTCTCCTCTTGTGGTGTTGACACTTACTAGACATAAGAGGTGTCAAGCACTTCTGCTGGGAAATGAAATATTGCCTAACTCTGTACGGTAACCACAAGAACAGAAAAACATCTCTGGTTTTTGTTTTGTTTTTTTGACATTTCCCCCATGACTCTGCCCAGCCTTTCTCAATTGCAACATTTACACACACACATGGAAAGAAAGAGAGACTCAAAGCCATCTAATGGATCATCCAGACTTCTGCACATGGTAAGAGCAGGCACACTCTTAGCTACACACCCTTAGCTTCATATTACACCTCTGCCTAAGACAGGCCAGAGGGAGGTAGGAGTGAGCAGCAGGGGTTTGCAACACACATAGGAAACTGGTCCACCTGCCACAGTAGTGCATACTCTTGAGGAGCCCCAGCCAGAGGTAGGTCTTCCTCATCACCTGCTAACTGATCCTTTTGATGCTAGAGATTGAACCTGAAACCTGCATGAGAAATGGCTGCTTTACCAATGGGCTGTGGCTACTCCTCAGAAGGCAGGCTCTGAAGGAGCTTCTGCTGCTGCTTAAGTAGCTCTTTGCCTGCCTCTGCTTAGCTCACATGGGACTGTGCCTGCAAATAAATCCCACCAGCTTGCCCTCCACTCCCTTTTCTAATAAGCCCCATTACAATGACTTGCAGGCCTGCCACAGGAGCATGTGGGAGCAACCTCTGTTAGCTTTGCAGCCTTTGGCAAGCAAGTCTTGGCAAACTACTTTTGAATTTCAGGAGAAGCCTGTGGTCTGGCCCAAATGTCAGGGAGGTGGGTGGGTGAGTGAAACTCTCTTGGATGATCTTAATGTGGATCCTGCCCATGCCTGTATCACACCCAGAGAAAGGCAGTCAACAAGGAGGCAAATGGCAATCTCAGGCCTGACTCAGCCATCCAGCTCCTCCCACACTTACGGCTGTCTTCAAACACACACACACACACACACACACAGAGAGAGAGAGAGAGAGAGAGAGAGAGAGTTTGGTCATCTGCCTCACAATCACTGTGATTTCTCCCAGGTCAAAGGAGGAGGATGCCTTAAGTCCCATGGAGATACCATGGAGGGGGTGGTCATATTCCAAAGAAGTGGGGGGAGAGATCAGGGAATGGGAGATAGATGGTCCATGGGAAGGCCCAAGCAGTGGAAGTGAGGTGGAATTGGGGCCTCAAGAAGTGTCGAAGGGGGTCAGGGGTCAAGTGGGTCAGGAGCTGGATCCTGAGGAAGGCTCAGGAAGGTTGTCAGCGTGATGCCCACCCCATGATTATCAGGCACCTCAGGAAAAGCCGCTGTCTCTGGACCCTCCTGCCATTCCTGTCCATAAGGCGCCTCTTCTGGGGGAGGCATCTGAGAGTAAGTCAGATATTGGGCAGCCACCTCCATCACCAAGGACATGGAGTCACCAGTGCCAACTCGAACAAACTTTACAGGCCTCACCCACTCACAAGAGTACCCGTTTGCTTGCCCATATAGCAGAAATGCATCCTCTTTGCCACCTTAAGGCTTGTGCCCACCCGATCACAGGAGCCTACTCTTAGGGGCTGAGGTCCCCCCAATAAAATATCTGAGGAGCCTGCCCCCCCAGTTGACGGGGAATTGCCATTCAAATGGTGTATTATGCACCGTGTCTTGTGATTGATTATGTGGGGCAAGGCTTACCTGCCCCCCATATTTTGTTCAAGTTGGCACCCCTGTGGTTGACTCTTCAAAAGGAAGAGGCAAGAGGACGCGCCTTGTAGGAAGCCATGCAATCCACCTGTTGTGCCTTTCGCCCCTTTTGTGCCAATGCATCACTCAGATTCATACTCTGAAGAGTTGGGCAGAAACCGAAACCTGGGACTGTGTTTGTCATCAGGCAGTGAACAACGTACAGAGGAGAAGCGCAGAATGGTTCTGTCAGCCATTGGCCACTTGACTTTCCCCAATTTGTTGGAAGCATTTCTTGAGTCCAGTTCTTGCTAGGATTTAGCATGGCCCTAGATGATATTAAAAATGTTTTGCATTTGGAATTGAAAGCTATAATAGCTTTCCTGAAAAATTCTACATAGACCAAACCAGTGTTAAAAGCATTGCTCCAGGCAGCCTTGTTAGCTTGTGTGTTCCAGTGTGCAGGACACAGCTCACACGTACGTTGGAGATGGACGTGCCATACGTGTGTGTGTGTGTGTGTGTGTGTGTTGGTGTCTCTGGCAAACATGCCTCTGAAATCTTAACTGCCAATGAATTTATTGAAGTTAGACCTGAAGAGCAAATATGAGACTGTGTTACAGCCCATCTTGTGGAAAAAGTGCAGTGCATGAGAAAGCATAACTTGTACTGTACA
Source organism: Darevskia mixta (assembly GCA_034641385.1). Taxonomy (NCBI): domain Eukaryota; kingdom Metazoa; phylum Chordata; class Lepidosauria; order Squamata; family Lacertidae; genus Darevskia; species Darevskia mixta. The sequence continues at coordinate 3,392,541 of JAWWNH010000073.1, read as the reverse complement.
TTTGCATTTCAGCCAAGAGTAAATTTTAGAACGAAAGTGAAGACTTATGAATTGCTAACTGTGTGGAACAAAGCCAGAACCCAAAATAATTGCCTCTATTCACTGTCTCTCTCTGCTGAAGAAACGCAGAGGGGCTGGGCCTAGACAATGGCCTTCGTGTACTGAGCTCTTGAAACAGAATTAAAAATGGTAGCCATGCATTGTCTAATCCTGCCATTCAGAGCACTAATGTTTTGTTATTCTGTCTTCGTCATACACATACTTCCTACCCAAGTGCATGATACAAAAGTACTGGTAGCTGTGTGGTAACTTCTTGTACATGGAATTGTACATGGAATTAAGCCAATTCTCAAACTGGGGATAATAATATCATTTGCAGCAAGAGTAAAGAAGAGCAAGCCAGCCTGGCTTGCTTATGTCAGCTGGGATCCAGACTGATATGCAAAAAATAAGAATCCCTTGTGGAAATGATATGTCTCACTTGTTATTTTTTTAAAATAAGTTTTCCTAAATGTCATATCCCTTTTCATCAGTAATCACTGGGACAGTTCTGCACATTCTGTAAGGTGTGAACACAAATGCCCATATGCACACGTGCCCAAGAGTCTGTTTCCAGCAGCCAGCTTCCCTCACTTGACTGCCGGCAACATCACCTCCTTGTATTATCCACACATTTTGCAGATTGAGCTTGATGATTCAAGAATCCTTCCCAAACTGCAGAACAGACCTTCTTGTCTGCCTGACCACTCAGTCACCTGACTCTACTGTCCAATCCCTGCTCACCAGACTGTATAAAGTTTCCTCCAGTGTGGTGTAGTGGTTAAGAGCGGTAGACTCGTAATCTAGGGAACTGGGTTCGCTCCTCCACATGCAGCTGCTGGGTGACCTTGGGCTAGTCCCACTTCTCTGAAGTCTCTCAGCCCCACTCACCCCACAGAGTGTTTGTTGTGGGGGAGGAAGGGAAAGGAGAATGTGAGCTGCTTGGAGACTCCTTCGGGTAGTGATGAAGCGGGATATCAAATCCAAACTCTTCTTCTTCCTCCTCAATCTGAGCAATTTGTCTCACCCCAAACCTTGCAGTGGGTAAGATCTTGCTCTCTCCCCTTGTAATGCCACCTTTGATTATGCTACCTGCCTCTGCACCATCAAACTTTTGGTTTCTGCCTTTGGAACTTGACATCTTGCTGGCCTTTGACTGTGTTATTTGCCTCTGGCCTTATTGACCTCAGACTGTTGCCTCTGGAAGTTGATCCATCCTCACCCTGGACGATGCTGCTTGCTTCTGATCCCGCAAACTGATGTCCAGTACCTCCTGCAGATTCTGGAAACCAAGAGCTTGGGCAAGTGCTCTCCACTGGGCAGTGACATATTCCTGCCACACTGTAATTTCTTAGAATATGGTTGATTTGTCCATTATGGACGATCAGGATCCATTGGTGTTCTTGAAGGCTGTGGGGCTCCTTTTCCCTCCTCAGTCATGTGCCAAGAAACTCCAACCCTTTGGCAAGATTTTCTATTTGGGCTTACTTTTCATATCTGGAGTTAAGCTTTTAACTGGCTTACATTTTACATTTCTTTCTTTCTTTCTTTCTTTCTTTCTTTCTTTCTTTCTTTCTTTCTTTCTTTCTTAGTATTTTATGTGTCTGTATGTTTTCATGAAGCCCTAAGTCCTGGGGATTGAGTGAGCAAGTCATCTAAGTAAATAAATAAAATGAAATGAAATTAAGTACAATCAAAGTAAAACAAAAGGCTGTTTTTGTAAGGCAACTGAAAAAATAATATATATATATAAAATTTGAAACGCCGTCAGATGAAGCATGGAAAATGCTAATGAGCAGTGAAACGTTGCAGTGTCCTGAAATATTTTAAGTAGGCAAGATCCAATTCTTTCAGACATGAGGAAAGAAACCCAATCATCCCCTTTGATCTGCTCTGTGCACATTGCCTGTAATTGCCCCATTGACTTACCACAGTACATTACGTCTGTTGAAATATACATAGGTATTACTTGCATGTGGAATACAATGGGGACTTTGTATATTGAAGCTTATGCCACGCCAGGGCTATGCAGATGGTTGTGGGGGTGTTTGGCCAGAAGTGGAGGAGGGAGGGGGGAGGATGCCATGAGCGCCCTGGGTCTTCTTTGTGTCCCAGTTCACAGTAGCCATTGAGGAGTTTACTGGTTAAGGATCACATTGGAGCCAGTTCCAGTGCCGTTGTTTTCTGTCATGGTTGCTCCTGCTGACTGCTCCTGAGCCTGGGTATTTATCTGCAAGTATCTAACACCCATTGCTGGTTTCTCCAGTGAATGGAATGGTATATTCATTATTTGAAGCTGCTTCTGAACCACAGGGATAAGTGCATCTTTTCTTTAGTTATTATCTAGTGGCCAGTTGTGTTTCATGCAGGAGGAGAGATGAGGAGACTCCCCACACCATTTCCCAAGCCATCCACATCTACCCATTCTCTCAGCAGAAAAGCTGCAATGCCACTACTGTTTTCTCCACCAGCCTCCTCAGCAATGAATTGGATGGCAAGGATGTGCTGGTGAAAAATCATTATTCAGCCTTTTGTGATGCACTTCCAAGCCTGCTTTCCCAAACCGAGATCTGCCTGCATATCCCAGACTGGACAGGCAGGGGCAGAGAAAGGTGGCTGTGGTGGGTGCGGTCCACCCTGGGTGTCACCTCCGAGGGGGTGACAAAATGCTGTGCGGCACTCAACGTCTGTGAGAGATGCTGTGGCTTTGGCGTACGCAGGCTTCCCGCTGCCAAAGTGGTCTGCCCGCTGGCTCCCCCTCAGCTGTAGGGTGCAGGCAGACTCCTCGTCTCAAGGCACACAGACAAAAAAAGCTCAACAACTCTGGCTCCCCCCCAAAATATGAAATAAAGTCAAACTATTTTTGCAGGCAAAAAATTAATAATTTCAATGTGGAGGGGGGTGACAATTTTTTTTCCGCACCGGGTACCACCTGACCTGCTTTGCCACTGTGGCCAGGGCCATCAGGCCGCGGGGATGAGGATAATAAAGCCCACCGAGAGGGGCAATAGGGCCCCAGAATGCACACCATGTCGCAAGGTAGGAGGGGCCTTGCAAACAAGCAGCTATATCTGTCAGGACGCCTCCGTTTAAAAATGAGGTGAAGCCACGCAGTAATAAAACAGTAAAAGGCATCAAGGAACAGTAAAGAAATGCAGAGCTGGTGGGCAGAGAGAAAGGCAACAATAGAAGCCAAAAAGAATGACCCATTCTGTTTATAAATTAGGGGCAGAACCCGGGGGGGGGTATAGCCCCGGGCACATGATTTTGAGGGGGGCATGAGCCAGGTGCCCGCTCACAGGGATCCTCACCCTGCCTGCCACCGGGGGTCTTGCCGCCACACCCCCAGCCTCCTTGCTGAATGGCAGCGTTGGTCTATATGGCGCTGTGTGGCCCCATGAACCCTTTGTGCCCCGCATTTGGCAGTGGCGGCAGCGGCAAGAGTTGGGCCAGTGCGGTAGGTTTTGTTCACCCTCTGCGCCCAGCCCCGGGTCCCGCCTGGTGTGCTCCCGTATGTGCGTGTGCTTGCCCTCGGCACCAAGGAAGGACGCAGTGCCACTGCTACGAATAAATAAACAAACCATTTCATTTGTATGCTGCCTTTTCATAGTTAAAACCATGTTCAAGGTGGCTTACAACGTGGGAAAAATTACATGATTTCAAATATAAGAAAAATAGTCATAAACAATAAATAAAACACATCAAAAAGAACACAAGCAGACTGAACAATTTCTACATTAAATCATAATAGGATCTAAAAATAAAAATACAAAAAATTAATATCAATAACAGCTACAACTCCACCCGAACAAAAGCTTCTAAACAATTATGTATATACATGTATTAAATAAATAAATAAATAAATAAATGGTGCTGATTAACTGCAGAAAAGCTTGTTTTGTGAACCACCCAGCAATGTTGAGACACCAGCACTGAAAGACCTGCGCAGGGAGTTCCAGGGGCCGAGCAACATCCTCTCCCTGCCATTTGGCAGGAATGCTTGCGACTTCTGGGGAACAGAAGAGACGAGTGGAACATGCTAGACACAGTGCCAAGCTCTGTGCAGTTCAGACAGTGGAACATCAATTACATCTGAGGGGAGAACCTTTTGCCCACCTTGCATTGAGCCACATAGAATAATGTCATCAAAATATGGCAGCCAAGGCTGGGTCTTTCCAGAGAATAATCTGGGAATCGTGCCAGGGACACAATTAGGGGCCTGCGTGAAGCGTGGGGCCTCATAAAAGAGATTGCCAAGCCACATCAGCTAGAGCACGGTAAGATGACCACACCTGATGCCAGCGCTCCCTTTGTAACCAATAAACCCCTATGTAATTAATAAAATATTTCCATATAGCATTAAATATTATGGTGTTCTAATCTGAGCAGATAGCTGCTGCAAGTAGAAATATACACAGCATCTACAGCCTTAAAAAGCTTTGGCTGCAAGTTTTTAATCTATCAAATTCTGCTGCATTATAAAGCATGTGTTCATCAGGTCTGGGCTAGTGGACCCCCCGCTGGGAGTGGTGGGCGCTAACGAGAACTGCAACAAGTGATTAAAACCTCCATCTCTGAAAATGAACACAACATCCTTATTATAGCTCAAGCTCTCATGCCTGATCAGGCTAGAACATAAAGCAAAAGAAGTGTATGAAGCGGGAGGAAAGTCAAAGAAAAAAAGAACAACTCACATTAATGAGCATAGTTACATCTGGGAGCATTGCAGCTGCAACTTAATTCTCTATCTTTGTGTAACAGTAATGAAATCATGAGAGTGGGCACTTTTGTTGCAAGGAGGAATGGAATCCCATTTGTTCTCAAAGGCCATCTATTTCTCATTGTGTGTGTGTGTGTGTGTGTGTGTGTGTGTGTGTGTGTGTGTGTGTATTTACAATTTTTCAACATTGAAGAAAAACAAACACACACATGACATTATGTTATTACGGGTTTGAGGGGTTTTGTTCAGCATTTGTACAGCATGGAATAATTTAAAAGTGTTAAATCTGTGAGCATTGCCCCTGGGCGTTCACCGACCCTGCTGAAGAACAATGGTGCTATTGTTTGAGAAGCCTGTTGCCCATGCCAGGGTTCAGATGAACGTTCCTCCTCCTCCTTCTCAGCTGGCCATTGGGCCCACATGGCAGCTGCGAAATGAACACATGCAATTAGGTGGCACCTGCTGGACTGAGCACAACCAACACACTCGTTTCTAGTCAATGATTCTTAGCCATGAAAGTGCAACCACCAGAAGGTTTAGAAAACAAAGGGGGAGTGTGGGTCAGGTGAATCCTCTAGAACAGCCAGAGCACAATGCTGTATTTTAAAACCCCGACAGACAAACGCAGGATGCTAACTGCCTTCAACTCCCAGAACCCAGTTACTGGATGGGAGCATGCCCAGGGTCTCCTGACTAGTGCTTTTGTTATCCTGCCTCATACTGAGTCAGACCAATGTTCCATCTTAGCTTGGTATTGTTTACAGCAGCCAACCTGGCGCCTTCCAGAAGTTTGGGACTACAACTCCCATAACCTCAAGACAACAAAAGAAGGAGGGAATGAAAGAGAAGATGTGTTTGTGGATGATGCTTTGGGTAGATGGGAGCTCAACTGGGCAGGCACATTTCCCCCAGCCCAGCCTTCACAATGAAACCCCAAATCAATACACAGATAGCCTTCAGGGTTTGTGGGGCAGGTATTAAATACTAAAAGTAAAACAATCAACATTACAAAAGGGTAATGCACCCTTTGTGTACAGACAAGGAATTTCCTGTACACATTGGCTAGTAAGAGCCAGGTTGAAAAATCAGGCCCAATATGGATAAAATCTGATCAAATAACATAACAACACAACATAAACCTGCTGGATCAATTTGCTTCTCTCAAACCTGGCTCTTCTATTCTTCATTAGAATTTCAAATTAAAACACATTTCTGCACATTTGGTGGGGTACGCAATTTTTGTTCAGTACAAAGGAGTGGGATATTAAAATATAAAAAGTGAGCAGGATTCTGGGTGGGAGGCTGAGGGCCAATACCAACAGCATAAAATGAGTTTAACAGAACCCAAAAGGATGGTTCCAGAGCTTAGATTCAGGAAATATGAATATTCTTGTTTCACAGCTTCTAAAAAGGTAGGATACTTTCAGATGTATGTATAATAAATAGCTGCATCTTGAGGCAGCGGAACACACCATCCCATCACCAAATGCACTTCAGTCTCTGAGTAATTTCAGCCTGGGATGCCCAGCAGCTTAGCTTTTTAAAAGTTTTTGTAATTTTATTTTCAAATATTACAATACAGTAATCAAATACAACAATAAAAAGCATAAAGCATATTGGGAAGCAGAAAAGTGGTTTGAAAGTAAGTTCCATGTAGCTTTTTAACAAGTATGCAGAAGGCCAGAATCCCACCTCCAAGCACAACATCATCAGGAGCAGAGTTTGGTAATCTGTGGTAGTCTGGTGTTCTGCATGAGGCCAGAATTTGCCTTCCCTCATTCTTCTCAATTCTGCACCCCCTTGGCTCAGTGCCTTGTGCGGCAGAACTGCAGCACCACCATGAATCCGGTGCTGTCTGTTACTGAATGGAGTCCCCCCAGGGGCCCATGTGACCAAGGTAGTATTCTCTCCTGAATTGGGACACTGTTGTACAGGGCCGTCTTAAGCATATCCGGCGCCGTGGTGCAAATTTCTCTCCGGCGCCCCTCCCCCCGTCTCCCAGAGTTGTTGACCTTTTTTAAGTCGGGGGGGGGGGGACACTTCGGTCTGGCTCGTTTACATCGCGTAAGTAAGAGGCGCCTGGATCGCAGCCCAGATGGCCTCCCGCGAAGCCTCCCTCTAAGCCCTCGGTGCCCCTTACTTGTCCCTGTCCGGGGAAGTCTGCGCCACAGGAAGGCCAGCAAGCAGATCAGGTGGCTTGCCCGCTGTGCCATCCTCGCTTGGCGCCAGGACTGCACAGGGCGCTTCCCTGCTCCGCTCGCAGACTCCGCAGGGAGGTGGTCAGGCAGCGACGCGGCCAGAGAGCGGCACCCTGCGCCCGCCCCCGATCGCGCCCGTTAGGCACCCAGGCAGCCCTGGTGGGAGGGAACGCAAAGGGGCTTCCCTGAGCAGGATGCAGCGTGCTCCGATGGGTGGCTGAGAGGAGAGGAGCGGGCTGCCCCAGAGCCGGGAAGGGAGCACACCCTGACTCTCCTTCCCGGACACTCAGCCTGTGGCGCCCTCCAAAATCTGGAACCCTGGCGCCCCGTAGACGTTAGTCTATGGGTAAGACACCCCTGCTGTTGTAGAAGGAACCTATACAGTTGAGCATTTGTCCATTTCTGTGCAACCTTTAGCTTTTCTAAGATGACATTTGAGTGCGTTGGCCAGAGAGATCGTTTACACCCAGACACACAATTGAGGATTTGGGACGTATTTGGTTATTTTCTCCTTTATTTTGTCTAATTTGGAGTGAGCCACTAGGTTTTTGACCTCACAAACCGAAGATTGTGTCGTCGCTTCGAGTGCTCCAACTTTTATCAGGAGATTGGATAATTGCGACGATACCTCGTCCAGCCTTTTAAAAATACAGTGAAGGGTCTTAATTACTAAATGTAGCTGCTCACAACTGGGATAAGCCTCCCTGTCAGCTGTTAAACCTTCTTCCTGTGATGTGAGAATTTCTTCCGTATTCTCCAGCAGCCACACACTGTATTCAGGGAGCTGCCTTCTAGAGTATGCAATCTGTGTGCAATTTCTAATTATGCTTCCGTCACAAAAAACAAGGGTTTGTCCACACTTCCACTTCCCCCACACCTAGGAAGTATGGGTCTAGGCCATTTTGCCTTTGCCCCAACACTTTTCCCAAATCAGGGGCCCACCGCTTATTTTTAGAGTTATGGCTGAATTTTGCTTAAAGTGATATCTGAGACAAATCTAAAGGGTGAAACATTTTTAGAGATTTCAAAGGAAGTCAAAATAATTTGAATGAGATTAGCAGGATTTCTCAGGACTTTCCAGGTGCTTGCATCTAGACTTTTCATCAAAATAGTAATGTGCTCGCATAATTGTGACATTGGTCACAAGAATACGCAGCCATCCAGCTTGGCGCTTGGCAGCTGCTGACAGTGACAGATTGCAGAGCTCTTTACATTAAAGTAATGACAGTTTGCTGATGATGACCGAAGTCACCAGCAAGTTGCCTTTTTAAAAAGGATTAAAGTGTAGAACTGCAGTTAACTGAAAACACATTGTTTGTGCCTGTTCTGTTCCACCAACTTTTGCAGTGGGTTCATTTGTTTTTCACAACTCTATGAAACATTCCTGGGTTGGCATTACTAGTGTCACCTTTGTATTTCAAGTACTGGGTCCAAGGTGCCTGAGAGAATTCAAGGCTCGTTAAATTTCCCTTCCCTAGTAAACACTTTACTGTATTGTGCCCTCAAGTTGCGAAGGCTCTGCAGAAGGAATGTGCCTGAAAACAAATAAGAGGTTAATGACCGCAGCACAAGTTACTTACATCATTAGTCACTTTGTGCATGACAGCATGTGCACGCACAAGAAAGCTTTTCAACTGCACATGTACTGTTTTGCCAGAGGAAAAGGCAACCTCTTTCTGCAAGGAGATATTTTGTCTTGCATAAGAGAAGCCTGAGAGTAATCTTGAATTTCTTGCCTTCTGTTGGGTCATACAAGGAGGGGGGTGGATGCATTAGCCCATAGAGAAGTGCAAATGTGGATATTTTTATTTTGATTGGCTAATCTCAAGCCAATCAGCTCCTTCCTTTCGTTTAACTTGCTCTTATGCTCTGTCCAAACTCAAGTTCACAGCCACATTGCGTGCTCTGCATTGCTGCTGCTCTGTTCTCTCCGCTGGCTCTCGGGCGGCTGCAGCAGGAGCAGCTGCTTCAGCAGCAGCTGAAGTCTCCGCTTGCTGCTAACCTGATCAGCTCAGGATACAGCTTCTATGTGACATCACAGCCAGAGGTTTGGCAAAGCCACACCCCTACGAGGGTCTGAAGCAATCCAAGGAGTCATAACGGACCAGCTCAGTCCTGCCGTCAGAATGCACCCGGGAGACGGGAGGAACTGCAGGCTTGTTATTGTGGACAACCTTCATTAATTTTGTTTCAAACAAAAAGCTGTTCCGGACGGGGTTTGTTTTGCTTGGTGTTTTCCCTGGATGCCTTTCCTCTTCAGAAAGAGAGAAACTGGGTGTGACCCATACAAAGAAAGTACTTTTCAGGGAGCTGTGGAGCCAGCTATCTCATTTTCTACAAAAAGGAAATATTCAGGAGCGTGTATGTGAGTTTCTTGAAGGTTGACACAAAAGGAAAAATTGCAGTTGATTTATACACCTCAGGAGGCGTGAAAAATGGCAACAGCCGCCTACTTTGCCGCCGAGTGCCTTGTCTCAATGTCCAGCCGTGCTATAATCCATAGCCCCATGAGGGAACCAGCCCCTCAACCGGTTGGGAGAGCTCCCCCTCGCATCATCTCAACCAGAGCTGAGAAACCTGAAGTGAAAGAGGTTGGGAGAGACAATGGAGGTGGGTCCTCTGTATATGCTGTGGCCAGCATTTTAGCTGACTTAAACCAGCACGTTCCACCAAAGCTTTCCTTGCCTCAGGGGGAGAATCTTGAGAGCACTGACAGAGGGGGGGCTTCTCTTTCCCACAAAGAGTTTGCAGAAGAAAGTGTCTTGCTGGCCGGCAAACGTGGAGGAGGCAGCTTGGTGGCACCCAGTCAGCCAAGCCCCAGGCAAAGAAGCAGGCGAGGAAGATGCCGGACTGAGCCTGAATTACCTCAGAAAAAGCATAAATGCCACTATGCAGGATGCGAAAAGGTTTACGGCAAGTCGTCCCACCTGAAGGCTCACCTAAGGACCCACACAGGTTAGTGACTGGCTGGCCTATTTCCAATAGCTTTGTTGGGAGGAGAGAGAAGAGAAACTGACTGATGTTCAGGCTCCCAGGACTGAAGTCCGGGACAAGTTAATGAGGAAAACTGTAAACCTAAAAACTTACAGCGCAGCTCTTGTTGCTTCTGTAACAGGTAGTTCAGCCAAGCCTGTCCTTAATAAACACAGAAGTGTAACTGTGACCTGCTGCCCTCCTTTCTTCCCTATCTCTGCTCCCTCCTGCTCCCTCCTTAACCCATGCCCTATTTCCAGGCATTGTTTCAGCTTCCTCCACTTATAGCCAGCAGAACAGCCCCTTCTAGGAAAACGAGCATGTGGATGTTGTTGCTGTTTGTTTTGCAGTGAGGTGGAGACGTGGGGTATTTTGGTGCTCTCTATATTTTAAGTACTGTCTTTCGGTACTGTCTACATTTCTATGGTGTCTCTGCAGTGAACCTTCTGGTATCGCAAGCTATACTGAGGCCCAATCTGTTAAAAGGTGGCCTAGAAATTAAAAGAATGAAAAGGAGAGAGGGACACATTGATCAGAATCCATAAGCAGAAATGGGGCACCCAAGAGCAACCAACACAGAGAAGAACAGAGTGGTTAGTGCTTAAAGCAAAGTGTACCCTGGTGTTTCACAGAACAAAAGCTGTCAATATTAGTCTCAAAAATATTGTCCCCTCTTTTCTTCAACAAATTTTCACAAGGTGGGGAAAAATCATCTTGGCAATACATTGGCCACAATGAGTAAAACTTTAATGTTAGAAAGTATTATGTGCTGGGGCTTATTGTTTCCACTTTTGCTCTCAACAAGGGAGCTGCAAGTCAGAGTGCAAGGAAGTCAATGGCAACAGCCAGCAGTTTCTGGGTCCCCCCCTCACCTGCTCTCCTTATTTAACAGTTGGCACTGCTTTTCAGTTCGTATGACCAGTGGCTGCTGGTCACCCACTTGTAGTTGTGTGGGCTAATGATTTTGCAGAATACAATGATGACCCAAGGCAGTTTGGTGCCTTTGGCATAAGATAGAAAGGGCAGTCCCTCCCACAACATGGGGCACAACCCACCAGGAAGTTCTTCCATGAAAGACCCTTCGAGGTGGTCAGGAACTGTGCAAGCACAGCCATGGCCTGGCATAGGAACTCCCTTTAATATCAAGCGTCTGGGAGAACTTCCTGGTGGGTTATACTCCATGGGTTGGATCTGCCCACCTCTCATTCTGCCACCTGTAACCGCACCCAAGCTGCAGCTGGAGGCAAGGTGAGTTGCTGCCTCACTGTTGAGCTGCTCCTGACCCGCCCTTCCTCCCATTTTGTAGTAACCTCTGGAATAAGCAACAAACCAGGGCTTTGCTTGGTAAAGGCAAGCGAAGGTAATCAATGCCATAAAAAACATGCTTTCCAAAGAACAAGTACCGGTAACACCACCCTCCATAGTCCTCTAAAAACAACAGGGCACCTCAGTCCTAAATGCTTGATTTAGAATTAAGTCCCCTTGATTTGAAAGGGTATTTCTTCCAAGTTTGCATCCTTTGAGTTGACACCCTCCCTTACTAGAGCTTTCATGTTTAATGAATAATAGCTATTCTCTCTGTTGCTACTCAAAGTTGGCAAACTGTAGATGAATCACACCACACTATGCTCTTGCCCGAACTTCTCCTTCGCTTCCTTTAAACATGGAGACAAAGGGATTTTAAGCTTGTAAACTGACTGGGGATGCTGCTGGGAAAACTCCTCTCTCTGATACTGAGAAGGAGAGCTTGGCGGCTCATGCCTCTGGGGAGAGGGAGGGGAGGAAAGAGCCAGCAGACGTCATTCAAGAATGGGCTGGGGAAGTACAGAGTCATATAGGGACACTGGCTTGCCGCCCTGCTCTCCTTTGTTGTTCTTACTATTAAAAAAGAAGCTCGCCTCATTCACTTGTTTCCTCCTGCACTGCAGGATTTAGTTGCGCTGTTTGTGTTGCTAGAGCTAGGTGGAAAACGGAGGTGGCAGCTACCGGGCTTGGTTGTAGGATTGGCTGAATCCCAAAGGCTTTCAAGCTTCTTTGTTTAACCGTTTCCTACTCAGGCAGGACCCCAGAGACAAGAGGAAAACAGGCCTTCCCAAATCCCCCTTCTTGGCAAGAAGTGGGTCCCACTTTGAAAACAGTTTGAGGAGGCTAATATTCCATCAGTCCACCCTTCATAATGACAAAGCATTTTGCAGTGGTGCTCAAGGACAGGAGCTCACATTAATTCTTATTTCACTGGTTGTAGGGATAGTTGTTGGCCCAGAAGGTCAGTCCAAACTACAACAGTTCTTGCCAAGAGAAAGTAAAAGGAGGACAGGAAATGCTCATTAATAACAGCTATGCATGAAAAGCTACAAGTCACCTCCCCTTCTGGGCTTTTTTCATGAGCAGAGATGTTTCCAATCAAATATTATTGACATGGAAAGCAGCCTGACAGCTAGAGAAGTGTGTGCCAGGTAAAATCCCCCCCCCCCCGTGTCCATTCATTCAGCTTCACCCCCAAAGCCTATGGGATGCCTGCAAGTAGGACATGAGTGAAACATCAGCTGGTATTGGGAAGCATACTGCCTCCAAACATGAAGGAAGAGCATAGCCATTGTGGCCAGTAGTCACGGAGAGACACCCTCCCTGAATTTGTCCCATCCTCTTTTAAAGCCATCCCTGTTGGTGATCATCATTGCTTCCTGCTGCAAATTCCATAGTTTAACTATTTGCTGCATGAAGAACTTTCTTTTATCTGTTCTGAATCTTCCAACATTCAGCTTCATTGGATGTCCAGGCGTTTGTGTGTTATGAGAGAGGGAGATAATTTCTCTCTCTCCACTTTCTCCATACCATGCATAATTTTATAAGCTACTGTCATGTCACCTCTTACTTCTCTTTTCTCTATAACAGGGGTTGGCAAGGTTTACCTCACCTGGGCTGGTTCACTCCAGCGGAGATTCCTCCGTGGGCTGGATCATGTGCGCATGTGAGTGCGCCCCCCTGCAATTTCCGGCATCTGCACATGCGCAGATGCAATTTCTGGCGCCTCGGAAGCGAGTCCCCGTGCTACACTGTGCCGGTTTAGTGCAGCGCACGGGGACTCACCAAGCGGGCGGCTCGGTTCGGGGGCAGCTCGTGGGCTGGTTAAACGACCCCCGTGGACTGCTTGCCCATGGGCCTTAGGTTGCCGACCCCTGCTCTATACGAAAAGGCCCCCAATGCTTATTTGGTCATAGAAGAGTTGCTCCATCCCCTTGATCATTTGGTTGGTAAAGGTAAAGGACCCCTGGACAGTTAAGTCCAGTCAAAGGCGACTATGGGGTGCAGTGCTCGTCTCCGCTTTCAAGCCGAGGGAGCTGGCGTTTGTCCACAGACAGCTTTCCAGATCATGTGGCCAGCAGGACTAAACTGCTTCTGGTGCAACGGAAACCAGATTGCACAGAAGCGCCGTTTACCTTCCTGCCGCAGTGGTACCTATTTATCTACTTGCACTGGCGTGCTTTCGAACTGCTAGGTTGGCAGGAGCAGGGACGGAACAACGGGAGCTCACCCCATCATGCAGATTCGAACTGCCAACCTTCCGATCAGCCAGGCCAAGAGGCCCAGTGGTTTAGACCACAGCACCATCCATTCCCTTTTTATCTTCAAGTCCCCAAGGTGGGAGTTCTTGCTTCATTTCCAAAAGGTGGCTACGTTTTGTTGAAGGGCCCTCTGTACTGGGAGGTAGTCTTGGGATAGAGAGGCAGCGACTGAAAAGTTTGCAAAAGGGCTGCGCTGGATGCACACCTAGTATTTCAATTTTGGGGGTGAAAACAGAATCATGACAAATGTAAAAAAAACAAAACCCCTACAACATAGAATGTATTTTCTATCAAATAAGCCATCCCAATTGTTATAAAACTACACAGAAATTTTCTCCCAGTTCAAACACCCGCCTCCTTCAATGTCCTCAGCCATTTTGGAATCATATTGTGAATAGGATCACATTGTGAGGCTCATGAATCAGATTTGGACTTTAAGTACTGACACTGCCGAGGGCAAATAAAGCTTGGTTAAAATGAATGCTGCTTCCAGGACCATCCACATACATGATACTAGGAAATGGATGTGAATCAGGTAAATGAGAACAAAGGAAGCCTATAGAGTAAAGCTTCACAAATAGTAGGTGTGACCTTTCAACACTGACAAGATGTTTGTGAAAATCACCCCTCCCTTTTTATATTGGTCCTACTTTACACATTATAGCTACCTCAAAGAGGTCAGCTAAATTGTGGGACAGCTCCCCATGTAGATGAGGCTGTTTTATCACTACATTTCATCAAAAAAATGTTTCAAGCAAAGTGGAAAGCAATTCAAAATACACAGCAATTGATCCGTTTCATGTGGTTGGTTCAGCATGCAGGAATAGCTGCCACAAGGAGCGGACTAAAGCCGTATTTACACAATGGAGTTAATGTGTGAACTAGCAAAGCTAGATCAGTTTTGTCAATATCCAGAGGAATTTCCCAAGCATTCCTCTCACCCTGGTCCAGAAAAAGGGGGAAATGGTGGATTTTGCTGGGCTGTGTTCAGAATGATCAAGGCCATATGTCTTCAATTATATGTCTTCACGTTACTTGCAGTTGCACTCCATCATGGGACTTGAAGTCTAATCCTGCTGTGTATGGTTATGCCATGCTTTCTAAATCAATTGACTGCTTTTATATCCCACCTTTTTCTCCCAGGAGCCCAAGGAGGCTCACATGGTTCTCTCCTCCTCATTTAATTGCCACAACAACTCTGTGAGGTAGATTTGGTTGAGAGGCAAGAGTGAGTGGCTCAAGGCTTCATGGCCGAGTGCAGATTTCAATCTGGTCTTCCAGGCCCTAGTATGACACTCTAACCACTGCACTAAAGGTAAAGGGACTCCTGACCATTAGGTCCAGTCGTGTCCGACTCTGGGGTTGCGGTGCTCATCTCGCTTTATTGGCCGAGAGCCGGCATACAGCTTCCAGGTCATGTGGCCAGCATGACTAAACCGCTTCTGGCGAACCAGAGCAGCGCACGGAAATGCCGTTTACCTTCCTTCCCATCCTTCCCCTATTTATCTACTTGCACTTTGATGTGCTTTCGAACTGCTAGGTTGGCAGGAGCTGGGACCGAGCAACAGGAGCTTACCCCGTCACGGGGATTCGAACCGCCGACCTTCTGATCAGCAAGCCCTAGGCTCTGTGGTTTAACCCACAGCGCCACCTGGGTCCCACTGCACTGCACTGTCTCTAATGTATGAATCAGTGAATGAGCAAGATTGCGAAGTAATCTTTCAATGCTAGCTTAAGGTATACTTGATAATGGAGAGTGGACAGCCATATGTGACTATCAGGGCTATTGCTGAAATACTGGAAGTATTTTGCTGCCCATAAATATTTTCAGTGGCCCCCCCCCCCAGTTTTTAGGAGTTGTATTTTTTATTGTGTGCTGTATTTTACAGAATTAGTCATGCAAGCTACCCTGGGGCAGCTTGGAAAATGAAATAAATAAATAATCAAGATCTACAAAAAGATCCAAAAGCTATCTGTTCAAATGACAGTATGAACAGGACCCAGGTAGATTCTAGCTGAAATTCTTCTTTAGTGCTTCCACTTTTTGGTGGCTCCCCTGAAACATGCTTGGATTTGGATTTCATAGGGCTCCGGAAAAACAGGCAATCATTCACACTGAGAACTTGAACTTCAGGAGAGAAGGAAAATAGTGAGATGGAGCTAATTTTCTATTTCTCCATCTAACACTCAGCTCAATACTTCTTACTGTTGGTTTTTTTAAAAAAAATTATTTAGCACCATTCATCCAGGCCACCCTGCCCCCACACCATCATTTGCCTCCCTAAAATGGAAGGGTGGCAAGACCCTGGTGATCAACCCAAAACTTCAGCTGTTTTGGCCTTCTTGGACTCAGCATTTGTTGTTTGCACTGAGGACCTTGGCTCCAAAGCACTGCAAATTTCTGCCTCAATAATACCTACCCCCAGTGTGTCTCAGTTCCTGCAGGAACAAAGTTGTGATGGAACAGGGTCACTTACACACCTTGCAAGACCGGAATAGCTTGTTCAGCATTTTATATGCCAGGTGAAAGTTAAGAGGAGCCCTTCAGGCAAAAAGCAGAGGATCACCTAATGACTGATTACACTCAGACAGAGACATTTGGGACACCTTGTACTTGTTAGATGTGTGTGTCTCTTGTCTTTTTCCTTTGGGCTGCTGTGCTCATAAATAGTAGTTTTCCCACTACAAGATGATAAAGAAATCTAAACTTGCATGCCAAAGAGAAAAGAAGAGTGCTGGAGCGAGTGGGAAACTGGGGCAGGGGAGAGTTTGTGCTGTCATTCTCTGGGATCACAGAAAATAATAATAGAGCATGGCACCAAGCAGGGAATTCAGTTCATTGAGTAGTCCAACTTCAATTTAAGAAGGGCCAAGTTTCTAGCCCATATACTGATGAACTATAAGTGTAAGTAGACCTGAAATGCCTGCTCTACCTCTTCAAAAGTAGAGGAGTGGAGCTCTGTGTTGCTCCCCAACTCCTTCTCAGGACTAGAATCAAATAATTATTATACATCTGCTTATCTTGCATAATCTACACAGGTTACAGATACCATCTTTTTATAGCACAGAATTTAGACCAGGCATCCCCAAACTCGGCCCTCCAGCTGTTTGGGGACTACAATTCCCATCATCCCTGACCACTAGTCCTGTTAGCTAGGGATGATGGGAGCTGTAGTCCCAAAACATCTGGAGGGCCGAGTTTGGGGATGCCTGATTTAGACTGACAGTGCAGAGCACCCTCACCCCCAGCATGGAATAGACAAAGCCTTCAATATGAGTAGCTTCAGATGCCCCTTAGATCTTACAGCAGTAGCACTGGGACCTGTTTTGCCAGCCAAATGAGCGCGTGCTGCCCATGTGTTCATAAACACAAGTTGTTCATCATACTTTAATCATAGTTTACATTTTCAAGAGTGTACTTAAAAATCTTTGGTGTATAACTAAAAAAATATGGCATCACGGTACCTGGGGAACTTGAAATACTTATTATAGTTAATAGATTTTTTTAAGATACCATTTACAAAACAGTCTCAAGACGAGTTACAAGCTATATAAAAATACTAAAATTTAAAAACATTAACACCAACAGACTATCTTTGACCCCCTACAATACTGAAGCCCCATCCTCCCAACCCTCAGCCTGACTCATTTCACAGAGTTGTTGCCAATATAAAAATTACAATGAATGCAAAAATTGGTGGCTCGTGGGGTTGCCTGAGCTTCCTTCCACAAGACTGACTTCAGGAATTATTGGAAGAGCAACTATGATGTTTAGAGATCATAGTCTGGTGGTGCTTTTAAATATAGAATCAAATTATAGCCTTGCAGTCCTGCAGCATTTTTATCCTACTGGAGCTCTAGAAGGAACCTATTACTGTATTTGTGGGTCTAGGGTAAGCCCCATTCCCTGGCCCCATTCTGAGTTTTAGACAATTAGAGGTTGTAAGGGGGATGGGCAACGAGAAACAGGCCAAGAGGTTTCTGTACCACTCCAAATACTTTGGGGGTAACATTTGAGTAACATTTAGTCACCAATAGCATTGAGATGCAGCCCCATCACCTGACATGCAGCATCCATTCATATTTGACAGAATCTGACAGCTGATTTGCAACAGCATTGAATAAAATATCTGCTGACTTCCTCCATTTCATTTAATCAATTCATCACTCAACCAGAAAATGCTCCATTGGAGCTGCAGGGAAGGGCACCAAAACCAGTCAGAAATCACATGCTGACGTCAATGAAATGTGAATAGCAAATATGATGGGAAAATTTTCAGTTTATAAAACATAACTCAAACTAGAACATGTGTCAGAGTTTGAACTAGTTTTGAAATTTTGCTTCAGCCACAGCTCTGTACCTCACCAACAGGTAAGCAGCCTCCCCCGGCCCTGCAATTTCAGAGGGGCTGCACCTGACTCTCAACCCAAGAGGCAGTTACCGCACAGCACCTAATGCCACAAGATTCCTGTGCATGTAGCCTTACTTAATAAACAAAAACAACTGAGGAGAGCCATTTTTGCAAGAAAGGCACAAAGGCAGAAATATCTTACTAGCATGGAAATACCACCAACCATGACAAAACATTCTTAACAACAGATAAGTTGGTTTCCTTTTTCATTTGCTGAAGGCCTGTGTTAGATTCAAAACATTGGCCTCCTCTGCTGGGAAAATCAGCCTCTGAGTAGGTACTGAGTGCCCTTCCAACAATTCCCAGAAACAAGAGCTTTCTCTTCAGGAAGGGGAGTATCAAACCCTCTTAACTTTCTTCTCCTTTTTTGCAAATTTAGTACTGATCTAAACCAAAAGAAGCATCACATGGTAGCACAGAAGATATCTGTCTAGATTTCCCCAGAATTTCCCTCTTGGTGTCTTATCCCCAAAGCCCTTAAGGCAATGATAAAAATAAATAATTAAGCTTGCCTGGAGTTTCCCTGGCAGGAGTTCTCCAGTTCCTCTTCAGTTTGCTTTCCATGGGAGCCCAGGATTCCTTAGATCTTGACAAAAGTCCTGATAATTTCTGTAGGTCAAGGGAAAGGAGTGCATTCTAAAATGCAAAAGAAGTGAAATTTGATTCCAGTCAGAGCAATGAAAGAAAGACACCAGAGCCACCTGGAATCAAGGCCATTATACTGTTCAATGAGAAACAGAAAGCCCAGTCCACTGGGAAGCCTGCCAGCGTGAGCCCCAGAGATATTAACAAGAGCTGTGCAAGTAAACTGTGCTATGACTTTCATTGCAAGGCTTCCACAATTGCCCTTTCCAGTGGTTAATTCACATGTAAGAGGGTACCTTTGGATGTTCTGTCTCAAGCACCACAGAGTCTTGGTCTAGCTCTGAGGGGAAGAAAATGCTTTGTCTTTACAGGGAGGGGAGAACTTCTCTGTTGATGGTTTTAATTTTCTTCCTCAATTCCCGTTCATACACTACCACATCCTCCTCCAGCCCTCATTGCTTTTTAAAATAGGGAATGGGATGACCCAGCTCTTTAGGTTTGGATATGCTGTTGCTGATAAATGTCTGCTCACAGGAAAGGGTTAGTGCTTTTACACACAGAAAAGCTGACATTTCTTAACCCAAGCAAGATACCGGTATTTTGTCTTGAATAGCGGGGTGTGTGTGTGTGTTGTGTTTCCTTCCATCTAATGCATTCCTGCTGTGTGTTTGCAGACATGCTTTTCTGAATTGGGGCACATTCAGCAAACATAGTTGCAGCCTCGTGTGTGAACTAAGCAAAGGCAGTGTGGGATGATAGCCAGTGACTGAGGTTATTGGGAAAGGAACCAGACTCTATAGCAGTAAGAGGATCACTCTGCCCAGGTTTGCCACTCCGTGGCAGGGAGCTGCAGCCATTCCTGTGTTCCATACCTGTGCCTGTGAGGGAAGGGGAAGAAATTTGATTCAGTTTACATTTAAAAGCAATTTGTACTTCCCAAAACAAAACCTAGACAAAAACGCAGCCACGCCTCATAATTTGCACTTCTCTGAATTTTGCAATGCTGTTCTCCAACCAAGAAAATTGTCCAGAAATGCATGGGCTTGGGTAAAAATGCACATATTAGTGAAAATAGCACACCAAAAAAAGTGTTAGGCCCTGCTTTGCAAAAATGTGTATACTGGGCAAAATAGCATATAAGCATGTGTATATTAGGATCAATTCATACTAAAATGCTGATGAATTCTTTATTCTAAAGAAAAAAATTAAATTCTATAGCTAATGGGGAACTATAAGGAACTGAATTTAAGATTGGAAAATGAGAAAGTGTGAGAAAACTAAATCCCTGTGTGTATGAGGCATCTGACTGTACACTTGTAATATATAAAGTGTATACCAAGTAATATGAGAAGCGGTCCTTGGTTTACCATCCATAATCTGATCTGGGAAGTTTAAAGTAGAATCCCTACACCATTTCACCTGTCAGACAGCAAAACACCTAGCTGTTGCCATCAAGAGTATTCAACAGGGAGCGATAGCCAATTTGAGAGCACCTGTACAATACAAATGCTCCCAACCTTCCACCCAGTTTGCCATATTGACACTTTATATTTTTAGGTGTGTGCTTATTTTTAAAGGTGTAGAATTAAATAATCTCGGGTGTACATCTGAAAAGGTAATGCATGAAGAAGTCTTTCTTATTGGAATCTAGACTCTCAGGGTGAAGGTCCAGTGTGGTCTCTTGTTTTAGTTGCTCTGCATTATAGCTTTCGTTTTAATAAATTGGCCTTTGGACAAAAGAAGAAGTGGTGGAGGATTTTCTGTCTCTGGCGTCTATTTATCCAACACCCACAATTCCTCCTTCCAAACTCTTCTCCATAATGAGCCAAATGGCTTCATATCAGTTCCTTGGCAACATTAGCTAGAGATAATGACAAGGGAGTGCCAAGTGACTAATTAGCCCTGTTAACATATCAAGCTCACAATCGAGACAGTAGGCTTTGTTTTCCACTTTCCGACAGAAAATTAAGAGGGCAAAATGTATTAGATATTTAATGTTTTTTTAAAAAGAACAATATAAATTCACCAAAAGGAGAAGACAAACTGATTTAACAAGGTTAGCCTAACCCTCTGGGGCAAAGACCCAAGTAATCTGTTGCAGATAACTGCAATTGTGACTCAGAAATGTCTCTCTAAGCACTTGGGCATGAACACAGGAGCATAGGAAGCTGTCCTCTAATGAAATAAACCCATGTAGCTCAGCATTTGCTCTACTGGCTGGCAGACGCCCTCCAGGGTTCCAGGCAGGGAGTCTCTCTCAGCCCTACTTTAAGATCTTTGGGGTTGAATCTGGGACCTTCTTCATACAAAACAGATGCTCTACCACTGGCAGTCAAGGAAGGCACCATGAGAAAAGGACTCAAATACCTTCTAAGTGGGTTTCACAAAGGCCAAGGACAACTCACTTAGCATCAGAGATGCTGACTTCTGCCCAAGATTGAGGGGGGCCAGCATGCACCATGCACATGACATCACATCGTCAGGAGGAGGCTGAGTGCAGAGCCCAGCATGGCGCTGCTTCAAAGGCCAGCGGCGCCTCCTCTCTCACACTCAGGGGGAGCCGGCCACAACAGGGGGATCCCCTCCCAGCAGACACCTCGGCCCCATAGAGCTGGCACCCCTCCTCAGCAATGTATTTGCAGGAAGTTTTCCTTTAGATCTAAAAATGAAAAATTCCCTTGTATGTTAAATCTCCTCTATGTACATAATAAACTCAAATCCACAGTAATTCAAGACCAGACTATACATACCGCAAATCACAAGGTAAGATTGTTCCACCAGTCTGCAGATAAGGGAGCGGATTGCAAATCAAAAACTGCTAAAAATCCCACTTAGAACTCTTTCCCCTGTCCTCAGGAAAGATGAACCAGTCAGTTTTGATGTCTCAGTTTCTCATTTTTCCAATGTTAATTTCAGTTTACAACATCAGTTTGCATTAAAAAACAAAACAAAACCTAACAAACATTTTGTATGCAATCATGCTTAATATACACATTTTGCAAGTAAATTTCCATGATGTATGTATGTTTTCACTAACATAACCAAGTCTACGCACAGTTTCCCTAAATGTAGAGAGTTTTGTATGCATTCCCTGAGAGGAGAATGGTATCACAAAATTTGGAAGAGAGTGAATTTTCAAGAAGAGCTGTGTCTCGGTTCACAAATTAGGTAGGATGGATTAAATTGTGATTTCTTTTGATCATTCATTGCCTGACCATCCACACTACTTGCAAACATGGGCTTAGTTCTGTGCTAGGTTCAGATTGAGCTGCTCCTCTTTCCATCCAGGGTGTGTGACCAGAACCAAGCCATATCTTGTGCAGAAGCTTCTCTTCCCTTAGGCGGAACTGCTGAGCTCCACAAGGGCTTGCAATGCAGCACTCTGAAGATGCCCCATCCCAGCCTCTCCCATGACTTGGAAGAGACCTTTTCTGATAGTGAGAGAAGGGAGAACAAGTTACTTGGGCAATAAAACCCAATTTCTACTTGCTTCAACTGCTGCATCGATAGAAATAGGTCACACAATCTACAATGCAGGTTATACATTGCTTTAAGCATGCCTTTTGTTGCTTAAGTGTCTGCAGCACTGTCCATTATCTTTTTCGATAAAAATATGCGACCTCAATCCAGATTGGAAACACAATGTGTGATGTCTAATCCTTTCCTCCCCACCTGTTTTCATGCCAAAATTCACCCCGAGCTATTATTTGCCCCCAAAGGTACTATTTGTAGTAAATGAAATCTTCAAGGTGAAAAACAGCTGGAGGGAATTTCAGTGGGACAATGGCCATGGGCGTAGCCAGGGGGGGCAGAGGGGGGCAAGTGCCCCCCCTAGAAGGCAGCTGCTCCCGCCCCTAGCTGCCACCAACACCCTGCGCTGCGCGCCGATCTCAAAAGCCTGCTGCGTGGGGTTGGGTGGAGGAGGAACTAGCAGGGATGCATGCATGGGCGTACCCAGCGAGAGGAGGGGGGCAGCTGCTCCCCCCTAGAAGCACACTTGGAGGAGCAACAGCGGCGGCAGCAGTGTTGTCGGCTGAGACGGCAGCGTCTCTCCTCCCTCGGGGCCGGGGCCGGGCCGCGAATCAGGTGCTGGGAGAGGAGGAGGAGCTGGAGCCCGAGGGCTGGCAGCTGCCGTCGGCACCAGCATGACGGTCTGCTTCCGTCTTCACTTCCTTGAGACCACTCAAAAGGCTTCACAGAAAGTAAATCTGTTGTGTGTATTTTCTAAATCTCCTTTCAATATCAGCTCTATGGTTGGGAAATTCTTTCTATATGCTTCCCTTAGTGTGTGAAACGTAATTTGTAAGAATGCACTCCATTTAGCAGCCCTCTCTTGTGTGTGTGTGTGTGTGTGTGTGTGTGAGAGAGAGAGAGAGAGAGAAAGAGAGAGAGGGGGAGGGAGAGAGAGAGAGAGAGAGGGAGAGGGAGAGGGAGAGGGAGAGAGAGAGAGAGAGAGAGAGAGAGAGAGAGAGAGAGAGAGAGAGAGAGATTGAATGCATCCAGATTTAATTTGTTTCCCTTTCTCAGTGAGTTGCTGCTTGACAACTTTTGGGAATTAAAGGAGAGGTCAGGAGAGAAATGTGCTGGGTTACACTGGCAGAAAGCCTTGGGTCTCCACACTTCCAGAAGATGCATAATGAATGAAATGTTTTCAAAGAAGGGAGGATGTAGGGGTGGCAGCGACATATATTAGAGGAATTTTCGAGGCTTCTGTCCATCAGCTTTAGCCAATGCTCATTGAAACTTTTTTTGTTTGAGGTCAGGGAGAATAGAGGCTCTAATCTTCAAGGTCTTTCCATCCTTTGGAAAAGATCAGCCTAAAAGCATTATAATACTTGGGGAAGCAACTTCTTTGTGGGCAAACTCCCTGCAGCCCCAACAACTTGAATGCTAACTTGGGAACTGTCAGTGTCAACTTCTCTCTTTCCATGTTTATTAGTTAACAATTTTTATATATAAAAATGCATCAGTTTCAAAGATAAAGAAAACGAGAAGCCAGAGCAGTTAGAGCTGTTGAGCAATTGTTCTTTGGTATCGTTAGCTGGACTTTTATATGTACTTCAACTGCCTGCTAAATTATTAAAACAGCATATATACCAGGGGTCCCCAATCCTTTGGGGTGCTGGGGCACATTTGGAAATCTAAGAAACTGATGTGGGCACCATATATTACAGAAGAAAAACTGGTGAGGCTCAGACTCCCTCCCCCCACTAAAAATGCATGCACCCCCCAAAAAAGCAAACAAAACACAGACTAAAAAGCAGTCAACACAATTCGAAGAAGCAGACAGTCCCCAACCAAACAGCCCTCCCACAAGCTGTTTTCATTGGAAGAGATAGGGGACCTTAGCACCACGTTGAGAACCCAGATACTATGCCAAGATTTGCAGAAGTGAAAAAAGAAAAAAAAACCATATTAGGAGGATTCCTCCTAAACAATCCAGTGATGTGCATGGTCAGTGCACATGAAATACTGACTGTTGTCAGGGGAGGAGGAACTGAAGAGAGACAATTATTATTATTATTATTATTATTATTATTATTATTATTATTATGCCCTTCAACAAAAGAGCTCAGGGCAGTTCACAATATTTTTTTTAAAAAACGTGAACAAACATTAACCCCACCTCCCACAAACACATTTAAAAGGCTGTAGAACATTAATCAGCCAAAGGCCTGGTTGAAGATGAACATTCCATAAACAGGGAGCCACTGCAGAAAAGACCCGTTCTTGTGTTGCCACCCTCCAAATCTCACATGGAGGAGGCACATGAAAAAGGACTTCAGATGATGGATGCAGAGTCTGGGACAGTTTACGGTATATGGGGAGAGGCGGTCCTTGAGATATTGCAGTCCTCAGCCATGGCTTCCAAGGAGCGCGTCTACGAGCTCTGGATGCTCTATTTTGCCAAAGTAGGTGCTTCTCCTTTGCGCTTCCAGACTGGCTGCGCCCCTATTTTGGGAGGTGAGGCTGCGGCCCCCCTTTTTTGAGGGGGTCTGTTTCCTTCACCTTTGGAAACACCTGCGCCGACTCCTCGGGGATTGAAACGAAAGTTTTGAACAAGTTTTCTTCAAACCCAAGAAAAATGATATTAGCATAAGACATGTAACTAGAATAAAAATTAAAAAATAATTCAAGCAAATAATTGTAATAACTACCATAATAAAGCACTGCTATAATTATATATAATTTTCTTAAAAATTTTGTTTCATTCACGTTTTCCGTGCTGAAACGTCACAACCTGAACGACCATGGCTTGCCCCCCCCTAGTTTTGATCCTGGGTACGCCCCTGACAATGGCATGTGGAAGAAAGGGTTAATCCACCCCACCCCCTTACTATGCTCCTTTTTGTCAAAAATGAAAGCAGCCAAGGCTGTTTGGTTCTTATATCTAGGCAAAACACAGAAGCAAAGAATTGATCAGAACAGGGCATTTATCAACTGTAACCCAAATGCAAGGCAGCTTCGTCACATTGGTGCTACAGAGATGTTAAAGCAGTGTTCAGGGAGAACATGCCAGTCTTTAGGAGCATCACACTAGATACTGCTTTTTATTTATTTATTTAAAAGATGTAAAACGTTTAAGGTGGCTACCAAAAGGAAAGAAACAGAAATACAACACCTGGCACATCATTAAAATGAAAGCAACCACAAAGGACCACTTTGGGAAATTTGAAACCAATGTTTAAATGAATCCACACACAAAAAAGAAAGGCCTTCCTAGAGAGGAAGGTCTTCGCCCCGTGATAGAAGATGGCCTCATTGAGCAAGAAGTCACAGGGTTGGGTCCCAGCCCATCAGGACTTTGGGCAAAGAGGAGGACCCAAGTAGATGATTTCCATATTCAGCACATGAGCACTTCTCAAAAGTCAAAGGAAAATATACTCAGGCATATGGTGTGGTTTTTTACTGGGAGGACAAAACAAGTGCCAACTTGACATTCAAAACATTAATATAAAACAACAATTCAGAATCTGTTTGAAGAGAAAGCATTGTTTCCACATTTTCAAGCACAAATGCATTTTTCTGTTGTCTGGCTTTGCACGTTTGGTGCAGGTCCAAACCTGGAAACCTGGAACGAGTCCATGTTGGCCACGTGGTTCCCAGTTCTGTTTTATAACTTCATGCAGGACTCAGTGTTTTTCCTCCTTTTCCACTCCACATAATCCTGGATCAGCTGTTTGGATGTCAGCTCTTGCTGACCCAGCCAAAAAAGAAAGGAGAAACCACAACCCAAATTTAAGTGCAACCATTTTAGAAGCAATTCTTGAGGGATTTCTCCCTCTGTGTACACTTCTATTTTTGTAGCTTGCTGGTCACCCACTTGGCTTTTGCTGGAGACGAGGCCTCACGTGGTTAGTGAGATCATTATCTTACTGCATATTGTGAGACAACGGTCGGACAATGAGGGTTATTTAAGTGCAGGCACAGAGGCCAGACAAACGTATCCTGTGTTTTGCAAAGCTTGCTATTTCTGTGGTTTATGTACAGAAGATACACTTGGGCTGAAAAAGAAAAAATGGTAACATTAACAGCGTCATCTAGCAACAAAGGAATAGTTTCTGAAGCTGTGCTCTCGACATTGAGTGCTGGAGGCAAATTAAATGAATAAATCCAAGCAGTTCTTGTGGATTGTGTCCACTGGGCAGTTCTCCTGCAAAGCCTCAATGAAGGAGAGGTGGACACCATTACAGACAGAGGTGCCAGGCATTTGTTTTGCCTTCTTTGGGCTGCAGGGGAAGGAAGTCCAGTCACCCAGCTAGGACTGCCAACCAGCTACTATGTATTGTACCGGTGCAATGACCAAAGCCATGGTTCCCTCCCAGGCACTTGTACTGAGGGTTGAGAAAAGAGCAAGCTCCAGATTATCTCTTCAGCACTTCCTGTAGTGTTAGCAGCACTGAAGTTACCTCCCTGGGGTGCAAGCCTGTGCAGTGTGTAGGGAGGTCCTGGGATGCCTCGCTGACGTGGTCCAAAGGAAAGCAGAGCAAGCTTGGTTGTAGGAGCTGCCGGGAGGCACTGTCCAAAATGGCATCCAACCCCTTGGGGACTCCACTCTGAGCCTTTTCTTCTCCCAAAGACATTCCACAAGGCAGCGGAGGTTTAGGATCACAGTTTTCTTTCTCCTAGTTGGGCTACATTCCTAGGTTGACGAGCCCCATCTGCACCCACTCAGGGGCAGATGAACACATAAGCAGAACTCCAGTTTATTCAGGGGAGAGCTACAGGTGTCAGCTTTTACATTCTCCCCAGGTAGACTGCTTCTCACAAGTAGCTAAACCCAGGTATACAGTAACTGACATCTCCCCAGGGACAGCATAATATGAGAAAACCCCTTATGTCATTGCTCTTCGGCCTGGATTCAGATCTTTAGGTGTGTGCATTATTGTGGGTTGGGGTTGTTCAGAGCAAGATCTCCCTCAGATGGTCCTTCAAGAGGATCTTCAGTGCTGGTTCTTCTAAGATGTGCATGCTCCCCAAGGTCCTCAGGCTGTGGGGTGTTGGGTTCCTCCTTTGAGGACTCTGCGTCCAAGACAGGGTCAGAGCTAGGCATGATACCAAGAGGCCAATATTTCTGAATGGAAGACTCTACCTCCCCCACCCCAACCCCCACATTCCTGCTCACACCAGAGCTTCCAGAGGAACCAGAACATGGCAGATCAGATAAGTCCAAAAGAAACATACAAGCACAATGTGATCCCCCAAACAATGTGAGAAATAGAATCATAAAATTGTAAGGGACCTCGAGGGTCATTCAGTCAGAGGCAAGCCTAGGGTCCCTTGTGCCCTCCCTTGTACAATGAGCTGTATCAGTCCCTCCCATGAAAAATCACATTACTGCAGAGAAGAGTGGGAAGCTTCTCCCACATTTGATCTCGCTGAGACAGCAGCTTTGCGTCACCACAGACGCCATACAGTCCATAGTCTGATAGGTGATGTTCGCACCCCCTGCTTGGGCCTCCATCCCTAGAAGGGTCCAGTTTTGCCTCTGTATCCAGTCCAACCCCTTGCAATGCAGGACTATCAACTAAAGCATTCACGACAGATGGCCACCCAACCTCTGAAAATACAATATGTTGCAGCAATGATACATAGAAACATATTTAAAATGCAGCCAAAAAAAGGTTGAAAATAAAAAATTCCCATCTGAATCTAGGGTTGTTACTGATGAGATGTCTGGAATGCATATTATTTCACTGCTTTGTCAAAACCTATTTAGAATCATAGAATGGTAGAGTTGGAGGAGACCCCAAGGGTCATCTAGTATAACCCCCGTGCAATGCAGGAATCTCAGGTAAAGCAACCATGGCAGATGACCATCCAACTTCTGCATATAAAAAAGGAGCTTCTCAGGGCTGGCAGCAGAACAGAACCCTCTGTTTTTTATGTGTTTCTGCCCCAAAAACATATTTGGCACAAATAATCCTAAGTAATTTAGTCAGTAGGTTTCCCCCAGATGAGGCTTATTTTTTCCTGGAAGATTCAACACCTGAGTCACTGAAGTCTCTGGCTCACCATCCAGGCTCTCCAGCAAGGACCACAGGGGAATCAGATCTAGTCTGCACTTAACAGACATTTTTCAAAATGAAACCCAGAGCACAGCACATCCATTTTTCAAAAGTCACACTTCTATAACTTTTGCAGTGCAGTTTTCCAACCAAGTGATGTTTACAAAAATGCATATGTTGGTGAAAATAACATACCAAAATGTGTTATAGTAGGGGTGATTGCTTGCAAATCCGTATGTATTGTACAAAATTGCATGTAATCAGGAGAAATTCACACCCAGATGCTGATGATGAATATGTAAGCAATCAGTCAATCAATCAATCAATCAATCAATCAATTTACATACTTTATGTGTAAATGTGGAGAGCTGAACTTGGAAAAAATGAGAAACTGAAATCGAGATTGACAGATTCACCCATCCCAGCCTGCAGCCCGCTATGGAGAGCTGAAAGGATCCACGTGCTCAGATCTTCTTCTAGGCTTGCCTTCAGGCCTCTCTTCTCAGGATTAAATGGAGAGCAGGCCTTTTAGAGTCTTAACCACACCCTTTGAACATTCTACTTGTACTTTCTGATCTTTTTAAAAGGAAGAAAAGGTCCCTGATAGTGAGCAGCACATTTTCTGTGTTCCCCCATTAGAACACCCCCCATTCAAAGCTAGCATGGAGGGAACAGAGCCAGAGAGAACGCTTCTGCTATGCATGCCAGCCTTATATCACCAAGGAGTTACAGTTACAGAAGGTCTGGTCATGTGATCTGTCTCAGTGGCAGCCTGAATTTCTAAAAACATTTTAGTTGCTTGATTTTGTTGATTGCATCACATGGCCTTCAAGAAGTTTCATACCGCAAAGTCTTAGGCAGGAAACAGTAGGTCATTTGGTGTGTCAGATCACCACCCCTTGCCTCATCTCTTGTATACAGACATTTCAGTAAGTACCGTGTGATCTCTTGGGGAAAAGTTAACTTATCAGAGAGCAAGACTCTTGCTCAAACTTTTTTTTTAAAAAAAATTAAAGGTAATTTCTTGCTTAGACTGGAGACTGAGGACTCTGTGTAGTCTGGCAAAGCCAAAACTGCACAGCCTATCCCTGGCATAGAATACCGGTAGCAGTTTCCAAACTTTCTGCCCTCAGGGAATCCTCCCTGCACAACTGCATCCACAACAGCAGCCCTCCACTTCCATCAGACTTCAACAAGGGCTATGCTGCGGGCAGTTGGGTTCCAGGACTCAGAGGTCTGCCCATCAAAGTGGCCCAGGAGGGCATCTGGTCCAGCGTGGGAAGGGAGCAAGTTCCAGAGCAGCAGACAATGATCCAAGGGGCCAGGGGCAGGTGGATAGTCAAAGCCAAGCCCTTCTCATGTTACTGAGCAGCCCACGGCTTCCTAACAACTCTGGTAATGTCAGAAACGCCAGGCTGCACAGGAAAAACTGGTGGTGTGTCCTTCCTCAACAGGGTACTCAGACAACCAAAACAGATTTTGGCTGAAGGAATCAACCCTCAGCAGGAACATAAAATTCAGGGGCATGTTTAGCTGGCCAAGGCATATATATATATAACAGGGTAAATGGACCCGTTAATAGCTCTGGCCATTAACCATCTCCTTCCTGCTCCTTGTGAAGGGGCAGCTCATCATAGCAGCCGTAACACCACCACATAACTGTATGGGCAGCTTCTGGGATACAGAGGCTCCGTTCAGGAATAGCCTATATTTCATGGCCTATATCAAAGCGCTGCAATGTTTTCACAGTGCTTTTACAGAAAACAAAGTCTTCCTGCAGCATTTACATTTGATTCCCCACTCATTCCTTTATTTACTTAAGTCCTAATGATATGCTTGGGACTACACATTTCTGGCCATTTCCTAAGCTATGATCTTTTCCACATAGCAGAGTTGCAAGGTCTAATAAAGGATGCAAAGGGGAACATCAACTGAAGCACTGCTAGGGAAGGTATTTTCCATGTCCTGCCCTGTGCTGTGCGGGGAATCACAGCAGACCCCAGTTTTATAAGCCACCCAATCTAGAGAGATCAGGGTTGATGTAAAATGGAGATTATGAAAAATCCCTCTGGGGACATCTTTAAATGCAGTGGGACCTCGGGTTACAAACACCTCGGGTTACAAACACTTCGGGTTACAGACTCCGCTAACCCAGAAGTAGTGCCTCGCGTTAAGAACTTTACCTCAGGATGAGAACAGAAATTGTGCGCTGATGGCGTGGCGGCAGCGGGAGGCCCCATTAACTAAAGTGGTACCTCAGGTTAAGAACAGTTTCAGGTTAAGAACAGACCTCCGGAACGAATTAAGTTCGTAACCAGAGGTACCACTGTACTGCTTTTCATGATTTCTGAAACATTTCCTCTATCTTCATAAAGGCTCAACTAACCTTTCGGTTCTGAGGCCTGAGGAAGCAAGCTAGGGAACTATAAAGAACTAGCTGACCTGGCCACGTTACACCTTACACAGCCGCCCAGAGTGGCTGGGAGCCGCCCAGAGTGGCTGGGGAAACCCAGCCAGATGGGCGGGGTATAAATAATAAATTATTATTATTATTATTATTATTATTATTATTATTATTATTATTATTATTATTTGTTGAAGTTCAGTCTATGTGTTCTCCATTTGCCCCTCCAATTTTTGTCTTCGTTTCTACAACTGTTTATGACTACTATTTTAGTCTATGAGGTTTGTGCTGTGCTGTTTAATGTCCACTGGAGGGCGCTATATTTTTTGCACAAAATCACATTTTTACCTGGGAAAGGTGTGGTATTTGTGCAATGTAAGTACATATGATCACTCCCATATGGGCATGTAACGTTGTATCCAAATTTGAACAGAATCGATCAAGGGGTTACAGAGAAAGGCGATTGTTAACAAACATCCAACTTGAACGATTATATATATATATATACATATATTGTGAGGAATTGGTTATACCGTACAAACTCATTCAATACTTTACACTCAATCTGTGTATTTGGATTTGACTTGGCTGAGCCAGCTGAGAGGGGGGAAAGGTAGTATGACAGCCTGTGAATATCAGTGTAACCAACTATTCTGCAACTGTTCATGGTCCTCCATTACAATAGGGATGGAGAACCTGTCATCTTCCAGGTATTGTGAGCCTCCAACTCCCATCAGTCCTAGCCAGCATGGTTAGGGATGATGGGAATTGTAGTCCAGCAACATTTGGAGGGTTAGAGATCTTCTTCCACTGTCTCAAAATTGCTTGGTTGCTAGGGCTTCAGGTTTTAATCAGTAGATTAATCAACTCAATCTTTAGTTGATTAAACAGGGCATATTTGATTAAGGGTACACTTAATTGTTTATTAACAGCTGTTTTACTTCTAGTTTGTTGCTGTCCCTAGAGAAATAAAAATGACTATTAAGGGTGTCCTTTGCATCTTAAAATAAGTTGTAATTTCTGCTTAGAGAAATGTTAAGTCTCACATTTATTGCAAGAAGGAACCTATATTGGTAACAGTCACACTTATAATTGATCAGTTAAAAAGCAGGTGATAAACCAAGCAGTAATTATTGAATCAAGCAGGGGCGCTACTGAAAATCCAAACTCTTTAAAATATTGTTTTCTGGAATGCAGCTCACATTCTTTACCAACAAAGACACTTGTAAATGCATGTGTATCCAGGGGTTACAAAAGCCCAGCTTTTGATTTCAGGAAGAAGCTTTTATAAGGTGAAGGCGATGAGTTTATAATGCCACCAACAGTAATTGCACTTTGTAAGCCTGAACACAAGTCTACCGTAGTGTGGAAATATCAGCCAATGAAACAATTTTTCAAATGCTTCATTCATGGTAGTTGTATGGTGTATTTTAATTGCTGGGGGTTGCTGTAAACTGCTTAATTGTGCCCATTCTTCTCTCCTGTGTTTCTGTATTCAGTGGAAAATCAAAGGGATACCTCCTTTACTCTTTACTTCCCACATTATAACAGTCATGAACTCATGGTATCGTATCACACCACCTGAGTGTTTGGGCAGAGTCATATGGGAAAAAGTGGTCCCTGAGATAGCCAATGCTCAGTTCATTTAAAATCTCAACCAACACATTGAATTTGAACTAGAACCTACTGGGAGCCAGTGGTTTGGAATGGCTGGCACACTGGAGGGCCAAGGAACTTTTCTCTTGAAGAATTCCAGTAATTTCCCAACATCTATGGCAAGAGTTGGGAGCATTTTTTGGCCCGAGGGCTGCATTCCCTCATGGGGGAGACTTCCGGAGGGCCACGTGCAAGTGATGGCAGGGTCAGAACCACCAGCTGGTAGGACAGTGAACATGACTTTAACCTTTGTAGAGTAGGTTACATTCCAATAATGAAATCATGAAAATGTCAGGTTCATACACACTTGACTATCCTTTATATTAACAGCTCCATGACTCATTGCAGCTAGTTATAAAGCACTGGAGGAGAGTGTGGAGCTGGTCCAATGTAGTCTGGGGAGGCGGTGTGGCCTAGAGACCATCCTGAAGGCCTGGAGGGTGACATTTGGTCTCTAAGCCTGAGATTCCCTCTTTCTGATCTGTAGGCCTGTTCTCTCAAAGAACAGCTGGCTATGCCTTGTCTGTATCATTCTGCACTGCAAATGAGAGCTTGCAATTGGATGTTTCTCCACACCAAAAATAAAATAAAACCCTGTACAGAAAACCAGTTGTCAGGAAGAAAGAATTGTAGCCTACCCTTTTCACTGATAAAGCACTTTTCTGTGTGCAATAATTATTTATTCCCTGCGAATGGAAAGTTCAATCACATGTACTATGCCTACAATCTGCAATGGAATAACCCAGAAACAGGTTTGCCAACTAACTCCTTTGCATTTGTGAGAACTGGCATCAACAGCTTAATTTCAAGTCTGAAAGGAATCTTCTTTGGTATGGAGCTGTTGAGCAGCAGCTCTAGTGTGCTTTTGTCTTCCCCTGCAGCCTTCTGGTTGGCTCCGAGTCATCTGTATTGTTTTACTAAACAATACGTAGCCTGTAGGCACTTCTGGCTTGGTGTACCCTGCTCATCCCTGCTCTGCTTTTTGGTACATTTACAACTGCTGATCTGGAGGCAAAGCAACCAGTGACAAGTTTGGGCAGTCTGAAAGCAATTAACAGATTGCTCAGACGATGGAGCCAGGCCAAAGTCTGAGGCTTTATAGGGCTCAAGGCTCCTGTGTGTCACCTGCTGAGGGATGGAATCATAGAATCATAGAATGGTAAAGTTGGAAGGGAACCCAAGGTTCATCTAGTCCACCCCCCTGCAAGATGCATCAGCCCATTTCTGATCGATGACATTCTCACATGTGTTTGTGTTCATAGGTCTGCTTTGTTCCATTTTTGCATTAATTCATGAAGGATTTTTTAAATTAAAAAATCAGAATTCAGTGTTAACTGTTAACTATTTAGATATGTATTTTAATTGTCAGGGCTGTGGGCAGAGATATGCTAACAATGTGCTCAGATTCACATGTGTCTTCTGACACCAGGCTGTTTTGAACAAAGCACCCTTTCTCCATCACTTCCCATCACCAGAGTCCCCCCTGGTGAGCTTTAAGTGTGTATGACATGGGCTGTGCACTCTGTCGTATGTGTGAGGTTCCCATACTGATAGTGGTGTGTTGTGACTGAGTCATGGGTTCCACCATAATCTGTCCTAGTGGTATGGGCAGGCTAGTCTTCCATGCGGAGTAGCTGTTGATTCTCTCCCTCCCCAACCACCAGGTCAACAGGAGGGAAGTTCTTTGTGCCAGATGTGGGGCTGCTGTAAAGCCCCACATAGCAGCATGGCCAGGGAGAAGGTCCACCCATGACTCAGCCCTGGTTTTAGCCATCACCAGTTATGTGTGTGTGTGTGTGTGTGTGTGTGTGTTTGGGCAAATATTTTATGGTGTGTCCAGCTTTCCACAAAATCTTTCCACAAAATCTTCAGTGAATAGATCTTGTACAGGATCATGCTCTGAATTATTCACAATTCTTCACGAGGACATGGAATGACAGGTTTTTGGAACAATCACCCCCCAAAACAACAACAACACTGCATTGTACAATAGAGGGACACCACTTGGTCAGGGCTAGATCCTTGGCTGCCAATATATTGGATTGTTTATGAGCCTTGATTTCTCCCAAAGATACATACCTCCCCTCCTTCTTTCTCAGAACCTTACTTAAACTGATCTTCTCCAAGCCTTAAAGCTTGCTGTGTGCTTAGGTTCACCACATTGATAGTCAGCAGAAAGACTAAAAATATAACCAGACTGGAAACTATATAACCGTCAGCTCTGGGCAGTCCCCCAAGTTTTGGAAATGAGGATTATTGTTTTTTAGAGTTTTAGAGTGTTGGGGGGAGGGGAACAGCTTTGCTGTGTCTTGGAATTTCCAAGGAAGCAAAACCCACTTGGTTAACCCAGGTCAAATAGGTTGAGGTCATTTATCTGGCTCAGGAAAATTAAACTCCAGGAGTGACCCAATATGGAAACATCAAATATTCTTTTGGAAATAAACTGATGTCAAGATGACTTTACTTCATGAATATTTTGTAGTGGAGAGGGAGCCAGAAGAATGAGAGAAAATGAATAATTCAGAGAGGGGAGTGAGGTTTCGTTTTTATATTTTTTCACGGAAAATGCAGAAGGTCTCTTCCAAGCCATCTTTCCAACAACAAGGGGGCACAGATTTTTTTTTTTAAAGCATTGCCAAGACTGCGGTTAAAACTGAGTTCAGGCCATGATGACACATAAGCTGGCATTTGTATATGTTGGAGACTCTTTGAGCTTTTACAACTCTAAAGAGTTGAGGGGGAAAATACATGAAATCTGTAAAGGGAATAAATAACTTGCTTAAAATAGCTCTGTTTCCAGCTTGTTGAAAGAGGGGTGAGCTCTGGTTTTCTTTTGCGCATTCTGGTAAGAAAACACCTTTGATACTCTCCAAAGCAGGGGCACCATAATGCCTCAGCTGTCTCATGGATGGTTCCAAGTTTGGCTTGTTGGTCAGTTTGAAGTGCTTATATAAAACAGTGGAAGTGGAAATACTTTCCCAGACCACGCCAAGAGTTATTTAAGGATGCTTTGTTTAAAAATACTTGCTGGTTTACTCAGACCACAGTTCCACCCCAGTAAACCCTATGTGATTGGTCTGTCTTTGAAAAGCTCCTCCCTTTTGCCTTCTGGAGAAATAGTATTCTAGCTGTTCTTTTAGTGGTCAACAGAATAAACCAAGCCTGATTGATAAATGCTTTTGGCGGTGCTCTGGTTCACGTGGTGTGGGAGCCGTGTCTCTGCTCTGCCCACTTGTGAGGTGTGCAATGCTTTGACTTTCCTCCTCAAATAAGGACTCTACTAATAAGCCAATTGTTCAGATGGATCCACAAGTGGAGTGCCTGATACCAAAGGTGTGGGGCTTGTAACTGACTCCCCTGGAAATGTTTTCATTTACACCACCTCGTTTGCAAGGATAACTGCAAGTTGTTGCAACTGAGGCCTGTTTCTTATCGCACTCCCAACTCTGACCAGTTACTGGCTTGCACTGGTGGATCCTTCCAGGCATAAGGTTTACACCAGTGACAGTCTCCTGTCTGTGCAAGGATCTGTTTATTTATTTATTTGCAAAAATGCATATGCCACCCACTTTAAGATAAATATTTCAGTGAATGACATAAGATCAGCAATAAAACTTCATCCATAAAATAAACACAAAATATATCACAAATCAGATGGATGTATAAACATACTTGGGAAAGGATCATCTCCTGCCTCTGGGAGAGCCTAGGTGAACAGGTGTGTTTTAAGCAGGTTCCAAGTAGGCTTTGGGATGCGGGCGGCGCTGTGGGTTAAACCACAGAGCCTAGGGCTTGCCAATCAGAAGGTCGGCAGTTTGAATCCCCGCGACGGGGTGAGCTCCCGTTGCTCGGTCCCTGCTCCTGCCAACCTAGCAGTTCAAAAGCATGTCAAAGTGCAAGTAGATAAATAGGTACCGCTGCAGCGGGAAGGTAAACGGTGTTTCTGTGCACTGCTCTGGTTCGCCAGAAGCGGCTTAGTCATGCTGGCCACATGACCCGGAATATCTTATATTCCACATGACCCAGATATCTTATAAAAGCCGTATAGATATTTATCTCCTTGACATCTGATGGGAGTGTGTTCCACAGGGCGGGTGTCACTACCGAGAAGGCTCAGTGCAATTCCCTTTGCAACAAACTGCTTTGAAGGTACTGTAGTGCCTCCTAAGAGTCCTCAGGAACCCAATATAAATACAACATGTTGGTGTGAGTTTGTTCGTTATGCTTTGTTTGTTCTTCTGGGCAGAAGTGAAGCTGCCACGTGATGTATGCAAGATTGTAATTTTAACACATTTTTAAAAATAGTTTTTATTATGCAGGTTTTGTTTTAATTAGATGCATGCCTTCAAGGATATGCACTGAACTGAAATGCATTTAATGATGAGTAATTAGCAAAAGAACACACACACACACACACACACACACACACACACACACACACAGCATAACAGATAAGACCTAAATTGTAAGCTGCTCTGCTTCCAGTATTTGTTGTCTTATGACAAGACGCGGGTGGCACTGTGGGTTAAACCACAGAGCCTAGGGCTTGCCGATCAGAAGGTCGGCGGTTTGAATCCCCGCGACGGGGTGAGCTCCCGTTGCTCGGTCCCAGCTCCTGCCCACCTAGCAGTTTCAAAGCACATCAAAGTGCAAGTAGATAAATAGGAACCGCTGCAGCGGGAAGGTAAACGGCATTTCCGTGCGCTGCTCTGGTTCGCCAGAAGCGGCTTAGTCATGCTGGCCACATGACCTGGAAGCTGTACGCCGGCTCCCTCGGCCAATAATGCGAGATGAGCGCCGCAACCCCAGAGTCGGTCACAACTGGACCTAATGGTCAGGGGTCCCTTTACCTTTTATGACAAGATACTTAAGTTACACCATATAATATAAAACAATACAATACATAAAAGTCTAAAATCAGCTGGCACCTCAAGGCAGCCTTTTATTTTATACTGCTCCCTCCTGCTATAGTAACCTACTAGGAATGCCCTGCTTTTTACGTAAGTACCTCATCAGGTACGACCCCCAAGTGTGACGACCCCCAAGTGTGAACGACCCCCCCCCAAGTGTGAGTGATGGTTGGGCGGTGACTCCTGTTTCTATTATAATTTGTATGTGTGACAGGGACTAGAAAGCAGCATCCCTTTCCCCCAATTATCTGGGGAATATGTGAAAGCCTTTAGGAAATAAATCCTCTCCAGATTGGTTCAATGTGTTCAGCCAGATCCTCAGCTTCTGCCAAAACTGATATGCTGTTGGCCCAGAAGTGTGGCTTGCAACACCTTTATTGTGCTGCCTTGGCATGCAGACACCATTCTCTGGTATCCCTGCTGCAATCCAAAGCTGTTTAATAACATGACAAGGAGTAAGAAGCGCAGTTTGAGCAGGGAGGGAATGCTTACTAGGTCTGCCATTCCTCTCTTTGGTTGCCTTCAAAATACAGTATTGGAGAGAGCAAATTTTTACTCCCCCTCTCAGAGTACTGGAGGTTTTGCAGTTGACAGGGGCAGCTACCGGTATTTTGCTGCAAAAGGGAAAAAAGAGCCTGTAGAATTCAGGTTGCTACAAGAAGACTTTGCCACATTGCTACTTCCCTAATAAATATGAGGCAACGAGTTCCTATAATCTCCATTTCTCTTGATTGCTTTATTTCCTGCCAGGAACAGAAGGACACTTTGTACAATCTCACCTGCTCAAAAAACCGCATCCCCACCCCTCAACCCCAGTTGAGAGTTTCCATACAGGGTGTTGGTGCAGAGCAAAGTCTCATCATAATTAATAGCCTACGGCATGTTTGTTTCTGTGGTGTTTGTGCAAAGCTTTAGGTTTAGGCTAACTTTATAGGCTGTTTTCCACAAGACACCAAAGTATCTTGTAGCAATTATTAAGTGCATGATAATATCGCACCTGCGACGCAGGTGGCGCTGTGGGTTAAACCACTGAGCCTAGGGCTTGCCGATCAGAAGGTCAGTGCTTCAAATCCCCGCGACAGGGTGAGCTCCCGTTGCTCGGTCCCTGCTCCTGCCCACCTAGCAGTTCGAAAGCACGTCAAAGTGCAAGTAGATCAATAGGTACCGCTCCGGCGGGAAGGTAAATGGCATTTCCATGCGCTGCTCTGGTTCGCCAGAAGCGGCTTAGTCATGCTGGCCACATGACCTGGAAGCTATACGCCGGCTCCCTCGGCCAGTAAAGCGGGATGAGTGCCGCAACCCCAGAGTCGTTCGCGACTGGATCTAATGGTCAGGGGTCCCTTTACCTTTAATATCACACCTGTGCACACCAAGCATGTTCAGTTCCTGTTTCTAGGCTCTTGAAAATGCTACATCTGCCAATTAGATTGCCTAGCAGATACCATGGTTTGAGTGCCCGCTGGACTTGGTGGGGCAGCTAGGGGGTCACAGGGGCATGGCCAATGAGAGCTCACAGGGCATGGCCAAGTTGTCTCAGTACTTTCCCCATCCTCCTCCTTAGTAAAAAAAGCAATGGGCACTTTAACCTTTCACTTTCCTCAGTACTTAGCACAGAAGTGCCCTACCTTGGTTGAAAAGGGGGTCACTACCGCACAATTTCTAATGCGGGTTCATGCTGCAATAACTGTACATTATTCAGGAGTAAGCCCTACTGAATTCCAATATGAGGATTGCTCCCTCATATGTATGTGCAGGACTGAAGCCTCAAATGGTTGGTCTTAAAGGTGTCACACAGGACTGTTAGAAATGGACCCTATAAATTTTAGACCTATGGGAAAATATAGGTCTCCTCCACTTTATTCATTTCTACATCTTTTGTCCAGAATGTGGGATAAAGTGCAGGGGGGTTAAGGGGGCGAGGACCTGGGAGGCCAAGGTCAAAATCAGCCACCAAACTCAGCGTGTGACTCTGTGCCGCTCATGGTCTCTCAGCCTAACCTACTGCACAGGGTTGTTGATGGAGTGGCTATAAATGTAATGCTGATAATATAGAAAAATATATAGCAAATATATACAAAATTAACAGTATGACTATGAATCGAAAGCTGTTGCAAAGCAATGATAATGGTTAAGGGAATTCCCCACCCCAGATTACCATTCTAGCTTTAGAAATCATGTCCTCATTGGCAGCACCATTTACTAATCATGGTTGCTATGAAAACACAATCAACCTGATACTTGCTTGGTGCAGTTGATAACATGATCAGAATCCCCCGCCAGCTTTTGTTCTGGCTGAGGGAGAAAACCCAGCGCTCCCTTTGCAGTCTCTCACACTTTAGCTTGAGCTCAGGTGTATCCATCGCCAGGCTACATGTGCACTGCACACAGGGGGAAAGCAAAATGCAGGGTGTTTTGCACTCTGCCCAGGGTCACAGAAGAAATCAGTTCCCCTCACCCTGGCAGAAGGGAGCAGTGATTTGACAGAATGGAACAGTTTCATGTAACCACCTGAAATGAACTTTGGAAGGCTTTCGCTGAAGGCAATTTGACCTGGACCTTTCAAAGGGGCAAGGAGGGCGCATTCTTATGTTTGCATTTTACCAACAAGTCAGTCAATTAGAAAACCCAAAATTATAGCAATACAGAGACATATTCCCAATTCCCCTGCATTCTTTTGCTTACTATCCAGAAGCCTTCTGGGAACCTTAAATATTTGCTCACTAGTTTGTGATTCTGCAGTTGGCCTTAATTAAATCTACTGCACTTCATCCATAGCTGTCAACCTTTCCCTTTTCTCGTGAGGAATCCTATTCGGAATAAGGGGATTTCCTGCAAAAAAAGGGGGAAGTTGACAGCTATGACTTCATCTGATGTTGGATCACTGCCCAATCTTGTCTGGGAAAGGCTAATGTGACATGCCCAGAGATCTTCATCACATGCTGGAACAGAGGATGATTTTGCAGAAGATCTAGTAATGGCCCCTCAGCCACAAGGGGAAAGGGATGAGATATTGCTGCTGGTGTGAGTGCTGGAAGGAAGACCGCTCCCTGCTGCAAGGCCCATTTCCACCTGGCCTAGGGGGCGGGGCCCAGACTCACCTTGAACAGCTAAAAGAGGCTCCTGGGAGGCCAAAGGGACATTGCTGGAACAACTCTTGGGTTGGGGAAACTGGCTAAAATGTTTTAAGCGGTTCTAATTTTGGTTCCTCTGTTTTGTTTTTGTTGGGTTGGTGTTGGTTAAATGTTTAGTTGGGGTTGGCGGTTATTTTCATTTGGGTACACAATAACTGTAAACTGTTGTTATTGTTTATATATGTTGTAAGCTGCCCAGAGTGGCTGGGGAAACCAAGCCAGATGGGTGGGGTATAAATTTAAAAATTATTATGATTGGTCCTAGGAGTAATGGCAAGAAACAGGTGATTCAAACAAGAAGGTCAAGTAAGAGTAGCCAAGCTGGTCTTAATACTATTTATTTTTTTTTATCTATTCATCTTATGGGTAGGAGAAGACACTGGCAACTTGATGGCTATTCTTCTTTCCTACATTTAGTATTATCAAAGCTTGTTGTACATTCAGCTTCTGTGGTCTGATTTGATTAAAACTGTAGAGTGCTAGTTGAATTAGGGAAAACATGCCTGATATAATTCAAGGGGCAAGTGGGACTGACAACCTCATCACGCCTCCTCATTCATCTCCCTGTCAAAACCCGATGCATGGACCGCATGAATTACTTCTTCTCCTGTGCAAAAAGCAGCTCAATAGGAACAGGCAATCTGGCTATGAAAGAAGAGAGCTAAACAATGGATATTGAGGGAAAGCCACTGCTGGATGTGACATCATGAGTGGCCGGGAAGCAATGAGACAGGACCGATATCCAGTGAAATTAACAAAAAGCAGGGTTATGGTTTTCATGGAACCTATAATGTATTTCTTTTAAAAATATCCCCTCATTCACCTGCGAGGCTCTGATATGGGATGTAAAATGAGGTGTTGTTTTCTTTTTTTAACTTTATTACTAAACTTTGGAATTAATATCTTGGGATCTCATGGTAAAGATGTAGAATCTAGATTCCAAATTGTGTTCCAGAAAGTTTGGATTGTGAAGAATGCGGTTCCTGATGTGCTACCTTCTCCCCTATGTGCCTGCCCACTAACTAAGATCACCTACAGAGACCTTCTCTTGCCTTACCCAGACTTGAGAACTTCCGACCCAGGGAGGTTTGTTGGCATTTTGCCACTGTGTTGAGGCCCACTTGTTAGGCAAGCTCAGAGGCTGAATTTAATTCCTTGCTTATTGCAGTTATATGCAGCCTTTCTGGTTTTTTATTCTGGTTTTTCACTACAATGTTTTATGATACTTCTTACTGCTGTTGCTTTTAAAGTGTTTTACAGCTTTTTTAAAGTGCTGTTTGTTTTTTTATTTTTGTAAGCTGCCTTGAAATACAGGAGAAATGGCAGGGTCTAAAATCATCAGTATTATTTTTTTGTAGAAAGTGATGAATAAGTGTAACAACAACAACAACAGCTGAGTTTTTTGTATGGGCTCCCTAAAGCAATATGACTAAATAGCACCATAATGTTCATACAGTTGGATGAGCAAAATGGAGAAGTGTTGCTTCCTGTTGAGTAGAAACTTCTACTGAGAGCACGCAGGTGGGGGCTGTTGGGTATTTGGGTGCAACTCAGCTGGCTCAGAGAGGTTTGCACTGGTTAAGACAAAGTAAGAGACCTCCAGCTTCCCAGACTATCCCTATACTTTTATCACTACGCTGACCTCTTCCCCCCCCTTTAATGTTTATTTAGACTGGTAAGTATAAGGCTCCATCCTCTTTACAACTTCCTGCTCCTCCTCTCACACTTTCTCTGGAACTTGAGGTGAGAGTTAATCTTGGATTTTTCTTTTGAGAGCAAAGGGGGAAGCATGGATTCTTTGCTCCTTCAACTACATAGTTAGGTAGGACTATAGAACGCTTCCCTATTGAGAATGTAGTTCATGGGTAGGCAACCTAAGGCCCGTGGGCCGGATGCGGCCCAATCGCCTTCTCAATCTGGCCTGCTGACGGTCCAGGAATCAGCGTGTTTTTACATGAGTAGAATGTGTCCTTTTATTTAAAATGCTTTTCTGGGTTATAGGAATTCGTTCATTCCCCCTGCCCCCCCCCAAATAGTCCGGCCCCCCACAAGGTCTGAGGGATGTTGGAAGGGCCCACGGCTGAAAAAGGTTGCTGATCCCTGATGTAGTTCCATTAGTAAACATAACCTTTCTTACTCTATACCAAGACTCAGTCTGAATACCTTCCAACTAAAGGTGTTTTCCAAGCAAGGATTCATTTAACTAAACTAACTTCTGCTGCTGCATATAAAGTCAGCAGGGCATGGCAGCATTCCTATGCAGAAAACCCATGAACTCTCTCAGGGATCCAGTGCCTCACTTTGCATTCCTCTATCCATTTCAGTTTGTCAGGAACCCACTTTCATTATTTTAGCCCCCAGTTTATTGTTATTTTATTCATTTCATTTCTGGATTGAAGAGCTTTCCATTTTCTTGAGCATTTAATAAAATCTGATTGTCTTGCTGCTGCTGCTACGATGCTGGGAAATGTTTACTTCTGTAAATATGAATAGGACTAGGCTGCAGCTTTTATTTTGTTATTATTTTAAAATGCTGTAAGCTGCCTGCCTCCAGAGTCAGAAATATTTTAATAAAATAATAATAAAATAAATACGGCTATTTCATAGTCTCTCGTTCTCTCTCTCAACAGGCGAGAGGCCTTTTGAATGCCGTTGGGAAGATTGTAACAAGAAGTTTGCCCGTTCCGATGAGCTGGCACGGCATTTCCGCACTCACACCGGAGAGAAAAAGTTTGGCTGCCCTCTCTGCGAGAAGCGATTCATGCGCAGTGACCACTTGACGAAGCATGCCCGCCGCCACAGCAATTTCCACCCCAGCATGCTCAAGAGGAGGAGCGGCAGCAGCTCCCGGACGGGATCCGTCAGTGACTATAGCCGTTCAGACGCATCTAGTCCCACCATCAGTCCTTCAAGCTCCCCGTAGACCTGCCTGCACTGGATGCCAGCACTTTGCTCTTATCATTTTATAGATATCATTTTTGGAGTTTTATTTGCGTTGCACATTTTGCTTGTTTCCCCCTCATTGTCTTTTTTTTGGCATCATTTCCCCAGCAGATTATCAGATTATCTCTGGCACAATGGAACTAACATTGATGAGCCTCTTCTCCATCTTCCTCCCAGCAATTTTTCTTCCTGGTCAAGATTTTCAGTTATTTTGTCTGCCAGCCTTCACTCTTCAGAGCCTTAAGAAGATGCTCCTGTTAATTGTTTTTTAAATATATCTATATGTGTGTATATTTTTAAAAAAATACCTTTGCTCAGGTGTCAAAGCAAATTTTATAAAAAAGAGGTTACAAAAGTGGAATGCCTACTAGCTGAACTGGATTGACTTTCCACCCCTCCACAACCTCCTCTCAACTTTCTCAGGGATAAGTATTTATGTAACACAGTAAGTACAATGAAGGCACACTCTCTACAGCCTCAGCTGGCAAACAGATCTGTACTCCAAATGAGTTCCACTCACCGAGGAGGAAACCAACGCTGGACTTCGCACTCAAATGGTTTGGTTTCACATTTGCTATAAATACATTTGGGGAATCAGGACCATATATGGCATGCCCCTGGGTGACTTCATGAAATCACTCTCCCGGCCCCCGCCCCGTCAATGTCATTTCATATCGAGATGATTTTACCACATCAACTTCCTGCTGCA
The DNA here is from genome assembly GCA_034641385.1 of Darevskia mixta. Lineage (NCBI taxonomy): Eukaryota > Metazoa > Chordata > Lepidosauria > Squamata > Lacertidae > Darevskia > Darevskia mixta. The sequence continues at coordinate 3,348,786 of JAWWNH010000073.1, read as the reverse complement.
GGAACCTTGTCTACAAAGTTCGATACAGTCCTATCTACCCCATTGGGGGGGGCGGGTTGAGGGGAATTTTTTTAAACTAACGAACTCGATGCCTTTATCATTCCCACCCACCCCTAAATATAGGGAAATGTATTCACACTGGGGAACAATGCATTTAAGTTCAAAATGGCAAGTTTGTGGTTTTACAGTAGGCATTACGGATTTGTTTTCCAGGGTTCTCCTGTAAAATACCCTATGAAATAAGTGAGGCTTCTGCAGAAGAACTTCTCAGAGGCTTGTGAGCCCCACATTGTCTGTGTTGCTTGCTCATCTGTCATGTGGCTACCAAACATAGGTGCCTAGACTGTATCAACTTGAACTATTTTATCTTATGCGGGGGGGGGGAGCCACATTGGGAAACTGTTTATATAAAGTTTCATCAAAGCTTTATCAAGGTACAGGACATGTTATAAAGACTCTTGGTTTTACATTGCTTCAAAGCAGAGTGCTTCCATAGAACACGGCACTGTAGCTATTTGGTCAGTAAGTAACAAGTTGAAGCCAAGTAGTAGTAATCAGAAAATGGTCTCTTCTTAGGAAAGGGTAAAAAGAGAGAGCAGAACTTGCATCTAGAAAGTGTTACAAACATGGTGTTTTAGCTCAACAGAACTCCATATTTCTCCTACACTCGCATCCTATGGGTGTACGGTTTTACTGGATATAGATAAGAGAACCCCTCCTCCAGCCAGCCAGTCCAGGGTTCCCAGATGGACGTCCCATTCTCTTGGCTACCACAGTGGAGATCAACCTGCCATGTTACTTGCCTAATATCTGTAAGGAAATCTCTCTCATTCACAGTTGGAGAGGCCAACTGGCCACATCCTGAAGTGCCTGGGTGGGAGATTTGTGGCCATTTCAAAAATAGGCACCTCACCCCAGCAAGAGAGATTTGTGTGCATAAAGACTGGTGTGGAGGCACATCTTGCTAAAACTGGCTTGCGTCAGGTTCTAGGTTTATAAATGCAAACTTTTTAAAACCAGCAATTGGTCTACGCATTGCAAAGTGCATAGACCTCATTATTGTCGGCTTGGTTGGTTCTGAAGCTGTATATTAAACATTCAGGGTTTTTTTTCTTTGTAATTTTTCATTATGATGATTATTATTATTATACTGTAAAGATGAATGCAGTTGATTGTAGCACACCAAAACAAACTCCACAACCCCAAACTGCTGTTTACAATAAGTATATCTACATTCCAAATGTGTCCTGCTTTCCAATAATTCCATTTTGCCACCTCTTTAACAAAAAAACCCCAAACAACATCGTTTCTAGGTACATACAAAGATTGCTCTAAGTACAAGGTTCTCTCTCCAATGAACAGTCACCTACAAAAAAACACAGGTCAAAATTTAGATATTTCTGTATTTTATAGCACTAATTTCAAAGTTCACATTTCCATTAACATTTCCAACTTCATTCAGCTATAAACAGCGCTAGTCAAGGCTTTTGGTGTGGATTTATAACTACAGGCAGGAACAACAGATCAATTTGGTTACTATTAGGTGCAAAATCTTGCTTCTTTTGTATAATGAGTTGCCATACCTCTATAGCTTTGCAGGGACTGGCCAAGTAAAGCTACTCAGATATAGGAAATTCACATTTCAGATAATTTTTGTTGCTAAGACTGGGGGTAGGTATTGGGAAATATCCAACACAACTAAGAAGGAACATAAATTACCTATAAAAAGGCACACACACTATGAATATAGCTAGCTAGAGTTTGGTTTTTTAATAGGTAGGAGAAAGTATTTATTTCCATAGTTGGTAGGATATGAAGGACTGTAAAATCTAATCTAACCATATCACCTGTTAATAAAAACCACTTAAAAGAGCATTACTATTTCTCACAGAGAACCACATCTCTCTTTCCTTGGACGAGCAGTGTGAAATTGCAATAATAAATGGTACTTTGCACTAGTAAATTTCCTTTGAATCATGGCCAACGCACAAGTAAGCTGAGCTGATGCTTAGAGTGGCAATATTTTTAAGGGTGCAGAATGAAGCTGCATGTGATCTATGGAAGATGCAATGCTTGATCCAAGAGTTATACCAAAGAGTTAATGCTGGTGCAGATGAACTGGTTGTGGAGTATTGCCAGCCTCACATCAGATTTGAGTAGGAGTGCTTACGCTAGGTGACACAATGGGGTCCATCTAATCCAATATGACTCTCCTTGGTCTTTTCCAACTCTGATAACCTGAGATGCCAGGGACTGAATCTGGCATCCTTTGCACATGCAAAGTGTGTGTTCCTCCATTGAGCTTTGCAGCCTCTTCATGAGAATTGCTTAGATGTAGAAAAATACAAGCAACTCTCTTAAACCTACTTAACTGTCTCACTAATCTCAATGTAACCTACTAGTACATATGGGTCAGGACTGTCGCCTAGATATGTAAACAAAAGGGAAAGTGTTGCATATCTATTTGGGATAATTTCTAATTTGGGATTTGGAGGATTCATGCAGATTGCTTCTGACATGCTTCTGAGATACTTAAAAAACCATTTCCGTTCTTTACAGTTTCATAAATAATATTAAACGTACACCAAAACACTCAGGGTTTCTCTGGTGACAGAGAGGACACAAAACCTCATTTCAGCCTTGCTGGCAACTGTTTTGCTATTCGTGTAACTTGCATATAGTTTGCTCATACCAGCAAGACATGAGGGCAGATGCAGTTTCTTCATTCATGTATGTGTGTGTTTTCCTTTTTATCTCAAAATATTGGATTATATGTAGTTATCTGTAGTTATCAAGACCTCCTGAGCAACACCCCCCCCCCCGGAAGCATTAATATTCCCAGGCTTTTCAGCTCCATGCTCAATAGCACATTTTGAAAAAAGAAAAGAAAACTTGCTGTGTTTTGGTGTCATGTGCAGATGCATAACTGACCCAAGAGATGAATGAATCCATTTCTGCACTCGGGAGAGTGTATTGTCAGGTTACCCTTTTGCCCTTGTGTAAGGAGAAACAGGTATATTCTGTTCATTTTACAACAGCAACCTCATGGCAGCATGTGTTGGCACAGTCATAGAGTTATCTACAGTATTGTAATGCAGCACAATAAGCAATATAGAGATGCTTCCACAGAGCATCTAAGTGTATATGTGCTTGGAACAGATAAATTCAGATAAATATTAGGAAGTGGTAGAGACTCTATGGCAGGGGTGGGGAACCATCTTCCATCTTAGATATTACTGAACTACAACTCCCATCAGCCCCAGCAGGCAAGACTGTGATGGTCAGGGTGATGGGAGTTGTGGTTCAGCAACATCTAGAGGTCCAAAGGTTCCCTATGGACTGTGCTAAAAAAATGAACACTCCTTCTAATACTAAATCCCACCCACCCCCACTCAAAATCCCTGGTGGATCTGCTGCTTCATTTGAATCTGAATCTAACCAATGGCAACAATTGAGGCTAGTTTATGCTGGGCCTTATGATAACCTGGTTCCAGCTGCCTGACTAGACAAAGGGGACTGGAAAATACTTAGGATAGAGCTTGTCTACACAAACAGCAGGTCAGGTGGTCAAGGGTTGAGAGGGTCATAGGTGAAATGTCCCTTGGTGGGCCCCCTTCTGACAGGCACTCCAAGCTGTGCCAGGTAGACAAGTCTAGCCAGCCTTTAAATTTCCCCACAAAAGGCATTCCATAGCCCTAGATGTTAGGGCTAAAATCTCAAGCTAATCTAGTTTCGTGTGAGAAGGGAAGATTTGTTAAGATTACTGGAGTCTTACTGGATCATGCCCAATACCTAGTATCTAGTCCAGTGTTCTGTATAGGAAGCCTATAAAGAGGACATGAGCACTGGGGTTGTTTTTTCCATGGGAGAACTGATCAAACAGTCACCCACCCCTAACCTGCAATCTGAAGGGGCTGAAATGGTAGAGTTTTAAAGAAGCCAGCTGTTGACTGCTACCATGAAGAACAGAATATGGACATGGATTCTGATGGCCACTTGTATCAGCAGGGCCATTTGTTTGATGGTTCTGATAGATTTATGAAGCATAGTGAGTTCCTGGGTTGCCAGCCTCAATTTGTATTGAGCCATGGTGGGCCATGACCCTCATATGCATTCCAGAGCATTCAGTGGAATAATTGCCCTGCAAAAACACACTGCAAAGAACGGAGTGCATTTCTCAAAACAAAAGCACATTACACCTCCTCTTCCATCACAACCCACTTGTTTTGCATAGTGAGTTGCCATGCCTCTATAGGCTTGCCAAGAAACTGGCCAAGGAACTGGGCTGATGACTAGAGAAACTCTAAGCAAGAGGGCTCTATGCTATGGGAGGGCCCAATTCCCCCCATCTAGTTTTTGCTTCGTCATTTGTTATTTGGTAGCAATGGTGTCCTGGGAATAGTGTATGGTAATGTATATTTATAAGTGAACACACACCTGTGCCTGATGGCTTTCTGTATTTTACACACATCATGCCTTCATCTCACAATAACTTTGAGCCCTGCAGCCTTCTGCTGGATCTTAAAAGCCTTAAACACTTGGTGTGCTTTGTAAGTGCAGTGCTTTTTCTGGGGGTACACAGGGGTATGCATACCCCTAAACATTTTGTGAATCTTTGTACTTTTGTCCATTTACTGTATTTATATTTGAACTATAAAATGGTGATTTTCTGAAGTCAAAAGAAGAGTACCCCTAAACATTTTTTTTAAGCACTGGCTGTCATGTGTAGAATCAGGTTCCACAACACGGGCACACAAAAGTTCTCACCCACTTTAGGCAATTAGCATTCACACCTAGCTGAATCCAAGCAATAATGATCAGAGTTCTAGAAGTTAAGTCATGTGTGTTAAGCGTGTTTCTTGAAAAAAACGTTTTATGTAGCCAAGCATAAGGAAAACAAACTTTGTGTATGACTATAAAGCTTGTCTTCTCATAATCATTTATTTTGCAAATTTAAACAGGCAACTGCATACGTACACTGATTTCCTGATGTGCTATTACTCCCAAATAGAACTTGAACAATGCAAAAATAAAAATGGGAGTAATCCACTGGGAATTTCTTTGCAGGTTACTATCAGAGGCCAGGATGCACTATCACCCGAACCAAGTCTTTAAGCTCTTCCTGCAAAGCAAGGGCAGTAAAGGTAGTTTGCAATTTTTGTTTTATTTGTTTGAAGCATGGGGGTGTTCAAACATGCAACTCCCACTCCCACTTATGGCCTGAAAGTGGTGCAGTCCAGGAAATAAGTTTAACCCTTGATTTGGGGGATGGTATCAACTAGTCCCTATTGAATTAAAACAAAGGATCTGCTCTCTTGTGTAGCTCTCAGTGACTTGACTTTGGATATATAGGAGGCCTTGCTGGGGCCGTGCACCCCTTCTGTTTACCAGGCTGCCTGGCAGAGAGCTGTCTGATAGCCTCCTAGATGTTGGGGATAGGAATGTGTTTATTTCTCCCCAGTGAATCCAAATACAGTATATATAGCAATGTTTTCCCCCCTCACAACTGAGTGGGAATATCTACATAACAACTCTGGGTATTTATTTCATTGCAATGAATGATGTGCCTGGCCAAAATTTCTGGGCACATATTGCTTTGAATATTGGAGAAGTGGAACATTCATCTGTGGCTTGGGGCTGGTCTACATATTACTCTAAATACACCAAAGTGCCTATAGGTTATAACCTTTGTCCCATTATGATCACAACACATCGCATCATCAAGAAGCATATTCTCTTCCACATCATCAGGGGTGCATCACTAACAGCACGGCACCTACTGCAGCTGATGCATTCAGACCAACACCAGCGCCTTCCACAGCATGGATAGGCCCCATGTGAAGAGGAAGTAGGATGTGGTTACTGGTGCAACATGGCATTCATCTAGGGATGAACACTTGGCTCTTATTCCTAGGCTTGCCTTTCCCATTGCCTCCTCAGTATTTGTAAGCATCCCTTCCACTGCCCTTTGGTACCACCCAGCACTGTCAAAATGAGATTGTAAGTGGGGATCTGCGAAAATGTTACCGTGTATCCCCAACTCTTGACAGGGGTGTTTCTGTCCAGGGCTCTTCCTGCCCTGGAACAGGAGCCTTGCCATGAGATGATGTTTCAGGAGAAACATCACCCCCCACAAACCTCCCCTTACTAAAAGGCTCAAGTGTGGAGCAAGCAGCAACACAGAGGTGCTTCTGCATGGTAAATGCAATGTGTAGACCACCCCCAGGTCCTATGTGTGTTGAAGCCACAACTGTGTATACTGCTTTTACTTACTTGTACATATATAGTGAAATAGATATTATCTTTGTGTGATTACAGGAATGAAAGTATGTGAATATCACATGTTTACATACATATCTTCACTTTGAGGGTGAAAAATGGCAGCACTTGCCATCACTTCACTCTCCTCCGTTTTCCTAGCAGCACCTCAAAGCTTTCATGGGTCACGTTTTTGGATTTTTTAAATGAATCACTACATTGAAGTATTGCAGTTGTACAGTCATATGTTGATCTCTACTTGCTCTACTGTAATATTTTTTAAAATGTTATTTTGTACTGCATAGTTTTATATATTGTGACAATGTTCCTAATCAACAAACAGAAAAGACAGACAACTAACAAATGTCAAATGTCAACTTGTATGCATGATTAGTGATGTTTGCATTTCTAAATAAAATTAATGATTAAGACGGAGGCATTTATCCATTTACTCCAACATAACATAGAGAGTGTATCTGTACCATAAGCTGTTCCCTCTTCCGAGAAACCCCTGGGAACGTAAGCTTAGGAGATGGGGGGCGGGTGGGCGGGTTAGGGACCCACCAGAAACTCTCCTGCACACCTTCCGTTGAGAGCAATGGGGACTCAACTCACATCCCTTCCCTTCAATGGGACCTGCATAGGAGAACTGCCCGATGGGTTATGCTGAAACACTAAATCTGGCATTCTTTTCACTGAACATATTAACATATTTGAACCTTTAGACTACAAACATTTACATTTAAATGTACCTACCAGGAAGTAAATTCCCTTGCGCTCAGTGGGACCTACTTCCGAGTAAAATGCTTAGAGTTGTGTTGCTGGTTGAGATAAAAGCAACATGAAAAGCAAAACCATCTTTTTGAAAGTTGCTTCTCGGGAAATGTATTGGCACAGGCTTTCTCAACTGTCGCTGCCCAGATACAATAATGCTAGAGGTTTCCACACCCAAACGCCCACACATATACGGTTGCCAGGTAGTTTAATGGGAGTGTCTGCCTTTCCCTTGACTCAACACTTTATCATTAACTCTGCAGAGACTTGGCTTGCATCCATCTATGCAGGAGATAATGAATGTGGGGTTGACAATGTAGTGTTCCATAAGGTTAACTGTGCCTCTGGTTTGCAAGGAAACAACCCTGGAGTGTGTCCACCTACAGATCACTGGAGACTAATTAAAGCTACAATAACACAACCTCACAGGAAAGAATAATGGCGCAGAGGAACAGAGACTGAAGCACAATGGAAAAATCAATGTACACTGTGCAAAGGGGTTGGCATTGTTCCCCAGCTTTTCACAAAAGGAATCCACCCACTGAATTTTGTTTTTGAACAGCACTTAAGTGTCCTAAACACCACCTGACACTATCTATGCTACAAACATTTACATCAGATTTATACCCGTTTAACCACTCTGGTTTCCTTTGAAGAATCCTGGGAATTAAGTGGTTAAGTGAGAAGTCTAAGCATTGTTTGTTAGAGCATACTATATCTTCACCCCTCATGGAACCATAGTTCCCAGGATGCCCTGGAGAAAGGATATGAATGCTAATCCCATTTAGTCTTGTAGTGTAGCAGATACTCACTTTAAAAAAAATGCACCCCCCTGCCTTCAGTAGTAATTGGCAGTAGCCCAACAACTCACTCTCTTACTTTTTTTAATTGGATTTACATTTGTATTTGTTTAAACCTATTTATAACATCATATCATACTCAGTATGTCCAGAGTAACCATTTTATATTGGTAACTGTTTTATATTGATTCCAGTACAGAATAAATGGTGCTCTCGCCTATTGAAATGCCTAAATCATTTGAGCTCTTCTCTCCCATGTTTATAACTGATGATTTTATTAATCAGCATAATGACTCATACCTTCCTTAGCCACTGATCAACTGTAGGATCAGTATCACTTCTCTAAGTCTTGATTACCTTGCAGCTATTAACGTGAGGTACCAAGACATTCATATTTTATCGTGCCATGTATTTCACATATCCAAGAAGCATTGTAACTAGCCTCATTTGTAGATCACCTAGCAACTCATTCTGATGGGTCCTATTTAGAAGTGGCTGACCACAAATGGACCAAGATTAACCTCTGGTGTTCTCTGTTCATGTGGGGGAAAAGTAAAACCAAATATTGTGCGAAAGGACATGCACAAATCAGCTTCCTAGCACATGCACCTAATGCTAATAAAACCCAGAACCAACTTGTACAATTCTTCATGTATTGTGCAATACATACTTTCCGTAACATGGAGATTACATTCTGAATTTGGAAACCTAATAAACTGATCAAAGAATCATAAAGCATCCAGAGGGCTGTGTGAATCAGTGGCACTATCCTCTTACATTTCCTCTTTAAAACTTCTGTGTGGGGCTCAGCAGCAGAGCATATGCCTGTGCTGCCCATGGCAGGCGCACTCCTGAGGGGGGCAGGGCACGGAGGGTGCCCTCCCACGCACCACAGTTCAGGATAGGAGAGGGGCGGGGAAGCTGCTGCTCACTCTCCGACAAGATCCGGCAATGGAGCTGCTGCGGCCGGGTGCACCTCACCACGGCTGAGGAGGGCTGCTCTCTGCCGCCGGGTCAGAAGAGCTGATGCCGCCGGGCGCAATGTGTGCCACCCACTCGACTGCCATTTTGTCACCCCCCTCAGTCATGACATCCGGGGTGGCCCACTGCACCCCCCTTCCTACGCCTCTGGTGGGGCTCTACGTGGGGCCACCTTTGAAAGTGACTTGGAAACTACAACTAATCCAGAATGTGGCTGCCAGACTGGTGACTGGGAGTGGCCGCCGGGACCAAAGGATCTACATTGGCTCCCAGTATGTTTCCGAGCACAATTCAAAGTGTTGGTGTTGACCTTTAATGCCCTAAATGGCTTTGGCCCTGCATACCTGAAGGAGTGTCTCCAACCCCACTGCCCAGCGCGGACACTGAGGTCCAGCTCTGAGGGCCTTCTGGTGGTTTCCTTACTGCAAGAAGTGAAGTCACAGGGAACAAGGCAGAGGGCCTTCTCGGTAGTGGCGCCTGCCCTGTGGAACGCCCTCCCTTCAGATGTCAAGGAGATAAATAACTACAACTTTTAGAAGACATCTGAAGGCAGCGCTGTATCGGGAGGGTTTTTTATGTTTGATGTCTTACTGTGTTTTAATTTGTTGGAAGCCACCCAGATTGGCTGGGGTAGCCCAGTCAAATGGGAGGCAAAACATCATCATCATTACCACCACCATCCGAGTTTCTGATGTCCGGTTCTGTCCTCAGTGGACAGCAATGTCCCCTAATGAGGGCTTCCAATGATGCCAGAGAACCTCCTCAGGCTGCGTTTTTCACATAATTATATGTTTACCAAACGTACTTTACATGCTTAATACTTTTACACTGCGTATACTGAGGGTGGATACAGATTACCATTTCCCCATGCTTCTAAACCTGTGTGGTAAAATCCCCCGATTGTGGAATGCTCTCTCCAGAGAAGCTCGCCTTGCGCCATCATTACACGTCTTTAGGCACCAGCCCTCTTTACCCAAGCTTATGGCTATTAAATAATCTATGGCTTGTGAAAGTGTGGGGGAGAGGACTGTTATTACAGAATCAAAGAATCATAGAAGTGTAGAGTTGGAAGCTACCCTGAGGGTCATCTAGTCCAACCCCCTGTAATGCAGGAATCTCCGCTAAAGCATCAATGACAGATAGCCATCCAACCTCTGCTTAAAAACTCCCAAGGACCTCCTGAAGGAGACTGTTCCATTGCCAAACAACTCTTACTGTCAGAATGTTTTTCCTGATTCATAGTCAGAATCTCCTTTCTTGTAACTTGAAGCCATTGGTTTGAGTCCTACCCTCCAGAGCAGGAGAAAACAAGCTTGCTCCATCTTCCACGTGGCAGCCCTTGGGATATTTGAAAATGGCTATCCTATTTCCTCTCAGTCTCCTCTTTTCCAGCATAAAAATTATGACTATGTTATTGTTAGGCTACCTGTCTGTTTGCTTTTTATTATGTTTTTATCATTAATGTTCTGTAATGTGTTTTTAATGTTGTACACTGCCCTGGGATCTTCTGTTAAAGGACAGTATATAAATTGAAATAAAAACAACAACAACATTCTCCTTACCACTTGGCAGGATGATGATGATACTCTAATCCACAATTGATGACCCTATGAAGCTTTCTGTAGTGTCCTGGATAATTTTACTACACAGCTATGTGTGCTAAAACAGTCATCTGTGTTGGCTCAGGCAAGCAGATTTCAAGTGGCTAAGTGCACACCTGCATGTAAGGAACTAGTACAAAGGTGTTCTTATTGAAGAAAGTAAGGAAGAATGAAAAACTGACTATGGGAGATGACCAGGGCAGCGCAAGCCTACCTGTGCACCTGGCTCTGTTTAGTACTGTAACCTTCTGTTATCACCTAGCATTAGCAGTGAAGACAGGGAGCCATTTACAGGCTCCTTAATCCTAACTCAATGCGGAGAAGAGCATAAATGTGAGAGCAGATTTTCTTGGGAAGGGTGCAAAAGAAAAACTCAGGAACCAGGATGGAAACAACCTGAAGCTAATTGACAAAAAGAACCCTGGCACATATGTACATGTGCACACACAAATATATTATACTTGTGTGACCTTTTAGAAAGCAAGAGGCCCCACATAGCACCCTGGAAGACAGTTACATAATAATGAACAAGGACTTAATTACTCCACACAACTAGAAGTGAAAATGCCTACAGAGCATAAGAGCTGCCTCATCAGAACATGAACTAAAATAATAACCTGCTCAACCTGATTAGGTGCCATTAAGGTAGGACGTGCTTTGCACCCACCTTTTTTTTTTTTTTTTGCTCCTGCTTGGAGGAAGCAAATGCTCCTTAGGTGAGAAGGAGGTGCGGTTTTTGATCTGTGTAAAATGTACTGAGGAGAAGGGGGGAAACCCCATTGCTCAGTCTCTTTGCCTCATTGTATGTGGGTTACTATCACTTGGAGAAAGTGCAAGTCCCTCCCCTGAAATGTCGCTCAATTGATCAAAACTTTTCCTGATGTCTTTTCCTGATATTTCTCAGGTCCTTTGCCTGAGCCATGGACCCAGTGTGTGGCAGCTCTGAAAAAGGCAAACTTCATGCTAGGGATCATTAGGAAAGGAAAATAAAGCTGCCCCTAGCATAATGCCCTTATGCAAATCTATGGTGTGACTGCATTTGAAATACTGTGTACAGTTCTGATTGCCTCACCTCAAAAAAAGAGTTGGAAAAGGTTTCAAAAGGGCAACCAAAACAAGGGGAAGGAACAACTCTCCTCCTTTGCCAGCTACCTGTATGGCTGTTCCTGGACCAGGATATCCTTGTCCCAGTGATCCCTGCCCTGGTAATGTCACACCTGGATGACTGCAATAAACTGTATGTAGGGCTGCACTTGAAGATGCTTTGGAAGCTGCAGTGAGTGAAGAATGCTTGGGTTTTGAGCCACACATCATTTCTAAGGCACATTATACCCTACTCTCCATGAGCTGCACTTGCTGCCTATTTATTGCCAAGGCCAATTTAAGGTGTTGCCATGGACTTTGGAAGTGCTAATAGCTCAGGGCCCAAATATTTGACAAAGCATCTCTCCCAGTATGTGCCAACCTGGCCATTGGGGTGGGACCTTCTTGGGGTACTGCTGCCAGATGATGCCCAAGGGGCATTGACTGAATTGAGGTCCTTCTTGGATGGGGAACGTGCTGCCTCTGGAGCACTATTGGTTGCAATCTTTACTCCAAAGACAGGCCTCATCACACAGACATTCCGGACTTCTTGAGGTTCTGGTCAGTTAGAAAAAAATGGTTTGTAGAACAGTCTATGAGATTGTCTACTTGCTGCTGTTTTATGGTTTTATTTTGCTCTTTTATGTATTTAATCATTGTGATTTGTATTATTTACAGGATTCATTATTTGTGAACTGCTCTGGAATTTTTTTAAAAAAAATTAAGAGCATCATATAAATGAATTTAGCAAACTAACAAACAAACAATACTCTCTTAAAAGTCATTTTGCTGAGCTGAAATTCCTTTGGCTTTCCTTTACAGTATTATGCTTCTCAACCTACAAGATGATTCCAGAGCAGGACCACAACTGCCCGTGAAATACATATAAAACAATGAACAGGGTGGTGAAATACATAAGCAGTAATAAAATAGAAGCAAGACAAACAAACTATATAGCAGACATAGAGACCAAAAAATCACCCAAAGGCTGGGTAAAGTTTAACCGGTGTTGAAAACTTAGAAGTGCTGGGGCTGCTCAAATCTGTGAGGGGACATTATAAAATGTAATAATAATAATAATAATAATAATAATAATAATAATAATAATAATAATAATAATAATAAACTTTACCAAACAAATATGAGGGGAAGATGTTCCAAAGTTGGAGTGCCTGATCCAAGAATGCTCTCTCTAATGTCACCCCATATTTCATTTCAGTATGATGATGTTTGAACTGAGAAAAATTATCTGCATTTTTTCCTTAAGTAGACTGTTACCCCAACACCCACCTTGCAACTGCTGTTAGAGATTCAGAGCTGGTGTGCAAAAGGCAGTTGAGTCTGGATTGTCTGTAATGCTCACTTAGTGGTAGAGGGAGAATCTAGCAGCAGCTGTGTGCAATTTTATTCCAGCTACACACACACACACACACACACACACACACACACACACTTTTTAGACATTGGATGTTCAAGAATCCTCTTTCATTGCTGCTTGTTAAATGGGTGTTTGTGACTTTAAGAGATGAATGTTTGCATTTTCCCAGGCTTTGGTGTTGTGGGGAACTCACCAAATGAGTCATTCTTGCAAGATCCTGGAGACCAAATTACAGGGACACCAAACAGAATAGAACAATAGCAACCAGAACTGATAAACTCCTCCCCTTCTTCATTTCCTTATACAACTCCCACACTTTGCTATGTGCACGTTTTATACAAACGCTGTTTACCTACCAAAAGAGTCCAAGTGGAACAGAAAAAAGAAATCCGTGAAGAGAACTACTCAACTTGCACTTTTCTCATTCGGCTTATTTGGTTTTCCCCATGAATGAGCAACCAAGCAAGGCAATTTTTACTGTCTGTCCATTATTCTCCAACATGATTCCCCACACCTTTTAAAAAAACTAGATTTGTAGTTACTCATTTTTATAGGCAACAGGAATCAAAGCTGGAGCTTCCTCATCTTTCTATAATGAGGTTACCAGATTTTTTTCAATGAATCCAGGGACACTTTTCAGCTTCAATGGATTTTGTCAGGGGACTGATTTGTAAATCCGGGGACTGTCCCCGGGAAACAGGGACGTCTGGTAACCTTATTCTATAAGATCAGATGTTGGAGGCAGAGGAAGGGAGAGCAGGCTGGGGCGCAATGACTCCATGGCTGGGTTGGAAGTTTGGTGGGCAGCGGCAGGGGGAGGGAGGGAGGGAAGGATGACACCCACCTCCATATTTGCAGCAGGGTACACTTCCCTCTCTTCCCTCTCAAGTCCGCTAATTTCCTCACTCTGCCTCCAATTGGAAGCTCTTTGCGGGCAGAGGCTTTTTTGCGGTGGCCGTTTCTCCTATGATTCACAGCCTGTCACCAAACGTGTGACTAAGTTTGGTTTTGCAACATTTTTTTTTTTTGCTTCTGTTGCATCTACTCTGAAAGTAATTATTTTATCATCATTGTCACCTGCTTGGAGAAAAGAAAAACTGTGAGTGCAAGGCACAGCCTGCCATGGAAGGGCTCACAGGGCTTGAGGGGGTGGGGAGGCACAGTGGAGATGCTGAGGGGGCAGCTCTGGCACCTTTTTTCTAGAAGAAAGAGCTGCTCATGCACGCATGTACCAAATTATTTTTGGGAAGACTAGGCCATTGGTTTTTGCTCATCCTTTGAGACAGGATATAATTCCTCTGTAGCCACCCCAGATCAAACAGCTTAGAGACCTTGAGTTTTTGTGGGGGCATGGGAATGCGGCATGGTTGGCTTTCTCTGCATGCACCATTCTTTCTTCCTTGGGAACCTCTTGCCTAATTCACCTCATTATCAGAGGAACATACCATGTGCATGTTTGGAGAGAGGGAGGCCTGGGAGTTGTAGTTCACTCCAGGGAGGTAGGTGAATTAGTCACCTAAGTGGCCCTTCTTCACTGGAGAGGCAAGTGAATTAACGCTCTTCACTTGCCCAAGGACAAACCATGCTGCAAGCCTGTGCTAAGAGCCCTGCTAGGGATCGGATACCAGCACCCACACAAAACTCTTGGGTATCACAAAAATACACAACCACCACCGCCACTTATTTCTCTTTGTTTAGGGTTATTTTTTAAAATAGCAAGAAAGAGAACAAGGAATAAAGATACCAGAGAGAGAGAGAGAGAGAGAGAGAGAGAGAGAGAGAGAGAGCGAGAGAGAGCGAGAGAGCAAGCAAGCAAGCAAGCAAGCAAGCAGAGAGACTGACACAGCATAACATTAAATGCGGATCCTATGTTTCAGGTTGGGCCAAAGGTTAAAGATTCTTGCTCTATGGAGTCTGACCTAACATGGCCCCAAGAGAAAGCCAGTTTGCTCTTTAAAGAGGTGGAGTGCAGCCTTGGTTTTCTCTCTCCTTGCATAACACAGAAAAATGCAAAAGGGAAGCTAGCAGGACAGGAGGGGAAAACCTCTGCTTGACATACCTGTTTGAGCCTCTGCATTTAGCCAACCTCCTGCTAGAGGAAAAACTAGATTTGTGTTTGTTTTAAATGAAGCACTTTGAGTTCAATCACAGTGAAGTTGGTAAACTATAGAATTTTCTTTCCTTCCTGAAAAAAACACATACCGGTAATTACATACCACCCCCCCAAGTGATTTATATGCTTCTCAAACACAACTTTCCCTTTTTGGCCCAGCAATCATAGTGATTTCGAAGAGGGTGGAAGACGTTTCTCCTTCCCCCATTCAAATTACATAAATGAACTATTATAAAAGGGAGGAAGCTGTGCATTATAGGTCTAAAATTCCCTTCCATTTGAGGTCTGACCACCTTCCTCCTTGGGTCAAAATGCAGGTCATAAATATCATTAAATAAAAATGTGAAGTTTAAAAACAAACGTATAATCACCATCAGCAAAGATCTGTACTGTTTAGCAAAGGTATATTTGCTGGGGTTATACTTGGGACAAATAAATAATAATGGAGATAGAAACTGCAATATAAGCTGAAGGTGTTCTGGGAAAAATGGCAAAGACTGACAAAAGTCAAAGAAGAGAGTGCATGTAGTGCTATATATGGAATCTGCCTGGATTCACAATAAGTCTGAGAAGTTACACAAGATTACAGTGGTACCTCGGGTTAAGTACGCTTAAGGTTAAGAACTCCGCTAAGAACAGAAATCGTGCTCTGGTGGTGCAGCAGCAGCAGGAGGTCCCATTAGCTAAAATGGTGCTTCAGGTTAAGTACGCTTCAGGTTAAGAATGGACCTCCGGAACGAATTAAGTACTTAACCAGAGGTACCACTGTTGTTGTTGTTGTTGTTGTTGTTGTTCAGTCGTTCAGTCGTGTCCGACTCTTCGTGACCCCATGGACCAGAGCACGCCAGGCACGCCTATCCTTCACTGCCTCTCGCAGTTTGGCCAAACTCATGTTAGTAGCTTCGAGAACACTGTCCAACCATCTCATCCTCTGCCGTCCCCTTCTCCTTGTGCCCTCAATCTTTCCCAACATCAGGGTCTTTTCTAGGGAGTCTTCTCTTCTCATGAGGTGGCCAAAGTACTGGAGCCTTAACCTCAGGATCTGTCCTTCTAGTGAGCACTCAGGGCTGATTTCTTTAAGAATGGATAGGTTTGATCTTCTTGCAGTCCATGGGACTCTCAAGAGTCTCCTCCAGCACCATAATTCAAAAGCATCAATTCTTCGGCGATCAGCCTTCTTTATGGCCCAGCTCTCACTTCCGTACATTACTACTGGGGGTACCACTGTACTTCTAGTCAAAATATAAAAGAAGTTTATGTATAGAGGCCAGCAGCGCCACCTGCTGGGTGTGAACAAGAAGTCTATTTGCTCTACTTCAATGGTTAAAGATGTCATCCGGGTGACATTCTAACCCACTGCTAACACTATTTGCTCACATTAATCCTTTGCAGATGCCAACTTCCTCCTTCCTGCATATTGTGAGAGACAGACAGTGGCGAGGACTCAAAATAGGCATGCCCCTACAATCCAGGCAACTTCTAGTCCCACTGTAGCCTCAGATCATGGTCCTTTGCCTACATATGCCCTAGTAATCTTCAGTTACTAAGGTAAGGACTAATGCAATAGTCTTTACCAATAGGTGTGAAAGAGCTTGGATGACGGTTTGAAATGTTAAATGCAAATAAAGCAAATGGAAAACAAATGAACTTGAATCCAATGAGAGCCGTGAGAGTTGAACTAGGACCTGAGAGACCAGAGGCCATGAAGCTCACTGGGTGACCTTTGGCCAGTTGCTGTCTCTCAGCCTGACCTACCTCACAGGGTTGTTGCGTGGATAAAATTGGAACAGGGAACACCATCTACAGCACCTTGAGCTGTAGATGGGATTGGGTATATACAATCCCTAGTTGCATCTACAAAAACTTTGGGGTGGACATACTACTTTACCTCCAAATCCTGTAACTTTTCATACCACAAACATCTCAGGGTTGGTTTGTCCTGCTTTTGTCCTGCTATAACACAAGTCCCCCTCTGGATGGCAATAAGGCAGCAACTTTGGGAAATACCATTGAAACACCAAGCGCAGTCACGGTTCGCCCACTCCGGAAGGGCAGGCTCATCTCGGACTTCCTCAAGTGGGAATGGACCTCCTCATTATTGAGAGTGATGTGGGCAAGTTCCTCATGAACAGCGCTTGGGCAGGCTACCCGGCGTCAACATCCACCTTACCACTGATGGTCGGCCTGAAAGCCCCACCATCCCCACCATGGCCCACGGACCACGGAGCCTTAGCTGGCCCAACATCTGCCTGAGCTGGCTTATTGCAATGAAATGAATAGAGCAGTGATGGCTAACCTTGACACTCCAGATGTTTTGGAACTACAACTCCCATCATCCCTAGCTAACAGGATCAGTGGTCAGGGATGATGGGAGTTGTAGTCCCAAAACATCTGGAGTGTCAAGGTTAGCCATCACTGGAATAGAGCAAAAGATTATGAGTTATGCAGGTGTGTATGAACTTAAGAGTGCTTAGCTTATTTTTTAAATTGTTATTTTGTTAATGTTGTTAATAACGTTTTATAGATTTAATGGTCAAATGGGGGTATGGAGGAGAAATGATTTTGAGGAGATATGGAATATATTTGTAGAATTTGTAATGTTAAAACGGAAAGAGGTCAAACCATCTCAAGTGCTGAAATTTGGGGAGGTTGGATAATTATGATGGGGTGGGGTGCACATTTTTATATTTATTTTTACTTGTACTATTATGACTTTAAAGTAAAATTTAAATTTAAAAAGTCATTATAAACACTAGCATTCACCATTAGAAAAATATGACTAAAAATTAGCTGAACTGAAGTCAACTAGACATTTCTCATTTTTATAATAAAGAATCATGGAAAAATAAATTTTTTTTATAGATTCTAAATGCCATATTGATTTTAGTCATATAATATTACTTTTGCAGTCATTGTGATGTTTAGCTTATTTTTAGTAGCTGTTTTGTTAATAGTGTTTGATAGATTGTCATTGTTTTATTGATTATTTGTTAATTATTTTATATGATTTATGCTGTATTTGTGATGCCATTTTATGTATTATGTTATTGTTATTCATTGTTTGAAAGCCACTTTGAGATTCATTTTAATGAAAAGCAGAATAGAAATACAATCAATCACTCACACTTGGGACTTTCTACAATGCAATACATTACTCCCATATTGAACTCAGATTGGAGCATGCAAACAAGACAAGGAGTTCACAAAAGTGCAACCCCCACCAGCTTAAAAAGAAGAAATATAACAACCCCTCACAAAAAAAGCCCTGCTGAGTGTTCCGCGTTAGTTGAAAACAGAAGCAGAAAACTGATGGAGGTAAAGATAGAATGTGCTGTGCCACTCCTTTAGAACTTATAGTACCGTGTAGGGAAGCATACGTGATATGCTGCAATTTTTTGCTGCAGGTCCACTTTGGTGATTTGATTGACATCCTATGCACTTTTTGAAATGTGGGTTTTTTTGGGGGGGGTGTTATTGGGTTGTTGTTTTTATTTTGATTATATATTTTGTGGTTTTATATTTTTATTTTGTTCTGTGAACCGCCCTGAGACCTCTGGGTATAGGGCAGTATATAAATTCAATAAATACATAAATAATAATAATAATGTGCTCTGCCACTGAACTATGGTCTTTCTCATGGGAAACACCCTGCTTAATGGTTAGTGTGCTAGTTTGAAGTTTAATGTTTCCAACCTGTAAAGGTTCCTTCTACTTCCAGACAGCTTTATGTAAGACCAAGCTTTAGCATATGTTGTTGACAAGTCAAAAGAACTGCTGTCTGGAAGAACTTTCTCAACTGCACAGGAAGATTAAGAAACTTCACTGACTCATCTGTTTTGAGACAAACGGAAAACACCCACTTTCTGCATCATAAACAAGATTTGCAAATGGAATTTAAAAAGAGTGGGCAGAAAACCTTATTATTTCATTAGACGAGCAATAAGGGAAATCAAGCATGGCAACTGATGAGTTGGGTGATGCTGGGGGCCAGGAAGGAATGAAATGGGGCAGTTCTGATCATATTGTGCTGGAGGATTCCTCTGCAGGGAGGCATGTGGGGACTGGGAGAAGAATTCCATCACAGAAGAGGAACTTGCTGCAGTTTAAAACCTGGCTTACAAATGGAACAGAGTGACATAGCAAACATGGACTGTACCACTTCAGACAGCAGGTGGAAAAGACACACAAGCACATCAGGCTCTGGGCTATGTTTCCCAGTGCAGTGCCTTTTTTTTTTAAGGGGCATATTCAAAACCCCTCTCTTGAAGTCTGAAATGGTACCATCTACTTTACTGCTCACCAACACAACCCCTGTGGGCACCTCCACATTGGCCTTCCCTGGAACCCATGAAGCCCCCTCCTCCATTTGCCTTGAAAGGAACCTTCCATCCAACAGAAAGGATTTTCCAAGCCTATTTGCAGCATGGGGGGGGGGGGGTTGAGAGATTTCAGGAGAGCAACACCAGTGCAAGAGGGGGGGGGTTAGCTCTACCACCAAAGCTGCCCACCACTGCAACGTAAGCTTCAAGGAAGGCTTCTACTTCGTTACAATAGCAAGCTTCTTTTGAGACTAATTACAATGGAGGAGGGGTTTCTTGGGGGGAGGCACATAAAGGGAGCAATTATTCCTTTCTTCCCTACCCAGCTCTGACCCTCTTTGCTACAGTTAGGCTTCAAATAAACCTCCTGTGTAGACAATAATTACAATGGAAGGAGTTAGCAGGGGAGATGAAGATTGCCCCTTCCAGCCAGAGTCCTTCTTCATTGCTGGAAAAGTCCCCTTACCACAATTTGGTTTGAAGAAACCTTCTAGTTCTAATAAAAGGTTTTCATCCAAGCCTAATTGACGTGTATCAGAGGTGCTTTTACACTGGAGATTATTGCTGGGGAGAGAAGATTAATACCTGCGCTCTCCAGGAAGATCACCCACCCACTTAGGTTTGAGCAAAAGCACGCACATGTTCCCCAGGCCTAACCGCTGGAGTCAGGATGGGGTTTAAGTGTCTGTGTGATTGCCATACATGTATGGGGTTGTGATGTGTGTATTGTGGGGTATGTGCAGTTCCCACAATTTTTTTTAGTCTGCAAATGTGCTTGCAGGCCCCCAAAGGTTGGTGACCGCTATCGCCTTAGGGCTCTTACCTTCTTACTCTTAATTCATTCTGCTGCATGTGTAGACCAGGTCTAAGATTCTCTTTCAATCCTCTGTTCTTGGACAAAGCACTGCTGTTACATTCATAAAGCTTACAATATATAAGCTTACAATATATAAGGAGCACCGCCAAACATCATGCTGGAACTATCTGAGTCCAGCCACTGAAATCCAAGATCAAAATATTTACACAATTCAAGTGTAACCAAAAGCTGAATTCACAACCCTGTAAAATAAACCTATCACTTCCCAGGATCTAGGAACCACCAATTTGCAGCAGCTGCTCCCATCTTTTGCCTCACTGCATGTGGCAAATGAGGCAATGACAGGCTCACCCTAAACAGAGATGTTTTTACATGCAGGTTCAGACCGTATGCATGTTCAGACAGTTCATGGTGGCAAGCCTCTGGCTAGGTGACTGAGTCAGAGGGTAACTTTGCAAATGGTCACCAACAGGAACAAATAGCCATCCCATATGCTGCCTCTTATGCCTTAGTTGCACATTATCTGTAGGAGATTTGTGATTTCAAGATGTAGTTTCCTTTTTAAAAAAACCAACTTGGCGCTGCACGTAATTTGGGCAGGGCAGGGCAGAGGGATATAACCTTCCACTCCCCTATTTGGCAGCCCTGATCCAAATGGTTCCCCTCCAGGAGTTGCCATTAGCTACAGAGGAAAAAACGCACAGGCACACTGCAGCTGTTCCCAGTCTAGTTAGGCTATTAGGACAAATTTTTGCTGCTGCATAATGATTAATGTTCTTAACTGCTCCACTGCCCCTGCCCTGTGAGAAATACTGCATAAAGAGAGGCCATTTAAGACGCACGAGAGCGAGTGAGCTTTCAACAACTCTGCTTTTAAAAGTGGTTTTTAACATGGAACATATTATCAGTTCTTTGCCTTCATCGTGTTCTTTCATCTTTTCATCAGAGTTCTGAGCAAATATTTCCAGTTCAAAACATCAATTTCATCTGCCACAGGCTTAACTCTGATCTGGCGGAGAATAACCCAGCCTCACAGATTTATTTGGAGTGTCACCAGTTTATAGCACCTTGGGGGGGAAAGGCAGATCAGTGTGTGCTTGTCCCACATTAGACAAACCCAGAACAGTTCAAAAGAGAAATATTTGCCTCGCCTCTCTTCAGCTCCCCACTTACAAATATATAATCTTTAAACCCACCCTACTCCAAGAGAACTCTTTGTGGAGAAAGGCAGGTTTTCCTTGCAGTCAGCAGTCTGAGCAGGTCAGCTGATCCTAGGCTTGATGCTAATTCCTAGTGCCTATGCCTATCTACAGTGAATTAGAAAGTCTCCTGGCACCACATTAATAACAGCCTTGCACACACCTTAAGGGGATATTCCAAGCATCAAACAGATCCCTCCCCGTAAAGCTTTACAGCCAGTTAACTCCTTCAAGGGCTGACCACTCTTTCACATAGGCACCCTCTCTCCTCGATTTCTTCCTCCCAGGATTGCTCAGAGCAAGCTGTTGCTTAGACACCAAATCACAGTGTGACTGTACAGCTTTTCAGTACAGTCCCTTTTTCAGCAGCTGCATCATCATCATCATCATCATCATCATCATTAGTAACATTTTTACATCTCCCGCTTCATCATTTCAGGGCAGAAATTGGCTGGGAGTTTCTAAAGATTGAGACAAACATCCAAGCGGAGATGGATTGACTATTCTTTTGAGTAAGGTAAAGGGACCCCTGACCATTAGGTCCAGTCGTGACTGACTCTGGGGTTGTGGTGCTCATCTCGCTTTATTGGCCGAGGGAGCCGGCGTACAGCTTCCAGGTTATGTGTCCAGCATGACTAAGCCGCTTCTGGCGAACCAGAGCAGCGCACGGAAATGCCGTTTACCTTCCCACTGCAGCGGTACCTATTTATCTACTTGCCTTCTGATCGGCAAGCCCTAGGCTCAGTGGTTTAACTCACAGCGCCACCCGTGTCCCTTTTGAGTAGTGGGCACAAATATAAGGAAACACAAGATTTTAACACAGAGAGAGAACATTTCAAGCACCCTACATATTAACTATTTAACTATTGATATAACATGCAGTGCAACTGTTCTATTGCTGCGCCTGCGTCCTTCTCTGAGCTGGTCTCCGAGGTGGGATGCTTGAGCAGTGGGGGAACCAATACATTAAAGGCACATTGTTTCTCTTCCTAAACCTGAGATGCAGTTTTGTGAATAGGAGTGATGCAGTTCTGTTGCATCGCTCACTTTACTGCAAGTGCTGGCTTTAGAATAAACTTCCTTCTTGAACAGGAGGAATTTTGCACAGAGTCAGATCCTTAGTCCATCTAGTCCACTACTGTCTAGTGTCAGCTCCCTCAGCAGGTGTCTCTCCTAGCCCAGCTGAGATCTTTTTAGCTAGTGATATTGAATAATAAACTTGGATCTTATGCCTGCAATGCATGGGTTCCGTCACAGTAAATTATCTCACATATCCTTCAAAATCTCAAAAAGCTATGGTGATGTTTATGAAAAATTAAATTTCAGTTTAATGAATTGATTAATTACTTACATGGCATCTGATTATCAAATAATTAATTATCAAAAAACAGTGGAACAAGAAGAAGTACGGCAAAGTTTTACACAAAAATTCAGACAAAGTGATATTTTACAAATAAGTTTATTTTATTGAATAGCTATCAGAGCTACCTTCTGTTCCAAACAATGGAGGAGCCAATCACACAGATTACAGAGCTATCAGTAACTTGTAGCATTCTTTCATAAAAGAAATTAATTACAGTTCTAGAAAAAGAGTGACAGTCATAACTGGAAGTCATAACAGAAGCCATATTTAATAGTAACTATTGCAAAAAATTGGTTTAATGCTTTCATACTTTACAAAATAACAACCCAACTGCTAAAAATGGCCCTTACACATCTTCTTAGTCAAAGAATGGAGCATATAAAAATAACATTTAATTTTAACTGGAAGGAAGATTGCACGTAGAAAAAAATTCCAGGACATAATATCCAATAAGAAGAGAAACATTTGTTACCTGTTCAAGTTGCTTACTGGTCCTGTTTCTTGTAACAATCACTTCAAATATTATATGACGGGTAAATTAAAAAACTAACACTCTG
This sequence comes from Darevskia mixta, assembly GCA_034641385.1. Classification (NCBI taxonomy): domain Eukaryota; kingdom Metazoa; phylum Chordata; class Lepidosauria; order Squamata; family Lacertidae; genus Darevskia; species Darevskia mixta. The sequence goes on along the minus strand of JAWWNH010000073.1, from coordinate 3,325,543 downwards.
GACAGGATACAAAGAGCCGCACGGGAGCAGATCCACAAGTCCAAGGAAGTCTTGGACTTTTGCTTCGTAAACATCAGCTCCCAAGGCTGCATGACACACCACTTGAGAAACTGAGGAAAGTTTCAAAAGCAGCTTGTGATATTGTGTGAAGGGGTCTGTCATTCAGAGGGGGAAAGTCAAAGATTCCATGAGCCATGCCTAAGTCCATGGTTTGCCTAAAGTAGTTCTTTGGATTCCACTTTTTGCTATAAACATGAACAGCAACCATTTGACGGGTTTAATCCAATGACATGTAGCAGAAAATAAATGCATAATTAGGGGCCTACTTAGAGCATAGCTTGGGCATTCACAGGGATTCATTGATGCTGTACTGACATTTTTAAAAAAACAAACAAACAACTAGGCTTAAAGCAGTAAATAAATTAATAATAAACAACAACAATAATGATAAATGTTTAAGATAAGGGTTCAAGATAAAAAGGAGAACCAACCAAACTCCTTTGCATGGATTAATCTCTATGCACAAGTTGTTCTTCTAGTCATTTTAATGTATTTTGTTGCAAAACAATGCTGAAACTATAAAATTTTACAGAATAGCAAAATTATCCCTTAGGCTAATATTCTGAAGATATGGTCAAATATTGCTCTAAAAGAACCAAGGAACATTTTTTGGCACTCTGCGTTTAGATCACACATTGGTCACTGTAAAAAAAAAAAAACACTCTTCTTGCATAAAGCGACAAAAAAACTTTGGTGATAAGTGTACATGGAGACTCTCAGACCAATATTACTAGGAATCTGTCATGAATAACAGTTGAGGGGGGGTGGGAAGTAGAAAGAGAATAGGGCTGATGCCCCCTCAATATTTATAGGAGGATGCCTCCTCCGCCCACTCAACATGGGGGGGGGGCTCAGCCCCCTGCCTACAAATATTGAGGGGGCATTGGCTCTATAGCGCCTATGAAAGGTGGGATATATTATTTGTGATCAAGGTAGCAAATAAACAGAAAAAAACTAATCTTCCAACAGTTTAAATTGAACTGAAGGCATATTTTCAAGAGAGCATCACAGCATCACATTGCTGCCATGGCAAATGTGGAACATGAAAAAGGAATTCTATTGATCAAGTTTATATTTTTTTCTATGAATTCTGATACCCACACTGGATATTGTAGTCAGACAGGTTACTTCTAGGTCTGACTCCACCATCCAGATAAACCCAGGATTAGCAAAGGGTTGGCCTAAGTCTGGTTAGCATGTGTTTCTCAAGGGCCTGAGACTGAATCTGACCCTCCTTCACTGTTCACTGAATAATGTTCCGTTTCTACTCAAGACATAAGTGAAACTCCTATGGAGCACTTTTCACACTACCTTTTCAAAGTTCAATAACAAAGTTATTGAAAGAGTTGTGGAAATGTGATAAGCCAACTACAATGCACACATCTGTCTTGGGGGTGGCAAGATGTAAGGCAAATATCCACTTGTAGCACTGGAAGTTAGATAGCTATCTCCCAGCAAATATAGGCACATGAATGATAAATTTAGGCATGAAGTTTGGATGCAAATGCATTCTCCTATGAAAGCAGTGTCCTGTCTTGAGGGAAGGGTCTCTAAATCTCTCATGCTACACTGTCCTAACATCCCCACTGACAGTGACCAACCTTAAGCCTCCATTTTGAATCAAAATAGCTTTTAAAAGGAAAGGCCTTTGCTCAAAATTAATTCCACTTCAAAAATAACGAATAAGAGTGATATATACTAATGGCAGGTTGTCATACTTCCCTCCTGGTGGCTCTCCGTGTCCCAAACTCCATACACTTCAGATTTTCTTCAGGCCTTACCTCCTTTCTTTTGACACCTTTGAGCTAGGGAATGTGCAAAATACTCCAGAGAAAGTTTTGTTAGTCATCTTTTCTTCATATTTAAACTCCTGTTTCCCCCTGAAATTCCACAGATATTTTGCTTGAAGGAGCACCACATTTGTTTCAGATCTTTCACTGAGTGGGATTTGGCTGGTTCTCTCTCGCTCTTTCACTGACACACTAATCCGCTTGCATTCGCATGGCACCTCTGCCTGCCCTTGCTTTGGGTGCTCTGGTGCCAGGGGGGCCTGCCAGCCCCCAGCCAAGCACTGAAGTAGTTAAAGAGGGCTCAGGGAAGCTTAGAATCTGAACAACATGGTCCATGATCAGCCTATGTCAGGGACCACATATTTACGAGAAGAAATTGCAGTCACCTAGATGGTGGACTTTCAAAGAGTTAAAATAATAATACATAAATTATGACAAAGGGACACACTCTTCATGCTGGAAAAGTACAAACACTCTCAAGCCTTTCTTCAATGACTTCTGGAGAAGCAGCTTCATTAAAGTGAATGGCATCCGGAAATCAGGCGCTCTTTGTTGTAGGTGGCAATTAAGATATTTTAAATGAAACTACTGGGCTGCTGTTCTTGACCTTTTACTATATGTTTCTCTTACGTCTTTCAGACTAATACTCCACATGAAGCCAATTTTTTCTCCAAAATGTTTGAATAAAACTGCAAAATACAATCCACCTCCACACCTTAAAATAGGTTTTTGCAATGAAGAAATTCCCACAACAGAATAACAGCTAAAATCATCATGAATCTGGCCAAGAGCACAAGAGATGATGGCCTTTCATATTGAGAATTCTGCCTCCACTAATACTCCATGTTGCTATAGATACAGAAGGATCTACCTAATTGTTATGAATCTCCTCCATTTATTCATTTTCACTGAGGGTTCCAGCCATTCTGGCAGCCATCAAAGAGTCATAGGTTTCAAAACAAATTATCTTCAAACAACACACAATTAAGGAAACTGAATAGCAATATATAATTAACCAGACTATGAGCAGTCTGCAGAAATTTATATGAAAGCAATACAGCAACTACACACTGAAGGTGGGTGGGAACACATAACTATGCAGATGGGAATCAACGGGGCATCAGAGGAAGAAGCTGCAGCAGCTCCCATTGAGAGCCCCACACCTTCTAGCTACCAGAGGCCACCAGAGAGAGAGGAAGAAGCATTCAGGCACTTCTCTGCATCTTGCCTAGACAGAGCTCCATCTGAAAGTCTCTGAGATAAATATGACACTTAATTGTCTTGTATTTGCATGAAACTTATTGTAAGCTGCCTTGGGAGGTTTTTGCTCTGAAAGGCAACATATAAGTACTTAGAATAAATAATAAACTCAAGAAGATTGATCCAGACCTAAATGACCCCCAACCAGTTTTGGAATCCATCTGCTATGTTGCATGTTTTCAGGTTGAAGGCTGTGGGAGATTAAGTGTTCAAGCAGATTATTGGTCCAAGTTAAACAAAATACCAACGTTGTCATTTATGATTAGCAATTTGTAAAAGAAAAGGTGGTAACAGTGCTGTTCATTGGATCCTAAAAGCAGAAAAACCAGAGCTGAAATGAAACTGGACCACAACATTCAAATGAGGAAACAAAACTGTTGTTTTATGGAATCTTTCTATAATCTTTTTGGGTTTTTCTTAGTCTGTGGTTTCAGTCATATATTAAATTGACTGCAATGTCAGTAAATGTCAGTTAATTCAAATTTGTGGCCATTTTTGTTTATTTCTGTTCTATGTTGTATTATGATTTTATTGGCAACATTTGGATTTCTGCATAAGAAGATAATGCATCGTTACTACTGAGGAATCTAATTCTTTCATATGTCACATATATGGTCCTAGATTGCCTTATATTTGTGATAAAGAGTGAAAGATGAAGATTTTTCTATTAACTGGAGGGATTTTGTGGATGATTTTGTGGTGAGATCTGCTTCAACAAGTCCTCGGGTAACACATGTGAGATCCCATTCAGGAGACTGTCTTCCACACGGAGTGCTATCATAAGAATGAAGATGAAGTGAACTTTTGAATCTTTGCTAAAACTGAAGAGATCTTCTATCTGAAAATTTTATAATGGATTTCTTAATTGTGGGGAGCACATTTTAAAAAAAAACAACAACAACTAGTCTAAACAAGATGAGAAGAATATCAGGTTTTAGTAGTGCTGCAATAATCTACAGAACTTGTCCCCAAGAGATGACAATGGGCCAGAATAGCTGTATATTCTATGATTATAGTTCTATTCAGAAAAAATATTAGTTTGCTTCAAAAACATCAGGTCACTTTTGTCATGAAATTTGCAGTGGGAGAATCTCAAGTTTGAATTTTGTGATGATGTTTTGTTTATTATTATTATTTTGCTGAGTCTTGTTAAATATCTCCTCAATGTTTTATGTCCTATAAAAGAGGATTCCATAAAGAAATAAAACGGGGAACATGTATTTTTACCAAAATATATAAACCACCATATAAAGCTTTTCAGTAAAAATCATTCTGTATTCCAACCTTCAACAGACACTGGCATACACTGGCAATGAACATTCAGAATGTATTGTAACATTTACAAAGCTTTCTTCACAAGGTTAGTACTACATTTCCCACATGAACCTACTAAAATGACAACAACTCTCTATAATAAAGGTGCAAAATATTGCTTTGTAGCATATTTTGAAAGTAATATAAAAATAATCTCTATATTATAATTTAAACTTGGCTTGGAAAATTGCAACATAATACAGTCATTTATGTCTACAAACAGAATGCACTTATTAACACCTTTCTTTATGGGGGTGGGTGTATATTAGGCATCCCCAACCTTCGGCCCTCCAGATGTTTTGGACTACAATTCTCATCATCCCTGACCACTGGTCCTGTTAGCTAGGGATCATGGGAGTTGTAGGCCAAAACATCTGGAGGGCTGCGGGTTGGGGATACCTGGTGTGAATGTGTGTGTGTGTGTGTGTGTGTACTATTGTTTTCTTTGTTTAAAAAACAAGCATGTCCATAAAAAAGCAAATGTGCTAACAAGTTACTAAAGTCAGTTAAACTCTACACCATGTTTTATTGGGCAGTAATTCTACAAAGTTTGCCATACTCTCAAATAAACAAATCCTTATTTTGCAGAGTACACTACAAAAAAACTGAACGTGTTCTGAGCTGAAAAGCCACTTGCAATCAAGGGCCTCTAATATTTTTCATTGTAGTTCTGCCAACACAATAATGTCTACTTTTCCATACAAGGGAAAGGAAGTAATCCCTGACACCCCACTATAATCAATTATTTCATGATACAATTTACAACATTTCAATACATCACATTCTCAATTTTTGGAACTAGAAATGTATTAATTCTTTTGGATGGGAAGAGAATGTAATCAACACCTATTGACAAGGCTCCCATCTGTCTTAAATGAGTGCTCCCATGGGTGAATAACTTTGTTCCTGGGACAAATTGTACCATTAAAGGGCCTTCCATTCTTAACATGAGCTCTTCCCCATTTACTAGTGTGCAACAGCTTGTCATTATTCCAATCCAATGGTCAACATAATGGGGCAATGTCATTACAACGGTGATAAAGAAGTTAAAAACACTGGGCTGCTTACCCTAAAATGACAGGGAAAGCAGCCAAGACAATAATTAAAAACAAAAGATACAGCCTTCTAGTGCCATTGTTATGACACTTCTTACCTGACAAGATAAATTTGCTTAACTTTATATGTATGTTCACTCTAAAGAGGACTGTATGTACTCTGTGCTGAAAGGACTGAAATTCTGCATTCATGAAATTTGAGTTCTGCATCCAGAAAATCTGAATTCTCCTTCTATAAATTATGCAAATTTAACAAATTTGTGTAATTTCTTTCGATTTTGGTTGTTTAAACTATTTTGCATAAATATTTCTGGTTTTGCTAGTCACAGTAAGGAGTTTACAGCTACAGAGTTCCTTCTTTGGCTTCTGAGATTTCAGCAGGACTAGCTAAGAGTTTCAAGCATATTGTTTCAGCAGCCATAAAAAGGGGGTGGGGAGAGATAAAGAAGATGCTGAGATTCTCAGGAAGCTGAACTCTGTGTTCAGTACAACACTTGCTGCTTTTTCTGCACAAAATTGCAGGAACAGCATTGCCAGCAAAAACACTGTGGTGCCCTTCACCTGCTTGGTGATAAAATCCCTATTGATCATTCATGCCTGTTTTTCAGAAGGAGAGGGGCTGATTTAAATGGTCACCCACATTAAGTTAAGTGCACAAAATACACAGGGTGGTGAGGAAAAGAAAGGGGTAACTAAACACAGCTACTGATCAAGATTTCTACCTCTGACTTTTATGAAACATATGGCTGTGCTTACCAAATATATTGCAATGTAGGAATGGCAAAATGTGTCTGTTTTCATGAGAAGCTGAGTACAGAACAGGAACTGTTGTTTCCTGCAATCCTAAACACATTTAATCCAAAGTCTCACGGAGCTCAGTGAAGCTTATTCCCAGGTAAGTGTGTAAAGGATTGCAGCCTAGGACACACATTATCTGTGATATATTACACCAGTCCTTCCCCCAAGAATTCAATTTCAGCTGACAAGGGGTGCTTTATTACACATTTTAACTCATGCTGAATTAGATTTGTCTGTTATCTGGATTCCAGGAGCGCAATAATACAACTTCGTTTTGCTCTGAAAGAACAGCAATGAGTAACTGGTTGGACTTGGGGCAGTAGAGTGGCAGAGAGGCTTCTGCTACCAAGTCCAAATGTTTGCTTGCTGTGGCTTAGGACCACCTGCAAAACTTTCCACAGACCTGCTTAGAACCACCTACAACACACAACACAACTTATATGTAAACACAAAGTGTATCATGTTTTATTCATTCATTAGCCCTTTTCTATACTACTTTTTCATGTATTATTACAAAGTATGAGAATGCTTAAATACCATTTTGAAATAACCCTTAGACCCTTTGTTCCATAGACAAAAGAAAAGTCAAACATTTTGCATATTTTCTTTGACAAGTTTTGGATTAGTGGCTTGAACAATTTATACAGCCTTTTACTATTTCCCCAACACACATTTTTTTCTGATGCCTATTAGCAGAGTAATTATAATTTATTTGAAACCATAAAGCATTTTTTCTTTCATTTATAAAAACATCACTTTACCCCAGAACAGTTAGCAACACTTATTACATTCAACCACTGTTCCATGTTTTGTACTTCTCAAATACCAAACAAAGGGCACAGCCCAGTGGCAGTCCCCTTATGCACAAGCCCAAGGAAATGAAAAGTTCCAGTGAAAGAGCACTGTTCAATTCAACAACGCTTGTGCAGGAGAACTTCCCAGAGAACTGTGTCATATTTCACAAAAGAAGCTCTGACACAAGCCTCCAATTCCCATCTCAACAATCACATTTTGTCTTTGCACAGCCCAGCCTTCCTGACTTGGAATTAACTGCCCACAAACCCTTAGCCCTTTATATACTGAATTGTCTACAATATCCACTTGTTACCCACCAAGTGACCAACCCACAACCCAAGAAAATGCTAGCTGAATGAAACAGCAGTCATGCTTATATAGAGATATATTGAGAGAGAGAAAGAGAGAGAACAAGAGACAGGGAGTTCAGGCAAAACACATTTTGGTCTTTAAAAAAAATAAATCTCTGGAACAACAAGTTTCATAAACACTTAATTTCCAGATTCAGATAGGTAGCTGTGTTGGTCTGACGCAGTCGAAATATATAAGAAAATAAAAAAATTGTCCAGTAGCACCTTAGAGACCAACTAAGTTTGTTCTTGGTCACGAAAGCTTATACCAATAACAAACTTAGTTGGTCTCTAAGGTGCTACTGGACAATTTTTTTAATTTTCTTATATATTTTGACTTAATTTCCAGTGAGAATGACCTTTTAAATTGTATAGTTTTTACTGAGGCTTCATTCAAACTCTTGCCTCTTTTTCAGATAAGACAGACAGGAATAAAATCCTAAAAAAACAAAGGGTGAGGTCATTCATAATTGCCTACTACTTTTTGTGGGATGTAATCCACTGGGAGCAGTCAAATACAACATTCAGTCAAATACAATACATACAGCAAGGGAATGTTTGGTCCAGCCAGTCGAAGCTTCCTGTTCCTCCTGGCCTGGAGCATCCTTCCTTGCATGTGACCTTTCCAGACCTGGTAAAAGGCCAAGGCATGCTGCCACTGTCTCTCTTTTCCATCTTCCTTTCGTCCTGCGTACTTCCCGGACTGCTAACAGCATTCACTAGGTCAACCCACATATGGGGTAAACCTGTTTGTATATACTAGTAACTTTAAGCCTTAAGCCTGCCTTCAGGGACCACACTGTGCTCTGCCTGATCGCGAGTAAACTCTCTTTTTATTGCTTATGAATAAGACAGTGGTGTCTTTATTCTTTTAGGAGGGATTCAAAGGGTCTTACCAGGAAAATATTAGAACACATTGCAATCTGGACAAGCCAGATTGAATTGCGTATTGTCTTAAGAAACTCACACGGGTTTGCAACTAGTTTTCTGCTGTGTAAAGGGGAATGCACTCTGCTAAGTAAAGGAACTTGCTAGTGCAAGTTAGGAAGGATATTAATAAACAATATATCCTCTCCCGCCACCTTGAACATTCCCCCACTTTTTGTGTGGAATGATTACACAATTTGAGCATGGAACACAAAGATCACCCCACAGACCATGTCCTCTTTGTTACCTTGGTTCCCATTTTGTGGTGGTTTAGATAGAATCACAGCAATTTGAATGTGCTAACTCATCCTGGGTTATGTCTGTTTTCATGGACTCAGGAAGAAGGAACCAAGAACTGCACAATTTGAAACTGAGATCTAGTCCAGTGAGATACCAATGACTGTATGTATACTGGTCTTGAGTTAAAGCCCTATTCAGGCACACAGAGGAATAGAGGTATTGACATTGACACCTGAGCTTCAATGTCAGCACGAACCCTCTGGGTATATACCAGGCCTGGTATAAATACTCAGAGCTTGATCCTCTGCCCTTTCCTGGTCAAATAAGCAGTACTGTAATAATGTTAATATCTTTTTACTCTCCACCTAGAGTCCAGCTCTGACTCTAGCCAAACTGATCTCCAGAACTCTAGAGGCCCCCCATTTCAGGTCTAATTGGCACTGGTCTCACCCCTAACTTCTGCAGATGAAGTTTTAGGGGTGGAAAGCAGCACTCAGAGATAAGATTTTTCTGAGATGCTCTGCTATATAATTAGATTCTTACACAGAGTAAGAATTAGATGCTACCCTAAGTAAATAATGTTTAGTGAATTATTTCTAAGAGTAGGGTGTAAACAAGGATCAGATTAGAGCATGGGTGCCAGGAAACAGTTCTTGGAGGAGGGCTATTGATTTGAGCAACTCATTAGAGCATTTCTATCATCTGGGCAAAACTTATTTTCATTCAGTTCAGTGTATTTTTTTTAAAAAATGATAATAGTACCATGTGAATATATTAAATTATTGTGTCGATTAAAATTTATTCTCCTGATGATGACTATTAAAAAAAATATTATAATACTTTGTGAAGTTTTTTTAAAAAGCTTTTTGTTCAGATAGTATACTTGAACCAAAATGGAAAAGCATAAATTGTTAACAGCAAGTGGCTCATGCCTACCTCCACCTAGAGAAGCATTTATAGGCATGCCAAAGGCTAGTTCTACAGTAATGCATTAGTAATTACTAATATTTTCTTTCTTAAACTTTTAAAATATCATCCCTGCTCTCTCTCTCTCTCTCTCTCTCTCTCTCTAACAAATACAATCAAAGATAAGTCCATCTGGTACCACAGATTTCTTTGGCCAAAGAAACAGGAGCATTTTTCACAATTAACTAAAAACATAAAAAGGCATACAGTATTGGACAAAATTGGAACATGTGAGATTCTTATGAGTGAACCACACCAAAGGTTACTTGTGTTCTAATCCACACAGCAGCCATCAAACCACATCTGTTTTGCACCTTAATTCTAAGTTGGAAGCACAGAACAGGCAAGGGAAGAGGCCCTTAGGAAGGTGCCCTTTCCCCCTGCTTTGAAATAAATGGCAAAGCTGGACAAGAACACTGCAGAGTCAGCCGGCACTAATGACACAGCTGATCGTCTTTCTTGAGTAGGCTTCCCATAAAAGAATGGGGACCAGCTTGGCAGCAGCACCACTCTAACATCTTGCAGTGTGAGTGCACCCTTAAGTGTGGTACCACATCTTCCTCTGGGGAAAAAGAAGATACCAATTCAGAAACACAACACATTCTCAGAGATACACGAACTACAAGGCTGGATTCATTAAGAGCTGTTCTTAAGTAATATTAGTGTGCCTCCCCCGCCCCACCAAACTTAAAATTTATTATTAATACTAAGTATACTTAGTATTAATAATAAATTTTAATTTTAATTTTGTACTGAATTATAGGATCAATTAGCGATTGCTACCAATGTGTGTGCGAGTGGTGAACAGACAGGAGTCTCAAGTACTTTCTATTTGAGGATGCAGAAACCAAGTTCAATATGAGTGAATATTTTCTTAGCTTACCTAAAAATATTAGAGCTAAAGAGAAGAACCAAAAATATAGGCCGTTCCTAGTGATGAACTTTCCTAATAAAAGAGGGTCACTGAGGGCTCAGAGTGGTGCCATTAGGTTAATGACACTGATGTGTTTCTTCTTCCCTTTTCATTAGATGTGATAGGAGCCTCAGCAATGGGATGGATGAGTACACTGAAATTTAATTCAGATCATACAAAGGCAACAATGCTGACTGGGGGAGCCAGCCAACATTGGGATTGCTCTATATTCAGGGTATATTGGTTCTTAATGGCGCCATACTCTACTCTCACAGCTTAAATGTGCTCTTGAATCTTGCACTGAGAGCAGACTTTCATGCAGAGTATCCATGGAGGGCTGAGGGCTGTAATAAATTATGAAGTATGCTATTTGGTGCCTAAGCTGGCAGCAAGTGGTTTGCTAGAAACAAAATAGATATAGAAGGTAAACAGGTTTATATCAATGCCAACTGAAGCACTTCTATAGACACCAGTGTTACATTCAGCTCTTATCTAGAACATCTGAAGGGGACCAGGCGTAGAGGTTATCTAAATTATTCTGTCTAGTTTCAAACTCTATCACAATCTTTGCTTCATTTTTGTCTTTGCAATGGTGTTTAGATTTCATCTTCTGCACTGTCTAGTACTCATCTCAGAGGGCCAAATTTGAGAGCAGACTTTAAACACAAATCCATGAGCTGTCCTTGTAAGTGTTTAAGACCATTTTGCGCATGTCCAATTGACGCGCGACTGCCGAGGTTTCGTTTTCAGCTGATGTGCGCAATGACCCGGAATACAACTCCTGCACAAACAGGGAGTTGCCTGCAACACATGTGCAAATTTTTGTAAAAATTTAACAAGTGTAAACAATTTAACAATTGTAAAGTAACGATTTTTGTCTTCTTTGCAAAGAGGTAGCAGCTCTACATTGTGCTATATGAATAATAAAAATATGAAGTCTTGCATATGCCAATATTTCAATTCTTTAATTCTTGGGAATTAAGAGCTAAATAATGTGGTTCCAATAAGCAGTGTTGATAAACTGGCCAAACCGACCAAGGAAAGGATATGATCAGTGAGATACAGGGCACTTGGCTATGTGGTTGCAGCTGAATGAGGTGTAAGACTGCAAAGCTACTGAGGCAGTTGTTCGGTCATCCAACTGCCCAACTGTTGAATTGTAAAGTACTTATTTTCAACCATGAGGGCTTGAGCCCTGTCTAAAAATAAAATAGATGTGTCATCTGGAGGATAAGCATTTCATTCTTGGACATTCTGTGCAGTACAAAATTGGAGTTTGCTTACATCAATAAAACCAGTAATTTGCGTTTTGTAAGAGAAGCTTGCTAATGAATCCAGGCTTTCGTTTGTGTATCTGTGGAGAAAACAGGACTACTAAAATAATACAAGCAAGGATGTTAGCATGTTAGTATGAACTATATGCAAATTACTATTCTTCCCCCAATTTTTAAAGGAAGAGGAAAGAGCTATGAAAAAGTTATATTTCTTCAACTGAGATGGCTCTAAAGAATGAGACAGACACATCTTATTACAATACCACATTTCCAGTTATTATGACTTTTTCCCTATCTTCCTACTACCTGAGTGATGTCAGTGTAAATTCAGGCACCATTAGTAAATTTTTGACCAAACGTATACACAGCACTGACAAGGGAGTAAAGAACCTTTCAGCTGACCAGTGTATGTAAAAAAGACACTGACAAAATGGAAAATAATAAACTCTTTATGATAAATTAATTCTTAGTTTTTCATTGCTGCAGGGGAAAAACAAATAAGCTGGACCTTTCTCCCCACAGATCCCTCTGCAGGATTCTCTTTTCCTTCCTCCTGTAATCCATTGCCACATACCTTGCAAGTAAGAAAATGGAGGAAATAAATATTCATGGGAAGAGCTCCATCACCTTCAATGTCGGTGCCCCTTACTCTCTTGCTCCCTGCGTTTCAGCTCCTCCTTATAGCAGTAGGAACAATAGTTTTCAGTCTCAGGGCGACCATAAAAAGAGCAGTTCTCCTTCTTGCAGCGGTTCTGCTGGATTGAATATATCGGGCTAACTGTGCTCCTGCCTCGATTTTTGTCATTGTTCAACCAGGTCTGCGGTGCATCCTCATCGGCATATTCCAAGCAGTCTCTGATGTCACTGGTATTAAACCCATTGGTATATGTTTGTGACTTGTGGTCCGTAGGCATAACATAGGTCAGTGACTCCACTGTGTTGACAGTACGGATGCCTGCTATTCGGGCTGGGCTATAGCTCTGTGAAGACAATGACCGGTTCTGTTGGGGATATGTGGCACATGTTTTTAAGGTGCCAACCACCGGCTTGTAGGTATCATCCTGGAAGCTTGATGGCTTGGAATTGACATCGTGCAAGTGGATGACACTTTGCCTCTGAACAGGGGGTGTATGGCTATAGTGGGCAGACAATGGAATGGGTCCACTTTTCTTGGCACCATTGCTAGGTGATGAAAATGACCCTGGTGTGGGACTAGTACGGTCTTTAAACTTTAAAACCAGTTGAGTCGTATGGCTTTGAGGCAAGACTGGTGATGCCCTTCCCTGAGGAGATGATTCCAACTTCTCTTTTGAGTACATTTCTTGCTCCAGTTTCCTGCATGACGATCCATTGAGAGTAGCCTTCTTCTCCGCCTCTTTCCTCTTCTGTTCCTGTTCAGCACTAAAGCGCTCCTGGGCACTGGTCAAGTAATAGCCAATCATCTCCTCATGGAACTGATGTCTATGGCTGGTCAAGAGGAGGCCAGCAAAGATGAACTTCCGTTCCCCTTGCATGGCGGCTCTCAAGATGTTGAGGCTCAGCTTCACATCAGTACTGTACTTCCATGGGTCTGACTGTTTATCTGAAGGGGATTTAGAATTCATTTTTTCCACAGGCGAAATGCTTGTCTTTTCAGTGGGAGAGGGGGTTGTCTTTTCAGATGGAGAAGTGCTTGCAGACTGGCCAGATTCTTCTTTGCTTCCTTTGCGTGACTTGGACTTCTTCTCTTTGACTTTCTCAATGATCTCCCCATTTTTCCCATTTCCTGAATTTGCTCTGCTCATTTTGCCATGCACTAGTCCCCCAAGCCCACCCATATTCTTCTTTAGCTTGATGCCTAGAGTTTTACTGAGACTCCCAAGTTTGTTAGCCACTGAATCAGCCCTGTTTTTTTCTTTATCCTTCCTTTGCTTTTCTTTCTCTTTCCCATTTTTCCCATTATTGCCATTAGAACTGCTGCAGATGGAATCCCTGTCGGAGTCCATGGAATCAGCGAGGGACTGAACATCCTCTCCTGCTGACGCAGTAGGAGATTCTGGCTGAGCCAGAGGAGCCTATTAAGAGAAGTAAGTTAACAATTAGAACTTATTCTTACACAATGATTTCCTGCAGTAAGGTCCTCTCTACATTTGAATGCAGTTTTTCAGGATATTTAGCATTTGAAAAATGCAAGTCTTCAAAAGAATGGTTCTGCACATAAGGTCATTACATTAAGGGGTCACAATTACATTAACAGATGGTTAATCTGTGAAAGAAACTTCCTAGACCCAGGTTTATACAGTAATAGCTTGTCAAATCTCTCTGACTGTCCTTTTGGCAAGTCGTTCTCTTGAAACTTCAGGTGTTTGCTGTGAATTCCACAGCATATTCAGGATGGTAAAAGCCAAATCTGAAAACAGTGCATCTTTTTGTATGCTTTTCTATATCTGAAACATCAGGAACCATTGCAATATAATGTTAGATAGAATGGATATGCTCTTCACTACAAGTTTTCTGATTTTTAAGTTGATGGGTGATGGGTTAGGAGGGAATTTCTCTCTTCAAATAGATCAGCTAGTATTCCTGGAATTTTTTATGCAGCATGCTCGGGTCTCTTGCTCAACATATCTGAAACAATCTGGTCTGTTGTTTCTTGCTTACTCCTGCTCAGTGCTTCATGGGACACTGTTTTGGATTATATGGAGGATAGCGATAGTAAAGTTCAGTCCTGATGACCATTCTGTGTGGAAAGGCTATGTTGTAGGATACATTCCGGTACAAATGGCTTCAAAGATGCAAAATGAAAGATAACACAAATACAGAAGCCAATCTCTGGGTATTTAGCAAGGGATTTTTTTTTTTTAAAAAAATGATTAGGACAGCAATAATTGATCTGGGATTAAAAATCAAATTGTGCAATAATTCAATTATCAATGCTGATCACATTTATACCTGAAAATATAGGATGTAGTGCAAGTAATTTTCAGTGTAACTATAGAAGTACATTTTAAAACATTCCATTCCAAGACTCCTAAACAGATATTCTCCTATCTCAAAGAAATTGAGATTGTTTTTACTTGCATAATTCTGCTCACCCAGTCTTCTGGGGCAAGAAAATTAGTTAATGCTAGGCAAAAAAAAGTATCAACATTTTTTCAGATTACCATCCCTATATATGAAAAAGGGCAGTTGAATAAAAGATTGTGCTTGCCATGATATATTTTAAGAAAATACAAAGTGGAAGCAACTTGCAGATCATCTTGACCTAATGAGCAACTAGGCAACCCTATGAAATTAATATTGCAAATTATTCACAATGGGCAATGATTGAAAATCAGTTCACCTGACGATATTTCTCATTAGATGATGTGTGCGATTTCTTGCCAATTTCATTAGTCTGAAAAGGCTAATATAGAAATGGCAAGAGAGCCTTCCTATCATGTAAAATAAAAAGTACTACTAATCACCAGGAGCTAAACTGAGACATGATAACCTTTATGGGAATTGGTCCTGGACATTGAATTAACAAATAAATTTTCAAGCACATAGCAGACTACATAACTCATGAGTGGCTGGAGCATGACTGAGCAATAATAATAACTTCCTTCTTTATGAAAAAACTAGTGTTGAAGCAGCTTCTGAGAGGCATGATTAACAAGTATCATAAGGCAAGTGGGATATTTCAGAGAACATATTCAGTTCCCCAAAGCTCCCTTTCGTGCACATGAAAATTTGGCTGAACTCTTAATTTGCTTACCCCTGACTGACAACCTTGGGTATCAACTTTGCAGTCTCACATTTGATAGTCCCTACACTTTTGTCAAATCACGAGAATGTTCTGATATTTGGACCTGAGAATCCACACTCTCAAATGTGGAACTGCACAAATGCAAGGAGCAGAACAAATTCTGCTTTTCAGCCCTTTCCCCAGACGATGGATAGACAGGCTGGCCAATTACGCTTTGGTTTCGACCACCTCATATGCCTTGACAGAGGGCAGAATTTCCAACCAAAAGCAGCAGGAAGGACAGCTGCTTTACTTGCAACTTTTTCCTTTCTAATCCACAGTACACTCTATTACTACTACTACTACTACTACTACTACTACTACTACAATTTATATACCACCCTTTATCAAAAGATCTTAGGGTGGTGTACAACATTAGAAATACATTACAAAACATGAGTGATAAAAACATAACAACAGTCTAATCCATTGCTGCTACAGTTACAGTAGTGCATGGCCATTTTGTGTGTGCATTAATTCCAGGGAGGCAGGGACCTGGACCTTGCCTCTCCCTGCCCCTGCCTCCCAAAGGAGCTTCCCTGAACCCCTAGCCCAATAGCAACACAGCAAGGATGCAATGGATTCTGTTGCGCTAGAGCCTAACCCAGGACCATCTGCTTTCATGAGATCACACAGTTGGGGCCTATTTCTCTCAAGCTACTAATGGAGAGTAAAAGGGTTACCCGTGTTTCCGATGGTATGCGTATCCAGGTTACATTCATGTAACTGTGCAGAAGATTAAGCTTTGCCTCCAGAGAGAGAATCAAACTGAGAAAGGAAAAAGAGGAAAGACCACATACCATATAATCACTGAAAATTTACAGCCATAGAGTACTCACATTTAATCAAGAGAAACAGAAAGAAAAAAAACATCAGGTTTAACAAGAGTACTTTCAATTACAGATCCCCATGCTCTCTTAAGGAAATATGCTAGGGGGAAAAGAAATAGTACTACACTGGGCTTGCTATGGGAAAATTGCAGCCTCACAATGGTCTTGCCACACTGGGGCAACCAACTGGCATTTTGTAGATAGCAAAACTCCACACCCAACTAGTGAACTATGCAAGAGATGTATGTGGTTCAAAAACTATATAGTTGTTCTAAAAACTGATTTTAAAAGGGCAGGCTAATCAAAGGTCACCAAGCATTTTAGGCACACAGATGTCCACAAGGTGTTGAAGTTTTAATTATTTAAAAGAGATCTTACTTGGCCAGCTTGGAGTTATCATTGTCATCCTTCCCCCACTCCCAATCTTTCCCAGGATCAACCGCAAAGTGCAAAGGTAGTAACTTGTGTTCAGAATCAGTCAGAGGGATCACCGCTGAAGGAAAGAGGAAAAGATCAGAAGTGAAGAAATGTATTTAGGTGGGGAAAGGATGAGAAACAAGAACTGGCTGAAGAAAAGGGAAAAAGCATTTTAGAAGCATTTGTTCAAGACACTGTGTTAAATATATACCATGTTGCCATTTTTCATAAGAAATTGCTTATTTTGCAAACAGTGACACCTTTGTATATCATGTGATTTTTTTCATGATGAAGAAAAATAGTCATCAGCTCTCAGATGGCAATTAGGATATTTCTCTGGGTGTGTGTTCTTCAGTTTAATAATATGAAATAACCATAGCCCATTTCGTAGATCTCAGACTGACCACATCTCTAGCCAAAGCATTTGACAAAAGCAACACAAACCTTTTCTTTTGGTTTGGTGGGCAGCAAATGTTTTGAAAGCTGAAATTATACGCTTCTGCTTTCACTTTCATTTACAATATACTGTCATTCACCCGCAACCTCCAAGGAAAGTGGAATATAACCCCAAATAATTAGTAGGCTATTGACTCCAGATTTTACTGAGTCCTAATACCACTCTCTGAACACTAAATCTTAGTTGCTGTGACCATCCTGGTCATTTCAACCAAAAAGGAAATAAAAGTGTTCTATACAACCTGTGCAGAATATGCATAGGTACAACGTTAAAATACAGCGATAAGCAAGTTACATCTATACCTTGAAATGCAGACCCCCACAAATAAATTTCTAATATTACATTGCCGATCAGACTTTACAGTCCACCACATTGTCTTCGATGAATGTTCTCAGTTTTTAGGCTGCAACCACAAATCTAGCAACATTATCCCATGTTGAGGGCCTTTCAGCTGATTCCCTGGTGGCCCGCTGGAATGTGGAATTAAGCAGGGCTATTGACTGACTGGCTCCGAAGTGCCCTCTCCGATTGCATGGAGCCCGGACAGCCCCATGGTTTTCTTCAGGGCTGAGGGCAATGAAACAATCACTGTGATGGCTAGAGTGCAGGTGGCAGAAAACTCATTCGGAATTGGAACAGACATGGGTTAGAACTCAGTGTCAAGGCTTTTGTTGTTGTTGTTCAGTCGTGTCCGACTCTTCGTGACCCAATGGACCAGAGCACGCCAGGCACGCCTATCCTTCACTGCCTCTCGCAGTTTGGCCAAACTCATGTTAGTAGTTTCAAGAACACTGTCCAACCATCTCATCCTCTGTCGTCCCCTTCTCCTTGTACCCTCAATCTTTCCCAACATCAGGGTCTTTTCTAGGGAGTCTTCTCTTCTCATGAGGTGGCCAAAGTACTGGAGCCTCAACTTCAGGATCTGTCCTTCTAGTGAGCACTCAGGGCTGATTTCTTTAAGAATGGATAGGTTTGATCTTCTTGCAGTCCATGGGACTCTCAAGAGTCTCCTCCAGCACCATAATTCAAAAGCATCAATTCTTTTGCGATCAGCCTTCTTTATGGTCCAGCTCTCACTTCCGTACATTACTACTGGGAAAACCATAGCTTTAACTATACGGACCTTTGTTGGCAAGGTGATGTCTTTGCTTTTTAAGATGCTGTCTAGGTTTGTCATTGCTTTTCTCCCAAGAAGCAGGCGTCTTCTAATTTCGTGACTGCTGTCATCATCTGCAGTGATCATGGAACCCAAGAAAGTGAAATCTCTCACTGCCTCCATTTCTTCCCCTTCTATCTGCCAGGAGGTGATGGGACCAGTGGCCATGATCTTAGTTTTTTGATGTTGAGCTTCAGACCATATTTTGCGCTCTCCTCTTTCACCCTCATTAAAAGGTTCTTTAATTCCTCCTCACTTTCTGCCATCAAGGTTGTATCATCAGCATATCTGAGGTTGTTGATATTTCTTCCGGCAATCTTAATTCCGGTTTGGGATTCATCCAGTCCAGCCTTTCGCATGATGAATTCTGCATATAAGTTAAATAAGCAGGGAGACAATATACAGCCTTGCCGTACTCCTTTCCCAATTTTGAACCAATCAGTTATTCCATATCCAGTTCTAACTGTAGCTTCTTGTCCCACATAGAGATTTCTCAGGAGACGGATGAGGTGATCAGGCACTCTCATTTCTTTAAGAACTTGCCATAGTTTGCTGTGGTCGACGCAGTCAAAAGCTTTTGCGTAGTCAATGAAGCAGAAGTAAATGTTTTTCTGGAACTCTAGCTTTCTCCATAATCCAGCGCATGTTTGCAATTTGGTCTCTGGTTCCTCTGCCCCTTCGAAATCCAGCTTGCACTTCTGGGAGTTCTTGGTCCACATACTGCTTAAGCCTGCCTTGTAGAATCTTTAGCAAAACCTTGCTAGCGTGTGAAATTAGCGCAATTGTGCGGTACTTGGGACTTCCGGTTGGCACGCCGGAGCGGACGGTCGGGGGGACATGTCGCTCTGACATTCCCCGACCCGACCGGGAAAAGGGGAGACCGCGACAGCGCAGCGGCCCCCAAAAATCCCGGGTCGAGCGTCTGAGCATGATGTTGGTCTGAGAAGAATATTAGACGCAATACAGGAAATGAGAGCTGAAATCCGAGCCTGCACAGAGAAGATAAGATGTGGTCAAAACAAGAATGATGTCAAGCCAGCTGAACATGAAGAGGAGGAGGGAGAAATCACCACCAAGGTCAAAGAGGAAAAAAGATTAAAAAGAACTTGCTGCAGGAAAAAGTTTTTCGGCGTAAGAAAATTGGAGTTACCAAAAGACAGAAGATGAAGGTGAAAACAAGAAAGGAATATCCAAAAAGAAGTAGAAAGACTGGAAAGACAAAGCAGAGGGAGCTGCAGAGAAGGGAGCAAGAAAAAGGCCAAATCTTACAAGAGAATGCATGGAGCTGGACTTTGGAAAGACTGGGTGTGGGGTGAAGGACTTTATTTGATATTAACGGGACATTTCTCGGGTTTTAAGGACAATGATTACAAACACGGCTAATGATATGAATAAGTAAAGGATATAACAAGGCTAGACGCTCAGAGACTAAGGGGAGGTAGGGGGGAATTAAGTAGATGAAACAGAAGTATATGAATGCTGAGGTGTGAATTTAGTCATAATAACGTGATATATTTGATGATGATTAAAAAAAAGAAGTATGAACCTGATAAGAGGACAAGATGATAAAATATGAAATCAATAGGGAGGACGTGAGGGAGTCATATGAGATATGTAATAGAGATAAGAATGGCCTGGCCTGGGAATTGGGGCCAGGCCTAAGCAAAGTTAAGGCATAATATTATTAAGGTTAGGGGTATGAGGAATGTGTATACCTCTGTGAGAGGGGGGTTAGATTTAAGCCTCCCACCGTGAGAGAGGGGAGGCATGGAAAACCTAACCAAGATGTAATGTGCGTATAAAATTGTAAAATCAATAAAAATCATTTTTTTAAAAAAGCAATTGTGCGGTAGTTGGAGCATTCTTTGGCACTGCCCTTCTTTGGGATTGGGATGTAGACTGATCTTCTCCAATCCTCTGGCCACTGCTGAGTTTTCCAAACTTGCTGGCATATTGAGTGTAGCACATTAACAGCATCATCTTTTAGGATTTTAAATAGTTCAGCTGGAATATCATCACTTCCACTGGCCTTGTTGTTAGCAAGGCTTTCTAAGGCCCATTTGACTTCACTCTCCAGGATGTCTGGCTCAAGGTCAGCAACCACACTACCTGGGGTGTATGAGACCTCCATATCTTTCTGGTATAATTCCTCTGTGTATTCTTGCCACCTCTTCTTGATGTCTTCTGCTTCTGTTAGGTCCTTTCCACTTTTGTCCTTAATTGTGGTAATCTTTGTACGAAATGTTCCTTTCATATCTCCAATTTTCTTGAACAGATCTCTGGTTTTTCCCATTCTGTTGTTTTCCTCTATTTCTTTGCATTGCTCGTTTAAAAAGGCCCTCTTGTCTCTCCTTCCTATTTTTTGGAAATCTGCAATTTCCTGTATCTTTCACTATTTCCCTCGCATTTTGCTTGCCTTCTCTCCCCCGCTATTTGTAAGGCCTCATTGGACAGCCACTTTGCTTTCTTGCATTTCTTTTTCATTGGGATGGTTTTCGTTGCTGCCTCCTGTATAATGTTACGAGCCTCCATCCATAGTTCTTCAGGCACTCTATCCACCAAATCTAAATCCTTAAACCTGTTCTTCACTTCAACTGTGTATTCATAAGGAATTTGATTTAGATTGTATCTTACTGGCCCAGTGGTTTTTCCTACTTTCTTCAGTTTAAGCTGAAATTTTGCTATAAGAAGCTGATGATCTGAGCCACAGTCAGCTCCAGGTCTTGTTATTACTGACTGTATAGAGCTTCTCCATCTTTGGCTGCAGAGAATATAATCAATCTGATTTCGATGTTGCCCATCTGGTGATGTCCATGTATAGAGTCGTCTCTTGTGTTGTTGGAAAAGAGTGTTTGTGATGACCAGCTTGTTCTCTTGACAGAACTCTATTAGCCTTTGCCCTGCTTCATTTTGAACTCCAAGGCCAAACTTGCCAGTTGTTCCTTTTATCTCTTGACTCCCTACTTTAGCATTCCAATCCCCTATAATGAGAAGAACATCCTTCCTTGGTGTCATTTCTATAAGGTGTTGTAAGTCTTCATAGAATTGGTCAATTTCAGTTTCTTCAGCACTGGTAGTTGGTGCATAAACTTGGATTACTGTGATGTTAAAAGGTCTGCCTTGGATTCGTATCGAGATCATTCTATCATTTTTGAGATTGCATCCCAGTACAGCTTTCGCCACTCTTTTGTTGACTATGAGGGCCACTCCATTTCTTTTATGGGATTCCTGCCCACAGTAGTAGATATGATAGTCCTCCGAACTGAATTCGCCCATTCCCGTCCATTTTAGTTCACCGATGCCCAGGATGTCAATGTTTATTCTTGCCATCTCATTTTTGACCACATCCAGTTCATGGTTCTTACATTCCAGGTTCCTATGCAATACTTTTCTTTACAGCATTGGACTTTCCTTTCGCTTCCAGGCATATCTGCAACTGAGCGTCCTTTCGGGTTTGGCCCAGCCACTTCATCAGCTCTGAATCTACTTGTACTTGTCCTCCGCTCTTCCCCAGTAGCATGTTGGACGCCTTCCGACCTGAGGGGCTCATCTTCCAGCGTCATATCTTTTATATGCCTGTTGTCTTTGTCCATGGAGTTTTCTTGGCAGGGATACTGGAGTGGCTTGCCAGTTCCTCCTCCAGGTGGATCACGTTTGGTCCAAACTCTCCACTACGACCTGTCCATCTTGACCTGTCCATAGCTTCCCTGAGTAATTCAAGCCCCTTCGCCACGACAAGGCAGTGATCCATGAAGGGGGTGTCAAGGCTACCAAGTGGCAATAGCAATGGTGAAGAGGACCTTCTTCACCACCTCTATTGCACCTGCAGAAAACAGCAGGAGGAGACTCTTTCAGGTAGTTCACAATTTAATGGAACCACTTGTGCCATCAGGGCCAGGTAAGGGCTCCAAGATCTCCTGCAATGATTTTGTAAAGTTTTTTTTGCAGATAAAGTCGTTCAGATTCGGAAAGGGGTAGATGCTACCGTGGGAGCAGGGCTGGGGTGGGAGAGTGCCAGAGTCCTGTCTAGTCAAGTTACGTGGGATCAATTTAGTCTGTTACTCCGATGATGTGGACAGGCTGCTTGGAGGAGTGAAACCGACCACCTGTCTCCTTGATCCTTGCCCATCCTGGCTCATAAAAGCGAGGTGGTGAATGCTTCTCTCTGTGAGGGAGCCTTCCCAGACCCGCTGTGGTCATGGCGGCCACTCCCAGTCACCAGTCTAGCTGCCGCATTCTGGATCAATTGCAGTTTCCGGGTCACCTTCAAAGGTAGCCCCACGTAGAGCGCATTGCAGTAGTCCAAGCGGGAGATAACCAGAGCATGCACCACTCTGGCGAGACAGTCTGCGGACAGGTAGGGTCTCAGCCTGCGCACCAGATGGAGTTGGTAGACAGCTGCCCTGGACACAGAATTAATCTGCACTTCCATGGACAGCTGTGAGTCTAAAATGACTCCCAGGCTGCGTACCTGGTCCTTCAGGGGCACAGTTATGCCATTCAGGACCAGGGAGTCTCCCACACCCGTCTGCCCCCTGTCCCCCAAAAACAGTACTTCTGTCTTGTCAGGATTCAACCTCAATCTGTTAGCCGCCATCCATCCTCCAATCGCCTCCAGGCACTCACACAGGACCTTCATTGCCTTCACTGGTTCTGATTTGAAAGAGAGGTAGAGCTGGGTATCATCCGCATACTGATGAACACCCAGCCCAAACGCTCTGATGATCTTTCCCAGTGGCTTCATATAGATATTAAAAAGCATGGGGGAAGAGGACGGAACCCTGAGGCACCCCACAAATGAGAGCCCAGGGGTCTGAACACTCATCCCCCACCACCACTTTCTGAACACGGCCCAGGAGGAAGGAGCGGAACCACTGTATAACAGTGCCCCCAGCTCCCAACCCCTCTAGACGGTCCAGAAGGATGTTATGGTCAATGGTGTCAAAGGCCGCTGAGAGGTCCAGCAGAACTAGGAAACAGCTTTCACCTTTGTCCCTAGCCCGCCGGAGATCATCGACCAGCGCGACCAAGGCAGTTTCAGTCCCATGATGAGGCCTGAATCCCGATTGGAAGGGATCCAAATGGTCCGCATCCTCCAGGCGTGCTTGGAGTTGTTCAGCAACCACCCGCTCAATCACCTTGCCCAAGAATGGTAGATTTGAGACTGGGCGATAGTTGGCCATAATGGCCGGGTCTAAAGATGTTTTTTTAAGAAGCGGTTTAATGATCGCCTCTTTCAGCGGGTCTGGGAAGACTCCCTCACAGAGGGAAGCATTCACCACCCCGCGGAGCCCATCGCCCAGCCCTTCCCGGCTAGCTTTTATTAGCCAGGATGGGCAAGGATCAAGAAGACAGGTGGTTGGTTTCACTCGTCCAAGCAGCCTGTCCACATCCTCAGAGGTAACAGATTGGAATTGATCCCATGAAACATGACTAGACAGAGCTCTAGCACTCTCCCGCCCCGGCTCTGCTCCCACGGTGGAGTCTACCTCCTTCCGAATCTGAGCGACTTTATCTGCAAAAAACTTAGCAAGAGCATTGCAGGAGATCTTGGGGTCCCCACCAGACCCCGATGACGGAGGCGGTTCTGCTAGATTGCGAACCACCTGGAAGAGTCTCCTGCTGCTGTTTTCTGCAGATGCGATAGAAACGGTGAAGAAGGTCCTCTTCGCCGTCACCATTGCCACTTGGTAGGCTCGAAGTTGAGCTCTAGCACGTGTCCGGTCTGATTCAGAATGAGTTTTCCGCCACCGGCGCTCTAGCCGTCTCAGCGACTGTTTCATCGCCCTCAGCTCTGGGGAGAACCACGGAGCTGCCCGGGCTCCATGTAATCGGAGAGGGCGCTTCGGAGCCAGACAGTCAATAGCCCTGGTTAACTCCACATTCCAGCGGGTCACCAGGGAATTAGCTGAAAGGCCATCAACATGGGATAAAACATCCCCTACCACTCTCTGGAAGCCAATTGGATCCATTAAGTAGCGGGGGCGGACCATCCGAATTGGTCCCACCTCCCTGCAGAGGGGAAGGGTCGCGGAGAAGTTCAGTTGCACCAGGAAGTGATCTGACCATGGCACTTCTTTTGTTTCACTTTTACTTAGTGTCAGATCACCAACATCCATAGAGGTAAACACCAGGTCTAAGGCATGTCCACGGCTATGAGTTGGGCCAAACTTATTCAGGGACAGCCCCATGGAGGCCATGCTTTCCACGAAGTCCCGAGCGGCTCCTTTTAAGCTCGTGTCGGCATGGATGTTAAAATCCCCTAGGACAACCAAACTAGGTGTCTCCAGGAGAACATCCGCCACGACCTGAAGCAGCTCGGGCAGGGAATCCTTGTTGCAGCGGGGAGGTCGGTACACCAAAAGGAATCCTGTACTGCCCCTATTGCCCAACTTCCAGAACATGCACTCAGAAAACTCGGTCTTTCCAATAGGACGCCCGGTGCAAACTAATGACTTCCTAAAAATCACTGCAACCCCCCCTCCCCGCCCAGATGGCCTGCTGTAGAAAGACCTACATTGGCTCCCAGTATGTTTCCAAGCACAATTCAAAGTGTTGGTGATGACCTTTAAAGCCCTAAACGGCCTGAGCCCAGTATACCTGAAGGAGCATCTCCACCCCAATTGTTCTGCCCAGACACTGAGATCCAGTGCTCACTGGCGGTTCCCTCACTGCGAGAAGCAAAGTTATAGGGAACCAGGCAGAGGGCCTTCTTGGTAGTGGCGCCCGCCCTGTGGAATGCCCTCCCATCAGATGTCAAAGAAATAAACAACTACCAGACTTTTAGAAGACATCTGAAGGCAGCCCTGTTTAGGGAAGCTTTTAATATTAGAATATTTAATATTCTGCTAGTAGCCGACCAGAGTGGCTGGGGAAACCCAGCCGATGGGCAGGGTATAAATAATAAATTATTCTTATTCTTATTCTTACTACTACTACTTATTGGAGCCAGACACTAAATATGTGATCTTCACTCAATTGTCCATATTAGGCATCTTACACAATAGTACACAAATGTACTAAGTTTTCGGTTCAGAATACATAGGGCAGTATAGTACATAGTGGTATAGGTCTTCTATTGTTTGAGTGCCACATATACAAAGCCGCTTTTCTGCTGGAATTTTCCTGTAGGAACTCTCTAAATACTCTGAGGGCATAGTCTGAAAATGCAGAACCACAAATGCTTTCCTAAGTGAACAGAATGGTAAATCATATGGATAGATCTCAAAACCATGTTTTACTTTAATTAAATACAACTTACTTTAATTAAATACAACAATGATTTCTGGGTTGCCTGTAAATCTTGCGCATAAAAAAACCTTTAGTTTTTCCTTTATTTGCTTATGGATCTGCTCCAAGGAACAGTTCTTAAATAGTATGGCTCCACCCAAATAAATGATATCACCAGCAATGTCACAGTGTACTGGTCCCACTAGAGAGGAAGAATCTCAAAATGTTTCTAAATCTGGATCTGAGAGAAGGCAATGCCGACCTTACACCTGAAAGAACGGTCAAACTGCTTGAGAGAAAGGCAATTAGGCCAGATTCTGGATGGCAGAGCTTTCTCAAAACATCGTTATGTATCATCCATGCAAACACCGCTACTTAGCAAGAGGGCAGTGCAGCCAGCCAGACTGCGAGAACTAGGTTCATCTTTGGTCCTCGGTAGCAGGGGTGACAGACCACACAGAAACTGACTACAAACTTTCCTGTTTATTGCAACTGTGGGCTGAAGAAAGAGAATGTTAAACTATAAACGGGCACCACTACATACTTACTGGCAAAACAGAATGATTGCCAAAACATTATTGGAAAAAAGCAGATGTAGTTGTAACAGCAATTTGTTCAATGGAGAAGAAAAACACTGAAAGTGTATTCTTCCTTGTGCTAATTAACATTCAATAAAAACAAGCATTTTGAGACCAGAAATACCACAATTCTTCTAGCCTCAAGTGTTGAAACATAATATACTGCCCTCTAGCAATTTGTGCCACAATGAAAATGATATATAAATGTGTAAAGAATGTGTTTAATTCAAATTCTTTATCCTCATTTTACCTCCCATTTATTTCTGGGAGCTGGTATCCCCCCATTTTTTTATAATGCATTTTGGGGAAGGAGGCAAACTGGTGACAGCTATCAACGATATTGAGGCACTTTGCAGAAACAACCACATATATTTTAGAGGTTTTTTTGTACAACTGCCTTTAAAAAAGAATGAAAGACTCAGCTTTCTTATGTTGCTGCTGTGCTGCATTAGCCACTTATATGTGCTCTTGCTGTGCAAACACTCGGCCATGCATATTCCCTGAATCTTTGGATTTGCAAAATCACAGGCACTGCAGGTCAAAGTAATTCATCAAGGCTATATTGGGGGGGGGGGAATCCCACCCCCAACGAACAAAGAACAAAGCACAGTATTGGTGACAAACTTGGAAGCAAAGACTATAGCATCTGAATAGCTGTGAATTAGGTATCCTGCTTACTGTAAGACAGCTATGATGAGAGGACACACTAAATGTCAGGGAAAATAATAACATTTAACATGAGCATACTGCGTTCAAATGTTCAAAGCATGTCACATCCATTTTCTGGCTGCAATTCTTACAACCCTGTAAGGGAAGTATGTAGTATTATCTCCCATATTACAGATGGGGAACAGGCTGAGAAACAGTGGCTTGCCTAGGGGCCCTCAAGAAGTTCACAGGAGAGTTGAGATTTGACCTAGGAACTTCCTGATTTGTAGCTCAGTCTGTTAGTCACTATGCAAAATAAACTATTTCAAAAGGTTACACATTTTTTGGATGTGCTTATTTGAATGTCAGGGCTACATTTATATAGAAATTGGTTACAAGAATCTTAAAAAATAGAAATCTATAAGAGTTTACCGAAAGGCGTCTTGCAACAGAGAGTATTTTTCCAGGATTGGTGAAGATAGCAGTCACGGGTTAAGATGTAGCAGATTGTAACATTAGTAAAGTTTCACCAGGTGGCACCAGATCACAGCAACCCACTCTGATTCAGAGAACATGTACGGTAGCACAAATCCTTTAACAGCCGTAGTTGCCATCTGTGTTCGGAACCAGTTCACATGCACAAAAGCAATGTTGTCCACAGTACTAAAATGACAGACAGACTGACAGAAACATTTCCACAGGTGGCAGTGAAGTTGTGTGCATTAGCTTGTTTGCTGCTGCTGTTGACTCATGTTAAGCTTGTGGTTCACCAAGACTCCTAGATGCTTTTCACATGTACTGCTAGTAAACCAGGTGTCCCCCATCTTATATTTGTGCATCTGGTTCTTCCTCTCCAAGTGCAGAACCTTACATTTGTCCCTACTGAAATTCATTTTGTTAGCTTGTGCCTAGTTCTCCAATCTGTTAGTCATTTTGAATTTCCGATTCTGTCTGATTCTGACAGCATTAACTACGCCTCCCAGTTTGGTGTCATCTACAAATTTGATGAGCATCCCCTCAATTCCTTCATTCAAGTTGTTTATAAAAACGTTCAACAACAATGGACCCAGGACAGAATCCTGCGGCACCCCACTGGTTACCTTTTCCCAGGATGACGAGGAACCATTAATGAGTACTCTTTAGGTTCAGTCCACCAACCAGCTACAAATCCACCTAACAGTTACCTCATTCAACCCACATTTTACCAGCTTCCTCAAAGAATATCATGGGGGACTCTGTCAAAAGCCTTACTGAAATAAAGATACACTATGCATTCCCCTGACCCACCAAGCTTTTTACTCTGTCAAAAAAAGAAATGAGAGTGGTCTGGCATGACTTTTTTTTTTAGAAACCCATGCTGGGTCTTAGTAATCATAGCACTCTTTTTCTAAGTGCTCACAGGCCGACTGTTGAATTATCTGTTCTAGGACCTTTCCTAGTTCCTAGAACAGATAATAAATGTTTATAAACAAAAAACAGATTTCTCCATCTCAAGACAACCAAAACGAAAGAAACTGAAACAACCTATTTTTCTTTTAGTGGCTACTGCTAATGTATTTTCAGGTTATTTCTCTCTCCCAAGGCAAACGTAAGTGATTGCATTCTTCATTAGAGGCCGTATTCTTCATGATTGTACCAACAAAGTCAATAGTTAGAAGTCAAAGATGCAAAGAACTCTACATGTTTTTATTTGCATAAAAAGCTCAGGAGCATAGTAGGGAATATGCTTTGGAAAGGCAAACCCTGTCAAAAATGGCATTCACTGTTTATTGAGCTTGGACAGTTAGATCCAGTTATAAAGTTAAAGGCAGCTCTTGAAGGGGTGATGTACGGATTATTCTACAAACCTCTCATGTGTCTCACGCTAAAAGAAGTACAAGCTGGGCTGTGCCTATGAGAATATGCAATGGGACAGCGGCTTCCAAACTGTTCAGGAATAAAACACAGAAATGTATTCAGCCTCTCCTCTCATTAAAGGGATGGTTTGCTGTGTAACTCTCTCTCAAGATATTCACATTACTGTTTGCTTCATACTAATATGAGAAGAGTTATGAAAATATTAGCAGCCACTGCTGCAGAGAGGTAGCATTTTTCAATGGCTTATTTTAAATAGAACGTTTGTTTCACATTAATTTGCATGCACTTGAAAATAAACGTGGGCTGTGTGTCTTCACATTTATTTTTTAATTACTCCACTGGAAAGATGCCTATAAATAAAATCCTAAATATCTAAAATGTAATATGGCAGACGTTGACTCCAACAGCCTTGTTAAGCTGCTGTTAACAATTCATAAGTGGGTGCATGGGTTGCCAGATATAATGTGTGGTTTTTATGCTGGCTTTCCCAAACAGCAGCTCTTTACTAACCCCACCCCAGCCTGCAAGTTTTTTTAAAAACCTAGGAGAGTTTTAGGAGTCTTATACAATGCTGAGAAAGGGCACTGTGGAAGCACCGATGTCCTGGTGAGCAGTGGGGACATCGGGGCCCCCTTGCGATGCTCAGCTAGAGGTCAGGAAGGCTCCAACCCCCCAGCAGAGTGAGCCCCAAATAACCTGAAAGCAGGAGCCGGATTGCGGCTGCTTACCTGGAGAGCTGCAGGCTCTGTCACACTTTTCCATTGAGGGGTGCCCCACCCCAGCCCCAGTTGCTAGCTGAAAGCCTTCTGTTTCTCCCCCCACCCCAATCATAACCGTACCCCAGACATTACTGGAACACTGTGGGAGGTGATCTTCACATTCATAACATTTAAAAGACCAGGCCACATGGGTGTTTGCAGACCTTTAAAGGACAACACTAGCAGCATGGAATGAAACCATGGGAAAGTGCTTGGCATGGCATAATTGTAAAATTTATGCCTGTCTCCATCTCTGTTACCTTAAAAAGCCTCCAAAGACACATTGCCTTACTTGCTCTTGACACCAGCAAGTAAATGGCATCCCATGAGGCAGTTCTGAAATGGGAAAGGCATTGAGATTCATTTAGTTCAGTCTGCTCTGTAACAAGATTTAGTGGCAAAATATGAATTTTAAAAAATAGTCTTTAGTGCAGTTTGAAGCTCATTGCCTCTAGATAGTCATAGGATTTGATCCCTCCCACTCTTTCAGAAGCACTTCATGAAATATATAATTTTCTACTCCTTCCCTAATTAATTGAGATGTTTTAATTTCCTTTTTCTTCCCTCCCCCATTGTTCTTACTTGTCTCTTTGTGCTTTTCCTTTCCCCTGTGTCTCTAGTTTTATTGCTGTTCTGAAGACTCTTCAGTAGTTAACTCAGTTTACCTAGTTATGAAGGCAATGTCAAGGGAGCTAAGGTGGAGCTGCCGAGGAAAAAAAGGGAAGTATCAGAATGTTTGAAGAAATCACAAGATATGCAGAACTAGAGGGGAACCCCTAAAGCGGTAGCCCCCACCCCAAAAAGCAGTGTAATGAGGACCAAGCATGTGCAATGAGAAAAGAATACTGAGTTTCTCTTGGGAGATTAAAAACCAGAGAGAATGAAAATCTGAGCTCTTATTGAGTTGTTCTCAATGAACCACACTGTACATTCAGTGTGCTGTGACATGAAGCAGTTAAAAAAAAAAGCTTCACCAGTAAATTTCTGTGCATGAGGCAGCTGCTAAAATGTGCAGGAGAACAGCCAGTAAAAGAACAGGCAACTTCACATCTGGGAGTCTGATTGAAAATTGGTAAGAACCATTGAGAAGCAGTGGAAATTCAGTAGCAACAACCCTTGTATCTTATACATATTCAGTAGAGCCTTCACAGAGGTAATTACACTAATCAGTAAGATGCAGCTGGCTAAAGGGTTCCTCATCTCTGAGAATTAGCCAAAAGTCAGAATAGCTTCAAAGCTATAGAGAGCAATGCTGCAGAACTAAATGATATTAGGTAGGAGATAAATTTTGGAAGGGCTACACATCTTCTAGCAAAAAAGCAGCAGCAAAAAAATTGTCAGCTTAATCTACAGCACGTGAAGGAAGATTATAGCTTGGAATTTTTACTTGAAAGCTGCATTCAGACATGGAAAGGACTGACATCCTTTTAACAATGAGAGATGCACCTTTGCAATCACTAGTGGACTCTCACAAAGATAAAGGTCCACATTCCTATATGGAAAGGGGGTTGCAAATGGTTCCAGATCAAATAAAAAATATAGAATGAGTTTTTCTTCTATCTTTGTTCTTTGGCTGCAATCTCCCACAACCTTCCAGGGAATATCATCTAATCTTTTAAAATGCATTTGGAAATGTCTACTGAGCAGGCACCCACAATCACAGCATCTCTTTCATTCATAGTGTCTCCTTGTACTGTTGAAATCAAAGCATGCTTTGAGCGACACTGGAGTAAAGCCATCACACTTAGCCATTTATGGGAAACCAGTCCTTTGACAGAAAGAGTTACTTGTGCCTTTGAACCGACAAATTCATGAATAAAGGCAGCGAAAAACCCATGATTTAAAAAATATCAGCACAGCAGCTGCTTACTTTATACAGCAAGATCTAGAAATCAAGAGGCCTGCTTCTAGCTGTTCTGCTCTGTACAGAAAAAGCATCTTCCAAGAAAAAGATCTGTTAGAAGGCATAAAATGTCTTCATGTGGGAATTCAGCATCTTCGGATATATAAAAGCAGAAGTCTGGAGTATACAAAACAAACAGTTGCATTCTGGACATTACTTTGCAATATCCCTGTGTTCCATCATATGACTGCATGAAGCCCTAGGGAGGATATCCTCTCTTAGTTAGCAATGTCAAACTCCTCCCACTTTATTCTCTTTGCTTGCTTAACAAGTTTGCCTGACACTATTGGGTGGCGTTTATCCAAAGTCTGTGCTAGGCTTTTTCCATGATCTCCAGTACATCTGTGGCTAAAAGAACAAAGGCCAAACTAGATCTGCTGCAGGGTATCTTGACTGCATGCATTTTTTTAAAGTTAAGTAGCAGCCATGCTTTAAAGTTAAGTAGCAGTTCGAAAGCAAGTCAAAGTGCAAGTAGATAAATAGGAAGGTATTACCTTCCTCTGGTGGGAAGGTAAACGGCGTTTCCATGTGCTGCTCTGGTTCGCCAGATGTGGCTTTGTCATGCTGGCCACATGACCTGGAAGCTGTACGCTGGCTCTCGGCCAATAAAGCGAGATGAGCGCCGCAACCCTAGAGTCGGACACGACTGGACCAAATGGTCAGGGGTCCCTTTAGCAGCCATGGTGGTGATGATGGGGATTCAGACCAGAGAAACAACACAGTAGGGAACCATTTATTCATGTGCTGGCTGAAAGTATTGTGCTCCTGTTCTCAATCACCTCACCTGCTGGCTGCTATTCATACTTCTTAAAACCCTGGATTGTTTGTCCCATATCTTTGCCCACTACATTTCTATCACATTAGTGTTTGAGGGAAATAATTTTCATCTTTAACCAACTTTGCTCATGGTTTTTTGTCTTATGCTTCTGGATTCATTTAAAGTGGAAGGCTCAGAATAAATTGGGAAGTGAACTTGAATTGTTAAGCAATGGGAAGGAGTCCCTACTACAGGTGCTGCTCCCCCAAGAGGCTTTGCTGGTGGAGTTATGAGGCATGACTCTTTGCCAGTAGTGCTGCCATTCTGGATACAGAACCAGATATTGACTAATCTCTGGGAAATACCTTTGCCAAGGTTTTTGTTTATTTTACACATCCTAAGATGCTGCAATTCTTTGAGGATCTTCCATAGTTTGAATCTCTCACTAGTGTGTTTTAAATTTGTTTTTATAGTGTTAGTACACTGTTTGTAATATTTTGAATAGCAAAGAGATATAGGCATTTTTATATAGAAATGAATGTTGGGAAGAAGCTACTTCTCTTCTTGCACCAACCAAAGTTGGTCCAATTAAAAACGTCATCTTAACTATTTTACATTCCTTCATTTGCACAGTGAGTTGCAGTTATTGGAACGGGAAGCTGCCTTGCCATACAGTTGTGACAGCTGTTCCGCTGAACATCAAAACACTAAGGAAAAAACAATGTACTCAAGACTAATGAAATTTCCCACATTTCCATCATCTCAGTGATACATTTTCCAGTGCCACATGGTGAATACAGATTATGTGCCATAGATTACACAGAAGCTTCAACCCCACATTAGCAGCAAGCCTAAGCCCAGTCTGTTGACAAGACATGTGAAAAATAACCTAGTTGCCTTTACCAAAGGTGCTAGTTTTTTAACACAGTGCTTTGCATAATATGGTCCAGAGACTAAACCAGTCTTCCCTAACCATAGCGGAGGAGAACTTGTGGCATATCCAATAACTCTCTGGAATTATCTGGCATGGATGCTGGATTAATGAGGATTTCTGGTTCCATTAAATAAAGAAATGTAAAAGTTGAGGGAAAGGTAGGTAGTAGCCACATTTAGACAATCATATATTGGCTCAATATTTCATCTGAACAAGGAAACCATGTGTGCCAGCTTCAGAACAAGTCAGGGTCTTAAACCATGGTTTGGAACTGGAGTCTGGGTGCTGTGCCTCGGAACACCAATGACTTACCTGGTATACCTTTCACTTTTTAGAAAGGCAGAACACAGAAAACAGATCAGAGAAAAAAGCAAGGGAGATGGAAGAACCAAACGCTGGCCAGTCACACCACCAACAATGGATTAGTACAATGTTAACTTGGAATTGCCACTTCTACAAGCTATGTTGGCAATGATTCAAAATACTACAGTGTGACCCATAAAATACACCTTCCGGAGATTCATATGAACAGATTTACATTTCAAAATATTCATTTAAACAACCTTAAATCAATGACTTCCCTTCTTCTCTTTCTGTGGTTCATTTTGCATACCAAACATTCATTCAGTAAACCATTGTTACGTCCATCAAAACTTACTTACACTGTTAAATTTATCTTAATGCTACCAGCATTTGTAAATGAACA
This sequence comes from Darevskia mixta, assembly GCA_034641385.1. Taxonomy (NCBI): domain Eukaryota; kingdom Metazoa; phylum Chordata; class Lepidosauria; order Squamata; family Lacertidae; genus Darevskia; species Darevskia mixta. Next base: position 3,291,804 of record JAWWNH010000073.1, on the reverse strand, counting down.
CAATTTACATCCATATATTCAGTAAACATTTTTCAGTCTTCTTTAAATGTATACAGTATTCTTTTTGTTCTCTTATTCTATATGTTAAATCTGCAAGTTGCGTGTATTCCATCAGTTTAAGTAGCCATTCTTCTTTGGTTGGGACCTTGCTTGCTTTCCATTTTTGGGCTAACAAAACATGGGCCTCTGGCTGCTATCATTTCTAACTCAGCACAGTGTTTATGATAGGCACATACAGATGGCATGCCCATAGACAGTAGCTCTGCATTCCTTTCCACTAAAAGAAAACCATTTTCTTTCATACTTGACATACCTTGTTCCCTTTGTTGATCTTTTTGCTCCATAGACACAAGAGCGGAAAAATGCGCTTGATCATAGGCAAGGACTAGAGGTGAGCAATGACATCGGTTAGGCATGACTTCCAAAGGCAAGTAAATTCCACCAAATGGAATTGGTGCAAATGCTGTGAAGAGAAACCAAGATTTTGCAAACATGTTGTGAAACTAGGAATAGGCAGCCTAAGCAGCCTCAATGTACTTGAATATTGATGTACTGTTTCATTCATTTCCCATCCCATCACAATCAGGGCATGCTGCTGTTTGATTAGACCCGCAAGAGAGCTTGCTTAGCAGCTGGCAGGCCAAAATGAATTGCTGCTGGACTATGCTCATCTTGGAGGGTTGCAAGTTGTGCAGGCCTTCCCTAAACCAGGGATGATATGTATATATTTGCTCTCTTTGCTGTATTCATAACACACACACACACAAAGTATAGTGAACTATTTCTGTTATCAAAATATTTTCAGCAATTTTAAAAATTATTATTGGCTACAAATGTGCACTGCTGAATCTTACATTCTTTTGGCTTATTCAGTTTATCACACAGAGTTTCCATGATTACTCCAGAGGGGATGCACTTAGAACTTATTTAGCATTTCTCATTCAGCCCAAGGCACAAATACACTTTGTGGTGAAATGTGTAAACTGATACACATCATAAATGACTGATTCTTGGATAAGAATTTTCTAATATCCAGAAGAGCAGGAGAAATTCATTGTTCAGGCTTTTGCAAAGCAAGTGACATAAGCAGCTTGTGCCTTTCCTGCTTATGACTGCTAACCAGTCATAATCTCAATGAGACAAAATGTGGAATGAAGTACTACAGTTGCCACCTCTCACTCACCCTCCCCTTTCCCTAACTGTTGATCAAGGAGAGAGCTGAAAGTGGAATACTGAGGCATGGCTGCCTATAGCTCCTTTGAGGACTGGCTGCCATTACAGCCATTGAAATGGTTCTTTTCATTAGGAGATAAAAGTAATAACCACTAGGGGAAAAACTGGATCGTCAGAACACTCTGGACAGGAAAAACACCAGCAGTGGGATTCTACCACCATTAGTAAAACTCCTGTTCACTTATATGAAGCCTTTAACTTGTGCTTTTTGCCATTCTAGACAAATATTTCATTTCTAAAAGAGTAGATATCACACCTACCAGGTACCACAGTTTAACACAGTTTCCACTGAAATGAGTTTGTATACTAATATCCCTTAATACCCAGTAGCTAATAATATGCTACTGAGCCTGATTTAAGGCTTTTGTAGATATATAAAACAACTTGGAGGCACTCCTCTCCCTTACCAACTGGCCTGGTCACTGAGGTCAGCTAAGGAGGCTATCTTGGTTGTGGCCTATTCTGACATGCCTCTTTCTGTGTGTGTGTAATATGAACTGAGTCAGGCACCCGCCATTTAGATGCTTGCTGAAGACAATCTTTTCTCTAGGGCTTCTCTGGCTTTAAGCGCCAAATGGTTTTAATTAACCCCAGGTTGGATATTTTACTGTTTCTACATATGTATGTTTACTGTTGTATTTTTAATATTAACTCTATATGCCAACCTAAGATTTTATTAAGGTGGTATAAAAACATTTTAAATAAATAACTGCCAGCAAAATGACTCACCTTCTCCTCCCGAGTCTCGTAACATCGTGTCTGCAACAACAACAATCGGTCGCCTTAATATATGTGCCAGGACAAAAACATGGAACTCCTCTAGGCTCTCATACACAGGATCTTCAGAGTTGTCAACGCTAGAAAACCAAGTGCAATTCAGTACTAAAGATGTTTTCACCCCTTTCCTTACAGTTACTTGTTCTTATGCAAAACTGCTTATATGCATTTCCAACTCAACTCAAATATAATGAAAAACACAGAAGCCATTTTTATTCCTAACAGCTAATGTAAATAAAAATAAATGCTTACATAGTTTCCAAAAGACACAAACTCAGGATAGCTAAATTTTGAAATTGGGGTATATATAACAGAGTACAAAATGCACATAGTTCATCAGTTAAGGAAGGCATCACCATACAAAGAATGGAATCCCTACCCCAAAGCAGGTACTAGGAAAGGGTTGAAGCTCCAACTGCATTGTAAAGAGAGATTTGGCTGTTCACTGCAGGAGATAACCTGGACTGCATCATTAACTGCCAGCAGACTGACCCCACTTCTCAGCCAAGATTATTTCCTAAAGCAGTTTACAACGACCTTACAAAAATCTCAATAAATGATTAACATATTTAGGGATCTATTATAATTTTCTGTTGATTTTAGTTGTCAACGGCTTTAGGAGACAACCTTGGCTGACAAGTGGGGTTTGAATACACTAAAGAACAAGAACATTGCTTGTGCGCAGGGCTTTTTTTCAGCTGGAGCTCGCCGGACTGCAGCTCCGGCACCTTTCAGGTTGCTGCCATTGCAGGCCAGTGTGCCCCCCCCCCCCAATCCAACTGGAAAGCCGACAGGAGAGCTTCCTGCCATGAAAAACTGATCTGCCCGCTCGGCCAATTTTGAGTGGGCAAGGGGGCGAGATTGTAGATTTTTTGTTTATGGATTTCCCTCCTTTCCTCCCCTCAACCCCTCCGGAGCCGCTTTCCTAAAATTGCTCCTGTATCCCTCTCAGGAAAAAGATCAGTGAGGGCAGAAAGGCTTTGGGAAGCATACACAGGGGGGGGTTTCCCTTAGTTTTACACTTTTAGCACAGCAGACCTCATGCCACAGCCATAACATTTCATGTGGTTCCTGTTTTGCATCAGTCTTTGTTTCTGCCACAAACATTTTTAAAAAGTCAAGTTATATGTCAAGTTCCCTTTGGAACAAGAACAGCATCTTAAGAATTTCAGCTTTCATATCTCTTAGGATGTGCTTAGTCACGAAGCCTTAGCGCACACTTACTGCTGACACTCTCAAGTCACACCAAGAATGGCATTTCCGTCTTAAGAGGCAGGGCTGGTTCACACAGGGCTGTACATCTCTTGGTTATTGATCACTTGCTAGCTGACAACTGAATGTGTGAACTCACTCTGCTGAGAAACATTATGTTTGAGGTGATGTTCTAGCTGTAGTGTTTGATCAGTGATGGCTCATTGACACCACCACCCAACAAGTGAACATACAGTAGATGTATGAACCACTTGCAGGATTTCTGATTGCCAGATACTGCGGGAAACAACAGGGGGTTATCACCACACCTTCTCCGGCATCTAACTGGTTAGCAATGAAATGGCTGGATTAGATGCCTTATGCTACCTGTAAATAAACCTTGCTAGTGGCACTTTAGGAACTTCTCGCCAGGCAACTTTGCCGACTGTTTTGGGTCATTGTATATTTCCTGATTTAATTCTTCAGAACTCTGAAAGTTGACAATGTTTGCATTTTTATTTTCAAAAGAGAACATGTTTGCTTGCAAAATAATAAATAAATAAATAACCTATGATGCAACCAGCAGCAACCCATTATTTCCTCTTTTAAAAACAGTTTGCTTTGAAGCTCACACAACTTTGAATGCTTCAAGTTTGTTCTGGCACCAAAGAAAACTGGCTCATCTATAATTCAAAGGGCATCATGCAAATTCTCCTTGGCAACAGCACAGGGAAAAAACTGGGAGGTTCTGGGCTCAGAAGTGTTCTTGGAATGTTCTCTTCCCAAAAAGAGACAAGGACTGAGGGCTCCCATATCTATCCCCACACCACAGATTTTCACCTTGGATTCCGTCAAGGAAGGGGCTGCAGAATCAATTCTATATGTAGGGGCCATTCCACCCCCCCCCCCAAAGCAACACACAGCTTTAGGGGTAGCTAACAGAGAAAAGCCCAACCCAGAGTGTAGACTAATTTAGTTTCCATTGTTGAGCAAGTATATGAAAAAAACTGTATGAGGAGCCCTTGCAATTCAGATCAAAACCTTGATCTGCAAACAGAATTAGTGTACTTACACTGTTGGAAAGCAGGTACCCTTATGTTTCCCCCCACTGGGCAAACAGCAGCTTTGGGTGGCGATTTTTATAAATATACTGCAGAGGACAATGGAAGAGGAACCCGTAACCCATGCCACAGCACCAATGCTGTCCCACAGTAGCCCTGATCTTATAGAAAAGGTAAGAGATCCTGTTCATTGATTTCTCAAATCATGCCTACTTTTGCCCTTTTATTAGCCAAGCAAGGCAGAGGAACCCTCTCCGGCACCCGGGGCGGGGCAGCCTGTACAGAGTGTGCGCATGCAGCAGCCCGTATGGTCGCCGTGCGAGAGGCAGCCCGTATGGATGCCTGTATGGATGGCGGCGCCCATATGGGCTGCACGCACCCTCGGCTGCTCTACAGCTGGGGGGAGGCAAAGGCCATCTTGTCACCCCTCCCCCAGAGTGGCACCTGGGGTGGCCTGCCCCCTCCGCCCCCCACTTCGTACGCCCATGACTGTACTGAGCAAAAGGCTGGGGCTGGGGCTGGGCAGGGAGGAGGGGATACAGAGTCTACTATGACTAAAGTCAGCAAAGCCAAGGACACGACAGAGTCTCAAGAGGTTGCAGATAAAGAAACCAGCAACTGAACAGACCTCAAAAAATGACCAGGAAAAAATCTGAGCGCTGAGGAGAACTAACCTAATGATGAGGCTAACCACACAGAGAAGTTCAGCAAAAGGCAGAAGAAACAAGGAAATAACCAGCCTGAAAGGAGAACACCAGGAGTCTCAGGAAGAAATGCCTGCTTTCTGTGATGCAAATTTTAAAAACTGAAGAAGCAGAGAGGAGCTTAGATGACAGCTTCCTGTTTTAATTCTTTTTTTTTTTTTTGCAAGCCTGCAATGTTGCCTATTGACCACTGGGTGGTGCCAAACCAAAATCCCAATCTGGCCACAGATTTTACAGGTCTCTGGAAAGAAGGAAGCTGGCTTGACAGACGGAAAGAGACATTGTTCTAGGAAGCTTCCCCGTCTTGCCTCACCATAAGTAAACAGAGAGATAGCACATGGTTTCCAATGTGGTCTTTGAGTGAAACCAAAGGGTTGCCTCTGGGGGAGAAGAGGGTGACCTGCAGTCTTTTCAATCTAGGGATGCACCCCAGGGTCAGAACACTCCTAAACCCAAATGAACAAGGTACAGAATAGTTCACTATTTACATTGTCCACACCATATGGAAGAAGCATAGGAGGGTGGAGATGTAAGTCCACGAGACTCTCACCAGTTGAGGTTTATTCCCATGGAATAATGTGTGACCAGGACTTCCATGCTATATTTACTAAAGTCATCGTCCTTTCACATTTGTGTAAGAGATACTCCCTGCAGATCATGATCTAGAAAGGTCTGGCAGTGGGCGGGCGGTGGGGGGAGCCAACATCCCACCCTGGTGACTGGCAGCTCCACTTAAGGAGGTTTGATTTGCACATTGAAAACTGTGGTATTGGACATCTAAAATATTTATTAGTTGGATGGGTGCTTTTGTTTTGATTTCCCGAGAAGCAAAGCTGTCAAAAGTGACTTCTTCAAGGACTGAGCTCTTTTATTTTGGCAAATACATCTCAGCACATCTCTAATTGGAGTACACTGAGCTGTGCAAAAGCATGAGGCATAAACCGCCTGAGAAGGACAGAATGAGGTTGCAAGAACTACTAATAAGGACCTGAATACAAAAGTAGTGCAGATTAAGACACTTTTTAAAAAAGCAATTTTGAAGAAATTTAAGTAAATGCAAAAACAGCACAGTATTATTATTATTTTTAACACACACAACCCCACAGAGAGAGTGAGAACTAAAATTATTTACATCTGTGGTCACCAACACTGCAGTCATGGGCACCATGTCCTTCACTGACACCCCTGCAGGGCCTTCAGACTCTGAGTTTTCATTTTGCTTTAAAAATAAGTCTCTAGGCCTCAAAGAAAGAAAGTTATGAAGCATAATTTATAGGTACCCTTCTTAGTGATTTGTGTGAAATGAGTCAGCTGAGCTGTTTCTTTCAGTCAGTATTGGCTAAAATGAGTGATGTCACAGCTGTGACTGATGAGGGACTTTTATGGACACCAGGAAATAGGAATCCCTGGTGTCTTAAACAGCTGCTCTTTCCACCTTCTCTTTAGTGTGCTTTTCCTGCTTGCGTTGTATTTCCCAGTCTTCAAAATCTCTGTACTTTCCCCTTCCTTTTCTTCTAACAAATAGAATGCATCTTTCCTGTGGTGAGTTCATCTGAGATCAGGTTGTCCCTAAAAGTAATTTTCTGCAAATACTGCTACAAAGTAAGTACAGGTGGGTGTTAAAGAATCCCTCTTCCCCAAAATGGACAAATGAAAAGATCTTTGGGGGAAGGGTTGGGCATGTCTCTGGCTATGCAGGGGCTAAAGACCAGGCGCTCATTAGGAATTCACTGTCTCATACCACAAAGAATCTTCCAGAGTGGTTCAGCAGCCAATGCCGCTTCCCAAGGAATTGTGGCAATTGTAGCTCTGTGAAGAGAACAGAAGCCTCCTACCAACTCTCAGCACTCTTAACAAACAGCAGTTCCTACAATTATTTGGGGGTGTAGTGCAGGTGGGGACTTACAATACAATGGTATGCATGTCTTCTCCTAAGTATATTTGTTTTAAATGGGACTAAATCCCTGGTAAGTGGGTATAGCATGGCAACCTATGCTTTGGTTTAGGGTTGGCATAAGGGGAAAACAGGATTCTTTGACAGCTGTATGGCAGGCAAAAAGTCAGCAGGTGAAGCATTTTCTCATATGGAAATAATACAATAATGTGAATATTCACAGAATTCACCTGTTAGCTGCCTGTCAGCCATGTGGAGCATTTCACAGGCAGTTTCTTGAGAGGCTTTTAAAAAACATGTGTGTTGAAATAGTGGAAGAAGCACAGGAATTGCCTGCCACACATTTTTCTGCCTGTCAGCAGAACTTTTTTAAAATGTGGGGATGGGCACAGAAACATGGCAATCCTCCAGTTAGCGCTATGTTTGTTTTGCTGCCTGTTGGGATGTGGAGCAGGCAGCTGCTTGAAGGGGGCTCTGTTGTATATTATGCAAGTTTTATTATGATATTTTTCTACCTATTTTCTTCATGCTGTTCATAATTTTATGAATCCCTAAGTCATCTTGCTTTCTTAACACTACCCTCATCTTAGGCAAGGTGCTTCAACTCTTATAAGAAACGGCTACAATATTTAGGTGTTTTCAGTTTACTGGACATTTATCAACTACAACATATCACTTCCACCAATAGAAACACATCCTATTACTCCAGATACATTTCCAGAAGCAGGATTTGATGATACAAAACTTTCCTTTCCTACCTATCATATCACAAATTATGTCATGGTAGGTTAGTAAATCAGAAAAAGGACTAGGGCAACCCACACTTACCCGCCTCCAGTGCCTCCATTTTTGCTGAAGTGAGTTCGTGGTTCACTCGAAGCCAGTTTGAGCAGTTCATTCCATTCCCGCTCCCACTCTTCTTCGGTGTAAACTAACCCTGACTAGGAGAGAGAGGAGAAGGCAGTTCAAGAAACAAGGAGACAACTGTAACTTATACATTGTGCCTTGATTTGTATCTTTATTTCTTGAGTTAAGAGATCTCTGAACTCACGTAGGCACAAGTTCTCTGGAACCTGAGAGCACAATTGCTAAGACTCATTTGCAGTATCCCCCCCCCCAAATATATATTAATTCAGCTGCTTTTAATTACCAAAGTAAGCCATCCCACTTTGATTTAAGTTATCATAGAAACAATCTTATTTGGTTTCTCTTATAAATATTCTTCTGGAAGGAGGGCAGAAAAAAAAGGTTAAATTGTGTGTGCATGTGTGGAAGCTGCTATCCTATGCTCCATTATTGGGAGTAACTCCTGCTACATACAGTGATATTGATATCCTAGGAAACATGCATAGAATTGTGTTGTCAGTGTCTCAGACTTCCAATGGTTGTCAAACCAGACTTTGCTGTGCAAAAAATGCCATTTTGCACCAAGTGTTTAACAAAATGTTCCTCCCAAAATGTTTGTTTAAACAGCACAATGACATCGTACAAAATAATTTAGAACAGAGAGGGAACATTTCTGATACGGAAAGTTGAGTGGTATAAATTAAGTGTCTCAATGTTAAGTGAAAGATGCAAGGTTATGGGCTGTCCTGCAAATCATTTTCCCCCCTCCATGGATTACGAGGACTAGCTGAAGATATCCAGTGAGTGGGGAAAGCACCCTGTCCATCCTCAAAGTCATTCTTCTTCATCATTCTGTCACAAGCATGTGTCCTGGCACTAATAAGGGGCTCTATGAGGAAGCCATAGTGAGTATGGCTTCAAAATTAAGACCGATAAATTCTTGATGTTGTACAAACCTCTTTATTCTGCTGTGTCTGCTGCCACCTCCACCTTCTCTTCAGGGCTTCCCTTTCAGCACCACTTCGCATCATTGTGTAAAGTGCTTTCCGTAATACAAGGTCCCGGTCATGAAACCCCCACATTCCTAAATGCAAAAAAGCAGTATGACAGGAGCAAGTATGAAAACAGGAATAGCACAAAAGACACATGAAGAGGAATTAAGGCTAGGTGTAATCATTTGCATGGTTCTCCTAACTGGAGTTTAATTCCCTTTGATTATGTTTAAGCATTTCGAAAAATAGGTGCAAACATTAAATAGGTTAATATAGGGCAATACTGAATTCAAAGCAAGTTTTAGGAAATGTTCTTTAGATACAATAGAAAAGTTGAGTTGCCTGATGCACAACTTTGCCGGAAGGAAACAAATGTTCTTGATTTTAGCCTCAGAAATTTGAAGCACTATTGGTGGGCCTTGACTGACTAATGATCACTGGGGGCTCTTTTGACTGTTTCAGAAATAATGACCCAAAAACCTAAGGGCTGGCTGACTCGCACAAGAGAGGGATGAATATCCCCTGGAATCCAAGTTCATTATTAAAAAAACTTGAATTTGCTATATTTGAATCCTAAAAATACTACCAGCCACAGGCTTACAAGCTTAAAAATAATCAAATTATTTGTGTTTAATACACTGAAATTATTTTAATTCAAATATAAATAATATTCTCATTGCTGCTTCACCAAAGAATGTCTTTCTTTAAGGGATCAATGTGCATCTGGCATTGTTGTGTGTCCTGCTTGGGTTAAAGTCTTGAACGCTTGTCTCGGGGGGCTGTGGGTGGTCTCTGCAGGTCTCTTGCTCAGGGCTCCATGCTATGTGCCTTCCCCTTCCTTCCCTGTGTATGTTGTGTGCTCCAAAACAATGGATGGAAGGAGCATAAGGGGGACTGAACTCCTGCCTCAGGGCTGGCAGTAGGGCAGTCTTTCTAGCTGTGCCGCTGGAGGTGAGGGGAGGTACTGTGGTATCATCCTACACGTTGTGATGCTGGGCTGTGTGCTGGGAGCTCCCTCCATGTTACCAGCATTTCTGGCAGCAGAAGTTTCCAGAGGCCCTGGGGGGGAGAGGACATAACAAACAGCATCTGCATTAAGAATGCAGTTGCTGTGACAAACGTGTTTCTTCTGCAACTTGAAATCTACTTTCTTGTTTTTATATTGATGCTTTTCCTTTTTTTCTCTTGTTAATGATCACAGGGCTACATTTTACACTAATAGCAAAACAAACAATGAGACAAAACAGACATAAAGTCCATTTGAATTATAAGTTGAATATAAGCAGAAGACAAGCAGAAACAGGTGCAGAAGAGGGTGAGCAAGATGATAAAGGGTCTGGGAACCATGCCTTAGGAGCAGCCTGGAGAAGAGAAGACTGAGAGGGGATGTGACAGACATCTTCAAATATCTGAAGGGCAGTCACATGGAAGAGAGAGCAAGCTTGTTTTCTTCTGCTCCAGAGGATAGTACCCAAACTAATGGATTCAAATTACAGTGGTACCTCGGTTTAATAGCAGCCCTGTTTATGAACGATTTGGTTTACGAACTCCGCAAAACCGGAAATACTGTAGTGTCCTGGTTTGCGAACTTTACCTTGGTCTAAGAACGGAATCCGAACGGTGGAAGGTCACCGGCGGTGGGAGGTCAGAATCACAGAATCACAGAATCATAGAGTTGGAAGAGACCACAAGGGCCATCCAGTCCAACCCCCTGCCAAGCAGGAAACACCATCAAAGCATTCCTGACAGGTGGCTGTCAAGCCTCTGCTTAAAGACCTCCAAAGAAGGAGACTCCACCACCCTCCTTGGCAGCAAATTCCACTGTCGAACAGCTCTTACTGTCAGGAAGTTCTTCCTAATGTTTAGGTGGAATCTTCTTTCTTGTAGTTTGAATCCATTGCTCCGTGTCCGCTTCTCTGGAGCAGCAGAAAACAACCTTTCTCCCTCCTCTATATGACATCCTTTTATATATTTGAACATGGCTATCATATCACCCCTTAACCTTCTCTTCTCCAGGCTAAACATACCCAGCTCCCTAAGCCGTTCCTCATAAGGCATCGTTTCCAGGCCTTTGACCATTTTGGTTGCCCTCCTCTGGACACGTTCCAGCTTGTCAATATCCTTCTTGAACTGTGGTGCCCAGAACTGGACACAGTATTCCAGGTGGGGTCTGACCAGAGCGGAATACAGTGGTACTATTACTTCCCTTGATCTAGATGCTATACTCCTATTGATGCAGCCCAGAATTGCATTGGCTTTTTTAGCTGCTGCATCAGGTCTCATTAGAGAAAGCGCGCCTTGGTTTAAGAACGGTTTCGGTTTAAGAACGGACAAGAAATGAGATTTCTACTAAACATTAGGAAGAACTTTCTGACATTAGCACCTGTTTAAGAGTGGAACAGACTCCACTCTCCTTTGTTGGGGGTGTTTCAATGGGGGTTGGATGGCCATCTGTCAGGGATTCTTTAGCTTTGATTCTTGTATTGCAAGAGGATGGACTAGATGACCATTGGTGCCCCTCTGAAATCCAACTCTGAAATTCTATGATAAATATTTCAGAAGATTCAGGCCTCTGCCTGCAATTCTGTTCTTGACACAATCTTATTAAAATAAATGGAATATTTGTCCGCATCAGGTAAGTACTTTATGAATATCAAATGCTGGCCCCACAGGTTAAAAAATTAACTTGCTACTGTACCTTCATCAGTGCCAGCAAAGTAGTGTAGCATCTGTCACCCATAAAATTGTACTGACCAGTGACATATCCAATGTAACTCGTGTGTGTGTGTGTTGAAGAGCACCTTTTTATTTCAACGTAGCCCAGTTCTATCTTGAAATTTAAAGAAAACTAATGTGTCCTTATCTCACTGATCCTTACAACTGCTCTGTGAGACAGAAAACTGAAGCTGAGAGGTCCCATGTTCCTTTCAGCAAGTCTATGGACGACCAGAGATGAGTACTCAGATCTCACAGAAACCAGTCCAATTTGTCACTTACTACCAGTATATCATGGTATCATTTGCTAACATGGATAAGAGGAGATGCCCCCAAATTGTGTTTGTACACTGTGGGGTCCACATCTTGTTCAAGTGAGGTTCTTTCAATCCTTCTGAAGGAGATTGAATCTAAACATTGTAAGCAAGATAGAGAGTTGTCCTATTCTTTCAGAATACATTATTTATCAGAAGACCTACCTAAGGAAGCCGCATGCAACAGGCAGTTGCCATCCCCTGTGGTGGCCAGTGGGAGAAGGCGTTTACAGCTTGTACACACTGTGGACCACCAGTTAAGACGACCTGAAAAATGAAAATTTATTTAAAATATAAGGACACTGTCAACATTAACCACTTTTGATGAGTCCTATTGATATTAAAAAGAAATAGCTTAATCTTTTCAACTGAAATCAATGGTTGTGGTCGTAATAAACTGAAATTAGGCTAAAGCAACCTATAACATGAAAATGTGTGGCTATACTTAAACTCAGGAGAATTTCAGATCCTACTGGAAGTCTATTTTCCCTATATCCAAAAAAGTATATAAATTGTAGCTATATTAATAGGTTGGGTTATTAAAAACACTTGGTAATCGCCACATGTATTCAACAAGCAGCAGCTGGTACACACTTCACATGCCCAACCATTCTTATGAAATCTAAATCAAGAGTGCTCTCGGGAAGCATAATTTAAAGTGGGTTGGGCTGCCTTTGGGAGTGATAAAATTGGAAGTAATATATTCTCATTTTTAGCAGCTCCTTTCTTGCAGGGATGGTGAAACAACAGACTCTCACCTGCACCATGCAGAAGATTTTGACAATAATGTAGGTGTGGTAAGATAAATCAAGGGTGCGGCATAAAGGAGACGTATACAATCCATATAAAATCTATACATTTCTTGATATGAGCTTTATAGTGAAGAAGGTAATAGCTAAGAAAACAATCCTAAGGTGGGCTGCCTGTTACATTTCAGAGTAGATATAAAGGACAATTCTCTTGTGTTAAGAAATAGTTTTCCAAAGAAGTCATACCAGCAATGTCCATTCCTTCTTTGACTTAGCAAAAATGGTTTCAAAGTTGTAAATGGTGGCGCTTACATTATAGCAAATCTTCCCAATTTTAAAAACATAAACATGACAACCAGGGCCAGATTTAGGTTTGATGAGGCCCTATGCTACTGAAGGTAATGGGGCCCTTTATATGTCCAGCTGTCCTTTGTCAACAACAAATTGCCGCTGTTTTTTGTATTGAATATATGCTATATGGTAATTTATGGACCTAGGTAAAGGTAAAGGGACCCCTGACCATTAGGTCCAGTCGCGGACGACTCTGGGGTTGCGGCGCTCATCTCGCTTTACTGGCCGAGGGAGCCGGCATTTGTCCACAGTCAGACAGCTTCCGGGTCATGTGGCCAGCATGACTAAGCCACTTCTGGCAAACCAGAGCAGCGCATGGAAACACTGTTTATACCTTCCCGCCAGAGCGGTACCTATTTATCTATTTGCACTTTGATGTGCTTTTGAACTGCTAGGTGGGCAGGAGCAGGGACCGAACAACAGGAGCTCACCCCGTTGCGGGGATTCGAACCGCTGACCTTCTGATTTGCAAGCCCTAGGCTCTGTGGTTTAAAGCGCCACCTGCGTCCCCCTAATTTATGGACCTAATAGGTATCTAAAACCATTTGCACGTAACAAAATATGTATTTTATCAAAGTAATTGTTGAACTGAATTACAACTGGAAATGTACATCCAGGGTTTTTTTTTCCTTCAATTTTTTTGGGGTCCCCAAGAGAGTGGGGCCCTAAGCTATAGCTTGTTTAGCTTACCGTATACGTAAATCCGGCATTGATGACAACAAATACTCAACAAAGCTCTTGCTCCTTGGAATCTTGAGGATGTCCATTGTACAACCTGATTATCTCTTGGCTCAGGTTGACTGGACAGAAACAGGAGTGGAGGTAGCTTACAACCTTTGAGGGTGAGTTTGGCCCTAGGGTTCAGAATAACACCTGAATTCAACAGGAAAAATGCTGGCCTGGGTTTGGAGTCAGGTTGAATCCTTTACAACCCCCACTTGCCCCAGATGACTCTTCAGAACAGTAAGGAGTGGCCTTGGTGGTCCTACATATGCACAATAACATTCAGAGTTGTGTCATTCATGCAAACTACATATCCCATTATCCCATGCAAAATACATAGGCAGAAACATCAAGAATCTCTGTGCAGGCTGTGGTTTACATGACGCATTGTTTCATATTAATAATGGGAGTTAAAATGCCATCAGTTCTGTGAACTGGCAGAAGCGGATCTTCAGTAAGTTAGCACTTTACATATAAACCCTAAATTATGAAGGAGACCTCACAATTGTAGGTCATCTTCTAAGCAAAGACCAACATATACCATTGAAATTATTCAAAGCTCACTGGAATCTATCCAGATAATAATGATGGGAATTGAGGAACTCATCAGCTGTGCAGGAATCCATCTGTCTCCACCATCTTCATCTGTTGAAAGTTGCCCTAGGCTGGACTTTCAATAAACAGCCCCTATGTATTCAAGAATTGTTCCAGGGATGGAGAGTGCAGAGGTGTTGCCAATGCCTACTGCTATGGCATGTTGAGACTTTGCTGAGACAGCAGAACAACATACCGGTAGATATATATATATATATATATATATATATATATATATATATATATATTATATAAAAGCCTTTTAAGCTATTATTCTGTCTAATTAAATTATTTAGATATTCTTCTACAGTGAAGTTCAACAGAAGCTGCAGGAGCATAAGAATTTTCTTACTCCAATAGTGGTCACAGAACCTCTAAAGCAGGCATTCCCAAAAGGTGGTATGTGGAGCAGCAGTGGTTCACAATCTTCATTCAGGTGGTCTACTGCATGTCCACATTATATATTCACATCAATTTTTACATTGTATTTCCATTGTTTTTAATTCCTTAAATTGTATTGTATTGCAGCTTAAATTCTATAGATTGTAAATTGCATTACACTAAAATGCAATGTAAGAAACAAAAGAAGCAATAGAAATACAATTAAAAACCATACAGCATCAAGCACAGCCCATTGCAATGGCTACAACAGGCAGAAAAATCATTAAGCGCCAGAGTGGTGCATGCTCTAGTTATCTCCCGCTTGGACTACTGCAATGCGCTCTACGTGGGGCTACCTTTGAAGGTGACCCGGAAACTACAACTAATCCAGAATGCGGCAGCTAGACTGGTGACTGGGAGCAGCCACCGAGACCACATAACACCGGTCCTGAAAGACCTATATTGTCTCCCAGTACGTTTCCAAGCACAATTCAAAGTGTTGGTGCTGACCTTTAAAGCCCTAAACGGCCTTGGCCCAGTATACCTGAAGGAGCGTCTCCACCCCCATCGTTCTGCCCGAACACTGAGGTCCAGCTCCGAGGGCCTTCTGGCAGTTTCTTCACTGCAAGAAGCAAAGCTACAGGGAACCAGGCAGAGGGCCTTCTCGGTAGTGGCACCCACCCTGTGGAACGCCCTCCCTTCAGATGTCAAAGAGAACAACAATTACCAGACCTTTAGAAGGCATCTATCTCCCCACTGTTTTCATACATTCACATTCCTTTCTCACATTCCTTGTCTGCATAACTCTCCTGTCAAAATAAAACATTTCAATCTCTATACCCTTTACATGTAGCAAAGGTGCGCTAGCCCCTTCACCATTTTAGTTGTCTTTGTTTTCTACTTCCACCAACTCTATGCTATCGTGTATGTATCTAAGATGTAAGCAATCAGCTCCAACAATAATATGGACTTAAAAGAGTGGTACACAAACAAGAAGGTCAAAGAAGCCAGACTCTCTTGTCTTAAGTATTTACTCACCAGCTTGTTCCAGAGCCGCCATGGTTGCTTGCTCAATCAAGTCCCGCTCAATGAAGCTTCTAAAGTCTTCACTGTAAACACTAAGATCAGGGAGCTGGAATGTGTAGATGGGCATCTCCAAAGGGAAATGTTCATTGTTGCATTCACTGGCCACATGGGACCGAGCAAGGGAGACGATGGCTGAGCTGGCATGAGAAATTCCTCTGGACAGCCTCTTTTCTGTGCAGGAACAAAAGAAAGCGGGGGGGGGGGGTGAGACAACCAAAGCAATTCTAAATGTTTTTACTCAGAAGTAAATCCCCACTGAGCTTGATGGGGCTTACTCCCTAGCAAGTGCCTTTAAGACTGCAGTCCAAAGGTGTACTCCCAAAGTACTTTTACCCTGGTGGAGACAATGATCTCATCTGTGCTACATTCTTGCTCTCAAGGCAAGATGAAAAAGAACCCCGTGACCTTTGATTGTAGGTTTATTAAAAGGACTGTTAGAGAATAAAATGTATACAATGCCTACAACCAAAATAAAACAGCATAAAATACAGCTAAAACTTCACAGTGACCAGTAAGATATCATAAAATACATCATCAACAGCTATAGGTTTGTGTGAAATGGAAATAAACTGGAATATCAGTGAATGCCGTCTTTCAAGGGGTAGACCATTCTACATTGCAGCTTTAAAGACCATACTCTGGGTGGCCACAATACAAATTTCAAGGGCTTGCAGCAGTACTAAGAGGGCCTCCTCAGATTACATCGGCAACCAAGCAGGTCTGAACAGGAGAATGCAGTCTCTCCTGTAAGCTAGTCCCAAGTTTATGATGAATCATCACTTTCTTTGTGTTCCCTGAGAGTATATTGCATATATACTCTCCAGTCTGGAATAAATTGCAGTGGAAAATCAGTACACAAATACTGAAGTCCCCCACCTCCCAGTAAGCCAAACTGGAAATCCTGAGGAGCTGCTCCCTTAATCCCTACCTTGAAATGTTGCTAGTTAGTTAGGATCATGTTTTTATATAAGATAGTGAAAGAAGTCTGCTTCTGCAAAATCTGGCTTCAGAGTTATCATGATTTTCTGGAAGAAATAGGTACTGGCTGATCATGAAATATATTAAATAATTATTCAGTAATTCGCTTTCAACTTTCCTAACTGATCAAATAAAATTCATCACAGAGTCACTCTCTGGCAGCCCAATACAACATCAAATAAACCAAAGCTGGCTTTAATCTGCAAATAGTTGAGTAGAAGTAACAATCATGCTCAGATTTGAAGGCAGGTTCTGTTTTTTTGCCTGATGCTGTGGACTCGGATGACATCTGCACATACATGACAATCAGAAAATACTGTACATCCCCTCTTATACACAGCAAGTGTTGTCTGACCTTTTCTAGTGAAATGCTCTGAGCCTGCTCAACTGATTTTCATTCACAAGGATCTGAAAGCCCATGGCATAAACATCGTCTAGTGCCATTTTGTTTAGTGCAAAGTTGCCTGTGGGTCTAGGAATTCTCAATTGCCTCTGACTCGATAGCTGCATGGTCTAAGGCAAGGATGGGAAACCTGCACCCCCTCCAGCTGTTGGGCTCCATCTCCCAATATGAGCAGAGCCAGTAATATAGGATGATGGGAGCTAGAGTCCAACATCTGGAGGGTCAAAGGTCTCCCATCCCTGCTCTAAAGCTCCTCTCTAACATCCCAGCAGCTGAACTAATAGCATCCAAAGCATTGGTTATGTTCACTCAGACCTTGCCTGCCATTTGGGAATCCTAGCAGTGTATATTAAGGTAGTGAGATTAACCCTTTGCTATGGTGGGCTTCTCACTGTGGCACTCGGTTTCCACTTCTCAATTTCTTATCTTTCTTATCTTTACAAAAGCATGTGAATTCTTCACTTCAGCTTTTAAAGAATCCCTCTTTCTTTTCTCCCCCAATTAAAAAAAAAGTGGCTTTGAGTAGATTTTATACATACCAGCCGACTTGAATTTCACTATTTTTTTATAAAATACCCTGAACACCAACAGGTATTTAATAATATAACTATATAAATAATAATTATTACTACTACTGTTGGTAATGACCACTACTGCTGCTTTTTTGTTGATAGAAAAAAAAGTCAGGATTCTACTTATATAAACCAATTAGGCTCATGTAAATAAAAGTTGTTCCTATTAATACCCCAGTAAATGGCATCAGAAGCTAGTAAATGTCTTTTGTAATCGCTAGCTTACATAATAATTTCTTCTGAGTTTTTATGCCCACCCTTTCTTTGGCAGAAATCTGAAACTCTTTGGTAATGGAGAAAAAGAGAGTCCTATCTTACAAACCTAACATCCATAGTTTAGACAAACTTGTATGTTGCCAACGCTGAATCTATGAAGGTATATCAAGGGCAGGACAGTTTTGGGGTGGGCCTACCTATTTTATTTTTTGGCATCTCAGTAGTAAACCTTTTGCCTGTGTTAGGTTAACAGAAAACCTACAGCAGCAGCTTGCCAATCAAGGTCTGAGCTGGAAGCACTTTACCTTGAGCAATGTCATCCTGTCTTTGAAGTGATGGTCGTTCACTCTTGTTCACCTGTTGGGAAGGATCCGTTTCCTGCTGCAGCTTAGGATACTTCCCTTCGTTGAACGCTTGTGGCAGATTAGCTGTATGAACCTGCCTAAGCTGCTCATAGTCACTCAGGGCGGCAGTCAAATCCCAATTTTTGCCTAAGAATGAGACATCATAAGAGCATTGTTAACAACTTCAACATGCATGGAAGAGTGACTGGTGTTTGCAAGTATCGAAGGAGTGGCAACTGTTTTGTATTAATTAATCTGGAGTAAAAAGGTGCCATGTTCTGCCTGCACACCAAAGACAGTGTCTGCTTGTGGAGCTTCAGCTTTTATCATCCTATTGAAACCCTCTCTTTTGAATTGGAGTATCAAGTGAATATGAAAGCCCTGTCTTTGTAGATGTCATCTACAGAAATTCTAAATTTAGTGAGACCAGAAGTTACCAGTGCTGTTTTTCTAGAAAGAGAGGGGTTGGAACTCACAGTGAATGCCTCCCTTACTCTCTTATAATGGCAATGGAGGTGCACCTAAGAGGTGCAGGAACTGAGATTTGGTGACACCAGTAACAAGTTATTTAAAGAAAGAAGAGTATGGGAGAAATCAAAGCACTTTATCTCTCCTAAATGTTTTAAAACGGTGCATTTGGGAAGGAGGGGTAGGGGAGAGAGAGAGAAGGAAAGCTGACAAACTATAGCACCTCTACTATTACCAGCTTTGTGGTTCTAGATCTGGCTGTATCTTCTCAGCCTTTGGAGAATTCTTGTCAGAAGTCTGAGCTTCTTATAAGACTTCTCTAAAAATACTCAGAAGACTCAGCACATTCCAAATTATGATGAGCAGGTTTTGCACACCATAAAGCATATTTCAGCTTTTCAGGTAGTTAAGATTTTTCAAGTTATTTCTGGTTACTTCTGTAGTCATGAAAATAATGTTATGTTTTAATAATAACAGTGTTTTAATATGGCAAAGAGCAAAGTGCCATGCTTATGTTGTACACCCATTGTTTTCAAACATTTTACCTTCCGAGAACCCCTTCTCCATCATCTTGTCAAGGTCCCTCACTGGTGCCTTATACAGTAAGAGTATTCTAGGGCAATTTCTAAGGTGAACACATAATTTGCAACAGCCCCAGATGAGTATGATGGGCCTTGCTATTGCTCTGGTTAAGCTGATAATGTGACCCAGAAAAGACTCAACACTTTCTATAGTTGCACACCACAGGGGGGAAATGGTAGCAATGGGTAATACGTTTTTTTTTCTGAGAAGGTTGCCCATCATTCACTTAGAAGTCCTAGAACACATTTTGATAAGAATCACTGCTACATAGTGAATGCCCTAAGGAGAAAACATTTACAAGAGGTACAGTAAGTAATATTTACAATAAATACTTAGTGCAGTACTATCAAATTAGCTGTCAGCTAAATTAATCGTTGGACATACTTAGTTGCAAATAAGCACAAAGAAGAGAACTGAAACTGCAGCAGGAGATATGTTTAAAAAAGGCAGTGGTTATTAATACATGCAATAAGGAAAGAGCAACGAAAACTTCATTAAATTCTCTTTATTGTTGCAGATCATTTCTTTAAAAACAAACAAATGCTATCTTAATTGACACCCTGGTTCGAAGAACAATAGTGGACTTTCATGGGAGCTAATTTGGAGGGCACTGAAAACAACATTCCAGCGCACAACAGGACGCTCCTTTTATTAAGGTGGCGTTTGCTATTTTGCAGAGGCTGTGCAGTTGTCAGCATTGTACAAGACTGCTTCACTTCAATGGGAACTGTACTAAATATGGTTTCACTGGATGTATATTTTGTACATATAATTTTTAATGCCATGTGGCAGGGTTGTTAGCTTGAACAATCACCCATGAAAAAACATGCGTTGAGTATTGTGGCAGTTGCTGATGAGCCATGATCATTAACGCCTTGCACATTCATGTTCTTTTGTGCTGCAAAATAATCTAATTTTGGATTTCTGTGACATAGCTAAAAACAAGCGTAGCAGCCTGTGACACAAATTCCCTGAAGGAAACTGTTTATATCTGATAGCAAAGGCGGGGGGAACCCTCTTTGTCTCCATGGCAGCATTTTAGAAGGTGAACAACTCACCATAACACTGAATAAAAGTTATCACACTTTTTCTCTTGGAATAAGGAAGAAGACTTCTCAGACTAACTATAATGAAGGAGGGGGACCCTTCTAAACCTTTTTATTCCTAGCAATCAGAACTCTCTGTGTGGCAGTGACTTAACCACTCCCATATTTGTGATTCTGTTATCATGGAGGTAGGAGACAGAAAACATTTGAGGTTTTTCATGCTCATGTTTATACATCTATTAGTGTGTTACCCCACTTCCTACCACATTTCCTGTTGAAACATTCAAGAGTTTGCTTTTGCTGTGTATCAGCAGTCACATAGAAATATCAGACACCAACCACAGGTAGGAGTGCCTTTAAGGCTGCACACAGCTAAAGCAAGTTTATATCTCTGAAAAGTACATATTGCTAGGGAATGGCACTACAAAACTGCTTAACAGAAAATGTGTGACTTTTCGAAAGGTTATTTAAAAATCAATTCCTTTAATAATGAGAATGGAACTTTGCAAGAAGTGATAGATAGGTTTAAACATACTCTGGAGCCTAAGCCAACTGCCTTAAAAGACTTTTTTGTTGCAGAAAAAAAAAGGCATTTATATAATTATTTAACATGTAACAATAACAACACTTCATTTTTTATCACAGCAAAAGCTTTGTTATTCCTAAGGAAAGAACTCAAGTAGCATTGTTATTTAGTTGAACAGAGTTGCATGGAATAAACTACCTCTGCCAAAAAAAGCAGTCAGAGTAAAGGACATACTGTATGAGTAATCCTTGGCTCTCAAACCATACAATGATTATTCGTTTTCATCAAAGCATAATGCCTCTCATTTTCCTCTATTGAATAAGGGCATCATTTACACCAGGATGAAAGCACTTAACCATCTTCCAAAGCACAGTCAGAAATCACCAGCCTCCCTCAAGGCAGGCTCTTGAGTACACCATCTTCAAAAACAGGCTGACAATGAGACAATCCTTAACACCAGCTTTGATGCTGACATTTATTTTAAATGGCAATGTTTAAAAAGCTGGCTGACGTCAGGCAATCAGGTTGTTTTTTTCCAAGTCACTATTATTTAAATGTTACTTTCATTCTAGAATTATCTTAACCCTAGATATTAATAGCCACTCCAGATTTTTATTTTTAAAGAAACACCTCAGGGAAAGCACATACGCTACGGATTGCATAGTACTGTACTTTTCTTGGCACCAGCAAGAGAATATTCTATGTGTAAGAATTCTAAGAATGAAATGTGACACTGACGGCCGTGCAATGATAAGTCATCTCTGCATTTTTTGATGAAAAGAGGAACCATCTTTCTTTTATTATTTCAATCTGGCTCTGTTTGGTTAGAATTTAACGTTATTTGATAATTGTAAAACCTGTTCAGCTATGGCAGAAGTGGATCCTACTATCAGTATGTATTAGCTCAGGGTTTTTTTTTAATGCCACATTTATTCTCAAATTACTTTGTAGGGTGTTTAAATGGAATGAACATGCAGTTTCAAATACAACATATGTGGTTGTTGACAGTCAAAAGGAATAAGAGAAAAAAATATAAGTATAATGTTCTGTACCACCTATTCTAGCTCAATTTTTTTTTAATGACTCAGAAACTTTTGCCCAAAATGTTAAATGGCTTAATTTAAAAAATAAATAAAGAGATGAGAACAGTAAATGCAGAACATATTTTTGTATAACATGGCCTGAGCTCTGGGTTTTATAATGAACATTTTCATCTTAAAAAGCAAAAAATAAAAGAAGAAATGTTTTGCACATATCTGATAATTTTGAAGCACACTTTTACATATATGTTTTGATTAATCATTTAATATATTTAGATTCATTTCAATAATTTAAATTTATTTTGATCCCAAATTAGACAAATACAATGGAAATTCTATCCCCAAATTCTTCAGATGGCAGGTTATGAAAATAACCAGGAGGGCTGCATTTTCAATTTATCTTGACCAGAAAAAGAACATGAAATATTACTCTGTGGGAAAGGTGACACACTTTTTAGTTCTCATTGATATCAACTGGCAGAAAGCAACTGGTTATTGTGTTGATAATACGGGATAAGAAAATATCATTAGTTAATGGCTTTTAAATGAAGATACAATTCACAAACTATGGTTGTAAACAATCAAACAGATGAACCACTTCTGTAGGTTGAGGGAGGTAGAAATGTTGACATATATGTCCAACTACAGGTTTCCTGACAATTCAAAAGGGAACATTTCACATTAAGATGTTAGAAATATGTACATTCTGAATATTAGCAAATATCTCATTCCTCAAATTTCTTTAAAATGTTCAAATTCTAGCCAAGGTTTAACATTCATTTCTTAAGAAGGTGAAGATTTCTGTATCACCCGAATAGCTAACAGAATAACTCCAATGTTGGGCACGATTTACAATATTTTTCTGTGTATAACACGCCCCCGTGTATAAGAAACCCCCTATTTTGGGGGACTCAACATTAAGAAAATGGGGGGAGATTGCCCTCGTTTATAAGACTACCCCCTCCCCCTTTTTAACATTATTTTTTAGTAAAAAAAAAAAAAAGCTAAGTCTTATACATGGAAAGGACAGTAATATGCACCATTACCTGTAGGTGGAAAACAGGGTCTGTGCCTATCAAGTGTGTGCTCATTGGGGGTATGCAAAGATGGATTACTGAGGTATTAACTAATGCTGAGTCAGTTCATCAGACTGTGGTCATTCAGGCTCTCTTGTGGCAAATTGTACCTACCTCAGTTAAGCAATATATCAAGCTGGAGGTGGGTGATAATTATTCCAAGTAGCAGTTGGCGATATAGTTCTGATACAGATGGCTTAGCGCAAAAAAGAACAAATGTATCATTCGTTGATTTAGACAAATGTGCTCTTTTTGCCATTTAAAATTAATGTTTTAATTTTTTTTAAAAAATGCTGCACTATCACAGTGATTTCTTCACTAAGTTTGTTAGAATGTGACATTCTTCACAAAACCCAAGAAATTATAACCAGACTCAAAGTGCCAATACCACAATAACTCTGCCGAGGATATACAAGTTACAGGTCAATATACAAATGCTGGGGAGAGGATTTGTAAACTCTTAAATCAGGGGCAAATAAAATGCAGATAAATACCAAGAGTGCTGATTGCAGGCAATTCTCCATTTGTGCATCATCTACTTGCTTGCGACCACGCACACTTGCAGTGCCAGGAACTTGGAAGTGGAACCCAGAAGTGGGGAGCACCCGGGAGAGCCCTCCTTCCCCAGAGCCTGAAGAGGACCTCCTCTTTGGGATCTGGCAAGGGTCTCCATGCGAGCTGGAGGGGCAGTGGGGCATTGTTTGGCTGCTCAGCTGACGCACGGGGAAGCGGCTGCTGCTGCGCTGCATGGGGAGGCTGAGCAGCCTCCACAAAGCCCTCTGTGTCAGGGACTGGCTGGATGATGAGGAGTGGTGGGAGGAACCAGCTGGAGAACCGCCAAGGGAAACCACAGGAGGAAGGCTCAGAGCTCAAGGATTGGTGGTGGGACACCGAGGAGAGGTCAGCGGGAGAAGAGAGGGAAGAGTTGTTAGATACAGAGGGAGCAACAGGATTTAGTGAGCAGGGAGAGCCTGTGACAAGGAGCAGTTCTGACTCAGAGGCTGAAGCAAAGGAGATGGGGCAAGAGGCTGCAGAAGAATACAGGGAGCCTGCCTCTCCTACTGTGACAAGCTCCTCTCCTCCCTTGTCTCCAAGGCCACGCAGAGTGATGTGTAGAGCGGAGCAGAGATTAGAGATGCCCAGGCACAGTTTAAGACTGCTTCGGAAACATCCAGCAGAGGAAGAGCCTTAGAGGGGGTTGAAAGCAGGGACCATCAGTCCTAGCAGCTGCTCTACAGGGGCAAGAGTTACTGGGAAGTG
This sequence comes from Darevskia mixta, assembly GCA_034641385.1. Lineage (NCBI taxonomy): Eukaryota > Metazoa > Chordata > Lepidosauria > Squamata > Lacertidae > Darevskia > Darevskia mixta. The sequence continues at coordinate 3,267,682 of JAWWNH010000073.1, read as the reverse complement.
TTGCTGAGTTGTATGCCATTTATTTGACTAAAGAGTTAACTTCTCTGACAAAGTCTGCTCGTTGCTTGCTGACCTGCATCTGACTCCAGCCCTGACACGCTGCATCCTCTATTGCCTCTAGGGAGGGTCTCCTCGCAAGCCACTAGGATTTTCCAGGGTGCTGCCCACTTACGTGCATTTCACTGATGTACATGGAGGCCCAGAAGGTAACCCCCGCGTAAGTGGGGAGTTGCCTGTACATAACTAACAGCAGTAATATACAAAACAAATAATATAGTACAAAACAAGTAATATACAAAACAAACACACTGGTATGCCAAGGATAGGTACTCCTAGGTCATTAAGTCTGTCCTGGGAGGTTGAAATGTTCCCCCCACTGGGAATTTGAATTTAGGACACAAATCTGACATCAGAAATGGCAATATTCGGTTTGCATTTCATTTCATTTTTATTTCAACCTCCCATCACATTCTGTAAAAGGTAAAGGTACCCCTGACTGTTAGGTCCAGTCGCGGAATCTGGGGTTGCGGCGCTCATCTTGCTCTATAGGCCGAGGGAACCGGCGTTTGTCCGCAGACAGCTTCCAGATCATGTGGCAAGCATCACTAAGCCGCTTCTGGCAAACCAGAGCAGTGCACGGAAACACCGTTTACCTTCCTGCCAGAGAAGTACCTATTTATCTACTTGCACTTTGACGTGCTTTTGAACTGCTAGGTGGGCAGGAGCTGGGACCGAGCAACGGGAGCTCACCATGTCGCGGGGATTCAAACCGCCGACCTTCTGATCGGCAAGCCCTAGGCTCTGTGGTTTAGACCACAGCACCACCCGCGGCCCTTATCACATTCTGTAGGTGACCATAAAGTGGCCTCCCACTGAGTTCAATGGGGCTTACTCTCAGGCAAGGAGGTACAGGACTGAAGCCTGAATGATTAAACTTTAATGACTTCAAGGGCCACATTCAATTCCTAAAGCACAGCGAAGTTCAGATGAAATTTTCAAAATTATCAGTTTTAATCACATTTGCTAAAATAATCTGGTTTTATACTGCAATAATTATATACTAGAGTCTGTGATAAAAGCAATAGTCACATTAAACATGTGCACCACAAATATTCCAGAAGGGTAACCAAAATAGTCCACTGTACTAACACAACAGAGAGTCTTGGGCCTCTATAGAGACTATCAGATTTATTGTAACATATACTTTAATGGGTGAGAGCCTACTTTGCCACAAACATGAACTGGTTGCCTAAATTGCTAGGGACAGTTTCTGTAGCAGTCAATACCTTTTCAGAAGTGGACTGCCAATATTGAGTCAAATCTAAGATGATCTCTGTGGGGATCCAGTGTTTTCTACACACTACCACCACTTCTCACTAAACGAGGACAGAGCTTACTTTAAAGTTCTTCTGTGCAAGTCCCAACACAATGAATGGGAACAACCATTCAGCCACTGCAGAGCAGCAAAACCCATCAATGCCAAAACTTGTACAGAATTTGTTTTAATCAAGGAACCTATTCACATTCCATAGCATTCCACATTGTTCTCAAAGAAGGTGAAAAAACAAGCCAAGAAACTTCCTGAGATCTCTGAGATAACAGAATCAAAAACAAAAAGCTATCCTTAATAAAAGTCCAACTTCCATCTGATGAAGGAAAGTCCTACATCATGGGATCAGGAGTGTATACAATAAGAATCTTTCCACAGAATGGAGAGAAGGAAACCTATTGATTTGGTTGTGTCTGCCGCAATCGATCTTAGTGTCTATACTGTGCTTGTAAGTTGCAATGGGTCACTTTTGTAAGGAAAGCTAATATTTATGAATTATTATTTATTAAAGTCACCAATAAATGATGGCAATGATGAAGAATCATTCCCTGAGGTCTTGAGCTTACCTTCTAGCAAGTCTCTTGCCAAACCCGGTTCTGCCCCTGTGGACCGAACAAAGTCTGACAGGACCGCATCCATATCAAGAGTCATGGGATCATATAGAAGTACTGCTGGATGTTCAGCAGTGGCAGGATTTGGCAACAGGCTACAAGACATCCATCTAGAAAGAGAAAAATAAAGTAATTATATAGAAAAGGTTGTCGAAAGGTGCCACGTCAACTTTCTAAGTTTGGAATGCTGACATTCATTATACATTTTCAAGCATTCTTGCTGCAGTTGCTGTCACTGTTCCATTATTAGCCAATGTTATCATACCCAAACCCACCATGCACACATTCTCCCATCTTCCACCCCACAAGATTCTTATTTATTGGTGAAAATAAACTGCAAAAATAAATTCTCATAAAATTGTTAAGCATGCACAGGAGTAGCCCTACTGATTTAAACCAGGGACTTTGAGGAAAAAAGCACTCAGGGGTTTATTTTTAGCTCTGTGTGCTCTGCACCGAAAAAAGCCAAGTTCTGTAAATACATGTCTAAATAACAGCTTATAAATATGCATATTTTACACTAATATTATTATCCTCTTTCCAATCAAGCTTTCCCCTCAAAACTGGGACTTTTTTTTGACATAGTGACTGAGGTATCGCCAACCATCTTCCAAGTGTTCCCAAACTTTTCTATTGCTACAAGGCCCAGATATTTGCTTTAAATAAATTAAATGAAGATTGATACCATCAGGTTATCCGTGTGGGAGGCACGTTCGCAACCCACAGCACCGCGTCTGCGCACGCACGGGTCGCAATTCAGCGCTTCTGCACAAAGCACGATTTAGCACTTATGCACATGCGTGAGAGCTGAAACCTGGAAGTAACCCATTCCGGTACTTCTGGGTTTGGCGCGGTGCACAACCCGAAAACGCACAACCTGAAGCGTCTGTAACCCGAGGTATGACTGTACTTATCTAAAGTACTTCTAAACTGCTTTTTAGAGCTGCATCCTTTCAAAGTGACATAAACAAAAATCTACAACTCAAGATACAATGGATAGAGTCAACACATAAAAAAACTGCACATATTATTTTGAGTGAGCTGCTTTGAAATACACACACTATTTACGGGTCTCAGTGCAGAGAAAGATTACTCTAGACCTGGTACTTAAGCAGCATAGACATAAATCAATTCAGAAAGAGTTCCACAGTTATAGTTCCATAAACAACCTTAGAGAATTCTTGTAGGGATTACTGAAATATTAAAACAGGCATAACTACTACTACTACAGGCCTTGTCCATAGGTTCACAATCTTATCATTTTGTTTATCAGTCCATGCCTGGATGTTTTGCTTGCATCAGATTCCAAGTTTCCTTCCACCTCTGCTGAAGTGTGATGACCACTATCATTTTTCTCTTCCAATGCAGAGCTACTAATTCTTTCATCGCAAGGCCTTTCTGTCTCTCTAGAGTTTTCCTCAGAAGCAACTGGTGATGTCAGTTTTGTCAGAGAGGGCAGATTCACCAGACTTCTACACAGCCATGTTAGGGAATCTCTTCTGAGTATAACAATGATAGCAATCATCAGGAGAATGGTAAATACTATTCCCAGGGCAATTCCCAGACTGCTGCTTCTCATATTAAAAGTGTGAGGTGGCTTTGTAATTGAGATGATAAGCTTGAGAGCCCAATGCTGTATACAATGATATTTATCTCATGGTAGCACTCCTTGTTTCATTGTTCCACTCCCCTTGTTGCATCACAATCAAGTTTAGGAGCAATATGATAGCATGTCATGTCAGTACATGAAAGATACTGCGCTTTGCTTCTCTACCAAGGAATGGCCCAACCACCCAGTGATGACCATGGGAAGGGAAACTACTGTATTTTCAAGATAAAACTAGCCATTGTCACACTCTAGTATTTAGAGTGAAACTGTAGACTCATTTAGGGGAAAGGTTTTCTTTCACACACACACACACACACACACACACACACACACACACCAGCAACAACCATGTAGGGCTCTTTACTGACAAATTATGTAGTCCGATTCATGTATTTAATTGCTTTGTTATTACGTCCAAGGAATGAAGTTCTGGCCCTTTAAATGTGTAGTTATATAAAATATCATCAACCAACTTTAAAAATATGCAGAGCCTTGAGTTACAAAGACACCACAGATGGTGTAGCTCAGTGGCTTTGAGAATGAACTGTGAACCAAGAACCTTCTGGTCTGAATTCTTGCATCTGACTCTCATGCTCAACGATAAACTCAGTAGATGGCTTTAGGCATATTTACAACTGAAGAGCACACCCTTCCTTTGAGGATCACAGGGAGGTTTACAAAATAAAAACACAAAAATACATATCATAGTAACAAACAAAAAAGTAATTTCACACATACAGTTTAGAAGACCATCAATTGTTTAATAAGCCAAAGGCTTATTAAAGGAATGTTTTTGCCTGGTGCCTAGACACGAAATGAAGGTGCCTGGCGAGCCTCCCTAGGGAGAACATTCCATAAGCAGGGAGCCACCACAGAAAAAGCCCACAAAGAGCAGCCTCAGATGATGATTGCAGGGTCCGGATTGGTTCATATGGGGAGAGGTGGTCCTTGAAGTATTGCAGTCCTGAGCCATTTAAGGCTTTAAAGGACAAAACTAGCATTTTGAATTGGGCCCAGAAACTAATCGGCTGCCAATGCAGTCAGGCCAGGATTGGCGTTATGTACTCAAACTGTCTTGCCCAGTGAGCAACCTGGGTGCTGAATTCTGTACCAGCTGAAGTTTCTGAACTGCATTCAGAGGCAGCCTTACGTATAACGTGTTGCAGTCATCTAACCTAGAGGTTACCAGAGCACAGATGTCAGGGATGTGCCCACCCATGCCAGTCTGGCAGTGAGTGCATACAGGGAGCCTCAGCCTGTGCTGAAGATGGATTCATCTCAGAGCGAGTCTGCCAGCCCCTCTTCGGGGGAGGAGCAGTTAGTGGGTGGGAGCCAGGGAGTGAGAGGTCTCCAGGAAGATGCAGAGAGACCTGGCACCACCCAGCAGACTCGTTCGGAGAGGGAGACGTCAGTTCCCACTTCACGTGGAAGGCGGCAATTTAGAGTGTTGGCGCCAAAACAGAAGGGGGGCACTTCCGGATTCTGCTAGTGACTAGGCCAGTGATGGCTATCCTTGACACCCCAGATGTTTTGGGACTACAACTCCCATCATCCCTAGCTAACAGGATCAGTGGTCAGGGATGATGGGAGTTGTAGTCCCAAAACATCTGGAGTGTCAAGGTTAGCCATCACTGGACTAGGCAGTCATGTTTGAACTGAACTCTGCACTGTACATACTTTGCACAAATAAAATGACATAAAGACAAGAAGGATCTGTCTTTACTATTGAGCAACCGACAAGGGAACCTGACAATAGACGACAGAAGTTAGGCTATCTCTGTCCAGATAAAGTCACAGCTGGGCCACCAGCCAAAGCTGTTGGAAGGCATTCCACGCCACTGAGGCCATCTGAGCCTCAAGCAACAACAATGGATCCAGAAATGCCCCCAAGCTACATACCTACTCCTTCAGAGGGAGTATAACCCCATCAAGAGCAAGCAAGCTTCCATCCATCTGGTCTAGGGACTACTAACAGTGCCTCAGTCTTATTTGGAATGAGCTTCACTTTGTTGGCTCTCATCCTGTCCATTACCAAGGCATGACACTGGTTCCGCACTTCAACTGCCTCACCTGCAGATGTAAAGGAGAAATAGAGCTGAGTGTCATCAGCATACTGCTGACAACAAACTCTGAACCTCTGGATAACCCCACCAAGCAGTTTCATGTAGATGTTAATCAACATGGGGGATAGGATTGAGCCCCGAGGAACTCCACATTGAAGGCTCCATGGGGCTGAAAAGCATTCCCCAAGTAACACCCTCTGGGAACATCCATCCAAGTAGGACTGCAACCACCGCAAAGCAGTGCCAGCCACCCCTAAATTGGACAGTCACTCCAGAAGGATATTGTGGTCAATGGTACTGAAAGCTGCTCAGGAGTCGAGGAGTATTAGCAAAGACACATTTCCCCTGTTTCTGTCCTGACAGAGGTCACTATACAGGGCAACCAAAGCAGCTTTTGTGCTAAAATCGGGCCTAAACTCTGATTGAAACAGATCTAGAAAATCAGTTTCCTCCAAGAGCACCTGGATCTGGGATATTAGGCAATAATTATTCAAATCAGAAGGATCAAAAATGGCTTTTTGCCATATCATTGCCTTCTCAGTGAAATCCCCATGGCAACACATTTTCTAGCCACAATATAAGTGCTTATTTTAATGCCTATTTTGTTACATATGGAGTGATTTATTGTTTATATCTTTTGCTTTTCTTCACAACAACCAAGGGCGGTCACTGGTATTCCCTTAATATAAAATATGTATGCTATAAATATCTTCATAATTTAGAAACGTTATAAAAATACAAATAAAACACAATGAAGGCTAAACCAAATAATTAATTCTTTCTCTTTCTCAAACACACATAAACATACAACTGCTCAAAATCTGATAACAGATAGCATGTGTTTTTCAATTAAGAGACTTTATAGGCAAATAAAACTGGTGATCATATTGCCACTATGCACAGAAATAATATCTACAGCAATTTCCACTCTTAGAGCAAATTAGTAGGAACATACAGTACGAGCGGCTCTTCTGGATCAGACCAATGGTTCATGTAGTCCAGCCTTCTGGGGTGATGCTACACTCTTAGACTCTCCTCCTCCCCAAAGGCTCCCAGAGCAGTATACAAAACTCCAATAAAATATACCATGTAACAGCATAAAATTTAAAATTATAAAACTGAAATTATCACAAAATTACCACTGCAGTAGACTAGACAGCTTTTTCGCTCACCTACCCCGAAAAGCTCCAAAGAGAAACAAAGATGTCTTCACTTGATCTTAAACTGTCAACAAGGGAAACGACTGCACTTCCAGCAGCAGGGAGTTCCACAACTGGACACCACAACAGAAAAGGCTGTATCCTGTGTCATCACACAACGGGCCAGAATTGCCAACAGGACCACAGTGGCCAACTATACATCTTCCAGAATCCCACATGTATAACTCTGAACTTACATGAATTATATTAAATAGAACAGAAAACTTTAAGTAAGCATAAAACCTCAGTAATTACCTAAAATAAATGGAACACCTTATAAGAAGAGTGCAGACTGTGCACATATCAAGTTAATCACATAATAAATTCTGTGCACAGAGTTCTTTCTGAAGAGGTAGGAAGTCCTGTTTCCTGTGCACAATGATCTAGTTGTTCTCAACTTAAGTGATGCAATGTGTGTTCAACAACTACCGTCAGCTGTCTCTACCATCCAGTTGCTGAGAAAAGCAGCAATCGCACCAGTACGTGACAGTGACTCACTGGAATAGGGGCTAGTGTGTAGGTAGCTAATGGAACTAATAGTCACAGCTGAGGAAATGCAAGCACAATCTTTTTCCATTAAGATATTGGAATTTATTTTACTCAAGCTGTAAAGAGCTACCTGCTTCTCTACCCACCCACCCCAGTCTGTACAACACACACACACACACACACACACACACACACCCCTTAACATTATTATTATTATTATTATCATTACTATTATTAGTTTTTATTAAATATTTTCTTGGGTTACAAAAGTACGTACATCGTTACTATTTTCAGATCATAAAGTCTTTTCTACAGATTAACGTGAGACTTCAATGCTGTATACAGTATAAGGTGGGGAGAGAAGAGCAGAGGGAGAGAGAAGAGGGGCTGTAAACTTTCATTCTTAGTGTATTGTCAGTGTCACATTGTGCGGTGCTCTTTCTAGTCATTTATTAGTTTTCCTTGGCAGTGAGAGGGGGGGCAGGGCCTGGTTGCTTGCCTTCAGTTGACTGCAGGGAGTTTTGTTTGCCTGTGTGAGGGGGAGGGGTTGTTGGGTCAAGTTAGCCATATCAATTCATATGCTGTGGGTGGGTTCCTGTTGTTGATTTGTTTGGCTGTGTAATAAAAAGGAGTCACAATGGGGTGGAGGCATCCTCTTTTGTTTGTCCCATGCTAGATTCAATTTGATGGTTAGCTTTTCTAGTAAGGCTGTTTCCCATACAGTTTCGTACCACTGGTTCGTATTCACTCCTGACAGGTCCCTCCATTGTCTAGAGCAGTGTTTCTCAACCAGTGTGCCTCCAGATGTTTTGGGACTACAATTCCCATCATCCCTGACCACTGGTATTGCTAGCGAGGGATGATGGGAGTTGTAGTCCCAAAACATCTGGAGGCACACTGGTTGAGAAACACTGGTCTAGAGATGATGCTCCTGGCTGCTGAGAGTAGTGGCTTATGAGTTCTTTGCAGTGTGAGTGTGTGTTATTGTATTGGAAAATATTCAATAGGGCTAGTTCTGGGGTGGCTTCTGATAGCTGTTTTGCTATTTTGCATATTTCTTGTAGGACTGCTATCCAAAAGGTTTGGATTTTGGGGCAATCCCGCCACAAGTGAAGGTATGTGCCTGTAGAGGTGCAACTTCTTCAACATCTTGGTGATGTTCCTGGGTGTATCAGTGCCAAATTCTGTGGTGTTAGGTAACATCTATAGAGAAGTTTCAAGGTGAGTTCCCATCTTTTGGCTGAGATGGATTTAAAGGGAGGTTTGAACCACAGTTTAGTCCACTGGGTAGGGTTTATTTCGTAGCCTATGTCATGCTCCCATTGTTTTTTGATTGAGATGAGTGGCGTTGTGGGATTCTGGAGCAGTATTTTGTATATTGTGGATACCCATCCACTTGCCATGTCCCTTTGGTGCCAGGAAAAGGTTTTCAAAGGTGGTCAAGGGCCTAGTGGCTGCTGTTCCTACTGCTGGGTTGTTTAAGAAGGCGGTTGGTAGTGTGTTAGCCAGTGTATTTGGGTGTCCCCTAGCTTGTCTTGTATTTCTTGTGTTGGTATAGGTTTATTATTTTTATAGAAGTCTGTTAGGCGGTATAAGCCTTTGGCTTGCCAAGGTTTTATTTGGAAGTTTTGTAATAGTGGGTGGTGGGCCAGGGAGGGTTAGTGGGGCTGGGGACAGTTTACCTACCTTTTCCTTCCATCCTTTTAAAAAAAATATAATTTTTATTCATTTTAAAAAAGAAAAGACAGAAAAGAAAAAAAAATACAAAAAAAATACAAAAAACAAAAATTCTTCTTACCATAACATAACTTTCACTGTACATCGTAGATGACTTTCCCCAATCCCCCCCTTCTGAATTTCAAATCTCTAATCTACTTTGGAAGTTTCTAACTTTCCTTCCATCCTTTAAGCATGGACTGTGAACCTGTTCAGCGTTATAGGGATTTTCCTTAGTTTGTTAGAGGAATGGGTGTGCTGTGATGGGGGTGTTTTCAATTGTGTCTATCTCCAAGTGTACCATTGTTCCATCTTCTCTTCCAGTATGTATGGGATTATGTGGTGCACTTGGCTAGCGATGTAGTACAGTTCTATATTGGGAATTCCCCATTCTCCTTCTTAGGAGAGGAGGTGCAGGTATTTGGGGCTTATTCTTGGTTTTTAGTGTGAGAAAATAAATAAGTGTAGTTTTTTCTGCCATTTACAAAGTTGGGTTGGGGGAATCCAAATTGGGAAGGTTTGGAATAGGTAGGTTAATTTTGGAGAGTGATCATTTTGATCATGGCTATTTTGTCTGAGAAGGTGAAGTTGATATTGTTCCATTTCTTCAGGTTTTTGTTAATTTCTCACCCTGGGGAGTTGTAGTTGTAGAGGTATAGTTTGTTGAGGTTTTTGGTTATTTATACTCCTAAGTATCTGAATTTGGTGGGGCAAAGTTTTATCTTTGTGACGTTGGTGCATTCTTTTTGGATATGAGGGGCGGATGTTTGCCTGTGAGTCCAACACTATTGTGAATGGGTTGAGTTCTTTGGTTAGGGTGATTGCTGTTTATGGGGTCTGGTGCCATGACCATCAGGTCGTCTGCCAATATCCCTAATTTACAGATTTTGCCTTTTATTCCAGCTCCCTTGAGGTCAGGGGGCTGCCCAGGGTCGAATTGCTAAGGGTTCCAGAGTCAGGATGAATAGGAAGGGAGACAGTGGGCACCCTAGTTTTGTGCCTGTTTGGATTGCTGTGGTATATGAGTCCATGCTGCTGGTTCTGCATTTTGTTGAGGCTTCAAGTTCATTAATGCTGCTATTAGATATTTCCATTCCAAACAATCAAAGGCTTTGAGGATGTGCAGGGACATGATCGTCAGTGGGGGTTTGGTTGTTTTACTGTGTTCAATCAGATTCAGTAGTTTCCTAATGGGGTCTGTTATTTTGTGACCAGGGACAAACCCAGCCTGGTCTGGGGCTATTAATTTGTGTAGGAAATTTTTTAGGCAGTTAGCCAAGATTGATGTGAATATCTTGTAGTCTTGATTTATCAATGAGATTGGATGGTATGATTCTACTTTTGAAGGTATGTTTCAGTGGTTTTGGGATAGAGACTATTTTGGAGGAGGTCCAGGTTTTACGGATGGGGGCCACTTTTATGATGTCATTAAATAGGCGGATCATGTAAGGCATCAGGATTTCTTTGAATTTCTTGTAGAATTCTGCTGTAAAGCCATCCGGGCCTGGAGCTTTGTGTGGTTTCAGGTTTTTGAGGCCCGTCTCTATTTCCTCCGGGGTGATAGGACCGTCCATGAATTCTTGTTCCTCTACAGTTAAGGTTAGCATGGTCAGTCTTGCTAGGAAATTTCTAATTTCCTGCTCGGACAGGTTGTGGGAGGTGTATAGATTGGAGTAAAATTCTGAGGTCATTTCTTTGGAGAATGTTATGCTGCCATCTTTTTTGGGTGGTGTAGTGTATTTTTGTTTTGAGTGATATTTTCCTGCACGTTTGCTAATAGTTTGGAGTTCTTCCCTCCATTTTGCAAAAACGTTTTGAGTATAGGATGTTGATCATTGTTCTGCTGAATTCTAGTGAGTCAGTAATGAGTTTTTGGCTCCTGTTTGTTTGCAGCATATTGAGAGGGCCAATATATCTTGTTCTATTTTGCTAATTTTTGAGGTTTGTTTTTTAAGGGATGCTTTCTTTTCTGTGGAGGCTCCTCTGGTGACAGCTTTCATTGTGTCCCAGAGGAGGTTTTTTATGTTGTCCACATCATTGTCCTTAACGTAGTTTTAGACAGTTTTTGAGATACTCTCTCTAGTTAATTGGTTTGTGGTTAGGATGGGGCTAAAGAAGCATGATGGGATGGTTTGTGTTTCCTTTCCAATTTTAAGGGTAGCTTCTACTGGGGCTTGGCATATTGATTATTAAAGACATGTCCCCGTCTGCTCTGTCTCTAGAAGGATTTGGTGAGAAGGAAGCTTAGAGTAGAGAAACTGTGACAGAAATTGTGAGATCATCCTGCCAGTTCTCAGAGCAAATAAGTGAAAAACTGGTTCACCTGTTCTCCTGTGAAGACAGTGAGCACCCAAGGAGGCCATTTATTCATCTAGCTCTATGGCAGCCTTACTCTATTCGAGTCAACTCAAGAGAGAACTGGACAAGGAAGTAGAAGAGACCATAGCAATGTGGACACTGGAGGCAATCTGCCTTTGGCTCCATATGGGAATGTGGGAGAAGACATTTCACTGAGCAGCTTGAAAAGGCAAAGCAGGTTAATCTGCCTAGATTTCTTGTCTTGATAGGTTTTTAGTTTCCTACATATTACAATGAAACGTATATCAAAATGCTTAGGAAAAATGTGCTCTAGTGCATATTAAAATTATCTTTGAAATCTTATTCAAGGAAGTCCTACCATCTATATATTATTGTAGCCATTTTTTCCATTTACTTCTCCATAAACCTGATTATCCCTTGAACTCAGTAAGACAATAATAATAATAATAAAATTATCTTAAAGAGCATGTTAAGCTTTAAATTAATATTGAATAATGTATTTAAAATTAAATTTCTTTTTGTAGTAAAAATAAATTATGGGTTGTTGCTTTTTGAAAAATGTGAAACTAAAAGTCCAAGGACTAGCATTTTTCATAGATCAATTTTACATGCAGAATGTCTTAAACCCAAACGCATGTGACAGTGCAGACCTGCTGAAACTAAGCAGGTTTGCTACTGCCTGGATTAGACACCGCCTAGAAATCCACATTTGTTGCCTTGAAGTGTATTGAAGAAATGCAATAAATCAGGATCTCCGGATAGCTATTTGGCCAAGTTAACAGCTAGGGAAAACAAGTCAGAGATATAAATTTAGTGATGGGAGTCTGCAATTTAGCAAGAGAAGAGCCTTAGCTGATGAAGCATCTCAGGTTCAGTAACAGAGGGTCAAGGTACTAACCAAGTTAAACAGCTGAACAAGTACCACACATTTAGTTACTTGTTCATCAAAGTAAAGAAGCTATAAATTTAGCTATAATCCTAGCGGTGACAAGCCTGTAGAAACCTCGTTTTCAGCTCCAGCAAAACAGAGGGATCCTGAGTAGCCAGGATCCTAAACCATAGATTAAATCCCAATTTTGGAAAAGGGGTAAACACAAAAGAATAGTCAACCTCTGCTAATGTAGTTCTACAATGTACAGGCCTGGCTAGTAGGAGAGTCAGTTTGGAATCAAAAAGAAGCTAAGTTTTTAGATTTAAGTCACTGTAGAATCAGACTGCTGTAAGTTTCAGCTTTCAGTTCAGCTTAAAACCAGTTAAAAGCTAGTTCCTCCCCCCCCCCCAAAAAAACTAGAGTATAAGTTGCAACTAAAAAAAAAAATACGGAGTAGCTTGCACTTTTAAAAGCATCAGTTCAAGCTCAATGAACGTTATGAAATGCAGCATATAAGCTAAAGTGAAAGAAAGTATGTGCTCCACTACTGAACTAAGGCCAGTTACATCACCTTTCTACTGTCCTTCCATCTGCAAGTGAAGACTTTTTACAGAAAAAAAATGCTCAAAGACTTTTTCTGGTTTTCAATACGGTGGTGGCATCATCAGACAGTAGTGGCAGCTTAGTCTCAGAGCTCCTCATTCCACTACATAAAACGCAGCCATAGTACCATCTTAAACCTGAAAGAGAGAAATAAAGATCTAAATGTCTTAGTTAGGATACAGAGCAGGAATCATCCCATCCAAATGAATGGGATCTATAATCTTATTTTGAAGTTTAGGGAGCTGTGGCAAGTCTTGAGCCCTGAGACCTCCAGGTGGCATATAAATTCAATAATAATAATACAGGTGAACAACTTGACTTCATTTTGTGCGGCCAATGCTTCCAGAAGTTGCCTTGTCCATCCATCCCAACATAGTTCCTTCCTTCACATTTATCTGCTCCACCTTGTTCCAGATTTTCTTATATAGTTTCAGATCAAATGGAGGTGGCATAATTAAAATAAAAATAAAAAATATCTCAATTATTTTACTTTCCCCCAATTATATGGCTTGACTGAGAACTGTTTATAGAAGTCTGAGAGCAAATTAGGAGGCTCCTGCCATATGTGTGCAGCACTCATGGTGAATGTGGTTCTGCCCTCTTGACAGCTGCACTGCTGCTGTTGCTGCTGCTGCTGCTGCTGCTGCCCTGGATGTGGAGGCAATGATGCTGAGACACTAGAGAGGCCATTTCAGTTGGAGGATTTGGAAAACCACATGTACCACTTAAATCTTGGGGCACATGCAGTAAGAGTTTTTGGAGAAAGGGCAAAACATGATTAAATTCTTGACCCAATAGTTCTCCAATCTCTTACCCAATCTCAAACTTATGACACATGATTTTGAAAGAACTCAGGGCAATCTATCTCCTAAACTAAATCCTAGGACATCATCCTGTATTTAGTATGATTTCCTGTCAGAGAAAAGCTTCCAGTGCAGAAAAGCTTTGTGAGGTGAATGGCCCATACAAATGGGGATTCCCATTTTGACCTTAGTCATGTTCATAATTTAAATGGGTCTACTAAGAATAAAACTTGGTTGAATGCCATTCAATATTTAATTACACCAGGGGTGGCATAGCTTTTCCATATTCCCTCTCATTCATTATCTCTCCCTCCCCCATGCAACCATTAGGATTAGAGCAAAAAGGGGGGAAAGGAAGAAATCTGTTTGTGGGGAAATGAGAAGGAAAGGCACTGTAGGCTTCATACATGGTGGCTTCCCCTCCCTGATTAGAATGTTAAATTCTTACAACCAAGTTTGCATCCCTTTGTCATACTGTATGTTTGGCAAGTTTTCATTTTCTCCCATTCCCACATTGGTTCCTTCTTACAGGGTCCACCATAGCGGACAAGCAACCATGCTGGTTTGTTAGGTTAACACCACTGAGTGATTCCAGGCATGTGGAAATAGGATTGCAGCTTTAATACCTGCTTACTGGACAATTGTCTTCTGTTTTTCTTTCAGGTTTTTCTTTCCTTTCTGCTTTCCTCCAGCCACAAAATCTAAGAATCACACAAAATAAAATGCCCGTGACTGACAGGTTAAAGCAAGGAAAGACAATTGCTAGATGAAGTAGAGCATTTTATTTTCAAGCTAAATATGAAATACCTGCATTTGGAAAGTACAAGTTAAATATTCATATTTAAGAAATGATCAAATTGGTTTTAACATGCTTATGTCAAGATTACTTAATTATCTAGCTATTATTTAAGAATGGGAGGGGGTCATTTTTAAAACAATTAAAATCAATTTTATCCAGCCTGTAAGAAAGTGCATGATGAAAGAGAGAGAAGGCACTGCATATTAGTTAAAATAAAAAACCCTCCTACACACCCATGTCATTTCATTCAGATTACATCTTTTCTTCTAACTCCAGTTCATTCTTGCTGCACTCTATTCAGTGGCCATTCTCACACACCACAAGCAACAATGTGGAAGCTGCTTCCCAAAGTATGAACTACCCTGAGACCTGCAGGCATAAAGGTAAAGGGTAAACCTTGCACTCTAAGGCATAGCTGTCAACCCTCCCTTTTATTGCGAGAAACTCCCTTATTCCAATGCCGTTTCCCGCTGCTATCCCGGATTGTTGATATCCCTTAAATTTCCCAGATTTCAAAGGAAGCAGCTCCTCTCCCCCCCTGCTGGCCAGGGAGGCTCCTCAGCTGCGTTGCTCGGCTGCCAATAAGGAGTCTGAGACTGACTGGGGGCGGAGCTTGCATGCCTTGTGCAGCCAGACCCTCACGCCCAACCAGACAGACAGCCTGCCTGCCGTCTATGCGCTCGCTCTTTTGCTCACCCGTTCGCGCGCAGCCTCTAGAGCGCAGGGTGGCGAGGCTACTTGGTGCCATTGCACCGCCCTCGCGGCATCCCTTATTTTCAAATCCGAAAGTTTGAAAAAATCCCTTATTTTCAAATCCGAAAGTGACAGCTATGCTCTAAGGCACAAAACTCACCTGGGTTTCGGATTAGAAATCAGCCCTGAACGCTTCAAAAATTACCTGGATTTCAGGATATGCTAAACTAGCAAGTCCCAAACTGGAGAGCTACATTGCTATCTGTAGCATTGCCATTAACACTACAGTGTAGTGTTTTCCAAAGTGAGTGATTCTGTCCTCTGGGGGATGCTGGAATAATCCAGGGGACGGTAGCAGCCTTGGTTGCAATTTGGGGGCATTGAATAAAAATAAGGGGGCAGTGGAAGCATAAAGAAGAGAAACGAATTTAAAAAAAACCACCTGTTCGTACATGCTTCACCTGTTCTGTAATGATGCCTACTGCCAGGTCGGGCGCCATTGTGGGACAGCGACAATGCCTCCTCCAGATCCAGCGGTCATGCTGGGGGCGAGGGGTTTCCCCGTGAACCCTTTTTGGCTTCACCCAGGCCCAGGAAGTGGATCGCAGCTTGCCTGCCTATTTAGCCAATGGTAGGTGGGCTGCAGATTGGACTGAGCCGGCAGGCTTCACTCCAGTCCACCCCATGGGTTTTAGATACATAAAAGAACACAAATTTGCCACTGCATCTTTTTGTTTGTTTGCTTAAAGAAGGTTGATTTCCGGCGGGGGGGGGGGGGCTGAGTAATTTTTTTCTGAGAATGGGGTGGTAGGGCAAATAAGTTTGAGAACTCTGCTAGAGTGCTTAGTTAAGAGCTGGTGGAGTAATGAGCCCTGAATAGGAGCAATGTAGAGTTACAACCTTCATGCTGTTTCATCCTAATGTACATTAAAATCAGTATCAATGAACAGCGTTTTGCCCTTTTAAATGTCTAGGAGCTAAAAAAAATTCCTCCTAACTCTCAAGTCAATCATTTTCTCTTCAACTTGTTCATCTGAAGAGGTATTTAATCCATTTTCAAAAGCAGGCACACTATAAATTGCTGGAGAGTCGCTTAAAAAAGCCATATTCCAAAATTAGTTACATTCCCTGATGAGAGCAAATTGCTCTTCAGATTACATGCTGATCACTCCTTTGTTTTTAAATAGAGGATTTTATTTATTTATTTTAACCTTTTGCTTATTTTATTGTGCTTCCTTATCAGTAGACTTCATTTGTTTCAGAGGGATAATTAATCTGAGATTCAAAGCATCAACTAAAGGCAATAACCTGCTATTTTGCTTTACAATGCATCAAACTACTATTCTGAAACATAAAATATATGCATTTGACTATTGATTTATATGACACACCTTGTGAGCTTAATTTTCTTCACTTTCTTGATCTCTCTGTCCAAATGTAGAAGTACCAACATCCCCCCCCATTCCGAACACAATCCTACCTCCTTCCCTGAGAAACTGTAGTGCAACGAGCCCCAATGTTTGTGAAACCCACTGATAGTCTGTGCTTGCAAATATAAACCGTTCAAATTCATATTCATAGGAGATGGCTACATCCATTTAAAGCACAAGGCTTCCCCCAAAGAATCCTGGGAACTGTAATTTATTAATGGTGCTGGGAATTATAGCTCTGTGGTGGATAAACTACAGTTCTCAGGATTCTTTGGGGAAGTTATGACTGTTAGAGTGCTATAGATGTGCTTTACATGTATGCTGTGGGTGTAACTCTTGTGTCTGGAAAGAATATACCGTATTTTCCGGCGTATAAGACGACTGGATGTATAAGACGACCCCCAACTTTTCCAGTTAAAATATAGTTTGGGATATATTCGCCGTATAAGGCTACCCCTCTTCCAACACACACCAACGCACACTGGAGGCAGCCTTTTTCACCATGAGTGCCTGTCTCATCTAGCGGCTGAGGCGGCGAAGGCGAGAGCAGCCGTGAGGGGAGGGGAGCGTGCCTCTCGCCTGCCTGCCTGTGTCTCGGGGGCGGGGTATGCGCGCCAGAAGCAGGCAGGCCAGGACTGGGCGAGGGGCATCTGTTTGTGCACCCCCTGCCCGTCTCTCGCTCGCTGGCTCCCGGCAAGGGGGCGCGAGAGGGGCTGAGGAGGTGGCGGGGCCGGGACAGGGACAATGGCGGCGTCTCCGAGCCCACGGCTTTTCAGCACCTGCCCTATAAGACGACCCCCGACTTTTGAGAAGATTTTCCTGGATTAAAAAGTAGTCTTATACGCCAGAAAATACAGTAATATGAATTGGTTGTAATGAACATCAAATAAAGTTTCCCACCAAAATTCTCCCTCTAAAGAAGCATTTCTTAATGCACCTCTTTTTCTCTGCTACATTTTACTCTATGGGATATATATTGTGCATATATGTGAACATTTTCATTCTGTAAGAAATGACATAACTTTGAGCGACAAAAACAAAAAAGAGTATATATCATTTTTGCTTAGTTTTTGAGGATTCCCAAACTGTTGCAAGTTGTGTTAAATCATTAAGATGAGACTCGATGATACAGAAATAAATAATCAATCTAATGCACTGAGCATATTAGAATCCCAGAAAGAAAAGCAGGGGATAAAAACTAAAATAAAACAGTTAACACAGAGGCACCACCACTGGTTTACAGTCACATGGTTTGGGACAATGCTTGTCACAAGGGGCAAATGTTCGTTTCCTTCTCTAGGATCTATTTCTTCAATATGTTTTATTTAAGAATAAACAGCAGCTGTCTTAACCTGCTAAAACTAGTGCACTTGTTAAGGCTGTCTGCTCTTCATCCCAAAATAGCTAGAGAGATTATTAAAGACATCGTTAAGTGGTCCATTTGACTTACTTTCAGTAAACTTTAAGTAACAGTTTTGTGTGGCATGTGTTAGATGGACCTTATGCCACTTCTTTTCAATGAAGACAACAGTTCATTTCTATCACAGTAGAGTGTATGAATAAGTTGTGCCCCCTGAGAAATCTGTAAGGAAACAGAATGCCTGTTAGTATGAAATTCACCACACCAGCATATTCAGCTTAATGAATGTACTGTATTAATGACAAGCAGCATCTGGGATTCAGCTGCACATATGAATAACCAATCCTCTGCCATGCCTTTGCTCCTTTAGCTGTCCAGTGCAGTAAGTAATAGATGCTTGATTCTTGCTTTGCAGGTGCAGCATACAAACAATAAAAGAGACAGCTGTCTAGAAGAGTAAATAGATAGACAAGAAAGCATAAAAAACCAAGAGGCGAATGGCTCAAATGCTTGCTGTGGGATCTTGCATCAAGGACAGGTGATTCCATGTGCATTCATGTGGTATTTGCCTGGAACCAAATGACTAGGAAACATTTTCCTAGCTGTTCCAGTTTTTCTGGCTCAAGACTGTAGTCTAGCTGGCTACTAAAATCTATTAGGATGTGGCAGGTGTAATTTGAGTGGTGTACATTTATGGACTTGTATGGACTGGGCTCAGGAAGAGATCTATAATTATTTTCCTGTATCATCTCCATAACCAGAAATAAGGGAGCTAACAAATCAGCTTGTGTTGTGTGATGACAGTGCAGCAGGTGTTAAAAGTAATGATAAGATAAGGCTTCCGGTCGGCGCGCCGGAGGGGAAGGTCGGGGGACATGCCGCTGCTGGCATTCCCCGACCCGGCCGGCTTAAAGGGGTGCTTGCGACAGCAACGCAGCCCCCAAAACTCCCGGGAGTTGGTTCCCGGGACCTAAGGATCCGGCAGTGGCTCTTAACGTCGCCCCAACTCCCGCGGCGGCCACAGTAGAGGCTGCCGTGTGAGACGCGGGGCGACGGAGCCCCTCGGATCGCCATTGCCCGCCGGGTTGAAGCTGCGAGCCCTTCCCATCTGAGCGCGCTGATTCCTCCGTAAAAGGACAAGATTGGACACTTTAAACGTGAGCACTAGGAAAGTACCGAAGAATTTGGATTAATTTGGCGAAGTAAAGGGATGCAATTTACGGAGGTCCGTCCCTTGCTATTGTGGCACTAAATCAGGAACTTTATTACCGATGCGGTTGAAACTGTAACGGAATTTGGCTTGGCAACAGAGATTCGATCCTTTTGACACCCCTGATCGGGGGGGCAACTAACTATCAAGTTTGACATGTGGAGGATTTGAATCGGACCTGTTGGATTTTATTGTGGAAATTTGGATTTTGACTTTGGCTTTGGTTCGGTGTAGAACTTTATACAGCTATGTCTTCGAAAATGGAGGATGATTTGGACAAAGGAGGCTGGAAGAAGGTCCTTGAAAAAATCTGGGAACTGAGAAAGGAGTTCCAAGCGGAAACTGCAAGAATGAGAGGAGTTGTAAACAACAGTGATGTCATCCCAGCTGCACAAAGGATGGAAGGGGGAGAAATCCCCTCCAAGGTTAAAGACAAGCCTCGCTATAGGAAAATTTCTTCTCGGCACAAGATATCTGGACCCAAGAAAAGAATTAAGAAAACAACATCTGCGAAAGTTAACTTTTTTCGGCGCAAGAGGACACCAATGAAGGAGAGGAAGAATTTCTTTAAAAACTGGGAGCAGGAACAGCGGAGAAGACACAGAGATGATGGAGCCCAACTGCAAGCAAGCACTTGGGCTTGGACTGGGGAACGGCGAGGGGAGGGCTGAGCAGGGTAGGTGGGCAACCAGGGATTGATTATATATGTGGATTTTGAGAATTTATGCCGGACATGGTTTTGAGTTAGGATTATGTTAGGATCTTTCGAAGTTGGGAGCCTGAAGATTAAGGGGAGTCAGAAGGAAATCTATAGAAGATTTGGGAGGAGGACGCGGAGGTTGGAACTAGAAGATGAGGTGAAATAAGAATTAAAGATATTGTATTTGAGTTAGAACTATGTTCTGAAGTGATGTTAAAGATATGTTTAGTATACCTATGTACCTGAACCAGAAGTATGGTTTGTTTAATGCAGCCACTGGGGAGGTGCGGAGGAAGTCACTATGATTATGTTTTGTAACCAAGAGTGGCCTATCCGAGAATAGGGTTAGCCAGATAATGATTTGTTTAAGGTCAGGGAAAATATTAAATGGGTTTACCTCTGTGAGAGGGAGGGTAAGATTAAATAACTCCCCAAGGTGAGAGATGGGGAGTAATGAATCCTGACCGATATGTAATGTTCTATGTTTATAAAATTTTAAAATTAATAAAAATTATTTAAAAAATAAAAAAAAATAAAAGTAATGATAAGATAATGTCAGGGCAAAAATGCAGAGAGTTTTGAATGCTCTCTGTATTCAGACCACACTCAATAGCTAGATAACTAAAAGCATTTAGTCCCTATTAAATACAGCAGAAAAATATCCACACAATAACATGTACATCAAAATGTCTGAAAATCCTTCACTGGTATTGCTCCCACATGACAGCTTTCTCTGTCCAATACTAATTTGATTATTATGTTCACTTTGCAAAGCTAATTAAAAACAGCAATAGGATTAGACCTTCAGTTTTAAAACACTCAGTACTTGATTTCTCCAACAAAGAGAGGAGGAGAGAAAATGAATACGAAAGGCCCAAGAGGTAGGCTCCTATACCTGTGAGGATTCTGATCACACATGGAGGTCTTTTTCTTTTCTATTACTTCACAAATTCTAGACTTTATCCTGGTATGAAATATATATTGTGCATAAATGTTGCACAAATTTGAATCCAGTGCAATTTCAAAGTATTCTTTTAGAGCAAGTATGGATACAACAGCTAAGAATGTATGAATACTAGATTCCAGAAAAGTTTTTTTATCAAACCTGTGGCAATTTGAGACTAAAACTCAAGTTGATTAATTGCATTGATTTAATCCACTAGAGGTGGTATAGGGTAATGGCTAAAAGTGAGTTGGGAAGCTCCTGATTCAAATGTCACATCAGCCACAAGTAATGCTCATTGCAATCTAACACTTCCCTTATTTATTGATAGCCTTAACCTATCCTAGTCATCAATTAAAGATATGCCAATGAAGTCACATGTCTTACTGATTGACCACATTGAAAACAACTTTGTCAAGGCAGACCAAGCTGAGTCTCTATATTAAATATTGCATCCTTGCTTTAAACACCACAATTGTCAGGAAGTAGCTCTACAATTTTAAATTGTTTTCCAGTACACAGATGTATCCCAACTAAAATGATCTTATTATGAAACTTAATTCACAAACTAGCAGAAGAAAAAGAGCTTTGTCTTTCACAGACTATCTGTCATGATAAAAAATGAGACAATACCATGGATGGGGGCAGTGCAGTCACATTTCACCCTAGTGGAAAACACTAATGCTAATGCTTGTTTACACATAGGCCTAAAGTTCAACAGAACTGCACGAACAACATGCAAGTACAGATAGCACTGCTTGGACGCAGGTTAATAGACATCCAGATTTGAGGAAAAGCTCAAGGACTGCCTCTCCCCATACTAACTGACCTAGATCCTGCAATCATCATCTGAGCCTCTTCTTCATGTGCCTCCACAAGAGGTCCAGAGGGTGGCAAGATGAGACAGGGCCTTTTCTGTGGTGGCTCCCCATTTGTGGAATGCTCCCCCCAAGGAGGCTTGCCTGGCCCCTCATTACACATCTGTAGGCGCCAGGTGAAAATGTTTCTCTATAACCAGGAAAGACCAAACATTCTATGGTCTTTCAAATGTGTTTATGGGAGAGAGGGCTACTGGACTGGCTGGTTGGTTGGTTTAGTATTTTGTGCTCTCATTTTGTATTTTGATGTTGTGAACCACACTGTAATCTTCCAATTAAGGTCAGTATAAAAAATTAATAAATAATAATAATAAACGCCATATCCTAACGTACAACTTTGTATATGCTGCGGTTCTACAGGAGAAAGCAGGGAGAAGGCAAAATGTGATATTAGGTCAAGGAGAATTAAAGATCTGCATGTGACACAATCTGAGGAGGCGAGATGTTAAGCAGGTCTTGCAGCAAGGATGGACAAGGCAGCCTTTTGAGTCCCTTTCAGCTCCCTGATGACATGGCCTTCATTCTGTGACCTCATTCATTCATTCAGTTCCAAGCAGCTGACCAATAGATAGTGTAAAATGGGAATGTCTGATAGCCAGAAATAGAACAAAATTGCTATTGATTTAAAAAATAAGCCTTGGGGGAGAGAATACATGTACACACACACACACACACACACACAGAGAGAGAGAGAGAGAGAGAGAGAGAGAGAGAGAGAGAGAAGCAATCTCATTGCAGAGAGTGCAATGAGAAGTGTCTCTAAATTGGAAGGAAAACAAATGTGATTCTAAATCACAAATAGAATCCTCAGGAGACCTAAGGGAACATTCCAGGAGATATAGAGAGTATTTTAGGCCTTATTCAGTAGTGTCAACGGAAGCCTAATCTGCTTTTTTAAAAAGCCTCCACCCCCCCCCCAAAAGTCCATACACAACGTATAGGAGTACAAATGGGAGAAGAACAAATTATCATTAATTTTACCAAAACAAAAGAGGTTACCTCCCACATTTAAATAGTTAATTCTAATTATTCAACTGACTAAATCATTTTGTTTTTAGGGGTCCTTTTCAGTTATTTCCTCTTAGAAGGCTGATCAGGATGCTTATCTCAGGAAAGCAAGATATCTTGTAAGAGCTGTCCTGAAGTTCTTCTTATACAAAGGGAAGGGAAATAGTTACGCCAGACTTTAAAATATTCTTCATTTAGGCTATTTTTTCCATGTTATATGGTGCAAAGCTTTTGGGTCTCAGTCAATCATTAGTCCAGGAACTGAAGGATGTTCAACATTTATTTCTAATGATACTATTGGCCCTCTATGTTGGCATTCCTTCTGTGGGCTGGCTTTCTGTCCAGACTAGAATGCAAGTTTGACTCTAAAAACTGTTGTAACAGAACACTAACTCTGTAATAATAGAATAGAATAGAATAGAATAGAATAGAATAGAATAGAATATTTTATTGTCATTGTCCCCTTTGGGGACAACAAAATTTCTTGGCTGCTCCATCCACCCAGATAGGGCACTCCACGCAAAAACAAAACAACTACAAAAACACTGATTAAAACCATACACACTGATTAAAACCATACACACTAATTAAAACATAACTGGTAAGAGTAAATGACTTCAAAGTCCAGGCTTCCCATTCAAGGCCGCGATTGCTCTGGAGAAGAAGCTGTTTCTAAGACGGCTCGTTCTTGTTGTCATCGTCCTGTATCTCCGTCCCGATGGCAAAAGTTCAAATAGACAGTGACCAGGATGCGATGGATCTTTCACTATGTCCAGTGCCTTTCTGTGGCACCTCATGGCATAAATCTGCTCTAAGGTGGAGAGCGAGCAGCCAACAATGCTCTCTGCTGCCTTAACAACTCTGTCCAACCCCATCCTGTCCTTGGTAGTACAGCTTCCGTACCACACACATAAGCCATAAGTGAGCACGCTCTCAGTGGCACAGTGATAGAAGGCAAGCAGCAGCTTTTGTGGGAGATGGTTTTTCCTTAAAACTCTCAGGAAGTACAATCTCCGCTGCGCCTTCTTCTGTAATCTTCATGTTTGGTTTCCCTAGGTTATGGCATACCCATAAATTCTCAAAAGCAAGTTACTACTTTACATACAGTTGTCAGTGAACTTGATAGTGAGCTGATTATGATCTAATCAATGTTTAAATTTCAGGTACACATGTTTCGATATGAGAGAGCTTCTATGACTGATATGTTAATTATCCATTCCTTGAGTTTTTCCAGGCTGTATCCATGTATTAAGACAATCAAAAAGCTAACTATCTGTAGTTAGTTACTTTGGCTCCACATAAAATTGCTTCTACAGAATTAAGACATGTTATGGCATCTGCCCTTCTAGATGGCTGTTATAAGAAATTTCCTTTGAAGCAACGTTTCTGTATGTTTTGTAAAGCATTCTCATGACCTGAATTTAGCTGCTGGGAAAAAGTTACATCAAGTAAGTTTGTGTGCTTTTTGCTGTCAGATAGGAAAATTATGTTACACTGCATGCTTCTCTAACTGCATTGGCTACTTAAGAGCTAATTAAGAGCCAAATATGGGGCTCAACTCTGAATGTCGTTTTTCTTTGTTATGGCTTATAGCTAAACAAACAAAAAAAAATGTTACTACTACTACTAAATATTTGCATGTTTCCCCATGAAAGCAATTCTTTGAACTTTCAAAAGCATCTATCTATATAAAATCGTTCAAGTTGGATGTTTGTTAACGATCTCCTTTCTCCGTAACCCCTTGATCGATTCCATTCAAATTTGGACACAACATTCCATGCCCATATGGGAGTGATCATATGTACTTACATTGCACAAATACCACATCTTTCCCAGGTAAAAATGTGATTTTGTGCAAAAAAATATAGCGCCCTCCAGTGGACGTTAAACAGCACAGCACAACACACGCTTTCTCTTTCAAACTGTATCTTACTTTTGCATTTCACCAAATCAGCCACAGCAAGGCGTGATCCGGTCAGCTAGTTATGTCATAAAGTTATACAGTTTTGGTATTCATCCACAATCTGCCATTAAGCTTAGACAAGCTGCTGCCTTACATGGCAATGGGGTTGTAATTAAGAAACAGAAGGTATTTTATACTGTACACTTAAAGCACTATAGAAATTATAATAACAGCAACAACTTTAAATGGTTCTATCACACTGCAGAACAGCTATCATTGTAGTAATTAATGTTACACATAGAGGAGGTAAAAACAACAAATAGAATGCTTTTAACCTCTTATTAAACAAAATGTAAATGATTTCCTCAGACTCCTGAGAAAAAAACACTTCTCCAACTACAAAATTATAATGAGCTAAAGGAAGAGGCACTAGAGGACTGACACTGACAGTATCAAATGAAATTGGTAAGAGATTTCTTTTCTATATATCCTTAGTATACTGTACAATATAACTGGCAAAGCAGGACTATTGACTGCAGTTCAGCATCAGAACTATTGCAGCAACTAAATTAAGTAGTGATATGGAGATGGTTAAGCTTATTTCGCATCTAGATTTCAAGAACCAATTCAATTGACAAGTATTTATTCATCACTAGCGGACCCGGCCACGTGTTGCTGTGGTTTTTGAAATGTTTTTGTAATGCTTAGGTCTAATGTTGAGTTTAGTTTAGGTTAGATTATGTATAATATATCCAGGCATGTAAAAAGTGGGGGTTTCTGTGTCCAGGGGAACCCCAAAGGTGATCCAGCCCAACCTCAGGCAAGGCCACCTCAGTGCCAATCATTGTGGACGGGCGGAGTCATCCGACCGTGTCCCGGCTTCCTTCTTTCCTTCGTCCCTCCATTTTTCCTTTCTTCCTTCCCTGTTTCCTTCCTTCCTTCCTTTGTCCCTCCTTCCTTTTCTCTGTCCTCCCTCTCTCCCTTTCTTTGTTCTTCGTTCACTATTTCCTTTCTTTTCTCTGTCCTCCCTCCCTCCCTTTCTCTGTTCTGCCTTCCTCCCTCCCTCCATTTTTCCGTTCTTCCTTCCCTGTTCCTTCCTTCCTTCCTTCCTCCCTCCCTCTGTTCTTCCTTCCTTCCTTCCTTTATTATTTGTATAATTTGGTTTGCCCCAGCCACAACAACCCTGTGTTGTAGCTCAGGCTGGCCCAGGGTCACTCGGCGAGCTTCGTAGCGAGCTTCGAACCCTGGTCTCTCTCTTAAATGCGTGCCTGCCCCTTTAATAGAATTAAACCCTTGCCCTAGATTTACCAACCCCCCCCCCTCCGGAAACCTGGTACATGGTACAGTCCGCTCTGGCATTGAGCCTGGGGTCAGAAGGGACCATAATGATGCAAGGAGGGGTGATGGGGAACTGCTAGGCTCCTTATACATTTGTGTGAGGGGCTTTTTCCTCTTCTGATAACTGGAGCTTCGTGTGTAAAGCGATACAGAAGTGCAGAAAGGATTGTGTGTGGAGACAGGATAGGGAGTGAAGTGTAGTTGCCAAGCTTTCTCATCCTACATCCCCCCCGCCATAAGGAATGGTATGGCCCGGGCATAAAAAACTTTTCCTGCCTGGAGCCGAAACTACTAAGAACGTTTCTGGCTGGGGGGGACACACAAATTGTTAAAGGGATCAGTCTGTGATGTATAATAGTAATTTTATATGACGGAATTTTAAGCTATGATTTTAGACCGATCAAGATTTGTTTAGAGTATGTTTTAACTAAATCAATCACATTTTACTGTTGTCCAATTTAGTTATTCTGTCTTGATGGTAGATGTACGAAGTATGATGTATGAAGCAGTCTATTGTTTTGAAATGGGCATATGGCCGTAATAAACTAAACTGAAACTTTCTGGCTGGGGAAGGAGAGTTTAGGCCTTCCTCTTAACTGTTTTTTTCCTTTCCTACACTGATTGCCTGCTTAGGATTATTTGTTTGTGCATACACAGTAAAGAATCAGCCTGCTCCCGCTGAAGCCGCCTTCGCTCCCCTAGGCCGGCGTGCGGTAGGCCCTTGCCCAGGTTATGGGGTGGGGTGGGGGCCTTGGCAGAGGCTGGGGCTAGGGAGCTTAACAGGCTGGTGACGTCTAATATGGGCGTCATTTGGAGTCTTCAGTGCTGCTGTTGGTGACGCATAATGTAGGCGCCTTTCCCCCCCCCCCTTTATTCTATATTTTAGGTATGACAGGTGTGGGTTTTTTGAATTTTTATTATGCCAGAGCCTTTTGCCATCGTAATGGAACGCTGTGTCCTAATTTGATGCGATTTGGTCCAGCGGTTACACAGCAAGGGTGTTTCGGACAAACACACAATGGGAACATTTATATATATATATATAGATTCATAAGCTTTATGTTACCATGGGCAATGGATGTGCCATTATCTTGGTAATATTTTTTGCAGGCATTGGTACACTTAATTTCCAACCAAAAGATAAACAGATTTTTCTCTCTCTGTGTGCACAAGTCTAACACTTATAACCCAGGGGGCAGGGGATGATGAGGACACCTGAAATAAAAGATAGTATTGGGGAAGAAAATGCTGCGGTTACTAATACACATGAGGTCAATATTTCGGTTTCCTAATGTAGTTATTTTATTTATCTTGGCATATATAAAAACAGGATATTGAGTTCAGGGCCTGAAATTGCTTGTGGTTTTGAATCTGTTGAATACTAGGAGCTGGGGATGATGGATGGTGGAGAGCACTCATCTGAAAAAAATGTTTAGCTGTCACTGAATGTGGCACTCTGGCTACAAGCTTGTATCCTTAGTTCATTTGTTCTCCACTGAGCCCACTATTATTGTAGGTGACTTCTTGGCACTATTCCAGAATAAGAAACCAAACCCATTTCATCAGTACTGAAGCTTTTACTTACGCTCGACTCACTGAGATACTGCTGAGGTCATAAAACCTTTTCCTAAGGAAATTTATCACATATCAGAGTCACAGTTCAATTCAGCTTCACTCCTTTTTTAAAAGAAAAAAAAATCTTACCAGAAATGAACAGATCTTTTCTAAAAGTAAGTTTTTGTTAAATGAACATCAAGCTAGATACTGAAAGAAAAAGTTAGCACAGAGTTACAAGTGTTAATGTGACATTTTCTACAATCACTATCAAGATTTGTATGGCATATGACAGCTTTTCAAAGACACAGCCCTGCCTCTGGTAATCTCTTCTTGAGAAACTTAAACCTGCAAAGCTTAAAATCTAATTCTGATGTATGCTGGTTGAACTTCAGTTTGAAGGTGATATTATATGTATGCATGCATGCATGTATGTATGTATGTATATGTGTATGTGTGTGTTTAAAATTATTTGTTAAGTTACATGGTGAACAGAGGGGATTGTCAAAACAAAATAAAATAAAAAAATTCCTTCCAGTAGCACCTTAGAGACCAACTAAGTTTGGGGATTGTGTGTGTGTGTGTGTGTGTGTGTGTGTACAATCTTTTCAATACAAAACATTTTTGCTAATAACTCTTGACATTCCATCTTTCTGCTCCTTCCTTTTGCTTTGCAAGCCACTCTCAATTCCTCTTCTAAAAAAATTATAACACAATGAAGATTTTTTTTAAAAAATCAGATATACATTTGGACACAAACAACCAGTATAATGGTTATTTGATGTTGAAAACAAAATGCTGTAACTGCATTTTTTACAAGTAGGGGATAAAAAAGCAAGTTAATCACCCAAATACCATAGTAATGCAATTTATTTTTCAGTCTTATGCATATCTAAAATGTGTCACTGATTTCTACAATTTGATGTTGCTGCCCTGTAAATATTTTTCCAGACTTGCAACCTTGTGCAATCAAGTAAACAGTCATGAGATTTAAGTATAAGACCAAACTGTAAGGCAATGGGTAGCCTCAGATGTGGTTTCATTAGTGAATGGGGGGGGGGGGGAATCCCAGTTAATATGCCAAGAAAACGAAGAAAAGTGGCATTATATAAACAGACAAAGGAAAGGATGCCAGCTGCAATGTGTGTTATCAAGAAAAAGCCTCCTGGGTGCTGAAGATAAAAACTGGGTTAGAGAGCTTGATCTGCTGGGACTATCCACTCTATAAGCAATTGTCTCAGTTGTCTAGAGCAGGAGTCTGCAACCTTTTCAGAACTGGGAACCACTTTTCATTCCACCATGCAACATGGGACCTATTTTCACCCTTTTCTGGCCTTGAATTCTTCTCTCTTTCAGAAACAAGAATACCCTTGATGGATTAAGAGCAGAGATTTATCTAGACCAGCATCCTGCTTCCCACAGTGACCAGTAGCCTTTAAAAAAACCAGAGATTGGAGGCAAAGATCGTTTCCTTCTGCCCAGGCAAGTAGTATTCTGCGGCTTACAGTTTTTGAAAGTGGAGGTTCTATATAGTCATCATGCCTAAGCTGATTATTTTGCTGGTCCCTTCTACTGCAAGGGTAATTCCAGTTCCTTCACAGTTATCCACAGTGGAAGCCAGTATTGGAACCACCTGATAGATCTGGAAAGCTTCAAAACAAAATTGCATAGGGGCAACTCTGATTTGTACAGGGGTTGCTTTCTGGGTCATCAAGCATGTTGGTGGAGCACACATAAGCCTGCCCCATGAGGCCCTCTTCCAGATCCAGAAACAGCCTGCACATACACAGGTCACATGTTCTTTGAACACACACAAAATGGGGGTTGTCTGTATGTAGAAGGCTCCAACTTCCAACCAGGACTTCGGGTACAGAATAAATGATGAAACCCTGGCCTTTGTAAAAGCTTGTAAAACAAACTTGTTGAAGTAGTCCAAGCGGAAATAACTAGAGCATGCACCACTCTGGTGAGACAGTCGGCGGGCAGGTAGGGTCTCAGCCTGCGTACCAGATGGAGCTGGTAGACAGCTGCCCTGGATACAGAATTGAGCTATGCCTCCATGGACAGCTGTGAGTCCAAAATGACTCCCAGGCTGCGCATCTGGTCCTTCAGGGGCACAGTTGCCAGGGAGTCCTCCACACCTGCCCGCCCCCTGTCCCCCAAAAACAGTACTTCTGTCTCGTCAGGATTCAACCTCAATCTGTTGGCCGCCATCCATCCCCCAACAGCCTCCAGACACTCACACAGGACCTTCACTGGTTCCGATTTAAAAGAGAGGTAGAGCTGGGTATGATCCGCATACAGGTGGAAAACCCAGCCCAAACCCCCTGATGATCTCTCCCAGCGGCTTCATATACCGGTAGATGTTAAAAAGCATGGGGGAGAGGACGGACCCTGAGACACCCCACAAGTGAGAGCCCAGGGGTTTGAACACTCATCCCCCAACACCACTTTCTGGACACAGCCCATGAAGAAGGAGCAGAACCACTGTATAATAGTGCCCCCAGCTCCCAGTCCCTCTAGATGGTCCAGAAGAATGTCATGGTCGATGGTATCAAAGGCCGTTGAGAGATCCAGCAGAACTAGGAAACAGTTTTCACCCTTGTCCCTAGCCCGCCGGAGATCACTGACCAGCGCGACCAAGGCAGTTTCAGTCCCATGATGAGGCCTGAATCCTGATTGGAAGGGATCCAAATGGTCCGCATCCTCCAGGCATGCCTGGAGTTATTCAGCAACCACCCACTCAATCACCTTGCCCAAGAATGGAAGATTTGTGACTGGGCGATATTTGGCCATATTGGCCGGGTCTAAAGATGTTTTTTTTAAGAAGTGGTTTAATAACCGCCTCTTTCAGCGGGTCTAGGAAGGCTCCCTCACAGAGAGAAGCATTCACCACCCTGCGGAGCCCATCGCCCAGCCCTTCCCGGCTTGCTTTTATTAGCCAGGATGGGCAAGGATCAAGGAGACAGGTGGTCAGTTTCACTCGTCCACATCCGGAGCTGCTGCCTGTCCACATCCTCGGAGGTAACAGATTGAAACTGATTGGTTGCCACAGCGGAATGTCTATTCACCAGGGGGTTGGACTAGATGACCCTTAGGGTCCCTTCCAACGCTAAAACTCTACACTCTCAACTACATTGCTTGACTGTAGCTTGCTCTTACAATTCACTTGCCCCAGTATGCAAGAAACAGAAACACACACAGTGGAAATGGAAATGGTATTAACTATGGAGTAAGGCAGAGGTTTTTAAACTGTGGTTGCCAACGCCCAGAAATCTCCATGTAGTCATGTAGCCATGGGTCCAAGCCCATGCCAGTAGCAAAACATGCTTGGCACCTGGTAGGCCTGGGAGATGTTTCAATACATTGCCTGAAATGGGTTTAAATTTAAAATGGCGAGAGCAAATTTAGAATTTCCAATCAGGCAATGTTTCGAGAATTCCTGGCATGTTGCGATGCCGGCCCAGCTGTCTGCAATGGCAGCTTGCACCTCCCGAGCCTAAATGTTCAGGTGAGTAGTGGGGGGGGGGCACAAGCACCGCATTTCCATGTGGCTGCCCAAGATAAATGCAAACAGCACTGTCCCGAGGAATCTCCAGAGCAGAGGGCAGCTAGTGGTGCGCCCACAGGCTGAACAGTGACTCCTGGTAGCTGTCGCTTGCGCGGCAGGCAAGAGATTGTCAAGACAAGCTGCAGCTGGCAGTTCTGGGGAGGCCAGCAGCTCTCCGGTGCCCTGCCATGTGGCGCCTTGGCTGATGCACTCCACCCGGAGCAGCGCCGCCCACCCGGCATCAACAGGAAGAGGCAGAAGTTGCACATGGTGACACTAATCATCTCCATAGCCAGTAACTGCCTTCTTCCTCCCTGCCTCCTTTCCAACACTGTAGTAATATACCACCTTATCATGAAGTTTAGCTGGCTGTATATTACCATGTTCGAAAGCAGATACCGTGGTACCTTGGTTTTTGAACTTAATCCGTTCCGGGAGTCCGTTCAACTCCCAAAATGGTTCAAAAACCAAAGTGAGGCTTCAGATTGGCTGCAGGAGCTTACTTCACTCAATCAGAAGCCACAGAAGCTGTGCCAAACATTCATTCGGCTTCTGAAAAACATTCGCAAACTCGAACACTCACTTCCAGGTTTGCGGTGTTTGGGAGCCAAAACGTTTGAGTACCAAGGCATTCAAGAACCAAGGTACGACTGTATCACCCAGTCCTAGTGCCTGGTGATTTCGAACACCTTACTCTTGAGGCAAAAAGATTAAAGCTCTCTCAAGAGACACAGCACGGCTTGCAGGCCATTAATCTTGCTCCAGAGCAAAGTTACTACCACTATCCAAAATGTTTATTGTCCTTCAGCTGGGAACTATGAGCAACCTCAAGTGGCATTCTGCTATGTTCTCTTCTAGATCTGTCCTGTAGTAGATGATTTTTGGGCCTGACCCCATTTGCCTGTTTTTTTCCTCTTCACTGGGTGGGTAAATGCTTAAGTTATGAGTCTCTAGCTGATGAGTCTGAATACACATGGTTGTATTGTAGAGCTTAGCAGTAGAAAATGAATTTTGTAGTGTGCTTCAGGTGGTGAGTAGAAGCATGAAGTATGTGCAGTGGTCAGTCAGTTTCCTATATAAGATGATGCTTATATGTAGGTCCATTATGTAGTTGCACACAAGTGTCTGGAAAGCTAGTATATTGTGTGGAGTGGTCCAAGCTCACTTTGCATTGTGGCTAAAATTCTTGCAGTCCTGGTGTTCAAGTAGTGTGCATGCACACAAAAGCTCATACCAAGAAAAAACTTAGTTGGTCTCTAAGGTGCTACTGGAAGGATTTTTTTTATTTTGTTTCCTCTTCATGAGTTCAGAGGTTAAAGATGTTATCATATTTCAGATACAGGAGAGGCTTTTGAGGACAGGAGACAAGAAAGCATTGTTCTAAGTCAACCATGAAGGCATTGGCATACTGTGGAGTCATGCCAGTGCCTGTAGGTGTGTCACTGACTTGAAGGTACAAGTTCTCCCCAAACTGAAGTAATTGTGGATGAGTACGAAGTGGCAGTGTTTGGTGGCTAGATGTACTATAGCCCCATCAGGGATTGTATTTCTGATGGCCTGTAGCCAATTTTAAAGAGATATACATTGACAGGGCAGATCAGCATCACACCAGCCAATCTCTTCAGTTCATTTAATTTCATTCTGGCCAATAATAGCAAGACTATTTCAGATTAATCTTATGGAGTTTTAAAATTAAAATGATATGCAAGGGAAATTATATTCATCATAAGGACATAAACTGCTGCCTTATACCAAGTTGGACAATTGAACTAACTCAGGATTGTCTATTCTGGAGATGTTGAGGCTTGAACCTGAGACATTGGGCAATGGGCATGCATGGATGAGCCAAGGCCTTCTCTTCCCTATAGCCAAGCATATGCAGAAAGGATCAGAATTGCAGGTACAGATCTAGGAGCAGGAAGCTGGAGGTAGTTTTAAAAAGTAAAATACAACAGTCCCTGAGCAAATTGAACCTAAAGACAATCTGTGGAGCCATTTGTAGAATTACATTGTCTCCTGGAGCACAGCAGTTTCTGGAATACTGCATCAATAGTAATTTGCTTTAGTACATGAGGGGAAAAGCAGTCTTGGACAATCAATCAAACAGCACACACTTACAGGAATGGCAAAAAAAACAACCAGAAGTGAACCACATGCTTAGTCATCAAAAGAAAATCAATGTATACAAAGGAACATTTAAGGGCTATTCTCTAGAATCTGTCCTACCCCAGAAAATTATGGTGTTCAACACCACAGTGTAAATTCTAGGAGCTCAATACAACTACAAGCTAGAGAGAAAGGAAGGGGGGGAAATATTAACAAAATGTCGTCTTCTAAATTGCCACATTTTCAAGTTCAGTGAAGAGTCTACAATTCACAGGAACCCAACAGAGAACATAAGCCTGCAATACTCTTAACAGTACAATTCATTCCTGATTTTATTATACGCTGCTCATAGCTTTAAGTCAAAGGGGAATCTCTGGTGAACAACTGCTGAACCAGCATCAAGCCTTTCCTGGATATTAGTGTTCAATTTCTCCATCTTGGCCTTGATAGAGCTGGCCTTTGTAGAGTGAGGTGGTTGTGAAAGTGCAAGGTGCGTAACTGCAGGGAAGCCTGAAGAGTTGTTAGTTGTAGTTGACTCCTGCTAAACTATCACTTTCAAAAACCTGTCTATAAATACAATTATAGAAGGCAGGCAGTAAACAGAGGCACTTATTTGATACATATGTCAATGGAAGCTTTGCAAACCACAGGTGAAAGTTATCTTCATTACATATATCCCCTACTGATACAGGTTGTTAGGAATGAAGTATCAGAAGCCTATCTCTAAAGGCATGAATTGCTGTTATCACTACTATTACCGGTAGTTCCTTTCAGTGGTTGGCTAATGGCTAACCAGTTAGTGCTCCCAGATAGCTCTGTGCATACTACTGGCAATCTGTAAAGATTAAATTTTGGACTCAGCTACACCGCGATGGGGTGAGCTCCCATTGCTCGGTCTCAGCTCCTGCTAACCTAGCAGTTCGAAAGCACGTCAAAGTGCAAGTAGATAAATAGGTACCGCTGCAGCGGGAAGGTAAACGGCGTTTCCGTGCGCTGCTCTGGTTCACCAGAAGCGGCTTAGTCATGCTGGCCACATGACCTGGAAGCTGTATGTCGGCTCCCTCGGCCAGTAAAGCGAGATGAGTGCCGCAACCCCAGAGTCATTCGCGACTGGACCTAACGGTCAGGGGTCCCTTTACCTTTACCTTTACATTAGTAAAGAAAAAGCGTTTTATTTGCATTATAACACTGTGACACCAGGTGGCGCTGTGGAGTTCCGTCTTTCACCAACACTTTGAGCTTTACAAAGCGTTTTCCTGAAACGCTTTTTTTATGTGTCTAGATCCAGCCTTTATTTGATTTTATTATTTGCATTTAAAATGTCAGTTACACTAATATATTACAATGAGTAAAGTTATAATAATTGAGTTCATCACTTACGGAAAAGGATGGTGGAGGAAAAGTCACTGAATAACTACAGCTATCCATCTGAGATCTGCACGAGAACAAGCCTGCTTTCACATGCTGGTCACAGAATCTGAAGATGTCAAAGTCCTTTCCTGTAAGAGAAGCATTTAAGAGAAGTAGTTACTTTTTATGCAGTCTTCAGTAATATAGAAACAGAGTTATATTTTCCAGCACAGTAAGAACGCTCAGACAATTCTGTTTTTATGTCCTACTAGGGGCTATGTTATTGGTATGAAAAACAGTGTTTAGTGCAAATCCTAATACCTTTTCTATTTCAACCAGTGTGTTCTCTCTACACCAGTGATGGCTAACGTTGACACCCCAGATGTTTTGGAACTACAACTCCCATCATCCCTAGCTAACAGGATCAGTGGTCAGGGATGATGGGAGTTGTAGTCCCAAAACATCTGGAGTGTCAAGATTAGCCATCACTGCTCTACACACTGAGCTGAACTCAACCCCACAACATTCTCTTTTCTGCCATTTATAGCTTAATAAGACAAAAAGCAGTCCTAACAACAGAATTTAAAAATCAGTTTTCTGCTAGTTATACACAAAGAAAGGGGAATACCATGCATAACGAACACAATCAGCCCCTTCCTTTCCATTTGGCAATTTGCATCATATTCCCACTTAGTCTCTATTAATGTATTTATTTCTTCAAAAGTATATCCTATCTCTCCAGCACACTGGTCATCTAAGCAACTGTTAATCAATGAAAATGCACAACAATAGTGTAGTTCAATAGCTTATAGTATTAAAATTCCAGTATTAAGAACAGGGCTGGCTGATATCTGTGTTCCAACATCGTAATAGACCACCAGCTAAACTTTGCGATATGGCAGTATATTACAGTGTCGGAAAGGAAGCGGGGAGGAAGAAGGCAGTTGCTGGCCAAAGAGACCATTAGCATCACCGTGCGCAGCTTCTGCCTATTCCTGTCAAGGCCAGGTGGGCAAATCCGCAGCCTCCTCCAGTGCCCAACGCACAGAAGGAGGAGCCCAGCCCAGCAAGGCACAGGGCAAAGCCTCCTCCTCCTCCAGCGCCTGCCTTTCTGGGCTAAGGGACTGAAGCAGGCAGGCAGGAAAACACTCCATTGCCTAGGGCTTGCTGATCAGAAGGTTGGCGGTTCGAATCCCTGCGACGGGGTGAGCTCCCGTTCTTCGGTCCCTGCTCCTGCCAACCTAGCAGTTCAAAAGCACGTCAAAGTACAAGTAGATAAATAGGTACCGCTCTAGTGGGAAGGTCCAGCCCGGACACTGAGATCCAGCGCCGGGGGCCTTCTGGCGGTTCCCTCACTGCGAGAAGCAAAGCTACAGGGAACCAGGCAAAGGGTCTTCTCGGTAGTGGCACCCGCCCTGTGGAACGCCCTCCCATCTGAGGTCAAAGCGATAAACAACTACCTGACATTTAGAAAATACCTGAAGGCAGCCCTGTTTAGGGAAGTTTTTAATCTGTGATATTTTAATGTATTTTGATATTTGTTGGAAGCCGCCCAGAGTGGCTGGGGAGACCCGGCCAGATGGGCGGGGTACAAATAATAAATTATTATTATTAATGTAAGGTAAACGGCGTTTCCGTGCACTGCTCTGGTTCGCCAGAAGCGGCTTTGTCATGCTGGCCACATAACCCAGAAGCTGTACGCCGGCTCCCTTGGCCAGTAAAGCGAGATGAGCGCCGCAACCCGAGTCGTCCGCGACTGGACCTTACGGTCAGGGGTACCTTTACCTTTACCTCAGCTGCCACTGCCTTGGCACGGGTGGGCAAGTGGGGGCGGGCAGGCTGCCTCTGCCTCCTGGGAAAAAGAGGTAACCCGCCCACCCCCTGCCCACCAATGCAAAAGCAGTTGAGACACAGGTGGTCGGATTCTTTCAACTGCTCTGCTGAGGGGCTTGGGCAGCTGCACGCCCCTCAGCGGAGCAGTTTAACGAAGCCCCCACTCTGGGTCACGTGAGCCAAAGGGGGGTGGCTTGATCGGCTGAGAAGCAGGTGGTTCAAGGAAGCCCGCTTCTCAGCTGATCAAGCCCCCTGCCTCCAGCTCATACAAGCTGGAGTGGGGGCTTCCACGCCCCTCAGTGGAAACGTTTAAAGAAGCCGCCTGCCCACGCAGACAGCTGAGGGAGGAACAAACTGCATTGGCTCCTCACCAGGGCAGCTTGCTCCTCCCTCTGTGGTCTGAGGGCCAGAGCGCTGTGGCTGCTTCACCCGCAATATACCGCTGGGTGAAGCAGCCACCAGGCTCTGGCCCTCATACCAGTCCAGGGCGATGTATCGATCCATCACCCAGGTCTACTTAAGAATAAAACAAGTACTGTAACAGAAGTTCATAAAACTGCTGCAATTCCTTCAAAAACCCCAAAGCCCTTTTGAATAAGGTTGCTTTACTACTTTTCTAAAATCAAGAATGAGCAGAATTCCTCAAATGGGAACCTCCAAGTAATACACTACAGAAAAGACCTCAGACATAAATAATATTCAACGTCTGAAAACAGGCATAAAGAGCAAAATTTCATCTGAAGAGCTAATGGCATGAGAGGGGCATGTGAGAGGTTTTGGGTACTGCCCCCATTTCCAAGCATCACACTAACAAGGTACAGCAGCCAGCACAGGTTTTATCACAAAGTGAGGGAAAAGTTAAAAAGCAGCTTAGAAAGATCAATGGACATGTCTCCCATAAATCCTAAACTCCAGTTCTCTCCAAGTGATTCTGTCGCTCTTGCTATTGTTTGTTGTAGCTTTTTTAGTAAAAATCTCCAAAATCTTTTTTATTGCCAAATTGTAAACTTACTTTTTTTTGCCAGAATTCATGCTCTTTCATATTTTCCTCATGTGACTTCCTAATTTTAAAGGAAGCCCTCTTACCTTTCACAGCTTCCTTCATTCTGTTCATTAACCAAACTGGCATCCTCTTATAATTGTTCAAACTTTTTCCAGCTTATGGTATACAATTCATTTAAGCTTTTATTACAGTGGTTTTTAAAATGCTTTCAAGGATCCTAAAAGAATTGATGCTCCTCACTCTCAATGTTCATATTCCCCCATTTATAAAATCATTTCCTCAGGCATAAAGGGCAACAATCCCACAAAAAGGACCCCATACTCTTTACACATTTTATATCAAATAATAACTTTAACCACCCCACCTCCAGTTAATTTATGGAATTTCCTACCACAAAATGTGATGGCAATAAGTAGCTTATATTAAAAGGGAACTACGGTAACCCATGGAGGATAAGGCTATCAGTGGCTACTAAGCGGGATGGCTATATGTTATTTTCAGGATCAGAAGCAGCAAGCCTCCAAATACTAGTTGTTGGGGAGCAGGGACAGAGGGAACAGAATGATGGGCTGGACTGGTCTTATTCAGCAGAACTCCTTTTCTGTTCTTAGGGTGACATTATGTCAACAAACATGTAGTTTTAATATATCATTTGTTTTAAAAATAGTTTTATTTTTTAAGTTTTCCATAAAAAGTGGCACAGATTGGGATATACAACAATTGCTAGCTGAGCTAATCAACTCCACTGACATTAATGAGACTGAATGGCTGTGGCAAGAACAGGAATTGCTGCAAATCTACATCTGAGATTGTCCGGTTCATATATAACATTTCATTTTCCATGCATCTGTGTGACTGCATGCCCAAGGTCAGCTGGCACTGTACACAAGCACAAAATTATGTGAACCAGCCATTCATCACTGTGAGAAATGCTCAGAAAACACCTGCCCTCTTTGATCAAGGGAAAGGGAAGGAAGGAGGGGGAGGGGAAAGGACAAAGTCCTGAATACAGATCAGGGTGAAGTCTAATGTTTTTATAAGATATTTGTAACCACATTTGAAGGATCTCTGGTGCTTCTATTTGTATTTAGAAAGCAATATATTCAATGACCTAATTTAACTAAGCAAAGATTGAGAGGAGAGCAAAGCTGTTAAATCTGGACGCACCATATCATTGCATCCCTAATTCATAGCACCAATAGAGAGATCATATTGTATTTTATCACCACACTCTCAAAATCAAAAATTATGATGAATGTGAAAGTGTGAATCTCAAGAACTTCAAGACTCATGAACAATGTGAAAACCTACCCACTACTATTAAAAGGGCCTTTGTACTGAAAAGGGTTCCCCCCCCCCAGACATACTACATTCACCCAGAAGAAGCAACTGTTTGACTAACTCCCATAGCCCTCAGTTGCAAAAGATGTTAAATGTTCAACGTGCACATGGTTCACAACTTCCTTTGCACTCACAGATTTGAAAATACGATAGGTTAGATGGGTCACATTAACAATTTTTTTCATTACAGTGGTACCTTGGTTGTCGAACAAATGGTTTGCAAACTGGGAAGAGTTAAATGGATTTTTTCTCTCTGGCAGGTGGAGAGGGGGTGGGGAGCTGAAAGGGAGATCTGGCCATTTTCACCTCTCCCCTTAAAGGGCAATCTGTGCAAGCGAATGGATTGCGTCTCTCTTGCGGGGTGGGGGAGCAGGAGGGGAGATAAGGCTGTTCAAAGAGAAAATTATAGTTTTGCTGTGTGGGAAACACCCTCTAAACTGGTGCATATTCTATAAAATAGAATCTTTGAGAAATAGAAAAAAGGGTGCCAGTATGACCGATCAACGTTTTATAATTCAAATTACAAGTGGTCAGTATTACTTGCACTTCTTTAATGGAAGTGAAAAATGAAATAAAGAAGTGCCTCTTCTTAAGGAAACTCTGTTTTTTATGTCAGAAGAAATGATATGTTAGGGTTTGTATCAACCACCTATGAGGATATTCATGCTAAATCCTAGTTATCAATATAAAAGGGCCGCTTTAAAAAACAACAACAGAGTGCAAACATTCCCCAAAGATTTCCTCCCATCCCCAC
The DNA here is from genome assembly GCA_034641385.1 of Darevskia mixta. Lineage (NCBI taxonomy): Eukaryota > Metazoa > Chordata > Lepidosauria > Squamata > Lacertidae > Darevskia > Darevskia mixta. Next base: position 3,228,316 of record JAWWNH010000073.1, on the reverse strand, counting down.
TTATGGAGTTAACACACTACAGCTGCAATGGTAATTTGGGGTGAGGGCAAACCTTCAAAGAAACCAAGGATCTTGAAATGGTGGAGCATCACCCTTCCTTTAAAAAGATTTGCAGGAGTGCTCCTGTACCATTTACAGCAGTGGTGGCCAAACTCGGCCCTCCAAATGTTTTGAGACTACAACTCCCATCATCCCTAGCTAACAGAACCAGTGGTCAGGGATGATGGGAATTGTAGTCCCAAAACATCTGGAGGGCCAAGTTTGGCCACCACTGATTTACAGGGAAGGGCTTTGCTTTACAGAAATAAAAACATTAGCATTTTGCAAATAATCTTGTGGCCATGAGTGGACACAGTGAGACAATGTCCCTCACTGACAGCTCCACCTATCAGAGAAGCTGTGACTCTACAAAATGAAGAAGAAGAAAGGTTCACCTCAGTGACAGCCAGTGTGGTGTAGTGGTTAGAGTGTCTGTAGGTCTACGACCTGGGAGACCTGGGTTCAAATCCTCACTCAGCCATGAAGTGTTACTGTCCTAAATTTAAGTCCCACTGTACAGTGGATGCTTGGGTTGCGAACATGATCCGTGCGGGAGGCACATTCGCAACGCACAGCGCTGCGTCTGCGCATGCGTGGGTCGCAATTCGATGCTTCTGCACGTGTGCAAAGCGCGATTTAGTGGTTCTGCGCATGTGCGAGCGTCGAAGCCCGGAAGTGCGGTGCGCAACCCGAAAACGCGCAACCTGAAGCGGCCGTAACCCGAGGTATGACTATATAATGTGTTTTGGTTATGGCTTTCAACCCTCCAAATACCACAAATTGCAAACCAAACCAAATAAATTCTCTATGCAAAGTTGTTCACAAATTTATAAAGATACAGGTTTTTGAAAATATCCTGCTCTAATTAAGTAAAAAGGTTTGGTTTTTACTTTTGCTAGAATGAAACTGCAGTCACATCTCTTCTGGACTGCTTTTCCACTTGATTGCTTCTTTGTTCTAAAATAACTTGTCTTTTGTGCACAGCATTTATTCCATCTTCAGCTAAATCCCCCACCTTTTCTTCATTTGCTTTTCTAATTGTGTAAAAAAAAAAGTGTATAGGATTGCAGCCTTCTACTGCTTAGTTTGGCCCTTAACATTTAAGTGGTAGGTTCAGAGAAGTCTCCCTTAAGAATTAAAACTGAAACACGTAAAATAGAAGATGTGATTTTTAAATCAACTTCATTGTTATGTCGCGGGTGCAGCGCCTATACGATTTCAGCCATACGTGTAATCAGCTCTGGGTCGTGATTCAGCATGCTAGCAAGGATATGCTAGGAGTCAAGTCTAACAAGAATAATCTCCTTTATTATAGTGTGAACTTGACTGACGGGAGGGAAAGGCGGGCTCCTTTTATACTCTCAGGAATAGGGGTTGGGGAAAGGATACATTTAGATTGGGCTGGACCCAATCAGAGTAAGGATCCAAATTGTGCTAACAAGTTAGCCAATAGCAACAGTCACCACACCCGTTTGAATTACCCTGGAGCGGGAAAGGCAGTTACAGAACTGGCAGTGAAACTCATCTGTGCATACCAATACATAACATAATAATTTCCAAATTCCCAGAAGCTAGCAAATTGCTTAAATTCTCAGGGTTTTGCAATATTATTCACCTTCTGAAATAAATCAAAGTTCCTGAGGAACACTTATAACCTATCCCAGGTAAACTAACATTAACAGGGCCTTTTCATTTTTCATTATAAAGCTATAATTATAAGCTATAATTTTGAAAAACATGGCCATCTGACCGTCTCCCCATGTGTTCTTGATCAGGATGGGGATTATCTAGAGCTGAAGATAAACAATAACAAAAAAATAGGTTTTAAAAAAACTCTTATTTTTCAATCATATTTTTATTCTGCATTTCCATTCAGAGAAGAATGTCAAAATGGATTGCATTAAAGCAGGCATTTAAAAAACCAAATACAGTACCATTGTGACTTGTGCAGGGGTTACAATCCGGGGATGGTTGTTGTTTAGTGGTTTAGTCGTGTCCGACTCTTCGTGACCCCATGGACCAGAGCACGCCAGGCCCTCCTGGGGATGGTGCATATATGCAAAAACATGCATACTGAAACCTTGGAATGGTCCAAGGTGAGCGCACCTTGCTCCCCAAGGAAGGCAGAGTTTTCAAAAGCTCATAGAAAGAATCCTCCCAGGCGGGAGGGGGCGCTCGTTGTCAGACGCCTTCAGGGCACAGGCGGAGGCTTATCGCCGAGCTGCTCCCCTTCCCCTCCTCCCCTCTCCCCTCCTTTCCTTCCTTCCATCGGTCTGTCACTTGGGGTTAGGGGTGCAGGCCCAAGCCTCGCCCTGGATTCTGGCAGGGCCGTCTTAAACATATCTGGTGCCGTGGTGCAAAGCTCCCTCTGGCACCCCCCCCCCAATTTCCCAGAGTTTTTTAGGGAGGACGGCGCTGCCGGCGGGGCTGGAGGAGGTGGGCAGCGGCTGGAGGACGGCTCCTCCGGCGGGGAAGAGGCGGAGGCTGGATGCGGCGCCTCCCGGCTCAGCTGGCCACTTCATGCTGTGGTGGCCATGGCAGGCGGAGGGTGGCGAGCTGGTGCCGGGAGGCGCCGCGTCCAGCCTCCACCTCCTCCTGTTCCGGCATTCTGTGGGTTGAGGAGAGGAGAGTTGAGGAAACGTAGAAAAAGAGACACAGAGAGAGAAAGGGAGGAGGAGGAGAAAGGGTTGACCTCCTCCTAGGCGGGAGAGCTTTAGGCAGGCGATGGGAGGGAGGGAGGGCGTGGAGCTGAGGAGAAATAGGGGGGCTTCCCTCCCTGCTCTGCCCCTCTCCCCAATCCCAGTGCCTGTCTTGGGAGGGGCGCAGGTGGGGGTGCAGGAGGAGCAGCTCAGAAGAGGGAGACGATCCCCAGCCAAGCTCTCCTGGGCAGCCCTGTTGCCACTGTGGAGCGCTCCTTCTGCTGTGCTTTGAACAAGAGTTTTGCTCACTCCAAAACTTGGGGGTCCGCTTGTACCTCTCTCCTCCTCCTCCTCCTTGGGTGGGGTTCCCTGCTTCTGTTTCCAAGGGAGGGAGCAGCTTGGCTCGCCAGCCAAGAGGGTCCCCCAAGGAAGCATCTCTGGCTGCGCGCGATGGAGTCCTCCTGGGCTCCTGCGGCTTGCCAAGGGTTAAAGGAACTAAGCTGCATTCCTAGAGAGGAAAGGAGAGTTTTGCTCACTGCTACATGTATTGCTAAAGCTAATGAACTAGCAACAGTGCACCTTAAATATAAAAGCACAGATACAGATAAGTGCAATGTTAATAAATGAGCAACTAAAAAAAGTTTATGTTTCCTGTTTTCTTTTCCCAAGCAGAGATAATGTGTAAGTGTGGGGTGTTAGCTCCCTAAAAAAAGGTCAACAACTTTAGGAAATGGGGGCGCTGGAGTGTTCTTTGCACCACGGCGCCGGAAAAGCTTAAGATGGCCCTGATCCCTGCTCTGCTAAAATTTATTTACTTAAATCTATTTTTAAGCTAAGGGACGCGGGTGGCGCTGTGGGTTAAACCACAGAGCCTAGGGCTTGCTGATCAGAAGGTCGGCGGTTCGAATCCCCACGACGGGGTGAGCTCCCGTTGCTCGGTCCCAGCTCCTGCCCACCTAGCAGTTCGAAATCACGTCAAAGTGAAAGTAGATAAATAGGTACCGCTCCAGTGGGAAGCGAAACAGCGTTTCCGTGCGCTGCTCTGGTTTCTCCAGAAGCGGCTTAGTCATGCTGGCCACATGACCTGGAAAAACTGTCTGTGGACAAACGTCGGCTCCCTCAGCCAGTAAAGCGAGATGAGCGCCGCAACCCCAGTGTTGTTCGTGACTGGACCTAATGGTCAGGGGTCCCTTTACTTTTACCAAGCAGTGTTCAAACAATACGAATCAACATAAACACAGTAAAATATCATAAAACAGTTAAAAACAGAATTCTAGTGATAATCCTAGGAATCAGTGAAAGTGCACAAAAAGATATGTCTTACAAGACCTCTGAAGCAAATAACTGATAATATTTCACGTATGGCAGAGGGAAAGGCATTCTAAATTGCAAGGATAACAGCAGAAAATGCTGTTAATTGGTAAGATGTTCTGTTTGAGTGGAGCATCCCCCTGGATGGAGCAGGTTCACCGTTTGTGGGTTCTGATCAACAATCATCATTGGAGTTCTAGGTGGCAAGTACAGCCTTTCACCAGATATGCCCATTCCTGGACTGGGAGATCCTGCTATCTGATATCCATACTCCAGAGACCTCATGTTTGGATTATTGCAATGCGCTCCACATGGAGCTACACTTGAAAATGGCCCAGAATCAGCAACTATGACAGAATGTGGCTGCCAAGTTATTAACTGGATCAATGAGGTAGGATCACCTTACAAAGTTCTGCAATGGCTGCCTGTATGCTACTAGGCTTGATATAAGTGTCAACGGTGGTTTGCAAAACGATATACAGCTTGGGGCCCAAATATCTGCAGGAGTACCTCCTCCACTACCAACCAATTCAAAACCTAAGGGGGTGGGGGCTCTGCTTGCATCCCCCACCAAGTCTGGGGTTGAAGGGATGCGTAGAAAAGCTTTATCTGTTTTAGGGTCCCAACTCTGGAACAATCCACATTTAGAAGTGTATGTGTCCCACACATAGTTAGGTTTCATACACCAACTGAAAACATTGTTATTTGCCCAGGCTGCCACAATCTGATAAATAAGTGGAAAGCTCCTCATCAGCAATTTACATATCTTTGTTTTAAATGATCAGTTACAATTCTTAAAGGTGCTATTTTGTTTTGTTTTATATAATTTAGTTTACTGTATTGTATAAAACATTTTGTATATTTTATATGTTTGATGTTCATTGTCCTTGACTCATTTTAAGGACAGCAAACAAATAAAATAATGTAAAAGTGCACTTTGCTCCTCGCCCACTCCTTTCATCAGCGTGCCAGGAGCTACAGCAGCATGCAAACCAGCATTCATTATTTGCTTGTCTTCCAACAATCCCTGGATTAACATTGTGGTTTGTTAGCAGACAAACCATGAGTGCTGCTTCACACTTAGCAAGCCAGTCTCTGATTTCCTTCTCAGTGGGCTGAAAAAACGGAACAGGGGAGCAAAGCATGGTCTTTGTCACATGGTCTTGTTCAAATTAAAACAGAGTTTAATTAAGCTGTGGTTCAATGTGACATGACCAATATCTCAATCTAAAAAGTCTTTTAAAAATTGAAGGGAAGCCACAACCTTCAATTATGAAAGATTCACTGACCAAGTTCCAATCTTCCTCCTTAGAAAAATACAGATTGCTGCTTTGCTTTCTACCAGCTCTTTTGAAGAATGAATTTTAAAACCACTGATTTTTCATTTTAAAGCATTAATTCATTTTACTTAAGGCAACACAATAAAGCAAATTCTTATTAAAGTGGAACATTCAGTAAGATGAAAAAATTAGAAAATTCCCCCATCCGGCACCATTCAGATGCAGATTGAACCGCAGGCTAAAAGTACAATAAGGTTATTACACACAATGTAACGTATTTTTAAAAATTCTTATACTATACACTTGCAACTCCATCACTAATCATTTGCACTGGATAAACCATCTACAACTTCAGCACACCATATTTTGTGATGTGCTGCCATAACTACGGATAAGAACCTAGGAAGAGCCCTGACCAACCAGATACCTATTGGAAACTTACAAGCAGGATGCAGTGGCGTTCTGGCCACTTGTGATTCCTACTTGAGTATACAACTGGTATACAGAGGCATATTACCTCCAATAGTGGAGAGAGAGCATATTCAGCATAGCTAGTAGAATCATAGAATGGTAGAGTTGGAAGGGATCCCAAGGGTCGAGTCCAACCCCCTGCAATGCAGGAATCTCAGCTAAAGCATCCATGACACAGGGTCATCCAAACTTTGCTTAAATACCTCCAGTGAAGGAGAGCGCACAAACTCCAAAGGGAGTCCATTCCACTGCCGAACAGCTCTTACTATCAGAAAGTTCTTTCTGATGTTTGGTCGGAATCTCCTGTCTTATAACTTAGAATCATAGAATCATAGAGTTGGAAGAGACCACAAGGGCCATCCAGTCCAACCCCCTGCCAAGCAGGAAACACCATCAAAGCATTCCTGACAGGTGGCTGTCAAGCCTCTGCTTAAAGACCTCCAAAGAAGGAGACTCCACCACACTCCTTGGCAGCAAATTCCACTGTCGAACAGCTCTTACTGTCAGGAAGTTCTTCCTAATGTTTAGGTGGAATCTTCTTTCTTGTAGTTTGAATCCATTGCTCTGTGTCCGCTTCTCTGGAGCAGCAGAAAACAACCTTTCTCCCTCCTCTATATGACATCCTTTTATATATTTGAACATGGCTATCATATCACCCCTTAACCTTCTCTTCTCCAGGCTAAACATACCCAGCTCCCTAAGCCGTTCCTCATAAGGCATCGTTTCCAGGCCTTTGACCATTTTGGTTGCCCTCCTCTGGACACGTTCCAGCTTGTCAGTATCCTTCTTGAACTGTGGTGCCCAGAACTGGACGCAGTATTCCAGGTGAGGTCTGACCAGAGCGGAATACAGTGGTACTATTACTTCCCTTGATCTAGATGCTATACTCCTATTGATGCAGCCCAGAATTGCATTGGCTTTTTTAGCTGCTGCATCACACTGTTGACTCATGTCAAGTTTGTGGTCTACCAAGACTCCTAGATCCTTTTCACTTGTACTGCTCTCAAGCCAGGTGTCACCCATCCTGTATTTGTGCCTTTCATTTTTTTTTGCCCAAGAGTAGTACTTTACATTTCTCCCTGTTAAAATTCATCCTGTTTGCCATTGATGGCATTTGAAGCCATTGGTTTGAGTCCTACCCTCCACAGCAGGAGAAGACAAGCTTGTTCTCTCTTCCATGTGACAGCCCTTCAGATATTTGAAGATGGCTATCATATCTCCTCTCAGTCTCCTTTTTTCCAGGCTAAACATACCCAGCTCCTTCAAGCACTCCTCAGAAAGCTTGGTTTCCAGACCCTTGATCCTCTTGGTCACACTTCCTCTGCACACGTTCCAGCTTGTCTATATTCTTCTTGTCTATATTCTTCTTAAACTGTGGTCTGACCAAGGAGGAATGGAGCAGTACTATTACCTCCCTTGATTGTAGTTATTGATAGTCATATTTATTATTTGATTATTTATTCTATGTATTAAATTTATATCCCACCCTTCCTCCCAAAAGGATTCCAGAGTAGCAAACACACACGCAGCAGAGCAAAACATCTTAAAGAAACTAAAAACAGTTCCAATACAGATGCATACTGGAAAAGATCTCCAATTATAAGGCTTGTGGAAAGAGTCAGGCCCCCAGCAGGTGCTGAAAAGACAACAAAGGCAGCACCTATCTAATATTTAACAGGAGGAAACTCCAAAGGGGAGGTTCTAGAACACTAAAGACTTGATTCCTATATTATGCACAAGGGACCTCTTGATAAGATGGCATTTGCAAGAGACCCTTATAATCCATTAATTTGTCTAATCCTCTTTTAAAGCCATCCAAGTTGGTGACCATCACTAAATCATGTGGCAGCAAATTACACAGTCTAACTATGGACTGTGCGAAGAAGTACTTTATTTTCTTCTTCTTTGGATGGCCCTGTGTTCTAGTGTGATGAGAGAAAAACTTCTCTATATCCATTTCTCCACACCAGGAATAATCTTATGCACCTCCTTTACGTCTCTTTTTACTTCCCTGTTCTCTAAACCAAATGTTATCACATATCCTCATAGGAGAGTTGCTCCCAGCCCATGATAATTCTTGTTACCTCAGAAACTTTTCCATCTCTACAATATCCTTTATGAGGTGAGGTAACCAGAACTATATTCTGTATTTGAAATGTGGTTGTATAACAGGATTGTGGTAAGAAAAGGAAAATATTGCTTTCCTAATTATGCCTAACAGGGAATTCACAGCTGGGTCAACATCATGATTGAGCTATCCATTATGGCCTCAAGCTCTCATTCCTCTTCATTTGCCATGGGCATATATGTCAAGTTAGCTACTTTGTCCCAATGTGCATCACTTTCCATTTGCTTACACTGAATTTCATTTGCCATTTTACTGCTGGGCCTCTACACAATCCCTTTTTGCATTAACCACTCTGAACAATTGTGTATCAGCAGCAAGCTTGGTTATCTGGCTGCTTACCCTAACTCTAGATCATTTATGCACAAGTTAAAAACCATAGGTCCCAAAATCAATCTTTGAAGGATTCCATTTTCAATATTTCTCCATTGGGAGAACTGTCCATTGAGTTCTACTCTCTGCTTCTCCATTTATTCCATGACTGCTAAGCTTACACAGGAGTCTGGTGAGGTACTTCAGTCTTAGGATCAGCCTCCCAATAGAAAATAAGCCTGTGAGGTCATTTTTGGTCCCATTTCACCATTCAGAAAAGCACTAGGGATGGAATATTCATGGCTGGAGTGGAAAGTAAGCCCAACTTTCTTATACTGTACTATAATTTATCCACTCAAGTCTGGCTGAACAGGGACTGGAAGAGAGATCTTTCCATCACTACATAATGAAAGGGCATATGTAAAGGAATGCTTTCTCCTATTCAAACCTCCCAAGGATCTGTTGGAGAGTCCCAGCCAGTGTTCAAAATTAGCCGGGCATGTTTTGCAACTGCCGTGGGTCCAACTGCAACCTGGAGATACCTGGATGCCAGGTTGGCAATGGACATCTCCACCTGGCTGGCCCCTCTTCTTTCTTAAGCAGGTAAGCAGAAGAGCTTATTTATTGCATTTATATCCCACCTTTTCCTCCAAGGAATGCATGGTTCTCCTCCCTCCTCAGTTTATCTCTACAATGGCCCTGTGAGGTAGGTTAAGAAGTTGTGACTGGCCCAGTGAGCTTCATGACTGAGTGGAGAGTTGAACCCTGATCTCCCAGATCCTAGTCCAACACTCTAACCACACTGGCTTCCTAGAATACTTCTGCTATGGGGCAGCTCTATAAATCAAGTAGATAAATAAATATGGGGAAAGCAAAATGTCACTTAGAGAAGCATCTGAAATATTTTCCTTGAAGCTTGAATTTCTTTTATTTGGGATTGTTTTATTTGATTTTCAATGTGTTGGTATAGAAATGAAATGAAAAATAATTATAACAATAAGGCTCATTGTGGGGGGAAATGGCACCTAGACATTCTTCTGTGGCAACCGTAACCTAGGTTTAAGGTGCCATTTGGCAATTACCTTATATATTTGAGTTTCTAACACTGGCCACAGCTCCAAACTCCTTCCATCTGAGAGCTTAAATGTAATAAACACAGACACAAAGAGCTGAACCTTCTATGACATACAACTGTAATTTCTAATTGACTCTGCTTGCTTCATAACAATCATCACTGCAGACCATTAAAACCATATCAATAACTGAGAATGTGTCATTTAAAACAAAAACAAAATTATTAACATAATACCTGAGAAAATGTTTATCTCTACTACAGTTTGAAAGTTTATTTCATACCGCCAGATTGAAAAATGAAGATACAACAACTTCCTTTGTCTGACACCCAAACACGCTGGTGAGAATCAGGCCTACTGGTCTAACGAAAACAAATACAAATGATAAAATACAGATTTCCCCTCAACTTATTTTCTTAGGCTGCAATCCCACAACCTACCTCAGAGTAAGCACCACCGAATTCAATGGGATGTACATGCTCCTTAAAGCAACTACCTGTAACATATAAAAGCCTTCTAAATGCCTCCATTGCAACTCAGTGTATCTCCTTCTTGGCCCAAATATCCTAGCTATAGGACAGATACATGAATATTGTCTGACATAAACAGACAGCTGAAGTACAATTATAAAGCACTCCTACACATTTACTCAGAAGCAAGTCTCAATGAGTTTAATGGGCCTTACTCTGAAGTAAGCAGCTACAGAATTATAGGCATGATGTGCATGGCACGAATAGACAGCACTGCAAATAAAGCACAATACAACACAGAAACACACACATTACACATAGAGATACATACTTCCATTACAGTGCAAAATACTTATGCACGTGGAGGTCAAATTCTGATCTCATTACTAAAAAAATATTAAGGAACAATATGATCAATTTGCACTGAAAATAATTTTAAAAATCAAAAGAGCAAGTAACATTTTTTCTCGTCTGCTATATTTTTAGATTCAAGAATAATAAGATTTCTTGTTCCTCTTCATAATACTCCTATTTTAACAGAGTAGGAATTAAGCCTGAGAGGCACCTTGACACCCAGTAATGAGCCAGGACCCAATTCATATCCTCCAGGAAAAAAAGCCAAACAACTACCGGTATATTCACTGGCCTACCAGAAGCATCTCACAAGGGTCAAGAGAGAGAAAAAGAATTGAGAGTCCTCTACACTGCACAATTGCCCACCATACCTTATCTGGAATCTGGGCTTTTGCTAGAGAGACGTTATCTATATACATTAACAAATATTGGACATGAATAATTCTAGAGTGAGTGGAAAACAAGCAAACATTTAAGTACCAGTTGATTTAAGAGTTAAATAAAATTTCAAGAAAGAAAAACAAATGAGTTCTCATATAGAATGGACCTACTTTTTTCATATTGCTAGGGTGAAAGAATGCTAGCCTCAGTCAACAGCTACGGTAACTGGTTAAAACCAATCATTTCTTCAGTTGTTTCATGCAGAACTACCCAGACCACCCCAAATATCCATTCCATAATTTAAGCATTCTGAAATACCTTTTTTATGACATAAGACACATATTAATTTTGTTCTAATTTATTGGCTATTTGCATTTAATTGTATGCCATAGGCCCAGGTTAAGTGTTGCTAATTACAGTACTGCACTGTTGTGGGGGAGGGGGGAGAAAGAAGAGGCTGATGAAGACACAAGAGTTTGTTACAAGATGACATCATCGGCCCTGGCCAAATCTGAAGGGTCAAGTGACAACGTCTTTTCCCACACTCTGTTGCCAGAGTGCCACTGAAGACCAAAGAGTCCAATACCATTTCTGTAGCAAATAGGACCATATTCCTTTTCTGTGAAGCCACATATCCTCTTGTGGCGTTACTATGGCATGTGGTGGGAAGCTACAGCACAGGCTACCACCCCAGCCTTCGGCTTCAGGAGGGTCTCCATAGAAACATCTACAGGTGTGACATTTCTGCAGTGATCCAATGGCACTTTCAAAGAAACCATAATCATGCCAGAGCACACATGCACACAAAACCAAAAACCCAGTTTCCCTCTTAGCTGCTGTTGCAGATGCATCACGTTCGACAGGCACATGATAGCTCATTGCACTATGCTCCCCTGTTCATAACTGTCAGATGCTTATTCACTCTGATCCTTGCCAGGTCGTCTTTTGCAGGCAGCAGAGGGGTGGCAGAAGAGACCAGTATACAACCCATGTGCATATGTGGATGGGGACCCACAAACGCATTGGTTGTGCTGGCAACTAGCAGCAGGATGGCCTAGCATCCTTTCTTTTCGTGGTCTCCTCTTTGCCAGTGCCCCCTCCCCCCCCCCAGCCTCCACTATACAGAGGGTGTTCTCAAATGCTGGGGAGCCATGATCAGTCCAGCAACCTACTAGATGCACCCCAAAAACACACACCTTTGTACATCACCCATTTATTTGTTTGTTTGTTGGAAAACCAACCAGGGTCTAGCAGACTCTGATTCTTTTCCCTTACCTGCTCCTCAAGCCAAGCCAAGCCAAGCTCCAGCATCCCGGCTCAGGAAGGCATTTCCGAGCAGCTGCGAGAGTCGGGGGGGTGAGAAAGGGAAAGGGGGAGAGGGAGAGAGAGAGAGAGACGGAGGTTCTGCAATGCAGACACTTCCTTCTTCTTCCCCTTGCAAACCAGCCAGGCTTCGCTCTCCGCTGCCTTGTCTCTCTTTTTAAAATAAAGGCGAGGCGAGGGAGAAGGAGAGGAAAGAAGCGGCGCGCGGCTGGATGAAGCGGCGGCGGCGAAGGAGACCCCCCAGCCCTCCCCGCCGCCCCTCGTCTCTCTCTGCCCCTCCCGCTCGGGGCCCCTTCGCTCGCCTCCCCCGCCGGGCTGCCGCCTCCTCCTCTTCCTCCTCCTCCTGGGCTCGGCCGCGAAGGAAGGCCGGCGGGGGCGACCCTGGAGGCTGCGCCCAAGAGGAGGAGACGCGCCGCCGCCGCCGCCCAGTCACCTGCCTGCAGCCGGAGGGCAGAAGCCGAGGAGGCGCCCCTCCTCACCTGCCGCCGCCTCCAAGCCGCTGGCCGGGGCTCGACCGGTCACGACGAGGCTGCTGCGGGCGCCTCCGCCCAGCTCTCGCCTCCGCCGCCCGCCGCCTCCGCCGCCGTCCCCATGAAGTCGCCGCCCGCCGCCGCGGCGCACCAGCCAGGCCCGGCCCACCCGCCGCCGCCTGCCGCTCTCCACGACGCCCCGCCGACGGGATGGGCGGCGGGCTCCTCCTCGCCTCGCCTCGCCTCCTTCGCCGGCGACAGACGGGGCCCGCTGCCGGCCGGCCGGGACGGCGCAAGGACGGGGAAGGCTGGCGCGGGGTCTGAGGCGGCGCCAGAGGGGAGGGGGCGCAGGTGGGGGCGCCTCGTGAGGGGAGGGAGGGAGGGAGGGAGGGGGCGCCCGAGGCGGCCGACAGAAACGACAATATCTATTTCTACCTCTTTCTCTCCAGTCCGGGACTCAAGGCGGCTTACCCACAAAAAATAGGAAAAGGGTACATGGAAAGGGCAACCATGTGATGTAATGTAAAGTGTACACAGATTAAATAGGGGGGAAGCTTTAAAAAAAAGAACATGGAAAAGGCAACCCCATTAAAATGTAATTATAGCTCCTTGGTGAGGGGAAAGAGGGATGTAAATGTAACAAGATTGATTCAGCAGCATTGCACCCAGCAATGGCAAAAACAACAAGGGAGCTTGATGGTTTCATCTGGTTGTAGAAACTCGCTTGCGGTGATGTTGCTGACAGTCTCTCTCCCCCAGGAGGCAGGGGTGGCCACCAGCTTGCATGGCTTTAAAGGAGGATTAGATGAATTCAGGGAGGAGGAGAGGGCTATCAAGGGATACCTCGGCTCTGCCTCCACAGTCAGAGGCAGCAATGCTTCTGAATATCAGTTGCTGGAAGCCACAGGAGGGGGGAAGGTTCCTGAGCATGGATCCCACAGGTTATCTGGTTGGCCATTGTGAGAACTGGATGCATGCTTGCTGGTGGTGTCAGAAACCCAGGGTTTGTGGCACAAAACAAGAAAAGGAAAAACACCATTTGGCAGAGGTTTGGAGGAGACACAACAATGCTGACTACAAATACGTCAATACACACTTGTGGGTGGCAGTTTACTCCATACTGCATCAGTGGCATGGGCACTGAGCAGGAATTTGAACTTGGATCTTTCAGATTCCATTGTGGCATGTCACCCCTGCAAGGTAGAGATGTTGGGGAATGAACACTTGAAAGAAGAGAAAGGGGTTTGACGGTTCACTGTACTCTTAAGCTGCCTCCCATTCATTTTAGCAAGGTTTGTACAGGAGAACATCCCAGGGGATTCTGCCCTATGAGTGTAAATTGTTTGTTTCCAAGTTGGCCCCCATAAATGGTGCCACAAATCCACCCCCTGAGTCCAACTCACACTATAGGGCTATTGCTGGCAGCACACAGATTTTCTGCACACTGCCCCAGTTCTAGCAGTTTTCTATGCCATGGTAAAAATTGTCCATGTGCATTTACTCATCTGGCAGACAGAGCGTCTTCCAGTGCTCTTCAAATTGTATGTGCATTTGTGTAATCTGAATAGATGCAGAGGAAGTCCTAAAAGTGGCTGTGTGAATAAGCAAAATGGGAAAGAAAGAAACAGAACAAGGGATGCCATTTAGGAAAAGTAGGGGAAACCCCCCCTAAAAATGTTTTAGACCAGCTGTGGTTGTTTCTCAGGAGCATCTATATCTCTGCTCAAGTCAATCATACTCCCTAACTGTTATAAACATTGGAGGGGCTTGTGAACTACCTACGAATGAATACCAAAGGCATGAATCCTTTTATTTAAAAACAAACAAGCAGAGGGGAGGGGGAGGCTGCTGTGTGACCTGTGTTGATAATGAGATATTAAAATGCAAATGCAACAAATGCTCTTAAAAATACACGTGCTTATGTTGCAGTTTCATCTTGAATAGACCCTGAGTAGGTTTCTGTTAATCTTTTCTTCATACCCTTTTACTTAAACCTGAAATGGTGCTCCTGGGGCTCATTCTCATGAGCTGAGAAGCAAGTCCTGACAGTAAAACCAATCTGAAAATGGCTTAAATCTGTAGTGCTGTTGTGCCAGTTTCTGGCTGCATTTTAGAGAAAATTTCACAGGGAAGTCAGATGGTTTTCAATATTATCATCATTATTTAAAGTCTGAGGAAGGCTATGGCCTGCTTTTCCTATACTGTATGTTCATAGCTGAATACCCTGGCCTACTTCAGATGCTGTGCTGGGTTTTAGCCTGTTCTTAAAGTGTTGTGTCAGGTTTGTATTATTTTAAACTTGTTTTTTAATATTTGCATTAAGGTTATGTTTAGGTAAAGGCTGGTTTTACTGAATATTATTATTTATGGATGGGATTTAAGCTATACTAAGCTACTTTGTGAAGTCTTTTGCCTTGAAAAGTGGGATATAAATCCAATCAAAATGACTTTATTGTACTAGCCATTGGCCATGACAAATCCGAATCAAAAATAAATACAGGCGAAAGGGGTGTCGCGCCACAAATAATTGTCTCTATTTAGATCTCAGCATCTCCCTTACAGTTCACTGCTATATTAAGTGGGATATAAGCACTTGAATGAATAAATAACTGATAGCCAGAGAAGAGAAACCATGGTGTAATAGAGCAAGATGGACCTAGTAAACTGGCAATGAAAGCTGAAAGCATCTTATTCCAGCACCATGAACAGCTCCCTAGCATTACAGGAGTCCTTCCTGTCACCAACTGATCTCATCTGGCTTGAGGCTGGGAAGGCACTTCTTCTTAAGATATACATACTAGTTACTTCAACTATGAAATAACATATGGGTTGCCAGGATTTATAGTGGGTGGGCTGATGAAGTAGTAAACAACAGAAGAAATAAAAAATGTAGGTGGCAGAGTTGTGGAAGTGTGGTTGACCTGGCCCTCACCAACAGGGAGGAACTGATCAACGAAGTGGAAGTACTCAGAAACTTGGATTTCATGATACACAGGCAAGGAAAAGCTGAATGTAGTTGGACATGCACTCTTGGACTTTAAGAAGGTTTCAAAATTTCAAAAAACAACAACCTGAAGGAGCTACTGGGTGAGATCTCATGGTCAGAAATACTTAAAGGGAAGGGAATCTAAGGAGAAATATTGAAGGCTCAAATGCAAACAATACCAACAAGAAAGAAAAGTGGGAGGCATATAAGGACACCAGTGTGGCCGCATAAGGAGCTTACAGATGAGCTACGAAGGGTATGTATAAGAATTGGAAGAAAGGGGAAATCACAAAGGAGGAGTATACACAAGTAGTCAACAGTTGCAGAGGGAAAGTCAGGCTGGGTAAAGCTCAGAATGAGCTCAGGCTTGCAAGAGGGGGTTAGGGTTAAAACAGTAGTAAAGGTTTCTTTGGCTATGTCTGAAGTGAGAGGAAGAACAAGCAAGTGGTAGGTCCTCTGCGTGAGGAACACAGAGAAATACTATTGGGTGACAGAGAGAAGGCTGAACTACTCAACACCTACTTTGCCTCTGTCTTCACCTGAAAGGAAAGTGATGCCCAACAGAATAAATGATGTAAGGAGGGAGCTGCAGCCCAAGATAGGAAAAGGGATAGTAAGGAAACACCTAGATACTTTAAATGAATTCATAGCTCCAGGGCCTGATGAGCTGCACTCAAGGGTACTAAAGGAGCTTGCGGTTGTAATCTCGGAGCCTTTCTCTATAATCTTTGAGAATTATTGGAGAACAGGTGAGGTTCTGCAGACTGGAGGTGGGAAAATGTCCCCATCTTCAAAAAAAAGGGGGGGGAGAGAAGACCCAGGTAACTACTTACCAGTGAGCTTGATATTGATTTTGAGAAAGGTACTAGAACAGATAATTCAACAGTTGGCTTGTGATCACTTAGAAAAAAAGGATGCTGTGATTACCAAGAATCAGCATGGGTTTCTCAAAAACAAGTCATGCCAGACTAATCTCATTTCTTTCTTTCTTTCTTTCTTTCTTTCTTTCTTTCTTTCTTTCTTTCTTTCTTTCATGGAGTTGCAAGCTTGGTAGATCAGCGGAATGTTGTGGACATAGTGTATCTTGATTTCAGTAAGACTTTGACAAAGTCCACCATGATATTCTTGTGAGGAAGCTGTTAGGTGGATTGGTAGCAGGTTGACTGACCAAAGGCAAAGAGTACTTATTAATGGTTCTTCGTCATCCTGTAAAAAAGGGTTCTGTCCTGGGCCTGTTGTTGTTTAATGTCTTTATAAACGACTTGGATGAAGGAATTGAGGGGATGCTCATCCAATTTGCAGATGACACCAAACTGGGAGGGGTAGCTAATGCTGCAGAGGACAGAATCAAAATTCAAAATGACCTTAACATATTGGAGAGCTGGGCTCCAACTAACAAAATGAATTTCACTAGGGACAAATGTAAGGTTCTGCACTTAGGCAGGAAGAACCAGCTGCCTAAGTGCAGAACCTTACATTTGTCCCTATTGAAATTCATTTTGTTAGTTGGAGCCCAGCTCTCCAATATGTTAAGGTCATTTTGAATGTGGGACACCTGTCTTACTAGCAATACACGTGAAAAGCATCTAGGGGTCTTGGTGGACACAGTGTGTTGCAGCCCTGAAAGATAGGGGTTGGGGGTGGGAATCTCCTTGCCTGCACAGATGTCAAATTGCTGCCACTCTAAGGGATCCAAAAGAATGGATCAAATGTAAAGGAAAGAATAGTGCTGCTGTAAAAGGGTATTTTTTTGTACTCTCGCCCCAATTGAGGCAAGATTCAAGTCCACAGGCAGCATTTTGATATTAATATTCATTCCATGAGGTAAGCAGCAGAAAGGGGTGTCCACAGAAAGATAGTGGAAGGGATCCTCAAATGGACCCCAAGGAAAAAGCTGCAGAGCTGATGAATAAATACATCCTTGCATAGCAAATTGAGCTCTGTCATCCCATAAGCTTTGATGTAGAGAGAGAAAAATAGTAAGTAGTTGTGCAAAGTAAAAATAAAAATGTATGCTTTTTAGTGCAAAGAGGGCAGGTAGTATGTGGATTCTCCATGCTGTTCTGAGGAGATAAGGATGAACAAAGCCAAAAGAATCCAGTTCAATCAAGTGGGCTGTGCATCCTCTCAGTAGGCTGACTAATGCTTTCCCTTAAAAAGCAGTTGGGGTCTCTAAACACTAATTTTGCAGTTTCATCATTACAACTACAATCTTTCCACCAGCCTAGAAAGTTAGCAGGGCACAATCCACCAGAAAGTTCTTCTGCGGAAACACTATTCATGGTCAACAGCTAGGGATGTTGAGAGCTGTAGCCCAGCAACAGTGCTAACCAATGGAGCCTAGACTATTAGGGCAAGTGGGACACTGTCCCACTGAGCTCAGTGTACTTTCAACCAGCCCCCACCTGCCTGCCTTCTTACTTACTTACAGCCAGGCCAGTGGGCAGGACTGATGATCCATTTCCTCCTCCTTAGTGTCAGGTGTTGTCACTTGCAGAACTCAGCAAGGGTTGGAGGAGGATGGGTGCAAAACTCTGGCTCCACCTAATGTTGGCCTCCATCCTTGCCTTCTGCCCTCCCCCCCCATCCCCGCACCAATGGGCACCAGCCACCCAAGGTGTCAGCCCTGCCCTAGCAAGGAAAAGAATGGCCTCTAAACTAAGTAGAAAGAAGAGGTTTTCAGCCAATTAGTAGTGCCTGTACAGTTAAATGGCAAATGACACACAGTGTCATTTCTAGCATAAATTTCCGGAAAGCCATTACTCTTAATTCCAAGCAACTTACTGGTTGCAGCAGTCCCCTTCTATTTATTGCTTTATCCTTATATTTTGTTGGGCTTCTTTGGGAGAAGAGCTGGCTATATATTTAATAAATGAAGAAAGAAAAGAGGTCTGTAAATGTTGAGGCCAGGGGGAAGGCGAATAAAATAAAATTCCAGAGAGTTTTCATTCTGCCCTTTGTGCCCACCTGCCAGACCTCATTAGACAGGGGAGCCCAATGCAGAACCTCAGGTGCCGAATGGAGTGCAGAAGTAGAATGCAATTATATGAATGAACAGGCCATTTTCCCATCATTGCACTGGAACCATGTAAACATATTCTGTGACAATTCTCTGCATTTAAAGTAGCAGAACTAGTCCATGCAGGGGAGGAAGGAAGTGTTTTTTGTCTTTTCTTTTTAAGCCTTGCTGTTTAGAATTCATACCTGGCAAAGATGAAGGCCAAACTAATCCCTAAATACTGAAACATCTTTCATTCAAAGCAGAGCCTCAAGGACTCTCTCTCTCTCTCTCTCTCTCTCTCTCTCTCTCTCACACACACACACACACACACCCCTCACATCCCAGAGTTTGCATCTCCAGTGCAATTTTTTTAAACAAGCAGGCTGCTATCACATATTTTAAGGAAACAGAGGAAGTGCATCCAGATCCATTTGAATTAGTCACACAATACAAAAGCAGCATTTGCCAGCATTATTCCCAATTCTCAATAGGGCTGTGCACATAGACTCCCCCCTCCCTCAAGCCACCCTGTGGCATACCCTCCAACATTCCTCAGATGAAAATAGGGACATTTCCTGCTCCCCGACAACTCACCCTCCTCGGCCACATTTTTGTCCCCACCTCAATCCCAGAGCATTTCTACCACCCCTACACCCACGGGACAGAACACAGCACACAGACCCTCCCTTACCCTGAGAAAACCCCTTCATCCAGATCAGAGTTTGTTAATCACCCATTCCCACCACCCCTCTGAGTAATACCCCTTCCCACCCTCTCACTACATATAAGGGTCTGGTGACTTCTGTTTCAGTGTATCTGAAGAAGTGTGCATGCACACGAAAGCTCATACCAAGAACAAACTTAGTTGGTCTCTAAGGTGCTACTGGAAGGAATTTTTTTTGTTTTTGTCTTGTTACTCTTCGTAGATTTACAAAAAGAAAACCACACATCAATAAATACATTTTAGAAAGGGACAAGATTAGACATGGATTGTCAGGGTTGAGTCAGATGAGGAGGAGTGGTGGCAAGCCCCCCCTGACGAGGAGGCACCCACACAGGAATCTGAAGAATTCACACCGGGGGAAGACTGGTGGCGGCACTCCTCTGAAGAAGAGGAATCTGGCAGGGAGGAGGGAAGTCCAGAGCTGGGGGAAGAAGTTCAGCCAGAACCAGGCCCCAGTCAGGGGGAGTATCAGCCGATCCCCTCTCCTCCTCCCTTCTCAGCTGTAGAACGCCGAGCAGAGAAGCGACGTCAGCAATTAGAATCAGCTGCAACTCATAAACGGGGGAGTGACCCAGCTATATAGAGAAGCTGACGGCCCCATTCTCCAGCGTCTGCAACAAATGTGCTGTGGAGACACTACCGGTACGATCTTCTGGCAGCTGCCTGCTGGCCTTCAGCCCGACAACCTCAGGTGCCCTAACATGGATGCACCAAGCAAATCAAGACTCCTTGTGCTCCACTCTGCTCCCCCTTCCCTTTGCCTGTCCCTCAGAGCTGGTCCCCCCCCGTGGGGGCTGGGCCTTTGTGGTGGCAGCCTCTCTATTTCCTCGCCTGCTCTCCAGCAGCCACTATGAGCTGCCCAAGGGAGGAGGCCTGGCAACCTAAAAGCAACACGACAGGTTCCAAGTGTCCCTATTTTCTAGGTACAGTCCTGGAATTACATATATATACAATCTATACAAGGTAACACCAACTAATGTGACTTCAGAGAATTTCCCAAAGTAGGGGATTTTTTCAATGGTGTACCAAACAGAGAATGATTCAAGCTTGGGGCAACATGCCTTCCAAAATAAGTACAAAGTCCCAACCACAGCACAGATGCGCCTGGTTATATTCACGACTTATTCATATATTTAGCAGTGAACATGCTGAAAGAAGTTGGTGCTCCAGAGGCAGCAGCAGGACAGTCCTTCCTGGATAACCGACTGTTTCAAACTTTCTTCCTCAGCAAATAAGAGGTCCTACTTTGGGAAATTCTCTGAAGTCACGAGCTGCAGTGGGGAGGAGACACCATTCTTCCACTGTTTCTTTTGAGCAAACTTTCTTGTTTTGAGCAAAGTTCTTGTTGAGCTTTTTCGGCCCGGGCAAGCCTCCCCAGATGTGTAGGATGTTGATACATGTTTTAATCTGCTTTCAGTTTATCATTGAATAACTTGTTTTTACTGATATAATTTTATGGTTTTCTTCTTTTTGTAAACTGCTCTGAGATTGTTGTTTTGCAATCAAGCAGTATATAAATCTGATTAAATAAAATAAATAAATAAATAATCTGTTAGTATAGAATTTGGGGGAGGCTAGATGACAGCAGCTACTTATTCATTCTGATTGGTTTGGGAGGTTACATGATATTGCCTCAAGAAATTGTTATCCCATGCTTTGTTGTGCATTTTCTTCTCATTTTCCTTATGACAGAAAGTCTAAGCCGGGGGAGCAGGTTTGCTATACAAGAGCACCAAATCAACTTTAATTATGCAGCTTAAAATTGCCAGTATGTGTTTGAATCTGCACCCCCCCCCATGACAACAGTCTGGAAGCACCCTTGGACTTAGTACCAGAACTGAACTCATAGTCCTTTAATCGAGTTCCACTTACTCCAAGTTCCACTTACCACCATACTGTGCAGCCCTGTTCATCAATACTGAGAAGTAAGTCCCATCAACTTTGGTAGAAGTTGTTTAGTATAAGACTGCATCTTTAGCCACTTAATTGATTATCAATGAAATTTTCATATGGTTAAAAACAATAGTTCTGAAGCAAGAAACATATTTTATTTTTAGATGCTAAACATGCATGTCTTAGAATGAGGTTGTGCCTCTTTTAAGTATCTGCAGTTTTTATAAGAGAGCCAGTGTGGTGTAGTGGTTAAGAGCGGTAGACTCGTAATCTGGTGAACCGGGTTCGCGTCTCCGCTCCTCCACATGCAGCTGCTGGGTGACCTTGGGCTAGTCCCACTTCTCTGAAGTCTCTCAGCCCCACTCACCTCACAGAGGGTTTGTTGTGGGGGAGGAAGGGAAAGGAGAATGTGAGCCGCTTTGAGACTCCTTCCGGTAGTGATAAAGCGGGATATCAAATCCAAACTCTTCTTCTTCTTCTTCTTCTTCTTCTTCTTCTTCTTCGCACTTGCATTCCATCATTTTATTTTTTTTAAATCTGTCTTGAAACAGATCACCATTTTAGCCAATTAAGCTTTTTAAAGACCATTAATCTAACTAATGACCAAATCAATTAAATGTATGTTCCCAGCCTATTTATCATTCATTTGAACTGTCTGATGGTAAGAAGAGCTGTTTGAGAGTAGAACAGACTCCTTCAGAAGGTGGTGGACTCCCCTTCATTGGATGATTTTAAACAGAGGTTGCATGGCCATCTGTCAGGGATTATTTAGCGGTGATTCCTACATTGCAAGGAGTTGGACTAGATGACCTGTGGGGTCTCCCAACTCTACATTTCTATGATTCTGTGATATTATCCTTTTTTTAAAACAAGGGCATTGGCGAGCCTGGCAACCAACTAATTCATGGGACTGGACTCTGGGTGCCTGGGGCTGCGCACGCTGCTGGTGCATGTGCGCCTGATGTCAGCACACCCGCCAGAGTGTGTGCCTGACGGGCATGCAGGTGTCAGGTGCACATGCCCCCGCAGCTTGCACAGCCCCAGCGCAAAAACTGTGGGTGCCTAGCCTAGCCCCTTCATGGGGTAGCTGGTGGGGGCTGGAGAACCCAGGGGCCCCGACCCCAGGTGCCTATGTCATGGGGAAAATTTTGAAATTGAACCATCTCTGGAGATGAGAGTAAGCTGAAATCAGTCCCCTGATAGCACACATACCTGACTTTAGCGATGCTAGTGGATTTTGTCCACAATGAAACTGGTGATGCGCTATACAACTCTTATACCACTTAATGACCTTTTTAATGGTGGTGAGCATTCTGTACCTCCCTACCTAAAACCCACAGAAAACCTTTGATAGTTCAGGTGCACTGTGGGATGTCATAGATGCTGTAGCTGAGATTCCTTTATTGCAGGGGGTTGGACTTGGTGACCTTTCAGGTCCCTTCCAATTCTACAATTCTGTTATTCTAAGTTTGCTTATCTGGCCTTGATGTGCTTCCTGCAAAACTATTGCCAGGCTTTGGCACAGGTTTGGAGAGAATCGGACAATGCTGAATTTTTGGGTGTTAACTACGAACCCCAGGTCTGATGTATCAATTACTGCAAAACAAGGAATTTTCACTGCAAAATTCTGCAAAACAACTGCAAAACTTTGGCACAGGTTTGGAAGGGAACCAAAATTTTGGGGTTCGTAGTTAATTATTCTTGCTTATGCCTTTGAGGCAACAGTGTTCATAATGTCTTCATCTAAATTTGGGAGTGTGTAGGTGGGGGTGGGAAGCTTTAATATGCAAACGTCACTGATAAAACAAAACCCACAAACCATAAAGATCCTTCTTCCACATCCCATGCGAATAGTCGTAGGTTCTATATTTCCAAATTTATCTTGCACGGCACAGTTATCAGAAAATCAATTGCTGCAACACAATATTTAATTACCAAAATGTTTGTCTTCCTAACAGCTTGCACAGACTGAGAGTTTCTGCACATTATCGGTCCCACTTAGCTAAAATAAAGTATTCTAATCAATTCATTTAATGGGCTCAGTGCTTACTTACCAAGAGAATCTTGCTGTGACTCTATCATGCTACATTTCATTTGTGCCATAAAAACAGGGCAACATTCACATCACCGCCCTTGAACAGCACCAACCCCATCTACAACAGAGACCATATCCTCCAAGCTATTGTTATGAGTTGGGGGGAGGGAATGCCAATCTGGATGATACCCGCAGGAGCCTCCCAAACCTGTGATCTTGTGTATGTGAGGTTAGAATCTATTAGAGAAAATCAACCAAACCAGTTCCTTCATGAAGGTAATGGCTTGGTTGGCCAGCTAAGTACTGCCATTTACCATTCACTTTAGAGACAAATGGGGACACGGGTGGCGCTGTGGTGTAAACCACTGAGCCTTGGGCTTGCCAATCAGGAGGTCAGCGGTTCAAATCTCCGCGATGGGGTGCCCTCCCGTTGCTCGGTCCCATTAACGATGAGATGGTTGGACAGTGTTCTCAAAGCTACTAAAATGAGTTTGACCAAACTGCGGGAGGCAGTGGAAGACAGGAGTGCCTGGTGTGCTCTGGTCCATGGGGTCACGAAGAGTCAGACACGACTAAACGACTAAACAACAACAAAGCAAAACAGGTATTAGAAGCCACCCCAGAGCTAGCCCTATTGAATATTTTCCAATACAATACACACTCACACTGCAAAGAACTCATAAGCCACTACTCTCAGAAGCCAGGAGCATCATCTCTAGACAATGGAGGGACCTGTCAGGAGTGGAGACGGACCAATGTTACAAAACTGTATGGGAAACAGCCTTACTAGAAAAGCTGATCAACAAACTGAAACTAGCATGGGACAAACAAAAGAGGATGCCTCCACCCCATTGTGACTCCTTTTTATTACACAGCCGAACCCACCCACAACAAGAACCCACCCACAGCATATGAATTGATATGGCTAACTTGACCCAACAACCCCTCCTCCTCACACAGGCAAACAAAACTCCCTGCAGTCAACTGAAGGCAAGCAACCAGGCCCTGCCCCCCCCACCTCTCTCACTGCCAAGGAAAACTAATAAATGACTAGAAAGAGCACCGCACAATGTGACACTGACAATACACTAAGAATGAAAATAATGAATGTTCACGACCCCTCTTCTCTCTCTCCCATTCTCTCTGCCCACCTCTCTAACTCCCCAACCTTATCTTGTCCAAAACATTAGTGTCTCACATCAAATATAACTGACTTGTAGAAAGGACTCTAGGAACCAAAAGCAGAGACACTATATCTATATGTTCCCTCCAGATGTTGCTGCACCACAACTCCCATAATCTCTTGATACCATCAACCATGCTGGCTGAATCTGATGGGAGGGCACCAGGTCCCCCTGCCTGATCTAGCCCAACCTTCTGTATCAAGCGATGGCTAGACCGATGCTTCTAAGATGCTCAGCGGCAGTCACTGCTTGTTGCCTGTTCCTGAGAGATACTGCCTCCATACATGGCTAATCACTAAACAGACCTACCCTTCCACAGCACTGTTCCACAACCTGCATCTCTTCAGCTATTGCAGGACTTCAATTTCCATCCTCCTTTGCCACTGGCTCTGCTTCCTGGAGCTGATGGGAGTTGGAGTCCAACATCTGGAGGGCCACTGGTTTCCCTCCTCTTTTTTGTTTTTGCTTTTACTGTTTTGTTGTTTATATTTTAAGCCACTGGCATAAATGCTGACAGAAAAGTTGGGTAGGTTGTTTCCAAAATAAATATTAAATCTAAATATTAAATATTGTTATTACACCCAGCTAAGTTTTTAATAATAAGCTGATCTTGGGTGCCATTTGCCACCCTGCCTCAGGCAGCAAAATATATTGAGCCAGCCTTATATTTTTTGGCTAGTGTTGTGGAAATGAATGAATATAGAAGTCAACACAAATGAGTTTCTAAGCAGGTGTGTTGTCTTTTGAAAAAAGTTTCCTTTTCATCTAGTCTTCTGCAAGCCAAATTTTCTGACATCCCCATCAGTGATAGCTAAAAATAACAGTTTCCCAATAACTCAAAAAACAAAAAGTGTTAAGCCTGACTGTTAAATTCCACAGTGCTTCATGCTTCACTGATGACTCACCTCTCAATGTTATTTCATTTCCATCTCTTTCTTAGAACTGAAAACCAGAAGTTTTGTAGTTTTGTCAGCAGGAATTCCTTTCTTTCCTTTTTCTTAGACGCTCAGGGCTAAAAAGGGAGAGAGAGACCACACAGAGTTTCACCTGCAGTCTTTGTGAGATCCTGATGATCATAGGCTTTAACATTGCAGAGTTTCTCTGGAGATTAAGTAGAGAAAAAGAAAAAAAACAGCACTCACACACAGCCAATGCCAAGTGATTTCTTGTCCCTGCCGTGGAAAATAAAGTTTTTTGAAGTGGTGTTGAGGTTTCACTTTTTCCTGAGTTTCTTTGTGACTGACAACTCTTGAAATTCTCTCTTATCACCTAGACATCACTTTCATCCCAGTAAAAATCACGTCATAGGCATCCATGTTCTTGGTCTTGCCTATGTGCTTCATGTGTCCAAATATTCCTGGATCAGTGTGGAAGAGACCTACAGAAGCAGCTCCCATGCTACTTCTTGTATCATAAGGGTTCACCTTTAGAAGGCTGTTAAGGCAGTGACTGTGGAGGAAGAGGGCCCTTTCAAGCAGGGTGATCCTGTGCTAATGAGGTGCTGTCAGATCATCACATTCTGTATGGTGCAGAACCTGCATATCCAATGGCACAGTGGATGCAGTCTTATAGTGCTTTCACATTGGGAAGCCATTTATTTGGAGTCCCAACAGTGTATCAACTGCTTTCAATGGCAGTACGGATTCCACAATAAACGCCTGCCTAGGAGGACCCCAACTCTTCTGAAAGTTTAGAAAGGAAAAAAAGGGCTGGAGCTGTAGGATTTCCTGGGAGCCCCAAAGGCCACCCTTTGCCAGCCTTGTGTCCTCCAGAGTTTGGGGCTAAAACTCCCATCAGCTCCAGCACTATATGGCCATTGTAGTCCAAAAGTTGTGGAGGACACAAGTTGGGGAAGGCTGTGATAGACCACAATATAAGCTCCTTTCCTAACAAAACATAGGAGATATGGGGCTATGCAGAAGACCAGGCATAGGCAAACTCGGCCCTGGTCCTGTTAGCAAGGGGTGATGGAAGTTGTAGTCCCAAAACATCTGGAGGGCCGAGTTTGCCTATGCCTGCAGAAGAATATAAGAGGCACCCAGGAGCCAGGCCAGGCCCTCTGCCATTGGTTGCCTCTTTCTACTTTCCACTCCCTCTTTTGGGTTGACAAAAATTGGTGCAGACAGAACACGGAAGCCCTCCTGTTAATTTTCACCCACAGGTATTGCTTCCATGAAAGCAGCAGTCATCTCACCTGCTTAGTGTCTGTCCTTTCTGACACTCGGGAGAAGAGGGAACAGTCTCAGCTGGGAGCAAAAGAACCTGATATTTACCACAGTCATGGAGGTGCAGTGAAATCAGGAATGAGAAGTCAAGTCCTTTTCAACACAGAAGACAATCCAAGGAGGCACCAGCAAAGGGGAGTCATTAAATGTATTCCAGACCTTTTAAAATTCATATATATTTATCTCCCTGGCAATGAACAACTTCGGAACATTAAAATGTCAGGTGACTATCAAGCTATATTTAACCACTACATTCTGCTTAAAGGAAAACATCAAAGGAGAACACGAACAAGGTTGCCATGGGATTCCCATCGCCAATACAAGCTGCAGTGCAAAGGTTTTATCTCTGAAAATGAGATTGTATGTATGCACACAAACTTACACACACACACACACACACACACACACACTCATCCAAGCCTCATGAATGGCAACCATTTACTTATATGGGTGGAATAGACTCTTTATAGTTACCTGGGGGTGATTGATTGGTTATATTTTTAAGCCGCTTTTCATTCAAATGAATCCTAAAGCAGCTTAGAAACAGTAAGTACCAATAACATGATATAACAGAACACCATAAATACAGCCATACCACAGATTTGTATAATGGCATTGTGATATTGGCTGTTTTATTTTCAACCCCCTTCTTAATGGGTGGGTGTCATCAGCGCCATCTTAAGCATATGTGGCGCCGGGGTGCAAAGATCCGCCTGGCGCTCCCCCCCCCCCGGAGTTGTCGACCTTTTTTTTAGGGAGCTGACATCACACTTATCTCTGCTCAGGAAAAGAAAACATATGAAGCCCAACACAACAAACCAGCCCAGGGCGTCGGCATCAGCGACTGAGCAAAGCTGGGCACCTCATGGTGTAAGCAGTGTGCACTGGGCGGGCCTCTCCATGGCCCTACGCCAATCCCAGGCACAGAGGAGGGTGGAGCCAGCCGGCCGCCTCAGCACCTCGCTAGCTCACTCACCCTCGAACGCGCAGCGCAGAGCAGCCCGCAGTAGAAGAGCCCGCCATGGCACTCCGACCGACCGACGGGCGGACTCTTCCCTGGACACCAACTCTCAGGCCCTGGACTCTTGGCCTGGCGCCCCTGAGAGCCCGGCACCCGGGTGCCCCGCACCCCTGGTGCCTACGGTTAAGACAGCCCTGGGTGTCATCCAATTTTTTTATTTGCAGCATTTGTATGCCACTCCACAAATGCTCAGTAACAGAGCAATCCAACCCTTTAGGAAACAGACACCACTATATGAAGAGCTCTGCCAGCTCATAGTGGCCGTTACAAGGTTGAGGGAGCAATGTTTTCCTCTGCCCCTTCCCGTGCCCAAAAGTGATTCCAGCTGGCATAGTTGAGGGCCTTTTGTGCACGCGTGATTGTGTCCAGGGAACAAGGGGGCTTGGGATCCTGTGACTGCATTGCAGGGGGTTGGACTAGATTTTCCCTCTCCCCATTTTATCCTCACAGCAACCCTGCAAGGTGGGGTCATGGCTGAGTAGGGAATAGACCCCTGAACCTTATTTTGTTCAAGTATAACTTTTAAAACTATTAGAAATCTGTTTTTTTTGGGGGGGGGGCTCACAGGTTCTGGCATAAAGGGTTTTTAATGTATGCCAGAGGTCAAATCTCTGACAGATGCCCTTTGCACAGGCCTCAGCAGTGGCAGTGATCAGCTGCAAACCCCTTTTGGCTCAGCCAATGGGACTTTGCCAATGGGATGCCAGGACAAGCTGAACCCATCATTTTGCTAACGTCAAAGGAAAGTGCTCACATCTTCCTGTCTTTTGCTAGCTCTGATGATTATTGCATGGGGGAAAGTGGAGAAGAAAGACTACTGGCTCCCTTTGAACATTCCCTCTCAACCTCGAGCATCGCCAAATGTGGAAAGAGCAAAAGCTAGTAAGAAGCTCTCAGCGCAGCAGCTGGAACAGCAAAAACCCATTAGCAAGGCCTCATCGTGCTTTAATGATGAACTAATGACTAGGCAGACCTTAGGCAAGCTGGAGCAGATCTTGGGAAGTGCACCAATAAAGATATGCTGGGTGGATGCCAAGAGTGTATTTGCATCAGCAAATTTCTGCAAATTAAGATGCTCAAGGGGGCATGCCCCGACCATGAGGGCATTTGCACACACCCCTGGCAGTTTGTGTTTTAAGCCAGTATCAGGGGCATGTTAAGTTAGTGCAGGATATGCTGCTGTGTTTTGTTCCATTCATCCTGGAATGCATGTCAGCAACTTTGGATTTACGGTAAAAAATGCTAGGACCTGGGATAGGGTCAGGAAGAAGATCAGGCAAGGAAGGCTGAATTAACATGGCTGGGGTCCCTGGTGGAGTTCCCAAAGTAGCATCCCCCCATCCAAAAGGAACACTTGAAGTAAGATACCACCAAATTAGCCTTGTGGTATCTTAGAAACTAGAGAATTACAGCATAAGCTTTGATGGTTGACAAAAACATGCAGTTTCGCAATTGTCTATAAAACGTAAAGACGTTTTGCCCACATTGTTAAACAAAAAAGAATGTGCGCTTCCAAGTTTTAAACTGCCTCAAATCATAATTGTTTTTGCTGACTTTCTGCAACTCTCAGCACAATCTGTCTCACATATCTGTTGTGGAAATATAGAAGGAGGCATAAAATGGCTGCAAGGGGGGACTTGGGGGGTGTGCCAAAGACACAACACAAAAGGAAAAAAAGGTTAAAGAGGGAAGAGGAGAAAAGGCAGTTTCAGGGGCAAATTTTAAAAGTTACATAGAAATTCTTATAGTGACCTACTGGAATGGGAAGAGTTCAT
The DNA here is from genome assembly GCA_034641385.1 of Darevskia mixta. NCBI lineage: Eukaryota > Metazoa > Chordata > Lepidosauria > Squamata > Lacertidae > Darevskia > Darevskia mixta. The sequence goes on along the minus strand of JAWWNH010000073.1, from coordinate 3,199,224 downwards.
TGAGAGGAGGAGCCCATAAAAGCAGGGCTTCCAATAGCACTGCACGTATTGGAAACTCCCCAATGATCAGAGGTACTTCTGTTTCTTTTAAGAAGGATCTGAATTTGGACTTAAGAAACAGACGTGTTCTGGATGAAGGAGAAAGATAACCTGCTAAATGAATCAGCCACTGAGTGCCAAGGTTTTGATCTGGAGAGGACTCTCGTCGTAATTGGAATGCTACGTAAGTGAAGAGGAGTCTTTGTTCTCTTTTTACATTATATTTACATTATATTTGTTGTGCTATGATTCGGCAAGTCCTCACTGAATGGATTACAACTATATATGGAATGCAAGAGGGATTCAACAAGAACTTATAATTTTCTTTACGGAGTGCTTGAAAGAATAGACTGTGTGAAATACTGTGATGACTTGTGACATTGCCTACTAAAGAGAGCTCTAATTCTGATTTATTGCAGTTTTGGCGAGACAGCAGCTCGTTAGAAGGTTGTATCAAAGGAGACAGATGTTGGAAGTAAGCTAGGAGTTGCGGCCAGACTCTGGAGTGCTTTCGGTTTTGGAGAGGCAAAATAGAGAAGTTATGGCGTGCTAAGAAATGAGTTCTTGGGGGAGGGGCAATGTTGAAGAGGATTGATTGATTACAAAATGAAGGAAAAGAAGGTGGTAAACAAATATTTCACACAGATAACTACAGGATATAAATTCCCTCTGCAAGAATGGATATGGATTTATTAAATATGAACAAAAGTCACCACACCAGTGGCTGCTAAAACAAAGGATTAAGATCGGAATTGTTGTATTTGGACTAATTAAGAGAAATTGGAGCAGGGCCAAGGGATAACATCAACTCCTGATAACTGGAACACAGGAAGTAATCCAAAAACATTGAATTCAGAACTGATTAATTGACTTTATTGTATTATGATGTGGTATGATTTGGTATTGTATTAATGTGGCCTCTATTGTTATTAATGAAATAATAATAATAATTATATTAAAAAGAGAGAAAGGAGGAGTCCATAGAAGCTGGTCTGTTAGCCAAGGTGGTAGATGAGCCTGCTTCCCATTAGGGTGGCCATGAGGCCTACTTTTCAAGGACTGTCTTCCATCTGAAGGGCTATCTAGCCCAGTTTAAAGTTAAGGAATAACAAGAATGCAGTGTGGAGGCCGTGAACATGCCCACCAATGGGTAGCAGCACCTGGACAGCTAACTGAGTAGGTGCACAGCAGGTCACCTGGGCCCAGTGTCTCTCTCCCCACCCCAAGGTGAGATAACACTCTTTTATTGCCAGTGCATAACATCCAACATAGAAGGGGCGTGGGTGGCGCTGTGGTCTAAACCACAGAGCCTAGGGCTTGCCGATCAGAAGTTTGGCGGTTCGAATCCCCGCGACAGGGTGAGCTCCTGTTGCTTGGTCCCAGCTTCTGCCAACCTAGCAGTTCAAAAGCATGTCAAAGTGCAAGTAGATAAATAGGTACTGCTCCGGCGGGAAGGTAAACGGTGTTTCCGTGCGCTGCTCTGGTTCGCCAGAAGCGGCTTAGTCATGCTGGCCACATGACCCGGAAGCTGTACGCCGGCTCCCTTGACCAATAATGCGAGATGAGCGCCGCAACCCCAGAGTCGTATGCGACTGGACTTAATGGTCGGGGTCCCTTTATCTTTATCTTTAACATCCAACATTTCACCAGTGAAAATATGATGTTTTCGTAACTTCATTTTATTTGCAGGTGTATAGTCTGAGTAAAAGGGAGTGGGCAAGGATTTGGTGGGTCAGGGCTGGTCTGTCAAGTGGCATCAGCCCTTCCAAAAGACAGCATCCCCTCCCCACTCCTTTCTGCCAGGCTGCTGTACCCATTCAGGTTTCTGCCTCCTTCACTGGCTCCCCTTTTTAACTGCTGAAACATTTCTTTGCAGCTGGGCAAGCCCCATATCCAAGCAGGTGCATTGTGATCTTTCCTTGATAATGGGGTTGCCATTTGAAAAATGCTTGGAAATTGCAGCTCACTCAGAGCCAAACTATATGCGGCATTCATTACGTGGTTTGCCCTCTCTGAGCACATGGTTTTCCTTGTGGAAATGCCCAGCACTGAGGACACCCTGATCCACTGGTATAAGTTGGGGCTACTGAGTTCCATAAATGCGATGTCTGGTTACATTTCAGCCACACCTTTAATTTAAAACGGGGATGGATAATTTGGTGGATCGCAAGGATGCTGTTGGACTACAAATCCCACCCTCCCTGACCATTTGCCATGCTGACTGGGGCTGATGGGAGTTGGAGTCCAACAACTTCTGGAGGGTTCCTGTTTCTCCAGCCCTGATTAAAAGGGTGGGGTATAAATGTGACATAGCTTAGAGTAGAGTACCTGCTTTGAGAGCAGGAGGCCTTAGGTTCAATCTCTAGCACTTTTTGGAAGAAAAGAACTCATCTTAATTTTATTTCAGAAAATTTATTATACCACTTGATTGTGAAGCCTCAAAGTGGTTTACAATGATAATAAAACAACAAAATCATCAGTAGAAGTAGTTAAACACAACTATTTAAAACATTAAAATAAAACCAGCAATATACAAAAAACAAAAACAAAAAACAGTTTAAAGCACACATCAGCATTCTATATATCTGTATAGGCTTGTCTAGTGCCAAAAAGAGTCCAGTGAAGACAGCTGCTTACTGTCAATAGGCAGGAAGTTCCAAAGTGTTGGTGCTGCCACACTAAAAGATTGATTCTGTAGAAGCACCAATCCTGCTGCTATGTTGTTGCCTTTCTAAGATCTTATTGTATTATATAAGGACTGTTGTAGTTTTACTGAGATATGTTTATGGTTTATTATTTGTTTTATACGGAACATGGGTGCACTGGTGGAGCAAGAGGAGGGGGGAGCGCACCACCCCCGGCAGCGCGATCCCAGTGGGGTGCCATTGCAGTTCCCCCCGCCTGTGCTGGGCACCACACCCCTGCAGGCGGTGTGCCATGCCCCCAGGATGCGCACCCTGCCCCTGCGGGTGGCGCCCCCGCCCCGGGACGCACGCCAGCCCCGCTCCCGCCCCCGCCTGCTCTTCACCCCCCCCCCCCGTGCCGAAGCATGAAGCTCCACCACTGTGCGGGTGGTGCTGTGGTCTAAACCACTGAGCCTATTGGGCTTGCCGATCAGAAGGTCGGCGGTTCGAATCACCGCGACGGGGTGAGCTCCCGTTGCTCGGTCCCAGCAAGTAGATAAATAGGTACCACTCCGGTGGGAAGGTAAATGGCGTTTCCGTGCGCTGCTCTGGTTTCGGTGTTCTGTTGCACCAGAAGCTGCTTAGTCATGCTGGCCACATGACCCAGAAAAACTGTCTGCGGACAAACGCCGGCTCCCTCGGCCTGTAAAGCGAGATGAGTGCCGCAACCCCAGAGTCGTCTGCGACTGGACTTAATTGTCAGGGGTCTTTTACCTTTTTTTCTTTTTATCTGATTTATATTTTCTTTATTCTTTTTGTAAACTGTTTAGAGACTGTTTTGTATTAAGCAGTGTATAAACATAGGGGTTTTAATAGACCACAAGCTTAATGCAACTCAAAAGTGTGATAATAATGCCACTCTATTCTGCCTTGGTCAGACCACACCTGCAGTCCTCTGTCCACTTCTGGGCACCAGAATAAGGATATTAACAAACTGGAACATGTGCAGAGGAAGGTAACCAAGATGATCAAGGTTCTGGAAACCAAGCCTTATGAGGAATGGTTGAGGGAGCTGTGCATGTTCAGCCTGGAAAGGAGAGACTGAGAGGAGATATGCTAGCCATCTGCAAATATCTCAAGGGCTGTCACATGGAAGATGGAAAGAGAGTCTGACTACACATTAGGAATAATTTTCTGCTGGTAGGGCTGTTTGACAGAAGACGGTAGACTCTCCTTCACTGGATGTTTTTAAACAGAGCTCAGAAATTCCTTAACAGTGATTCTTGCATTTCAGGGCCTTGGACAAGATGACTCTTGGGGTCCCTTCCAACTGTGTATGTCTAAGATATATGATTCTATAAAATAGTTTTAACTGGATTTTGAATAAATGTGCAATTAATTAATTGTTACTGTTTTGGACTTTATTATTATCTTCTGTAGCAGGCCTTGCAAAGTGCTATTCTGATACTCTCCACAGGACCAGCCCAAGACCTTTTAGGGCCTGGGGTACAAATAGTGCCTGTCTCAAAGTCAAGTTGTGCAGCACAAAGCTTGCCAAATCAACACACAATAATAAAGGAATTAACTAACCTTTCACTTGCTTCTCATGACACCCAAAATTAGCTGCCTGGGAAGGCAAGGATAGGTTGCCTATCCTAGGTTGCCATGGTCAAGAGATCATGGAACATATGGAGCTTCCTTATACCGAGTCAGGCCATTCCTCCCAACTTAAGACAACTTTAACTTTGCATCTATGATTACTTTGGAAAGAAACAAAGAAATCCATGCAACGTGGTTTACTTTTGAATACATCAACTTCTTATACATTCCATGCTGCCTCAACTGGAAAGCAACCCTTGCCACATCCATATCTTTTTAATAACATTCTCCTAGACCAAGAAAAGGTGACCTTGTGCCAAATATATCAGTCCTAAAATACCTCAGTGAATAGACTCTTAATCTCAAGGTTGTGGTCTTGAGCCCCACGTTAGGCAAAAGATCCTTGCGCTGCAGGGGGTTTGGACTGTCAACTTTCCCCTTTTTTTGCGGGAAATTCCCTTATTCCGAATAGGATTCCTCACAAGAAAAGGGAAAGGTTGACAGCTATGGGTCCCTTGCAACTCTCCAGTTCTAAAATTCTATGATTTTATCAATTTTTGCATCTCTGACTGCAACATGAAAATGTTTCTTCCACCACAAGATGGTGCAATTCCACAGAAAATGTTCTACGCAGAACACTAAAAAGGGGAGTAGGGAAGGACGTCATAATACTACTACAACTGTGAGGAATGACTGTAGGCCAGTGGTAGAATATCTGCTTTGCATGCAGCAGTCCAAGGTGTAAATCCTGGCATCTCTAGGTAAGGCTGGAAAAGACCCTCAAGTTGGCAATGCTGAGCTAGATGGACCAAAGATCCACCTCACAGAAAGCAGCTTCTTCTGTTCTTCTGTCCCTATGCAGAGCACTCAATGAACAGAGGAGAGGCCTTGCTGAGGAGCAGGCAGGGAGTCTGCTTAACCATCCTCCAATCCCACCTGTTCCTCTGACGCGTTCCTAGGAGGTGGGCCCTCAAAATAGATCTTAAGGTACAGGCAGGATGGAGTATGGGTGCAGGTGGTAGAATATACAACCTGCATTAAAAAATTTTATTAATTGTATTAATAGCATTTGTATCCTACCTTTTTCTCCAAGGAGCTCAAGGTGGTGTACATGGTTCGCCCCTCCTCATTTAATCCCCACAACAACCCTGTGAGGTAGGTCAGGCTAAGAGGCAGTGACTGGCCCAAGATGGCACCCAGGGAGCTTCAAGGTTGAGCAGGGATTCAAATGCTGGTCTCCCATGTGTCCCTCAGTCTCCTTCTGGGATGGAGGCTCCTTCTGAAGGTTGCTCATGGAGGTGCACCATTCCAGGGCTAAGCAAAGGTTTCCTGGCCTTCTCTTGAGGTTTGTGTGTGACGTGGATGTCACTATGACCCCTTACATCTTCGCATCTGTACAAACTCCTCCTCCTTTAAAAACAGAAAGAAAACATACCTTTTCCAGACATGTTCTGACCAGATGCTAGCTTTTCCAGTAACACTTCTTTTTGGAGTGGACACAATTCAAAAGAGTGGCATTTGTTTCTTTATTTAATATAATTTACGCACTGCTTGATTGTCAACAAACCTCAAAGCAGTTTACAAAAAAGATAAAACAATAAAATTATCAGTAACAAAAATTAACAATAATTTAAGCCATGCCAAGAGTTAAAATAACAATAGACTAAAACCAAATGAGAACTTGCATCAAGTTTCTAAGCATCTGGATAGGCTTGCCTAAACAAAAATGTTTTCAGCCGGAGCTGAAAAGAGCACAGTGATGGCACCTACTTGGTACCAATAGGCAGGGAGTACCAAAGTGTTGGTGCTGCCACTGTCAGGGTTGCACCAGATGAGAAGGAGTGGTGGCAAGCCCCCCTAGGCGAGGCGGCAACCACGGAAGAGTCCAGAGAAATGGAGGGATTCTTACCTGAAGAAGACTGGTGGCAACACTCCTTAGAAGAGGAAGAAGCAGATGGGGAAGAGGGAAGGCCAGAACAGGAGGAGGAAGAAGTTGAGCCAGAATCAGGCCCTTGTGAGGAGAGGAGAGGAGCCGAAGGGCCCCCTCCCCTCCTCCCATCTCAGCTGTAGAGCTGAGAAACGGAGGGAGCAATTGGAGGCAGTTGCAGCTCGTAAAAGGCGTGGTGATGAGCTGGCTACTTAAGGAAGGCCGGCTGCTTCCCTCACCAGCACCTGCAACTGCTGTGCTGAAGCACGTGGTTGTGCCTGCTCATCCTGCTCCTGATCCTGTGTACCTGACTCTGACTGGTTCCTGACTCGGACTGCTCCTGACTTCGGCTTCTCTTGACCCCGGTACTGATACCTGGCTTCGACACGCCATCCTGTTGGCGCCATAACAGCCACACTAAAAGATCGAGCTCTTACATGTGCAGAATGTGGTATCTGTAATACTGCCAATTTCTCTAGTCTAGGCGGTTGAGTAGGCGCATATAGGGTAACGTGAACTGTCAGATAATCTGGTCCCAAGTTGTTCAGGGCTTCATATACTAATAGTATCACCTTCAACTTGGCCCAGCAGCAAATCAGCAACTATTGCAGATCTCTAAGCACAGGTGTCATATGCTGACAAGGTCTCCCTCCTGCCAGCAATTGTGCTGCAGCATTCTGAACTAACTGCAGCTAATGGATGCCCAACTCACCACCTCCCTTCCCATCCCCTTGTTAGTAATCCCATAGTTGCACCAGGCTAGCTTCTGAGAAAGAATGGGTGGGGTGGGTGGTAGCGGTAGCGATTCATTACCTGCTGAGATTCCAGGAACTGCCTAGCAGACACAGATCTCCCTGGGAAGCTGACACACCTTTTTGCACCACTAAACATGCACACACAGCCAGGATTAATAGGAGTATTTGTTGTTTAGGACCATGATGACAATGAACAATGAGGAGCCATGTTTAGAAAGCCACCCAAGGGTGCCAGGGAGCCAGAGACGTGTGGCTGGCTGGTAGGAGTGAAAGCTGTGAATTGTGAGAAGTTGCAATCTACAGCTAAAACCAAGCCAAGGTGGGGCTGCTTTTCAGTCCACTTTGAAGCTGCTTCCTCCAAATGGACTTTATTGGACCACTTGATCAGCTGATTGGTGGTAACAGCAGCCTCCTTTGAACTTTGACAGGTGTCAATCACTTTTCAAGGGATTGATAAGTGAGTAGCCACACTCACCAGTCAAAGCTGATCTGGCTCACTGGCCCAAGGAGCCATGGATAAAAATGGACTGTTAATGCACTGGTCTTCAGCTGGTGGGTCGGGACTCAGCCTGATGCAAAGTGGGTCACACCAGGAGCACAGCCACCATGCAAATATCTGGCAAGATATGAATAAATTGTTCCCCAAATGCATGTTTGGGTTGAAAAGTGGGTTCTGGGCCTGAAATGGTTGAAGACACCTGCATTAATGGAACTCTTCAATGATCTAGACTAGAGAACAAGTTAGAAAGCTGGATAAATGAATCTTTTTACCATGAGTGTGGCTGCTTTTTAGAATTGTTTTGGTCTTGTTTTAAATGCATCTGGGTTTTGTTTGTTTGTTTATAACAATTTTTAATATTATGTGTCAGTCTCATTGAGGAGCCTGTTTGGAAGGTGATTAATAAATCAACGATGATTAAAAAAAAGAAACAAAAAGCTGTGAACCCTTGAAGTATGAATATTCACCATGTATTTGGGATCACAGCACTCTCATACCAAAGGGCTTTTGTGTTTGGTTAAATGGGGATTCTTGTTTCTAAAGCAAGAGCATGCAGGAAGTAGAAAATAGCTGCGAGGAGGTTACCGGGAGGCTTATCAGGTTGGATCATAATGTACTCGTTAAGATAGGGTATCTAAGAAGCCCAGTAAGTGAAGAAATACTCTCCTCCGCACCCCATGTGCCAATAATGAATCACTTATTCCTTGCTTATATAGTATGAGTCACACAGCTGCGTGTCCAGATTCTTCTAGCAAACGACACATTGGTGGAAACATGATGCCTTTCCTTCCTTCATATGACGACTGCATGGACACCTGCAGTACGCAAAGGGAATCCTGATGTGGTAACAGAATGTAAGTTAGAAGAACCTTACCTAGCCTAGCATCCGAGTTGCACTTATTGTACAGTACAGTGGCATCTTATGCGGGGGTTCAGTTCCACGAAGACACATATATTCAAACCCTTGGAACCACCCACACATGAACATCCCTCGGATTCTGGAGCCAGTGCACTGAGCAGGCCTTGCCCAGTAAGCAAGGTGGAGAGCTTTTAAGGCCCACTCAGCACACAGACTCTGGGATGTTCTCATAAGATCTTGTGAGAGCTTGCAGGGCCATCTGCGTTCCACGAGATCCTGCATAAGCATCTCCCAGGGTTCCAGCTGGAATGTGTGCAGCGGAGGACGACCAAGATGATAAAGGGTTTGGAAAGCAAGCCTCAGGTAGAAGAGAAGACGGAGAGGTGATAGGATGTTGTTGTTGTTTAGTCGTTTAGTCGTGTCCGACTCTTCGTGACCTCATGAATGGATCACTGCCTTGTCATGGCGAAGGGGCTTGAATAACTCAGAGAAGCTATGAGCTATGCCATGCAGGGCCACCCAAGATGGACAGGTCAAATGTCAAGAAAGGAGATTCAGACTAAACATGAGGAAGAACATTAGGAGCTGTTCAACAATGGCATGGACTACATGGAAAGGTGGTGGACTCTTTCATTTGATGTTTTTAAACAGAGGCTGGATTGCCATCTGTCAACGATTCTTTAGCCGTGATTCCTGCATTGCAAGGGGTTGAACTAGATGATCCTTGGAGTCCTTTCCTATTCTACAGTTGTATGATTCTTTGAGTAGCAGGGTCTTCCGGCAACCTTTGGTTGTTCTTTGGTCTCCTGACTCCTGGCTTGCCCCGTGGTTCTGATTTACTCTTAAGTTCTGTGGCTCCCAGCTCACCCCCGAGTGCTGCTCACTGCCCTGCCTCCAGTCATTTACTGGTACGGGTGGATATTTCTTTGTTAGTTTCTGCTATATAATCCTCAACCATAAAAGCACAGTAACATCATGAAGCACTTATAGTACGGGATATAAAAACATTAGAGCAAATAACCCACAGTTATAGTTTGCAATAAATACCAGTCTAAGTCCAGTTGGACAGAGACAAAAACCTGCCACGTCTTCACTTGCTGTTGGAAATGAATAGAGGGAGGTGGAAACATGGTTTTAATATATTTATTTGGTGGTTTATAAGCCATACTTCAGTACAATACACCTAGAGTGTGATGCAATTTAAAACAAATGCAAGAAAACTCTACAAGGAAATTAAAAGAAGATAACAACAGATGGGACCGGCAACAAACTGTTGCAGTGTGGAGTGTTTCTGTTCAGGCTGCTTGCCAGCCAGTCATGCTGTCATCCAGGACACTCCATTCCATCTCTCATAAGGTGCCCCTCCCCAACAGCCAATCAGGATTCCTTGCCCATTGATCCACACTCAGTCCTCATTAGGCTGTTTTTGGGTCCACACAACCCCAATTTCTAAAGACATTTCCCCCCTGAAGCATAGTAGTCACCAGGATACCAAGCCAGAAACTACAGTGTCAACCGGCAAAAAAGAAAAAGAAAAAAGGCAGACTTGATTCCTGGCTCAATGGCGGTGATTGGGGACCACTAGCTAGCTGGAGCTGGCTGAACTAGATCCCAGAGTACCAGGGCCCATGGAGCCAGAGTCAGGATAATCATGGGTGCCTACCCCTGGGTTGGGGTACAGAGTGTCTCACCAGTGCAATGGTGCAGGAGCGCTCCAGGTGGAAGGCCATGGAGAAAAGAAATCAAGGATCAAGTCTTTTAAGACACCCTAGTTTGCAAAGGAGGGCAGAGCCTAGGAGGGAGGCAAACTGGAGGCAGAGGTTCAGAAGGCCTGGTTCATTTCTGACCTGCATCAGAGCAAGTGGCTCATTAGGAGCTCTCCTTGGTGCTGAGACAACTGGCCTGGCTTGCCCTGTGGGTTCCTTCATGGGACCAGAGCAAGGCATTGTAGTACTTCTGCTAACTGAGCTTCATGCACATGGAAACTACCATTTTGGTTACATAATCAATGGCACTCCCAACCTGAGCACCAAAAAGAAAAAAAAATGGACCAAAATGCTGACACAAAAATCACAGAAGCAGCATTCATAAAACAGGTTGGCAAAATCCAGCAAAAGGCAACCCTAAAAATAGAACTAAGGCCAGATATAAAGCATGCTGGATAGATACCTGAGCTAAAGAAAGAAAGCCTTTGCCTGATGCTGAAAAGACATCAAGACCTGCTGGATGAGGGGCTCTGAGAACATAAGAAGAACCTGCAGGATCAGGCCAATGGCCTATCTAGTCCACCAACCTGTTCTCGCAGTGGCCAACTAGAAAAAGCGCATAGAGCTGAAAGAGGGAAAGAGCTCCTTCCCACTTCCTCTTTCAGCTCTATGTCCTTTTCAAGGAAGAAAATGGTAACCTCCTTTACTACCTTGCGACCAGGGGAAGGGAGGGACTCGGACGATTTGGGGGTGTCAGGGGAAGGCACTGAGGGTGCCATTGTGCTTGTGGTTTCCATGCTAGCAACCCCAGATTGAACTCCTCCTGAAAGGAGTGGATATCCACAAAAGCCTCCCCAAGCTGAATGGGCAGGAATGGGTTGAAGAAGACACTCCTTGAAGTACGGTATGCAGAAGCAGTTAATTCCTTTAGATTTGCTAAACCAACTTCTTTGCTTTGTTCTGGGAGTGCCCTGTGCTATTTTGTTGTCATGTATCATAAACTTTTTATTTATTTATTACCTTCGTTAGTCATTTCATCTTGTCCGAGGCAACCCAAAGTGACAGACAGACAGACAGACAGACAGACAGACAGACAGACAGACAGACAGACAGACAATAAAACCCACACAGATACATTAAAACCAAGAGGAAAGAAAAATACATCAAACCCCACCTCCCCACCCACTTCTAAAAGGCCACAGATGGTTAAAGGCCAAAGGCTTGGATATAAAGCAGGGGTCCCCAGACTATGGTCCGCGGGCCGGATGCGGCCCGAGGGGCTCATTTATCCGGCCCCCTGTGACTCCCTGCGACCCCCGCCACCCGCTGCCGCTGCCCGCTCTTACCGGTGTGGCTGCCCATCTCCGGGTCGGTGTGGCACCGGAAATAGCTTTTGCGCATGCACAAAACGTCATTTCCGGTGCACTTCCGGGTCTGTGGAGGGCCGTGTGCACGTGCACAAGCTATTTCTGGTGCCGCGCTGCGCCAGAAGTGCGCCAGAAATGACGTTTGCGCATGCGCAAAAGCTATTTCTGGTGCCGCGCTGTGCTGGGAAAAGCGAGTGCGTGCGCATATGGGCACACGCTCCCCCACCCTCCGGCCCGCCGCGCCATCGGCGCCGGAGGAACCGGCCCACCGCGCGCTAAGTCTGGGGACCCCTGATATAAAGGAAAGTTTTTGCCTGGTGCCTAAAGATATGTAGTGAAGGTGCCAGGCAAACCTCCCTGGAGAGAGCATTCCACAAATGAGGAGCCACTGCAGAAAAGGCCCTGTTCTCATTTGCCACCTCCATATCTCTCATGGAGAAGGCACATGAAGAAGAGCCTCAGATGATGATCACAGGGTCTGAGTCAGTTCATATGGGGAGAGGAGGTCCTTATTAGTACTTAATTAGAAGTACTTAATTGTACTTTGGTGCTGTTAACTTATTATGTTAATGCTCAATAGGGCTTTTATAAATCTACCCCAAATCATTTTTTGGTGTTTAATCAATGCTAGATGTTCCCTACTGGAACTTAATGTTGTAAAGGATGCATTTTAAAAGAAACAAATAATATGCCTAGGGAAAGAAACTGATTTCGATCACTTGTACATATTTGGTAATTCATTAACAGAAGAAACAAGCCGCCTCATTAAACACAGCTGCTTATGTTTCCCTTTGTGGAATTTTACTTGCAGTTCAGCTGTTGGCCCAGAGTAGGTGAGCAACTACAGCAGCACAGTAGAGCTGGCGGGGTGAGGTGTCCTCACCCTGGTGCATGGCGCTGGGACAGGGCAGGGCTGCATGGATGCCTCAGGGGAAGTGCCAGGTCTGCTGGGGCACCACAGGTGTAACTTTAAATCTGCAAGTGCCCTGCCCTGCCCTGGAGCTACACAGGTGAGCTGCAGCGATATCAGCATCAAGAGGATGGCTCTGAGGTGCTACGCTTCATTGGAGGTTTTTAAACAGAACTTAGATGGCCGTCTGTCATGGACTCTTTAGCCGTGATTCCTGCACTGCAGGCGGGGTTGGACTAGATGACCCTTAGGTTCCCTTCCAACTCTATGATTCTATGATTCTACCCTCAGAGGGCCTTCTCGGTAGTGGCACCTGCCCTGTGGAACGCCCTCCCATCAGATGTCAAGGAAATAAGCAGCTATCCTATTTTTAAAAGACATCTGAAGGCAGCCCTGTTTAGGGAAGTTTTTAATATTTAACGCTGTATTGTTTTTAACACTCGATTGGGAGCCACCCAGAGTGGCTGGGGAAACTCAGCCAGATTGGCGGGGTATAATAAATTATTATTATTATTATTATTATTATTATTATTATTATTATTATTATTATTATTTTGGGGGAGGGCAGTTCCACAATTGGAACCCCACCTCTCCTACTCACCAGATCCTGATAATCAAAAATGCCACCTTTCACGTTATAGTCTTCTTGGTACAGACAATATTTAGAATCCCAGATCTACCAAAAAATCAAGTAACCTATTAAAGTTCACTGCTGTACTAGAACAGGGGGGGGGGCCAACGCCCAATAGACTGTGATCTACTCACAGAGTTAAAAACTGGCAGTGATCTACCCCCTTTTGGGGGGTAAGTTGCTGAGCTTTTTTTAGGGAGGAGGAAAGCCCCGTTTTTTAGGAGGGCAGGGCAAAATTGTTCAGCTTTTTTTAGAAGAGCCAAAGTTGTTGAGCTTCTTTGGGCGAACCAGCGATCTACCACAGATGTCCAGTGATCACGATCTACCTGTTGGACATGCCTGCACTAGTGGAAAGTTAAGCCTCTTTTAAACCTCCCATACGTCCTGTTTTTCACTTTGCACAGGATTGCAACATCTCCAAGGTGAAAAGACCTTGCTGTGAAACAAGTCTCTTCCCTCCCTCTCTGGGTGACGCCTGACAGCTCATCTGAACTCTCAGGTTACATTTGGCAGCAGCACAGATATGAGGCAGGCTGGACTGAGGAAGCACTGCTTAGAGCACCTGTGGCTGCCAAGGTGATGCGGACTCTAGCAAGAAACCTTTGAGTAGGCTCAGGAGTTTACCGGCCTGGAAGAAGGATTTTGGGCTTCACTATCAGGGTCCTTCTCTGCTCCCTGCCCCCCAAAATGTATTGGTTGGAAAGAAAGTCCCTGGGTCGGATCTCACGCCTGCTGGTGCTTGGGAGCCTGATGCTGTTTGCCACTGGCCTTCTGAAATACTCCACTTGGCAGTGTGACTTCAGCCACTTGGGCAAAGACATCGCAGACCCTGGGATTCAGTTCTGCAAAGACAGGCTCTACCAGTCTGTGAGACTCCCTCCCAAGGGAAACATCAGCTGCTCACGGATCAGCAGAGGGGACCCCAAAGAGATTGAGAAGGCTCTTCTGAGCAGGCTGCTACTCAAAAACAGAAGGGATCTCCTGGGAGAGAAAGAGTACCTGAACATGACTGAGGACTGTGGACTCTTCAAAGAAAGCCGGAGGTTTATTGAGTTCCCACTGAGCAAAGAGGAGGAGGATTTCCCCATCGCTTACTCCATGGTGGTCCATGATCAGATTGAAATGTTTGAGAGACTGTTGAGGTCCATCTATGTCCCCCAGAATGTGTACTGTGTCCACGTTGACAGGAAGGCCCCAGAACCTTTCCAAGAGGCAGTCCGGGCCATTGCCTCCTGCTTTGGGAATGTCTTTGTGGCATCTAAGCTGGAGCGTGTTGTGTATGCTTCCTGGTCCAGGGTCCAAGCTGATTTGAACTGCATGGAAGACCTCCTTCAGAGCAAAGTACATTGGAAATACCTCCTGAACACCTGTGGGACAGACTTCCCCATCAAGACCAACGCAGAGATTGTCCATGCTCTAAAGCTTTTGAATGGGAAAAACAACATGGAGTCAGAGAAACCGTCAGAGAGCAAAAAGGGCCGGTGGAATTACCGGCACGAAGTGACCAATTCTGTGGTGAGAACCTCCACTGCAAAGGACCCCCCTCCACAAAGCTCCCCCATGTTCACTGGGAACGCATATATCGTGGTCACCAGAGAGTTCGTTCAACATCTTTTTGAAGATCCAATGACGAAAGCACTGATAGAGTGGTCCAAAGATACTTATAGCCCAGACGAACATTTGTGGGCCACTCTGCACCGGATGCCAGGAGTCCCAGGGTCGGTCCCCTTTAGTGGTAAATTTGACCTGACGGACATGAACGCCATTCCAAGGTTGGTGAAGTGGTCCTACAGTGAAGGAGACATCAGCAAGGGGGCCCCTTATCCTCCTTGCTCAGGCTCTTACCGGCGAGCAGTGTGTGTCTATGGGGCAGGCGACCTACACTGGATGATCACCCAGCACCACCTGTTTGCCAACAAGTTTGACCCCAGAGTTGATGACTATGCCTTACAGTGTTTAGAAGAGTACCTGCGCTACAAATCAATCTATGGGAAGCAGCTCTGAGTGAATGCCTATAAGGTTCCTCACCAAGAAGACAATTTAGAAACTTATGTTTAGAGGTCCTGGCACATGGATCTATCTAGCATGATGGTCAACCCATTCCTAAAGTACTTAGCTAGCAGCCAGTAAGCTCTTCACTGAGACCTCAGAGACATGCATTTAAATGTTGCATAGGTCAAGGAAAGAAGGTGCCGGGAGGAGGAAGGTGACCTATGGGGAAGGTGCACGGGGGGGGGGGGGAGATTTGTTAGTCACTCTCCTGCCTTGTGCTGCTCCATTGCCTGAAGGAAAATCTGATGTACAGCTTTGGTTACATTTACTTTTTTTCTTTAATGAGTGTATGTGAAGGAAGACGTGAACAAATTGTTGTTTAACCGAGTCTCTATTTACTGTGTTCCTTTTCCTGTATGTAAAATGTGTGGGGATTTTAGTGACTGCACTGATGATGGGAAGGCTCTGATAGGCATAATATAGCAGGACTGGGTTAAAAATCATCTCATGGCTCAATCTGCTTTGAATGTTTTTGCAAGTTGCACCTGAACTTTCTCCCTCAGCAAACCAGGGGATAATTTTTTCTCAACCGGAGTGATAGAGATTCAACAGCAGGTGTTTTTTCTTCTTCACACTACCTGTTTCCTGGTGAGATGAGAGCCCTTGAGATTTAGAATGGTTTTGTAATATGTTTCTGTAGAAATACGTATACAAAGTTTCACAGGTATTGCTAGATTGTGATGCAGCACATGTTTCTTGGAGCTGCAACAACTCAGATGCCTGTTTCCTGCACAGCTTTTAAATAGGGTGTTTTTGTTTTTTTTGTTTTGCAGTTCATGTGCAAGTAGAGAATGTTTGGTTGTTAGTAGCCACTGGCCATCAAAAGCCATCAACACATTTAAAAAAGCACCAGTGTGGATGGATATTTAGCTATTAACTAAGCAAAGACCAGGGACGCGGGTGGTGCTGTGTGTTAAACTACAGAGCCTGGGGCTTGCCGATCAGAAGATTGGTGGTTCGAATCCCCGCGACGGGGTGAGCTCCCATTGTTTGGTCCATGCTCCTGCCAACCTAGCAGTTCAAAAGCATGTCAAAGTGCAAGTAGATAAATAGGTACCGCTCCAGCGGGAAGGTAAACGGCGTTTCCGTGCGCTGCTCTGGTTTGCCAGAAGTGGCTTAGTCATGCTGGCCACATGACCTGGAAGCTGTATGCCGGCTCCCTCGGCCAATAATGCGAGATGAGCGCCGCAACCCCAGAGTCGTCCGCGACTGGACCTAATGGTCAGGGGTCCCTTTACCTTTACCTTTAAGCAAAGACCTAAGAACAAGTCTCTCATATCTAAAGAGGATGATGACAATTATACATACATACATACATACATACATACATACATACATACATACATGTTACCACTTTAAACAGCTGTGGTTTTCCCCAAAGAATCCTGTTTCAAGTGGTAACATGTATGTATGTTCTTAGGTCTTTGCTTAAAGGTAAAGGTAAAGGGACCCCTGACCATTAGGTCCAGTCGAGGACGACTCTGGGGTTGCGGCGCTCATCTCGCTTTACTGGCCGAGGGAGCTGGCGTACAGCTTCCAGGTCATGTGGGTATAGTAGCTTTGTAAGAAAACGCAGAACATTCTGGGATCAAATAAAAAACTGAGATGGCTTCTGTAAATCTGGGACTGTCCCTGGAAAATAGGGACACTTGGAGGGTCTCCACTCCCCCCTGCCAGATTGAGGGTAGGTGCCCCCCCCCCCGAGGGTGTCTTGCTCCAGGGCCTCCAAAAACTATAGTTGACACTGTGGGGAGGGGAGATGTGGGGGCCTCCCCTACTAAAAGAGATCTAAAGGAAAGAGGCAGGGATGGTGAGGGGCTTAGGAGTCGTTGGAGATGGAGCTTGAATGAGTCTGGGTGCCTTTTGCACATCCGAAGTGTTGTTACTTTCCCTCAAAGAATTCTGGGCCCTGTGATTTGCTGAGGGTTGTGAGGTAAACTACAGTACCCAGAAGGGTTGAAACATTGTGGGTTACAGTGTTGTTTCCTTGGATCATTGCAAAGTTTAGTTCCACATTGGAACCTGTGCTAATCTTTCCAAGTTGGCAGTGGGGCTTAGGATTTTGTTTTATGTAGCTGCTGGTCCAGTTTTTGCTAATGGAAAATGCATGCTTCTGCTACCTGCTGACATCAATCTTATAGCTGATTAAATGTAATGGCTTCTAACTCTGGGAATTGTAGTCTGGTGTTGGTATTAGTGATTGTGTTAGAAATGCCTAGCTCAGACTTCCCCAACCAATTCACACTAGTTGCTGGAAACTACAGGAAAGAAGAGGCCCTCCTGTGCAGGTTTGCAGGTTTCCCACAGGCAACTGCTTAGCCACTGTGAGAACAGGATGCTGGACTAGATGAACTCCTGGCCTGATCCAGCAGATGCTTGTCTTATGTTCCCCAGAGGTGGGGAACCTGAGGCCTTCCTGATTTTGCCTAGAACAGCTGGAGCACCCCAGTCAGATGGGTGGCATATTATTATTATTATTATTATTATTATTATTATTATTATTATTATTATTGCTGAACAATAACTCCCATCTTCCATGACCATTGGCCATGCTGGCTGGAGGCTGATAGGAGGTGGAATCCAATGACATTTGGAGAGCCACAAATCGCATACCATTGATCGGAAG
Source organism: Darevskia mixta (assembly GCA_034641385.1). NCBI lineage: Eukaryota > Metazoa > Chordata > Lepidosauria > Squamata > Lacertidae > Darevskia > Darevskia mixta. The sequence goes on along the minus strand of JAWWNH010000073.1, from coordinate 3,181,630 downwards.
GTCGGCGGTTCAAATCCCCATGATGGGGTGAGTTCCCATTGCTCTGTCCCAGCCTCTGCCAACCTAGCAGTTCGAAAGCATGCCAGTGCAAGTAGATAAATAGGTACCACTGCGGCAGGAAGGTAAACGGCGTTTCTGTGCACTCTGGCACTTGTCACGGTCCTCTGTGTGCCAGTAGTGGTTTAGTCATGCTGGCCACATGACCCATAAAGCTGACAAATGCCAGCTCCCTTGACCTGAAAGCGAGAAGAGCGCTGCAACCCCATAGTCGCCTTTGACTGGACTTAACCATCCAGGGGCCCTTTATCTTTTACCTTTTTTACCATTGATCTAGTGAGAACAGTTGACTTTTGTTGACTGCTTCTATATTATCATGCCCTGTACATTCCATGGTGATTTTACACAATGAGAGATCAGGAAATTATGTGTTTTCTACCTTCCTTGTACATATTTGCACCTATGTAAATAGACAGTTCTTTCCAGTTATGTGATATTGGTTTGTGCCTTATGTATCAACCTTGTGTGTACATGTGTAAATAACAAGGTGGCCCAACTCACAAATGATTCCGAATAAAGTGAAGCAGCCGCTATTCACCCACTTACGTTTGCCTTCTGTTCTTTGCTTTGTAGGCCTGCTTTCTACTGCCATAAAGATAAGGAAGATTATCTGCAGTCAGTTAGCTATTGTGAGAACCCTGATAGGGAATATAAAATCTAAACAAGTGGGGCAAAGGGCACACCTGACAGAGCTATAACTACAGAAAGGTGGATGGGGAAGTTTACCAGGGCGGAAGTCTTCACATTTTCTGTCTTCAGGGAAGCTTTTCTGGTAAGGAACTGGTATGCTTTTTGTGGAAGTGGAATGGGAGTGAAATGGGTTTTAAAGTGTGTCCCGGATGCGGTTAAACAACCTGCAATTCTGCAGCCACATAGGAAAGTTTTGTTCTGAAAAGAAGACAACCCTTTGGTGGCTCATGGTTTTGAGCCATGGCGTCAAATCTGCATTCCAAGCAAATGCGTCAATGCAAATATTTAGGATTTGGGATGAGGCCAGAAATTCTGCCGGCTTTTTACGTCATAAGGCCAAATACACACAAGACATTGCTTGTTTTGTGTTTCTTCCCTTTTCATCACTCTCTTTCACTTGCTTCCCCCTTTGCCTTAAAAGCTTACAGAAAGCTAAACTAACTGCTCTCTGGCACCAGGCAGGAAAGGCAGAGGTTACTTAATGTGTTTGATTTTTCTCTGTTGGTTAAAGATTGTAAATGTTTGCAATCTACAAATGTGTTGGTAGACTGCAAATCTAAAGAGGTGCAATTGAGATAAGTAGCAAAAGAATCTGGTTTGTTTCCCAATTTCTTTCCCCCCACTGCTTATCTTGTTTCTGCCACATGGAAGGTTAGCACCATGGAGTTCTCTACCCGATATGCATTTATGTTGATTTTGTAAAATAAATTAAGATTGGACAAAATCCATCTGGATAACATTTGCTGGATGTGCTCTTGCTATGGAGGAAAATACAGATGTGATCCTGAGATGCTGAAGTCAAAATTAGACCACATGTGTGAACACTGATTAGAACAGGGGTAGGCAACCTAAGGCCCATGGGCCGGATGTGGCCCAATCGCCTTCTCAATCTGGCCCACGGACAGTCTGGGAATCAGCGTGTTTTTACATGAGTAGAATGTGTCCTTTTATTTAAAATGCATCTCTGGGTTATTTGTGGGGCCTGTCTGGTGTTTTTACATGAGTAGAACGTGTGCTTTTATTTGAAATGCATCTCTGGGTTATTTGTGGGGCATAGGAATTCGTTCATCCCCCCCCCCAAAAAAAAATATAATCCGGCCCACCACATGGTCTGAGGGACGGTGGACTGGCCCATGGCTGAAAAAGGTTGCTGACCCCTGGATTAGAATATAGGGGAGTTGTTTTATACCAAGTCAGGCCACTGGTCCACCTACCTCACTGCTGTTGACACTAACTGGCAGCATCTCTCCAGGACTGCAACCTGGGAGTTTCCCCCAGCCGTACCTGGAGTTGTTGGGAATTGAACTTGGGGACTCCTGTATGCAAAACATGTCCTTTGCACCATGGGAAACCTGAATCCTCTTAATAAGATGTGTGTATGGCAGAGAACTTCATCATCAGGCATGGCTAGCTTTCTATTGTATGGCATTGAATTAATGTTGCAAGATCAATGAACCACATCAAGGGAGACATCTAGCTACGCCCAGAAGTGGTTGAGACCAAGTGCCACAGATTCCAGTTTGCTTCTTTGAAACCTTTCTGACTGAGGTAGGTGGAGAATAGAAGCAGAAAGCCCTCACTCCGTGTTTCTTTCATTTCAATCATATTTAGAGGAACATTTCCCTTATGGTTTCAAACTGATGTTCACCCCCCTTTCTTGCAGGGCGATTTAATGTTTCCTGGCGTGGCAAGAGACAACTCCCTTTGCAGAAACTATTAATAGCAACTCACACAGGGTTCTTGCAAACCCCTCCCTTCCCATTGTCAGATGGCTCCAGGCACCAAAACAGTTATTAATAATGCTAAATACAAGTAAAGGAATGCCCTTGACCTTCCCACCCAACAAAGTCACTTGGGCAAGAACTCACTGTGAAAAAGAAAACAACATTATCTGAGAACCTTTGGTGGGGCAACACATCAGCACTGGTTAAAGGAAGAGCCCAGCGCTGGCTCAAAGAGCTGTAGCCAAATCATTACAGCAGCTTCACTGGCTACTGGCCTGTCTCCAAGAGCAATTCAAAGTGCTGGTTATATAACCTATAAAGCTTAGATCCAAGACCATATTGCCTCATAAGAACCTGCCCAGGTGATGAGATCTTCAGGGGAGCCCTTCCCTCGTTCCCACCACCTTCACATGTGTGCCTGGTAGGGATGCAGGAGAGGGCCGTCTTGGTGGCTGCTCCCAGTCTTTGGAACCCCCTCCCGAGAGAAACTAGACAGGCTCCCTCCTTCTTGTTCCAACAGGCTTTTGGGAACTGACTGCTTTTAGTGAAAAGGCTGGTGCTGTGCTGCTTTTATTGTAATTTTTACACACACAGTTTTAATTCTATTCATGTTTAATTGTTTTAAAATTTTGTTCTTTTAATTAGCTGTTCTTATTTTATCTGTAAGCCGCTTTGAGTCCTGGTCAGGGAAAAGGGTGATGCATAATATATAATATATGATGTCAGCTTTGAGGTTTCTTCTTGTACCATATCAGGTGGTATCTAAATTTTATGAAATAAATAATATCTGGAGACCCCCCGTTTCCCATCTCAATCTGGGACTCTATTTAAATTAGCAAATTGACTGAATTGCCAAAAGAAACTGGCCAACAGTTCACAGGCTTTTGGTATGAATGCAACCTGCCCCTTTGGCTAATGCCCATCAAGAACACAGCATTCTCTTCCAGTTACTGCTGACTCTGAGTCTCTTCAAAGACATCCCGGCTCCTTCAGGGGTGGAGAACCTGTGGCTGACCAGATGTTGCTGGGCAATGACTCCCATCTGCAACATCTGGAGGGTCCCATGAGTTGCTCCTCCCTGTTCTATGGTTGTATGAGGAATCTAACATGACCACTGAGTGAGGGCCTTTTCACACATTACACTCAGCAAGAAACCTGGGTTTGTTGCCACAATGGGAAACTTGGCTATTTGATTTTTGGACACTTATTTGCCACACTTACACTTCACACCTTAAAAAGGCAGTGCAGTATGTGAAGGGGTCCAAAGCCTAGCACTGGAACTGGGTCTTGATGGAATCCAGTTACCTGGGGTCTTTCCTGGCTGAAATCCAATCATCATCTGTTGAGTGCCACTCACCTCTCCTTGCTGGACTGCTGTCTCTCAGCTGAGGCTGACCACTGGCTTGACAATGTTTGTTTTGTTTCCATAGCAACAATAGCACCCTTTAACCATACGTTAACCTTTTCTCCCCAACTCAAGGCAAGCTAAGTTTGACAAGTGGGTTGGGCTGCTCACCAGATGTCACCAACACCTCCACAACCTGCTTTCACTCTGTGTTGCAGAACTTTGAAGCCTTGCTAATCAGCTGATATTTGGGGCTTCAAAGCACCACCGTCCGCTTTCCACAAGCATTCCCAATAACTTAAGCTGCTCACCTGTGCATGCAAAAAGTCGCAGCAGCTCTATTCACAGGGCTTTGCAGGGCCTGTAAATCTCCTTTTTGGCCAAGTCACAGCTTTACCTGCCCCATCCCTGACTTCACACCTGAAATTGGGTGTAGGCCTGGAGGATGTGGCTTGACCAAAACAGTCTCAAGGGGACCAAGTGGGGAGGCCTGGCAGGCCTGGTTGGGCACATGGACCAGAAGTTCCCAGTCATGGATCTCTAGATAGGGGGCTCTGTGGTGTTCAACAGTCAAATCACACCTGCCTTCCTCCATGTAGTGTAATAAGAGTGTTGGGTTATGACCTGGGAGGAAAGGTGGATGCAAATGCAGTAAACACATGAACAAAAGAGCTCCCATTTTCCAAATGTTGCAAAAACACCTTTCTCAAGTTCCTTGGTGGCCTTGACCAGTGGGCTAGATTCACATTTTGCAGGCCTGCGGTAGACACAGACATTTGGTTGTGAATATGTGTGCTCACACACAGTAAGTCTTCCCTAAGCGGGAAAGTGTTCCACTACTTCCATTGAGAAGTACCTCAAGCACCAACCTAAGGCCTTGTTTCCTGAAGCAGAGGGCAACAGGTTGCTAGTGGAGGCTGGCCAGTTAGGGCAACCTCAGTCTCTGTCCTCAGCCAGCCCCCAACTACCTGCCTTCCTACTTACAACCGGTCCAAGGGCTGCCAGAGGCTTCCTCCCCCTTGTCTCAGTGTTGCCCTTGTAAAATTTAGCAGGGAAGAGGATGGGTGCAAAACTAGGATTGACTCTGCCACTGATGGCAGCTCCTCCAACCCCCATGCCCCACGGAAGCTATTGGGACAGCAGTTGGTAGGTAAGGTTCACTTCAACACCAACAATGGGGCAGCATCCTCCATCACATCAGAGGGCAGTAGGCTAGCTAAAGGAGTGTCTGGCAGGTCCCACATGACAAAGACAGCCTTGTCCTTCAATGCCATGTTGCCACCACTTCCCAATAGCCAGCTGCTGCCTCACTCTACCAAACGGCAGAGCTAGCACTGAGTCACTCACAGCACAAAAATGGTTGCATAAAATGGGCTTGCGCACTGGCAACTCTTGAAATTAGAAAACAAAAGAAAAACCTGGCAGGCATTCAATATACAGGTACTAAAATAGTTTGGTCTAGGTTCAATTTGGGTTTGGCTTGTTTTAGCTGGTAACCAGCCAGTTCAGTCTGCACTTGGAACAAGCTTAGTTACGGATGCCAAGATTGAGCCACTAAATGGATCCGGTGTGCAGTCATGATACAACGGACGAGGTAGTCATCCTGTGGGATGGCTGTGCCACCTCGTTGCAGGTCAGGGCTCACAATGACTCCGTGCTCCTCCATACAAAACAATTCATTCCCACACATAGAAAACTAGCATGATCCTGGGAAGGTTAGGCTAGGCCCCTTCTCCAGGACATCTAGTTTTGTGTGGGGCAGAAATATTTGTGTATGGAGGAGTCTCCCCCCATCTTCAAACTGAAGTGGTAGTCGAGGGGCAGGTTGGTCACCTTTCTGGCTGTCTGTGAGAATTCAGATGCTGTGTCCTATGAATAAAACAAAAATTGCTAGCATACTTAATAGTAAATGTATAACAGCCCAGTTTTCAATTTGTGATTCGCGTAAGTGAATCTTGGCCTTGGCTTGCTACTTTATCAGGGCTCTCTCCAAGGCATACCTGTGGGCTGGGGTCTGAAGCTGGCAGCACCTGCACTGCAGGTGGATCCTCATGGAAGCCTTGCCAATGGGCAGGCTGGGTGGAGAGGAGAAAAACAGAAAGAAGACAGAGGAATGAAAGAATATGGACAGGGGCATAGCAATGGGGGGCGGACCACCCCGGGTTCCACCCCAGAGGGGGTGACACTTTAAAAATAAATAAATTGTTTTTTAAATTTGTTTTTTAAATTTTAACTTCATTGAAAAAAAGAGATAATAGACACACACACACACAAAACCCCCACACCTCGCAAAGTGGCACCATCAGAGGGGGGTGACATTTTTAATTTTTTTAAAATTAAAGTGGTGGGGGGTGACAAAAAACAAATCCGCCCCGGGTACCACCTGAGCTTGCTACGCCTCTGAATATGGAAATATGGGATGTTTGTGTGTGTGTGTGTGTGTGTGTGCGCGTGCGCGCACGCACGCACGCGCGCGCACGCACACACACACACACACACAGAACTGCCCATCATCTGCCCATCCATCCACTTATAGGCGGAGTCAGTCGGAATGATATCCATGGCTCCCTTCCAACCGTGATCCTGTGACTGTGAGGTTAGAGTCTACAAGAGGAAACCTGATGAACTGATCAGTCTTGTTTCTTTGTCAAGGAACTTGGTTGGCCTCTTAAATATTCTGATCAGCATCTCAAAGAGTGAGCTTTGTTGCCATAGTGACAACTAAGTGATGGTGATCTCCAGGAAGGGAGCAGGCATTTCCATTCCCCCCACCCCACCCCTGGCTGCATGCCAGCTCAGTCTAGGTTGGAGAACAAAAGGCCAAGAGGGCTGTGTGTGAGAGAGTTTGGCTGATGCTAGAAGACAGAGAGGAATTTCTCTTAACTAAGCCCCCATTTTGATCCGATGACCTGAACTTGTTTTTAAGGTTCAAGTTCTGTAGATGTTTAAGGTTCAGGTTTTGTTAATTAGACATTTAAGGTTCAGCGTTCCAGCCAGTCAGCCACACCCTCCTCCTGTAAGGTAGGCAGGGGGAACCTGTGACTCTCTAGATGTTGCTGATTCCAGCTCCCATCAGCCCCAGCCAGGGCTGTGAACTAGACTCCAGCAACAGCTGAAGGGCCACAAATGCCCTATCCCAGGCCAAATCACTCTGTCCTCAGTTTTTTGGGATTCCAATTCCCAACTGATACTAACATCCTATGACTCCTGGAGACCACTGAGCATGCTTAGTTGCTGGACTGATTTTTGTTGTTTTGATGTCATAGCAAAGCTCAGGATGCTACTGAGCAGGTTATACTTCCTCCTTGTTTCTGGTGGTTTCCAGTTGTGTTGGCACTCGATTACCCGAGCTTGCTATTAGCGGGAGGGTGATGATGATAACACTGATGATACAGGCTTAGTATTTGGCATTGGTTCACTGGGATTCCCTGTCTAGAGGTAAGCACAGCAGTGTGTGTTGATGATGAAGAAGTGAAATTGCATTGCCTAAGTGCATCAACATAAGCTCATGCAATGTAAAACTGCCATTCATTGCAGCAGCTCTTAAAAGAGTTCCCTGTCAAGCATGTTGCAATGCAAGCACAGTCAGCCAAGCAGGAAGAACGCATTGGTGAATGGGATTTCAGAAGAACCAGTTAATCTCAAAAGTCAATGTTTATTTTGCAAGATAAAAAGACAGGAAGTCCAGTACAAACTCCCACTGATGGGAATTCCCAGGATAGCCATCAAAGAAAGTAACCTTATGGAACAATAGTATCAAAAAGTATGCTCTTAAAAATACAGAGCTAGAGAAAACTCAGTGAAATAGGCTGCAATCTATCTTGGGGTTAGGCACGCTTAACACTTGTACTTTGGTGTTCCTTTTTTGCCTTTTCCACAGCTGTTGCACATTGGGCCAACTGCAGTTGTTACCTTGATGCTGGCACTGTGATGGAGGCACTGTCTCAGCTGTGGCTCCCATCTGACTCATGGACTGGGCTCCCACATGAGGTCACTCCCAATTTATATCCCTAGTTTCTCCCCTCCCCATCCAATTGCTAATGCTTGGAATTCAATCAAGAAGTCCTTGTTAGATTAACACAAGGAAGTGTTGCCCAACTAATGAGCTCGACAATTCCAGCGAGTAGGAGTTTAAAATTAGGGTGGATTTAGGTCACTTTAGTCCCCTGGAAATAGGGATTTTTGTCAGGGGAGAGGACAAGGTAGCTGATTAAACTCTGTTGGAGTTTTCTTTTAAAACTGAAACTAGCTTTTAACTGGTTTTCTACCAAGCTGAATTAGCCAAGTTACAGACCACTGTATTCACAGCAGCTTTGATTGTAGCACATCACATTGCTGAATAGTAAGATGGGGCAGAATAACAGTCATTTTGAAACAAAAGTGTTAAAAATGCAATCCAAATGTACACGCACACATGGAATGCAGTTTGCTCACTTTGCTACATCCTACAGAACAAGAGCCAAATGACAACAATAGAACTGGCACTCAGTGGTGTCAGGTTAATGTAGGCTACAGCACCAGCATTATGTTTGATGCTATTGTGGCATTAAACTATGGTGACAGAAGACTTAAAAGATGTCAGTTCTCAGGAAGCTTCCCATTTCATGAGATGGCTGTCAGCCTAAACTATCTACCAGCAAACAGTTCTACAGCTACTGCTCTTGTGCTGCTTGCTAGTTTGCTAAGGGAAGCTGGTTGGCCACTAGGAGAACAGGAATGCTGGACAAGATGAGTCATTGGCCTGATCCAGCAGGCTGTTCTCATGTTCTTATACAAACAGATCAGTAAAAAGAAGCATTCTGGGGCAAAAAGGTTTTTTTTGGTTTAATATGTGTGTCCCCTGGCAACATCCTCAGTGATGCATTGGGTGTGAGAGAATTGGGAATGTCTCTTTTAGGATGTTGCTTGCCATACACCATTTTTATAAATGCTTGAATAAGTATTTTTTTAAAAAATGTGCTGCCCAGTTAATCAGGGCTACTTTCCACCTAAACTGTAATCTACATAAAAGGAGTAAGAATTTGTTCCATGGCAGCACGTTGTGGCAGATCTCAATGTTCTAGAAGGAAAATGAAGCCCTGGTTTTAAGCCTCTATCCAGTGAAGTGTGTGCTCACATTTCTCCAAAACAACAGCACAATTTGGAGGAAGGCTGCTCATAAAGGCAGGAGACCAGAAAAAGATCAGTGCATCTGAAATATTTTTTGGCTTCAGGGCATTAGGTTCATTCCCATTAAAAAGGGCATTAGGCTTCAGGGCATTAGGTTCATTCCCACACCATGTCTGCAAACTTTTGTACAAGTTAAGCCACCACAATTATAGCTTTGGGTGTGTGAATGATGTAGTGTACATGGAATGCAGTACAGGTAGTTCATCACTCATCACTGCCACAGAGAGAAGCAAGCCTGAAAAATATGGTACCTTAGGGAATACACCTTGACCTGTTAGGGAAAAGTTAGCAACTTTCTTAGTAACAGAGCAGGACGAGAGACTTGTTCTGTAGATCTGGGATGGGGAACAAGGGACCCTTCAGCTGCTGAACAACTAATTCCCATCAGCCCCAGACAGCATGGCCAACAGTAAGAAATGATGGCAGCAGCAGTCCAGCAACACCTGAAGCACCACAACCCAAAAAAACTTCGGTAAGTGGAGAGTTCTGTGGCACATGCATTCCTATGAGACTGCTTTGCACAACCTGACGCCCTGCAGAGGTTGTGGGATTCCAACTCCCATCATCTCCAGCCAGCATAGCCAATGGTCAGGAGATTATGGGAGTTGTAGTCCAGCAACATCTGGAAGGCCACAGGAAAGTGAGCTATGGAAGGGTAGGCCTGTTAAGTGATTAGCCATGATGGCTAAGAGGATCTTCCATGTATGGAGGCAGTGTATCTCTGGGAACAAGCAACAGGCAATGATTGTCATCTTCATCCACTGTGAGCTTCCTAGAAGCATCAGACTGGCCACTGCTGGATACAGAAGGTTGGGCTAGATCAGGCAAGAGAACTTGGTGCCCTCCCATCAGCTCCAGCCAGCATGGCCAATGGTGTCAGAGATTATTGTAGTGGTCCAGCAACATCTGGAGGACCACAGGTTCCCCATCCTGGTGTTAACTGGAGATGCCATTGAAGATTGAACCCGGGTCCCTCTGCATGCAAAGTGGATGCACGGAGCTCCTTGACTTTTGAGGAAGCTCATTTGCCAGCACGATTATCTGCCATTACTGTTTGAATAGATTTGCTACAAATCTGTTTTTAGCTTATGCATGCTTTTTGCACTGTTTTACTTTTTGCTTGTTCATAGGTTTAAAGTATGTCACAATTGGCTCTTTCTAAAGGGTTGTAAATAAATACTAGGGCGCCTTCCATATACTGTACATAGTTCCCAAGGTTTGAAAACAATGGACATTATTATTCTATACTTTCCTTATATTAGTGCTGCCTTTTCACACTTTTCTTCTGTGAGGGGAGGGGGTGGTTACCCTTTTATACTAGCAAAGCCTGTTTGCACCATATGTTCTGGTAAAATACAGAACTAGAATAACTTTAGAAGATTCAGAGTTTAACAAGTCTGCCTTCTGTGATATCAGAATTTCTCAATTTGTGTAGATTCCCAGCTAATTACAATGTGGGGCATCCTTCGGCATTATATATATTGTTGACTGTATATTCACAAGATAGCAGATTCCTTTAACCCATCCAGGGATTCCTATTCACAGAAGAAAAGGACACAGGCCTACTTACCACTCATCTAAAAGTTTTAAATAAAATGTTTATTGAAGAAGTTACCTTGATGAACCAAAAAGCAACAGCATTTCATCCTTATTTTTTTGTTTCTCTCTTTTTAAAAAAGCAATATTCTTTGTCTTCATGTCTTAGGTGAACTCAAAAGATGCTCTACAGAGCTTCTGCCAAGACAGTTCCACAAGGCATTCCAGCATGGATTACTCATATCTGCATCATTAAAATAGTCACCCACACACTCTTTGGCCACCCTCCTCTCTCAGAATTGCAGCCTCTTAAAGACATTGCTGGCACAGGGGCCCATCTTCCTCTTCACTCTGCAGCATTGGAACCAGTATCTGGAAGTGAGAAGAAGGCAATTTAAAACAGGACACTGCTGTTAAAGACAACTCCAAGTCCAAAATGAGATCTCACAAATTTTATGAGCAATTCTCCAACTTTTGTTAGCTCCACAAGGCTTCTGTGAATCCTGAATGAAACTAAGAGATTTGTGCCTAATTTTTACATTACTCAACTCTCTTCACTGATTTCATTCTAAACCTTACCCTGAGAGTTAGGCCATTGAGCCATATATCTAAGAATTGTTGCATGTGCTTGGCACCTCTCCAGGTGTCTTGCCAGTTGTAAAAGATTTCAGGGAGTCAGGCTGAGATGCCAAGAACTGAACCTGGGACAGTCTTTATGCAAAGCATACACTTTACCACTGACCTAGAAACCCTTCCTGCTGAAGTTCTGGTGTAAGTTGTATGGGGAGCTGTATACAAACTTCATAGACCAAGATTTTCATATGGATTGAGCCAGTTTTGAACAGAAGGCAGCTAGAGAGGAAACACTGCAATCAGTAACAGTGGCTCACTCTCATTATCTCTAGGGCTGTTGACTGCACCACACTCTTCTGAAACTCTTCAGTACCTAACACTGCACCAGCAAGTTACAAAAATTGCATTCATGTGCCAAAGGAAAACTGATTTTTTTTTTAAGGCACTTAAGTCTGTAAGTAAGAAGATCCTTCAAGAAGCAATGCTGTTAAGATACAAGGGTGCCAACTTTTTAGTCAACCCCTGCTTCACTGTCTTTAACACAGGGGAAGGGAAGCTTTCTGGGGTGGGGTGGGCAGCACATACCAGTAGTGGGTGGGGCGAGAAGCACATGTAGGTGGAACAATGCATGGAAGCTTCTCCTCTGTACAATATGTCACATTCCATCCATGCAGAAGTTGAGAGATTTCTGCACCCATACACCCATCTCTCCATCCAGGCAAGCAAGAGGCATTGTGACACTTCAAGGACATATTCCAGGCAGGCAAAAGTACCCCAGAAGGGCTCGGAGAATGGCTGCTGAGAGGTGTGTCTGGGGAGAGTCCCAAGGGCTATATAGGGCCTGAGGTTCCCCACTCCTGCTTTAAAAAGAACAGGGCAGACAGGAGTTTTCTCTCTCCCACACCTGGAGATGCTGGGACTGAACCTGGGACCTTCTGCATACAAAGCATATCCCTACTCCAGGCACAGGCAATGTGGTGCCCTCCAGATATTTTGGACTATGAGTCCCATAATCCCTGACTATGGCCATGCTGGCTGGGGCTGGTGAGCGTTGGAGTCCAACAACACTTAGCAGGAACCATGTTGTTTACCCCTATTCCACTCTGGGGTCCTTCCTTTAAAAAATAAATAGATTCTAACCCTTGAGGTACTGAATAAAGGACTGATTTAAACAGAAAGCTACCATACCAATTCAGACCATTGGTCCACCAAGCTGAGCACTGTCTATACCAGGGATTGGACTCCAACTCCCATCAGCCCCAACCAGCATGGCCATGAGGAGGGCCACAGGTTCCTGGTCTATACTGTATAGCAGCAGACTAGTTCTAAAGTTTCAGATGGGATATCCCCAGGCCTAACTGGAGGTGCTGTGGATTAGGATGCTTTGTGCTTAGGATCTTTTGCATTCAAAGCAGATGTTCTACTGCTAAGTTATGGCCTTTCCCCATAGAGACTCTAGAAATCCACTGCCCCAAACCAGTTGGCTTTCAGGCCTTCATAGGCAGGCAACACATCCTTTATTTGCAGCAGTGCGGTGTAAACACTTAAAATTCTGCTTCCAAACAGCGTTAGACACACACAGCAATTACATAACAAATACCCATTGTGGCTAAAGGGCATTTCACTGATGAAATGATGAGGTGTTGTTTGTGGCCTGGCACTTTGACCATCAGCCAACCCCCTGCCCCACCGGCAGATACTTTTGCCGCCTTCCTCTGGAGGGAAAAATCTAGAGCTGGATGGACTATTACACCAGCTGCCAGAGGCCAAAAGAAAGAGCTACACACACATCTCTTGTCAGGGAAATGGCGATGGGCAGGAAGGAGGCGCAAGGGCTGTCAGGGGTGAGAGAGCCGCAGCACCACTCAGGCAGTAGCGAAGGAAGCAGGATGTCCCTCAGTGGAGAGGAGGAGGAACCAGGAAGTTTGGTGGAGACAGGGCATGGAGATGCTGTGGGACCTCAAGCAACACCTGAGGTAACGGAGGAGCTGGGCGCGACTGCACTTCCATCGCCCCAGGTGTGTAGAGGGAAGAAGCGTAAGGAATCTAGGAGGAGATTTGGACTACTGAAACTGTTATGTTGGGGGCGGACCCGTGAGAGGCCACTCCTGGATTCTGGTACCGACTCGAGCGGTCATGAACTTTAGAGCTCTGCTTGTATATAGTTGTTAATAAAGCTGTGAATACAGATACAGATGTATCGGACTGATTACTCCCGAGGAGGCATCACAGCACCCTTACATCTCTAATGTATAGTACCCCTCATGATGGCTTTTAATTGTAAGCCAATCTTGGCTGAGAAGTTATAGCTTGTACACTGCTTTGGGGTTTTCTACAGTCAAGCGGTACATAACTTGTATGAAATAAAAACAAGAGGGATATAAACATAATAGCAACAAATATGCATTTGCCACTTTTTATCAGGTGAAAACCCAAACACATCCTTTCTTCATAAAATCCTGCCCTGGTAGAAAATCCCATTTTAATTGAGACTTACAGGGCAGGCGACAGAGGAATTCTCTCATTTGAAAAGCTCAATTCAAGAGCCAGAATAGCCAGGTCTTATTTTATTTTGCGTTCTAATGCAACACATACTAAAAAATGACCCAAAAGAAGCTTACATCAAAATAAAACTATCAAAGAGAGTCAAAATGCAATCAAAATACAATTAAAAACCATCAGTAAAACTAAAACAAGTGTGAAATAAGAAGTTTAGAGGTTGAAATAACTGAAATTAAACCAAACATAGTCTCTGAATGGTTGGGAGAGTCAGTAAATTTTCATCACGTACCAGAAGCCCATTAGTGTCATGACCATCTGTGCTACCAAGGAAAGGCAGTTTCATGACTGGGGCGGCACCACCACCAAACAATGGGCCAAATGTCTTTTAGGATACTTTAAGGGGAGGGAGAAGAAGCCTTTCATATGCTTTGTGCAAAATTTTCTCATCAAAGACTCATGGCTTTGCCTATAGCTGTAATTCTTGTGCATTAAAAAAAAATAAAAATCTATTGCTACTCTCCCACTTGATCTCAGCATCTTCACACACATCACATTCCAGAACTTACTTTTCCCATCACAGGCTACTATTTTCACTTTATCCACTTTCACAAGCTCAGTGACCTCTCTGAATTCAACATCATTCAGTACAAATGTCCAAACGTTGTCACAAAATCTGTATGTATTCAGGGAGCCCTTAAGCAGTGAACAGGGGAAGGAAGACAGAGAAAAGAGAACATCTAAGTAACTTCAAGAAAAACTTCTTTGGAATTGTTTCACTCATATTTGTGCCACCCACGTGCCTCAGAGTAATTCTGAAGGGTGTGCTTCTTGTGCCACCTTGTGGTAGGCTTAAAAGAAAAAAAAACACCCACACAGAATAAAGGAAAGAATTAGAATAGCCAAATGCTGGACTGAGAAGTACAATTAGATCTCCCCCCCCCCCTTAAATGCAGAGTCCAGCCCTTGGGCATATAGCAAAGCTAACCCAGTTATGTGAAATTTTGAATTACTGCTGCATGTCCCACCACAAACATTTTATAACTAATTTGTTATAATGATTTATATTCGCCTTTCAGGACATGAAGTCCATATGCTGGTTTCTTTTCAGATCATATACCGTGTTTCTCCTAAAATAAGACACCGTCTTATCTTTTCCCCCCCTCAAAAAATCACAGTATGGCTTATTTTCGGGGGATGTCTTATTTTAACCGCTCCGCGTCGGTACACTGCGTAGCCACGCCTATCCAGGCCGTCTTAAGGGAGAGGCGCCGCGCCACTATGTCTTATTTTCGGGGTATGGCTTATATTTCACAAATGCATAGAAATCCTGCTACGGCTTATTTTATGGCTACGTCTTAATTTAGGAGAAACAGGGTATTTCACCTTTTATAAATCCTTCCAAGATGGCTCACATGAAACACTAAACCACATTTTTTAAAAATCAGGAAAAAATAATGTCAACATATAGAAAAAATAACCAAGGTGCCTCCTCCAGTTTTGCACTGCATTAGAACATCAAAGTACATACTCTTCTGAGTCCACATTTTTGCTGATTCCTAACATTAAAAAAAAAACTTGAAAGATTTTCCATACCAACGTGCTTCAGAGGAAGACGTTGCAAGTTGGAGTCAAAAGAAGTCTGCACGCATTTTAAGTCAGCAAAAGTTACTGTAAATGGTAGAAGCCATTAGCTACTCTTCATTAGCATTTAGCTTTCTTACCCTGAAATTGACTCTGTTTCTGACCCGTTGTGCCAATGCAGAATTGATAGCTTTGTCAAACTGAAGTAGCACTTGAAGGGCAAGCTGTGGGGTGATCTGCTGAGACTGAAATGGGAGAGGAAAAATAAAAACATTCAGCTTTGAGAATAAATTACATTCAATATTGAATATAAGCTCATATCTCCAAAATCTTAAGTTATAACAGTTCTGATTACATAGGTAAAGGGACCCCTGGCCCTGACCATTAGGTCCAGTCGCATACGACTCTGGGGTTGTGGTGCTCATCTTGCTTTATTGGCCGAGGGAGCTGGCGTACAGCTTCTGGGTCACGTGGCCAGCATGACTAAGCCGCTTCTGGCGAACCAGAGCAGCGCATGGAAACGCCGTTTACCTTTCCGCTGGAGTGGTACCTATTTATCTACTTGCACTTTGACGTGCTTTCGAACTGAGTTCTTAACCTGAAGCGTACTTAACCTAAGCGTACTTAACCAGAGGTACCACTGTACTTGTGAACTGGAGGTGCAGCAGGGTGCTCCCCACTTATGCTCATTCCACTTATGTGTCCAGGGGGCCAGAACGTAACCCTGGTGTAAGTTCAGCACTGGGCTGTTCAGGCTTACAAGGGCACAGTCTACAGTCTACCTGTATGAGCTCATCTAGGCTCTCCTGAAGACTATTCCCCAGTGTGGTATTTCTATAGAGCTGGTAGGCCATGGCTCATGAGAAGGACAGAAAACTGTTGTTGACCATCCACAGATCTGAAACTGCTGCAACTTTCACCAGAAGCCTAGGAAATCCAGCATAACAATTAATGACCTAGACAGGGAACAAAATGTGATGAGAACTTCCAGCTACCAAAGAAATGCAAGTTAACAAACTGGCCACAAAAATGATAAGAATTACAAAAAATAGAAAGAAATCAAACATAGCTTGGAAGCAAACATAGCTTGTCTACAGCTTAAGTTTTTTTTAGGTGTATTACTTTTATTTGTTTTGTTAAGCCACCCATAAGCTATAAAAAACATGAAGAACATTCAGAGCTAAGCCACAGATTTAATTCTTAAGTACTTGGCTGCTAATGCAAATAACAAAACATGTAAAGTAACACAATTCTCACTGTAAAATAGCAAAAACCATACAAACTCCCTAGGTGTGACAAAATTATTCCTGTGACTAAACATCAACAAATATTTTTCACAAGGATGGTACATGGCCTTGATGGATTTCCACTTTGTCAAATCCAGGAAGTTTTATCCTTAGCAGACACACACACCACATATGCACATGCTAAAGAGAAAAAAGTGAGCAGAGGAACCAGAAGGCCATAAAATGAAAGAGGTACAGTTTGTGACACTTCCAGGCAAAGTCTAGACGAGCATAGGGACCAGTCTCTATGGCACTAAATTGGTGATCCAACCATCTTCTTGGCTTTGTGATGCTAATTTGATTCCTGCAGTAGGAGACACAATCTTGCTTTTTAAATTATCATTATTATTTTTTAAATAAATTTGCAACCCACCCTTCATCCAAAGATCACAGGGCAGTTTACATTTGTTTCAGTTCTAAAAAGATGTCACAGACTGTATTTCTTGCATACCACAGCCATTTGGCAGCACTGCTTCCATGCCCCTGGCCTGCCAATTGAAAACAACACTTCATACAGCTGATGAAGGAGACTCCTCTCGCCCATGAAACACTTCTGCCACAATAAGGCCTGGAAGCCTTTAAGGTGCCAAACAGAACTCCAATATTTATTTCTATAAATTTATATACCATCTTCTATAATTAATATAGGCTCACAACAACTAGTGAGGTAGGTTTTCTGGGTGGTTTTTTTTTTTTTTTGCATCCTAAAGGGCGATTTAGTTTTTCATGTTTATTTAACAACTTTGAGAATTTTAAAAATCAAGTGGTATATACTTTTAATGAAATAAATAAATGAATAAATTAAACATTTTACTTGTATTTACTAAATAAAGCTAGAAACTGTGAAACAGCCATGTTTCCCTAATAACGTATTTGCAATTGACAGCCGTTCATTGCTACCAATGAACTTATGGAATGGATTTTTTTCCATAGAAAAATAAAACACATTGAGATAAAACACTGTTAGCAGCACACAAGGGTTTAAATTTTAAAAATACAAAACAAAACAAAACAACCACCAGGAATTAAAAACACTAACAATTTATAATGTCTTTTAGGAACTTGAAATCACTGATTGTGTGATGTTAGGAGGCATTAAATAATATTATTCGTGTTTTATCGGTGTTCATAATACAATCATGAATTATAATAATTCCAGAGATGACTCTGAAAGTGTTTTCTCTCTCTCTCCAGAAGGGTACTATCGTTAGTCTGTCAAAGCAAAAATAGTGTTAGGGATGTTAAAGACTAACAGTGGGGTCGAATTGGAAATACCAAAAGGCAGTACTGTGGCTTTTCTAATTTAAAAGCATACGGAGTAAGTCATTATATTTCTTGTGCATACTTTTAGCAATTCGTCACAACTTTGGCTGTTCTTAGGCCTTGGTCAGTATCCTACAGTCTATCTTTGAGATGGGGGGTGACATCCTCATGCACCCCCACGCGCCAGCATTGCAGTGCCCCTTAAAGTGTGGATTGCTGGAGTCACTGGCCCTAGAGCGGCAGGTAGGTCAAACTCCCGGCTTTGGTGAGGTGGAAGGGCACGCTGTGTAAGTTCACGCTTTACAGTCCCCTCCCACTGCACCTGACTGCCCTGCGCAACCTCAGCCCGTTGGGTTGAGAGGGATACCTTCCAAGGCCTAAGCCAAGGTTCCTACACCTGAAATTCAATAAAGTTGTGGCCAAATTTAAACCCATACATTGTTGTCATGTCGGGGGGGGGTAGGACAGGGTTTAGTGCGTGGGCTTGCAAACGGATGATTTAGCTGAGATTCCTGAATTGCAGGTGGGGGACTAGATGACCCTCAGGGTCCCTTCTATGATTAAAAAATGGATCCCCAGATGCATATTTGGGTTAAAAGGTTGAAGGTACCTGCCCCAGGGGTTGCATGACAGTGGAAGGTTTCCTGCACACACAAATACGTGTACAGAACACCCACACCCCAAACCAGCCACCACCCCCTTCAGCTGATGCCTGCAGATTGCCTGGTGTGTGTGGGCGAGTGCCATTGCCCACACCAGACACATCCAGCAATTGATCAGATCACCAGAGTTGGATGAGCAGGCAATAGCCATCTCCCCAAAGACCCCAGCAACATTTGTCCTTTACCATATTTTTCTTTTCATAGTAGGGTCCATCCAGTATTGCTTTCAAATTGGATTGGGAACTGTGTGTTGAGATTCCTGCATTGCAGGGGCTAGACTAGATGACCCTCTATGATTCTAGTTACAGGTAGGTAGCCGTGTTGGTCTGCCATAGTCAAAACAAAATAATAATAAAAAAAATTCCTTCCAGTAGGACCTTAGAGACCAACTAAGTTCTTGGTATGAGCTTTCGAGTGTGCATGCACACTGGTATCTGAAGAAGTGTGCATGCACACGAAAGCTCATACCAAGAACAAACTTAGTTGGTCTCTAAGGTGCTACTGGAAGGAATTTTTTATTTTTTATTTTGTTTCCTCTATGATTCTATGAGAGATTTCCACCTCTGCCAAAACAAGTGGAGACTGCGGCAGGACGAGGAAGATTAGGATGGGGGACCCTGCCCCAATACTTGGGAGTTAACCACAGAGCATCTAAATAATAATAATAATAATAATACCGTACGGCATAGCAGCATTGTAATAGATTTTTTTAAATATTGTTTTAGGGTTCAGTAACTTTTTAACTGTTACCTTCCACACGTGTTTTGCTTTTTGTATTATATCTGTGCTGCTTTGTCGTGGGTGAGACGCCTGGAGTCCAGGCCTGGGGAAAAGGCGGGATATAAACAGCAGAACAAGGACAACATTTCCATACTAGAACTACGACGCTTCAATAGCACGACTGTTCCCCCCCCCCCCGCATGAAAGCCCGAGCAGAGCAGGAGCCTTTTTAACCACCCACTTTAACAACCAACACTTATGATTGCTGCTGCTGCCGCCGTGGTTCTTGTTCCCAGTGATGGCGAAGGAGCAGAGGCGCTGCCTCCCGTGGCGGGCGGAGGCCTTCCTTCCCCGGGGCGCCGCCCCGACAGGGTCGCCCCTTTCCCGGCAGAAGGCGGTACCTGGAAGAGGAAGAGGCCGCGGCGCCTCCCGCCCCTCACGGCCACCGACGCGGAAACAGCGCACGACTCTTCTCCCTCCGTTCCCTCAGGCGGCTCGGTCCGGAAACGGAAGCTCCCACTCCGGAAATCGAAAGAGGAAGCCGCTCACCACACACTCGCTGACGGGCGGCACCATAGATATTCCGCGTAGCTGGGCTTCGGTGTGTTCTGCGCATGCGCCTACCAGGGCGGGGCGAGTGGGCGGAGTCGAAGAACCCCCGTTTTCTTTTCGCCTCGTCCGCTATTTTTGTGGCGCCGCCGCCGCTTCCTGTCCGGTGGCGTTTGCTTCCGGGGCAGGGTCGCCCCGTTAGGAAAATCTGCGGTGGGAGGGAGCTGGCGGGGGAACGGGCCGGGCTCGTAGTGGCCGGATGAGAGCGAGGAAAGGCAGGCCGGAACGGAGGTGGACTGGTGAGTATTGTGGCGGGAGGTTGGAGAGATATTATGGGATGGGGAGCTGGAGGGGGTTTTAATTTGGGGGGTTAAGGGAAACTGACGCACATACAAGTTTCCGAACAGGAAATGAGGGGCTCTCTCTGTCACGTCACATTCAACCCCCCCCCCCAATAATCTGGATGGTTATTGTCATTGCTTACGTATATCTGTATATTCGTTGAAATACTGTACTTATAAAACTGAGAAGCATGTAGGGTTGCCACCTTTGTTCTGGCTGGGAGCGGTTCCCCCCCCCCCCAAATCTGGTACTGAAGTGACTTCAATCTGTTGCAGCCTCACAGGACTTCGTCAGGCAGGCACGCACACACATGAATTTATAAATCTGTCTGTGCTTGGCTACCCAGAGCTTAAATACATGACCTTTCCCACAACCTTTCAAACACGTGCACTTGGAGAGAGAGAAGACCTGAAATACAGGACAAAACTGTAACAATACAGGATGTAGCATTTTCCATTGGAATACGTGACAATCCTGTATTATACAGGACAGGTGGCAACCCTAGCATGCAGATGTAAGCTTTTGAACAGGAATCGAGGAGGGCAGCAAAAAGCCCTCCCCATGTTCTAACCAAGAGCACTGAGGAAAATAAGTAGTAGTTAGAGTGTCAGACTAGGACCTGGGACACCAGGGTTCAAGTCCCCTCTCAGTCATGAAGCTCACTGCTTGACCTTGGGGGACAGTCACACACTCTCAACCTCCCCTCCCCAGGTTTTTTTTTTGGGGGGGGGCGCGCTATGTAATCTACCTTGAGTTCCTTGGAGGAAAGGTGGGATAAAATTGTAACAACCTCTGCTAATAATTATGGTTCGTATATTGACTTGAATAGCTTTCACTGGAGTCCTAAGTGCATATTAATTAATTAATTTCTATACTGCCCTTCAGCTGAGGATCATAGAGCGGTTTACAATATAAAAACACAAAAATATGTAGCATAGTAACAAACAAAAACAATACACCCATCCGCAGGATAAACTCTTATGTGTTCACATAGCCTGATCCTGTGCAAGCTTGCTTACCTGGAAACAAGACCTGCTGAGCTGAATAGGGCCTGCTATTACCGTAAGTAAGCTTGTGTAAAATGAGCTCCTTGGGAGTTAAGTGTGAACATGGGGCAGGACGGGTTGTATGCAGTTCTGCTGCATAAACAAAGGAATGGGATTTTGTGATCGTAAAGATGAGAAATGGGGAAAAAAACCTGCAGGTTAAGAAGGAAGGAACAAAAACCTGGCTTTTAATGGAAATAATAAAGGTAAAATTGAGATCTCATGATTATGCAGTGAACTAGGTTTAGCAGTGGTGGGAATTGTGTGATTAGTGATGTGTATTTTGCCTTTTGAGCTTGTCCGGTGTCACAAGAAAGGGTATATGTTGTTCAGTTATTGAGCCAAAGTGACTTGTTCTGCATATATTGGCTTCTTAGGATGAGTTTCAATATGACTTTTGAAATTCTGTAATATTAAGAGTGACATTTTATGTAATCTTGTACAAAAACTCAAGCTATAATAATTTATCAGTGTTAAATGTGACTGAACTTGATAGCCTTGTCTGTGATAGCCTATGCAGTTAGCTCAGTTCAGAGGTGATGTGTCAAAATCCTATGGCTTATTAGGAATAAGCATCAATGCTATTGTGACTTTTTTTGTGAAGAATTAAATGTGATCCTCAAAGGAAAACAATTCGCACATCATATATTCAAAGTACATGAATAACTTGCTATTTCACAGCTATAGCTTTGTGTTCTTTGTTCCTGGAGGCTATTAAGTGAGTGTTTTATTAAGCAATAAGTTGTTGGGTTATGTTGTAAGGCACACAGCCAAAACACTATCTGTTTTTTTTTGTTTTTTTTAAATAATTTTTATTGATTTTCAATTTTATAGGCAAATTATATTCCATTTCAGTCAAGCCTATAATAATATTCCTGACCTCATTAACTAATTTCTTTAACTTTGCCGAGCCCTGGCCTTCTTTCTAGGCCAGGTCATTTTCCCTAACATTCTTATCTGACTTCCTCACATCTCCTGTATTGGTTATTATTTTAAATCCAATCTTCTAGACAGCTTCAAACTTCATTATCAATTACATCATCATCACTTTTTCAATCTTATCCTATCACATATCATCCTTGGCTTATTATTATTCCATTTGTATTCTATATTTCCCTTCTATCTCTCCTCAATCCTGAGTACATAGCTATGAAATCATCTAATTTCTCTTTATCATATCCATAATCCATGTCTTGAAACCCTAAAAAAAAAAAAAAAAAAAAAAAAAAGATCCAGTTACACCACCATTACATTTTACCCCACACCACATTGTTCCAATGTCCAAAACCACGATTTCTCAAGTGGAGCTTGTCCCAAAGTCCCAGGCCAGACTTCGGCTTGTTCAGTCTGTTCTTCCTTCTTTTCTTTTGTCTGCTGCCTTCCTTTATTTCTTTTTAAATTAATCTTCTTCCTTGTCATAGTCGTCTTACGCTGGGTAACAGCTCCATGCCTCTTATGTTTCCAAGTTCTTTTCCGGCAGCCAGATAAATTCCGTTTCTTTCGTTTCCTTTTGATTTTAGCAGGGGGATCTCCCTCCCCCTCCTCCTGTAGTTCCAGCTTGACCTTGATGTTGTTTAGACTCTGACACATGGTCTCTGCAGAGTCACGGGTTTCCTTTCTCCAAGCCTCCAGTGCTTCAAAAATTTTCCACAGACTTCCCTCAGATTTCTCCGCCATTTTAAGGAGCACTGTTTCCACAGTCTCTAAAAATCACTTCCAATTATAAATCCAATATTGTCAAACAGTTCAATTTAATCCTCTTATTCTGTCAAATTTTCCACTTTCCAATAAGCTACCCCCAAGACCAGGGGTGACAGATGGACTAAATCTCTGTTTAAAATTGTCACTTTGTATTACAATGTAGATGCCTTAGATACCAAATGCCTGTCACATTGTCTCAATAGCAGGGGACTGACCTCCGTGATTTTACGTCCCAAGCAGTCACTAATTTAGCCAAATCAGTCTTTTTTTTCCTACTCACAAGTCCGAATTGTTTTTCCTGATCCTTGGAGGAATCGGCGCGCTCGGGGAAGACGATCTCGCAGCTTCCGCCGACGGGGTGATGAGTCCGTGGAGCTCTGCCGCCCGCTCTCGCTCCGGAGCCCTTACTCGGGTCTCCGGCGGAGCAGGGACGGCGTAGCAAGCTCAGCCGGACCGCTGAGACCCTGGGACGCCCTTCCCAGGGGTTTTGGGGGCTGCGGCGCTGGCGCAGTCTCCCCTTTTCCCGGTCGACTTGGGGAATGTCAAGAGCGACATGTCCCCCCGACCGTCCTCTCCGGCGCGCCGACCGGAAGCCCAAAACACTATCTGTCAGCTGCAAGCAACATTGCTTGTGATGTGCTGGGTGGAGTTGAGCAATTACGAAATCTTCAGCTTGGCTTCCTAGTTGGCAGCTTTAACTGTTCTAAGGGTGCATAACTCGCTAAAAAAAATTCCTTCAAGGTTTGCAAAGCCAGACAATTAATTTTATTGGGGATTCTCCTTGGGAGGTGGGTTGCCTTTTGTTTGCCTAGCCTACTGGTCAAGCCAACCTACCTTCCTCAGAGCTATCCTGGCAACCCCTGCCCCCAAGGAGTGTGTCAGCTTCATTGCCGTTGGCGCTGCCTGAAGCTGCCCAAGCGCCTTATCATAACAGTATCCAAGGCAATCCCTCTGGAAAGGCTGGTGGGGAGGTAGGAGGCTGGTTGGCTGTTCAGAGACACTCAAAGCACTCTGTGGCAGCAGAATCCAAATCTCTGGCAATAATTTGTGTGTGCATGTGGGGTGGGTTGGCTGACTTTGCCCCAGGTGGAGGTGGTGGGATGGTTGCAGGGAAGTCTGGTATCTTGTAAAAAGATGACATTGTACTGACCACAGCAGGTAGCACTGTTGAAGCTGCTCTTTCTACTGAAAGAGCATTTGGGATGTTGCTAATGTAATGTGGGAGGTATATGTTGCCAAATCTTAATTATATAAGCCACAGACTTTACTAATGGAAAGGGATGATAGCCCTCTTTTAGCCAGAATGTTATCCAAGGAAAAGTTGACTTCTTTATATGTAGTATTTATATATGGGTCCTGCCACAATAAATCATAAAAAGAGAAGTTTGTGTTAATAAAATATATGTGGATTTACCTATTCCCAAAGTGTGCACAGTAAAATGTCTTCCCCAACTGAGTTCAGGTGAGCAGTTAGGAAGGGGCTTCAAATATTGTTGGTTTCTGAGCATTGCTGGGGTGGGGGGGGTCCCTCTGCTCTTTAATAGTATGAGGCTTATGAAGAGCTTGAATGGAAAGTTCATACTTGGGTGTTAGTGCCTCATTCAATCTGAATTACTTAAAATAAGGGGGTGTGGGTAGAGATACTAGGTGCTAAATTGAAGCAAGTTGAAAACCACATATTTCTCTTCAGTCCCCTTGGTTTTATACAACAGAATGCATTAACATTTTTATCTTTTACACCCAGATGTTTATATATCTATCCACTGAGGATTTCACTTTGTGAGTGAATGAAGTACCAACTAATCCACAAAAGTTCATGCAGCAATACATTTGCTAGTCTTCAGGGTTCCAAAAAAACCTCATTCTGGTCTTCTCCTTGCCGTTATGATCTTCCTGGGTAGCAGCAGCTGCAACCCCCCACTGGCCCTTGGTCCCGTGGCTGATATTTGGGGCCAAAGCATGCTTCCCTTCAACTCTGCAGTCCTAGCCAACTTTAAAGATATATCTGCCTTTACTTATACTTCAGGACTGGTATAACTGAGTGACTTCCTTCCTTCATACGTAGTATGTCCTGGATAGTGGAGCTTACCATGAAAAGTAGGCAAAGTTCCAAAAAGATGCATAAAGCCACTCTCAGGGAACTTTCACATAAAATATGTTGTAGGTTATGGGATTGTTCAGACAAACCCATGCCTCTTTGCTTTGCCCTCAAATGTGTGTCCTCATATTCCTGTTTCTCATTTATGTTACTCATCTGCTTATTGCGGTGATTCTTAGGAAGATAGATCAGCTCACGAGTACTGGAATTTCAATTGCTGAGCAAACACTTTCAAAATACTTTGCAGTTCTTTCCTAAGATCTAACACGAAGCAGGAATTCTGGATCACATAGAATCTGCATCAGCCATTGAGGCGACACTAAGGATGGAAGGAGTTGAACTTAAGGAAGAGTGGCAAGATGAAGACTTTCCAAGGTAAGAAGTGGCTATGGCAGGGCTTGATTTGCTCTGGAACATATTCTTCAGAAAGTGGAGTTTGGCTTGTCCCTAAAAAGTGTTTGTCAGTTGTAGCCAAGGGAGGTACTGCTTCCTGTGTGTTCATATGGCTCCGTAAGCCTCATCTTCTGCCCTCCTTTTATGTTGGGGATATTTCACATATTCAGCTATGAATTTATATTATTTCAAAAGCAGACTCAGGAAAAATGCGCAGTTTATCTTTGCACATACATTCTTGTCTTGTGTACATATGCACATTTGCCACATGATCTTAACCTGACATAGAGGTAATAAAATTTTGCTTTACCATTTTTTTCCAAACTGGGTCTTGAGATTTTAAAGAGCTTGCAAACTTTTCAAGGTCCTGAAGGAGTGTTTTACTCCCAAGCATGCTAATCTACAATTAAGAGTTTTGCACCAATGAGCACTGGAGACTGTTCTCCATTTCATTTTGTTCAATTGAGGTCCTTCCCTCCTTGCTCTTTTTTCTGCCCTGCCCTGCAACTCTCCTCACCTGATATAATGGGCAGGACATACTTTCTTATTGCAGGATGGTCTGGGACTGGCGAGGCCAATGTTCTGGTCACACTGATGCAAGCTGCTCACCAGCTGTTGCAGCTCTGCAGCCCTTAGAGTTTGAATGCCAGTGTGCAGACATTCAGGCACCTTGATGGGCCATCTAGGTTCAGGTTAGGATTTTTTTTAAAAATAGGAATCCTTCTGTGACTCATCAGGCTGAATTTTCTGCAGCACTCTACAGCACACAATTTAGTGCATTAGCAGACAGCCTGCATAGCTTGCTCTCTGACTACCACAAGGGTTGGTTAAACTTCTTCATTGTTTCTTCTTATGTTTTTTACTGTCCCAGACCTCTACCAGAAGATGACCATATTGATGATATGTCAGATCCAGCTGAAAGAGGGGACCAACCTGGTAAGTTTAGTACAAAGGAATATATGGTTCTGCATATGACTTTGGACTTCAGCTCACATAATCCCTAGTCAGCATGGGAGGTGGAGTCTATTAGCATCTGGGGGACCACAGGTTTCTCATTCCTACTCTTATCCAGAGGTCACCTGTGTGGGACCTGCAGGTGTCAGTGTGCCCATAATTTGGTAAAGGTGTGGGTAAATATCCCTTCAAAAATCAACAATGCCTGAGAAACGATTTGCTCTTCCTGCACAGTTCCTGTTTGTACTGCCTCAGCCTCCTCTACATCGGTCACTCCCCCACTCCTGAAAACAGGATTGGGCATCGATCATCCCATTCATTCAGTACAGAGGAGATGTTCAAATGGCTTTTCTCTGGGAGCAAGTGCAGTGGTGGCTGAGGCAAGTGCCTTTTCTCCACTGATGGGTGGCTGACAGTGGGGTTATACTTGCACCATTTTGTGGTCCTGCATTCCCCGTGGCCCCCCTCTGTTTTGTTGGCGACTTCTGATGCTGGGTAAATCAGACAGAAAATGAAACTAGAAAACAAACTGCTTCAGATTAAATATTCAAGGATGGAAGATACTATTTACTTGCTCAGATCTTTAAGGGACAATCTTCAGTCAATTTTTTAATTTTATTTTTTACGTAGGAAAGTTTTGACTGTTTAACTATAACAGAAGGCCACTACTCACACTTCTGAGTGACTCCTGTTTGTCAAATAGTAGGAGCATAGAGGGCTGCTTTATACTAAATCAGAACATTGCTCCATCTAGTTCAGCACTGGATTAGTATATAATGAACTGTTTGCAGAACTATATACAGTACTAGTAAGTTAAGCCCGTTGAAAAACGGGCGCTGCGGCGAGCGCTAGCTGGGCAGCACACGCGCGTGCCTTGCGGGGTGGCGGGCACAGCCGCGGCTGCGCTCCTGCCGCGGCGGAGGAGGCTGAGCGCGGGGAAACCGGGGAGCCCCCCAATCCCGGACGCCCCCTCAGAGGCCGGCACCGTGGCGCGCGCCCAGCTCCCTTGGCGGCTCCGGCCGCGCAGGATAATAGCCGGGCAGGAGGGAGGGCGGGCGGGGGCGCTTCTGGGGCCGCGACGTCCCTCCCCGCCCGGGCTCTCCTCGCCGCCGCTGCCCCGCAACCTCCTCCGCCTTCTTCTTGCCAGGGAGGGAAGCAGCAGCAGCAGCGTCGGTGGGTGAGCGAGGGAGTGTAAGGCGGCAGCTGGAGGCTCCGCTGGAGGTGCGCGGGCGGCGCGGGCCTCGGAGAAGGGCGGTGGGAGGCAGAAGACCCCCCTCCTCCCCCCCGCGCTTTGGCTGGCGCTGCTGCTGCTGCCGAGGCGGGCGCCGCTAGCAAGAAGCGAGGGAGGAGGCTCCGTGCAAGGCGGCGGCGCTGCCTCAACTGACACCGCCCGTGCGCCGCTGCTGCGGGGGTGGGGATCGCCTATTGGTCCGTACTAACCAATCCGTGTGTCACAGGAACGCACGCGCAGTGCCGAATTCCTGTGACACACGGAAAGTGGTACGTACGGACAGAGCAAGATTATTATATAGGATGTTAGCTACACCTCTTTAAAAAGGGTGATTGAAACTAGCATAATGCTTTTGTTGTTTGTTTAAAAAAGTTTTCACTTACTAATGTTTGAGTTTGGTTTACATAGACTTGGAGTATGCTTTCATCATTCTGTTTCTTTTAATAACTTAAGCTGTATTTGGTGGGGGTGTATGGCCGTCACTGACTTTAACATGTCTTACAGAATAAACTTCCCTTCCTTTCCAATTTATTAGAAGTGAATGGCAACAAAGTTAAGAAGAAACTATTGGCTCCAAATATAAACTTAACTCTGGATTGCAGTGAAGAATCCATTTTGTCTGACTTGGATGAGAGCGGGGATATTGATCTGGATGATATGGACACACCGTCTGAAAATAGCAATGAGTTTGAATGGGAAGGTAAGACTTGACTCTATCTAAGCCTTGTGCATATGTATTTCCTCTGCTTCCTTTGTCAGCATTGTTGATCAGTGTTCTGTGTGGTGGGTGGCCCACTGGGTTTCTGGTCGCTTCATCTGCAGCCTGCTGTGGCCTGTTTGCAAGGATGATAAAAGTCCTCCATATCAAATTGTGTACAGCTGGCATGGGCAGAACTGGATTGTGTGATCTGCTTTTTTAAAAGCTAGAATCTAAAGGCCCAGCAACCAGAGCCTGCTCACATCTGTCAGGTTGGGGTAGGACAATGTGGGCATCGCTGTGCTGGTTTGTAAAATGTATAGGGTGGAAGTTTTCTAAAAGCACGTGGTAGTTGTTTTGTAATTGTATGCTTGTTTTCCCCCCAAACTGACATAGCTACCGCTTCGCTTCAAGGCTGCTAGTGGCGTCTTTAGTTCAGTTTATAAACAAATGCTACTGGTATGAAGGGGAACAGAAGTTATTTTTGCTCAGCACAGGATTTTTCAGCTGGTACAAAACTGACACTGATGATAGCTCTTGAATCAATTGTGTACCAATGGTTCAGTAGAGATTTCAGAAAGGGGCCTCTTTACTTCAAAGTTATTCAGTTGCTCAAAGCAAGAGGCTAGACTTCAGCTTTGGTGCATCCTGCAGCCAATGACTGTGGTGGCATATTGCTTATTTGTATGAGCTTTTCAAATGTGGGGTGAGAAGTTCGCAGCTCTAGGTACTTAGACTTTGCAGTTCGCTGGGCTGAAGAGAGGCTGGAGTTGTTCGTTGTTGGAATAAGGTTTCTGTCTTTTCTCTTCTCTTTAATGCGGCTGTCTGCGTTTTCCTGGAAGGATAGTTTCCATTAACAACTCTGTCTTGGAAACAAACTACTAACATGCTGCAGTAGTTTTTTCACACCTCTGTGGTAAGGTTTGTGTTACTGAAATTAATTTGACAAAGCCGTGAGGATGATGTATTCTTCAGGACACTTTCCAAGTCCTGCTTAGTTTGGATTGAAATCTCTATTTTGCATGTCTGCCACTAATCATTGTGTTGAGATGATTCACTAAAATCAATGGGGAAATAATAGGTGAAGGGTAGATATCTAGGGCTGTCAACTGATCAAAGGGTTTGGGCATTATCCTAATCCACAAACTGATTTGGAATATCAAAATAAGTGTTCTGGTGAGCCTATTGCGAATATGTAATCATTGCCTGATTAAAGGTATATCCACCTCAAGACTGTGGTCCCTTTTACAGGGGACAGCTCTGATGTACCAAAATAGATTCTTATCTGATCAGAGGACTAGTTGTTTATGCTTCAATATATATTTATGGGTTTGGAAAGGAATCACAGCTATGTTCTTTCCATTTAAAAGCAACTCAGCACAATCACTGCTTAACTGCTTAGTCAAAATGCAACCCAAACAATTTGTAGATATGTTTCTTGACACTTCCTTCAATATAATGGGCACAGAACTTTTGAAGATTTGGGGCATACAGGGAAGCAACAAACCTACTTTGTCTAATCTGTGATTCACTGTAACAGTATTGTAATTCCTTTTTTAAAAACAAAAACAAAAAAACCCCTCTGAGCAGATGATCTTCCAAAGCCGAAAACTACAGATGTGATTCAAAAAGGATCATTGCAAGAATATGCAGCATCAGACGAAAAAGAGGAGGAACGGCGATGGCGGATGTTCCGGATTGGAGAACAAGATCACAGGGTGGATATGAAGGCAATTGAGCCATATAAGAAAGTTATCAGTCATGGAGGTGAGAATAGTGACTGATGCCCTTCTTCACCAGTCCCGTCCCCCCCAATAAAGAATTGCAGGATGCCTGAAGAAAAAGCATAACAATTAGATTTTTCTTCTTCTTTCTAGGTTATTATGGTGATGGGTTAAATGCAATCGTTGTATTTGCAGTTTGCTTCATGCCGGAAAGCGGGCAGCCAAACTACAGATACTTAATGGATAATCTCTTTAAGTGAGTTGTACTTAATGAATGCATGAACCTGCCTTATTCCAAGACAGACCTCTGATCCCTGCGTTTCCTCCCATGTCAGAGGCAGAATGCTTGCAAGTGGTGGAGGTGGAAGCAGACAGCAGGAGAGGGCCATTGTGGCCTTTTCTTGCAGGGACATTGGCTGGCCCCAGTGCTGGGCTAGATAGGCCATTGGTCTGATTCAGCAGGCCTCTTCTCATGATGATCTTTCCTTAACCCAACCTGAAGAAGCTTCTGCCTTAGCTCTTCCAAAGTCCTCCTACCCTTATGCCAGGGAACACCTAGAGACCTTTTTCATGCCAAGCGCGTGAGTGATGACCTCTCCCCTCTGGCATTGCAAAGGCCAGACTACAAATACAATTTTGGCTTTCATTCCTGACTCAGTTTTACATGTTCCTTAAAAGGAACTGCTGCCTGATTAACAAGAGCGCAGGAGAGGGATGCAGTGCCATAAGGAAAGTTGGTGGGGGAAGATAGCACAAGAAACCTCACTGTCTGTCTCTCCTCCCTCCCCCAAACAGGTATGTTATTGGCACACTAGAATTGTTAGTAGCAGAGAACTACATGATCGTTTACCTAAATGGTGCAACAACACGGAGGAAGATGCCTAGTCTAGGCTGGCTCAGGAAGTGTTACCAACAGATTGATAGGAGGTAAGAAGAATTTGAAATGCAGCCAACTGCATAACACATGACAATTCTTTTAAAGTGTTATTTACTTCTGTCAAGTGATGTAAGAAAGCTCTGTTGTTGCATCCTTTGTGATTTGGGTTCCATACTCCCAGGGCAGAAGTAGTGCTGGCGCTTAAGGTGGTGTGTTCTCATGAAGAGGAAAAAAAATGGCACCTGACCTTCTATGAAAATGTGGTAGAGCCCATTTTTACACAGTGTTGAGCATAGTTCTGAAGAAACTTTCAGAAGAGTGGACTATAGAACCTAGAAAGCTATTTATACTGAGCCAAGATGTTGTTCAGTATTGTCTACATTGACTGCTAGCAGTTCTCCAGAGTTTAAGGCAGGAACCTCTCAGCCCTCCAAGGAGATGCCAGGGATTGAACCAGGGACCATCTGCATGTAAAGCAGATACTTTTCCTCTGAGCTACTGTATAGAATTGTTTCTGTTCTCTGTCCTAGAAGGAAAAGTCATATTGGATACTACATGCCATTAGTGTCCATCTTGAATGTCTTTCTGGGCAGGTGTCTAGCATTTCTTCAGCAGCTTCAATAACAGGGTGACTAAGCTCCAGTTTGGAGGCTTGAAACAGCCCCCAAAAGCAAATGTCCCTGACACCCCCCCTTTGTTCTGGCAACTAGGTTGAGGATGCAGGTGTATGGGTTCACCTCTGCCCTTGTCCCAGAATGGCTCTCCATTCCATTCCTATCTCCTGCCCAGGAAACATGGCAAGAGCCTGTCTCTGCAGGTATGGGGACACACTCCCCTTCATGGTCTCTTCAAATCACATGAGCATAACTGTGACTTTGCTATTTTAGTCTAATTCTAATGCTGATCCCAGACTTACTAGGAGTTTCTTTCTGGCTTACACCTAGAGTAGAGCACTAGCAATGTTCAGTGTCTGCTAGTATCTAGGCTTTGTTATTTTCCTCTTGCTTCTCTTGTTGATTGCATCTTTTTAATATTTTGATTGAATTTTAGGTTAAGGAAAAACCTGAAATCATTAATAATAGTTCATCCTTCCTGGTTCATTAGAACACTTCTGGCAATCACAAAGCCTTTTATTAGGTAACACCCATAATACTTACTTCATTTCCCCCCCAGTACTGGTATGTTTAGCATTTCAACAGTAACAGTGTCTTTTCTATTCTTTTTTTTTCTAGCTCAAAATTCAGCCAAAAAATCAGATATGTCTTTACTTTGGCAGAGCTGGCTGAACTCGTCCCCATGGAATACGTTGGCATACC
Organism: Darevskia mixta; assembly: GCA_034641385.1. Taxonomy (NCBI): domain Eukaryota; kingdom Metazoa; phylum Chordata; class Lepidosauria; order Squamata; family Lacertidae; genus Darevskia; species Darevskia mixta. The sequence continues at coordinate 3,149,594 of JAWWNH010000073.1, read as the reverse complement.
TGAATGCATAAAACAGTAGGTTGCTGGTTCCATGTTCATAATCCAAAAAATGAAGCATAAATGCTCAGTAACAGAGCAATCCAAACTTTTAGGAAACAGACACCGCTGTATGAAGAGCCCTGCCAGCTCACAGTGGCTATTACGAGGTTGAAGGAGCAGTGTTTTCCCCGTGCCCAAAAGTGATTCCACCTGGCATAGTTGAGGGCCTTTTGTGCACACGTGATTGTGTCCAGGGAACAAGGGGCCTTGGGATCCCATGACTGCATTGCAGGGGGTTGGACTAGATGACTCTTGGGGGTCCCTTCCAACTCTATGATTCTGTGACTTTGCTGCCACCTCTGACATGTCCACAACACGCCCCATATTCAGCCTTACCACTGTCGGAGCACCACCATTGTGCCAATAGCAGTGGTGGTGTTGTGAGCCACTACAGTGAGAAGCAGTAGATCTTTTCCTCTTCCCATAGAGAATGAGGTCTGCAGCATCCAGGCTGCCCTGCAGCTTCCCTCCCCAAGTCTCCAGTCCTATACTTGGTTGGCACAAGCTCCATTGAACTCTATGGGATCTACTTCTGGGTAGACATGTAAATAATTGCACTCTGAGCTTTTGAAAAAGTTAAAATGCTTGCCTCAGCCAATATTTCCTCCGTGCTGCTGGTAGTCAAAGTGAAGGTACAGTATAAGTTGGGTTATGTGCATAATTATGTCCTGCAGCAATTGGTAGTACTGCCAGAGCTGGCGTGGAGAAGCTATACACCTCCTAGATGCTGTTAGACTAACTCCTAGCAGCCTCAGTCAGCATGGCTGGTAGTCAGACATGACAAGGGTTGTTGTTCAGCCACATCTGGAGGGTGACATGTTTCTCCAGAGGGAGCAGAAGGACTTGGGGGCTGCCTCTGGCATGCCCCTTGGACTTTGGCCTCTATCCCAGTTCAGCAGTAAAATGTTGTGCTGCTCAGGTATATGATTTAGGGTTGGTAAGCTATGTAAAGCCCCAAGGCTTTAAAAGCCCTCCACCCACTGCAATCTCTGCTCAATAAAATAACAGAATTATTACTCATTGATAACCCAGTGATATTGCCTTACGAACTTCCTTGAACCTAAAGGACATCTGGGGACGTAGAAAACACTGGTCCTTTGGCCTTGTGTGCAAAGGTAGCTTAGTGTGACCAAGAAACACAACTGGGACAGGGTGATAGGGGTGGGCATGGTAGGGATGGGGGTGCCCTGGGTCAGAAAGCCCAGGTCTCAGAGAAGTTAGAATGATCTGTTTATTACCTCTGTTTGTTCAGAGGTTGACAACTTATTTATTGATGGTCTATACTTACTTTTGACTCTCACGACATGCACACATGCCAAAACTCTTAGGATTGCTTTAAGGGTTTTAAAGTGACCAACAGGAAAGCTGACTAAACAGTGCTGGGCAGCAAATGATCTAGTATGGGAACTGTAATTTGGAAGATCCAACAGATGAGACTTGCTTGTGCCAGTTTCCTAGTGACTCCCTCACCTCCACCCCATCTTCCAAGGCTGTTATAAGAGCATATGTCTGAGAGATTCATGCTGTGTGACTAACCACTGCACCACAATGGCTCTCTTGGTTGCCAGACTGGGATGCCCCAGATTCAAACCCTTCCTCGGCAATGAAGCTCATTGGATGACCTTGGGCAAAGCACTCTTTCTTTCTGCCTAATCTACCTCACAAGGGGAGTGGGGAGCAAGGGATTGGGTGCCCAGGTACTTTTTGGAGAAAGAGCAGGATACAAATGTAATAAGGATTTCATAATAGTAGTGTTTCCTATCACTTTCTATGTGCTTCACATACATTAAAAAACACAAGGCTGGCAATTTAGTAGACATGACACAAAAGGAAAACTGAATAGGGAGGGAAGAGGAAAGTTTTTGAGTAGCTCATCCTCTGCTGGCCAAATGAATGGGACCAGGTTGGTCTCCTCCTTGCCATGACTGCCTTCTTAGGACACAGGGGGTTCAGCCTCCCAGTGGCCCTGGGCAGAGTGTGCCTCCCTTCATCTCTTCAATCCAACTGGCAGCTGGAGCAGAGTGTTCTTTTCATGCAGGGAGGGAGGCACACAGAGCGATCTTGCAGCAGGCATAGTACTTTTACTACAGAGAAGCTAAATGCCTTTACTTTTGTTCACCTTAGTATTATTGCGTAAAGCCCTTGCCCAAGACAGGTGCTGTTAGCTTCAAAACTGGATTTTGCTGATATATGGAACTGCATCTTATTTACTAAAAAAACATTTTCCCCACTAAGGTATGAAGAAGAAAAATTTAAAAAGAAACCCAAAAGGTATATGCACATCTTGATCAGGGCTGTATCTAATCTAGCCAACTTTGCACTGTGCTGAATGTTGGGATATATTTGGCTTGCTGGGCTGCCTGCAGCTTGTATGAATGAACATGCACCCATTGTGCCACTGTGTGTGTGGGTGTATCTGGCTAGCTTATGCTGTGCTGTTCACATAATGTTGTGGAAATGGCTCGTTGCTTCAGAAGGAAGCCGAGTAGCCAAAAGGCTAAAGCATTTGCTGTCTAATTATAGAACTAATTGTCAAACCTAGAAGTACAACAATTTTCCGCTTTAGGAAGTTGGAGAGCAATTGCTGCAAAATACATTCTTAATTCTAGATGGAGAGTGACTGTGACTCAGCAGTCACTGAAGTTCAAAATTGCTTTAATTTGCATTGTCACAGTCTAAACTGGCTGAACACCATAAAGGGGAGGAGGGCTTTGTGCTGCCTGTATTTGCTATGTCTTTTTTTTTTTTGGTCTTATCAATGCATGCTGGGATTTTCTGGTGCTCAAGAAATGCATGGCCTGCTAATAAATGTATCTCAGCATCTTCTTCACTTCACAAAATATTGTCCAATCCAGAGCACCAACTGCTACTCTTGCCACTAACCATTTCACTTGATCCAGAATGTGCCCATGGTGTATAATGATTCCAAATGCCTATTTGTAAAGATGATTGTTTTTTGGGGGGGGGGGTTGTTCCCTTGCAAAGAAGGGAGCAAACTGCTACTTAGCAAGACAGATCTACTCTCTCTTCAGAGCTATATCACAAAACAAAAGGATAAACTTGGGGAAGGGACTATGTGTACATCAGGATTCTGAAACAGATTGCAAAGATGCTTTCCCACATTTAATTCAACCCTTTATAGCATTAGAAGGAATTTGGGCAGCTAGTCTGGGTTGCACACAAGGTTTTTGCATCAGGCACAGCATTACTTTGAGGTTTTGGTGTCTGAACTGCCCAGCAGTGCTGCCCTTTCTTCTTAAAATGAAACTAGGACTACATTTAAAATGAGCTCACTGAAATCCACTGCTCATTTGCCGCGTTGGTCTTTGCCTCCACAACTGCCATTCATTGACCTGGTTTGCATGTAATGTCGCGCCGTGGCTGAGAGCGAGTGTCACAGGCGCTTTGCTTCTCTCCTGGTCCTGCTGCTGTTGTGGAACCCTGAGCTAAGCCATGGTTTTTCATAACATTTGCATTCATACCTGTGCTTATAGTTTGTCTTTCTCCTGACAAACCATGAGCTGCAGCTAAGGTTTGATTTTTGGGAAGGTGCAGAGTAGCCACCATTTCTAGTGGGAGTATCTGCATGCTTAGCCATGGTTTGACTTAATGTTGCATGCAAACTGGGCCTTTGACTTAACACACAGACCCCCAATTAACTTCCCGCTGTTGTGGAGGAGGAGGTTCTTCACCATAGCTTAAACCAGGGAGAGGTAGAATCAGAGATTTGATACCATTTTTTTTGGAGCAGTGAAGGGTTTTAAACGTTGATATTTGGAAGACCTCTGATTTGGTGCTTCTGCCTTTCCTCTAAATATCTGACATAACCTAAATATTAAACTTCACCACCAACTGTGGGAAGGAGAGGAAAATACATGTGAGAAAGAGAACAGGATTCATACCAAATCACATCATTGGTCCGTCTAGGTCAGTATTGCCAACACTGGCTGGCAGTAGCTCTTTTGAGATTTAAGGCAAAAGACATACTCAGCCCTATCTGGAGATGCTGGTGATTGAACCTGGGACTTTCTGCATGCAAAGCAGATGCTCTGTCACTGAGCTGCAGCAATTGCAGATGCCCAGCCCTGTCCCAGCAAGACTGGTTAGAAACTTAGTATGGATGCAACAGTTCCAAAACTTGCATGCCTCATTAGCTGCCTATCAGTAAATTAAGCAATGAGGTTTTTTCAAGGCAAAAATACCCTTTATAAAGTTGACTTTCTTGGAGCCCTAGACATCTAGATATACTAACTGTAAGGAACGTTTCACACCACTATATGCTGGCCAACCGGAGTTTGCCACAATTCTACACTCAACATGGAGCTCCAGTGACCCCAAGTACTGTACATGTTGAGTTAACGGGTAAAGATGTCATTATACACAAACTACTAGGGATTTCATTCATGCAATGATTCAGTTCTGTGTGGTTGTAGGTCTTGGTCTGAATAAATTGAGGATAAATGAAGGAAGTGGTATCTTCAGTGCTTTTTTCCTGGGGGGACGCAGGGGTATGCATACCCCTAAACATTTTGTGAATCTAAGTTTCGCCTTATTGAAGGGGCAGTATTTCAGTATGAGTAGGAAGATGAGAGTGCACCAAAACATTTTTTAAGAAAAAAAGCATTGGGTATCTTACTGTATTGTGGTCTATTTTTTTCATTTTCCTGTTAATTGTCATTTTAAAAAAAATCACTTTGTATTCTCCTTATAAGTTCTAATTCATTATTCAGGGGGGAGGGGGAGTCTTGCTGCTCTACTTGTGCCTAACAGTTTGGCTGCAATTGCAAAGTAGTAAGCATTACTCTCCCCCCGCCAAAGAATTTTAAATTTCTACACCCTGATTGAAATTAGAGTTTGACATTTCACTTTTCCTCCCTTCTGTCTGATGAGCAGAATTGACCAAGAGCTTAATGGGAAACAGGAGCAGAAGACCGAACAGTAAAGTATTTTATTTTATTTTTGGTGTGTTTTGGAGTCGTAACCAAGACTGAAGAAAGTGCTGATGGAATGACGTCTTGCATGATCAAAACCTGTTCTGTGGAGGAGGAGAACTGCCTGCCTCTGGACTTTTACCCAATGGACTACTTGCTGCTGAATGGATTTGCAAGTCCAGGCTAGACGTTGACACTTAATAGCTGCCTGTTCTATACTGCAGTATCGCAAAGCATCATAGGAAGCACCCATGGTGTTTTTTTAATCCTAAATGATGCTTAGTAAATATTTATATGCTTAAATGTTAAGGAAAGAGATAATATATATTTTTATGACTTCTCAAAGCAATTATAATGTTTATCTGCAAAACCCTCGCAGGTAAGCCATGCTATAAATGACTGTTTCATTTATTTGATAATAAAAGTGCATGACAATTTCCTATAAACGGTCAAACACTTCTTGCCTAACAGAAAGAAAAGCAAATCAGCATGACCTCATTGATTAGCTAAGCTAGCAAGAGCCCCTCGATTTTCTTGCATAAACACCAGAGGTTCTTTTGTTTCCCATGTTGGGTGTACCCTGCTTGCGGAGGTTTCCTCGGCACAAAAAAAGACACTGCCTGAGTGGTCTTAGTTTCTTTGGCCAGAGGGCTTTTTATATTTGGTCTGGAATGGCTGCGCTTCTAAAACAGATGGATCCAAGGAACTAAGGATGCTTACAGAACCTTTGCTGTAATCTTTGGCTGATGGAACTGTGCATGTGTTAGAGCCCTAATTTCCAGATTGGGTACAAAGAACCGTATTGGTATAGGTGAAGCGACCTTGCAGCAATAGGTGCCTTCCAGTCAAGCTGGAGATCAAGGTTGGAATTGCATTTTGTAAGGAACACAGGGCTGTTGCCCCCAAATGGTGTGCCCCCTCCTGCAGTGTTGAGGTCCCCCCCCTCCCATGACGTGCAGTACACCTTTTCTCATCTCCTGATGTCACTCTGGCTTTATTGCTCACCAGTAATGTGGGTTGGAGAAACGCACAGCATGTTGGCATCAGGATATGGTTGGTGTGGTGCATTGCCTGCTATGGAGAAGGAAAGCTTGGCACAGGTGTGTACGTGGTGACAGCCCCTTCAGCAAGTGCGCCCCCTCTGGGTGCTTTGGCTTACAGCTCCCATCAGCCCCAGCCAGCAGGCTTTGTGGCCAGAAAAGGCTCCCATGCACCTTTCACAAGCACTAAATCCACTTTATGTACTTTTTTAAAAAAGGAGTCTATATGTATATAAATTCTGCATGTTCCGAAGCCTTTTCACCTGTGTGCAGAAATTGGCTGCGCTTGTGCGGCGGGATCGATAAACTGCAGACCTAAGCATATGCACTAATTCCTATAGGTTAATCCTCAAAGCAGTTGCCTTGTAGCAGAGATCTTAACACACACTTTGCTGACCATGGAAGACATGGTTAAAAAAAAGTTTTTGCTTATTCACAACACGGTTGAAAACACCCTTTTGTCTCCAAACTGTTTACTTGGAAATGCCGCCCTTGTGTCAGTGTATGAGCTTAGTCAATAAATAGTGTTTTTACAAAAAGGACAATGTGTTTGAATTGGATATTTTTCTTACAAAGAGTTCTGGCACTCTTCAGAGTGTGTGTTCACAGTTAAAGTGGTGGTAGGTGTGAGTTACTGTCAAGATCCATTGACTTACCATGTTTTCCCTAAAATAAGACACCGTCTTATATTCCCCCCCCCCAAAACAACACAGTATGGCTTATTTTCGGGGGATGTCTTATTTTAACCGCTCTGTGTCCGTACGCTGCATAGCCACGCCTATCCAGGCCGTCTTAAGGGAGAGGCGCCTCGTCACTATGTCTTATTTTCGGGGTATGGCTTATATTTTGCAAATGCGTAGAAATCCTGCTACGGCTTATTTTATGGCTATGTCTTATTTTAGGGGAAACTGTATCAGAGGCTCTTGTACACCCTGGATGTTAATGTAATGCCGCTTTGTTGGAAATTAATGCTGCTTCTCCATTTATCCTGGAGTGGGGAAGAGTTACCTAAAGGAATTGCAGGACAGTTTTCCTGTGTTGACGCTTACGATGCCTGCTATTTGAGGTGGCAGAAGAGCCACTCTGCAGAATGGAAAACCTATGCCTAGATGGACATTATACACTGACTGCTGCACTTGGTGTTTGGAAATCTGAAAAACTCGTGGTATGGTATGGCATGGTTTATTTATATACCACTCTTTAACTCAAGGCTCCTAAAAGCAGTGAACAACAATATATATTAATGCAAATAAAATATATAATAAATGCACATAGTATCAATCAAAACAAAATAGCATCAGAATTCAGCCACGAATACAGATCATGTAATAGGACTTGATTCTCACGAGGTGCAGTGCACTGGAGATTGCAGAAATATTCCATTCTACTTTGGTTCTTTGCGAGAGCAAATAAGTCACCAGAATACCCTTGTTGGCATTTCTTTTTACTCATCATGATAGTCAGAACCTCTCAAGCTTGGCTGTAGGAATGGGGGATCTATGGTCCTCCAGATGTTAGCTGTGCCGGCTGAGGTGAAGGGCATTGGAAGGCCAGCATCACTCCTGCTCTATTGCTTAACTTGATGTGGATTTTAGCAGGTAGCCTTAGAGTGAAGGTGGTTTGATTATCCAGGTCCTGCATCCCTACCTGTAGCCCATTGAAAACCTTCTGAAGGCCAGAAGACCCTCTGGAGTAGTGTTCCAAGTGTAGTGTGAGGGGTGACAATAAAAAGGAAAGCCAGAAGTTCTTTTAGACACACTTGTTTCTCATCTGTTTTACAGCTTCCTAAGGGCTGCTGTTTTGTTCTCTGTTGTGGCAACATGTACATGCTACAAGACACCTGGAATTTAGAACAGTTTGCCTTTGGAAAACGTTGACACACTTCTCCTATGCAATATGCTTGCACAAAGTAAAACCAGTGTCAGGGGCAGTATGCACTGAATGGCAGTTGCTGCAATTCATAAGCAGAGAGAGTGTTGTTTCATGGCCTGTTTGTGGGCTTCCCAGGGGCACCTGGTTGGCCACTGGAGATTAGGATGTCGGCCTGGATGGGTCTTTGGCATGGTGCAGCAGGGCTCTTACGTTCTTATGACTTTATGTGGCCTCTGCATAAGTAAATGAGACTTGCATCACCAGTTTTCCTTACTCTAAAATGGGGGCAAGTAACTTCAGAGCTCCAGTTCACATGCAGTAATAATAATAATAATAATAATAATAATAATAATTTATTATTTATACCCCGCCCATCTGGCTGGGTCTCCCCAGCCACTCTGGGCGGCTTCCAAAAGAACATTAAAATACAGTAATCTATTAAACATTAAAAGCCTCCCTAAACAGGGCTGCCTTCAGATGTCTTCTAAAGGTCTGGTAGTTGTTGTTCTCTTTGACATCTGGTGGGAGGGCGTTCCACAGGGCGGGCGCCACTACCGAGAAGGCCCTCTGCCTGGTTCCCTGTAACTTGGCTTCACGCAGCGAGGGAACCGCCAGAAGGCCCTCGGCGCTGGACCTCAATGTCCGGGCTGACCGATGGGGGTGGAGACGCTCCTTTAGGTATACTGGACCGAAGCCATTTAGGGCTTTAAAGGTCAGCACCAACACTTTGAATTGTGCTCGGAAACGTACTGGGAGCCAATGTAGGTCTTTCAAGACCGGTGTTATGTGGTCTCGGCGGCCGCTCCCAGTCACCAGTCTAGCTGCCGCATTCTGGATTAGTTGTAGTTTCCGGGTCACCTTCAAAGGTAGCCCCACGTAGAGCGCATTGCAGTAATCCAAGCGAGAGATAACTAGAGCATGCACCACTCTGGCGAGACAGTCCGCGGGCAGGTAGGGTCTCAGCCTGCGTACCAGATGGAGCTGGTAGACTGCTGCCCTGGATACAGAATTAACCTGTGCCTCCATGGACAGCTGTGAGTCCAGAATGACTCCCAGGCTGCGCACCTGGTCCTTCAGGGGCACAGTTACCCCATTCAGGACCAGGGAGTCCTCCACACCTGCCCGCCCCCTGTCCCCCAAAAACAGTACTTCTGTCTTGTCAGGATTCAGTCTCAATCTGTTAGCCGCCATCCATCCTCCAACCGCCTCCAGACACTCACACAGGACCTTCACCGCCTTCACTGGTTCTGATTTGAAAGAGAGGTAGAGCTGGGTATCATCCGCATACTGATGAACACCCAGCCCAAACCCCCTGATGATCTCTCCCAGCGGCTGCATATAGATGTTAAAAAGCATGGGGGAGAGGACAGAGCCCTGAGGTACCCCACAAGTGAGAGTCCAGGGGTCTGAACACTCATCCCCCACCACCACTTTCTGAACACGGCCCAGGAGGAAGGAGCGGAACCACTGTATAACAGTGCCCCCAGCTCCCAACCCCTCTAGGCGGTCCAGAAGGATGTTATGGTCGATGGTGTCAAAAGCCGCTGAGAGATCCAGCAGAACTAGGAAACAGCTCTCACCTTTGTCCCTAGCCCGCCGGAGATCATCAACCAGTGCGACCAAGGCAGATTCAGTCCCATGATGAGGTCTGAACCCCGATTGGAAGGGATCCAAATGGTCCGCTTCTTCCAGGCGTGCCTGGAGTTGTTCAGCAACCACCCGCTCAATCACCTTGCCCAAGAATGGAAGATTTGAGACTGGGCGATAGTTGGCCATATTGGCCACATCCAAAGATGGTTTTTTAAGAAGCGGTTTAATAACCGCCTCTTTTAGTGGGTCTGGGAAGGCTCCCTCACAGAGAGAGGCATTCACCACCCCGCGGAGCCCATCGCCCAGCCCTTCCCGGCTAGCTTTTATTAGCCAGGATGGGCAAGGATCAAGAAGACAGGTGGTCGGTTTCACTCGTCCAAGCAGCCTGTCCACATCCTCGGAGGTAACAGATTGGAATTGATCCCATAAAACATGACTAGACAGGGCTCTAGCACTCTCCCGCCCCGGCTCTGCTCCCACGGTGGAGTCTACCTCCTTCCGAATCTGAGCGACTTTATCTGCAAAAAACATTGCAAAAGCATTGCAGGAGATCTTGGGGTCCCTATCAGACCCAGATGACGGAGGTGGTTCTGCTAGATTGCGAACCACCTGGAAGAGTCTCCTGCTGCTGTTTTCTGCAGATGCAATAGAAACGGCAAAGAAAGTTCTCTTTGCCGTTGCCATTGCCACTTGGTAGGCTCGAAGTTGAGCTCTAGCCCGTGTCCGGTCTGATTCAGAATGAGTTTTCCGCCACCGGCAGAAAACATGCAGGCCTTGGCGAGCTTCAGCCTCTTGTAGGAATCCTGTTGGCACTGAAATCTTTTAACAAGCCCAGCCAGTTGTAAACCAGAGATACTCAGAAAACCGAAAGCATTGATGAGGCATCTCTGCTTTTAAATAATCTGTAGAAGGGATGTGTGGGTGGTTAAAAAAAAGTGCTAGCTTTCACTAACTTACTTAGAAAACTTCTTAATTGTTTTATATTCAAGAGAATCTCAAAGTGATAAATGTAATATGCATAAAATACATGGTAAAATATTAATATAAATAATCAAATCATAGCCTATTAAAATAACATACTAGCCATTCAATAATACCCACAGTTTCCCTCAGTACAAAATCCCAACCAGTTATTTTGTATAACAAGGAGGACTGGCCAGATGACAACTCCTACAGCCTCAGAATGCAAATAAAAGCAATATCTGGCCTGGCCTGGGGCAGCACATTCCCATCCTCCCTGCCTCACATCTGGGAACATCGGTAGCTCTGTGCCAATAAGGCTCAATGAGCATTTGTGTATCTAGATTGAAAGAAGGCCTCAGAGAAAATGAAGGTGCAGTCACCATACTGCTCTTAAAAGAGAACTTTGGGAATTTCACAACTGGTATTGCAGCATCACACTGTGGGCTAACGGTGAAATGTTCGTGCATTGTAATGGAGATGTTAATTAACTCCTACAAGTGGCAGGAGGTTTAAAGTTTTAAAAACTTAGAATTGTTTTGTACGCTTCTCAGTTTTATTTCAGCTACAGTTTTGCTTTGTTTTTGATTTAGCTCTTAAGGAATATTATTGAATTTTGTTGTGTTGCTATGTAACATCAGGAAGGTGTGGTTGTCTGGGGATGGCTTCTATGACTGTTTTCTGTTTCCAGAGAACCTTACACAACAGGCAAATCTGACCATGGGATGGGGACAAAGAGCACCTCCTGAGTGCAGCACAAGCTTCTTTTAAAACCACAGGCCAGTCAAAAAGTAGCTCTTCCTTTATTTTTGACCAGAATATTAAGTTGCTACTCTCAAGCTTACGAGACAGATGGAGATGAAGGAATGTTTTGAACAAGAAGGTTAATATGAAATACTTCTAAAGTACTGCAAACGATGGTGGGGTACTGGAGTTATGAAAACAGTTTGTGGTAGAAAAAAGGGAAGTTTTAAGAAAACCTATGACTGTACTATGTGTAATATAGGTAACCTCTGTAGAAAAGGGTAGTCTCTTTTTCTGACCTATGCTGGGGCATATAGTATGCTCACAACTGGCAAGAGTACATTTCCATTTCAACTGTGCAAGAATACAAGGCAGCCATGCCCAAGATCCTTTCAGTGAAAGTTACCTGTCACTTCTCACTCATTGCTTTCCATTTAACACCCTGAACTGACTTAAGAATAACACGTATTAAAAACATTTTCAAATCCAATATTGATACAGACTCAAAAGTATTGTTGGGAAAGGGGGGTGGGTCTTAAATAGATATTGAAAAGACAGTAAGGACCATACCCATCTGATATGTTGTATATATACATGCTGTTTGTTCATCAATGAAATGTTGGATGGGTGATGCCATTCATGCTACCCTGGGATAGCTGTGGGAGGAGCTTGGCGAAAGGATGAGTACCAGTTGGTTGTGCTGACCTTAGAATTAGCAGACCCAACCTAGGGTCTGTATCCAATGTTATTTCTTCACTAGTGCAAGGTTGGGTTTTAATGGTGCACAACACATCACAGTGCAAAAAGTTTCACCCACAGAACAAGTATACTGCTAGGTGACTTTAACTCAGTGCTACATCGTCCAGCTACACTGAAGTCCAGCTCTGAGGGGCTTCTGGCGGTTCCCTCACTGTGAGACGTGAAGCTACAGTAAACCAGGCAGAGGGCCTTCTTGGTCGTGGCACTCACCCTATGGAATGCCCAACCATCAGATGTCAAACATAAACAACAAGATGTCTTTTAGAAGACATATGAAGGCACCCTGTTCAGGGAAGTTTTTAATGGTTAATGAATGGGGAGGGGAGAGGTAAACCTGGAGACCTCAGGTAAAACCTGGAGGTCTGGCAGCTGTACTGTGGTATTTGCAAAGGCTTATGCAAAGTGCTGTGCACCTGCCTTCACAAAAACCTATTTGTGCCACTCCTAAAATTTCTATTGATGGATCTGCTAGGAAGACTGACCTGCAAGGGGTCAGAGGACTGAACCCATAGAGGAGGAGGAGGAGGGGACATTTGTGTGTCTTTATTGTGATTTATTGTGGGATGATGATTTCCCTTTCCCTACAAAAGAACAAATTGCCACAATTCTGCGTAAGTGGCTGGTGGTGGTGGTGGTGGGGGCAGGCAGGGGTGAGGGGAGACACCTGCCATTTCTGCATGCCCTGCAGAGTTTTCCTTCTGCCACAGGGTGGCAGCCAATCTCTGAAAATTGGGAAATCGCAAAGCTGGATTCAGTTGTAACCTGGAAAACAAGCAGCGGAATCTGTCAAGAGCTTCACTGGTACAAATGTGGAATAGTTCTGCTGGATAAATGTTGCCAAAATTTCGTGCTTTATGAGCCTCAGCCTATTTACCCAGAAGTATGGCCTGCTATCAGATATATGTGGGATTGCAGTTGTCAAGCTTAAAGGTGTCAAGATTAAACCAAAATACATATTGGACAGCGATTCTGTGCACAACTGGAAGTAAGTGTCAATGAACTCAGTAGGACTCAGGACTAATCCAGCCAAGCTGCTTAAGAATAAAACTTAACTTGGAGAATTAATTTGATGCTCCTTCAGAGAGGAACCTTCCTTTTGTGGTACTTGACTGCACAATACATAACTGGGTGTAGTGATGGCTGTTAACCAGGATGGCTATAAAAGGGGATTAGACAAAAGGGGATTAGATATAAAAGGAGAAGGGAAGTCTGTCAGTGCTATTAACCATGATACCTTGGTGGAGTCTCCAGCTTCAGAGACAGTGCATTTTGGAATATCAGTTGCTGGGGAGTGCTGTTACTTCCATACCCTGCTTATAGGCTTACAAAAGGCATCTGATCAGCCACAGTAGTATGTAAGATGCTGGTCTAGATGGTGCCATCTGCAAATTAGATGAGCATTCCCTCAGTTCCTTCATCCAAGTCATTTATAAAGACAACAACAATGGACCCAGGACAGAATCCTGCAGCCCCCCCACTTGTCACTTTTTTCCAGGATGATGAGGAACTCTTTGAGTTCAGTCAGTCAACCACCTAGCAGTTCAAAAGCATAGTAGATAGATAGGTACTGCTGCGGCAGGAAAGTAAATAGCGTTTTGGTGCGCTCTGGCTTCCATCACGGTGTCCCGTTGCGCCAGAAACGGTTTAGTCCTGCTGGCCACATGACCTGGAAAGCTGTCTGTGGACAAACGCCAGCTCCCTTGGCCTGAAGCGAGATGAGCGCCATAGCCACCTTTGACTGGACTAACCATCCAGGGGTCCTTTACCTTTAGTTTTACCAACCAGCTACAAATCCACCTAACAGTTACCTCGCTCAACCCACATTTTACCAGCTTTCTCACAAGAATATAATGGGCAACTTTGTCAAAAGCCTTTTTGAAATCAAGATAAACTATTTCCACAGCACTCCCCTGATCCATGAAGTTTGTAACTACCAAAAGAAGAAATGAAAATAATCAAGCATGACTTGTAGCTGCCACTTAATTATCTAATTCCTGTGTATTATAGTTTTTTTTTAGAAAGCACTAAAATTTTCTAGACGCTGTATATGTGTATTTTATGATTACAAGATAGCCCCTGCCTGCAGGCTCACAAGCTAAGAGGCATGACACAAAAGAAATTGGGTGGGCAGAGGAAAGCAAATATTGGGTTGCCTCCTAGCAGCCTTTGGTATCCTGGTCAACGGAAGAGGATAGAGTGTGCCTCTGCTTCTGCAGCTCTACAGCAGCCGGCAGTTGGAATGATCTTTTTTGCAGGCAGGGAGGAAGCAAATTTCCTGCATTTCCTCTGGCTGATGGATTGAGCCATGCTCCTGGGAAGCGGGTGGAATCCCTGCCTCTTTGCACATAGAAAACTAACGTCAGGGATAAGGCTCCTTTTGCCTCTCCTGCTAGTTTTCTAGGTGCAGGGATTTTTGTGTGTCTATGGAGGAGTTTTTCATATTGGAACTCCCCACATTGATACAGAAGTGCTACAGTCCAGGGACAGGCTTCCCATGAACTAGGTCGACCAAGTGGGCAAAAGTGAGGCGTTACTATACAACAAACTGCCTGTTATTCTCTTTCCCTGGTTTTATTTTCCCAAGAATAAACTGCCACAATCCCCTCCTTGTTAGTCTAGTGTCGCTTCCACCTAGTCAGTCATTGATGTGATGTTTGTTTGTCTCTCTTGTGTTTCTGAATGTTTGCATTAATTTAAAAGTGGCCTGATGCTCTCTGTAGCTATCAGAGAGTTGCTTCCCTAAATATTACAGTGGGGATTCGTAATTGGTCCACCATTGTGCCCATCTGGGCTTCCCCAATGCTCCTTTTGTATGCAAAGTTAATGTAATTAGCAATGTGTTAAGCTTGTAAAGGACTCTGGTGTTGCAACAAACACATGGCTAATTATGAAATGATCGCCAAGCTTTAGGCTCATTCTGGGGACAGAGTCTGTGGCTGCAGAGTCTTTCACCCTAAGTTCAGTGGCTCGTTATCCCCCTCTTTGCCAATTCCCAGGCAGCCATGAGTAATTCCTCATTAACCTTGACATAAAAAGGGAAACCCATTTCTGCTCAGTCAGCTGGGTGCTGTTTGGCTTGTGTCTATCAATGGGGAGGGTCATATTGTCTCTACTAATTATGCTTCAAAACCCCACATCCTACCAATAAGAACAAATTTAAAGAATGATTGAATGGAGAAATTTGAAGCGGGATTACAGGAGCATAGAAAGCTGCTCTTATCCTTAATTGGACTACTTGTCCATCTAGACTAGTTTTATCAGTTGTCCCTAGCAGAAGCCCTCCAAGTTCACCAACCAGAGGTCAAAACAAAATAAAAAATAAAAAAATTCCTTCCAGTAGCACCTTAGAGACCAACTAAGTTTGTTCTTGGTATGAGCTTTCGTGTGCATGCACACTTCTTCAGATACACCAGAGGTGTTAGCATCACACCGCAGGACCACGGTTGTATCTCTGCAAGGCGCTGGAGGTGCGGCTACCCTTGGGTTTGGTGCAGAGGCTGGAGCTGACACAGAACACCGTGACTCAGTTGCTTGCGGGGGGCAAACCACCCCCAGCATAAAACAACTTGCTTGTGGGATTTGCACTGGCTGTAAATCCGTTCTTGGGCCAAGTCCAAGGTTCTGGAACTAACCTAAAGGCTCAGGACCAGGTTACCTGAGAGACTCCCTTATCCTTTGTACACCAGGTAGATCACTGTGGTCTGTGGGAGTGTCTCTCCTGCAAGTTCCAAAGATCTCAGGAGCGTGGTCCGCAATTACTTAGAGCAGGGAGGGCTTTTAGCGTGGCTGCCCATGTTCTGTGGACTAGAATTCCCATTGATGTTATTCAGGCTGCCCTGCAAACAAATCAGAACAACCTGCTATTCAAGACCTGCGTTCATACAACTGCTGATCGCTTTCACTTCCAGTTTTGCCCAGAGATTTCACTTCTTGAGGACTCTCTCTCTCTCTCTCTCTCTCTCTCTCTCTCTCTCTCTCTCTCTCTCTCTCTCTCTGTGTGTGTGTGTGTGTGTGTGTAGGGTGCTGAACCCCCAGCATCTCTCTGCCGCCCTACCCACCCACATTCCTTCCTTCCTTCCTTCCTTCCTTCCTTCCTTCCTTCCTTCCTTCCTTCCTTCCTTCCTGTCACTCATACACAAACCCACAGCTGTGGTTTATCCAGGACAGAAAACTAAGGGCAATTCATAATTAATTGGGACTGCTGAAGCATATATAAAACATCTGAAGGTGTTGAAGGCAAGGTGTAGACTTAGGTCTCGCTTTCCACGCAGAGAGAGTTCAGATAAATGCAGTAGAACAGAGCCTTGAGTTTGATGGGGCCTTGCTTAACCTAACGCTTTATCTAGCTTGGTTTTTTGAAAAGCATATGTACCGGTAAAGGAGCTTGCACTGAATGACTCATCAAAAATAATTATAAAATAAAATAAAATAACAATAATTTAGACCCAGCTCTAGTCCAGTCACTACTTAATGTTACTTTCTCTATTTGCTGTGATAAGCATTAAAATTTGCTTGCTGGTTGATTAATCATTGTTTAGCAATGTGCAGTGGAGTCCAGTAAACGGTTTGAAATTGCCACAGTGTAATAAATGGTTATTTGATAATGAATGAAATTGTTTGAAAATACTGTTAAAATGTCAGCTTTTAACACACAGATCATTCGTCAAAAAGTGAATGCAAACATGGAAACCACCCAGTGACACCATAAATATACTGCAACAAATGCAGGGCAAATAGCAGGGAAACTGGAATAAATTGATATATGAAGTTAATTTCAATCTGTAAAAGTAATTGCATTGGTTTAACTTATTTAACTCTTCTTACAGTAATATTTATGGTGGAGGGTGAAAGTAAAGAAATAAATGATGATAAATAGATAAAAGACATAGGAAATGGGAATTGTTTTCCAATTTAATTACACTGTCACATAAAATTATCACTCAGATACACAATGCCGACAGCAGGAATACATTAAAACTCTATTATGCTCTGTAGAATGGCATAGTATCCGTTATTGTTTATGCCATAAATATTTTTGTTCTTTCATATTATCTCCCATCTTTCCAGATTGCTAAATACCACAGGCCTGAGCTTGTTTGCTCAAAGGGAACATCCATGGGACTTATCTCCAAGCAGATGAGCTTTGAGTCCCAATCCCATGTGGGAAAGTTATTAGGAATTGCTTTCATCCTTTTGCTAATGGTTTTATCCTAAAATAGGTGAAATGTGAATTCTTTTAAACTTCCCTCCTGATGTATGGCTAGCAGCATGCTGGCCATTACAATATATAGGTTCTGTGTGTATTGCATTATGTATTCCTCCGCCGGACACAATTAAGGGTGTTGTTTGAGGTTAGAGTCAGCAGAGTGTGAGGCTCCAATCCAAGACTTGGTTTCCATGCAGAAGGCATTCCTTTCCTGGCACATTTATTCCCCAGCATTTCAAGCCTGAGTTGGGAAAAGCCTCTGTCAGAAATTCTGGAAAGCCACTGCCAGTCAGTGTAGAGGAGAGGTAGCCAAGATGGTACCCTTCAGATGTTGCTGGACTACACTCCTGTCAGCCCCAAGCCAGCGTTGCCAATGGTAATGGATGATGGGAGTTGCAGTCCTGGAACATCTGCAGGGCACTTCACTGACTATCCTTGGTGTTCAGCAGACCAATATGTAAGCTTTGTTAAATGCCTTTCTACCTACAGTACCTGTATATCTATAAATATAATAAAAATGCAAGAATGTTGTCACACTGAATTTGTTTAGTCACAGACAGGTACTGCTGTGTGTCGCGAACCTCCCTTTAAACACTCTGCGTCACCCTGTTATAAATATTTGTTAATAATGCAGGTGCACTGGTTTTATCTTAAACCCCTCACACCCTGCCCTCTGAGGTTCGACTAAAGACCAACCTCCTTAAAACTCTGGAGATCCCAGTGACTAGAGTCCTCACGTCCAGTTATATCCCCGGCTCCAGGCTAGCCCGATGAAAACCTTTTAACCTACAGCCCTGGGTTCTAATCACAAAGAAACCCCTTTTGCTGTCTCAGCTGGCTAGCCTCTGCTAGCTACACTGTGGCGCCTACGGTTTCCCCCCTCTTAGCCCCTCCTTAATGAATCTCTAGGACACAGACTGTTTCCAGTTTTGTCCTCTCTCTGAGTTCACTATACTGAGCTTTGGTATAACACGCTGGACCTCATGGACGACGATACTGCAATGGCTTAAACAAGAACAAGTTTTTATTGTGTAACAAGCATAACGGTTTCAGACTTTATTACATGTAGTTCATAGTTTCTTTACAGTTTGATGCTTCCAAAAGCCTACCCCTATACCTCCCTCAGTCTACTCTATCTATCTCCTCTCTCTCAACTCCCACACAACACCAACCAACCCACCAACTGCCTTCCCCCCTTTTAAACCCCCAGGAGGTTCCGCCTCACTGGAGTTAACTGTCATTTAACAGGTTCTATGTGTTAACTTTTTAACAGCTGGGGAAAACTTAACATTCTACAAGGCCAAAAAGGGCTGGTTCGCCACACTGTGAACTACAGCATGATGACAAATGGGGCTGTCAGAGCTGCTGGGCCATCACAGCACCATCAGAGGGTGAGGCAGAAGGAACTGCAGAGGGAGACAGGCAGGTGAGATTGTGGGAAGGTGGCCAAGTAGGTAGGTGGGTGGGGTGGCGAGTTGCTGGGGTTTGGCAAGGTCTAACGGGGTGGGGTAATTTTGACAAGCTGTATGGGGTCTTGGTGGCCTTGGCAAGGTGGAAAGGGATGGGGTGAGTGGTTTTGACAAGGAGTAAATGGTGGGGGTGGGTGGCTTTGGGGAGGGGGTTGTGGGGGTAGGTGGGGTTAGCAAGCAAAGGGAGCAGGAGTGCAGCCCCTAGTACATATAATAAAGATGCAGGTGTGCTGTCACACTGCAGTTTGCTTGGCCACAGGCAGGTGACACTGCAAACTACAGCATGATAAGAGGAGCTGGATGGCTGACAAGCCATGGAGGGACAGTCAGAACAGGTGGTGGCAGCGCCTCTCAGCTCAATTGGCTCACTGGTTCCCCTGCCTCTGGGATCATGATCCCCAGGCTGGCTGGCATTGCTACCGTACTAGGCACAATCCCGTCTTCCCAGCCACTTTGAGGACCCACTGCTTCTGCCACTGCTGTACAGCCAATTAGGATGAAGAGTTGATCTGAAAGGAGGAGCACAGGAAGGAGGCCAGAAGAAGTGGTCAGTTGGCCTGTAATCCAGGGCTGCAGCTGCCTCTGATGCTCATCTGAGCATGAGATGAAAAAGGGTCTAAGCATTTGGTGATCCTCCTTCCACTTCTCTTTTGTGGTTGGGGGTAGGTGAAGCTGGGGAGTAGAGGCCAGAGCACAGCCCTTAGTAAGAAATATTTCAGCTAACAGGTGGGGTTAAGGCAGCTATTGGTCCTACTTTGGAATTTAAGAGAGTGACTGAGCTGTGGCTTTAACAACATTAGACAATTATTGGAGGATAACGCTATCCATGGCTACCAGCCATGATGTTCCTCCATTGCCAGAAGAAGTATGCCTCTGAATGCCATTGGCCGGGAATCACAAATGGGAAGAGTGTTACTACTGCATTGACGTCCTGCTTGGGGGTTTCCCACAATGGGCTTTTGGTTGGCTTCTTTGAGATCAGGACATTGGACTAGATGGGCCTTCAGGCTAATCCAACAGGGCTTTGCTCCTGTTCTTAGCATATGTGGTACCTGAGGATTTCCCAAGGTCCTGCAGACCCTAGCTTGAGAAAGCAGACCTAGCCTCAGTCATGTGTGCAGTACTTTCATCCAGCCGAGACTACTGTCAGAGGCAGATTTAGGGGAGCGCAACCAGTTCACTGGCACTGGGCGGCAAATCAAGAGGGCACTGCAAGGGGGTGTTGCAACAATGATGAACAAATGGCAGGTGGCATTCCCCTGTGCTGGAGCAATGGCAGCAGGTGCTCAGGGACTGAACCCAGGACATTCTCACTATATATCAGGGTCTGGTGACTTCTGTTTCAGTGTATCTGAAGAAGTGTGCATGCACACGAAAGCTCATACCAAGAACAAACTTAGTTGGTCTCTAAGGTGCTACTGGAAGGAATTTTTTTATTTCATTTTGTTTTGACTATGACAGACCAACACGGCTATCTACCTTTAACCAGGACCTTCTGTATGCAAAGCATACACACTGCCGCTGAGCTATTGTCTATACCAAGTTTCAACCTGCCTGACTTCTGCTTTAATTCTGTTTGTTGCCTGCCTGTCACCCCATGGCACTTGTCCACCCTTGGACTTGAGCTGCTGGAATCCAACTCCCTTCCAGCTCCACATTCATTGATGGAAAAACAGTGCAAACCATGCAATTTGAACATGACCCCAAATAAATGGGAACCTCTGAAAGAAGCTCCAAACCCACGAGATGCTTGAAAAACAAGACAAACAATCAAGAATGAATTGATGAAGGGAAAACCTTCTACAATATTCCTAGAATGGTCCATCAGGCGTCCATAAATTAAATGAATGGACTTGCTCCAGAACTTTATTCTAGGTCTTAAAAATGATATGTGTATATGCTGTAAGGATGGTTTCTTTTCTCGCCTATTGCTGTAAGACAGGCTATAACTAAAATGAAAGACCATTAGAATTTGGAAGTGATCACGGACTGTAATCCAAAATGATCTATTATTTACAGTTCTTATTAAAAATATTGAACATGGAAGACTTTCAACTTCCTGCAGCTTGGCATTCTGTTTGAGTTCGACTTCAATTTCAAAGCTAGTAAAGTCATATATCCAAATTAATGATTGATTTACGGCCTTTATACTCCATATGTTTCCACTCAAATACGCAATATTTAAAAACACTGGCTGAGTTCTTTTTTTTCTTTTTTCCCTTTAATCTATAGCCAGTTTTGTGCATTTGTCATGATGCTAAACTCATTTTCATTATCTCTTGCTTTAAATGTTAACATAAAACCCACAATAACAAAAAGAATATCTTTTTATGTGATCACTTCTGCTGTTGTAACAATTTGCAAGATTGATGGATACACCAAATTAGTTATCAAGTGGAGGAGTTCTGTGGAATACCATGTTGTGAATACTCCTGCTTCAATCAAGAGAACCTGCTTTAATCAAAGCCAACATCACCTTTCTGAGGGGATTTGGGCTATCCTTCTGGCAACCACTAAGTAGATGTATGTGGCTATTCTCCATTTCTATGTCAGTTGAATCCCATTGCAGGTTGCCAGGCCATTTATATCCGGAGCAGAGCAGAATCAGGTGATACTTTTTCATAGAATCATAGAATCCAACTCTAGAATTTGAGTTGAAAGGGGTCCTAAGAGTCATCTAGTCCAGGGGTGGCCAACTCCCAAGAGACTGCGATCGCCTCACAGAGTTAAAAACTGGCAGTGATCTACCCCCTTTTGTGGGGTTCAGGTCAAGGTTGTTGAGCTTTTCTTAGGGAGGAGGAAAGCCCAGTTTTTTAAGGGTTCCCATCAAAAATGTTGAGCTTTTTTTAGGGGAACCAAACTTGTTGAGCTTCTTTGGGGGGAGCCAGTGATCTACCAGTGATCTACCACAGACATCCAGTGATCTACTGGTAGATCACAATCTACCTGTTGGACGTGCCTGCTATAGAGAGAGAGAGACCTACATAGGTCAGAAGGAGGAGGAAAAAACATAACAAAACAGATAGGCTGCCACTGTGCAGCTATACCTTCAAAAACCATGCGCCTACAGGACCCTAAAGGTTTCACGTCCTCCCTCTAAAAACCCTCGTCTCTACGCAGGCACACTTTTCAGAACCCATTGCATAAAAAAACCAGAAGAGATGCAAAAACAAACAAGGAAGTACAAGGGAGATGCCCCGCTGTTGTTCAACGACCAGAAATAAGAAAAAGAACCAGCAAAAAAAACAACAACAAGAAAGTGGGGGAGGTTGCTACCCTGCAACCCTCACCATAAAAGAGAGCTTTGGCGATAGGACAACCTTTGTTGTGTTAAAATTAACTTGGAAGAAACCGTAGAAAGTTCCCTCTGCCCTGCCTCCCCAGTCAGGAGAGTCTGAGAGCCTCACAGCCCTAGCTCTCCCTGCATTATTAAAAACTGGAAAACAAAAAGGTAAGTCCCCCCTTTCCTTCCTCAGGAGATACCGGTAATAACTGAAGAAGGATAGCTGGGAAAAGCTTAACAAAATAAAGCTTCTCTCCCCTGTCCCAGCCCTTCGCTGGAACCCAAAGCCGTGGCTTTGACACAAAACACAGTTACACAATTGTGTTAAGGCGGAGAGGGAAAGAAAACACAAAGAGACCCACACAATATCACACAGGCCTATAGAGCCAGCCAAACCATAGCTTTTTGCCTTCAAGGGTTGGGCTCTTGGGCTGAGCCCAGCCTGTCCTATTCATTTGAGTACTCCTCAACCCCTGCCAGTCTACTGAAATCTGCACATTCTCCTCCATTTCTTGCGTCTCTTCCTCCTTGTATCCGTCCTCATGGCCACCCTCGGCCTCTCCCCACAATCCTTCAAACTTTCACTATGTCCCTCTACTCTACTTGCTTCAGTTTCTTTATTAAAAAAAAACCTCTCTGGGCTATCGTCATGCCTTCAAATCATTCCTGCTTTGCAACTTTTTCCTAAAAGGCTGCATTCACCATCTGGCAATTGGCCTGTGCTTCTAGTTAAAAAAACAGTGTAAACTCGGTATGCCTCCACTAGGCACTCTTGGGAGGGTACTGGGGCTTATCTGACCCTGGCTCTTGGTCACTGAGACCCATACCCGCCTGCACAAATTTACATCTAAACTGCCTTGCAAGACTATTTTGGAACCTATTCTCAATCACACCTTCTGATTGAGGGAAAGTTACCTTTCTTGTAACTTGAATCTATTTTTTCGGGTCCTAGCCTCCATCTTCCATGTACTGTTGCAGCCTTTTAGATATTTGAAGATGGCTATCCTATCTCCTCTCAGTCTCCTTTTTCCCCAGGCTAAACACACAACTACCCCTTCCAAGCAGAGATCTTTGTTTTAAAAGCAAATTCTTAGTCAGTTTTGTCATAAATCGGCTTATAACCATGACTCATGAAGCTGGTTCCTCCGCTGAGAATATATGTGCTAAGTGGGGGGGGGGGGATAAAAGACAGGGTAGGACCACAATCAGGAACTGGAATACCTGAAGATGCTGTTTTCAACAAGAAAAAAAAGGAAAGGAGTAGAAGTGAAAACCAGAAATGAAGTCATATCCTCTGATCTGAAAACCCAGGTCCTTAGTTCCAGATGGTGGGAATGGGTGGGCTCATTATTGGGGGTTTTCCTGTATAGAATTTATTAAAAATACATTTCATTGCCAATGTGTTTAGCACTACAGCATGCAAGCAGATTTGAAGGCTCAGCCCTAGCAAGTACTATTATCCTAACAAACATTTGGGAGTATTGCAGAGTCTTTTGGTCTGAGGACTGATCCTGCTGACGGCTTAACTCACTGCCATTTGTTTATTGGAAATACTGAAAATCTTTCCACAACCGTTCAAGATAGCTCACAGCATCTATTTAAGACAATTTCATTCAGCGCAGAAAAACCTAATGCTGAAATCATTTTTTTAAAAAAATCTTTAAAAGAATATACAGTCGGGAATACAAACCCGGAAGTGAGTGTTCTGGTTTGCAAACGTTCTTTGGAAGCCGAACGTCCGACGCAGAGCCAGATTTAAGTTTGATGAAGCCCTAAGCAACTGAAGGCAATGGGGCCCTTTGTATGTCCAGCTGTCCTTTATCAACAACAAATTGCCGCTGTTTTTTGTGCTGCTATATGGTAATTGATGGACCTCATAGGCATCTCAAGCCATTTGCTCATACCAAACAGGAGCCTACACAACACAAAACACTCTTGCTTTATGTAGGTTTTATTTTGTTTTTCATCTTATATTTTGGAAATGTACACTCAGGGGAGGGACCCAACTTTTGGAGCAATGTTTTATCCACCCTGCTCTGTGAAGTCACCCTGTTAGCAGCACTTGAGCTTCCCGTTCCTGGTTCCTAGGAAATTGGGGCAAGTGAGTGGCAGGTTCTCCTCCCTGTTCTAAAAAGCAGGTGTCTTCCCCCCATAGGATCCTGGGAATTGTAGTTTGTTAGGGGTTCTGGGATCTGTAGGTCTGTGAGACCCTCTGGCCTGACCCATGGTGGCCTCATCCCAGCACACTTTGACCCCCCCTGCTTTTATTTTTCTTAATTCAGCTGCCTGACAACCCAGCAGCCTGGCCCCTGTTTGCCAGCTGATGTCACAAAGTGCTGCTTTTTAGGCAAGCCTTATAATGCCCTGCAAGGGGAGATGCCTGTCAGATGAGAGAGAGAGAGAGACTCTCAAGTGACTACCGGTAAATAAAATGGATTCAGAAGGTAGGAGGCCTAGAGGAGATGAATGGCATTACAGTGGTACCTTGACTTACGAGTAACTCGACTTACGTATTTTTCGAGTTACGAAGCGAAGAATCCGGGCGCCCGCTTACGAATTTCTTCGACTTCCGAATCGGAAGCCGAGGTTTTTTTGTTTGTTTTTTTTCCTTTGGTACAGGTCACATGGAAGGGGAGAGAAGGCGGGACTTCACTCCAGCAGCCATTTTGGTTGCGAGCGGAGCCCGGAGCAGCTGGAGGCTGCTTATTCTCCTCCTTCCTCAACATGGCGGCGCTTTGTTTTTTTTTCGGGGCTTTTTTTTCTGGGCCTCCATGGCCCAGCATGGCCTTTTCCCGCGTCGGGGACGCCCGGCGCGGCATTTTTCCATGCCGGGGACGCCCGGCAAGGGTTTTTTTTTTCATGCCGGGGAGGCCCGGCGCAACTTTTTATTTCGGGCCATAGTGGCCCAGCGCGGCTTTTTTCCGCGCCATGGCGGCGGCGAGCACCCCTCAGAGGCACCTGCAAGCAAAGGAGAGCTGCGGGAGCCTGGCCGTCCACATCGAAAAGGTAAGTGACCCCCGATTTCTCTTCCCATAGGAGCGCATTAATCCGTTTTTAATGCATTCCTATGGGAAATCGCGTTTCGACTTACGAGTTTTTCGACTTCCGAATGTGCATTCGGAACGCATTAAATTTGTAAGTCGAGGTACCACTGTATTATTATTATTATTATTATTATTATTATTATTATTATTCATGTGGTTTGTCTCCCTGGCTTGACTTGCTGACAGCTGTAGATAGCTTGCCAGGTTCCTGCCTCTCAGCCCAGGATATAGGTAGAACAATTTATCGAACGCAGTGGGATAATTTGTGGAATATTAGTATGAACTTTACGGCTTGCACACGAATAAAGGAGAATATGTTGAAATTAATATATAGATGGCACCTAACACCTGAGAAATTGGCAAAAATATATACATTAAAATCAGATAAATGTTGGAAATGCCATGATAAAGTGGGTGATTATTTTCATTGTTGGTGGACCTGTGTAAAAATTAAAGAATATTGGAATGGAATATATGAGAAAATGAAAAAGATGTTAAAAATTACTTTTGGTAAAACACCGGAAGCATTGTTATTGAGTTTGGTTCCAGACAACATACCAGAAGATAGGAAAAATATTTTTTTATATGCGAGTGCGGCTGCTAGATTATTGATAGCGCAATACTGGAAAGGGGAAGAAATTCCGAAGGTTCAAGAGTGGCATATAAAATGGGTAGAATTCATGAATTTGGCAAGAATGACAGCAACAATTAGGAATATAGCGAGACAAAATATTAAAGGAGAGTGGAAATATGTTGAAGATTATCTAAAGAAAGAAGGGGTGAAAACGGATTTGGTGATCTGCTTGGAATGAAACACATCCAGGGTTAATAATATCACAAAGAAATATAGATATAATGGAAATATAATTGAAATATAAGAAGGACTTATTTATTTAGGTATAAAGGGTAATGTTATTTTTTGTGTGTATTCTTCTTATACTGGAAAAATAGGTAAAAGTATATTAAAGATAGCATTAAAGGAAGCTTAATAGAAGGGACACGAAGTAGAACTTTAGGAAGTCATTTTTAAATTTTATGTTGGGTTTTCTGTTTTGGTTGTTTGTGTTGTTGTTGCTATTGTGGGTGTTGTTTATGTTGTTATTGTTTGTAAATTGGTTGTAATTGTGTTTGTTGTATTTGTATTGTGATTTTTAAGAAATTTGAATAAAGTATTTTAAAAAAATGGATTCGGAAGGTAGGAGGCCTAGAGGAGATGAATGGCATTATTATTATTATTATTATTATTATTATTATTATTATTATTATTATTATTATTAATGTGGCTTGGCTCCCTGGCTTGACTTGCTGACAGCTGTAGATAGCTTGCCAGGTTCCTGCCTCTCAGCAATGCAGCTCTGCCCCTTTTCATGCTGCAGGAGCCCCAAAGGGATGGTGTGTACACAGCCTTAAGGGAAAGGCTTCTATCGGGCTTCAGCTTGCACGGGGCAGGAGCCTAGTGAGATTTCTTTTGTGCTATTTCTGTGTACCATTGCTGCATGTGACCCTTGATCAAAAGGTTCCTGCCCCGAGGGGCTTACAATCTCGTAGTATGCCACAGGGAGGGAACAGAGAAAGGTTGAGGTCCAGGGTGGATCCTGAGTCGTCCTGCGAGACATAAGCCAGGGTCTCTCAGTTTAGACTTTGGGAATCCTGGACATTTCACACCTGTAACCCCTTCCTCTGTTTCTCCTAGGTCATAAGAGGATGTTTCGGCGGCGGCAGCAGTTAGAGCCCCTTAAAGTTGTGGTAGGTCAATTCCATGGGGAATCCATTCCCCACATGTGCAGGGAGGTCGTGGCGCTGACCTGAGTGGTTGGCGGGTTGCAGGCCCATCTCGCCCCAGCCCCTCACCCCACTCCTTCCAAGCCAGGGGTCAGGCCAGGCAGGAGCAGCGACCATTGGCAGCCAGTGGTGACGTGGGCATGGGCAGCCTGGCAGGGGTGCTTGTTCTGTCCCCCTCCTTCCCTGGGTCAGCTGTCCAGGCACCCTCGCCAGTGCTCAGGATGTCCCTACAGAAGTTTGGGGGCTTCTCCCCCCGGGGGCCCTATGTCTCCACCGCAGGAGGGCCCTGCCTCCACTGGCTTGCCTGCCCATGGGCTGATGCTTGTCTGCTCTTTGCCATGCAGGAGAAGGAGGGATGTGGCTGGGGGGAGGAGGCAGCAGAGGGAGGAAGATGGGAAGGCAGACGGGAGGGGGGGAAAGAAAATATTGAGGGCAATGTGCCCCAGAAGGATGGCCCACGGGACCCCAGTCCCCTAGAGAGTACAATGTCCTTCTTCCTTTGCAGGGCCGTGGGTTCGGGAGGGCACCAACACCCCAGCAGCAGCCCAGCGGTACAACGAATAAGCTGAGGTATGCTGTGACCTTCCATGGCATAAAATATATACTGATTATTATCTATATATTTATCTGGAACTCCTCCAACCAGACTAACTGAGCTTGTTTCTTCCTTAGGCGAGAGGCCGGCCAGAACGAGGCGGGAAAGGCTCCCACTACAAGTAAGTGGAAATGCCAATTGAGTGTCCTGTATTATAGGAATGCTTCCTTCCCATGTCCCCCCTCCCTCATGCGCCAGACTGGCGCTAGCATGGCTGGGAGCCAGGCGCTTCCTGATTCCTCCTTTTTCATTGCAGAGAGGGAGCCTTTCAAGAACTTTTATCTCGTTCTGGCCAAATCCCTGGAGCGACGTGGCAGACATCAGGTACTGGGACAGAAGGCAGGAAGGGGTCCATGTGAAACTCCTTATGGGGGTCATAGGAACACTCTCCCCACCTGTGGCTTCCAGGAAGTGCTTTTCAGAAGCATTACTCCCTCCAACCGGGTTGCCTGGCAATAACCGTCTCCACCAGGCAGTTGCCCCACCCTCTTTGAAAGCCACCTCCTCCAAGATGCTCTTGTGGGGCATTTGATTCCCCGGGCTCTATCAAAAATGGGGCAGTAGTTTTGGGTCTGTCCCAGCCCCTTCTCATAAGATCTCCTGTTTCCTCCACAGAGCCACGCCTCCAGGGATGAGGCTCCATCTCCTGCTCCCGGGATGAACGAGAGACCATCCCGGCGGTTCCCGGCCCCTGACCCTCGCTGGGCTTCCCCCCTGCCCCACCTCCGTACGGGCATGGCTCCTTCCCGGCCCGAGTTGGTGTAGAAGCAGCTGCCAAGGTTTCCTCCAATTAAAAACACTTCCGTTACGGAGACCTTGGCTGCTGCTTCTGTGCCAAGCCGGCCGGGACACAGCCAAGACGCCCGTACGGAGGTGGACGAAAGGTGGAAGCCCGGAACACCAGGTGGGAGGAAATGCCCCCTTCCCAGGTCCCCCACCCTCCTGGCCCAGACTGGGGCTAGTGTGACTGGGAGCCAGGCGCCTGCTGATGTCTCTGTTTGTTTTGCAGCGAGGGAATGGAACAGGCTGGGAGCCGCCGCATCCCGGGAGGGAATGGAGCCCAGACGAAGGCCTCTCGCCTCAGAGGTAATGGGACAGGGGGAAGGAGGGGGGCCTTAGGAAACACACAAGGAGGGCCTGCAGGATCAGGCCAAGGGCCCGTCTGGTCCAGCCTCCTCTTCTCCCAGAGCCCAAGAGCCCTTTGCCCACCTTGGACTTCCTGCAAGAGCTTTTCTGAAGCTCTGTCCCTGGCGTTTGGAATAATCTGGTCTCTGACAAAGATTCCTTCTTTCTTGCAGAAACATCGCGCTTATGTTGTACCGCTGGTGCTGCCAAGACCCCCACCACTATGGACTAGGTAAGAGAAAGGGGGAAGTTGCATGGAGCGGGGAGAACACCCTCTAAGTTGAGAGTCCGTGTTCATTCTGCGTTTACATGCAAAGTTAATGGAGGTTGAGAACAAAAGGTGTTGATCTGCTTTTCCTTTCCAGCGGATCTTGACTAACAGTTCTGTTTTTCTTTAATTTTCAGGAAATAATCCGGATTATCAGTGTGAAGTTCTACATTTATTAAATTACGCGTAAATAAAAACTTTCTATTGCAATTTGTGTGTATTCTTTTTTTTAAATAATAAACTTTATTTATCTTTAAAAATTCCACAATTCCACAATAACACAACAAAAAAATTCTGGGTGGATGGAGCAGCCAAGTAATTTCGTTGTCCCCAAAGGGGACAATGACAATAAATATTCTATTCTATTCTATTCTATTCTATTCTATTCTATTCTATTCTATTCTATTCTATTCTATTAAAAAAAATTCCAACATTCCATTTTCCAAAAAAAGAAGAAAGAAGAAAAAAGAAAAAGAAAAAGAAGATAAAGAACATAAAAAGAAGAAAGTAGATATATAAATTAAATTACAATGCAAGGGCCTAAGTATTAAGCCTGTAAATACATTGTCCACATTACTCAGCATTTCTATGCTTTCCTTGCATTTACTGTATACAAATCTTAAACCTAAATAAAAGAAAAAAGATAATAATAGAAATAATGATGACTTCCACCTACCACACAGCACTCACTTTCAATTCTCTACTTTAATCCATTTTTGTAATTTCCTTCTCTATTTTCGAATGATCTTAATTAGTTCCATTTTGGATATTGTCCTCCTCAATATCCTTTCCAATCCTCTTCACTCTACTGTAGTCACAGTTTCATTTGTAGACTCAGAAGGTGGCGCTGTCGAGGTAGAACATATTTTCACAGTTCGTGAGCAGCAGTGGATATATAATAATAATCACAGATTGATTATAATGGAAGGTCATAAGGCAGGGAATATAAAACAGGGAATATAAAATCATCATGTAGAACGTACATTGTTGTTGTTCAGTCATTCAGTCGTGTCCGACTCTTCGTGACCCCATGGACCAGAGGACGCCAGGCACGCCTATCCTTCACTGCCTCTCGCAGTTTGGCCAAACTCATGTTAGTAGCTTCGAGAACACTGTCCAACCATCTCATCCTCTGTCGTCCCCTTCTCCTTGTGCCCTCCATCTTTCCCAACATCAGGGTCTCCATCTCTCCCAACATCTCTCCCAACATCATCCCATCAACATCTCCTTGTGCCCTCCATCTTTCCCAACCTCAGGGTCATCAGGGAACGTACATAGATACATACATTATTCAGGTACCTTGGTTCTGAAAGTTAATCCGTTCCAGAAGTCTGTCCCAAAACCAAAGCGTTGCAAAACCAAGGCACGCTTTCCCATAGAAAGTAATGCAAAACAGTTTAACAACAGCACATCAACATCAACAACAATTTATTATTTGTACCCCACCCATCTGGCTGGGCCTCTCCAGCCACTCTGGGCGGCTTCCAAGAGAGATTAAAAGTACATTAAAACGTAAGTCATTAAAAACTTCCCTAAACAGGGCTGCCTTCAGATGTCTTCTAAACATTAGGTAGTTGTTTATCTCTTTGATATCTGCTGGGAGGGCGTTCCACAGGGCGGGTGCCACTATCAAGAAGGCCCTCTGCCTGGTTCCCTGTAACTTGGTGTCTTGTTGCAGTGAGGGAACTGCTAGAAGGCCCTCGGCCCTGGATCTCAAGGTCCAGGCAGAATGATGGGGGGTGGAGACGCTTCTTCAGGTATGCAGGACCGAGACCGTTAGGGCTTTAAAGGTCAGCACCAACAATTTGAATTGTACTCAGAAACGTACTGGGAGCCAATGTAGGTCTTTCAGGACCGGTGTTATATGGTCTCGGCGGCCGCCCCCAGTCCCCAGTCTGGCTACCGCCGAAGCAGCGCCATGCCCAGAGCCTCCGTCTGCTGTGGCCACCGTGCCACGAAGTGGCCAGCTGAGCCGGGAGGCGCTGCGTCCAGCCTCCGCCTCTTCCCCACCAGAAGAGCCGCCTTCCAGCCGCTGCCCGCCTCCTCCAGCCCTGCCGGCAAAGATGTCCTCTCTAAAAAAACTCTGGGAAACGAGGGGGGCACCGGAGGGAGCTTTGCACCACGGCGCCGAATATGCTTAAGACGACCCTGCCAGAAGTCTTGGTTTCCAGATCCTTGATTATCGTGTTTGCCCTCCTCTGCACATGCTCCAGCTTGTCAATATCCTTCTTAAATTGTGGTGCCTATAACTAATTTATGAAATTGTGGCATATACATATTTTAATGAATTAATAAATATGTTATATTTTTTCTATGTTTAAAGTATTTCTTAAATGCTGCTCATTTAAAAGTTTTAAGGTGGTGTGCCAAAGTATTACTAAAATTATTCACATATATAGCAGGGGTGGCCAACTCCCAAGAGACTGCGATCTACTCACAGAGTTAAAGACTGGCAGTGATCTACCCCCTTTTGGGGGGTTCAGGTCAAAGTTGTTGAGCTTTTTTTAGAGAAGAGGGAAGCCCATTTCTTGGGGGTTCAGGTCAAACTTTTTGAGCTTCTTTTAGGGAGAAGGAAAAAACCCTGTTTTTTGGGGGGTGAAGGGCCAAAATGTTGAGCTTTTTTCAGGGGAGCCAAAGTTGTTCAGCTTCTTTGGGGGGATCCACTGATCTGCCAGTGATCTACCACAGATGTCCAGTGATCTACTGGTAGATCATGAGCTACCTGTTGGATGTGCCTGATCTAGTCCAATCTCCTGCGATGCAGGAATCACAGCTAAAGAATCCTTGACATGACCATCCAACCTCTGTTGAAAAATCTCCAATTGAAGGAAAGTCTGCCACCTTCTAAGGGAATTCTTTCCACTGTCAAGTTGTTCCTTAATGTTTAGTTGAAATCTCCTTTCTTGTCATTTAAATCCATTGGTGCAAGTCCTTCCCTCTGGAGCAGCAGAAAACAAGCTTGCTCCATCTTCTAAGTGACAGTCCTTCAGCTATTTGAAGATGGCTATTATATCACCACTTAGTCTTCTCTTCTCTAGGCTAAACATACCCAGCTCCCTCAACTGTTCCTCATAAGGCTTGCTTTCCAGACCCTCATCATCTTGGTTGTCTTCTTCTGCACACATTCCAGCTTGTCAATATCTTTCTTAAACAGTGGTGTTCCTTTGCTTGCCAGTCCCAACAACTATGGAGACCCCAATACCGGTAGCCTCCCGGAACAAGACTACCACATCAGCCAAGAAGGTACCCTCCTCAGGGAGGCTGCAAATTTGGAGACATCTCCAGCCTCCTACCCCAGATCCTGCTCTCTAAAATCATATCTAGGATCCCAGTATCAGAAGAGGAGATGACTCCAGGTCAGGCCAGCTCCTGCTTCGCTATGTGAGCCTGTTATCCCTGAACCTTCCCTGGGAGGAGGATGCCCAAATGAAAGCATGCTCTGGATCAGGGCTCTGCTGATGCTCCAAGATGGAGTCAGCCAGCTATAGAGCTGCTCCTTCGATGCCTAGAAGTTCCTGATTCAACACCTCATCCTTCTCAGACTTCCTTAGCTAGACAACTTTCTTGCTTTCTTCGCAACCTTGATCACTGACCTGCTAGTCAGTCCCCCTGGCTCACTAATACGACAGGATCCTGAGCTAAACAACAGTGATAATAGGAACGGGACTCTCATAGATATTGGGGTGCAGCTCTTCCTGGGGGTTGGGGTGGGGGAAAGTGGGCCTTTCTGGGAGTGCCACATCTTGGGATCTTGCTGGAGCTCAGGTGGCTAAGTGACAGTGGCTCCCTAGACCCATCAACATGGTATGCATCCTCTTTCACTGGATAGGTCAGCAGAGAATTAGGTAGCTACGGTACCTGGTTTCCTAGCATTGCCTTCTTGTTTACCATCCATTCCTTTTAAAATGGATTGGAGGTCTCAACAAGGTCATTTCCCATTTACTTGTGGGAAACAAGTAAGTAAAACAGTTATGAAGCAGTCCTGTTGGGAAAATGTCAATGAATCCATCTTAACAAGGTGCCTCACCCAATTGGGTTCACATCTTGTACCAAACCAAGGATTCCCTGGGTGATCTTGACTATTCTTTGATTCCAGGTCTCTATTTCCTCCATCTCTAAAATGGGCACAACTATGGTCCACTGTAGAGGGCCATCCTGTGCCTGAAGGAGACAAAGCCTGCCAGCTACCATGAACATGGAAAATACTACTGTGATTAAGAATGATGAGGAATTAGCAATTAGTGTATGTAAATCTGCTGAACTAGAAGAATCTCAGTTCTTGCTCTGAATAGGGGAAGAGTTAATTTCTTAGAATGCATGTCCCAGCCTTTTTTTCTGATCAGAGAAAGTCACGTAGTCTACAGCTGAAAATCTGGACATCTACAATATTTGTTGTGCGGTTTATAATTATTCTTAATGCCCTTGCAAACACATGTAATAAAATGCTAACAAACCATCATCCATTACCTAATTATATTTATCTAGACAGACAATGCTGAGGGTGGGGAAAGCCTACAGTAAAAAATATTGTTTTTCATTTGGCAAATAAAGCCTACATTTACAACTTAATTATCCCCTTGTAGTGCTGTAGAGAGTGATTTCAGTTAATCATTCTTGGGTCCTAAGATTCCCCACCCCCACCCCCCACTCAGAAAACATGAGGTTTAAAATGTATGTTGACTCCCAATTAAGTCTACTTCCCCTCTGGTAGGGGAGTTGTTAATGGGATTTAAATGTTTTTTGCCGGTTTCAGTGGGATCCACGGCAGGAGATTCTCCCTCCCCCTGTCTTTGATGAAATACCTTTCCTGGTAAAAGACGAATAGGGAAGATTGTTAACTATTTTGCAAAACATGCTTTTGCAAAATATCCTAATTAACGCATATACTTCCAGGCTCCTGTTCCTGATCATCAAGAAAGTAGGGCGAGTCCCAAAGACTCTCATTAGTGAGTGCTGGATGTACATCCGATGGAGACAACGCTGTCAATCTGATGGTGACCCCTTCAGCAAGCTTTTGGTTCAGCTGGGCCAGTTCATATAGTTTGTGAGCTTTCCATGTGCTCCCTGAGCTTTATGGAAATGTGACAGTACATAAAAGGACCAACACAGGTGTGCAAAGTATGGCATTTTGGCAGCAAGGCCCACATGGAAGGCTTGATATCTCCACACAGTCCTTGCTTTGCCTTGCCACAAGTCATCCATCAGTCCCATGTTCTGAGGAGGTGATGGCATGGCTGCTATAAGATGCCCTTGAATAGTATTTGGAAATGTCACCTGGTCCAGAATACTATGGCTGGCTATTGGGAGCCCATAACTTCTTTGTTATAGCAGTTGCAGTGGCTGCCAATTTGTTTTCGAACCCAGTTCAATGTTGGGTTGGGGCCAATGAATGTTGGAAGATTCAGGACAGATAAAAGACAAAAATTCTCCATGCAGTGCATAGTTAAACTACGGAACTCATTCCCACAGGAGGCAGTGATGGACTGCTTTAAAAGACGATTGGACACCTTCATGGATATTAAGGCTATCAGTGGCTCCTAGCCATGATGGCTATGCTCTACCTGCATAGTTGGAGGCAGTAAATGCTTCTCAATGCCAGCTGCTGGAAACCGCAGGAGGAAAGAGCACTCTTCATTTGGGTGGCCACTGCGAAAACAGGATGCTGGTCTAGATGGGCCATTGACTTGATCCAGTAGGCTCTTTTTTCTGTTGTTGTGCTGGTTATGGACTTCCATGCTCTATACAGTTTAGGACCAGGTTACCTGAAGCACTGTCTCCTCAGATATGGGCTTGCCTGTATATTAAAATATGCAGAAGATGCCATTATCTTTGTTCTGCCAATAATATTTCAGTCTGAAGTTTGTAGTGTGTCCTCTGCTAATATGTACCATGTTTCTTTTGTATCAAAGTTTGAATTGGTTTTGGAACATGCACACTCATCTGTGACTATCTGGTGATGGGTACAGTATGGTATAGTGGTTAGAATGTTACTAGGACCTGGGAGACCAGGGTTAAAATCCCCACTCAACCATGAAGCTCACTGGGTGGCCTTGGCTCAGTCACTACCTCTCAGCCTAGCCTACCTTATAGGGCTGTTGTGAGGATAAAATGGGGAGGCTGAGCTCCTTGAAGAAAAAGGTGGAAAATCAACAAAGACCTGAAGAGATGGAGTAAAACAAACTTCATGCTCTCAGACAAAAGAGCCATGATTAAAATGATAATCATCTTGAAGCTAAGATACCAAACCCTTGCAATCTGGTTTCCTTCAACCCAACTCCATAAGTGGCAGAAAAAACTACATTCATTTATCTTCTCACACAAAAAGCCACGAGTTTCTGCATGAAATGCCAGGGCTGGTTCTCCATCTCGCAAAGACATTTCAGGGGAACAGGAGTTCTGCTTGAAGAAGCATTTAGTCAGGTCCCAATAATTGATGCATCTTCCTATCAAGTCAGGCCCACAAGCTTAGTCCCCGGGGTGTTTAATAGGTAAGATATATTGTCACTCTGGTGTTCATTTCTCCAGTAATTGTGGAAAACTTAATGAGACCACTGATTGCAGGTGGAGTTATAGCAGCTCAGCTGCATGATGCAAGTTTGACTGCATTAGTATGCATAGCATCTCAGCCTTCATTTAGGAAGGGAAATGTAGACAACCCGCAAAATATTTTCTCTTTTTTCTTCCAAGGAAATGGTTACTGGCGCCAATTTGTGCAGTACCTTACTGGTGCAGGAAAGGATATCTTGTTAGGCTCTCTGTTCTTTGGATGCATGGCACCAGAGCTCAGATTACATATACAGCAGCCTGCGGGTGGCGGACCAGGAATCCTTGGATGCAAAGTTCTGTTAGCCCCAAGGAAGAGATGGAGCCACTCCCAGCTCCTGCACAGTGTGCCCTGAACACCAAAGAACAGACTCTGCCACTGGATTCCAATGAATGGATCAGGAAAGTCCCAAGACACTCCCCTCAAAGTAACCCCTGTGGCTTGAAGCGCCACTGTCTAGAACAGGGTTCCCAGTCTTTTTTTTGGCCATGCCCCACCTAAGCAACTCTAAAATCCTGATGCCCTGCCCCCCTGTGGATATAATTCTTATTATTCAAAAAGTGAACTCCTATTCACGTGGAGGAAGCCTAAAGGGCCATCAACTTGGTCTAAACAAGCTTCCAAAAGGACATGGCATCCATGAAAGAGAAAAATAAAAGAATGAAAGGACAGTTGATGTACTGAGGAAGAAATCACTAAGAAATTGTTAAAATAACAACAATAATAACTGATATGAAAAAAAATAGCAAATAAAGTTTCAAAACATATAATAGAGAACCGAAAAATGGTGACCGCTCCAACTGTGTAGCTACGGAGCAGTCGCATTTGGGAGGAAATTCCACAAATGTTGACTGAGCACTCCCGGAGCGCTACTCCCCCTGAATGCACCCAGTATTTTCTGTTTAGATAACCTCTCCATTGTCACCAGCTGACCACCATGTACATTTTGATTTTAATTTTAAAAATGTGTATGTCACAATATATATTTATATACTGTATATGAGGCCCCTAGAACCATAAGAAATGCAAAAAAATCACTGTTAATAACTCATTCTCGAATTGCCCCCCTTAAAAATCTAATTTCCCCCCCTGTGGGGTCTGTGGCCCACATTGGGAAACGGTTCTAGAAGAAGCCAATGACTGAAGAAAAAGGCACTAATCCTACTTTAATCACCTTCTAAAACACTGTCTCGAGGCAATTTACACATAAGATATTTAAAACCAGTTTAAAAACACAAAAACAACAAAAAGTGCTAACAAGTGGACACTCATGGCAAAGACACATGTATCCAGTGCTTTTCCCCCAGGAGGTACCAAAGGGTACGCAGTACTGGCACCTCTTTTTGTTGTTTTTAAAAAGTGTGGCACTTACTGTAACAACTTCATGGTGAGTACCAGCATCTATTTTTCTAGAAAAAAAATCACTGCATGTATCCATCTGGGAAAGCCTTTTAGAAGAAAATTGCCTACACCTGTTTCTGGAAAGTGCAGCTAGTGAGCGCCTGTCCTATCTTGACAGGGATGCTATTCCACAGAACAAGGGCAGCCACACTCAAAGCCCTGCTCTGAATTAACTATGATAGTTGAGATATTTGGAACTCGTGGGGAAAATTCTCCCTCAGACCACAGAGATCTACTACCGGTAGGTCTACAAACAACCTAATGGCCAAGTTCTGCACCATCTGCAGGCTCTGGACAACCCCCCTCTGCCCAATGCACCCCATGTAGAGTACATTGTAGTAATCCAACTGTGAGGTTACCAATGCATGGACAACTGGTCAATCTACTTAGATGCAGTACTCAGGGGGTGAGCGTAGCCAGATTCAGGCTGTGTGTCTTTCATCTTGGCTACCCAGCCCATACTATAAAGCTTTGCTAGTTGCTCCCACACACTGCTGACATAGCTATTGTTTTCTGCCTAAACTGCAGAAAACCAGCACTTCCAGGGTCCTGATCTCACTGTAGTTCCAACCTGTTCTGGAGCCCTCACCTATCTCTTTTCACCTTGCTTGGGTCCTCATTTCCTCTTGGTGGTGGACATCACAATGGGTCAGGGCACCCCACTCTCACGATGCCTTCCACAGCTACTGCTTTTGGAAGCGCACAGGGGGTTCTGGGATTTACTGAAATGGAGCTGGGGGAATGAGGGGCTGGGGCTTGTGTCTGCCCTCTCCACTAAAGTTCAAGCACTGTTTTAATAGTTCAGGGATATTCAGCACCCAGCCATGTGGAATTCTCCTCCAGGTATGCTCAGTGCTGTGTGTGTGTGTCAGCTGCAATTCCATGGGAATGAAGACACTCCACAGAACGTGATACTGGCCAAAGAATTTAGCTTCTGGAGAATATTGGAGGCTGAGTACATGTTACATGCAAATGCATGTGACACTGCCCAAACACATGAGTGCTTTATTAAAGAGAAGAGGTGCAGCGCCACTCTACCAGCACCGGTGCGAGACCAGCAAACATCCTTGAATGTTTCCATCCCGGCTAGTCATTAGGACGACTTATAACTAAGAGCTTGAACCTGAGCTTACTTATTTCCTCCTCCCACCCAAACCATTTTCCTTGTGTGTCTTGTTGTTGTCAGTCTGGGAGCAGGGACTTGTGTGTGTGATTTCTAAGCTGCTCTGGGAGTCTTAAAAAACAACAACCACATTTGTTAACAATGCAGAACTGAGTTTGGAAGATGTGCTTGTAGACAAATTGGGGGAGTCTGTCCTCAAGAGGTTCACAGAAAATGTGATGGGGTAGCCAGGAGTGGTTTGGTGGAGAGAACATCCCATCACAACCAATGCAATGAATATTCTATCAAACCTGCCTGCCCTACCTTTGGGATTGAGATTAACTCTACCTACTGAACGTTGCAAAATTTATTTCAATGGCCTCTGACCGCCATACATCAGCAGCCAACCCCTATCTATATAAAACAATAAGCAGAATCTTAAGGCTCTCTTAGAGGCTGTCGGCAAGATGTATATTTGCTGACATCTAACCTGACTAAAGCCAAACACCATTACCCCTGTGACTGATTGGAGAGCAGCCATCAGTTAACAGTTTTATTTCCCTCCTGCAGCTGAGTTCCTTGACCAAGTTATCTAAGCTGAAATAGCCTTTCCAGGGCTGTTACCAGCTCAATGGTTCTCTTGTAAAGTCGGGGGGGCTGGGGAAGGAGAGGGGGGGACACCTCTTCATTTAACCTCTCTGTCTCGGTTATTACTGATGGGCTATCAATAATTTCAACTTGGTTGAGCAGTTGGCTGAAGGTTAAATAAATCCTCCTGGTTGTTTGCATGATTGTATCCGAGCGGAAGAGTTCCAATTGGACGGCGATTTCTTAATGGCCGATTCCCCAGGAAAGGACTTGTAGAGTCAAATATAGGTTAACAGGGGGTGGGGGTGGGACGGGGGGGGGGGGAAACTGTGTGCTTAAATAGAGGGAGGAAGCTGGCCAGTCTGAAACTGAAGCATGAAGTGGATGGCTGCCTTTAAAAGATAAATAAATAAGAGATTTCTTATGTATTAATGCAACATTTTCATCCTATATAATAAAGAGCCTGTGTCCGTCCGTACTTTCCGTGTGTCAGTGGAAATCGCAAGTGCGCGTGCGCTCCACTGACACAGGGATTGGATGGTGCAGACCAATAGGCGATGGCGGTTACGCCTCTACCTCCACACACCCCCCCCCGCCAGCCTCAGAGAGACAGAGAGAGAAGGCAGGCGGCGGAGGAGGAGGCCGTGCGCGCTTGAGGGGGAGTCGGAGCGAGGCAGTTGGCGCTTCTCTCCGCCGCCTCAGCTCCTCCTCCGCCACTCGCAGCTGCAGAACAGGGGCAGCACCAGGGTTCCCGAGACGGGGAAGGGGAGGGAGGGAAGCCCGGCCGCCCCGCTTGGCTCCGCCACCTCGCGCTGCGGGCGTCAAAATAAAAAAAGGGGGGAGGGAGGGGGGAGGGAGAGCAAGCGAGGCCCGCACGCCCTTACGCAGGCGCTTTCAGGCGGCCGGGGGTGAAGTGGTGGAGGGGAGGGGGGGTTGATCTTAGAGGAGGCGGCGACGGCGTCGTCGCGGGGCCACTCACGCGCTGGCTGGGCCCAGGCGCTCGAACAGCTCTCCTCCTCCTCCCCCCGCCCTCCTGCGTCCCTCCCTCCACGCCAGCCAGCCTAGCCTAGCCGGGCACTTTGTTTGTGTCCCACAATGCAACGCCGTGGCGGCGGCTGTTGTGAAGCGGGAGGGAGGGAGGGTTGGCGGAGAGCAGTGGGCGGGGCCACGAGCGGTCGTCGGAGAGGGCGGGGCCAAAACTGGAGATTGGGGAGGGGGAAGGGGAAGCGGCGGAGGGAAAAGCGTTTGGCGTCAGGTCGTTCGCGCCGCTGCCGCCCGCACACCTCCAGCGGAGCCTCCCGTTCCTGGAGGCTCCCGCCGCCGCCTTTCTTCTAGAGCCCGTAATCTTTACGGGCTTAATTTACTAGTATGTAATATTTTTGTTTAAGTTGTCTGTTGTTGCTTCAGTTTTCTGTTGCTTAGACATATTTCTATTTAGATTGCTTAGAGATATTTATAATATATTAAGCAATATAGAAATTCGTTTGGTGTCTTGGGAGACGATGGAAGAGTGTGCCTTTGGGGTAAGTCAAACCATTGCAGTTACACCCACAACCCAAAATCTGTTGGAAACATCATCCTCATCCCCATCATCCTCCCCACCGCCTCTTTCCCACAAAATTGTGCCCAAAGTGGTTCACAACATGTCAAGTTACCAAGTGTAACTCTCTCTCTCTCTCTCTCTCTGAAACAATTAGAAATAATATGATCCATAAATAAATACAGGAAAAAATCATACAAGTTAGTATAAAACAATACAAATAAACCAAGCTATTATAACCA
The DNA here is from genome assembly GCA_034641385.1 of Darevskia mixta. Classification (NCBI taxonomy): domain Eukaryota; kingdom Metazoa; phylum Chordata; class Lepidosauria; order Squamata; family Lacertidae; genus Darevskia; species Darevskia mixta. The sequence goes on along the minus strand of JAWWNH010000073.1, from coordinate 3,109,470 downwards.
CTTCAAACTAATCTGGAGAGAGGATAATGCCTAAACACGGAAATTAAAAAGCAATGTAATAAACACCCACAAGCTCCAGAGAGTGCATCTGTTTCCAACCATCAAACATCCAGGGACCCCACCCCATCTCTCTCCTGGGAACCTGCAGACACCTGCCCTCTGGCTTTCACCCAGAGGGGTCTGATGGCCAATGTTATCACGGTTCTTACTCCGCACAGAGGCCAATAACTTTTATTGCACATCCCCAGAAGACAGGAAATGTTGGACTTCTGGTCTGACCCAGCAAACTCACCTCCCACATTCTTTCCCCCTTGCAAGGCCAGGCAAGAGGCCCATGCTTGCATTGCCAGGTTCTTATTGTTAAACTTGGCCCTGTGATCCTTTTGCTGTCCAAAGAGATTATTGCTCATTCCATTTCAGGCCTGTCAATTTGGTCACATGCCAGAGTCATTACAATACTTGTCAATGCTGGAGAAATATTTCCCCAGCAAAAAGGGCAAGTGATGGTTGGCTTCCCATTAATAGCTGTTAATTGTGCACACAGCAAATTATTGCTGGGCCAAGTTCTGAATTGCTTACCAATGCACACGTTATTAACTAGGGGCAGGATCAAAGACCTGCAATGTCCTGCAGTGATCGGTGGCTGTTTTGCAACCTGCATCCTAAAGTAAGTGAGAGAATTAGGAGATATTTAAGAATTGCCTCTTGGATTAAGTATGAGTTCATATTAAAGGAGTCAGTGTGGTGTAGCTGTTAGAGCAGGGACAGGGTAGCTGTGGCCCTCCAGACATTGTTGGACTCCAATTCCTGTCATCCTTGGCAATGGCTGGGGCTAGTGGGGTTTGGACATCGGGGGGGGGGCACAGTTTGCCCATCTATGAATGATGAGACCCAAGTTGAAATCCTGCTCAGCCATGGAGCTCATTGGATTTCTCTCTCAGTCATGGCCTTGTATTTAGATTGCCAGTTTATTGGGATGCGACCCTGCTGTGAGCACGGCTCTAGAACAGCCTTCTTCAACCTGGTGCCCTCCAGATGTTCAGGGTTACAATTCCCATCAGCCCCAGCCAGTGCATGCCTTATATCAGAAATGAAAATAGTAAAATAGTAACCTGGTCAACTGCTTATTTTTCTTTTGTTGTGCTGTTGTTATGCTGTCATGACACAGATCTTACTTAGCATCTGGCTCCCTGAGTGAAGCGATTGTTTTTATTTGCGTTCATGAATGTAATATGAGGTGAGTCCTGCTGGATCGGACCAAAGGTCCATCTAATACAGCATCCTCTTTCCAAAAGTGGCTAACAAGAGACCTCTGGGAAGTCTAGCAGCAGCCCTTCGCTATTTTGCACCACCCTCCACTGTTCAGAGAGACACTGTCTCTGACCATCTAGCTATCATGACTAGTAGCCAGTGACAAACCTTTTTCAGGAATTTGGTGAAGCTAGTGGACATCTTCATCTTGTGGCAATAACTTCTATAAATGATACATGGTGTTGAGAAGTCCACCCCCCTCCTCACCACTGTTTGGTCTGTTTTGAATCTATGTCCTATCAGTTTCATTGGGTGGCAAGTATGGAAACAGGGTATGATAGATTACTTGGATTACTTAACCCTGGGCAGAGGGTTATTTTTTTGGTCTATGCATCCTCAGCAGCATGAGCCACCAATGTGGCACCCATGGGTGCACATGCACCCACAGAGGCTTTCCCTGCTGTCTGCAGGATCCCATCCCTCTGCCCCTTTCCACTGAAGGACACCTTTTTCAGCCAATAGAATGCTTTATTCAAGTCTAATTGCAGCAAGGGGGTGATTTCAAGGCAGTTACAGCTAGGGAGGAGAGTTTCAGTGCCTGTGTGGTCACAGTTTCCCCACTTTGCAAATGTGCTCATTGACCCCAAAAGGCTGGCAACTCCTGCTCTTCAGTCTTACATCCATGCAGAGACAAGTCTGTTGAAATTGGTGGCTTGAATTTTGAAGCATTTGGGGGATAAGAATGCAAAAGCAGGACCCAGTGTACAGAGCCACATTTTCTTTTAAAAAAATTCAATCACTTTCTCCAGTAATTGATCTAGTTGGAATTTCAAGGGGAGTTATTTATTCTAGGCCTTTATAATATTGTATTATATATGATAGGTAGTGAAGAACCCTGACTTTGCCTAATAACAAAGCACAATCATTATGTAAACAGGGAACCAATCTCATCCAAAATCTGTCACATAAATGTCATACTATCCAAAAAGAAATGTGTATGATTATACACACACTGTAATTGAAAACGTATAATACATTAGTGAAGCTGCCCATTTATCTAACTCTAATCAGTTCCAATAAAATCTCATTTAGAAAAGTTGAGCGTAGTTCAGGCTGGTTGGTGATGAGAGTATCAGTCATGTGAAGAGGCAACCGAACAGTCCTGGAAAGTACTTTAGAAGTATTAAAAAAAACTATATGAAAAATGATTACTGGTCATTAAGCAGCAGCTGAGAAAAGGAGTCTTTCAAGCTCTTTCATACTAGTGCAATGCCAGAACAGGAGCCCAGATAACCCCACTTCTACGAGGCCTCTATTCCTTTGGCAAACATTACCTCACAAAACAATTTTGTCAACATATAATGAGTATATACACATACCCACCAACTGCCACGAAAAAGCTGGAAGCATCACAAAAAACCTTAAGCCATCATGGTTTCTTACCCCGCCACGCAATTTCCTGAATTACTGGTGCCTGGAAAGTGAGGCACCGCAAGGCACCAGGTTTGGGGAAGGAGGCATGAGACTCTGACAGGGACCTAGAGTCTTCCTGCCTCTTTCCCAAAGCCTAGTTAGTGCTTGCCCAGCTTTGGGAAGGAGGATGGAGGGTTCTAGGATGCTACCATAGCCTCAAACCTTCCCAAAGCCTGTGCCAGCCAGGGAGTGGGGTAGAATCAACCTAGAATAGCAGGCACCCTTCGTTCTTCATTCCCAGTTGCTAAAGTTGGTTCTAGTTCCTATCTCCACTGTAAGCTTGCAGTCTTATTTTAATTAGCACAATTGGCAGGACGGATACAGAGCGCTAAAACACTGATTTTCCATAAGGTTGTATTGCAGGCAGATTCTGTGCATGCTTACTCAAGAGCAAGTCTCTGTAAGTTTGATGGCATTTGCCATCCATATTGAGCATATGCCACATAGCAGCTACAATACAGTTTTCTGTTGACCAGGCTGTGGTAAACAGGAAGAATTATTCAGAGATTTGTTCAATGTTGAGTCTTCTTGAAATCTGAAATTCCAAGGAATTATAAAGAAGTTATGAGTAATTGCTTAGGTGTTATGCTGCTCTGTACTTGGGTTCATAAACCTCGTGTTGTCTGAAGGGTTTTTCTGTCTCCGTTCTTATTGCATGGTGCATCAAAGCTCAGTCCTGCAACCTGTTTTTATTGCAGGACTGAGCTTGGACACACTGATTAAACAAGGGTGCCCCAATCATGTGCAGAATGCTGCTTCCTTATCACTGGATAACCACAGGCAGTCCCCTCTTCACAGCCCTGGGATCACCGAGAGGAACTGCAGCACCGGCATCTTTCATGAAGCAAGTCCTAACCTCAAGAAACCTTAAAGCCCAGCCTCTGGTTGGCCACTGTAAAAAGGATGCTGGACCCTAATTTATGAATTACCTTCTAAATCACTGTCTTGAGAAGATTTGCACACAAGACAATCAAAAACAGTGAAAAACACAACAAATGCATTTAAAATAAGATCAGAGCCCTAACAAGTGGGCACTCGTTGTAAATTAATGCATCAGGACCCCCACAAGCAACCTACCCACCATGTTTTACACCTTGTTTATTTGTTTGTTTATATTATCTATATTGTTTATTTCTGTCCCACTGTTGTCTCCAAGGAACTCAAGATAGCGCACATGGTTCTCCCCCTCCTCATTTAGTCCCCACAACGACCCTGTGAGGCAGGTTCATCTGAGGGCCAGTGAGCTCCCAAGTTCAGAACTCTAACCACTATGCCACACTGGCTAACAATGACACCCTGCTTACTGACAGAGAATATTGCCTTCAGAACCAAATTATGCTTCTGCTTGCATATATAGGGGGCATGAACTTGGAGAGAGAGAAAGAGAAACATTGTACATTTAGGGTTTCCACTTGTGGCAGGCTGTGCTGAATCAAAGCCTTTTCCATCAGCAGCAAGACATACCCCACAGCCCATACTCTCTGACTTTTTCTGCCCCCAGTCCAGGACAAAGAGCACCCCCTTACCATGCCACTGCTGCCCCTCCCACCACCAGCCACCTGCTGCCTTACCTTTGCTGGCTTTCTCTCTGCCTCTTCCTCTGAGGCTGCCGAGAGGCCTCTGACGCCTGCAAGGCCATTGCCGCTTCTGCCGCTGCCTTGGGCAAGACCTGGCAGGCTGCTTTTGCTTCTGCCGCTGCCTCCTGGTGCCATGGCGAGGCCTGGCAGGCCACTGCCACTTCTACTACCACCTCCTGCAGCTTCTGCCGTTGTCTCCCGCCACTGTGGCAAGGCCTAGCAAGCTGCCAACACGACAGCTGTACTTCCAGAAGCCGTTTGCGTACTTCTGGAAGCTCACTTCCAGTGTCAGCTTTTGGAAGTATGTCAGCGTCGGTGGCCTAGCAGCCTGGCAGTCCTTGCAGTGGCAGCAGCAGCCTGGCAGGACCTGAAGCAATCCGGGAGGCCTTGCAGTGGTGGCACCAGCGGCCTTGCGCCGGCGGCAGCAGAGGCAGCAGATGCCAGCAGAAGCAGGACATCCCACATTTCTAACAGAAGCCAGGGTGTCCAGCTCAAATTGGGACAGTTGGGTGGTCTGAATATATGGATACAAACACACATTTATATGCAATAGGAAACAAGCCAGCGGGCTCTATTGGTTGGGCTACGGCCTGCAGTTGTCCATCTGGCAACACCGAGGAAGAAGAGCCATTTCTGTGGTGGCCCCACACTTTGGAATGGCCCCAGAAAAAAGGCGTGCACTGACTGGATCAATTTTGGCAGATGCTAAACACTTCCTTGTTTGCCATGGCTTTTGCCAGCTGTTGATGCTTGTCACTGGAGAATCCTAAGTAATGACTGCTTGATTGGACTTAATTTTAAGTGTATGTTTGCATTCTATGTCAGGGGTCAGCAAACTTTTCCAGCAGGGGGCCAGTCCACTGTCCCTCAGACCTTGTCAGCGGCCGGACTATATTTTTTGGGGGGAAATAATGAACAAATTCCTATGCCCCACAAATAACCCAGAGATGCATTTTAAATAAAAGCACACATTCTACTCATGTAAAAACATGCTGATTCCTGGACGTCCACAGGCCGGATTTAGAAGGCGATTGGGCCGGATCCGGCCCCCAGGCCTTAGTTTGCCTACCCTTGTTCTATGTTATGATGCTGCTGTACACCATGTAACAGGTGGTACATAAATATTGTTTCATGCGCCCCAATCTCCAAGCAGCGGGAGACTCCAGGGGTGCCTGCACTTACTCGGGGCTTCATTTTCTTGGAATGAAGGTCAATGGAGACTGTGATGTGTTTAGGATATATGGTTTTATGTACCCATATGTACAACCCAAGTAAAGGGCTCACAGCATGTTAAACCCCACTTGGTCATGACCATCACTGGGTGACCTGGGGCTACTCATCACCTCAGAGCTCACATCCACACTACACATTTAAAACCACCCCACTTTAGCAGTCACCCAAAGAATACTGAGGTGTAGTTTGTTAAGGGGGCTGAGAGTTGTTAGGAGACGCCTCACAGAGCCAAGATTCCCAGAGTGGTTTAACCATCAATCCCTTTCCACAGGGAGCTCTGGAAATTGTAGCTCTGAGAGGGGAATAGGGGGCTCTCCTAACCACTCTCAGCGCCCTTAACTAACAACACCTCCCAAAATTCTTTGGGGGAAGCTGTGGCTGTTTGAAGTGGTACCATAGCATGTATGGCGTTGAATGTGGCTGCTTCCTCGCCAAGAACCATTGTACTGCATTTCCAGCTTATTTCTTGGTGCATTGTCTTCCCCCTACACTGTTGTTTTACTACCACTTTGAAATCCCAAACTGTGAAAAGTTCAGCAAGGGGATTAAAAACCTCCTCCAAGTTCAGTGGCAGCTGAGACCTACACAGACTCCATTAAAATGAGGCTGATGGCTGGTTTCCAAAGGCTGGCTGGGCTGTTGCCAGCTTTTTTAATGAATATCTGTAATTTAGTTCTTATTTTCCTACCTCTTTATTAAACACCTCCCAGCCCCATCTCGCCTAATATTTGAACCAGCAAGTTTAATGACCATCCCTTCATTAAACATTACAAGCTTTTTAAGACCTTGGCAGAGACACCTTTCTTTCAATAACTTAGTGCTGCTACAAAGTCAACAGTGACGGCTAAACTAATCCCTTGTGTTCGCTAATTATTATAGCTCGTTCTTGGGCAAGATGGACGGAATTGCACGGAAAGTGCAGGGTTTACCCCCACCCCTTCCATGCCACAGATTCCACATGCCAGCGAAATCTCTCTCGTGCCTTGACACTAGATGTCAACAAAGGGTAATCGTGGTCTCAGTTTTTTAGGCCAGCCCAGGTAGCTAAGAGATGGCCCTGTTAGCATTTTTATAGCAAAGGTGAAGTATAGCTAGATGCAAACAGGAGACATATATTACAATAAAAAGGGTAAAGTTGTCTAGTGTTTTTAAAGTCAGTCATAAAAAGATGAATAATGGTGCAGTTTAAAGCTAAAAGACAGCTGCCACGCTCAATGGCCATGATGGATGCCTAAACACCCAGTGTGGAGAGAACCTGTTCCCCGGAGACCACCATCCAAAAAATTAATTACTACGATTCAGCATCTTTAAATGTGCCACTTAATATACTGCCACCATAATTAAATTTCCAGCCCTGTGACCTTGAGACCATTTCCTCAGATAATAAATGAGATCAAGGTTTAATCGATGCAGATAGACAGCGAAACTGTCCAAGGAAAGCGCAAAACCATCATGGGAACACTCAAGGTCAGGTAAGGAAAACCATAGGAAGCTGTGGATTGGCACTAATTTATATATATATATATATATATATATATATATATATATATATATATATATATATATATATGCTCTATTTGCAGAACAATAATTCTACTAGGAACAAACAACTGGAATATTTTATTGCTCAACAAAGTGATGAGGGCTGGACTTACATTACCTTGGAAGGATCTTTGGGTCACTAGGGTCAATTTTTATGAAAAAAGTGACAAAAATGCAATTTTTGTTATCATTAATAGCAACAACAATATGCTGTACTTCAATAGCTCATTTTCTCTTTGGTGGAAAACCCTACTATCCTGTGGGTGTCTTCCACAATCCTAGAATTCTATTAGAATATTGTTCCAAATCCGGGATTTTTGAACCCCAAAGTAAAAAGTAGGGAACACATCGAAGTGGTTCATCTGTTATTGTTCCACTTCTTGACTCCTCAAAGGGCTTTGTGTCTTTAATGTCTCAGTAATGCATACAACACCTGGGTAAGGTAAAGCAGCATTGTACTAATCAGTAGCAAAGTGCCTACACTTGTGATGGGTGAAGTGGGTGGACTACAGGGGGTGGACTGATCAACTGCAAGGATCCTGGAGCGCCTTGCCAAAGCTAAGCTGATCTGGATGTGATCAGAACCTGGACGGGAGACTGCCTGGGAGCCCCAGGTAGTCACACTGAGCTTCCCAGAGACATCTGGTTGGCCATTTTGAGAACAGAGTGCTGGACTAGATGGGCCTTTTGCCTGACCCAAAAGTCATCTTCTTTTCTTCTTGTGTGGGAAGTAGGAATCATATATCTGGTGGAGAATGTTGTGAATCAAGCTGGGAGATACACACTTTTAAAGTCTATGATTCTTTTGTCTCAATGAGTAGTGATTTTGAAATAATATTCTGTGGACCGTTAAAGATGATTTGTGGGTTGGCACCCACGAACTGGGACACAATGTAGGCGTACACTTTGGGGGGTGAAGTCAAATGATTGGAGAGTTACAGCACCTGATGTGGCTGTGGAGACTGTTACGGGAGAGACATGTTTTGTTGCAGCTGGGGCAGATGAAGGCGCCTGGTTGCCCTGGTGCAGGTGGCATTTATTCCTTCTGTGCTCCTCCCACCAGTCATTCCTCCTCTGGTTACTGTTGTGGATACACAATCTGACTGATTGTCTCCAAGCACTGCATCATCTGCAAGGGATTCTCACATGGCAGGGTTGATGTTGTCAGCCTCCATGTCACATTTGCAGACATGTTTATAATGTTATAGGGACGCAGGTGGTGCTGTGGGTTAAACCACAGAGCCTAGGGCTTGCCGATCAGAAGGTCGGCGGTTTGAATCCCCGCGACGGGGTAAGCTCCCGTTGCTCAGTCCCTGCTTCTGCCAACCTAGCAGTTCAAAAGCATGTCAAAGTGCAAGTAGATAAATAGGTACCACTCCAGCGGGAAGGTAAACGGTGTTTCCGTGCGCTGCTCTGGTTTGCCAGAAGTGGCTTAGTCATGCTGGCCACATGACCCAGAAGCTGTACGCCGGTACGGAAGCTTGGCCAGTAAAGCGAGATGAGCGCCGCAACCCCAGAGTCATCTGCGACTGGACCTAATGGTCAGGGGTCCCTTTACCTTTACCTCATAATGTAATGCCTTTTAAACTGCATGATTCCAACACAACGACAATAGAGCTATCAGCCTGGTATTGAAATCATCACTCTTGATATCATATTGACAATTGTCACTTAAGAGTGCCCTCAAGGAAAACTTGATTTGAACTGCATTGAATTTTACTTGAACCATGAGATTCACCAAGCCTCAGAGACAGGTTTGAAAGACATAAACTCAAATAACCATGAGCTCAGGGATTTGTTTTGAGTACCAGCACTGAACAGAGCTCACAAATCTTCCCCCTGCCCCCTAACACCTGTTGGTGCATTCATTTCAGCAATATAATTGGGGGGGGTATTCATTTTGTTGCTGTACTTTGTTGTTTGGACGCGGGTGGTGCTGTGGTGTAAACCACTGAGCCTTGGGCTTGCCGATCGGAAGGTTGGCAGTTCGAATCCCCGCGACGCGGTGAGCTCCCATTGCTCGGTCCCTGCTCCTACCAACCTAGCAGTTCGAAAGCACATCAAAGTGCAAGTAGATAAATAGGTATCGCTCCAGCGGGAAGGTAAATGGCGTTTCCGTGCACTGCTCTGGTTGCTGGCCACATGACCCGGAAAAACTGTCTGTGGACAAACGTCGGTTCCCTCAGCCAGTAAAGCGAGATGAGCGCCGCAACCCCAGAGTTGTTTACGACTGGACTTAACTGTCAGGGGTCCTTTACCTTTACCTTTACTTTGTTGTTAAGCAAGACAGACATCTTTGTTGATCTACTTCAGGGGTAGGCAACCTAAGGCCTATGGGCCACAAGCGGCCCACGGGGGTCATTTGAGTGGCCCACGAGCCACCCCCGAACCGAGCCGCCCACTCGGCGAGTCCCCAGGCGCAGCACAGCACGGGCACTCGCTTCCGCAGTGCCGAAAATCGCGTCTGCGCAGACGCTGGAAATCACGGGTGTGTGCACTCACGTGGGCGCGATCCGGCCCACAGAGGGATCTCTGCTGGAGTGAACCGGCCCAGGTGAGGTAAACCTTGCCGACCCCTGATCTACTTCAAATCATCCAGAGATCTACCAGTAGATCTGGAGCTTCTTTCTGCTGTCCCAGATTAACACAAACCTTTGTAGACTAGAGCAGCGTTTCCCAACCGGTGTGCCGCGGCACAGGAGTGTGCCGCAAGACACCGGCTCCTGTGCCGCGGGAAGACACCGGCTGCTGTGCTGCCCTGGGCCACTTCCGCTTCCGGGTCGGTCCGGGCTGGCGTCGCCTCGGCTCCGCTTCCCGCTCGCCGCCTTCGCCGGGGCTGCCGGGCGCTTCGCCCGCTGCCTCTGCCGCCCCGGTCACGGTCGGGGACGGGCGGGAGGTGCCGGTGCCACCGGGCTCGCTCGGGGCCGGGTGGAGGTGCTGCCGGGGGGCTGGGCGCGGGAGGGGGGCGGGCGCCTGGCCCGCCGATCTCCCGCTCCGTTTTCGCCCGCCTGGGTCCTTCCCCTCCCTCCCGCCAGGGCGCGCGGACACCCCGACCCCCCCGTGGTGGTGGTGTGCCGCGAGATTTTTTTCATGGGGCAGGTGTGCCGTTGCCCCTAGGAGGTTGAAAAACACTGGACTAGAGCCTGGTTAATGGATTTCTCCCCCCACCCCAATGTCAAATATCAATCAATCATCAATCAGTCAGAAGACTTACTGCCCACCTTTTTCTAGGGTGGCCAACAGCTAAAATTTCATTTCAGGCTCTACTAGGCAGACTCACTGGATATCACTGGAGGGAAAGGCTGCAATGAAGTCTCTATTTCTAGATGTTCGGATTGTAGAATGTTGGTTGGGTGATAGGCAAAGTACTCTGCTTCCAAAACAGTCTCTCCAAATTTAAAATGTTGTAATGGCAGGTGCCAAGAAACGGTGGCTATAGAAGGAGTAAAAACTTGATACTTTCCTATTCCTTGACCACTAGACGTTCATTGAGATTTTATAAGATTCTGCTCAGTTGGTGGGGTGTATGAGATGTTAGGGGAGGGGTAATAATTTGGGGGGGCACGTCATGCTCCTTTTGGGTTAGTTTGTCCACCTTTGGTCCTCACCCTGCACTCAATTCTCACCAGTGACTCCTAGAAGCTGTCAGCGTGCAACAGTGGCCACAGCCCAAGAAACAGCTTTCAATGGCTGGCTAAACCAGGGGAAGGGAGCTGATGGGTCTCAAACCCTTGGTGAATTTGGGACTTCCCCTGCCTATGAAGATAGGCTTCAGCGGATTGAGCAGACAAGTGGAATGGAGTCCCTGAGATGGTTGGATGGTGTCTTGTATGCCTCCTTCTGGCAATTCCTGCAGCCAAGCTGGTGCAAAATGTATTGCTCTACTTTCCTTTGGACCACATCAGCAAGGCCAAGAAGGGGGTCTTGTTGTCTGGGCAGTCCAGGGCCTCCATACACACTGCTCAGGCTTACGCCCCAAGGAGATCACTTCAGTGCTGATAAAGTAGTGATTTGACTTCACCCCCCAGAGACACACTCTTGACTCAGACGGATACCAACAACCTCAATGGAACACTCAGATACTCCTACATTTACCTCCAGAATCATAAGGACTAGCAACATGAGCATTTTTTAAAGCAAAGATTTCCAGAAAGCCAAAGTTCTCTAACTACATATGAATTCTGAACTTGTTGTGCAAACCCCACATGTATTTCCCTGGACAGTTGGTGTGTCCCAGGAAGGATCTCAACATAGACAACCCCAATATAGTTATCTCCCTGTCCCTTGTTTCCATCAACTGCTATAAAAAAATGTTTCCTATCGAAAAAATATGTCAGAACTGCTGAGACAAACAAATGCATCCTTAAAATACAAGAAAACAGAAAGCGAAATGCAATATTTCACTCTGCAATGTTACCTTTTTATTTTCTCTATCTTAATTTGGCTTTGATCACAGGGTGGGGTGGGTGGGGGGAGGTTGGGTGATAAACAAGATGTTTTACATATGCCTACTAGGAATAATTGATAGTTCATGCTTCTCTGTGTTATACTTGTTAAAATATTTGCATTTAAAAGCCAAGTTAGAGTTCTAGCTCAAGGCTATATGCATGTCTTTCCTAAGGAATATCAGATAGGGGAAAGGATTATAAATTATAATTGTTTGGGAAGACTCAAATTTAAAGAGACACAGTGCTTTTCACTTTGCTGCTCTTTGGGAAATTTCCAGAACCTGGTTTTGCTTGCAGTAACTCACTCATGCAGATGTTTCATACCTGAGATTACCTGGCCCATACACAGCTGCCAGGACCAATAAGAAAACAGGGCATGTGGGGTGCCTGGGGATCCTACTCCACTAACCACTATTGCTTACTTCCATGGCTGGACCTCCCCTGAAAATCAGCTTTTAAATGTTTTAAACAAACCAGCAAACAAATGATAATAGGGACACATATCCCACTGAAAGCAATGCAACATTCACATCGAGCTGGTATCCCTGGCACTAATACGCGCATAAAATCTGGGGGACAATATCTACAGTTTGTAAGATGCTTCCTGATTTACTCAGCATGGCCCAGTACTGGTGTGACATGTCAGGTCTGTATGAGCCCCAAGGAAACAGGGATGCATTTCCCACCATAAGTGACGTGGTGCAGAGGGCATCCTCGGTTCCACGGTGCACAGGCAAGCTCAGTGGCTAAATCCTAGAAAACAATTTGTATGGTGAGAACCTTGTGGGTGGGGAGCACATTTTCTATGAAGGGAAACCCCTGGCTTGATAATTGCACAAGAATACTTGTGCATCAATTACTGGGCTTGTTTCTGCTGTCATAGGAAGGAGGGTATTATTCCGTCAAATTAGATGGGGAGCTCACTGGGGAATTAGATAGTGGAGGAGAAAATTGTGTGATGCTGTTATTTGGTCCAGCAAAGGCCTGTCATCTCATCTATCAGATACCATCTCCAACTGAGGGCCTTGCCTGCAGCACCGTCATTCCAACAGAAAGGGAACTTTAATTAGCCATGAAATGCCTACTTGTCCTTGGCAAACACTGGGCATAGAGAAGTTTTGCTGGAATGATGGACTTCTCTTTTTTATTATTAATAATTCCTGCTAAAGATAACAGCACTGGAGATACAAAACTGAGAAAACGCTTACAGTGAGGCAATGGGGAGTCTTATTACATGGATCTTTTACAGGGCAAGAGAGGCCTGAAGGACCAGCTGCTCCCTAAAGTGCCTGGGTCTCTGTTGTTTTGTTAAGATGGCTGTTGGAAGCCCTTGGCACCTTCAGAAGTGTAATGGGTGTGGTGACTGGAGAAAGGGTCTTTGCAGTGATGGAGCTCAAGTTGCAGAATTCTCTTCCCAGGAACACCAGCTGGCATCAAGTTTGTTTTGCTGTTTTTTAGCTGTCAGGTGAAGATGGCTCTATTCTTCCAGCTTTTCATGGCTAATTAAATTTCTGCTATTCCTGATTTTATTGCTTCATTTTATTCTGCTTCTGCCACTGTTCTTCTCATTGCTATGTTTTAATTAAGTTTTCTTACTGCTTGTTTCATTGTGTGCACTGCCATCAAAACATCAGTTGGAAGGTGATCTAGAAACCTTTTAAAGGAAATAAAGTGGCCTGGAGGTCATAATTGCTACTCTGATGCTCTTCAATTCTGGCCACTGCACTTCAAGAAGCATATGGGAGAAATTGGGATGGGTTCAGAGGAGGGCAACAAATATGGCAATGGGTAGGGAAAATGTTGCTGTTGTTGTTGTTGTTACAGAGAGTATTTCTATCCCTAACCTTCCATTGTGGAAACAATGTTCAGAGTGGGTTATAACATACTGTATTAAAAATAACCATAAAGGCAAATTGATTGTTGCAATGGACATTCAGTGTATTTTGGTTTCACAGAATACATAACAGTGGCATCTAGCATATTGAATCAATCAGATGGCCGTATACAGGTACCGGTAGTAAGAAATACTGTTGTGTGCAGCCGCAATCTCCAGGTGTCAAAAGACTCCAGCAGTTCCAACATGCCCAGGGTTTAGTTTCCTTGGAATGAAGATCAGTAGAGACTGTGGGGTTTTTAGGATATATGACTTTATTTACACATACAACCTGAGCATAGGGTGGAGGGGCTCACAGCATTAACCCTCCAACATCTTGCTTTCCCATTCGGTTGCCAGGGCAGCCCCCAAATCCAGTATAGAGCAGGCATGTCTCTGTGTCTCCAACTTCTCTGCCTCTCTCTCACACACACATATGCTGAAAGGACCAACTCCCCCCCCCCATACTGAAAGGACTGTAGAGCTGGCACCTGTCTCATATGGAATCAGAGGGCTCTCTAAAGGGTAGGTGCCACCACACTAAGGCCTGGTTCCTATTTCATACTTTCTGGCCTTGGAATTTTACTTCAATTCTACAGGACAGCCTCCTGCATTGCGCATGAGGCCAGCAAGTTTGCTTAGCGGGCATAGGGTTCTCCAAAGACTCACCACTGCACCCCATGGCCCCTTGCACCCGCTCCCTAAGGCACCCACCACACTCTGCCCTACTCTTGGGACACGAGAGCTTCCTGATGCTACTTCCTTGGGCTCAGTGTTTGAGCTGCTGTCGGTGGCAGGGGTGGGAGGCGAGGCGATGGCTGATGTTTGCACACTGAACGTTACAAAGAGTAACACGATATCAATATTAATCTAGCTCTTTGGAAAACTTAAGACCTTTCCATTTGAAGGAGGCAATATTGCACAACAATATCATCTGTGTATTCCAAATTAGCCACCAACCGTGTGAGGTTTTTTCCTCTTAATTATACGATTTCCCCCCTCTGCACCTCTAAATGTTACTGACCTAAAAAGATTTGATCAAAGGCTGTTGGAATCCTAACCCCCGCAGCAAGCATTAAATTGGTCCACTCTCTGGCCTGTACTGACAAATCATTATACTCCAGAGGTTTGCCGCTTGTGGTAGCGTCTCAATTAGAGATCAAGATGAAGCAACAGTTTTCAGCGCTTGTCTGCCTGGTTTCAACAAGAAGCAAAACAGATCCTTGTACATGGGGCAATTTTGTTTCAAGAACACAGCCAGGCTGAGCAACGCCTGATATGGTTAACTGGAATAAACTAATCAAGCAACAGCAAGATGAAACGGCCAACTCAGAATCATTGGGATTTGCCCTAGCTCCAACCCAGACTATTATGACAGAGGCTCTTTCTTGAGAGGAAGTAAGAGATCTTTATCAAGGCAGAGAAGACCGACAGGCTCCACAACAGGCATCTGCTATGCCCAGGCTAGGTGACAGGAAAGGCGAGACTAGCTGGGCTGAAAGCAGTGGTCCAAATCTGTGCCATCTATGCGGGGCTGTGGGGGCCAAGGCTCCCCAAGATTTTCACTGAGGTGGGCTGGGCCCCCTCAATATTCTGCAGCTAGGCAGGACCCATCGGGCCCTTCCACAGCTGCAACTAGGCCCCGTCAGGCCTTTTGGGGAGCGTGATAGGCCTCATTGGGCCTCGTTCCGCAGTGTGATGTGACGCATGACACACGGGTGACATCATGCGCAAGTGCCAGGCCCCTCCAATGTTGGGCGAAACCCGACGTGCCTGTCAAAGTCTACAGAGTCCAAGTTCAGGATGAGGACTTCAGAACTGCACAGAACACAGGGGTGCCAACTCGGATACAATATCGGATACAATAACTCGGATACAATATCAGTTTGAGCCATTTGCCACAAAATAAATATTCCTGTCAGAGATACATCTTATTTTAAATTTAGGATCTTAATGTGAACCATGACTTATGTCACCTTTTGTACTGCTTTCTGTTTGACTATAATTTTATCTATTAATCATGTTAATCCAATAGAATCTGCCTTAATCAAATGTGAGTCAATTACCCAGTTCTTCAAATTATATCCATTAATGAAAGGCATTCGTTAAGATTGACTGCCAATTAGGGGCTCAAACCAATGTGTTCACAAATGTCCCTTCTGTGGGTCGGTGGCAGGTGGGGCCAGAAGCAAAAGTGGGCAGAATGTAAATATTACCTTTGTTCAAAAGGCCGGCTTCCCCACACAGTTACATAGCCCTTTATACCTTCCATCCAGGGAAGCAAGAAGTATCAAGAGAGTTCAAGGGCACAGGCAAAAAAGGTGTGACTGAGGACAGTGTGTGGCCTGGGAGGAGTCCCAAGGGCCAGATAAAGAGGATTCCTCACCTTTGCTTTATCATTTTTTATTACTTAGATTTATATGCCACCCCCCCCACCGAGCTCAAGGTGCTGTACATTTTTCTCCTCCCCCTTTTATCCTCACAACAACCCTGTGAGGTGGTTTAGAGCCAGTGTGGTGTAGTGGTTAAGAGCGGTAGACTCGTAATCTGGTGAACCGGGTTCATGTCTCCGCTCCTCCACATGTAGCTGCTGGGTGACCTTGGGCTAGTCCCACTTCTCTGAAGTCTCTCAGCCCCACTCACCTCACAGAGTGTTTGTTGTGGGGGAGGAAGGGAAAGGAGAATGTCAGCCGCTTTGAGACTCCTCTGTGTAGTGATAAAGCGGGATATCAAATCCAATCTCTTCTTCTTCTAGGCCGAGAGACAGTGACTGACCCGGGGTTACCCAGTGAGCTTCATCGCTGAGTGAGGATTCGAACCCTGGTCTCCCAGGTCTTAGTCTGACACTGTAACAACCACACTACCCTGGCTTATTTTAGATAAAGCCAGGGGTCACCATTCTAAAAAGCAGAGTCAGGGAGGCAGATGGAGGCTACATTTAAAAGCTAAACGGCCATAACTTTTTTGCATTTATACTAAGTTGCATGAAACCTGATGAGATAGTAGCCTCACAAGAGGAGATTAACCCTGCCAAATTTCAGTGAGGTGGATTAAGGGGTTTGTGTGTTAATCACCTTTAACATTAATTTTTAATAAAATACAAGTTAAGCAGTAGTCTACACCCTTTTCTCTGGAATATGTCTCTTCTCAGAGCACATGATTTCTCCTGTTGAATGTAAAGATGGCCCTTGATATCGAGATTTCCACTTACAGGAAACTGCTGGATGGAGAAGAGAGCAGAATTGCCATGACTGTGCCTGCTTCCCCCCAGCCTCACGGATGCTCCACCTCCCTCACAGTCGCTGCAGCCATTGTCAGCATTCGGTGACCGACTCCACCTCTTTCTCCTCACCTGTCAGAATGTCTTTAAACATGGCATGACATCATAGGGGCAACTCAGAAACAACTGGGATAATTTCATCACCATCACAATGAATATGGAACAGCACCTACTATTTTATCTTTCATATAGTAGTTTCGTTTGGGAAGGCAGAACGTCTTCTTTGCAAGCAGAAGGCTGAAGCTTCAATCCCTTGCATTAAGAATTAAAACAGGTATTAGTAGGGGGTGGGAAATCCCCTCTGCCTGAGACCCTGGAGAGCTGATGATCAGTCAGAGTAGACCAGGGATGGAGAGCCTGGAGTTTCCAGACACAGTTGGACTACAGCTCCCTTCCTTTTGACCATTGGCCATGCTGGCTGGAGCTGACAAGAGTTGAAGTATAACATCTGGAGGGCCAAAAGTTCCCAGTTCCTGGAATGGAGGGGGAAAGGATAGACTTTCTAAAAGGACCAGGCTTGGTCTTTTGATGTCTGTCTCTTCAAAATTAGTTGATTAATGTGCTTATTTCTTTCATGCAGTGGAGGATTAATAACCCCACTTGTACGTTTTCGTCACAGAAAGATCTGCAGCCCCTCAACGGGCATTCAGCGACTCCATTTGGGGCAGAAAACAGAAAGATTACTAAGTGTATAATGAACTGCACGAACATTCCCTGGGGCTAGCTGTCAAATACATTAACAAAGAAACACACTTATGTTCCAATTAGCCATGTTACCGCTAATTGAGCCAGGCATCAGAATGGTAAAGGATAATCACGTATCAAATATACACTGAATTCACCACAGGCAGATTTTACTCTTCTAATAAATGGCACCTTTTTAATTTTATTTTTGCAGGGTGGGGGAGGGAAGCATTTCAAGACTGACCTTTAGGAATGGAGCTGTTGTTGCAAGGGCAACACAAAAAAGACACATAAAACAGTAAACCTTGTGGACAAAGGCCAGTTGCAGCAGTGAGTATAATTCCTTCCTGGCCCTATTAACCGCTTTACACCCAAATCACGCCATTTTCACAGTGGGCAGCCTATGGGAAGCCCAGAAGCAGGACCTGAGCTCCACAGCGCTCTCCTCACCTGCAATTCCCAGCAACTAGTATTCAAAGGTGAGCTGCTTCTGACCGTGGAAGTAGACCATAGCCATCCTAGCTAGCAGCCCTTCCCATCCAGGGTCAAAGTCTCTCCTTGCCACCCCCACCCCAAAGCCAGCCCAGGTCACTGTTTGACTCTTGGGCTGAGCACTATTCTCATACTCTCCAAGTGTTTCTATTTTCCAGGGACAGTCCGAGAATTACGAAAGCTATCCCGGGTTCTGGTTTGATTCTGGAATGCCTCTATTTCCCCCCACCAGTGCTGCTGCCGAACTTGGGGAGGAGGTTGAGCTGGTGCTTGTCCTGAAAGGTGGCTGTGGCAGTTGCAAGGGAGCATCTTGTTGCCTCTCTATGGCCTCTCCATGGCCGCCACGGCTGCCTTCTCCTTGGGCAGCTTGTAGAAGCTGCTGGAGAGCAGGCAAGGAGTAGGAAAGTGTTATGTACCGAGCTGAATCCTAGAACAATAGGATCCAGAATGCAGCAGTCTGATTGGTCCGCAGGAGCCACCCAATCCAGCTCCAGGTGGAAGTGAATCCGCAACCTGATTTGGCCTACAGGAGTAGCCTGGAATTAGCCAATCACGTGGGGCCCATTGTGTAAATAATGTATATATAGCAGACGTTTTGGGGAAAGATTCATTCCTTGCTACTATGAGCTGAATAAAGAGCATGAAATTCACACTTGACTCCGAGTAGGGTATATTTCAGAAAGGCTGCTGCAACCACCGAGACCCAGCCCCACAGGACGCCCTGGCTCTGAGGAGCAGGTAGAGGGCAGGGCCGCCCTGGGTGGGAAGAAAGGAGAAGCGGGGCACAGGGAGTCTTTGTTTTTTTAAAAACACGTTTTGTGCGCCCACGTCTAATCTTGCGTCTTTCTGAAATTTATTTATTGGTGTGTTTTTCTTTTTGTAAATCTACCAAAGAAACAAATCAGATCAAATATGGCCTAACTCCCCTTTTTAAAGGACTCAGAGTTCGTTACTGGTCAGAGATGAACGAACTGAGGCAAGAGCCAGTGAAAGTAAGGCAGAACTTTATTATTCTGTTGCAACAGGTTCCCCCCTCATAGGAGTCAAGGACCCCAAAGAAGGTGTGTCACAACTTTTAAAGGTTAGCCTTTTTGGCGTGGACATCCCCTTTACAAACGTCAGTGTCACTGTGTCACAGAAACCTTTAAAGGGAGCATGTGTTGTGTGAAGACGTGCGGTGGGAGACAGGGTGGCACAAAACACATGTATAAAGATAAGAAGGGGGGTATGCAATGGCCATTTTTCTGATAACATGAGCCGCAGGGGAAACGGTCCAAAGAGACCCAGTTGCATGATGATGGTGAACTGAGGATCCAAGACATTACAAATATGAAAAAAACAAAATTAACAAATTGATCAATATGCAGTAGGTCTGTGAATGACCCCCCCCCAATCTGATTTGGGGCTCCAGGCTCCAGTGCAATGGAGCAGCTCTGATCAGACCAAGGATGATCTCTAGGCCTAGCCCAACATGGATCCAGGGACCGAGAACAGTCATGAGTTCAGCAGGGCGTGGGTGGGAGACAGAAAAGGGCCTATCTTTTCCTCTCCCCCTTCCAACCAGATGTTTAACCATAGTTTTGACAGCTGCTTCTCCCCCTTGACTGCATGTTTAGGGTTTATAATTGGTAGAGAGAGGAGAAAAAGATGCAAGCAGGCTGTATGTATCTCTCTCTGGTGGAATCTACACACATATTAAAAAACACTGTAAAAATGTTTTTTTAAAAAAAGGTTTTGAAAAATACATTGAATTTGGCATAGCTCACTTTCGTCATCTAGTGTCACACCTGCATATTGCACTTTACAACACATTTAAAACGTTTTATTTGCAGCGGTATAGCTGAGTCCTCTCTCTCCTCCCCTTTCCTTGTTGCCAGATTCCCCTCCTTTGCAGAGTCCTGGGTTGCCCAGTGTGGGTCCATTCCGACCCAGGGACAATCCAGAGCTGCCTCAAGCCAATCCAGCAGAATCCTGTTTCAGCACAGGACCCAATTGGGTCTGGTGCACAGTTCTAATTTTCTATTTGTAGCTATGTAAAGATAATTTCCCTTTAAAAGGGTGTTATGAGCTAGAACACATCAGGAATAAAAATTGCCTCCTCGTATTATTTGGGAAGTCTTGGGTTTTGTTTTGTTTTTTGTCATTCCTGCTGCTTTGTTCATTCCTGCTGGCCTACTTTTTTTAGACTCCTGAACACACCTGACTGCTATGTAACTACAACTAAAACATGGATATCCATATTTTGTGTGTGTAAATTTCTTGCTACATAGGCAATCTGCAGCCAGCCAAAGATAAATAATTATTAAAGGCTGTGTCACTTTTTTAAAATTCATCTTTTTGATCTGTAGGCTACCAGTAGAAGATATAATCTTTTATTTATATTATGTGAGGTAAAATTTTGAAACTGGATCTCCCCCACTCGTCCTCCTCCTCCACTCTCTCTCTTTAACATCTATCTCCCTGCTCACTCCATAATTAAGCCTGCAGGGCTTGGTGGTTTACTTGCAACACCACCCATGTCAATTTCTGTTATTGCTAATTTAAAGTTCACAGCTCCACATCTTGCAAAAAAATATTAGGGCAAAAACAATTTCTATTAAAAATATTTTGAGTTCCAGGCATGCAAGGAGTGTTGCTCAGCAGCTTCCAAATTACAGAGGGACAAGGCAGGAGGAGATGGAGGATTAAAAGACACTTCAGTGCAATTACTTTACACCAAGTCTTTGACATCTTCCTGCCATTGACATGCTTTTTCTTGCCTTTGTTTGTGTATCCTTTAAAGAGAGAGAGAGAGAGAGAGAGAGAGAGAGAGAGAGAGAGAGAGAGAGAGAGAGAGAAATTCACCCCAAAGCATTCCTTCTTTCCTCCTCTCTCATCCCCACTTTCCATGAAGGGAAGAAAGGGACTTGGCATTTTACCCAAAGTGTAACAAGGTCAGATGTGGAAGCTTTCATCTCTCCTCCCCACTTCCAGCCATCTGAACAATAGACAGCTGCCGTCCTCATGGTGCGTGCTGCTAATTTATCCAGCCGTAAGACAGGTAGCACTTCTGAGCTGCATTGCTCTTTGGATAGGTGCAGTAAATAAGCACCTTAATGGTGGGCTTCCTAGCAAGGGGCCAACATATCACAGTGTGGCAGTTTTATCATCTTCCTGAGATGCCTGCAGCCAAGAGAACATTGCAGCACACCTATTCCCTCACTCCAGCCAGGCCTCGCTGCACGTGCAAGCATCAGATGGGGAGGCATCATGCCTCTCAGGCTACTTTTAACTGTTTTCTATCCAGCTCTGATCTCTGGCTTTGTTCATCTGTGAAGCTCCCTCTTCAGCACCAGTCAGCACATCTGGCAAAGTTGCTCTTTCCCCTCTTTTTCTTTTCCTGAATCTCATTGCAGTGCCTTGGACCACTTTGTAGGCATCCCATGCTTACTCACAAGAAGTAACTGCAGGAGGGTATCAGGTGGGGGAAGGCTGGTGTCAATCATCTTGAACTAGATGGCTCACATGTCAGTATAAGGCAGCTTCCTGCATTTTCAGTAACGTGGTAGCACTGGACCACCATAAACTAAAATTAGATGAAAATGGGTTAGGTTGGTTGGTAAATGAAATGATATAGCTTTGGGAGAGCAGCTCAACTGGGTGGCTGCAGTGAAAACCCATCCAAGGAAGACTGGAAACCATGAGATAGCTGACAAACCATTGCAGGAAGAAGCCACCACTCCCTCTGTTGACATTTCACCTGCCATTATTAGCATGGCAGTGTAGAAATCACATGGCACTGTAACATTCGCATTGATAATACACAGAGGAGCAGAGTTCACACTGCTAATGGGAACTGCACAGAAACCACAAGAACATTCAGAGATTCCCCAGCATCATTCAAATATAGCTGCTGTCATGAATAATTGAAAACCTGGGATATTACATTTAAACATCCCCTTCAGCATCAACTGGAAGTTTCAGGAGCTGAAAAACTTTCCACCTAATGTTTGCCCATCGTACTGTACAAGGATGCGGTAGCAACTGATCTTTTGATCAGGAGTTGGGTGGTGGAGGTTCTTTGGCTAAATTATTCAGGAAATAATAGGTTTTTGCTTATTTGTGATTTTGACATAAACCTGCTTAACTGCTATTTATAGGGTAATGTTCATTTCAGAACCTCAAACACAGAATCTGAATGGACCTTGACAGCCATCAATCCCAGACAGCCTGGCCAATGGTCAGGAATGATGGAGTACAGCAACATCTAGAAGCTCACAGGTGTGCCACTTGCTTTCCTGAAGGGGGTAACAAGATCATAGAATTGTAGAGTTGGAAGGGACACCAAGGGTCATTTAGTCCACCCGCTGCAATGCAGGAATCACAACTAAAGAATATCTGACAGATGGCAATCCAATCTCTGTTGAAAAACCTCCAATTGAAGGAGAGTCCACCACCTTTTGAGGGAGTTCTTTCCACTGCCAAATGACTCTTGCCAACAGAAAGCATTCTTTAGTGCTACTTGGGTCAGAAGTGGGGGGATTTGTGCAGCTGGCAGAACAATATCTAGTGCTTGCTGAACAGAAGCTGCATGATTTACTAGACTTTTATTGTTTAAGCCTGCAAAGCTCAGTGAGGCAAGCGACTTGCCACAGTTCCTGCCTCAACCCGAATAGCTCCCTTCCATTTTGCAATGTATATAAGATTGATTTTCCAAAACAGTGCAAACAAAATGCCTTGGTACAATATCATTACTCCTTTCTCTGGCAACGAAGCTGCTCGTCTGAACAAACCACCAATGACTTTACAGTCTAACAAGTTTCAATAACCTAATGGAAATTCAAAGAGCTGGAAACAATCTACAAGAGTGTTGCTCTGGCTAATTTTATTATGCAGACACACTTAATCGGTCCTGTTAAAGTCACATTTATATGGTGGTGAGGAAACAGTATTGGATTGCGACTATCACAGTAAATCGACATGGATTATCAGTCATTAAAGAGGAACAAAATGAGTGGCAAGTGGTGATATTTTATATTTATCAACTCTTCTGCCGGTCAAGGTTCATTACGATGCTGTACCATAAAGTACAAAGAGCCCTGGTGCATTCTCTAGAACATTTAATTCTCTATTGTATTTGTGTAGAATATAATTTCCAATCGCAATAAAGCCTCATAAAAGTTATGCCCCAATGAATAAAGTGTTAATAAATTGACCCAAGACATTTAAATGGCTAATTATATTTGAAATAAAAGAGGGCTATTTTGTGTTTCCACACATAGTTTGAAGCGGCAACTCCAACCAGCCAGCCAGTGACAAAATGTGTGTTTGGAGTTTTTTAAAATGCCCATTCCACTGTAGCACAGAATGGTAACATTTTTGGGGTGGGGGTGAGGATTCTGTTTAATACATCCATAGTGTATCAGAAACAGAAGGCTTCTGGTTCATCCTACAGTCTTGGCCTTATTATGTAATATTCAAACTCACGGAGGAATAGGCTTTATTTTATTTTGTATCCTGTTTTTGGCCTAAGCATCACTAAGTGGGTGACAACAGCTGCTGACCACAAATAAGTAAATCACAACACAGTTTTAAATGAAAGAAGGTACAGTCATACATTGGAAGTCAAACAGAATCCGTTCCAGAAGTCCATTCGACTTCCAAAACGTTTGGAAACCCAAACGCAGCTTCTGATTGGCTGCAGGAAATTCCTGCAGCCAATCAGAAGCTGCGGAAGCCCTGTCAAATGTTCGGCTTCCAAAAATAGTTCACAAACCGGTACAGTCACAGGTTTGTGGCATTCGGGAGCCAAAATGTTCAAGAACTAAGCTGTTCGAAAACCAAGATGTTATTTTTTATGGAAGGGATGGGGAACCTGTTGTCCTCCAGATGTGGTCCTCTGGGCCCATTTACTTTGATGCAGGGCAGCTGGACAGGTTGCAAAATGCAGGACTGGTGAGGAATATCTTGCCAACCACCTGCCATAACTTGCAGAGAGCCAAATCCACATACAGCTTACTGGACCCAAAAAATATTGTTAAGAATAAGTTCTGACCACAAGAGTGAGTGTATATTTTTTCCTTCTGAAAGTCAACCTAAATTTGCATTGCTACATATAAATTAGCATAGGCAGATTTTATGCAATTATGAATGTGCCTGCTCCCCAAATCTTCCAAGTGCCTATCAATATGACCCTTTAAACCAGTGTTAGTGAGCCTGGTTAGGTCCAGCGATACCAAAGTTCAGCTAAGAAAACCGTGGTTGAGCATAATGTCTGAATGCAGCCACTGTGTCCTTTCCAGGGTCCTGATTTAATGTCTGGATGATTCTTGAGCTGGCGTGGTGTGATCAGCACCTCCTGATAGGCAGTCCTTCCCCTGCCACTGGTCCTGAAGAGGAAAAAGGGGATGACTAATCAGAGACTATAGTTCTATTGGATTTTTAGTTCAGTTGTTGCCTTAGCTTACCCCAAACCCCCCTCCAACGCCTGCCTTCCTACATGGGCAATGACTCTTTCCCTTCTTGCACTTCCAAAAGCAAAGGAACTGACATATGTTCTTCCAAAAACACACACATATACAAAAGGCATAAATCAACCAAGAAGTGACATTAATGGTACAAATGGGACCATTAGCAGGAAGAAAATCCTTTTTTTCATTGAAGAGCTGTCAACAAACATAACTTATTAACCTTCTCAGAGACTCTTGCCCAGACCACAAACCTCTCCTTGGTGACTGAACAGAAAAGTACCATCTTGATATTTACCAACAGCAAACAACAGAACCCCATCCCCTGCTTACTTTTCACTTGCAAAGACGTGAATCGCACAGAGTGCAGCACCCTCTTTGTATCTTACACATTGTTTTTCAAAAGTGTGTGTGTGTGTGTGTGTGTGTGTGTGTGTGTGTGTGTTGATGGTGGTGGAGTGATATGGCAATGCTACTGTTGTGGGCCTTATCAATAAATACCATAGGAAAACTTGTGTGATCCAACCAAAAGACCACCAGCATCCTGGAGAGGGCTATTGTGCCTAGGTCTCGCTCGTGGCCTTCTTAAACGTATCTGGTTGGCTACTGTGGAAACTGTCAGGAAAATACTCACAAGTAGGACCCTGGCAGAGACACATGCCCGACTGGCATGTTCCCTCCTTCCTGGGCGATCGTTCAGGAGCTTCTCAAGCTTCTTCAGCCCCCGCACATCACTGTGACTGATGTGGGAGGACATCAGCACACTTATTGGATCCACAGAGTCTTGCGCAGTTGCGTAACAGACCACAGCAACTCAGCATGTAGGCTAATCTACTTTATTACATATAATACACACGAAGCACTCCATCATGGCTCCCTCTCTCTCTATCATCAGACAGCAAAGAGAGAAAGAACAAAGGACAACAGTCTCACTTTAGGGAACACAGTAAGACAAACATCCTGTCTTCCGTCACTTCCCACTTCCCACTCTGTGGAATCAAAACACATACCCAGTCATGTGATAAACAATAAACCCATGACTGCACATGGGGAATGAATCTCCCAACAGAAACAAGATGCTGGACTGGAAGTGTCTTTGGCTGCTGATCCCACAGGACTCATATGATCTTCCCATGGTGGTCAACCAGATGGTTCCAGAAATACCATGTGGAAGGTTTGAAAGCAACTGATATTCAGATGTATACTGCCCCTGAATATGTAGGCTTCATTTAGCTACCATGGCTAAATGGACCTTGGGCTAACAGTCCATCTCAGCTTCCTGCCTCCCTGAGTGACCAATCAGTTGCTTTTGGGAAGCAGGAGAACAACAACAAAACAACAACAACAACAACAACAACAACAACAACAACCCACCCATCTGGCTGGGCTTCCGCAGCCACTCTAGGCAGCTTCCAGCACATAAAAGCATAATAAAATGTCAAACATTAAAAACTTCCCAATACAGGGCTGCCTTCACATGGCTTCAAAAAGTTCCTGTCCTGTTCCTGTCAACTCTGAGCAGTTTAGCTCAATTCCTCATTGAACTTGTGATGTTGGGGAGCTTCCTCGCCTCACAAGAGCCCCAGGAGACAGTCCCCGGTGAGGAGTGCTGAATCAGCAGAGAAACTGTCCAGTTAAGGAATCCTGGAGGAGCTCAAAAGCTTGGGTGAGAGGAGAAGACAATGCTGCACCAGCAACAGTCTGGCAGCAGACAAGCAGTTTTATAACTTCCTCTTCTGCTACCATTTGCTTCCTGGAGCATCACCACTTCCACTTATAGCAGGGCATTGATCCTGAGCACACATTCTTGATATGGCTACCCAAGTACAGTGGTACCTCGGGTTAAGAACTTAATTCGTTCCGGAGGTCTGTTCTTAACCTGAAACTGTTCTTAACCTGAGGTACCACTTTAGCTAATGGGGCCGCCCGCTGCTGCTGCACCGCCAGAGCACAATTTCTGTTCTCATCCTGAAGCAACGTTCTTAACCCAAGGTAATATTTCTGGGTTAGCGGAGTCTGTAACCTGAAGCGTCTGTAACCCGAGGTACCACTGTAGAACTCTGTGAAAGGCATGTCAGGCATTGTCAGGCATGTGTTATGCCTTCTGCTCTGGCCTGTCACACAGGTCTGTGCCATCTTGACTGCTGAGGTGGTGAGAAGTGATGGCAAACAATCCAGAGCTGGAGCGTGGTCCCGTTAGTAGTTCCCTGATTCTGCAGCATCTTCTGCAGCTTTGGGGGGTTCCTCGTAGTATGTTGGCTCCTCTTAGTCCCATTACATGGTGGGGCCGGGAATAGAGGCCTCCTTTTCCTCAAAGTAGTTTCACTTAGTTTTAGATCTGGGGATGGTCCCACCACAAGAGTGATTGCAAAAGCACGGGCTACTGTTTTATCCTACATTGGTTAAAATTGGAAAGGGCCACCACCAGGGTCCAGCTCTAAAGGTTGGTGATGGGCCAAGACTTCTTTAGAATAATTCTACCACTGTTTTATAGATTTCTTTGGGACATTAACATGAGTTCTTCCAAGCAAGTAGATTACTGCTCATTCATTTCAGAAACACAAACACAGAATTAAGGTAGCATGTTAGTGAGATGTAAGCTATTTCTCAGAAGAACAAATACCCTCCGGCTCTGAGGATTTTCAATGCAGACATTCAGCAAGGAGGGGTGGGTGGGTAACTTTCAAAGGGAAAAAAGTAAATATTAGTCTTGCATCTATTGACACTTGAAATTTCATTTGAAAACAACCGTTTCATCACAGTCCTATAAATTTCGCACTGGAACCTCTCGCTACTTAATGAGGAAAGAAGAAATTCAGCATGGACAGAATGATCCAACTTTAATGAAGGCAGATAGCACAGTGGACTTTCAGACCCTACATGAGTTGAACCTGCCCTTACAAAGGTCAATATTTTGCTATATGTTGATTAAAACCGGATAGTCAATGTCTGTAGACTTTTTAATGGCTCTTATTAAAATTCTTTTTTCCTGATTGAGTGTAGATGTAATCCTTACAACAGAGCTTTCCAAACTTCTCATGCTGGTGACACACTTTTTAGACATGCATCATTTTGTGACAGTAATTCAGTTTTACTAGCAAACTGGAGGTTAAACTAACCCCAGTTTCCAGCCCCGAGAGAAGCATGGGGAGTATTTGTGCAACACACCTATGCACTACAGTCAACACAGTAATGTGTTGCAACACACACTTTGGAAAGCTCTGTGTTACAGCAACCCTGTCATCCCCATATGAACAGCTGAAATTGAGAGTTTGTGACTTATCAAGGTTACCTAGGCAGAGGTCAGGTTTGGATCTGTCACTCCACATCTTCAGACACTTCAGAAACTACCTTATAGTGAGTCATAGAATCAGAACTGTAGAGTTGAGCCCAAAGCATAATCTAGTCTAAAACCTTGCACTGCAGGAATCACAGCTACCTGCACTGACAGGCAGTGGCTCTCCACGATTTCAGCCCTAACAAGGAATCAAATTAGGGACCCTCTCTGCATGCAAAGGAGATGCTACTTTTACCCCCTAAAGGTCACTTGAGCCTGTTAACAGACCCGCAATAAGTTTTTATTGAAATTCCTTCGATTTCTTTGCAATGAGTCTGAAGCATTCTCAATATCCCATCCGCAGGTCTCTAAACGAAGTTGTTCAAACATCTCCTTCCTAATTAATCTTAAACCTCATTCAAAGACATACTTGCTGCTAATAGCTTTCCCGTCCCCTCCTTCCCTAGTCCCCCCGCCCACTGCACTGGTACCCCCTAATTGCAATTTTGGGTGGATTTTTAGAAAGGCACCAAACTCTGAGGTGAATGTAGGAAGAGAAACAGCTGCCTGAATTCTCAAGGACACGTCACTCTCCCAAATTAAACAACATTCGCTCTCTGTCAAAGGCTCAGCCTTGCAAACTGCCAAAATGTGAGGAGAGAGAGGGTTGCTGCTTAGACCTTTCTGTGCATGACAGGATAAAACCTGAGAGTTTCCTGCCTCAAGGAAAGCGAGATAATGAAATAATCTTTAATCTTTGTCCCTTCCAGGCACTCTCAACACCTGTTATCCTTGGTATCATTGCGGACACAACAGGGTGTGAATTCATCTTAAGGCTGGTAATTATTCCAACTAATTATTCATTTGGATGGGGAAGGAAGGAGGGGGGAGTGATTAGTGATGCTCCTTCAGGTGCACTTTATAAAAAAATTCTTGCTGAAGCTTCACAAATAGAGAAAATGGCTGCTCCTTTCCTTCTGCTACTAAAAGATCAAAGTTTCTGCACTCCCCCCCCCGAAAGGGGCTATGGATTTGGGATGCTGCTGGAGAGTGGGACACAGGCTGAGCTGGGCCATGGGATGTCATCCATGCCAATGCCTCTCTCTAGCAGAGCTGGTGCTCACCCATACTTCTGTTTGTACCATGATTTCTAGGCATGTGGAAAACCTGACTGACGTTTGTTCTGATTCAGCCGTAAACAGCAGGTTTCCCCCAGGGAAACACTGAGACAAAAAAACCTCCTGCTTGACCCATGACTAAAATCATGGACCTGTGCCAAGAAAGCGTGACACAAATCATTGCAATAGATAAATAAAATGTGGTTTTAGTTATTTGGATTTTCGGTAGGGCTGGGGGGGGGGGAGGTCTTCCCCAGCAAAATGTTTTCCTCTCCATTTATTTATTTAATTTGCAAGTCATTTCCCTGGGAGCATCTCAAAGTGATTTAACATCAAGAATAAAAAAAAGACTAAAAACAATTTCAAGCTCCATAGAGATAGAGACTGGGATAAAGATATCCACTTAAAAGTTGTTGTTGTTGTTTTTTGAAAAGGATGACCTTCAATAACTGCCCAAGGAGCTAGAAAGGGCCTGTCTGATGTAGAGCGCGATCCCAGGGGCAGGTGCCACCACACTGGCGAGATGGTTTCTGCTGGAGGCCCTCTCTGGCAGTGACCATTGGGGTATTTTTAAATTTTATTGCTCTTTTATTTTAAAAACCTATATCCCACTTTTCACCATCTACATTTTAAAACAGCTTACAGTGCTGAAAATACAGTATATTAAACACACATTAATTAGATATTTGAATTAAGTATGGCATAATACTTAAAACACCAGACAGGCATTCCCAGTGCTAATGCTTCCTAAAATAAAATGGCATCAACCAGGCACCAGCAGGGGTGATGCCTGTTTAATTTCCCGTGGGAGGGCATGTCACAGAATTGCACCCACAAAACCGAACGCACAACTTGTTGTCATTTGTTTCTAGTCAAAGGGAGATCACTAACAGCACTCCCCCATATGATCTCAGTGATTGTCTTGCTGCATACTGGTTTCTTTTACTTTAGTTTTTATTGGATACTAGCTGGCCCGGCCACACGTTGCGGTGGCTTTTTTTGTGAAATTTGGTAAGTTAGAGAAAGTGCATGTATACTCACAGGTGGAGTAAGTTCATGTTGCATGGTTTATATGTTGTTGTGTTTCTTCTTTGTTGGTGTATGGATTAGAATGAGGTTGATGTTTTGTATTGAATTTATATTTTGTTGAATTTTTGTTGTTGCTTTGCAGTGTTTAGGAAATAGTATGTTGTTTTTAATAGTTTTAGAGGATCATAAGACTTGAGGGCACAGTATATTTGTGGCTTCGCTCTGTAATTAATGTTGTTTATGGGCGGACTGACTTTGTAGCTGGTCCTTCTATGTATGTGGCATCAGAAAATTGGAACAAAAAAAACAACATTTTTTGGCCGCTTTGGCTGTGGTGTCGGGCGAGGTGAAGGAGAAGATGGCGGATGTGCCTTTTTATGGCAGCCTGGTTTTATGCAGCCGTTTTACATTGGGTTGGAAAATTTGAATAAAAGATTGTTTTATTTGGCCGCCCTTGCTGTTGAGCCAGGCGAGGTGAGGGAGGAAATGGCGGACGTGGCTTTTTCTACCACCTACGCTCTCTTTAGGCGGTAGAGGCGGTGTCGAAAATTAGCCGTCTCTGGAGCTTGGCGAGGTGAGACCGCCAATGGCGGATGGGGCTATGCCGGTCCGTGTGGCTTGATTCTGTATAGGCGAAAATCTGTTGCGCAGCCTGAGGCAAGGAGTTGTCTTTGCGGCGGCAGTTGAAGTGTGTTCCGGCCACTCCCCCGCCAGCAGCCTATTGGCTGAGCTAACCTCAAGTTCCGCTCCCCCTCCCTCCCTGTCTGTTGTTCTATAGTGTGTTGTGTTTTACGTCCACTGGAGGGCGTTTTTTTTGTGTGTGTACAAAATCTCATTTTTAAGTATGATAGTTGTGGTTTTTGTTCAATGTAAGGACCTAAGATCCTTCCCATATGCCCATGGAACGTTGTGTCCAAATTTGAAGGCAATCGGTCAAGCAGTTACGGAGAAAGGGGAGGCAAGTGAACACCCAGCTTGAACATTTTTATATATATATAGATAGCATTACTGGCGGTTTTGCTTATTTTATATTAGTTTGATTGGTTTTTGCGTTTCTGGTGGTTTTGCTTCGTTTTGAGGGAGTTTGCTCTCTTTGGTTTCTAGTTTCTAGTGATCTTGCATCTTTTATATTATATTTGCTATATTTCACAAGGGTTGCTTTTTATTTTCTGGTGGTTTTGCTTCGCTTCAGGGGTTTTGCTCCTTTTGGGGGTTTTGGTGATGTTGCTTCTTTAATTTTAGTTTTGATTTCATTTCTTGTGGTTTTGCATCTTGGGTTTCCTCGTTGGTTTCTGCAAAATTTGCTTATTTTATATTAGTCCTCCCCCTCCCCATTTCTTATGGTTTTCTTCATTTCGGGTTGGTTTTCCTTGTTTTGGAGATTCTGGTGGTTTTTACATTAGTTTGGTTTGGTTTTTGTGTTTGAAAGTTTTTCTTCATATCAGGGTGGTTTTCTTTGGGGAATTCTGGTGCTTTAAATTCTTTTACATTAGTTTTTATTGATTTTGCTTCTTTTACATTATTTTGGGGGGTATTAATATTTTATTTAAGATGTTTTAATTATAAAGAAATAAAGTTATCATGTTGTCAATCAATTTATTAAAGGGGATCATATCTTTATTCCAGTTCATCTATATCAGTCTCTTAACTACCATTAGGGTGCATAGAATCCATTTGCATTGTCCCGTTGTGAACTACCATACAATACCATACATACCATAGGGGACGTGGGTGGCGGCTGTGGTCTAAACCACTGAGCCTCTTGGGCTTGCTGATCAGAAGGTCGGCGGTTCGAATCCCCACAATGGGATGAGCTCCCGTTGCTCTGTCCTAGCTCCTGCCAATCCAGCAGTTCAAAAGCACACCAGTGCAAGTCAGTAAATAGGTACCGCTGCAGCAAGAAGGTAAATGGTGTTTCTTTGTGCTCTGGCTTCCGTCACTGTTATGTACTGAGCTGAATCCTAGAACAATAGGATCCAAAATGCAGCAGTCTGATTGGTCCTAGAACAATAGGGTCCAGAATGCAGCAGTCTGATTGGTCCGCAGGAGCCACCCAATCCAGCTCCAGGTGGAAGTGAATCAGCGACCTGATTGGCCTGCAAGAGCAGCCAATCAGGCTCCTGGATGAAGTGAATCTGCAACCTGATTGGCCTACAGGAGTAGCCCGGAATTAGCCAATCACGTGGGGCCCATTGTGTAAATAATGTATATATAGCAGACGTTTTGGGGAAAGATTCATTCCCTGCTACTATGAGCTGAATAAAGAGCATGAAATTCACACTTGACTCCGAGTATATTTCACTGGCGATGAAAGTGGGATCCTGCTGAGCTGACCACCACACACTGCACCGCAGCAGCACCACCTGCCGCACCGCTGCCTCGCACCGTGTGTCCAGGCTTCAGCTCCGGGACCCAAGGAATGCAGAATGGCAACCGACAGCAGCTTCTCGTCGTTCAACCCAGCATCAGGAGACTGGGAAGGGTACGCCACCCATTTCACCTTCCTCCTAGAAGCTAAAGGGATCACCAACGATGCCAAGAAGACGACAACATTCTTCAGCATCTGCGGAGAGGAGATGTTCGAAATCACCTGGGCTCTCCTTGCGCCTGAAGATGTCACTACCATTTCTTACGAAACAATAATGGAACGGCTGAAGGGGCACTTCTCACCACAGCCCTCGGTGGTAGCTCGGCGAAATGCCTTCTACGCAAAGCGGCAAGCCCCCGAGGAAACCATAAGTGGGTTTGTGACCTCCCTCCGCCAAGCCTCCCGGTTTAGTCATTCTGGCCACATGACCCAGAAAAGCTGTCTGTGAACAAACGCCGGCTCCCTCGGCCTGAAAGCAGAGATGAGCACTGCACCCCATAGTCGCCTTTGACTGGACTTAACTGTCCAGGGGTCCTTTACCTTTACCTTACCATTCAATAGGTATATAGTTTAGAAGAATGCTCTGCGATGAAAATTTTAGCTTTTTCTGGATGGTCATAATTATACAATCCAGCAGTTTCTCCCAAAACGTGTTTCAGGGAGGCATTGTCCTTGCCACAGCTCCGGCATAAAGCCACCTTAGCAAATCCTTTTTTATACAAGCGTAAAGGAGTCCAATATATTATGAATATTATTTTCTGTTGTAGAAGTATTAGTTTAAGGTCTGTTGATACCATAGGTATCGAAACTAAAACACTTTCCCACTGTCTGGGTAATACTGAAAGTTCCAATTCTTTATTCCAATCATCTCTTAAGGTCTGCATATCAAACTTATTAATTGTTAATAGATATCTATAAAAAGTTATTGCTGGCTTTTTAGTTTCAAATGAACTGTTCAGTTGCTCCAATAGCTCAGGTGTTTCGGAAGCTGAAAGAGCTACCGTACTGGCCCAAACACATTTGTAAGGTGATGTTGTAATTGAAAATATTGCCTTAAAAGCAAAGAACTATAAAATTCATTTTCCTTATATATCAGTCGGTCCAAAGTCAATACACCTGCTTCCATCCAATTTTTCCACGTTGCCATCTATTTTGCAATTTTTTTTTTTTTAATTACCCCACAAAGTAAGTTTGGCATGTGAAAATGGATCGAATTTAGTTTTATTTGACAATATATTCCATATCCTTTTAACTGACTTAGCTGCTTCCAGAGTCACCTGGGGTTTCAAATATTTTGATCCTAGTACTTCAGAAGTCGAATGAAATCCGTTCCGGAAGTCCATTCAACTTCCAAAATGTTTGGAAACCAAAGCACAGCTTCCAATTGACTACAGGAAGCGCCTGCAGCCAATCGTTTGGGTTCCAAAGAACGTTCGCACACCAGAAAAGTCACTTCCGGGTTGGCGGCGTTCAGGAGCCAAAAGTTTGACTCGCAAGGCGTTCGGGATCCAAGCTACGACTGTATTGTCCAACTAACCAAGGGGGCTGTATGTGCATATTCACCCGCATCAGAACATTAAGACCAACAGTGGGTTCCCAATATTAAATAGGTAAGGTAAAGGGACCCCTGAACATTAGGTCCAGTCATGACCGACTCTGGGGTTGCACGCTCATCTCGCATTATTGGCCGAGGGAGCCGGCGTACAGCTTCCAGGTCATGTGGCCAGCATGACAAAGCCGCTTCTGGCGAACCAGAGCAGCACACGGAAACACCACTTACCTTCCCACTGCAGCGGTACCTATTTATCTACTTGCACTTTGACTTGCTTTTGAACTGGCAGGAGCAGGGACCAGGCAACGGGAGCTCACCCCATCGTGGGGATTCGAACTGTCGACCTTCTGATCGGCAAGCCCAAGGCTCTGTGGTTTAACCCACAGCGCCACCCACGTCCCTTTCCAATATTAAAAGCATAATGATATAGTTCCAAATTTGGAATTCCAAAACCACATTCTTTCATTTGTAACTGCATTCTCAGCAAGGAAATCATCGGTGTTGGTGAGCTCCAAAGGCATTTCCTAAACAGGGAGTTTGTGTGTTAGATTTGCAGGTAATGTAATAGCCATGGTTAATATATATGGACCTAATATGGATTCTCCGGATATGTCCCATGAGTGTTTCGTAAAACTGAATCATTGTACTTGTGACTATCTGATTCTTGGTGCTGATTTTAATGAAATACTGGACCTCACTTTAGATAGAAATACACCGATAAGGAAGCAAGCATCTTTAGTGAGGCAATCAATTAGACAATATATGCAAGAATTTAATTTAATAGACCCATGTTGATTAATGTATCCTACCGAAAAAGTGTACTGTACACACTGTGCAAAAAATGTCTATATTAGGAGACATTGAAATGCTGGCAGATTTTCATGAGGACTTTAAAAAAAAGGATACTGATGCAAAAATTAAGCTAACTGAACAAGACTAGAAACATGAGGAATTGACAAATATGTTAACCCCTAATTGGTTGCAAAGGGTGGGGCAACAGAAACACCAGTGAAAAGGGGTTGGGGTCCTTGGGCAATCTTGCCCAAGCACCCACCCACCCCCTCAAAAAACCCTTGAAGCTCACCCTACTCCTAGTCAGGGACTGGTCTCCCCTCGTCCATAAACAACTTGTTATTTAGGAATCACAATTAGAGATCAGAATGGAATAAGCTGGAAACTGTAAGCTTGTTTCCTGAACAGGAGGGTACACTGACATTTCATGCACTTGGCTGCCTTGCCAGTGTGGATTAAAAAAAATGGGCCATGCCTGCTGTGGTTCTCCTGTTCAAACAGTAGGAATGCTGGGAAATAGACAGCAAAAGAGTTGTCTCTACCCTCGTCTAATTTGTTTTTAGTTTCCTAAAATGTAAAATTACATAAAAACACAAAACCATAAAACAAACTGTCCTCGCACACAAGACCTGTATCTTCCTTTTGTTTTTTAAGCAAGCACCACACAGAGAGTTGCTCCGGGTATTTAAATAATTGGGAAGACGGTTCCCTCCCTTTGGAATCTGCTGATCATTATCTGCTAATGATTTGATGGAGATGGCAAAGCTTCAAGCAGTCAAGTGATTTTTATGTTCTTAAAGAGGCAATTACCACTTTTCTCATCGTCATCGTATGAAGCTCTCCTGTATCTTCGTGGAGGGCAGCAAAATGTTCATCAAATGAGTGGACATAGGAATGGGCTATGGTCAGACTATCTCTATAAAGCCATCACATTTGTTCTTGACCCTCCATCCTTTACCCAGTTAAGCACGACCATCTTGGCCTCTTGGTTGCTAAATGTGCAGGTCAAAATGCAGTCTCCTTTGGCCTCATTCAACAGGCTCTTCTTATGGTCTTAGGCACCCTAAAGCCGTGATGTTCATCTATTCAGCTCCTGGGGGAAAATGGCACCTGGAGTAAAACCTCCCATGTTCATCAAATACTCAGGTTCCCCCCTTTCAATTTTCAAACTGTACCACTCCTGCCCTTATCAGCAAAGCAGCCATGGGCAGTGAGGAAGAAGGCAAGGAGAGGCCTGGTTCTCAGTGAAGTGCTAGAATTTTGTGTGGTGGTGTCCCATTTCAGTCTGCAGGTCTCACGGAGCTGACATGACAGAATGACATTCCATACAAAATATATAAATAAATCCCTACCTGAAGAAAACCAGCATGTCAGGGAAGTTGCTTAGAGGCTCCACCCCATCCGAGTGAACTGCTTCTGCCCTGAAGCTTTTATTTTATTTGAGAACTTAACATGCTGCCCTTCAGTCTGCAAAATTCTCAGGGCTTCTTAAAGAATGAAGTCCAAAACAGTTCTGATGCAAAACCTTTATACATTTAAACAGGGGCAAAGTCCATTAAAACAGAACAACCCCTGTTGGTTAAAGTTAGCTACATTGTGTGCTCAGGAGCCTGTTTAAATCAAGTCACCTGGTATCAAAAGGACATCCACTTTTGGTGCTTGGAGAACCTCCCTAGGCAGGACCTTCCACATGTGAGGAGCTACAACTGAGAAAGCCCTGTCTGCAGCCAACATCGGCTTGATCTCAGAAAGCAGATGACTGTCTCTGAAGATGATATCATGGATGGACAGCAATGCACTCTGCCCCGAGCTAAAAGCTGATTCAAAGCCACTAAGTGGCGTGGATCAAAGAGAGTCTCTTGTCTAAAAGGGTTGGACTCTGCAAACAGTGGACAGGGACGGATGCCTCAGGCAGCAGATTTTGGGTGTTATGAAAAGGTAGCAAAATTGATACTTATTTGCATTTGTTCTTCCTGCAGTGTTTTTTTACTCCCAAAGAGAGATGCTTGTGGAATTATCTGCTTCAGGAACAAAAATAGCAACTTCCCTACACCTTGACATGAAGTGCGGGGCGAACCTCCTTTGCTTTTCAGGCACAAAATGTCCTGGGCCAGCCCGAAATCCTACCTGTGAGTTAGCCACCCACATGGTTAAATAATTAAACCACCTCAGCAGCAGTCTCTCCCTTTACAAAATCTACACCGTCCAGAGGTGCCCCTGGGTTTCTTAGAAAAATGGAGTAATTAAAAAAATCAAGTTTAAATGGAAATTTCTCATTTTTCATACTGATGTTCTTTGCATACCAGTTACATATGCTGATTGGGTCTTATTCCGTCAGCTCGGCAAATTGTACAGTCATTGCTCCCAATACATCACAAGGGAAGTTGTCAGCTCAAGTACCCAACAGCTGTCTGGGCAGATGTGAACAACTGCCTTTGTATTATCTGGAGAAGTCAGGGTGTCTATTAATATAATGAGCATGCCTGTGTCAACATTTTCTTTAGCTGCATCAGAAGAGGAGGCAATCTCTGACAGGACTCGTTCTCTAGTCTTGAAATGTATCCCCAAACTTTCTAATTTTGTCAGCATTGATCTGGGTAAACCTGTCTTGCCGGGGGTGGGGGGGGTGCCTCATGAAAAATGGATTGTTTTACCTTACTCTAAGACCATTTAGTGGGAAGTAAATGGGACTGAGAGGAGCTCCAAAAGAATCTTTCCAAAGTGGGTACATTAAATAACAAATGTGATTCAATATAAACAAGTGTAAAGTGATGTCCACTGGGGCATCCCCCCTATAGAATCATAGTTCATAGAATTGTAGAGTTGGAAGGGTCCATGAGGGTTCAACCGCCGGCAACGCATGAATATTTTGCCCAAAGTGACCCTGAGATTAAGAGTCTCATGTTCTACCAAATGAGCTAAAAAAGGTAAAGGTAATACTACGGTACTACTACTACTACTACTGCTACTACTACTAATGAATTTTATTTATACCCCGCCCTCCCCAGCCAAAACCGGGCTCAGGGTGGCTAACACCAATAAAATTACAATAAAATATAAAAGAAAGAAAAACCATTAATTAAAATACAGGTTAAAATACAGGTTAAAATTTAAATGCAGCTTCATTTATCTCCCATAATCAAGACCATAAGGGGAGGAAAACATCAGACTGAGTCCAACCTGAAGGCCAGGCGGAACAGCTCTGTCTTGCAGGCCCTGCGGAAAGATGTCAAATCCCGCAGGGCCCTGGTCTCTTGTGACAGAGCGTTCCACCAAGTTGGGGCCAGTACTGAAAAGGCCCTGGCCCTAGTTGAGACCAATCTAACAATCTTGTGGCTTGGGACCTCCAAAACGAGGGTCCTAGGGCGCATAGGGCTTTAAAGGTCAAAACCAGCACCTTAAACCTGATCCTGTACTCCACCGGAAGCCGGTGCAGCTGGTAAAGCACTGGATGAATGTGGTCCCACGGCAAGGACCCCGTAAGGAGCCTAGCCGCGGCATTCTGCACCCGCTGGAGTTTCTGAGTCAGCTTCAAGGGCAGCCCCGCGTAGAGCGTCTGGGACCGAGTCAGGGCGGCCATCCATCAACAGATAAAGCAGGACTCCTGACAGTTAAGTCCAGTCGCAGACGACTCTGGGGTTGTGACACTCATCTCGCTTTACAGGCTGAGGGAGTCGGCATTTGTCTGCAGACAGTTTTTCCATGTCATGTGGCCAGCATGACTAAGCCGCTTCTGGCGAACCAGAGCAGCGCACGGAAACGCCGTTTACCTTCCCGCCGGAGTGGTACCTATTCATCTACTTGTACTTTTTGGGGTGCTTTCGAACTTCTAGGTTGGCAGGAGCTGGGTCCGAGCAACGGGAGCTCACCCCATCGCGGGAATTCAAACCGCTGACCTTCTGATCGGCAAGCCCAAGAGGCTCAGTGGTTTAGACCACAGTGCCACTCGCGTCCCTACCAAATGAACTATACCAGGCTAAATGGGATATAAACAAATGGTTTCTGCGCTGGTGGTGACTGTCCAGAAAAGAGAACTTGGGGTGCTTAGTGAAAATGTTGACCGAGTTTCCTGCAGTTTTGAACAAATGGTATCAAATCGTATGGGAAACAGCCTTACTAGAAAATCTAACCAACAGATTGAAACTGACACGGGGACAAATAAACCCCAGTATGGCTCTCCTTTATTACACACACAGCCAAACAAGAACCCAATGACAGCTTAATAATAATAATAATAATAATAATAATAATAATAATAATTTATTATTTATACCCCACCCATCTGGCTGGGCTTCCCAGCATACAAATCAATATGGCTAACTTGACCCAACAACCCCCGCCCACATGCAAACAAATCCCACTGCAGTCAACTAAAGGCAACCAACCATGCCCCCCCTGTCACTGCCAAGGAAAACTAATAAATGAATAGAAAGAGAACCTACCCAAGTGATGCTGACACAAAAACCTCCCACATACACTAAGTAAAAGAATGTAAGTTTACCAACCCCCCCTTCTCCCCCCACCTTACACTGTATAATACATTAATGTCTCACATTAAATGTAACTGATCTGTAGGGAACACTCTACAACCTGAAAAAAGAGACAGTGCAAGTACTTTGCAACCCAATAAGATCTTTAATAAAGTTTATTTAATAAAATAATAATAATAAAAAGAGGCTATATCTAAGACAATGATTTCTGTTTTGTCTCATTTGATAAAGTGATATCCCACCTTGTGGCCATAAAGCCCCCTCAGCAATAAAACCAGGTAGTATCCAAACAATCCAGGTACCCATAACAGTGAAAAAGTAACCACAAATAGACTTAGGCAATCAAATAATCCACCCATACCCCATTAACGAATGTCCCACAAAGTGCCTTAAACTTTCATGACCAGCCTCTCTAGGAAGGGAATTCCACAGCACAGAGGTTATCCTTGAAAGGTTATCCCTCCCTGTCACTCACTGTTTTGGTTGCAACTTCAGGACACCATGGCCACTGGCAATGCTGGCTGGTGCTGATGGCAACATCTGGAGAGCATCACCTTGGCTAGCTCTGCATTAAGGGAGCCTCCCTTTAAACGTGAGAAGGATTATCACTTGCTGGAGACAGCAGCAGGTGTTATGTGCTCCCTAGAGGCTGGACTTGCCTCCTTCTTGGCACCCCCTCATGCTGCTTCTATAGAAGACTGTTGGTGAATAGGAGACACCGCTGGTGTCCTCCCACCCTTGTTTCTGATGTAGATTCCCTCCTCCCCCTTGTTGCTTAGGCAGATCTTCACTCTCCCCTTATTCCCTGGCTGGCTGGTGTGGGAAGTACCATTTTGTCATTCACCTCAAGTGCCAAAATGTCCTGGTTTTGTATATTCCTATGCTTTTTGAGAACAGGCACTTATTTCAGAGCCTGAAGAGTATGCAGGTTTTTGGTATTATCATCATTTGTTTTTTTATTGCAGGTTCCTGGATGTAGACAAAGCATTGTTTTTTCTCCAGCTCAAATCTTCCGAGATGTCACTGATTTTGCTTTCTTACGTTAGGACACATGACAATGCAGTGCCACATAATATATTAAAGGTAAAGGGACCCCTGACCATTAGGTCAAGTCGTGACCGACTCTGGGGTTGCGGCGCTCATCTCGCATTATTGGCTGAGGGAGCCGGCGTACAGCTTCCAGGTCATGTGGCCAGCATGACTAAGCCACTTCTGGAGAATCAGAGCAGCGCATGGAAACGCCATTTACCTTCCCGCTGCAGTGGTACCTATTTATCTACTTGCACTTTGACGTGCTTTCGAACTGCTAGGTTGGCAGGAGCAGGGACCAAACAACGGGAGCTCACCCCGTTGCGGGGATTTGAACCGCCGACCTTCTGATCAGCAAGCCCTAGGCTCTGTGGTTTAACCCACAGCGCCAATTACGTGACAACTAATTTGAAGTGTGAATGTGTCACTGCAAGGGAGACAGAGCCAAAATGTCAATTGCAAAAGTAAACCTAGGCAGACAATGTGGGTAAGGAAGAGATGGAGGAAGGATGATTCAAGATGCCTTAGCACAACTTGGAAAACAATGTTCTCCAGAAAAGAACACTAAGTGCATTTGGCGTTGAGGGAAATACAAAGAGATTAACAGAATGATTGATGGGCGAAGAATTGCTGAGCACCACCAGACACTTGAAATGCAAATCTCTTGTTGAAGATGCAAGTCGGTTTTGAAATGCTGCATCAGATGGATGAGTCCTGAAAACCACTTGGCAGAAGAAAAATAATAATGACAGTGATAAAACCCCAAAACCAACACAATCCTTCCTCTAATTAGGCAGATCAAGTACGTAGCTGACATTTCCAATCACAATATTAACCAAAATGGTTTAATTATAAGTAAGCTTTTTTTGTTCAGTGCAAATTAACGTACAAGACATTGATTTAGAGTTGTGTTGTTAGATCTGAAGAGGAGAGTCTTGAAGGAGAGGGCCATTGATGCCTACTAGCCATGATGATAGTTGGAGGCAGCAATGGTTCAAAGTACCAGTTGCTGGAAGCTCCAGGCAGGCGGAGTGTTCATGTGTTGGCAGGTTTTCTGAAGCTATCCGGTTAGCCACTGTGAGAGAAGAATGCTGAACTAGATGGGCCATATGGGCCAGCAGCTCTTGTGTTCTTACATTCTTAGAGGTTGGGTATGCTCTCAGGTTCATGATCTCCATTCTCTGCAGCATTCTGTGTTATCCTAGGACATGCTGTTTCCTGATGCAGAGGGCAAGGCCAGTGGGCTGTCTCATCATTTCATGTACAAAAGCCAACTAGTCTGGCAATGGAATCATACTTCCACACTGACAATAGGACCCAGGACAGGCTATGCGATATGATCAGCCCTGTCATCCAACAGGGTGCAATGGCAGGGGGTGCAGGAGCAACAGGCAGGGGCAATCACAACTGGCTTCCACTCAGCATCTGCAGTTTGAGATAGCTCTTTCACCCTGTCTAATGATATGGCTGGCCTAGACCATGCTGAACATAAGGGGAGAAAAGCAAAGAATAAACACCTGTGGGTTCCATTGAACTCAGCCTTAAGAACTGAACTGACAACCCATGCAGAAGCTTTAAAACAGGATTTACATGAGATCTAAATGGAACCCAAGCCAGTCATTTGACCGTGGCATTTTGGACCAATTGAAGTTTCTAAGTTGTCTTCAAGAGCACACACAGTTTCTAAGTTGTCTTCAAGAGCCCCACACAGAGTGCATTTTTCAATAATCCAATCTGGAAGTTACTTGAGCATGGAGCACAGGGGTCCAAGTTATATCTCACCTAAAGGGACTGTAGCTAGTGAAACAGCCATAGCTGGGATAAAAGGCAGTGTTCCCCATGAAGAAGGGTGGGTTGTTTAAGCATTATGGGAGCTGTAGCTCTGCCAGGAGAGCAGGGGCTTCCTAGCAACTCTCAGCACCATAACAAACTAAAGCTCCTGGGATTCTTTAGAGGAAGTCATCCATGATTGATGAAATGCATGGTTTGGCCTTTGAGTCGAACACCATCTGGGGAACACCAAACTCTAGATGGCTTCT
The DNA here is from genome assembly GCA_034641385.1 of Darevskia mixta. NCBI lineage: Eukaryota > Metazoa > Chordata > Lepidosauria > Squamata > Lacertidae > Darevskia > Darevskia mixta. The sequence goes on along the minus strand of JAWWNH010000073.1, from coordinate 3,067,477 downwards.
CTATATGTCTTCATTTCTAAAGTTTAAAAGCTTTTATTAATTTTGCTGCTCCCTAACAGAAAGCATGCTTGATTGTTTTATTAAATAAATAATTACATAAATGGCTGTGTCTGTACGAATTCTTTAGTGCCCAGCTGGTGCCCAGGCCCAGTTCATTCTGAGTGCCAGGGCAATGTGTGCATCTGGGCTGTGTTTCAATGGGCTATTATTGTATTTAAATGGTGCAAGACTCTGTAAAAATTCTAACAGTTAAGCTGCACAATTAAAATTTTAAAATATTAAAATTACATTAAAATACAATTTGGATTGTTTTTAATGGAAAAACACACACACACACACACACACACACACACACAGAGAGAGAGAGAGAGAGAGAGAGAGAGAGAGAGAGAGAGAGAGAAGCCACTTTGAACAGGCCATAGCAGAATATGTTATTGTAGTGTTCATAAAGTTTGGTAGCTGCTGCACCTGATCAAACCTTTAAATGGGAGAAGCCAGAGCCCCATGTAAGGAAGAGCGGAATAATAAGCATAATGAACAATAATAATAATAATGCAATATGTTATGTTACGTTAAGATTTATCTTTGTGCTGTTTGCATCTCAGTGGGCACCAAAAAACATTTAAGGTTAAAATACAAAATTCAAGATAAAAATAAAAAATCACATTGACCAGCAATTATAGTTTTAAAAAACATCAGCTGTGAAGAGAGTTTTTAAAATCAGAATTTCAGCAAGCATGAAGGAGGTTAACCCTTTCCTCCATGATGAACACAAGCCATGGTTTAACTTTTGAATTTCCTAGATATGTTAGATATCTGGATAATCTGACCACCCCCCAAGTCTTGTCATGCCTTTTGTAGGGCTAATGTTGGCATTCAATGATATGTGGGCACGTTCAATATGGCATTTTTGGATGTACAAGAGGAACTAAACAGGAAGAGCAAACTCTCTCTCATGCCCTTTGGAGGTCAAAGCAGGCACCAGGTTGCTAGCCCCTGATTTACTCCCTGAAAACTTTCAGTTGAACCAGGCTGGGTCACCACATCTGACAAACTATCAAATTCTGAACCTATGTTTGAGATTGCACTTTATATCAGCACAACACATTCCTCCTTGCTTCCTACCTCTCTGAGAAAGAGGACCTACCAGCATCAGAACAGCTACTAAAAATATACCCCTGTATTTAAAGCCATCTCTCCCCCCCCCCCCGCCACCCCCGTCTCTCTGCACCCTTCCATTCCTGGCTGGCTGCTAACAATAAAATGTAAAAGTAATCCCTGATTTTTCTTTCAAACTCTCTCAGCTTTAAAAGAACCTTCCCAAAAATGATTGATGCGCAGAATTAAACCCAAAGGCAACCCCAAGAAAGCTGCTTTGAATAGCAGCAAATTCCTAGCAGTGCCTGGAAGGCTTGCCGCAAAGGAATCTAATCTCTGAACTTCTAAAGGTCAAGATTGACTGTCTGGTAACATGGCTCAAGTGTAAATGCTCTGTAATGCTACACGAGGTGATTGCTTTGCTCTCTAGACAGTGTCAATTTTGTCCCAAGTATCTGCAGATGTGTCTAGCATTAAGTCGGAATGGTGTCAAGGGCCCTCCTTGAGCACTGCTAGCTTCTCAGAGAAACTGGTCCTAAAGCCCCAGTCGATTACATATCAGGCCCAATAGGCAGCCATTTAAGACTCGGAAAAGGATGGAGTATGGAGCTGCATCAGAATTTTTTAATGTCGCGCTGCCAGGAAACCCAGCCAGAGAAATTCTCCAGTGATTCAGAAGCTGTCGCTTTCCTTCCTTCCCATGTCATTAACCTCACCTTCTCGAAACACTTACTCCTCTGGACCAAGCCAGGAGACAAGTCCACAGCAAGGAGGAGGTCACCCCATGCCCTTTTTGTTTCTGTGTGCAAGCCAGCAGCCAGAAATTTGGTGTGGCGATGGCAGGGGACAGAAAAAGCTGTCCATTTTGTTCCTCATTTCCCCCAAGCTTCAGTTCACCACATCTCCCTACCAGTGTGCAATTTAAACATAAATAAATAAAATAGCCTGCGTCCTTATGAAAAGTTATCCCAGTATACACGTTTTTGTAAGCATTTTCCCCCAATACAATCCACTTTTGTATGCGGTTTTCATCAATATATTGTTGCACGCCACTCCAATCTCTGAGTGATGCAAGATTCCAGGGGTTCCAGGCACTTACCCAGGGTTCGTGTTTCCTTTGGAAATCAGGCACAGCAGAGACTGTGGTGTATTTATGATATATGGTTTATTTACACACTAGTGGACGTTCAGCCCGTTAAATTAACGGGTGCTAGAACATATGTGGTGAAACATTTTTAAAAACAGGACTTATTTCCCTCAGGCAAGTGGGATTAGGACAGCAGCCTTCAGGTAAGGCAGACGGGCCTCATCCTGCGGCGCGTCCAAGAGAAGCTGTGAGGGAAACTGGCCCCTCCCGTTACATAAAAGTCCCTAAAGCGTGCGGCGGAGGAGGGGGAATGGGCTCAAATCCCACGTACTGGGGGGGGGGTCCGGTTTCCCTCCGTAAGCAAACTCCGTGTGGAAACGGCCATGGCAGCCCCCGCCTCTCTTTGCCCTTTTGGCTCCCAGCCCCTTCACGAACCACACCGAGTTCCTGTACAGGGACATGGCGAGGACGGGACGGGGGTTGCTTTGAGCCCCTGAGGGAGGGAGGCCGCCTCCCGGGCAGGGCCGTCGGCCTAGGGCGGGCGTGTGAGAGGAATCCTTGTGTAACTCCCATCACTCACACACACAAAATGGCCGCCAGCAACTTTCTTTGAGTGCAGGGCGAGGCAGCCCCTCCCCTCCCGCACTTCCGATTGGCAGCCTCCGACTGTCTCATCTGCATAGAGTCTCTGCGCTCCAATCCCTGTGTCCGTGGGGCACATGCTCAGTAGCGCAGTTCCACTGACACACACCACGGACGTGGGGACATTAGGGAATTATTATGTAGGATATAGACAACCTGAGCCTAAGATGGAGGGGCTGACAGCATCACACTCCAGGAGGTTATTGCTTCCTGGATAGCCTTGGATGCCAGCTGAAATCAGCCATGGCCCTCTGTCCCTCTGCTCTAGCTTGCTGCATTTTACAAACTGCAACTATTTTCCCGCCAGCTCGCGGCACCCCCAACTGCCATCCTAAAAACAACTGTTCTCCTTCCAACTCTAAAAACTCTTTCAAAGGCTTTGATCTTTTCAACTAATCCTGAGTTGAGGGAGGGTCCCCTCCCAATTGCCCTCTTTGTCCCCCTAACAACTTATCTTTAGTGGGCCATTACCAGGCTGGCTCCTGGCTTGTGTCTGGCACCTAGGAATTGGAAGTGGGGTCTAGGAATTACAAGGGGAGTCCAGGCACCTTGCACTCAAAACAGTATGCATGAGTTTGTAACAGTTTGTGCACACTTTCACAATTTAAGAGGTGCCAGTTTTTACAGACAGTTGCATCACTGTTTGTGTCTTGTCTCGGGAAGTGTGGATTAGCTAGGCCCTGAGGTCCAGCCCAAGTGGCACCATTCTCTGGAACTTCTCACCTATGCTGCCTTGTGAATATGTAGTGATTTTGGGGCCTGCCCTAATGTTTAATTAGGGTTTACAGATGTGATCAGTTGTGATCACTGGGTCTCCTGCCCACCTCCCAACTGCATGTTTATTTAGGAGTTTAGGCTCTAATTAAATTTGTGGTAGGGAGGTGGGAAGGGGCTGAAGGTGGACCCTGCAGAGAGCCTTTTGCTCACCTGCTGGTGAGTGGAGAGTTTAATTCTGCTGGGTGCTGCTTCACCAGCACATTCACTACAGGGAAGCACTGGTGAAAAGATCCTGCAGAGGCTGCCTGCCCCTCATCCCACCACCCTCCCCTTGACTTTTCAGCTCCAGATCACCAAGGGTTAGCCGACCTGGGGTTGTCTCAACCCAATCCATCAGAAGCCCAATTGACCTGAATTGGGCTGATTTGATTTAGTATCCAGACTTTGGTTGGATCAGTTGTACAGCCCTAATTTCAACTGATTGTTTTGGTTGATTTTATGAATGAGCACCTGTAACCAGACACATGCTGAACTGGCTGGCCCCAGATGGCAGAACATTATTTTGTAGAAAAACCTGTTTGCTTTTCTGTGCTTTTAACTTTCCTTCCTTCCTTCCTTGGTGTTTTATTGTATTTTATTTTATAAACTTGTGTTCCATTTGGTAGAAGGGAAGGCAAGTCTGGCATAGTGATTAGAGTGCTGGACTGAGCTCCTTGGAGAAAAGGTGGGATATAAATAGAATAAGCTCAAGAAGCTTAGCAAGCCACCCCACTCACACAGGAAACCAAAGACCACCCCAGCCAACCACAAATGAACAATCACACCCTACGCCAACCCCAACCTCTTATCACCAATGAGAGCACAAAGGAGCACAAGTGAACAAAAGAGAACCTGCACAAACAACGCTGACACCAAACCCTACACATATTAAGTAAAATAGAAACATCGTCACCCCATCCCACCCATCTCCCCATCCCACCCACCTCCTTTCCCCTTTTCTTCCTAATGTCTCAACAAACGAAACTGATTTGTAAAAATGTTACATAGAAAAAATACGAGAGAGAATTGCACATACCTTTGTAAATCAATAAAATCTTTAATAAAATAAAAAGAAGAAGCTTAGCAAGCAGACATGCCAATGCAAGAGCAGAAGACAATTCTTAGCAACCCCAGAATATTTCATGCAAATGACAACTCTGCAGTGGCAGCTGTGTGTTTTAGTTGGTTGACTTATTTTTTTGTGTTGTTTTATATAGGGGTACCCTGACCTTCAGGGACCCAGGTGGCGATGTGGGTTAAACCACAGAGCCTAGGGCTTGCTGATCAGAAGGTCGGCGGTTCGAATCCCCGCGACGGGGTGAGCTCCCATTGCTCGGTCCCTGCTCCTGCCAACCTAGCAGTTCGAAAGCACATCAAAGTGCAAGTAGATAAATAGGTACCGCTGCAGCGGGAAGGTAAATGGCATTTCCGTGCACTGCTCTGGTTCGCCAGAAGCGGCTTAGTCATGCTGGCCACATGACCCGGAAGCTGTCTGTGGACAAACGCCAGCTCCCTTGGCCAGTAAAGCGAGATGAGCACCGCAACCCCAGAGTCGGACACGACTGGACCTAATGGTCAGGGGTCCCTTTACCTTTACCTTTACCCTGCCCTTCAAAAACAAAAATGTCCCCAGGACTTAAAGTCAGGAATCAGGTGAGTCTCCCCATGGAGCTTCTTCCATCACCAGGGGGGCACTTATTGAGACAGCCCTTTCCCTGTTTGCTATCTGTGATGGTGGGGAGAATCAAAAGAGGGCTTCAGTCCATGTGGGAGCCCATAAGAGCACATGACAGAATTTCATTAGTTGAGCAGCTGGACATCCAGTGCATCTAAAACCTACAAACAGAAACCCCACTTTGGCCTTCGTTCTTTTCCCCCATTAAGTGTGTGCTTTAGAGACTTCATTCTGAGATGATGCCAAAATTCCTTCATTTGCAGATTTGGCCTTCATTTGTTAGCTCCATGATGTGCATCATTGCCCATTAAAGACTGAGAGGACACGGCACTATTCCTTATATTGTTACTCGTATCTGAATCACAAAAGCGTCGTAATTCTCAGCATGATGCCATCTCCAAAATGAGTTAGCCCTTAATTAAACAGAGCTTCAAGCTCATTCTTTAATTAAACAGATGTAAATGTCCAATCATCCAACACTTCCCAGCATGCACTGTACGTCACTTAACAGCATCACCCACAAGATGAAGAGTTGGGGACTTTGTCCAGTGGTTCTTGTTGCTGCTGACTTTCACTTGCAACATTTAAATGATGTCATTTTGTCAAGAGGCCCAGAAGTTCACACGTGTCAAAATATCAGAGCATTTAATAAGGATGCCCACACCGTAATTCTGAGGCACATTGGTGTGCAGGGTTTGAGCATGTTGCCGATAGCCACTGAGGTATATGAGCCACTGTATTCCCTTCCTCCAAGCTTCTGGAGTACTGAGCTCTGGATCCTCGCTTATTAGGAGCCTCATTTTCTGCCATTGCATGGGGTGTGGTGGGGAGCAGACCCAGTACTTTTGGCTGTGTGATTGACAGCTCACTAGGTCCAGCCCTTGCTCTGCTGCACCATGGTTTAAGCCCTGCTGACTTGGGTGGCTCCCAGGAATGTGACTTGGGAGTGCTCCAAAGGGGCTGTGCCAAAGGGAGAACTTTTCCCCTTTGGTCTACTTCTAGGCCATCAATGGAAAGCCTGGCCTTCAGATTCCAGACTGTGATCAAACTATGTGAGCCTGTTACTGATAAATCTGCGTCTGTTTAATCACAACCTATTCCTACTTATTTGTCTCCACATCCTACACTCCATGCTACAGGCACCATGTGGAGTGGCTCCCAGCCCAGGTGCCCACTTGTGACATCAACAGAAGGTGTTGGGTGATGGTGATCCAGCATGGAAGTCTAGAAAGGAGGGTGGAACATCCAGGATGGCTCTGGTGACTCAAGGAGGTCAGAAGTTATAGGACTGAATAGGAGAGAGAGAGAGAGAGAGAGAGTTTGGAGCAAGATGGAGAAAAACAATATGTTGAAGATGCAGAGATGTAGAACAGAAGTGGGAAACCTCAGGCTCTGGGGCTTTTGATCTGGCCTTTGGGACTCTACCCAGGCTACACCCCTTGGCAGCCCTGCTCCACACTCTTCTCAAGTGATTTTGCCAGGTTGGAATGTGTCCTTGAAATGTGAGGATGCCTCTTGCTTGCCCAGATGGACAGGTGGGCATCAGAAACCTGACTTCTGCATGGATGGACTAGTGACTGCTCTAGAAAGGTAAGAGTCCCATCCTGATATGGACTGGCTGGACACAGAGGAATGGTGGGAGCAGCCAGCTGGGGAAGCACCAAGGGAGGAAGGCTCAGAGCCCGGGAAGTGGTAATGGGACAACAATGAGAAAGACTGAGAAAGAAGACTGGGAAGAGGAGGTGTCAGAAGCAGAAGAGGTAACAGGGCTTAGTGAGCTGGAAGAATCTGTGGCAGAGAGCAGTCCAGAATCAGAGACAGAAGCTGAACAGGAGAGTGGGAGGAGGGAGGCCAAGAGGCAGAGATGAGTTAGGCTGGTGAAGATTTCCCCCTCCTCCTGAAACACTTTTCCCTCCCCTCTTGTTTCCCAGAACCAGAAGATGGCTGAAACGGGTGGAGGAGAGGTTGGCTGTATGCAGGCACAGTCTCCAATTGCTTGGCAAAAGCTCTAGGGAGGTCCCATCTCTACCTGGCCGCACCCAGACTCCCACAGGTTTTACAGGAAGTTCTCCTTGTTGGAGCCACATTCCTCTGTGTGCCCATTCTGGCAAACAGAGAATGTTGGACTTGACTGCTCTTTCTAGATATCCCATAAAGGCCATGAAAGGGAAGGAGCTGCTCTGCTTATTATACCTGGCACTCAACCAAAACTGTGGAGACTGTGTTTTGAATTGTGTGATTACTGACTTGCACATGCCTGTGACTCATCTATTACCCTACCCAGTTTTGACTCTGGCCTCACCCACCACTGTCCTCTGACTCCTGTAAGGTTGCCTGTGAGGGAATGGTGAGGGTGGGCTTGGTGTATGGCCACTGGCAGCATCTGGCCTGCTTGGGTGTAGCACTGTCTAGAAGAGCCAGTCACTCCAAGGGTCACACTGACCAAGCAGCAGTGGCAGGTAGGTAGGAAACCGCCATGTTCCCACAATATTTCAGGGTGGCGCTGACAGCATCCTGACACTGACTGAGTTTCTGGACCGAAAGCACTACCCTCCAAGATTCCTCTGCTCCCTCCCTGCGTCTCCCTACTAAAGGATCCAGCCACATCTGCCGTAGGAGAGATGTGACAGTTGTAATGAGGTAAGCAAAATCCCCTAGGACAAAGCCAATCAATTTGTGGGTGAAATTCCTCCCCAGCCCTAAATCCAGCAACCGACTGCTGTCCATTGCAATGCTTTCAATTTAGCATACAACAGTAAGAGAACGTAACCATCAAGGATATATTCATAGCTGTCAACCCTCCCTTTTTTTGCGGGAAACTCCCTTATTCCAATGCCGTTTCCCGCTGCTATCCCGGATTGTTGATATCCCTTAAATTTCCCGGATTTCAAAGGAAGCAGCTCCTCTCCTTCCTTGCCGGCCAGGGAGGCTCCTCAGCTGTGTTGCTCAGCTGCCAATAAGGAGTCTGAGACCGACTGAGGGCGGAGCTTGCATGTCTTGTGCAGCCAGACCCTCACGCCCAACCAGACAGCCAGCCTGCCTGCCGTCTATGCGCTCGCTCTTTCGCTCACCCGTTCGCGCGCAGCCTCTGGAGCGCAGGGTGGTGAGGCTACTTGGTGCCATTGCACCGCCCTCGCGGCATCCCTTATTTTCAAATCCGAAAGTTTGAAAAAATCCCTTTTTTTCAAATCCGAAAGTTGACAGCTATGGAGATATTAAAGAGTGGGTGGGTAGTTTGACTGAAGACTGCAGTGGGGAGACTAGGCAAGCTTCCCTTTTATGCTCCAGTGATGGACCAGACTTTGAAAGTCTTCATTCCAGTCCACCTCCAGAGCCCCACCTGCCTCGAAGCCTCATAATACCACTGGCTCCCAGTTCCCCAGGTCTTCCACCGCCCACAGCACAGCTGCAAAGTGTGTGAAGCACCTGGAGCAGGTTGCGCCTCCCTGCCAGCTGTGCTGAGCCACAAAGTCTGCTTCTGGTAAGCCAGGAACAGGGAACTGTGGGGGCATCTTTGGGATGAGTCCTTCGAATGGGGACTGGATCCTTCCAGGTTTGTATACTAACATTTTATTTCTGTTATGCATGATTCTCTCTTCTGTTTACTTTTAAGCTGTTAAATTAACTTATATCCTTTGTATTGTTTTGTTCAATATTGTATGGATTGAGGTGTGTATGTTCACTTCTTAACATTTATTTCTAATACATTTCTTGAATTGTTGTATATTGTTATATTTGATATGTTGTGAGCTACTTTGGGCACATACAGTGGTACCTCTGGTTGCCAACGGGATTCGTTCCGGAGCCCCGTTCGCAACATGAAAAGCCCATAACCTGAAGTGCCGTATCTGCGCATGTGCGCAGCGTGATGCGGCACTTCTGCGCATGCGTGTGACATCATTTTGCGCTTCTGCGCATGTGCGAATTGCCAAACCTGGAAGTAACCCGTTCCGGTACTTCCGGGTTCAGCGCGTTCGTATGCCATGACGAACGCAACCTGAAGCAATCGTATCCAGAGGTGCGACTGTATTTGTGGGGAAATGGCATAAAAATAAACAGATGCTGTAGCAGTGAAAGGACAGGCCTAGAATCTCAATATATAGGAGGCTGCCTTATACCAATTAAGACCATTGGTCCAGCCGCCTCAGTATTGTCTGCACTGACTGGCAGTGGCTCTCCAGGGCTTCAGGCAGGGGGGGTCTTGCCATTGCGGATTGAACCTGGGACCTTCTGCATGCCAAGCAGGCACTCTATAATTAAGCTATGGCCATTTCCTCCAATGTCTCATTTTTATTTTATTTTACATGCAGTTTTCTGTGGGAGAACATTCCAAGTCCCAAGGCATTCTATTGAGCAAGCCCTAGTCTAATAATTCCTTAGAGGATACACCTCAGCAAATGTGCTATTTATTTTATTTAATATAATATAATATAATACATCGTTGTGTTTTTACTGCCAGGGCTGGAGGGGAGGGAGGGACTTGTACTATTTTTATTTTATTTTTTTCTCCTCAGGTGCCAAAATAACTTGGCTGGCCTTGGCTACTATGTAGCTTTCCTGCGGCAAGAGCCGATGAGGAGGAAGCACTTTTGGCTGTTCTGCCTCAGGCAACTAAATGTCTTGGGATGACCCTGCCTAGAAATATTCAAAATAAATAAATAAACCAAAGACGCTCCAATAGATCTCCATCTATAACCTTTACTAGTCTCAGAAGGGTCATTACATCTATTAGACTGTGGACTCAGCACTGTGGCTGCTCTGAAGTTAAAGGAAGATCTCTCTCTCCACCTCCTTCCTATAGGGAAGTCACATGTGCATTTCTGGTGATTTCTTAGATTATTCCATAAGTAAATCAAACATTCTTTCAAGCCCAGTTATCAAAATGGTCCCCCCTCCTTTTTCACCACCATGTCCTCCATCAAAGTGCAGTAATCCAGATCAACACATTTGAAACCTCTGCTAGCACGCCTAATAGCAGAGAGAGTAATTAAATTTGCACTTTTTTATATACGACGTACTCAATAAATCTGAATAAATTAACAACGCATTACTAAGGCGGCTACATTAAATTTGCATAGTGCATTTAATGAATATGCAACGGCAAGTGGAAAAGGTCTGCCACTGTGAACCCTCCGCATTAGCATAAGCACTCCCAGCATCTTTCTTAAATAATGCACTCATTTGCACATCACTGACTTGGCTAATTCTGACTTCAGTCAGGGTAGCCTTGTAATTAAGACTCCTGCTTTAATTTTTAATGAAGTTTATGTTACATCAATCCTGACAGTAATGAGGGGGACATGGAAACAAAAAGGCTCCTAATAATTAAATTCACAAACCAGTTTGAGGGATAATAATTCCTGAGGAGAAATTACATGACTAATTATTAATTAAATATTCATACCAGTGCAGTCCTGTCTCCCTTAACTGCTCATCTTGTTGGTAATAATGCTAAGCTTTGGACGCCGTCCCAACAACCACGCCGGGTTTTAAGGTCTTTGGTTAATTTTAGTGCACCATTAATCAATATGACACATGCAAAAAAAATGTTTTAATTGGTCTCATTTTATTGTGTCTAAATATTACTACAGTTGGTTTAGTTGGTGTAGAATTAATCTAGTTAGTCGGGGGCTTGTTTTATGGAAACATAAATTCACTTTATATCCATAAACCTCTAATGGCGGCAAAAGTTGACCTTTTTGGGGTACCATTACTATTTACAGATAATTACATCAACTCTTTAAAAGGTTATGTAATAGCTTTGCATTTATCATAGTACAATGAAAAACACGCACCATTATTTAACTCCATACAATTCTGAGGAGGTCTCTGAGACCCTCATTTCCTCCTGCTGAAAAGTAAGCAATATTAATTTGTGTGTTTTTAAAGCAACATATAAGAGCTTTTCTTCAAATGTGTACGAGGAGGATTTAAAATGTTTGTATATTGTTCTGTATTTGTCTTTTATGTGATGTATCATTAAAAAGAAGATGCTCCTGTAATGACAGTTTTCACAGAAATCACATCAAGTACAATTGTGGAAACTTATACAAATGGATTTTCTCATAAAATGCACCAAAGCCATTCATTTAAGAGGAGAAATAGCAGCCATTAATCTTCCTCAGTTTTCTCAGTCTGAGAGTTTTATGCCTGTCCTTATAACAACCCTGTACTATAAATGTCTCCTTCTGAAAAGTTGCATGGGAAAGTTTAGCAAAAGGAACAAGCAAAACAAAGTGTATTTTTAAGTAAAAAAATGTCCAACAGATCTTAACCATGTGGCATTCCCCCCTCCCATTTTTTCTTAAACCTACCAAATTGGAGATGAAGTAAGAGAAAAGCTTATGCTTCCAACTGATTGTCAAACTATTAAGAAAGATATAATGCACAGACTTGTCTTCCTGCAGGGGCCTTTGGAAATTCTCAAGTAGGGCAAACATTCTGTTTCATTTTTCTAATAATCCAAACTAGTTGGTTCATCAAAGTAACAGAAGAGTCTGCTGCCATCCATGGGGCAGTGATGCCCATTAGCTAACGCTTGTCAATGTACTACAAACTGACAGGTTTGTAGGGCATGATTACTGGATCTGATTTGCACAACTCTTATCCCTTTTACTAAATCTTAAAAATCTTTTTAACTTTGGCTTTTTTCTTTACTCTCTTAAACGAACACCTGAAGGCAGCTTTGAAAGAGGGAGGAAAAATTACAGCTCCATAACGAAATACTACTTGGGTCCTCTTCAGTATTAAGATGTCTTTACGAGCCATCTGTTTGCAGTTCTGTTTCCAGTTTGTTTGTTTTCCGTTAAGGAAATAATTCCAGGGTGTGAAACACCTCACTGGAGCAACAATCACCTGAGACTGCTAAAAGAGGTGAGACTGGCCCGGTTGGAGTGTTGCACCAAGGAAAATAACAAGAACGTAACACCCAACAGTCGGACTTTGAGCAGGACATTCCAGATTCACAAAAGCCACCCCAGCTTCTGTTTGAAGTCCCGGATGTCCTGCTTCCACCCCCTCAACTCTGCTGCCTCCTCCAGGGTGGCTTGGGGGCAGCTCAGTGTCTCAGCTGCTCCGCCACCACCGCTGTGCTCCCAGAAGTGGCTGCAGCACATCTGGAAGCACACTTCTGGAAGCGGGAACGCCACTTCTGGAGACCGCGGTGAAGCCAAGGAGGCCACAAGAAAGCCGTGAGGAGGCCAAGGAGGCCAAGGCCTGGCCATTGCTGTGGCGATGGTGGCGGAGGAAAGGAGCGAGAATGTGAAGGTAAGGCGGGGTGGGGGCAATGGGGGGGCAGGAGAGGCTGCTGCACAAAGATTGGGGGTGGTGCTGGAGCAGAGTGCAGAGATCAGGTGAGGAGAGCAGAGATTGGGCTGGTGGGGGTGAGGAGGAGTGTGGAGATTGCAGCCTTGATTTTGCCCTCCCAAAATGTTGGAGGCTATGCAATAATCTTAGTATTGCTGCCTATAGCAAGGTTGGCTGTTTTCCTTCAGACTTTCCAAAGAGAAAGAATCTTCTTTGGAGAGAAAAAAACTGCATCACTTCAGCCACACAATTATGCCATGGCAATGGAATGAGGGGCGAGGACTCTTCTGCTGCAGCCTCAGCAACCTAGACATCCATTTCAAGATGCTGTCTCAGTTAACCTGCTCTCACGCCGTGTGCATGCCCACCCTCTTCCCATTTGTGTCCTCCTGAGTGCGTGTTGCAGGAACAGAAAATCAGGGCTTGGCCCTGTTGAAGCAGCTGGAGTACCTGAGAGTCTTTCTGCAAAATCCACCAAAGCAGCCAATTCAGGAGGCCTAGGTGCCACTTGGCAGGTCTGCTTGCAGGTCTTTTTGGCTCCCCCACCCCATACCCCAGCAGTCCCTTATCAGAGCCCTGCAGGTGTTGGTAGGCAACCCAGGGCCACCTGTAAGGACATCATCAGGAAGTGGCTCTCTGTTTTAAAAAAGAAACCTCTGCTCTGCCTAACAAGCACTCACTTCAAATAGTTGGTGTAGATGCAAATCTTCACCAGGCTGCCCATGATAGAGACAGCACAGGCACCCACCAGCTCTGCAAGGAAGCAAAGATCAGAAAGGGGGTTGGGTTCAGTGGGTGAGAAGGCCCCAGGGAGGAGGAGAAGCTCAACCTGCAAGAGGGAGTCCACAAGACTGGAGCCCCAGGCCAGGCTGGGGAAGATGGGCTGTCAGGAGCCCAGGTAGGAGTAGAGGCTGCAGAGCATGGGAGTACCCAAGGGCAGGGTGAGGTGAGGGCCTCATCCCTGGCCTTCCTCACCCTCCGTCTCCTCTGAGGAGGCTCCCAGCTGCAGCCTCAGAGGTCTGCTGTGGAGGGCTGGTGAGAGCCCAGGGACCTGGTGGTGGTGGTGGTGCTATGGTAAATCATTGCTGTTGATCTACCCCTCCAGAGGCCAGTGAATGGCCCAAGGACACCCAGTGGGAAATAGAACCCTGGGCTCCCAAATCCTAGTCTGAAAATGGAAATAAGGAGGAAGGGTCCAGACTGGACTGGTACTCCTGGCCTGGCCCTCTGGCTCATTATGAGTTATAACCTTGGAATCCCTTCAAAATCCTCAGACACCATTTTGTGCTAAACCCAGCATTTTCATATCCCCTCAAAATCTCAGCTACCACTAACATTTTATAAAATATATTTTATATTCTATAAGTATTTTTATAGGATGAAAAATTGTTGACACCACCATTTGTGACAGAAAACTGAATGAATGAGGTTTTTAGGGGAAGTTTTGCTCTTAAAGAGCAAGCAGAGGACTTATATCTGATCTCAGCTCTGTGGTGCTTAGCGCTAAAAATGGATATAAGTCTGCTCTTTAAGGACTTTTCTTGAATCTCTATTTCCATATATCAATTGGGATGATGGGCAGGTGGGCAGGTCTTGTTGAGACAGGACTGGTGGGTCAGATTGAGGGACAGGATGGGCCAAATTAGGGTCTACACCAGGGGTCAGCAAACTTTTTCAGCAGGGGGCCAGTCCCTCAGACCTTGTGGGGGGCCAGACTATTTTGGGGGGGGGAGAGATGCAAGAGCACCACGAGCCCCAGTGGCTGCTTACCTGTGTCTTGCGAGCAGCAGGGGCTGGCAGCTGCTGTGGCAGAGGGACAATGAGCAGCGTGCGAAAGGGCTCTGGAGAGGGGCTGCTTAAAATGGTGGCCGCTCGAGTGCTGCTGCTGGCACCAACAAAGCCCAGCCCTCTTCCTCTTCTAGGCAGGGCGGGAAGAAGCCAGGAGGAGGGAGGGAGGAGGCGCCGGCGCCGTGTGAGAGAGAGAGGGAGAGGGAGAGGGAAAGAACACGCACACGCTGGCAATCCACGCGGCGATTCCCGGACCATCCGCGGACCGGATCCAGAACGCAATTGGACCTGATCTGGCCCGCGGACCTTAGTTTGGCTACCCATGGTCTACACAGACAGGCAGTGGCTCTCTGAGGATTCAGATAGGGGTGTTTCCCAGCTGTGCCTGGGCATGTCATAAATTGAACCTGGGACCTTCAGCATGCAAAACATGTGCCCTGCCACTGAACTACAGCTCAAGCCGACAGGGATTCTACCCCAGTGTTATTCAATGTGTGCCATGCACCAAGGCAGACCATCTTTATTCATGATTCTCCTGTCAGTGGGGTTACCATCAGAGAGGTCCAAAACTGGTCCACAGCTGTGACAGCATTGGAAAATAATCCAAATGTTCCTGAGCCCAATCATGCCCAAATGTGCTAGAAACGGCACCCCTGATTGTCACCCTTTGCCATTCAAAGTGTGTTGCTATGAAATATAAATAGAGCTGTGTTACATTAGCAACCTTACCATACTTTCGCACCATGTAGTTTTCTCCAAAGAGGCTACATGGCAAATGACTGCCACTTCCCATTCTGTAATTGCCTCTGTAGTGGAAGCTCTCAATTTGCCAGGCTCCATCAAAACAGCTGTGCACTGTGGCTTAATGCAATTGACTTGAGCTGTGTGGTTTTATATCAGGTGGGTCACAGGCTATGACCTTAAGGTCAAGTTAAGGAACTTGAGCTCATGGTGCATCCTCTCTTTCTTGACTGTAACTGACAGAGCAACAGAGTCAACTGCAGAGGCAAGTGCATTCCTTGTTCCTTTGAAGGGGATCCATATGGGGAGGTACTCAGTGGCAGAGCCTGCAGAAAGTCCCAGGTTCAGTCTCTGGCAACTCCAGGGAGAGAAGGGATCAATAAGCAGGTGATGAAGAAGTCCTCTCTCTGCTTGACCCATTGGGAAGCTCACAAACAGTATGACTCAGTAAAAGTCAGTTGCATTGTGCACATTTGAAGAAAGATCCTTACAAGATTTTGTAAAAAGCCAGAACGATCCCTTTGCCCCTCACACCAACTGAAAGAAAAATTTGTTCAAAACTCATTAATTCAAAAGTAGCTTGTGTCTTTGTACAGTGGTACCTCTGGTTATGAACTTAATTCGTTCCGGAGGTCCGTTCTTAACCTGAAGCCGTTCTTAACCTGAGGTACCCAATGGGGCCTCCTGCTGCCTCCGTGCCACCAGCGAACGATTTCTGTTCTCATCCTGGGGCAAAGTTCTTAATCCGAGGTACTACTTCCGGGTTAGCGGAGTCCGTAACCCGAAGTGTTTGTAACCCAAGGTGTTTGTAACCTGAGGTACCACTGTATTCGTATTCTTCAGAATGTGGAACAGTTGGGGCTTCTGTCACCAGGATAGATTCAGGTCACCTGCAACTGTTCTCTGTTGTTCAGTGGTGACTGGTTCCCAGAACATGACTCCTTCCATACAGCTGCTGTGTGATTTAGGGCTGTGCAAGTGATGCGCACACACTGGGTGCTGAGCCGAGGGGGCACCATCTCAAAGCCAAGCGAGATGCTGGACTTTGGGAAGGAGGCATGAGGCTCTGGAAGGGTCCTAGAATCATCCCACCTACTTCCCAAAGTCTAGTTAGCGCTTTCCCAGCTTTGGGAAGGATGTAGGAGGGTTCTGGGATCCTGCCAGGGCCTTGTGCCTCCTTCCCAAAGCCGGGTGCCTCCTTACCCACCTTTGGGAAGGCAGCATGAGAGCTGGATGGGGGGCACCAAATTTTGGCCTTGCACAGGGCACCATACTATCTAAGTTTGCCACTATCATGACTCAACATTACTATTGATTTTTTGTTGCTGCTGCTGTTATTTATAGTTTAATTCCTGCACTACTCCCCCTCCCCAGTAAAACACTTTTGTTGTTTTTACAGTTAAGTGGGATAGCAATATTTAACTCAACATAGCTAAAACAACACTATTTAGTTTAGAGTATCTTTCAAATTAAGGGACCCAGGTGGCGCTGTGGGTTAAACCACAGAGCCTAGGGCTTGCTGATCAGAAGGTCGGCGGTTCGAATCCCCGCGACGGGGTGAGCTCCTGTTGCTCGGTTCCAGCTACTGCCAACCTAGCAGTTCGAAAGCACGTCAAAGTGCAAGTAGATAAATAGGTACCGCTCTGGCGGGAAGGTAAACAGCGTTTCCGTGCGCTGCTCTGGTTCGCCAGAAGCGGCTTAGTCATGCTGGCCACATGACCTGGAAGCTGTACGCCGGCTCTCGGCCCAGAGTTGGACACGACTGGACCTAATGGTCAGGGGTCCCTTTACCTTTTTATCTTTCAAATTTGCCTGATTGCCAACTGCTTTGGGAATGTAATGATACTTACAACTCTTTAAAGGAATATATCAGAACATTGCTTCTACGGTGCAGTTTTTCCTTGATTGCTACACATGATGCTCTATGCATGGCTCCTGGTTCTATCCCTGCTGAAGCAGCAGAGTGTTCTACCAAGTTAACTGGAGCACAGTGTGGACAAAATTAGGAACTTTATTCTGGATCAGCCTTCACCAGCCTCCACCTTGCTTCCTCCCTGAACATTGACCATGCTGGTTGGTGCTGGATAGCTGAGTGCCTCTGCAAGGGACAGGACTTAACTTGGAATGCAAATGTTCTTAATAGGGAAACAATATACAAAAGTGACATTCCTATTGTTGAAGGCGGAACTAGAGGGAAGGGCCATAACTCAGTGGTAGAACATCTGCCTTGCATACAGAAGATCCCAAATTCAATCTCTGATATCTCCAGGTAGGGCTGGGAGAGACTCCTGCCGGAAACCCTGGAGAGTCCGTGTTGACAGTACTGAGCTGGATGGTCTGCCTTCGGCCTGATCCAGAAGACAGGTGCTTATGTTCGGAGCTTGCACAGAATCTGTCTACTAAGCTAAGGCATTCAGACTGAAGGGACAACAACAACCCCACAACAAACAGTCTGGCAACTGGCCCCCAATAGACAACAATATCTTTTTTAGAAAATGGCCATGAAGGCTGGCAATCTCAATAGAATACAGTATAAGCAATTGTATGGACTCCTGTTACTTTTTATTAGATATTATTGTTACTTCTATTAGATGCTATTTTTGTGATTTCACTTTACATTTTTTAAAATTGTTTTCAGTGTTCTATTTTAAACCATTGTAACTCACCCTGGGACCTTAGAGTGGAAGGTGGTTAATACATTAAAACAGCAACAAACAAACAAACAACAGCTGAGTTGTAGTTGTTTTGACTAAGAGGTTTCCTTCCTCATCAAATAGGAGAGAAATATGGATTTGTATTTTTTTCAGCATATGTATGCTATATGCTGTGACCTGCTTTTGCCTGCCTGCCTGCCTGCCTGCCTGTCTCCCCCCCTCTCTCTCACACACACACGAACTGAATGAGACCTGATACTGTATATGGCAAGCACTGACAACTCCACACACAACTTGCGCTTCTCAACAATCTTTGCCTAATTGCAAAGGCTACCACCCTGTCACAAAACATTCTCCTTGCCTGGCATGTTTAATTGAGCTCCTGAGAGGCAGCATCAGGAAGACCAGGCAGATAAATTACAGGGAGTCCCATTGGTTCCCCCAAGAATCCATTGATGTTTCATAAATCCAAGTCAGGACAAATCCAATTGAGTTACCATGCTGAATTAACTGACATCTAAATGGCATTCATGTCTACAAATGGAATAATTAGAGGCCCGAAAATGGGATACATCAAGAGTTATCCCAAGTGGCAATAGCGAGGCATTTGCATTCATGCAATCAACTGTGCTTTTAAAAAAATGAAAATAACAGAAAATAACAGAAAGTCATAAAAAGAGGGGGCAGGTGTAAGACTCAATTTGGGGCTGATAACCAGATTTTAATTATTATTATTAAGGTTAAACAAGAACAACCCCCCTCTGGGCTAATGTTAATTACATCTCTGTGCCCTTTTTTATTATTGTTTATTACAAAATATTCTTCCTTGCCCTGATTTCTTCATACTTTGCTAAAGGATACACCACAGCTTTGGGTTTTTGTTCCCTAGCAATGAAGACAATACTCCGAAAGAGTTCTCCTTCTTTGTTGCTGGAGTTTCAAGGTGAATGCTAGCCGTACAAGACAGACTAGTCCTCAGCACTATTAATAATGTTTCCCATACTATCTGGGGCAGTCACTTCAAAGGAACAGCATTTTACAAGGCAAGGAGAGAGTGTGCTAGAGACTTGCAGTATTTTTGCAATACCTGATTGACTTTAGATATGCCTAAGTACATAAGAGGGGCCCTGCTGGATCAGGCCCATCTAGTCCAAGATCCTGCTCTTGCAGTGTCTTCCTGCAACAGTGCTGCTTTCACAGATTGAAGCAGTTAAGCAGGGATATATGTGGTAAGGTGATCTTGCAGGTAAGCTGGTCCTGAGTTGTTACGAACTTTGTGCACTTACATAAAAATACTGCATGTCACTTTTTTGGGGGGGAGGGGGATAGCTCAGTGGCAGCCTGCTTGCTTTGCACGCAGAAGGGCTGAGATGGCTTACATCTCACAGTAATATCCATGATGTCTGTCGTGTGCCATGCCTCTGAATGCCAGTTGTTGAGAATCATAAGTGTGGAGTCTACTTGAGAAGCTCAACCTGTGGTTTAAGCTGGTTGCTCTAGCTTCAGACCACATGGCTCTCATAAGCCACTCCTGTGAGTTCCTATACCAATAATTTAGGAACTTTCATCACTTTGTAACCAAGCCAGGTTTTACAGCCTGTGTGACCTTTTCTGAATGCTATATGGAAAAGCACATGAACCTGACCTTTGGAGAGTTTGTAAGCAAACCATTTTTAACTTACCAAACGTGATCTTTTTCAATACTTGGGAAAGAGGAAAACTTTGGAACTCCCTTTAAAGGACACATGTTAATCTTTTTCAACCCATATTTCCATGCTTTACTTTAGTTTGCTTCATGTTTTGTGAACCTCTGCTGGGGTTCTCTCACCAGAGAGCACTTGCCCCAAACTTGGATCGGGGCATCTAGGAATTCTCCTCTCTCTCTTTATACTGTATATTCCTGCGTATAAGACTACTTTTTAACCCAGGAAAATCTTCTCAAAAGTCGGGGGTCGTCTTATACGCCAGGTCGTATTTCTTATACGACGAGTATATCCCAAACTCTATATTTTAACTGGAAAAGTTGGGGGTCGTCTTATACACCCAGTCGTCTTATACACCGGAATATACGGTATATATATATATACACAGTGGTACCTCGAGTTATGTTACCTTCGGGTAACGTAATTTCGGTTTGCAAACGTAGCCAACCTGGAAGTGTATACTTCCGGGTTTCGCCGCGCGAGCATGTTCAGAAGCACTCTATTGCGCTGTGCACAGAAGCGGCACCTCTGGATACAGACTTTTCGGGGTAAGTATGGACCCCCGGGACAAATTAAGTTCGTATCCAGAGGGTCCACTCTATATTTCTCCTGCACCAACAGTATCTTCATGGAGCCCCTATTCTTTTTGCCACAGTTTTCAAGGCATGCTCCCAGAATAGTGGAAGAATGTACTACATACCCACTGCTTGCATTACAGGGCAAAATTGGGTATGTGACAGAGCTATTTGCATTTTGCCAAACAGGAACTTTAGAATCGTGAAACTGCGGGAAGGGCGGCTTTAACATTTGCTGAATGAAAATTATCCCTGCTGCCTACCTCCCACTTCAAATGCTGCAATTTGTTTTGTACACGTCAGTTTTTCCTTGGAAGCCTAATGGACACTTCAAGAGTGGATGATCATTGGGCGAATGGTATAATGGTGTGTGTGTGAAATTCAGATGTAAGAAAACAAAAGAAGACAACGAAAGGACAACTGAATCAACTGATAATCCCCAACACGCTTTGAAAAATTTTATTGTGCCTGCTGAAAGGGTTAACTCCCTCCCCCAGAATAGCAGGTCCTGACCAGGATTCTCCCTCTCCTTTTAAATTTGATTCCACTCTGCACCACTTATATCCTTTAAATTGTAGATATTGAACTCATCGTGGAACTCTGTTTCACAGTTTTGTTCCCAAATAATAAATGTTATTAATTCTCATTGATGTGTCGCCTAATAAAAAAATTCTCTAGGTGGTATTACACAGTGAAATAGACGAAATTAAGACACTATAGAACAGCAATGTGGGTGAACTTTTTCTTTTTATTGTGAGATAAGGTGAAGGTGTAAAGTAACTATAATACGCAGCATAAATTGAAATTTTGAGAAAACCATGGAGGGAGGGAGGGAAAGTCGTAGGTAGAATGATTGACTGCTAAATCTGAAATGCTGCTGAATTGTTTATTTGTTGAATTTTTAAAAATATATATATAAAAGAAAGAAATTAAAATGCCATACAAGAGGTAAAAAATAACAACCCAATAAACCATTAAAAAACCAACAATAGTACAACTGTAAAATCTGGCCATAAAATCTGGCACAGACACAATTCAAACTCCCAGCAAGTAATAAAAAATGAGTCAAGTTACAAAGCCGAAACCCCAATATTCTGCTGAGATGAAAATGCAATAGCAGCGATGCCAAATAATATTAGAGATATTAAAAGGCCTGGGAGAACAAAGTACATATGTCTTCTTGTTATAAATATATAGTATAATTAGTGTGTGGTATTTTACAGAGTACGAGAGGTCTCATACCCAGGAGCACAATACAAAATTCAGCAGAAGGGAGATGGCAGTTGAGAGAAGCTGAGGCAGGACTCAAGGAGAGAAGCAAGAGGCGTTATTTCAGTCCATCAAGGACCTGGAAGACAGATTACAATCCTGCACATGTGAATTTAGCCACACATTTTCCAGCACATAGTTCATACATCCTAGTAACTATTTCTTTACTTGTATTTTTATATTGTATTTTATTCTGTGAACCACCCTGAGATCTTGTGATGAAGGGCGGTATATAAATAAAATAAAATAAAAATAAATTTAGTGCCAGCCTTGTGGTTTAAACTCCTTGCTTCATTTGAAAGCATGCATGACCCAAACTGTGTGCATATCTTAAACTACAGTGAAGCTGTGATCAAATCAACATAGCTACTTGAGATAATGGATTCCTCTAATTCAGAAACCAGTCTAATTTGCATGCATATTTTATTTATTGCACCAATTAAGTTTGGCAAATACTTTGCAACGAGGTTCCTATGACCTCATAATTTACCAATTCTCCTGGGACAACAAGCCCAAATTAGCACTTTTTGAATAATTTTGCAATTTCCCCTCCAGGAGAAAAAGAAATGCAATTTTACCTTAATGGATTTATTGTTTGCACGTACCTTGCCTTTTACTAATTTTCAGTCTAATCTGTAGCCCAGCAAAATAGGTATAGCTTGTTTTAAGTAAGCTTAGCTCCTGCAAAGTCCATGAGAGTAATTCAGTTTACAATGAACTACTTTTTTGTATATATAACCAACACTGGTCTGGGAACATTCCTTGGATATTTCATGCTTACTTTGACAAAATAGATATCCAATGTATTAGCTTGAGCCCTGCAATATAACAATAGCAACCAGGAAAAAAATTGGGGGGGGGAGCACTGGGTGTGCCTTTAGAAAAAGAAAGCATTAAAATAAATGGCCCAAACCAGGCTATTGTGACACTAATTTTGGATGTGCAGAAATTTTCCTGGATTGTTCTTTGCTTTGTTTGAAGCATTTGGTGTTCTGACTTTTATAGGGGCATTGAGAAAGGGGGAAGTTAGTGAGGGATGGGACTAACTTTCTGCAGGTCTCCACAACTTGTGACCAAACTGAAGGAGAACAACGCCCCCCCCCCCTCACAATCACACTCGGTGTACACCAAGCCCCATATATCCTTGCAGTTTCCGGCAGATGACCTGAAGGGGCTTGGTTTCAAGCCACCCCACACATCTGGTGGACAAAGTTTGGTTTAGCCTCTAACCCAGGGGTTATCAAACTTTTTCAGCAGGGGGCCGGTCCACTGTACCTCAGACCTTGTGGGGGGCTGGACTATATTTTTTTGGGGGGATGAACGAATTCCTATGCCCCACAAATAACTCAGAGATGCATTTTAAATAAAAGGACACATTCTACTCATGTAAAAGCACGCTGATTCCTGGAACGTCCGTGGGTTGCATTTAGAAGGCAATTGGGCTGGATCCGGCCCCCGGGCCTTAGTTTGCCTACCCATGCTCTAACCCTTCATTTCTTGTGCACTGTGCTCTTCATGAAGTTTATCCCCCACCACAGAATTTAGGCTTTAAAAGAGATCCAGTGCTTAATTTCAGTGCTAATTGCTGTGGACTCCAGCCGCTGGTGTTGTGTAGGTGTGGGTGTGTGAATCACAGCAGTGTACAACAACCGTCTTGATTTGAATCCGTATCTGTAGCATTTAGAAGCAACCTGATCTGTTTCAGACCTGCTCCGCGTCATTCCAATTCAATCCATTCTTCAAGTCTGATCTGTAAAGCTGGAAGTTCTGTTTGCCCCTGTTGACTATGATGGGGAATCTAAAAATCATTCCCGCCCTTCACACAAATTTATGAAATTTGCAGGCAAACGAGCCCCTTCAGAGGACTTTAACCTGCCAATTTTCAGGCAGATGCAGCCATAGGATTTTATGTAGAAACATTTTCGTTTTTTAAAGTCTCTAACTTTTTATTTTCTGCCAGAATTCAAGCCTAGTTACCTCTTCTGGAGGGATGAAATCTGCCAAAATCCAGAAAGTGCAGCTGTTTCCCTGCAAGAGCAGGCTTTGCCATTTGGGGGAGGGGAATTCCCTACCCTAATTTCTTTGCGGGCCAGCAGTTTGAAAACTGGGGAAATGAGGGAGGTGTCCCTGTGTCAGAAATCTGCCAAAATTCAGACAAATGACTCCAGCTGCTATTGTGCTAGGTGATTTTACCTTTTTATTAATAAACTGAAAAAATCACATTTTTTATTTACTGCCTCTCCCTTTTTGGCAGTACCCTCTGTGAAGATAACGAAAAACTTGCAATTTTTAGTTGTTTGCTAGGAAAAGAACAATTGGTAAAGTATCAGGCCGCCACACTTAAGTCACAGTTAAAGCTCTGAAGAGAATGGTAAAACTCTTGTTTTCTTCAGTGACGGTAACAGGGACTGAAGACACACCCCTTTATCCTGGCTTTCAACATTTGAGATTTATACTTTTGAACTCGCCTTATTTCTGTAATATTAAGTTATTTTAAATATTCTGCTTTATTGTTGCAACCTGCCCTGGGACAATAGGGTGAAAGGTGAGTGAATGCAAGAAAAACTACAAGATTCCTCCCCCAAATCACAACGATTGGAATAGGCTCAGAAAATAATTCACTGTGATTAAAAGCTAGACCTGTCTGTCAAAATGAAAGAGCCATCCCCATCCCATCTTCTTTTCATCCCTCCTCTTTCAGTGCCCCGGGGATTTACGCTGTGAGCTTGGTTTTTGTTTCTTAGAAAAGAACAAGGTCATGTGTTTAACTTTATGGGGAAACTGAGGCCACAGAGCGACATGGAAGCTTAGGGGGTCCCCTGATCTGCCTTGCTAATGGTGCAATCCCAATGAGGCATGCGAGATCATGACCCAGCACAGCCTAATTCACCTCATTATCAGAGGAACATACCAAGTGCATGTTTGGAGAGAGGGAGGCCTGGGAGTTGTAGTTCACTCAATATCGGAAACTGCCTCTATACCTGGGTCATGGTTTCAGGCTTTGTTTGAGACCTTCCAGAGGCATCTGGTCTCAATCACTGTCTGAAATAGGTTGCTGAATTAGGTTCTGAGTCTTCTGCATGTGCATTTAAATAGCTGACTCTGGGTTCCAGAATTATAAAAGAAAGGGAGGGAAAAACATTCTATCCCACTCTTATCTGGTTTTCTTAACTTCTGGGGGCAGGCACAGACCAGATGAAAAGAAGACCATATTTTGTTGCTGTTGTTGTTGTTTATCAAATTTCTATTCCATATTTAGTGTGAGGAGATACTGAAGTATTTTTATTTTTATTTTATTTTATTTTGAAATATTGGAGTGGGAGCCGTGTGTTATATATCCATTTGATGTTATTTATTGTTGTAACTATAATATAGAGGCTTTTTTAAAATAGAGAAATGTTTATTTGCTTTTTCTTAAGGGAAAATCTCCTGAACATTCAGCACCTGTGATGCAGATAAACAAGGTTAGTCTAAACCTGAGGAACACAAAATGTTTATATGTAATAAAACATGACGGTGCCGATTTAGATAATGCACAATGGACTTTATTAGATTACCTTTGCATTTGTAATCATTTCCGGGTGTGTGGGGGTGAGATTTGTGGTGGTTCATTTCAAAAAAGCAATAAAATCATTACTTTTTTAAAAGGAAATGAGTAAAGGTTCAACATGATTGACATCTTGTCAACTGGACCACATTTGCCATGGCACAATATTTTTTTGAACAGAGCAATTGACAGTTGACAAGATTTGCTGACTACGATTCAGATGTGTTCTTCATGCAATACATGACACCACTGTTCATGCAGGACCAGCCTAAGTGATTGTTTATCAGTATACAAAATACGGAGCAAAACTGTCCCAGAGGAGCTGCAGCCTGAATAGTATTAACCGTGCTTTAAACTGCAATGAATTCCCAGTCTGATTCACGATGAGGTTTCAATTTATACCACATTTAGAGTACTCCAGGTTCAAGTAATCACTGCAGTAATTAGCTTACTTCCAGTCCTCCAAAATAAACCCACTAATTTTTGCAATCAGCCTTCATTTGGTTAATCACCAGTTTAATTGATTTAATTACTTTGATCTGCAAAATTAGTCAAGTGTAAATACTGTTTTGTAAACAGACTTTAGCTCCAAGCTGTAATATAGGGAATTCTAATTCAAAGCTAGAGTTAATAATAAAACCAACACACACAATTTTGTCGTGGTATCCAGCAGTTTTAAGTCTCCAAGACACAGATTCATGTTTTGCTGGAGTTTGTTGAATATTCTGTAACGACACTGACGAAACAGTCTGGATACCTCTTGGAGCGTTTTCTAGGCCCGATAGAACAATTCCCCATGCAAACAAGCACAAGTCTTCCTTTTGCTGTGCAAAACAATTAACTCTGCAAACGCTTTTTTAAAAAGCAATGCTTAAAGGTGTTTAAATGAGGCTTAATTAAAGAGTAGTATTAAATTGCAGTTAACTCCATTGTAAGCCATGCATGGTTACTGAAAACAACTGCTTGCATTGGACAAAGCTGTTAAATAAATTCTCTAGCCTTGGGATGGCTAGCTTCTGTATTTGTGGGGAGCCAGGGTCAGAGGTGTATTATCCCAGACACACTGAGTTGCTCATAGGTTCCTGGGTTCCATAACAGACTGGGTACTCACTAGGGGTAAAGGTAAAGGGACCCCTGACCATTAGGTCCAGTCGTGTCCGACTCTGGGGTTGCGGCGCTCATCTTGCTCTATAGGCCGAGAGCCAGCGTACAGCTTCCGGGTCATGTGGCCAGCACAAATTAAAACAACACACATAAAATGCTAAAAGCATATGAAAAATAATAGTTTAAAAGTAATTAAACTATAATAGAATGAAAACAGGCTTCACTTGATGGCCGAAGGAGAACAAGAAGGGAGCCAGTCTAGCTTCTCTGGGAAAGGAGTTCCAAAGTCTGGGAGAAGTCACCAAGAAGGCCCTCTCCCACATCTCCACCGTATGCCTGTGAGGGTGGTGGGGCTGAGAGAAGGGCCCCCTCTAAGGTTCTCAGAACCCAGGCAGGTTCTTATGGGAGAATACAGTCCTTTAGGTAGACTGGGACTAAGCCATATAGGGCTTCAATTATCATAACCAGCACTTTGAATTGTGCTTGGAAACAGACAGGTAGCCAGTGAAGCTGTTGCAGCAAGGGAGTTGTATGCTTCCTGTAACCAGCCCTGCTCAAAAGTCTGGCTACAGCTCTTCGGGCCCATTGAAGTTTCCAAGCACTTTTCAAAGGCAACCCCATACAGAGTGTGTTAAAGGACCCCATGACGGTTAAGTCCAGCCAAAGGCGACTATGGGGTTGTGGCACTCATCTCGCTTTCAGGCCAAGGGAGCCAGCGTTTGTCCACAGACAGCTGTCCAGGTCACGTGGCCAGCATGACTAAACTACTTCTGGCGCAACGGAACACTGTGACAGAAACCAGAGCACACGGAAATGCCATTTACCTTCCCGCTGCAGCAGTACCTATTTATCTCCTTGCACTAGTGTGCTTTCGAACTGCTAGGTTGGCAGGAACTGGGACAGAGCAACGGGAGCTCACTCCGTCGCTGGGATTCGAACCACCGACCTTCCGATCGGCAAGCCCAAGAGGTTACGCTGTGCTACAGTAATCTAAAACAGATTTAACTGATATAAACCTTTTTGCAAAGCTCTGGGTTGAAGAATGGCATTGCAGAATTTGGAGAAGTGTAAATTTCAATGGCTTGTGGCATCTTTCAGGAAGTGCAAATTTGGCAAATTCACCTTCAGGTGTGAACTGACTGTCTCCCCCTTTGTAGGAGGTTGAGTTCAATGTTTCTCACTCCAGAGCACCATCCAAATACATATATTTGGATATCACGATGACCTACAAAACCCAAACAGAGATGTATCATTAAAGCTTGGAATCTATTTCCTTTGCAGGTGAAATGGTGAGGAGACCTTTGATTGTTGTTTCTTGTTGATTTTATCATTTAATGTTTTAAAGAGCTGGCTGGTTGGTTTGTTGGTTGTAAGTCACTTTGGGTTGCCTTGGACAAGATAAATTGACTAACCAAATTTCATACATAAATACATACATAGTTGTTTTGGTGATTTCTACCGGTAATCATGTTACTGTTTTATTCTCTTTGTGAACCTCTGAGGGTTTTTTGTTTTTGTTTTTATAATTGAACAGTGTATAAGTTTTATGAAATAAATATTTAGATCTCTCTCACTGAAACCAAAGGGGCTTAGTGGGCAAGACAGTCCAGGATCCAGGATCTTTCCTTCCAGCAGAAGGCATAGGAAGATGCATTGTGCCCAAGTCAAATCCTTGGTCCATCTAGATCAGCACTGTCAACATGAATGGGCATCGGCTCTCCAGGTTTTGAGGCAGAAGTTTATTTATTATGTATTGCATCTGTACCCTGCCTTTCTCCCCAAGGAGTTCAAGGTTCCTCCCTTCCTCATTTCATCTCCACAACAACCCTGCAAGGTAGGTTAGGGTAAGAGGCAGCAACTGGCCCAAGGTCACCCAGTGAGCTTCATGGCCAAGTGACCATTTGAACCCGGGTCCCCCAGCTGTGGGTTAAACCACAGAGCCTAGGGCTTGCTGATCAGAAGGTTGGCGGTTCGAATCCCTGCGACAGGGTGAGCTCCCGTTGCTCGGTCCCCGCTCCTGCCAACCTAGCAGTTCGAAAGCACGTCAAAGTTCAAGTAGATAAATAGGTACCACTCTGGCGGGAAGGTAAACGGCGTTTCCATGTGCTACTCTGGTTTCGCCAGAAGCGGCTTAGTCATGCTGGCCACATGACCCGGAAAAACTGTCTGCAGACAAAATGTTGGCTCCCTCAGCCAGTAAAGCGAGATGAGCACTGCAACCCCAGAGTCGTCGTGACTGGACTTAACTGTCAGGGGTCCTTTAGAGTGGCTGGGGAGACCCAGCCAGATGGGCGGGGTATAAATAATAAATTATTATTATTATTATTATTATTATTATTATTATTATTATTATTATTATTTTTACCCCCAGCTACTAGTCCAACACTCTGGGCACAGGCTCTGCCCTCCACTCAGCCACAGGAGGCCTCCCCTTAGGGGTGAGTCACAAGAAACCACAGCAACAGTCCCTTTAGCTCAATAGTGTGTACACCAAGAGTGGGCAACCTTTCTCTCCCCACAAGGGCCATGTTAGTTGTGGGCAGGGTCAGAGCCCCCTCACTTGCTCTTAAGAGCACTACCATTCCAGACCACTTCTCTTTGAAGAATCTTAAGTACTGATGATGTGAAGAAAAGAAGTCCCCATTCCACCAATCCATATATTTTCATTTATTTATTTCATAAAATTTATCCACCACTTGATTGTAAAAACAACAACAACCCTAAAGGCAATTTACAAAAGAATAAAACAATAGAATTATTTGTAAAAACAGTTAAAGGCAATTTAAAAATAAAATAAAATCAATTATAAACCAAGAACAGATTAAAATATATGTCAACTGTCTACATATCTGAGTAGGCTTGTCTACATAAAAATGTTTTTAGCAGGTGCCAAAAAGTACAGTGACTGTGGCTGTCTGATGTCAAGAGGCAGGGAGTTCCAGAGTGCAGGAACCGAGTGCAGAGTTGCATTGATTTCTTGCAAATGAGGAAGGCTATTATGTGGTGGCTGTAACAGTGCCTGCTCCACAGACTGAAGCACTCAAGTGGGCATATATGGTTGCAATCCTAAAACACAGTTACTAGGGAAGAAGCCCTATTGAGCTCAGGATTGCCCTTTTACTGTCTGCATGTTATCACGCTGACTAAGAATCTGATGGGGCCTTGTAAAGGGCAGAAATGAACATATTGGAGTCCAGCAACAACACACTGCTGCTATTATTATTATTTTTATTATTATTATTAAAATTGACAAGACACAGCCAAAATTTGGTGAATTTTTAATGCCCACCAGGAAGAAGTGAAGATGTTGTCACCCAGTTGTATCTGGGTTGTTTGGATGCTTCCAATTCACAATGACCCTAATGATCAAACTGAGGTGACAAAATTAAGTCTGTTGTTCTTTAAAGAGTGCTCTATTTCTGCCCTAATATTAGAGAGTAATATGCCCCAAACAGATTTTTTTCCAGGATTGCATCTTGTCTTTTAGACCAAATCGGCATGTTCAAAGCAATCCCACCTTCTCAATAGTCCTCCCCCACTCCCTTGAGGGCTATCATATGAATATCATTTTCTGGAGAGGAGGCAGTCTAAGCAATGAGCCCTAGGAAAAGGAAAGGAAAGGGGAAAAACGGGACCCAACAGAATAGATTACATTTTTTTTATTATGTTCGAGTTATTTGATTCCCCCTCCTTTTTCCTTCTTTTGCCAATGGTGCTCTTAACAGGGTTGGAAACTACCCATTGGGCACTCATTACCAGCACAGGAGAGTGGGTTTCCTTGTAAATATGCATTAAACTGCGGTGGTGTTTGCCTGCACTTCATGCTGTGACTGAACTGAGGCAAAAACATGCTTGCTTGAAAGCTGTCACAGGAATGTTTTACTGGCCTGATGTTACTGCCTAGGAGACACACACACACACACACACACACACACACACAGAGAGAGAGAGAGAGAGAGAGAGAGAGAGAGAGAGAGAGAGATATGTTAGCATAAGAACTTATGAAGAGCCCTACAAAATCCCAGCATCTTGTTCTCACTGTGACCAACGGATGCCTCTGGTAGTGGCATCCCCAGCTAGCATGGTCATTGATCTTGGACCAGCAACATCTGGAGCACCACAGAATCCCCAACCCTGGTGTATGGGAAGCCCACAAGTGAGACATGAGGGCAACAGGGATCTTCCCTATTGTGAATCCCAGAAGCCGACATTCTGAGGTGTTCTGCCTCTGACAGTGGAGGTAATATACAGCTAGTTGCCATTGACAGCCTTTTTCTTTGTGAATTTGTCTAAACCTGCTTTAAAGCCATCCCAGTTGGTGACCATCACTACCTTTTCTGGTAGTGAATTCCAACTCCTTCTCCAGAGGATTGCTCCAAGGGCTATCTGTCCCTTAGGCTGCAAGGGGATTCCCACCCCAGCTGAAGGATGTGCTCCAGAACCTTTTGCAATATAACAGGGTTGCATGGCAGGCAGACTGATGTGGAAAGTGTTCCTTGATGGCTTGAAAGCCAGTATTCTAACTTTTAAAGCCAGGGCTACCTCTACCTACCTGAATGCTAAACTCCAGGCAACCTTTCCACTATTTCCCCCTCTCCTCCCTCCCTCTCCCTCTCCCCCTCCCACAATGCTCCCTAGTCCTTGTGTAGCTCCCGTGAATATTCAAATACTGTAATTGGAGATGATTTACATTGTTTTGAATTAGCTAAAATTCCATTGTTAAGCACAAATGCTGCTCCAGTAAATCATGGAGCTCTTAATGGGTCCGCGTGTTCAGGTTAGTGAGCCTGTTCAGATTTATCGTGCTCCCAGGGAGCTGACCAGTGTATTACGCTGCCTGCTGCTAGGTAATATGCATGACACATTTCTAGACACTAATTCATTTATTTAATAGAAGCCATATGCAAAAACAGGAGTTCAAAATGAGGCTGACAAAGAAGGTATAAAAGTTTTATTAATCCATAGCTAATCAAAGGCTGGAGGAAAGCATCTAATGGTGGCATTTACAGACCATATCGAATGTGAATAAATTATTTTTTTTCCCTAAAAAAAGAGAGAGAAAGAAAACTCTTATAATAGGATGTATTTTGTTGGGGACATTTATACTTTTAATTATGGAGGCAATCAATTTACTGGAGGCAGCTGGCTGAGATAGACTTTAAAAGAATCAACTCCAAGCAGAGAGAACCCTTTCATCATGTTTCTTAAAACCTTCCCCATTACTCCTTCTGCCTGTACTTGAAAGCTAGAACCAGAAGATTTGTAGGGCTGCCACCCAAAGTCTTGGGGGTCAAGTCTTGGGTTCTAGAACCCATATCCAAATTTATTACTTCCTGGGCCACCTAACCATAGATAGTGGCCAGAGGGTGGTACTGCAGCAACCAGCTTTGGGGAAGTCAGAAACCACATTACTTCTGACTTGGCTTCTCAGCAGCTTCTTGGTTGGACTGTATGGTATCTCCTTGTTCAGAGGCAGTCTACCACAAAATACCAGTTACTGCGGAACAAAGGAGAGCTGTTGCCTTCAAGCTCTACTTGTAGGCTTCCCAGAGGCAGTGGCGGAGCTTCATGCTCCGGCACCAGGGGGTGGAGAGCAGGCGGGGGCAGGGCTGGCATGTGTCTTGGGGGTGGGGCACACATCCTGGGGGCATGGCACCCAGCATGGGCGGGGGGCAGCTGCAATGGCACCCCACCGGGATCGCGCTGCTGGGGGCGGTACGCTCCCTCCGCACTCCTCTTCCTCTGCCAGTGCCCAGAGGCATCTGACTGTTCACCGTATGTCACAAGGTGCTGGACTAGATGGGTCTTTGGTTTGTTCCATCAGGGATAGGTGGGTAGTTTGCCTGGTACTCTTCAACATTCTGAAGAGTCAGGTGGGATATGCCATGACGCAAAACCAGGAGGGAGAATTAGCACTTCAGAAGACAGGAACAAAATCTAAAATGACCTTGGTAGAGTGGGATACTGCCCTGAACCCAATTAAGTGAAATTCAGAAGAGGTGAATGTGAAGTTCTCTATTTGGGGAGGGGGGAAGAATGCAGCAAGCTACTTCTGTGAAGGGTTCCACTATTTTGGGTGAACTCATAAAAGTTGACAATAACATTTTAACTTAACTTAACATTGACAATAAGATTTTAACTTAACCAGAGAGATTAAAAATGAACAACTTTTTTCTTATTTCATTAACACCCACTCCCCACAAATTTCTCAAACTAGGCCAGCTCCAAAAATGTAAAAATCATTAGAGCAATACTGTATATTTTCCAGTTTTGATGATTGGGTAGAAACTAGCAATTTTTTGGTGAGAGCATCCCCCCCCCCCCCAGATAAGCACTTACCGGTAGGTTGTGTGAATACTCACTCTTAGAAGATGGTGTGGAATGATTCCTGCCCACCTCAGACAGCTGGTTCTCCAGTGCTGCTGTTCTCAGGTGCCGGTGCTTCTATGTCCCTCTTCCTGTGATTCTGCCCAAACAGAGGTTATGCTACAATTAGAATGATGCCACAGCGCTAGGCAGAATATTACATTTAGCTCATGGATACTAAGTGAGATCAACTGGGAGTGAAGAAGGAAGGAAGGAAGGAAGGAAGGAAGGAAGGAAGGAAGGAAGGAAGGAAGGAAGGAAGGAAGGAAGGAACTTTTTTCACCTTTGCCACCCGCCCCAAAAAAATGTTTTCCGAAAAAAGCTGTGAATAGTGTCAATTCAATTTTAATAATTGTTATTGCAAGTGGTTTTGGGTAAGCCTAGGCTGCTACTACATTGGATTTCTCCAAAATTTCTGCTCAACGGCAACAGAAAATGTCTCAGAGATCACCACCACTGCCTTAAATCCCCAATCAAGTTAACATGCACTCCATAAACCAGCTGGACAAGCAAGACAATGTGGAAAGCCTAAAGGTTAAGTATGTATGATTGACCTTGAGGAGGCCGTGTTCTACAGATCATTAAATATATCGTGCTCTTCCGCTTCAGCTGGTTGTGGAGGGAAAGTGCCCTGGGAACATTATTCGGCACTGAGATCTTTCTACCTACCTTATTGTGACACAAAATCAATGCCTACCCCATATCCCTCATTTCCTTGGATTATTGCTGGCTTTCTGCTGCTTTATGGAGCTTAGTCGGTGCAAAAGCCCTAAATATGCACCCAGGAGACTGCCAAAATCTACACTCAGATTGGGTGCATTAGCATATAGGGAAGTCCCTGCCACTGGCTGAGCAAAAGGAGGCTTTGCTTTAAGTAGCCTGATGTGTAGAAGGGGTTGGGATTGTGGTGCTGACTTCACCTACATGTATTCAACAGACCTTGTCACCAGCCCACATGCCTCCTGTTTTCCAAACAACGAAGTAGAGGCATAGCTCAGCGGGATAGAAATTATAGTAGTCAACCAATCCATCAGCTTCTGTATGTTCTTTCTCTTCAGTCTAGCTCTGTTCGGTTTTTTTTTCTTCTTGAATAAAGGCCCTAGACTTTTTGCCTTCCTCTGTAGAACCAGAGAACATCAGAAGAGCACAGGCCCTTCTTGTCCAGCATCCTGTTCTCATAGTAACCAACCAGATGCCTATCAGAAGCTTGCAAACAGGACCTAAGTACAACGGTGCTCTTCCAATTCGTGATCTCCAGCAACTGGCATCCAGGTGCAACCCTAAACCAGATGGACCAATGGCCAGACTTGGCATAAGTCCTAAATCACCCTTCTCCTTGGGAGATGCTATAGTCCATGGGAGCGTAAGAAGAGCTGGCTTCTGGATCAGACCAAAGGTCCATCCAGTCCAGTATCCTGTTCCCACAGTGACCAAGCAGATGCCTACAAAAAGCCCACAACCATGGCATTACTGCTCCTCTCCCCACCTGTTCCCCAAAAACTGATTGTCCACATTTCCCATTGTCCCACAATTTCTTGCATTTAGTCTACGACTTTTAGGCATGGTCCAAGAGGTTTTTAATTTGTCCCAGCATTTTCTCCAGGGAAATCCACAAACAGCAACCTGAGAAAAACCCAATTGACACTTGTTTTTTCCGAATCAAGAGTAAACAGCTGGCTTTCCCAGGGAAAGCAATGGGACAAAAGAAGAACCTCTTGGACCCATGCCTGGAAGTCAAGGACGAAACAGAAGTGTGGATGAGCCCTGATACATATCACCTAGGATACTAGTCATCAGGTCTGCCATGACCCACTGATAGCCTTATTCTACATGAGTTGGTCAACCCCCATTTTAAAACTGCCCAATATGGTGTCAACCACAATATACTGTGATAGTATTCCATAGTTTAGCTATAAAATGGGTGACTAAGACTTTCGTTCTGCCTGCCTTGACATCAGAGAAGATGCTCCGTATCACTTCTAGTTTCATAACAACCCATATTTTCAGGGGTTATCCAAGGGCAAGGGCAGCATTAGGAATGGGAAATCTATGGGCTCCAGATCCCATTAGATGGTGGGTTTGGGATCGTCATATGGCTAGGGGCTGGGGTGCTTGGAGTTGTGGTCCAGCAACACCTGGAGGGCCACAGGTTCACCTCCCCTGGTCCAGCTCAAATAGATCTGAGTCTGGTTGGTACCTGGGCGGAAGACCCTCTGAGAAGCAAGGAGTGGGGACAGTGTGCCACTGTCAGTTCCATTGTGGAGGGAGGGTGGGATGTAAATAAAACAAATAATCAGGGGTGATGAAGAAGACCATGATGTGGCAAGTCAAAATCCACACAGAGGTGTGACTCATTTAAAATCAAAGCCTTTGTCATCTGTTCCAGCCCTGTGTCTGCCACAACTCAACAATCCAGTGGGAAATGGCAGCTCTTTCTTTGGAACATGGCAATATTTATTGTCTAACCCGCCTGTTCACATCCGTCAGCCGTGAAAAGTCACCACTGCTTTAAAAGACGATCAGTTTTAAGTAATGCCATCCATCACAAAACAGAACAGAGTGAGCAACATTTCCTCAACTGCAATGAATTATACAAGGGTCAGCTCACTGGAGTCGCGGTTGGCAACACAAACATTGGCCTCAGGTAGGAAACCTATCTTTCCAGCTGTTCTTATCCATATGGGTTCAATGAACTGCAGACGTTAGAGGCCTTTAGCTTATCGAGTGTGGCTGCTGGAGCTATTCCATCTAACTGGCATCATAAAACA
Organism: Darevskia mixta; assembly: GCA_034641385.1. Taxonomy (NCBI): domain Eukaryota; kingdom Metazoa; phylum Chordata; class Lepidosauria; order Squamata; family Lacertidae; genus Darevskia; species Darevskia mixta. Next base: position 3,032,399 of record JAWWNH010000073.1, on the reverse strand, counting down.
ACGAGGGAGGGAGGTGAATGCAATTCATCTCCCACTCATCTGGTTGCCAACTGCTGACAGAGGAAGAAAATGGAGATGTAAGAGAAGTCGACAGATGTGGTGAAGGAAGTACAGGTGCTCCTGTATTTGAAAACAGGCAGGGATTTGAGATACATCACCTGCTACTCAGGGGCATATGGAACCTCACACTGGACTAGTTTCTTGTGCTTTGGGAAAATGTTATGGTCACTGACACCACCACCACCATCATCATCATAAATGCCCTTTGTCTCTTCAGATGAGACAACTGAAGCTCACATAGCATTTAGTCTTGAGCCTCATCCCTTAACAGTGACTGTATACATGAAATGCTGACTGGCTTTTTCAGGTGAGGGTGAAATGGAATATTCTGAAAGAGGGAACGACTGGAACGCTAAACAGCAGCACTTCACACCACAACACTTTGTTGCAGCCCCCACTAGTCTTCTTCCACATTTTATCTTAAGACTTTGACTAAGGATGGACTTTGTTGCTTCAGTATCAATCAAGCTTTCTCTCTCTCCCTTCCTCCTCCTTTGCTTAATATTGTTTATATACTGCTATTCGTTAAAATGAATATCAAAGTGGTTTACAACAATTAGACATAAAACCATACCATTAAAAACAGGTTTTTAAAAGCTCAAATCACAAATAAGCAAGCTGTTGTGGAAAGATGCCTGCATAGGCCTGACTGAATAGAAAAGTTTTCAGCAGGAGTTTAAAAGTTGAAACAACACTTTCTGAATCTCTGTGAGTAGAGCATTGCACCATGCTGCGTTGATGGGACCAAAGGCTTGGTTTATTGTGATTGTCAAATGAGCATCACCAGCTCCTGCAGTTGATCTCAATGACTGATATAGAAGTTCAGGTGGTTCAGGGCTTTGTTAATTAATTCAAAGACTTTGAACCTGCAGCCAGAACAGATGCTTTAAAATGTTTAGATGTTCAGCAATCTGGCCGTCACATTCTGCACCAGCTGGAGCTTCCGAAACAAGCCCAAGGGCAACCCCACATAGAATTGTAGAGTTGAAAGGGCCCTGGGATCATCGTGCCCAGGGTTTCCCAAACTTGGGTCTCCAGCTGTTTTTGGACTACAGTTTCCATCATTCCTGTTCACTGGTCCTACTTGCTAGGGATGATGGGAGTTGTAGTCCTAAAACAGGTGGCAACCCAAGTTTGGGAAACCCTGATCTAGTCCACCCCCCTGCAATGCAGGAATATACAGGGATCAAACCTCCAACCTTGGCACTATCTGCACCATGCTCTAATCAACTGAGCACATTGCAGTAATCCAGCCTCAAGGTTACCAACACATGGGCTGCAGTGAAGAGTTCTGGAGAAGTCCAAAGCTTGGTTGTGGTTTAGCGATGCTTTGCTTGTTCTTGTACATGTATTGCCTAATTGTGGATTCTGAATGTTTTTGTCTTATGGACCAACACAGCTTTCTTTACTTTTTGCTCCCACGGCTTAATAATTTTCTTTAAACAATATTTTCTTGAGTTACCTCTGGCCTCCTTGAGCAGGGATAGTGCTGGGTTTGCTACAAGAGGCCTGGTGACACTCAGATAATTGCATACAGATAAAGTGGACAGACACATTCAGCGGCATCTGGAACTTTGCTACAGAAGGAGTTTTAGATCATCTACCACTTTCTATACCAGACATTAAATTATGTAAATATATTAACAGACATTCAAAATATTGTAATAAAAGGCTTCCATATCCTTTCATCTCTCTCTCTCATCCTTGGGGTTTTAAGTTTTCTCTTTTATTCTTTAAGGACACACAAGGTTATCCTCTAGATTAAAAAAAAAGCACCACTATTGATATTTTAAGCCACTAATGATGTCAGGTATCTTTTGTAGGACAGCAGTTTTTTGTTTTGTTTTGTTTGGCTGGGAGCACTGTGTATCAACAAAGGAATTCCATTTGTTTCATGAGGAGTATCCACACACTTCTTGAATTTTATTTACTGTGTGGCTTTCTAGGAGACAGAATTGCATTTTAGTTTTAAATGTTAGGGACAAAAGTAAAATTTGAGATGTATTATTATCAAATCTTTGGTTGGAATGCTCTGTCCAAGACTCCTGTGAACCATTTTGATAAAGGTATAAAGGTGTATTTTTCAATGTGCTTTCTTCTCTCTATGCATTCCTTGTAAACATTGACTAAATCCCTACTAGGCTTGGCCACATGCTTTGTTCAAAGGTGTCTTGTCAATGAAGGGTTGCTTGAGAGGGCTAGAAAACAGTGTCTATGGGCATCTAAGCCCTATAAATCAACTTTGGTAGCACAACAACTCATTTGACTGGCTTGTCCAACGTCTGAAAATACACAATTTCTCCAGGAAATTAAGTTGCTAGTGTCCATCTTATTTACTCTGTGTTATATTTTATCTACTTTATTTTATTTTCTTCACTTTTACTCTATTATACACATTTGGATAATATGCTTTTGGGGCTCCCTGTTTGCTTCCTTGGTGCCAGTTAGATTTGCGGGGGGGGGGCAGAATCTATTAATCATTATTATCACCATCATAATAAATTATTACAGGAAAGGATTCTTCAGGAAAAAGTCTTTAGATTTTTATTTTTTTTTCACCCAGCACAACAACTAAAATTAACATCCAGCTTTAGTACTGTAAAATCTGCCTAGCTTCTCTTCATTTCTGTTTTCCACCTGCCAGGGAACCCGCTTAAAGATAAGATGGATCTGGATAATTGCTGGGTTTTAGCATTTCAAAAATGTGGCTTCAGCCATTGCATGCTCCTTCTCACCTAGCTGAGCCTCCGTGGAATGTCTGTTGCCTCCTCCCACATTTCATCCTGAGACATCAGCATCAGCCAGTTCCTGCCTCCACACCCTTTGCTGCTCTTTCCCTCTTCTAGCCTTTACATAGCCTATTTGCACAGTGATCTGTTTCTTGGTCACATTTAAAGCATGACAGATTGGCAGAATGGAAGGGAACCCTTTGTTCCCACCTCCATTTTTATAACTTCCTCTTTTTGTGTACTTCTCCTCAAAACAGGCACACAGGGGTGGAGGAAGGGGGTGCGGGGGGTGCGGTTCTCCCTGGGTGTCACCACTGAGGGGGTGACAAAATGCTGAGTGGCACTCACCATGGGACCTGCAGCTCGCCCGAGTCACGCGTCTCTCCTGGGAGTGACGTGGTGGCTTGGGTGCCCGCAGGCTCCATGTTGCCCAAATGGTCCGCCTGCTGCCTTCCCCCCCAGCTGTAGGGCAGCTAAGTGGAAGGAGGCAGGCAGATTCCTCGGAGGCCCCGCGGTGTGTCCTCCCCCTTTGGGCAGCTTGCCCTGCCCTTGCTCCGCCCCTATGGGTGGCTTGCCCCCACCCCTGGGCGCGCTGCCCCAGGCACCCGAGCGGCTTCCTCCGCCACCGCAGGCACAAACTGCTGTTTCCTCTGAACAAGCTCTCTGTCGCTCAGCTTCAGACAGTTAAATTTCATTTATTTATTTCACAGAATTTATACACTGCTTTATTGAAAGAATACACCTCAAGGTGGTTTACAAAAAATATAAAACAAAAAATTAACAATAATTTAAAGTTGAAATAATGACAGACTAAATGCAAATTAAAATCTGCACCACTTTTCTAAACATCTGAGTAGGCTTGTTTAAGCAATAATGTTTTGAGCAGGCACTGAAAAGAGTACAGTGAAGACGCCTGCCTGACATCCATAAGCAGGGAGCTCCAAAGTGTGGGAGCCGCCACATTAAAAGATCAAGTTCTTACAAGCAGGGAATGGGTATTATCAGTGGTGCCAACTCCAGGGGGCCTTGAGGGCCCTAGCACCCACAAAGTTTGGTTGTGGGAGCTCAGCCCCCCCTGCTGTGTGCCCCACAACTGACACCCCCCACTGACACCACTACCCCCGCTGCCACTACTGCCATGTGCCACCTTGCTGTGAAACCGGGGCCCTCTGTGGCGTCTGGAAGGTCCAACCTTTCTTGGTACCCTAAGCATGTGCTTAGTCTGCCTACTGGGTAATTCAGCTCTTTTCCTCAGACTTACAATTTCACATATTGGCTACCTGTTTTCATGGCTTGGCTACCAACGCTTCCAGATAATAACTCTTTCTTTGGGCAATGGCCACACTCTCACCTTGCCTACAAGGGCTTCCTGTCCTTGTCCTTTTCCTTCCCAGCCTGCTAGCTTCCCTGTCCACATTCTTTCTCTTCTACATGCCTCTAGGTGGACTTATCAGCATGGATCTCACCCAGTTATGAACTTTGTCTCTGAACTTTTGAAGTTATTCAAGTCATTGTGACCAATATTGTCTCCTCTGAGCTCTCCAAGTCTCTGGCAGACCACATCACCTTACTGGAAATACCAGGGATTGAACTTGGGATATTTTTGCATGCAAAACAGGGGTTTTGCCACTGAGCCATAGCTTCTCCGAAGTGGGCTGGTTCTCCAGTGGGTCTCTTCCATCACTCAGTCCCTCTTGGGTCCCAATCCTGCCTAGATTCATGCTTCCACTCCCTGCAAGCCTTGGACGTCCTTCAACACTGCATAATTTAATTCAGCCTTTGCCAACCTGGTGCCCTCCAGGTTTTGGACTACACTCCCCATAAGCTCCAGCCAGCTCAGCTGTGGTTCATGGGAATGGTAGTCAAAAATATCTGGAGGTTATCAGGTTGGGGAAGGCTGCTTTAATTGCCCTGATCTTCTTGTGCAGCATTTATCTTGGAAGCTACAACCCTTTTTCAGAGAAGGTTTTGTCTGTCTGTCTGTCTGTCTGTCTGTCTGTCTGTCTCTGTTGAACTTGAAAGAATTTACCAGCATAGGTAGCTTCTGTTTTATTTGCTCACAATTAATCATGCACCACTGTAAACAGTGTCTGTTTTAGTTCCGCTGACAATTATCCACTTGTCAGCTTCTCCCTCAAGTACCTCTAGCATCTGGCAACGGTAAATAATTTTTATTTTATTTTTTACTTTCGAAAGAGAACTCCATCAAAATGATCGTTTTGCCTCAGTTGGAAGACATCCAAGTGGCAGCTTCCCATCCATTTTCAAAACCGTCAGAAGGCAAGCTTTGGGGGAGGGGGGAATGACTTGACTCTAGGAGGATCAGAATTCTCAAAATGTGATGGCTCTCCCAATGTAATATGTCTTGATTTAGCATTGTATCTCCCAATTTTATATTGTAGCCACAGGGGTCCCAAATCTGATTAGAGCAGCAGTGCTGGGGAATGGGTTATCCCTACCCACCATGTTATTTTCCTAATTTAAAGCAGCCCCCTCCCCAAAAAAGTGTGATAGCCCTGCAAGAGGGGGGGAGGGGGGAGTGCCGCTTATCCCTTTGGAACTGTCCCGAGTCCTGCAGAACTTTGCCCACCACCAAATCTGTACTTGCACTCTGCTTCTTGCTGCTAAACCCTTCCATTCTGAATTCCCTCAATCCAACTCTATAAAGAGTGAGGGGGGGGACACACACCCTACATTCATTTCTCTCCTCACACAAAAAGTAATAGAATCATAGAATTGCAGAGTTGGAAGGGACCCCGAGGCTCATAGAGTCCAACCCCCTGCAATCCAGGAATCTCAGCTAAAGCATCCATGACAGATGGCCACCCAACCTTTGTTTAAAAATCTCCAAGGAAGGATAGTCCACCACCTCTTGTGGGAGTCTGTTCCACTGTCAAACAACTCTTACTGCCAGAAAGTTTTTTCGAATGTTTAGTTAGAACCTCCTTTCTTGTAACTTGAAGCCATTGGTTCGAGTCCTACCCTCCAGCATCCTTCTTAAATTGTGGTGCGCAGAATTGGACTCAGAATTCCAGGTGTGGTCTGATTAAGGCAGAATAGAGTGGTACTGTTACCTCCCTTGATCTGGACACTAGACTTCTCTTGATGCAGCCTAGAATAGCATTAGCTTTTTTTGCTGCTGCATCACACTGTTGACTCATGTTAAGGCAAAGACTCCCTTTTCACATGTACTGCTAGTAAGCCAGGTGTCCCCCATTCTATATTTGTGCATCTGGTTCTTGCCTAAGAGCAGAACCGTACATTTCACAAGTTAGCTCCAAATTTCTGCACCTCCCATCATCAGGAGGAGGGGGAATTCCCAGAATAGAATTATAGTACATTGCCAACCAAGTGCGCCACATAATACCATACATCCTGGAAAATGAGACTTAGCAATGTGTGCACATGGATATAGGTAAAGTGGGAAACACCCTCACCCCATCCCCACTAATTCCCCTGGCCCAACACCCACTATTCCACCTTGCACCCCAAAGCATCCAAATAAAAGCCTGGCAAAGGCCAATATCGCCTAACCGACTTTTACAAAAATGACAACCCTATATCAACATGGGGAATACAAGATAAACTGGGGACACCCCAATACACAGGCTGACCCACCACCAACTACAAACCTTCCTAAACAACCCAGCAACAAAAACAGCAGCCACCAGGCCACTGACTAGCTTTCAGAAACTCCTCCTAACAGCAGTGGGACACAATAAAGGGGTGGTCTCTACAATGTGTAAAATTTGTCCAAGACAAACTGCCTTATCATGGTTAAAAACCAATGGGAGCAGGACATAGGATACAAAATAAACCCATTTAAATCCATCTCAGCCAAAATAAGATAGCTCACCCTAAAACTTATATACAGTATAGATATATATTACCTAACATCATGGAAGCTGTTGCTAATACACCCAGGTAAAAGGTTTTTCCAGGTCATGTGACCAGCATGACTAAGCCACTTCTGGCGAAACCAGAGCAGCACACAGAAATGCTGTTTACCTTCCCGCCGGAGCGGTACCTATTTATCTACTTGCACTTTCATGTGCTTTCGAACTGCTAGGTTGGCAGGAGCTGGGAATGAGCAACGGGAACTCACCCCGTTGTGGGGATTTGAACTGCCGACCTTCTGATCGGCAGTGGTTTAGACCAGCGCCACCTGCGTCCCAATACACAAAGGAACCTCATCTAAATGCTAGAAAGACTGCACTTCCATTGACACATGCTTCCACATGTGCATGTTCAATCCTTCTGGATATCAGTGCTGCGGGAAATTTCTAAAATAACAAAACAGGTAATAGAAGCAACTCCAGAACTAGCCTGATTAAATATGTTCCAGGACAACAACAACACACACACACACACACACATGACAAGGAACTCACAAGTTACTTACTTGCATCATCTAGAATTATTGTAACTAGACACTGGAAGAACCTATCAGGAGTGAACATAGACCAGTGGTACCAAAATGTATGGAAACCGCCCTACTAGAGAAGTTAGCCAACAAACTTAAAGTAGCATGGGGACAAACAAAGGAGGATGCCTTAACCATGGTATGGCTCTCCTTCATCACTTACACAGCACAGCAGGACAAAAACCTATCCCCCCAACAGCATATGAGTCAATATGGCTACCCTGACCCAACAATCTCTGCCCCCCCCCACAAACAAGCCACACTGTAATCAATTGGACGCAGCCAGCCAAACTCGTCTAACCTCTGGCATTAATAATAAAAAGAAATAAATACATAAACAATGAACCTACCCACATGATGCTGACACAAACTCCCTACACTAATAATAGAACAAAATAGAACAAAAGAACAATACCCCATCTCTCTCCCTCTTCTTCCCCCTCCCTTATCCTCCAAATGCAAATTATTATTATTTATTAAATTTGTATACTGCCCTATACCCGCAGGTGTCAGGACAGTTCAGAAGATAAAATCACAATATAAAAACACAAAATACATAATCAAAACAAAAACAACCCCAAAGATGTCTTTGCAAATGCAACACGTGTATAGAAACCAGGAGATGACATATCAGCTAGGTATTATCCTTCCTTACTCACGTTTGAGAGTTCAGCAGAGTACACCCTTTGCAGCAAAAATAAGGAAACTGTTGACAAGCTTTAGCCTTTTAGTTTAAGTACCAGTGATCCAGGATGGATGTGTGAGTGCAAGCATGCTTTTGGGTGGGGTAGGGGGGCGGCGAGACATCCTGTAATCTCCCACCCTGGCTCAGCACCGTGCTAGATTGCGTCTCACACGAGCATGACAGCTGTTTTGAAAAATCTGTATAGGCTTTTTTGACTCACCTCTTCAAATACACAGTGAAATAAAAATGCAAACAATAGCATTCATTTGTTGTTGTTTAATTGTTTTTATTAAATTAAGAACAAAACCTTGAGGTTTTTGCTGGAGTCCTCTGGACCTTTCACCTTCTGCAAGCCCCCTGTCCATTCCTTGGTTTTCACTTGGAGGGCTTGTTCTAAACATCCTACAAGGCAGCTGAGATTGTAGAACAGGATGCTGCCTTATACTTTCCCAGGCCACGCTATTTGCCTGTTAGGCCTGTCTTTATCTCCCCTGGCTGCCAGTGGATCTCCACAATCTCATAAGTCCCATCACCTGCTACTTTATGATCTCAACTGGAGACGTGGTGGATCCAACATGGGACATTCTGCACTCAAAGCACGACCTCTGCCACTGTCCTAATTGAATCATCAGCTTATGACTCATGTAGACTTTCTTTTATTGGAAGTTTTTGCAAAAAAAAGTTGAATGCTCAGCAACTAGAGACATTTTAGATAGTCTGCCAGAGGACAGGTGGCTGAATCTCCATCTGGTATGTTAGAATGGAATCACTGTTAACAGACCTTTCATCTTTGGGTTGCATTGAAAAGGCAATGACACCATTCGCCACTTGGTGGCTGCAAGTCTACCAATGCAACAAAGGCATAATTCACTTCTAGAAGTACCGTGATTGAAAACCTAGCAGGTGGTCCTAGCAATCTACTATGGAGCTCTCTCAGGACAATTTATTGTCTGTGGCCGGAGTGGGGGAACTAAATACCACACCCTATAAACCCTTTTAGCTCCTTATTCTGCCTAACCCCCTGCATTGTGTGTCACCGTCCTTAAGTAGCTGAACTCTGCTAAATATTGGTAAGAAACAGAATAGAATGTACCATTCTTTGTCAGTCTGCTTGCTTAAATGCTGGTTGGTACTTTATGCTGTGTTGCTGTTTCTGGTTCTGAGTCTTATGTTCTGAGTCTTATGAACTTGCTTGTACCAAGACGTCTTTTTGCATCAGTAGGACTTGGTGGGAGGTGAATGGTCACATCTTGGTGTTTCACTTTTTAAAAAACAGCTTAGAATTGTTCCCAGCTAATTTGGAATGGAATCTTAAGTAGGTCTTTTCTTCCAATGGATCTTACTCTCAGATGTGAGCTTTAATTTGTTGATGTGAGTTATCATTTGTTTTTAGTTGTCATTTTAACTTTTCAAACATCTTAAATTATTGCTGCTATTTTTCTTAGTGATAATTTTATTTTATCTGTTTTGTAAACTGTTTTGAGGGTGTTTTTTAAACAATCAAGTGGTGCATAAATTTTACAAAATAAATAAGTGTGTAAGAGTTTATGTCACCCCAACCCCCATTTCACAGCTGAGCTGTGGGTGCTCTTGTTCTTGGGTTCTGCTTGCTGGTTTCTCACCAGCATCTGGCTGGATCCTGTGAGAAGAGATGCTGGACTAGATGGGCCATTGTTGTTTGTTGTATTTATATTCCATCTTTTTCTCCAAGGAGCTCAAGCTGATATACATGTTTATCCCCCTCCTCGGTTAGTCCCCACAACAACCCCATGAGGTAGACCAGGTTGAGAGGCAGTGACTGGCCCAAGGTCACCCAGTGAGTGTTGTGGCCAAGTGGTGATCTGAACCCTGGCCTCCCAAGTCCTAGTCCGACCCTCTAATCGCTACACCACAATGGAGCACCACCACAGCTGACTCTGCCTTTGGGTTGTCTTTCCAATGAGTCTACCTCAAGGGCTATAGCTCAGCCTACTTGGCATGCAGAAGGTCCCATGTTCAATCCCCAGTATCTGAGGGTAGGGCTGGGAAAGAACCCTGCTTGAAATCCTGGAGTCAGTGCAGACAAAATTGAGCAAAATGGTTCCTCAATGTCCTTGTGTCTGTTCTCAATACTGCCAGTGATTTATGTATTTACCTGTGACATCCACATCCTGCCTTTCTTCTACAGAGCTCAAGGTGATATACTTGTGGTTCTCAACCGTCCAGGCACTGACCTGTTTAGCTTCAGAATCATGGTAGCCTCATGTGGCTTTGGACATACCTTTGGTGTTCACACCTCCAGCTCTTCATGTGGTTGACTGCCTATGGCCCAGCACAGATACCCTGAGTAAGATTTAGCATGGACTCCTCACAAGACTGTCGTCCAACATCAAGTGCATGGCTAATGGTTGGATCAATAAACATCAGAGATCAGTTAGAGATTCTCCTTTTGTTCCTGACAAAAACTAATCAATCTCAAGATGTATAATTGATTTTAATGAAATGGAGGCTCCCCAACCCCCGTCTTTGATCCTTGCATTAATGATTGCCTAGAGACAGCAGCAAAATCTGGGCACCCAATGCATCTTTCACTAGCTTTGCCATCCCTGATGGTTCCCTGCATTTCAATGATGGGTCACTACCAAAAAGGACTACAGCTTAGTCTCATCCCAACTGCATAAAGAAACACCCCAAGTGACATTTTCCTGTTGTCAACACTGACCCCCCCTTTTAACCTTGTAGTTTATGCACAATTAATTGAGATGTCTTTTATACTTGATGTGCTGTAAAATTAATGTCTAATTTATGTAATTAGTCAATTAACTCTAATTCCAGCATATGGTTCCAAATGCCCAGAAGGTTGGTTCTCTCTCTCTCTCTCTCTCTCTCTCTCTCTCTCTCTCTCTCTCTGTTCTGCTTTCCCCCACCCCTTCCCTCGAACTTATTTTGATGTCACCAAATGCAACTAATTGATTTTACATGCATATTAAGTTCTAATTCATATTTAGCAGCTCCTTTTTTTGAGGTGGATTTAATGTCTGTCTTTCTGACTTTTTTGTTTGTTGGGATGGTGGTAGTTGGCTAACCAATCATTTGCTGGATGTCAAAATAAATGTGACTTTCCCTCATATCTCCATCATTCGGCTCCCTCCTGTGAGGAGGTTTTCTGCCTTAGCTGCCTTTTCATGGTGGGCTTTCTGGTTGCATTATGCTCTTCCATATCGATGGAATGACACGCCTATAGAATTGGAATGCTATGAATATTTAATATAAAACATTTCCAAGGGAATTTTTGTTTGTTTTTTCTAAATCACAATATCCTGCAGACATTTCTTTCTTTCTTTAAAATAGATCTTATTAATACAATGATCAGGGGGGGATTATGAAAATTTAAGTATTGCCATTTAATTAGAGAATGAATAGATTCCTGAAGAGTCAGGCTGTTAAAGGGAAAAGAAAAGTTAAGACTTGTGGCACATTCAAGACCATTTTATTATATTCTTGTTAAGATGTGATTTCTCCCCACCTTTGGACTCTCTGCTCATTGATGCTAATTCATTGTTTGCACTACAAATACCGGTGTAGTAAAGCACTAAGAGATATTGAGATAGTTTTGGTGATCAAACCTTTGCAGCGATTGCCTGAGTTGCCTTGATGTCACAGAGGCGTCTCAGCGGGTCACAGACGGAGGCAGAAGTTTCTCTGTCTGCAACCAATTGAGTTGTGCAGATCCTGGAGCAGTGGTAGGCACCCTGTGGCCCTCCAGTCCCAGCCAGTGGCCAATTGTCAAATATGACAGGAGTTGCATTCCAGCAACATCTGAAGGGTCAGGTGCCCTTGAACTGATCTCTGCCAAACTTGTGCCCCTTCAGATGCTGTTGGGTGGTCATCACTGGGAAAGACCAATGATGATGGGAGTTGTTGTACAACGCTGAATGGGGGGCACAGGTTACCCCCCCAAACTGTCCTAGAGAGAGGAAGGGCAAATATCTACTATATATTTTGGGAAATGGTTTGTCTTCTTGTTCTCTATGCATTCAGGCACCTCTTGAGATATCATCACTCAACATGACACAAGGCTTTTCAAGGTGGAGATGATAGTCTTTCTCAATGTTTGGACATTGGGCACCATTTTGAACCAAGATGGCAGATTGGGACATTAATATAATTTCGTAGGCTAGACATGTATATATATGTTAGCTAATGGTATTTACGTTTTTTTTATAGTATGTAGTTATTATTCTGCTGATGAAGCCGAAAGTGGCGAAACAGGGATAAATAATCCGGGTATCCTTGTCCTGCTTGCTCTGAATCTTCATGAAAACTACATTCACACTTTGGAGTGTTGCATCATCACTGTCAAATCAAGCTCAACTTCCAGTTGGAACTATTATTTGTATTATATGGAGGACACCGGACTTGTGACTATTAGTTGAATTATATGGAGGACACTGGACTTGCGATACTTGCTATGTACCTCCACGTATGAACCTTTAAGCATATAGACTTTTATAGCGGATAATATTCATGTGTTGTGTTTTCCGTTAGCTCATATCATATTATACACAGATTTTGGTCTTGTATATGCATGTGCTTTCATCATTTATGTCTTGAGTTATCGGAATTAATTTCTGCCAGCCTGTTACGTTTGTTGTTTGGTGGGACATGACTTGGACATGATTTCACCTGATTTTTGGCATAGCAGGTCAAAATTCACATATTACACTATCCATTTTAAAATAACATGTTTTTTTGTTTTGTTTCAGACTATTCCCTGGCAGAGCACTCCTTGCTAGTACAGTAATAGAAAAGGCTGTGGATTATATTCCTCCTCCTCTAACTATAACTCAGGGCTAGAAGGATGCTTTGACTGAAAAGACTGTACATAGTTTCCATGGAGAAGCTAACTCATGAACATAAAGCCACCAAGGGCTCTGCTGCACCACAAGACTTTTAACAAATTGGGGTGAGCAGCAGGTCTTGGTGGGTGGCAGTGGGGGCTTCTCAAGGTGCTATAGGTCTCACACAATGGTAGCAGGTAACCAGTGGAGCTGGTGGGGCAGTGGAAAGAGCAGCTAATGGGAGAGAGTGGCAGGAGTTCCTGGAGATGGAGTCAAATGATTCTGGTTTTCTCCCCATCTTCCTCCCTAGAAAAGATACAATGGGCACTAAAGCAAATATCAGATCCAAGCACCAGATATCAATCAATCATGTATTGCATGGTCACAGACCCATTGTAAGAAAACAAACAAGAAATGAAATCATAATCGTTAAAACATACACATATATAAAATACAATATGATACAAAGGATAAAAACATGAGATTCAAACTGCCAAGAGAGCGAAAGTATCAACTTATTAGTACTTTGAGCCAGTGGCGTACTGAGCCGCTTGGCTGCCGGGAGCGGCAAGCTAAGCGGCACCCCCCATGACGTCACGACACATGCGCTACAGAGCGCAGTCCGCCCGGGCTGCAGGGTCGGGAGTGAGCGCCCCCCCCGTCCGTGCGGTGGCTGCTCACGCAGAATTCGTAAGGCTGCAGTGCAGCGCTGCAGCCTTACGAGTTTCCAAGCGTGAGCAGCCGCTGCATGGATGGGCTGCCGGGCGGCAGCTTGGGAGTCCTGGCGGACTGCGCATGTCCACAGCAGCCTGGGCGGACTGCGCATGTTCATATAGAATTCATATAGAAAATGGACATGTGATATTTTAAAGCTTAAATTGAACTCTAAAGTGGGCTTTATGAAACATGTAACTGAATTTATGGCTATACTACAGAAAATACAGTTAACAGAATATCCACTTACAGAAGAACAAAATATTTGTTGTTTTCTGGAGTCACTTGGATCCAAATTTGATACATTTGTTTCTCTTATGGACTGTAAGATAATTTGACTTTTAAAGATTTGATTGCATATTTGAGAAAGGAGCCTCAAAGAAAGTTCAGATCCATCATGGAGTTGACAAGGTGCATGTTAAAAGATGCATCTCTACCTCAGTGCATGTGGGGAGACACAGCAGCAACTGCAGTGGATCTCCAGAACAGACTGCCAATACACACCTCTTGAGCTTTGGCATGGGAAAACTCCCAATCTGTCACACATTCATGTATTTGGAAGCCTAGGCTTCAGCCACATTCCCAGAGAACATAGACACAAGCTTGACTTCAGAGTGCAAGCAGGTATCTTTGTGGGATATGCCACTGGAGAAAAAGGTTACAAAGTTATGGACCTGGAAACAGGAAAAAGCAGTGCAAGACACATAGTTTATTTTGATGAGCACAACAAAGTTGACACAAGGAATAGTGTTGTGGACTTTTCTGATAAATCAGAAGAAGCCAATGACCTTATATACGTCCCCTCACTAACTTTTCAATGTCCAGGTCTGCCTTCCAATGTCATAGCCCCCTCTATAGGCAATGTACAAGAAGATGACAGAGGACCAGACTCCTAGCGGCAGCACCAGAGACAAAGAGGAGCAGCTTTTTGAGGACATGCCTGCGTTGGAGGAAGAGGAGGAAGCTGATGCATTTCCAGAACCAGTAGAGGTGTTCCACCATTACGGCTGTCCTACTTCACAGCATCAGTGTTACTTTGGGAACCTTCCACATGGGAAGAGAGAGAGGAGGTACCAGCTACAGAAGCCTGTCTATGGAGGGAGGTTGCAGAGGAGGAGATGGATGCATTGCATCAAAACAACATCTGGATTCTTACTGATCTACCTACAGTGATGGCTAACCTTGACACTCCAAATGTTTTGGAACTACAACTCCCATCATCCCTAGCTAACAGGATCAGTGGTCAGGGATGATGGGAGTTGTAGTCCCAAAACATCTGGAGTGTCAAGGTTAGCCATCACTGTAGGAAGAAGGTGATAGGAAGTAAGTGGGTTTTTTAAATTAAACAGGGGACAGAAGGGGAAGAGCAGTGCTACAAAGCCAGACTTCAAGGTTTCAGTCACCGATATTGCGAAGACTATGATGAAGTTTTTGATCCAACTGTCTGATACAGCTGTGTAAGAATGCATGAGAGTCATTTAGTGTGCAAACTACAAAAATGACTTTATGAATTGAAACAGGCTGCTAGGGCCTGGAATCAGAAGCTACATAAAATACTAACACAGCTTGAGTACAAACAAGATCATGCCGACAAATGTTTGTACACCAAGTGTAATAATGGACAATTTTCTTACCTTGCCTTCGTTGATTATTTGATTATTTCCACAGCAAATGTCAAAGATTATACACAAGTCGTGAAACATTTCAGCAAAACGTTTAAGCAAAGATGTGGAGCCTCCTCTGTGCCCAGGGGTACCACATTGAGGCACCCAGATCTTGGTTTAGACTTTTTTCTGGAGAGCTTAAGAAAGAGTGTTTATGAATGAGGGTACTCCACAAGTAGATTCATGTGAAGGACTGTATGCTCAGTTCCTTACTAAGCATGGCAAATTACCTTCCTTGGGCCAACTGAGTAAGGCAGAAGTACACTTTTGAAAACGATCCCAGCACGAGTGCTGTGGCATCATAAAACTTTTATCTCTTCTTCCTGGACAAATTAATGAGCAATTTAATTAATAAAAATCAGAGGGTAGTGTAAGTGCAACGATAATGAAGTTAAATGAGTGCACAGTAAAATATTCCCTAATCCAGCGCATTGCCAAATGCCCCTTTAATTCCGCTTAGCACTAAAAGGGTTTTGAGCATCGTAATGAGATTCCACTGTCTGCTAATTAATTGACACTCTCCTGAATATTCATATGTGCTAGCACCAATACGTTCCTAATTGCAGCATGGAATGGATCTCCCAGGAAGGGAAGATCGCCATTGACTTAATTAAAATAATATATGCCAGAACCAGCATGTTGAAGCTGTGAGATGTTTGCCATCAAGTGAGGCAAGGTTTGTTTAAAAACAGGGGTGGGAAAGTCCATCACTCAAATCAGGGAATGAACGGCACGTGTCTGGACTGGAATACTTTCCAGAAACCAAAAGAGCATTCTGAGTTCATTCAAAGATTGCAAGAGCCTCCAGGTCTGACTTGTTCATCTTCGTGCTGCTGCAATTGCAGGCTAGATTTCTAACACATATGCTGAGGACTCCAGAATTTGACTGTGCTAAATTTGGAGGAAATCTGGTCAGGGATGCCCTCTACAGAAATATTTGGGTAAAATCGCTTCGTCAGAGCTAAAAGGAGAGAGTAAGTGATAACTAGTAAAATATTCTGCTTGCAAAGTTTACTCATCATAAATGAACCCAGATTGGCATACACGTGTAGTCATTAGAATAAAATTCATTTGATAAGACAGTAACAAATTAGGTGCTCTTTTTTAAAAAGAACAAGCAAACACCATGCACGCTGAAAGGTCTACACTTCTGTGACTGGGCAACCAAAACTCTCCAAGGCTAGATTATGCACCCTAAACAAATTGTGTAAATTTGAACCGCTTCTCTTAGGTAGCCTAATTTATATGTGGCTATTCTGACAAGTTTACATAACTTATCCCAATTTTGCTCATCATGTGGGAAGGGGGAAGTAACTGTGAAACAGGATGAAGCCTGATTGCTGACTGCTGGGCATCTGTTTCTGCCACCTCTTCTGCTTCTGAGATCTTAGCAGGTATTGCTCATTTGTAATGCTGAGGGGAGGAAACCAAACTTGCAATTTCTCAGAGCTGAATTTTGCACTGAGCACATTTTGTGCTTCTTCTGTGCTCCCTTGACATTGTGGCATGTTGTGTTCATGGCCTCAAATAAAATTAAACCACAGCATTCATCCAAACCAGCTTCAGCCAGTACATGTGTGGCTCATGGGAGTTGTAGTCCAAAATATATGGAGGGAAAGACTGATTCAATCCATACTTAGTAAGCTTTCCATGATTAGAGAAAGCCACACACAAATGCAAAATTGGTCCCAAAACCAGACTGCAAGGCAGTGCAGGGAAGCAAAAAATAGTGTACTCTTATTTCTTTTTCCCATTCTTGTCAATGAAAATACAGGGCTATATAATAGTGTATGGTAACATTTTTATTGGAATATTCTGTTTTGTTACATTTCTAAAACCAAATTATTGGCTTGGCATGATTATATTTACAATTGCTACAAACCTCCTCAGGGTGGAAAAGTATTCTTGCACAAATGCTTCCAGTGTACTATGGGCGTCTGGGATTGCCTGGTAAACAATCCCCACCCCCACTCTGAATGCCAGGCTTCATCCCCTGAAGGAGGGAATCATGACAGTTCCTCACTCACACCATCATTACTGGAAAATGTACCCACACATTGAGAAAGGGGCGGTGTTATTAAGAGCTTGAGTACATAAGAATCAGGCCAATTGTCCATGTAGCCCAACATCCTGTTCTCACAGTAGCTAGGGGAGCGGGTGGCGCTGTGGTCTAAACCACTGAGCCTCTTGGGCTTGCCGATCGGAAGGTCAGCAGTTCGAATCCGCTTCACAGTGGTGAACTCCCGTTGCTCTGTCCCAGCTCCTGCCAACCTAGCAGTTCGAAAGCACACCAGTGCAAGTAGATAAATAGGTACCGCTGTGGCGGGAAGGTAAATGGTGTTTCTGTGCGCTCTGGCTTCCATCACCATGTTCTGTTGTGCCAGAAGCAGTTTAGTCATGCTGACCACATGACCTGGAAAGCTGTTTGTGGACAAATGCTGGCTCCCTTGGCCTGAAAGCAAGACGAGCATTGCACCCCATAATCACCTTTGACTGGACTTAACTGTCTAGGGGTCCTTTACCAGTACCTTTACCTACCTTACCTCCTCACAGTAGCCAACTAGGTGCCTTTTGGAAACCAGCAAGCAGGATTCAAGCAGAGGAGCACTCTCTCCTCCTGTGGCTTACAGCAGGTGGTAATCAGGAGCATTACTGCTTCCAACCATGGAGGGAAAGCATATCCATCATAGGTAGCAGCCATCAATAAACCCATCCGGCATGAATTTGTCCTGGTGGCTCTCCAGAGGTTGCTGGACTATGAACCCACCATCACCCCTGAGCACTGGCAATGCTGGCTGGGGCTGACAGGTGCTGGAGTCCAGCAACATCTGGAGAGCATCAAGTATAAAGGGTGTTAAGAGGGAATGGTGTTACGCTCTTGATCTGAAGTGAACCAGTGTGACATCCGATTCCTGTATGCAGCCTTCAATGCTTCTTAGATGGCTTCAGGGATAGTGGATGGTTGATTTAAGAGGCTGAGACTCTCTCATCTTATTTGTCCCTTGAATCTAAAAAAAATGTAGCATTATTGTTAAAGACAGCCTTGAAATGCTCTCTCTCTCTCTCTCTCTCTCTCTCTCTCTCACACACACACACACACACAGAGAGAGAGAGAGAGAGAGAGAGAGAGAGAGAGCATTTCAAGGCTGTCTTTAACAATAATGCTACATTTTTTTTTAGATTCAAGGGACAAATAAGATGAGAGAGTCTCAGCCTCTTAAATCAACCATCCACTATCTCTCTCTCTCTCTCTCTCTCTCTCTCTCTCTCTCTCTCACACACACACACACACAGAGAGAGAGAGAGAGAGAGAGAGAGAGAGAGAGAGAGAGAGAGAGAGAGAGAGAGAAGGTTAAGAATGAAGAAGAGTTTATTTGAAGACACACAAATGCATATTTATTATACACATATCTGCATTAACAATGTAAATTACACCGCCAGCACTCTGTGCTTGTTTATTCATTAGGTCTTTAGAAAATCTACATTGCCTCCAGATAGCATGGATGATAATGTGAAATACACAAGCCATGTGTATTTCTACCCAGCTGAGATCTGTGCTTCATCTATGAGGAGAAGTCATTCACAAAACCAGAGGAACACAATGATAGGAAGGAGGAAGGAATCCCAGAAGATGTTCTACCACAGAGATGGAGAACTTGTGACCCTCTAGACATCGCTGTACTCAAACTCCCATCATCACTGACCATCATACATGCTTGGCTGATGGTGCCTAAGTGATTGAAGTCCAACAACATCTGGAGGGTCATAGGTTCCCATCTCTGCTCTACCACAGGGTGGCTGCCTCTGGTGCTGGCTGATGGGTATCATGGAGGGCAGCCAACTGAACCCATTTAATACCATCCACCAGGATGTTCTCCTGCTCAGTCCAGGATCCAATGTCTCTAGGAGGGACCATAAGTTTGTGATAGAGCAGATGCATCAAACAAGTTAAATCCCCAGCATCTTCCATTAAAAAAAAATAACTCCTAGCAGAGTTGCAAAAAAAGTCTGTTTCAAAATATCTGGAGAGCTGTTCAGAATAGATTTTATTGGGTGAGATGGATCAATTGTTTCCTTGGTATAAGGCAGCTTCATATTTTCAGATCATCAGCAACGTTGCAGCCAAATCCATTAATTCCAATAACCATTTTTCCATAGAAGGTAATAATGAGTCCTTCCATCTTTGTGCATATAACAGTCTTGCGGCTGTGATCATATATTGCAATGGTCGTCCATATTATTTTTCTAATTATATATCCATCAGCCCAGCAGAAAAAGCTCTTACAACCCCAATAATCATCCCTGACAATTGGCCATGCTGGCTGAAGCTGATGGGACCTGAGGAATCCAACAAAGTCTGGTAGGGTACCAGGCTTCCCAACCTTATTTTAAAGTGTGAGGAGGCACCCCTGGGGTCCCACTTCAAGCAGCAAAATGCCCTGGGCTATTGCTGAGCACCACATTAGAAGAGGAATCCGTGTGTGTGTGTGTGTGTGTGTGTGTGTGTGTGTGTGTGTGAGAGAGAGAGAGAGAGAGAGAGAGAGAGAGACTCTAATCTGCAATTGTATAGATTCTTTTTTTTAAAAAAAGAAAAGAAAAGAAGTCAATTCTGCAATTTTAAAAAACCAATCCTTTTGGGTGGCATCACCCATACTTTGGAACTCCCTGCATATTGACATCAGGCAGGCACCTTCAGTGTAGTCTTTTCAGAGCCTGCTAAAAGCATTTTTGTTCAGGGAAGTCTGTCCAGATATGCAGAATGCTGACTTGTGTTTTAATTGTTGATTTTAATTAATTTTTTTTGAATGTTTTAAATAGTGTTGTTAACTGCGTGTTCCTACTAAAAATTTCATTGTTTAATTCTTTTTGCAAACCACTTAAAGTTTTCATTACAATCAAGCTGGATATAAATCTTGTGAAAAGAATAAAAAATTAAAATAAAAATGCTATTGCACCGTTTGAACCTTTTCAGTCTAACCACCAAGGGTTGTATTTGACTTAAATGTCCTTAAATGAGTCAGAAGGGTTTAAAAAAAATCCTTGGGTTAATCTACTACTCAAATAAAGTTGTATCCTTAATTTTCTCCTAAATTAGGTTTATTTAAAAGTTGTCAGAACCCAGTTGATTTAAAACGAAGAGCTGAAGTGGAAACTGGTTGTAGATGAGGAAAACACACACACACACACACACACACACACACACACACACACACACACCAAACAAGATGCTGCAATGTTGTACTGATTCAGTTCAGTTATTATCATTGTGTTTTTTAAAACCCGCTGCTATCTTAGAATCAGAAAATATTTGTGTGTGTGACAGTGGGGCCTCTTGATTTTCTGCTCTTGCACAGATCCTATCCATGTCCACATGGGAGCTTCGGTTCTTGCGGGATTCGTGCCCTGTGTGCATATGTGAGAGACAGTCACGAGTGGGAATTCACTGGCAAAGGCAGAGGAATCGCTTTCCAGCCATAGAGATGCAAAGTGACCTATTTTTTTTTAAGTGCCGGAAATTAAGGGAAGAATTTGGTGCGGGGGTGCATGCTGGGGGGCTGGTGATCACTTTTAGGTCTTTAAAATGTCAGCTCTGTAGGTGGCAACCCAGTGGAAGGGGGCGGGAGGAAGAAGCTGAAGAAACCACAGAAGCTCACAACAATCAAAGCTTTGAACACTGCCTCTTATCACTCCCATACATGCCAAATTTAGCATTTATGCATTTTCTCGTGTGTGTGTGTGTGTTAAAATGCGGTTTTAATTTTGTTTTATGAGCGAGGGGGTGGGGCTACAGGGACTCTCAGGAAAGATCTGCATTTAAAATAAACAAGCACAGTTTTTTAAAAGCCCCCCCCGTTACTTCCTGAGAGTTCCAACGGTTCAGAAATCATCCACGTTTGAGAGTTTTTTCCCGGGTGAGGGTATCATTCTCGGTGCTTCCGAACATGATGCACAGTAATTACAATTTTATCCCCCGTGCATGCGCTGTAAAGGCTAATTGCTGAATCAAGAAGCAGACTGATCTGATCTGTTCTTTGATAGATGCCGACTATTTATTTCTGAGCCGGAAAACAGGAGCGTTTAACGCTATCCCCCTGTCCCCTCTTACCTATGAGTAAACCCATCGCCTTGAGAAGGACTGGCTTCTGGAACAGACGCGCACAGGATCAGAATCTGCACCGCTACTGACCCGTGCCCACTTCCCTTCCTTGGCAGCCACTCCTGTTGAACAAGATGGGACTTACTTCCGAGTAAACGTATCTAGCACCTGTGTTGACAGTATTTTTTCTAACGGGCCCAGAGAGAGAGAGAGAGAGAGAGAGAGAGAGAGAGAGAGAGAGAGAGAGAGAGAGAGAGAGAAGAGAGAAAGGGGTGTTGGAATGAGAGGACAAGACACTTTTAACAACCAGTGTGTATCTATGCATATGTGTGTGTATCTAATGAGATACTTATCTTAAGGCGAGCGAAAGAGTTTCGTCCACCCATCCATTAACCATCACACAAAACCTTTTTTCTGGGTGGGACCCCACCGAAGTTGCTTCAGTTTTGACAATGCTGTTTAGCTATCATTTGCTATTTTGAATGAATGGGCGCCATCCTCCTTTTTACAACATTTGTTTCCTATTATGGAGAGGTGCAGCAGTTGAGGGCAGACATGTGAAAGTGCCTGTTTGATTCTCTTTTTTCTTCCCCCTGACCCCGCCTTTGTCCGCTTTCACCCTGGGAATGTCACGCCTCACTACTTCACTTTGAGATGCTCGGGAAAGTGGCTTTGTTCGAGCCTTTTTAGACATACACGAAATTGTTCTCTTTCCCCCTGCTGTAAAAGATACTTCAGATTGGGGGACCCGGTTCACAAGTGCAATGCAGTTTGGCTTAGGCGCAACCTTTGTTCGCCTTGAACAAATGACCAAACACTGCCCACATTATATAGTCGATCTGCTTCTGCCTTAACACCAGAGTTAGAAGCTGGGAGAAAAAGGCGAGTTAATCCCTCCTCGGGGGCTAAGGTGGCATTCGCAATATTTCCTACAAAGAGCGGGAGAGAGAGAGAGAGAGAGAGAGAGAGAGAGAGAGAGAGAGAGAGAGAGAGAGACTAAGGGTGGATTTTGGAAAGACTACATCTGTTTAAAAAAAATATGGAATCATGCGCACACAAACCCTCGTTCTCCACGGACCATCCGCTGCGTCCCAGAATAAAACTCCGGGCAAGACCCCGGGGGTTCTCTATAAGGGCCACTTTCCTGTTCCAACGACCCCTGCTAAGATTGACCAATGAGGGAAATCCCACTTCCCCAAAACTGTGTTTCGAAAACTCAAGCAAAGCGGTGAGGGTGGAAAAGAGAGAGGGTGACCCTCGTTTTAACATTGGGGTTTCAGTGCCCAGTCAGAGATGCAGTTTGAGCAGTGAGGAAAGAGCAAGAGATGGATGGATGCAGCGCGTCTTGGAGCTAGCAGGGGACGTTATCTAAGGTCTCCCTGGAGACAGAGAAAGGTCTGGTTCCCGGCTACCAATTCTTTCCACCTCCAGAGGGTCAATCGAAACCCACCAGGCAGGCAGTTTCGTTAAACAGAAACTGCCGTCCACTTTGATGGTGGCTCTCCAAGCGCACTTCCGTGAAAGTAAGACTCCCATCTAAATGCACTACTCGCTAAAGGGGTCGACTCCGCTTTAAGGAAAGCGGGATTCGCTTTGCTTAGGATCGTTCTGCGTTACTGGGATTTCCTAGGACAACATCCACTATACTAGGCCAGGCGGTTTACCTCCATCCCCGCCCGTTTTTCTCCTCCACCATAAAGTGAGCTCCGAGCAACGCATTCATTCACTTGCTTGACTTTTACGATTTATCGACAGGTGAATTCCCTGCGGCAGGACGTGGATTGGGACCGGAGGGCAAGGAGTAGGTGCCAACCTCTTGTGCCAAGATATGGCTTGGCATCCTTCCAGGAGAGATAAGCGGAAGCAACTCAGCCCACCAGCACGCACAGCCTTAGTCCACACACAGGGCAGCTGGTGCTGTGTGAGGAACCCTGAGTAGTGGAAGTTACCCTTACTAGCTTGAGACTAGTCGTGTCCACCCCCAATCCCTAAACACATGGCTCGTTTATCACACTCCAGAGAGGGGGGGGGAAACATTATTGAATTGGTTAGTCTTTTTATCTTGCTCAAAGCAACCCAAAACGACTTACAAATAGGCAGACAAAAATCCAAGAGGAAAAAGATTTGATCTTCTACTGTTCTTAGAAATAATAATTGCAGCCTTTCCGCCCGGGAAGTGGGCGCCCGTATTTGTCAGTCTTAAAGTCCACTTACAGAAAGAATGGTATGTATATGCATGTGTATAATCTTGATTATCTAAGGGCATTCGGTTTGACAACTCTTTCTTTCTGTACCTGGGCGATCCCTGCGTGGGTTAAGTGTGAGGAAGGATGAGGAAGGAAGACCCCACGCAGTGGACAGAGCAGGTACTGTACTCTTATGTCAGGAATGGGACACGCGAGGATGACGGGTGATGCCGACTAGAGTTTACTTTTTACTTGTTTGGGATCGTCCTGGTCTTCACCTCCTGATGTGGCTGTTAGTCCGTCGCCCTCTGCCTCCAGCCCTGGCCATGCGCGGATGACTTGGGGTGGGAGGAGGTTCACATGCACATGCTGGAGGATTGCCACGTCGCGTGATGTCTTCCTGTGACATCTCTGACTCTCCTCCAGAGAGCAGTGCCTTCCTCGGGAATCGAGTCACACATTCAACTCAAGGGTACGAGCAATCAGGAGCACATAAAAGGAGCCTTTTGTGAGCAAGCCCTTTCGACGGGCTTCACGCAGACTTTGGGATTCTGCGATCTCCGCTTAACTGCCCCGATCTTGAGATTATCAAATCTGTGTAATTGACGTTGGGCGGGGAACAGCCGCAAGGGTTGCACGTTGATTGCAGCAAAAAGGAATTTCTTTTTCGATTTCAGTTCGCGCCACGCGGTCAGATGATGCTGTTTCCTCCAGGAGCAAAGAGCGGCGGAGGAAGAGTTGCGAGGCAAAACTTCTCCCGCTATCCGCTCGCGCTCTTCAGCTGACCTTCTTTAAAGACCGGCAGCACAAGTCTACTCAGAAGTAAATCCCCAGTAAGTGAAGTGAGACTTACTCCCAGGTGTGAAGGAGTAAGCCCATTGGGACCTACTTCGGCATAAAGAGACATAAGATTGCGCTGAAGGGCTGCAATCAGAAACATACTTAAGCAGGTACAAACTCCCTGAGCAGGTTAAGATCCGACCGTCTACATTTTAAAATAGAAATTGCTTTTATTGCTAACGCTGCTGACGTGACATAGAAGGGTTGGGGCGGGAAGGATATTAATTTAATTCATTAATGTGCCCCACCCAAAATAATTATAGAATTTTCAGGAAAACTCAACTGAAAGGTATTTTACTCATTGGCTAATTAAAATTCGAGATAGGCTAGAGTCCTAGGAACACTTTAAACGGAAGTAAGTCCCATGAAACTGGCACGCATAGGATCGGGCTGCGAGGATGCCATTTTCTGCAAGTGTGGGGCGAGATTACTACTGGAAAGGGAGTTCAGGGGGGTTCCTTGTGCAAAAGAACCAGAGCCATTGAATAAGATATAAACACGCATGGGATCTGGCTGCACGGTGGTGTCCCCCTAAAAAAAAAAAAAAGCAATCGCAAACGTAGGGTGGAATCAATGGTGCGTGTTTGGTCTCACACGCTTTGCCTTCCTCCGTTCACTGAGTCTGTTTTAAGCGCACCATCCAGACGTTCTCCTAAGCAAGAGAGTTACCTTGGCCCACGGGTCTGTTTACCCTCAAGTAGAAGAGCCTCCGGTTGCAGCCTTGCTGCCTAGCCAAGATTTATTTAGTCGACACTCATGATCCTCTCAAGCCATGAGGAATTTTGCCCGACTCATCACATGTCTAGGTTGGTTGTGATCCTATGCTCATTGACTAGACTGCAGCTTCGGGAGTTCAAATACAACTCCCGCCCGGGAAACAAGTCCCATTTGAATTCAGTGGTTTACTCCCTGGTAAAACGCGTGCCTCGGTTAACAGCAGCTACCAACTCTTTTTTTTTCTTTTCAAATATCGATTAGAGAGGAAGGTTTGTGTGTGTGTTTTAGACCCAGAAGAGGTTTTATATTTTTAATTGACAGGCGCGGTCGGAGAATTTGTTTTAGCGCTGATCAGGCAAAGGGAACAGAATCCTTTGGGAGAGGGAGGGAGAGAGAGAGAGAGAGAGACCATCAGTAGTTCTATGCCACCAAAGTGGCAGATTTGGCGAAAGAATGCCTAATGCGAGAGTGCTCAAAGGCCCGCGCGCCTTGACGCCTTTAAAGCCCCCAGTTCCCACAAAGTAGCCAGATCGCTTGGCAAACGGCACAATGGAAGAGACCCACACCTTCTTGTGGTCACCGCATTCCCCCCCCCCCGCGTCCTGCTTAAAAAAACCCCAAAAACATTTAAATGCGTAAAATAACCCCAACTTCAAGCATTAAAGTAAAATAAAAACGTGTATCGTTTCCTCAGGAAACGATGGAGGAGAGACTGAGCATCAGGTGGGGATCCTGGCTCTCGCCTTCGCCCGCAGATAATAATTCCTCTCTGCCCCGCTCGCCTCCACCACAAAGCAAGAGGGGTTCAGAGAGGACTGGATTATTGTTGCTGGCAGTGGCCGCCTAGGAGACCTTAATAAGCTGGGACATCTCTCCCCCGCACCCTTCCCCAATTCCCCTCCTTCCTTTCAGCCACTCTTCCCACTGTTTTGTAAATATTAACAAGCTGGTATGAGCCCTCACTTTCATAAACAAAGCTTTTAGGTTCTTTTGGAGTTCTGATACGTGTGTGTGTAAATAATCCGTGCAAAAGTTGAGGGGCATCCCCCCAGTAACGCATCTGCGTGTAAACACATCCCCCAAAATCAATATTGTGGTGCTTGTCACTTTTTTGTCCTCGCCTCGCCTCGCCTTCCGTCCCTCCCTCCCCGGCTCGCCACTGAAGCGAATTGTGGATTTATGGAGGGGAAATTAGCATAAATTATTGCCAAATCTGGAAAACGTGTGTGGTCTAACTTGTGGGAAAGGAGGCTTAAAGCGAACTCTCCATGCATGCAGAAAGGTGGTCCGCGGGAGCGCCTTGAATGCTCCCTGCGCCCGACGGATTTCCATTGGATATAATTGACTTATGTGGGTTTTTATACAGTTTTCCCAACACTTCCCCTGAGCTCCTTATTTGAATAAGATTTCTTTCCTCCCACCCACCCACCCACATTCTTCACCCCACCTCCAAGTCTATTTGTTTTGATTTCCTACAGAATAGAGGTTGATTCCCCCTTTGGCGAGCGATTCCTTCGTGTCTCCAAACCCAAAATAACATTTGAGGCGTGCGCTTAATATTTTAAAACTGAGAGGATGGATTTGGAAAAAGATTTTTTAAATGGGTGAAAGTAGGATGAGAGACAATCAGGAAATCCTCCCTCCCAGCTCAATTTATATAATTTTTTTGCCGATTCCAAAGTGACGCACAGAACCCTGAACCTCAACCCTATACAGTACTTTTTTACGCGTAAAGGTTCCCTGAATGCAGCAGCAACGTGCTTTAGAATCTGTACCCCTTCTTAGGGGGGGGGAAGAGCCCTATTAAAATCCGTGCAATTCTGAGGAAGGACGCACTGTGTTACTCAGAAGAAAGCCCCGGAGATTTTAATGGGAAATCCTTAAAAAACAAACATAACAAAAAAACGTGCTCAGGATCTCCGGAAGCCACGTGCAAATTTACTCAGAAGTAATTCCCAGTTATTTCTTATTGAGTTATATTCCCAAATAAAGTGCCCGGAAGTGTTTGCTTCCGGGTAAATACACCAACAGTCAGGCTGCGCTGATGGGTTCTGCAGACAAGTCAACAGCTTTCCGGTTCGCGATGCTTTCTCTCTTTTATTCATAACTTGTCCGAAGTACAGCATGTGGTTTTACAGTAATGATTAGTAAAATAATATATTAACTCTTTATTTGTGTGTGTGCGTTGGGGGGGGGACCATGGATCGAGTGAAAAGCCTGGCAGTAGGCTTAAGTGGCTTGTGGATCTGAATTTTTGAAGCGATAATGCGTGACTATCCGCAGAACTAATGGGGGTTTCTTAAGGCGGACATTTTTACTCATAATTAGTTGGGACATGCTGTTAAGTCAGTGTGCAGAGAGGTATAGCCTTAATAGCTTGTGTGACTGTGTGTATAAACTTATTTACGTCCATGGGTATCCCACACACCCCAAAAGAGAATCCCATACTCCAGGAAGAACTCCCCACCCCCACCAACTTCGCCATTTAGATTTCTGCTGTTTAGGACACTGGAATGATGTGGGCACTCCGTTGCTCCACTAGAGAAATGTCCTAGGAACAAAACCCTGAACCTTTACGAGAAAAGAGCGGAAGCGCCTGCTTGGGGATGTGAGCATATATAAACCGTGAAACAAAAGGAACTCCTTTAAAGCTTTGGCTCCTTTTACTTCCAAGCGCAATCCAACAATTACCCGGCTGGATCAGACCAAAAAGGTCCATCTGGCCTAACCAGATGTCCTGCAGCGCTCAGGGAAGGCGTGAAGGTAATGGCCATGCTCTCGTTTTCTGTCCCCGGCATTCAGAGGTACACTACTTGGCATGTGGAGGTTCTACAGCGCCGCGGAAGCAGCTAAGCCCCCATCGAGGGCACCCGTCTTTCCTGGGGAAAGCCAAAAAGACGTTCGCAAGGGCGGTGTCTGCGTCCCTTCCTTGGCACGTGTGCAAAGCATCCCCTCTGGCTGCCAGAACCGTTGCTTCCCTTTGAGCTCAACCCTGTACATGGTCACTAGGAAGCAAGTCCCACAGTGCTCAGTGGGTAGTTTACTGTGTCCAGCGCAGTGTCCATGGGATGGAAGCTTTAAATATGAGAGTGACTTATTCTATAAATAATGTTGCGCTCCTTCTCCCGTAGAGATGCGGAGTGTTTACTGCTCTTGTCCAGTTTGGATAAAGGTGCGCGCGTGCGCGCGTGTCCCAATTACACACACATACAAACACAGTGTGGTACTCCAGCCAAGTACGGCAGGATCTATAAGAAAGATCTCTTTCAACATGCAATTTAAGAATCCGTAGATACAACGTTGCTCAAGAAATTTGGGCTTAGGGTCCCTTTCTTCTCTTCTTTCTTCCCGCTCTCGTCGCACCTCCCACCCCCGCCCCACGACGACGCTTTATTTTTCCTGAATTAAGAAGGTGACATTATTCTTCTCTTCAAGTACTTCAGTTAATATTGAAAAACGTGCGTGTGCATCTCAAGCGGCCGCGCTCCGGCTCCGCCGCCATTTCAATATTAATGAAATTGTTTAATCTCCTAAATTCGTCGTGTTTAAGTTACGTTTTGGTGAGTTATTGACCAGCAACGAAAATGCGGCTAATGTGGTGTGTGTGAGAGAGAGAAAGAGAAGGAGAGAAAGAGAGAAAGAGAGAGAGAGAGAGAAGTTTATAATAAACGATTCCCTCTCTTTTCTTTTTTTCTTTCCTTTTCTTTTTAAAAAAACTCAATGTCATTTAGAAATAAAATAAAAATAGCACGGTGTGGTGTGGCGAGTGTGCAGGGGCGAGGTCCTGATGCTCACTCCCAGAGAACTGAGTCAAGGCTTGGAGCCTTTAGGTGCGAGACAGAGGTGAAGGAACAGCATGGAATTGCCACGTTGAACCCGCTCGGCGTCATTTCGATCCGGATCTTCCTTCTAGAATAGCGAACCCGCAGCTACGTGGTACCCGCTTCAGGGTTTCCTAATTAGGTCTCATCTGTTGATCTCTCTGGCTCGCATCCTACGGGATGAGGAGTTCCAAAAAGCTGCATTATGACAGCAACCCTGATCCCCGCCCATCTTCGCCTCAACCTTATCTTAAATTTGCGTGGATGCCGATGGAACTGTCAAGTGGCAAGGCGTTCCACCGGATCATTATGAGTTAGGGGAACGACCTATACCTCCTTTGGCGTGTCTTAAACCTCTATTGCCTCCCAGATGTTTTTAATATATATATATATATATTTGAAACCTGGGTCACCAAAGACAATTTTTAAAAATGATTTCAGCTGATCGCTGCCACTTTGACCGTTTAATAAGTTTCATGCCGGAACCGTCGGTCCTCTTTGTGCGCCTGTTTCCCCTGAGTTGAAAAATAAATAAAAAGGCCCTGTTCATATTCCTATGCTGAAGATATTACTGGCCTACTCTATAGGCTCGTTGTAAGAATAAAGTCTGCCCAAGAGTATTAAAAACTGTTTCTTAATTATACTGGGGCATATTTCGTGAAGAGGAAGGGTTCTAGGTTTTGTTGGTAAGAGAGGTAACTCCCCACTCTCGTCGTTTTATTTGCCCTTTTCCAGCCATACGTTTGGTTCGCTTTTACGGTAATGGAATGTCTCGGAGAACTTTGGCGCGAAATGAAGGTGGGCTGTCCTCTGAAAGTAGGAGACCCCCCCTCGCCCCCAGATCCCAGCCCCAGGGCATGCTTAGGTCCTTTCTCAAGCATCCCTTCCAAGCGTGGCGCGTTCGCCTTTTCCGAAGTCGGCAGCTACATTAGAGGGGAGGATGTGGGGTGGGGGTGGGGGTGGGTTTTTTGTTTTTGTTTTGCAAGAGAGAGACTATTCTGCAATCTCTTTTTAGAATATCGCTTTCGCACGACTTTTAAACCCATTGCTCTACGTGTTGAACTGCTCACCTGTCACTTTCGCCGCGTCGTATCAACAGTCACACAAGAGGTGTGTAAGTGATTTACACGGGAATACAGAAGTCACCTCCTCAAGAGTGGAAAGTCTTTATTTAGATTTCAGCGATCCTTTTGATCCTCCCCCTCCCCCGCCGAGGACCAGAGCGTTGGCGGATGTCGTGGAGACGCTGGAGCGCTGGGGAGAGAGCTCCACAACTCGGTTAAGACGCAGTGTACATGTAGGTTGTCCTTTCACACGTTACTCAACTACGAAACCAGGTTTGCCACTAAGCATTTAACGGAGTCGAGGCCAATCCCGAGTCTCAGAGGACTGCACATGTATTGCCTACGCGTTACGATCCTGGTGTACACAATAAAGAAGGAACGTGTGAAAGGATCTAATCCTAATTACGTTTGTGAGACATTTCACTAGAATCAACGGCACTTACTTTACCTGGGGTGCCTACTAAATGTAATAAATTTTTGATCGCGACAAAAATCTGCTGAAATCTAGATACTTCAGCTTAACCTGCTAATGGATCGCACGGAGCAGGTGAAATAACGTCCCGATCCTAGTCCCAACAATGCAATTGAGAATTTCTCTATGTACTAAGATCTATACCTACCTAGGAGTAAATCCCATTGAGTAGACATGCACAGGATCGCGCTGTTAAATAGTTTGCTGTTATAGACGCGCTCTAAACATACCCGAGTATCTTCTTTACACGTAAACAAGAAATGCCAGTTAGGTGAGGTAGACCAATTCAGCGGACCCGTTTTTCATAGGATCATAAGATTATTCATTCATGCGTGCATGCATGCATGCACATAACTCACGATCCAGCCACTTTTCAAGTTCCCTTAATTTCAGTGAAATGACCTAAAATCTCATCCACTGCAACAAGTACTTTGATTAGGTAGCATCGTGTACATGCAATACCCGAGCCTACCTGAAACCTCCTTAACTATTTAGCAGGCACCAACATTAATTTGAAGAAGAAGAAGCAGAGATAGGCGATCTCCTATCTCTCTCCGCTCCTCATGCCTCCTTAGAGGGCAAATTGCCAGAAAGAAGGAAGAAAGCAGCGAGGGAGATCTTCGCTGCTTTTAAAAGTGATGGGTGTCTCGCTGGGGATGAAAAGTTGGCCTTTCTTGGCGAGGAAGATTCCAAAAAAGCAAAAACAAAAAAACAACAACAGAGGACATCCCCAACCCCTCAAATAATAAAACAAAACACGGGAGGGATCTGAACACTTCTAAGTCTCTCCCTCCCCACTCACCGGCCCGATTTCGGCAGCGTGCATGTGCTTAAGGTCTCCCTCCTCCCTGGCAATCCACGGGGGGGGGGGAGGACGGACTTCAAAGTGGCTTAACATGTGGCTGGACCGTCTCCCAAGCAAATAAATAAATCCGCCCTTAAATAAATAACTCACCCCCCACCCCAGAGAGTGATTTATTCCACCACGGAAAGACAGGGGTGGAAAGCGACTGCGTTTCGAAAACAAACAGACCCAAACGCCGCCAAACTCCGAGCGCGCACACAACACAAGAGAGTTTCCCCTTTTCTTAAAAAGAGTCCTTAGAAACGCCAAGACAAGGGCTGGCTCGGATTTGGGCGAGAGAAAGGCCTTTCCAGCTGGGGGGGGGGAGGGAGGGGAAGGGGAGCCCTCGCCGGGAATCGGGGGCGGC
The DNA here is from genome assembly GCA_034641385.1 of Darevskia mixta. Lineage (NCBI taxonomy): Eukaryota > Metazoa > Chordata > Lepidosauria > Squamata > Lacertidae > Darevskia > Darevskia mixta. The sequence continues at coordinate 3,000,896 of JAWWNH010000073.1, read as the reverse complement.
GCGGGACGGGACAGGGGGCCCAGCCTGAAGCTAGCTAACAATACAAATCAGGGAACAATGTCGAACAAGCAGAATAGGCCAGGCAAGCAATTGCCACGTCAAACATCCCTCCTCCGGCTTCCCCATCCGCCCCCCCTTCTCTCCCCCTCCAGCCTCTCAGTTGCTTCATTTGTAAGTGTGAATTGCGGGCGAAGCGCCCCGCCAAGTCCCTGCGCCCAGAGACTCCGCATGCACACAACCCGGGCTGGCTGACTCGCACGGTTGCTCGCGCCCCCCCCCTCTCCCACCCCTCTCTGCGTCTCACTCTCACACATCCTTCCCGGGCTGCGGTCCTCACCCCTTTTCCATTCCGGCGGCTGCGCTTTGGCTTCCGATGGCACTGCTTCCCATTGGCCCAAGGTGTCCGTGTAAATAGGTGTCAATGGAACCAGATTATGCCTTTCCGCCAGCCCTCTTGCGCCTCTCTCTCTCCCCCCCCTTCTTCTCCCCCCATCCTCCTCCTCCTCCTCCTGGCTTCTCCTTCATCCTCCCTCCTCCCTCCGTCCCTCCCTCCCTCCCCTCCTTCCTCCTCCCAAGGCGATTGTCATATGATAGAGAAGAAGTGGCACGCTAATGAAGCGCCCCGACAGGGGTCTTTTCTGCTCCAGTCGCCGCATGCAACCAGCAGATGATTGGGAGGCAGGAGATGGAGGAAGCGGCGGCGGCAGCTACTTAGCTCGGGCTGCCGAGCCCCGCCGAGGAGGAGCGCCTGGCGCAGCCCTCGATCGGCTCGCCTCGATCTCTCCTCCGGGGGTGCCCACAGCCGGAGCAACCCCGCTCCACGCCGGCTTGCGCGGGGACAGGACCTCCAGGTTTCCCCTCAGCCCCTCCGTCGGAGCCCAGGGAAGCAGCGAGCCGGTCCGGGGGAGAGCAGCGGGCAGGCGTCGGTGAGGAGCGGGCCCCGGATGCGGACTCTCGGCTGGAGCCAGCGTTAAGGTGAGCCGGGGATGTTGGAGGGGGCGAGCGGAGGAGCTCTTGCTCCTCTCGGGTGGCTCTTCAGCAGCGCGGGTCAGAGGCTCTGCAGAGGAGGAGGAAGTTTGGAAACGGGGAGGGAGACTAGCAAGAAATGTCCCCCCGCTTCCGCGTGGGTTGCTGTCCCGACCCGTTGCGTCCCTCGTACTTGACGGCAGGGGGAGGGGGGTGAACTTTTATGAGTTGCGGACCGGATGGTGTGATGGTGTTTGTGAGTGAGTGAATGAGTGAGTGAGTGATGGGCTCTGGAAGGGAGTTTACCCTTTCATGGGGGCTGGGTGGGGGCGTATCGGAATAAATTTTTGTACTTTGAAACCATCGCTATAATGGTCGGCGGAGGAGGGAGCCCGTCTCTGCAGCAGTGGCGAGGAAGCAAGTCCCTTTGAATTCCTCAGCGTTTACTCACGTGTAATGGAGGGTTTTTTGTTTTTGTAAAAAAGGAGGATCGGTTTGTAAGAATTCCTACAGGACAAGCACCGGGAAAGCGCCGGGAAACCGATTATTACCATCAACAATGAAGTATTTATTTTGGTGGAAAGTGAGGGCTGGATCACTCCTAAGAGCTACAGTTTCTTAGGAGGGGCGGTGGTTTTGGTCTGTCAGTATAACTTCTTGAGTTGGAGGTGAAGCCCCCCTCCCGTTCCCTTGTGTGTGTGTGCGGGGGGGGGACTTTTCTCAGATATTACCCTAGCAGACCTGCTCTCGCCGCGAAAAGCAGGGAGGCGGAAGCCTAGAAAACCCCCGCTTTCACCTGCAAACTACTTTCTCCCCCACCCCGCTATAGATATAGATATCTATTTGCTTAACGCAAGCTCTCTTACCGCCCCTCTACTCAATCATCCCCCCCCCCCCGTCTCTGCAGGTCTCCTCCGAGCCGCCGCCGCCAACATGCCCCGGCCGGGCCGCAACACGTACAGTGACCAGAAACCTCCTTACTCGTACATCTCGCTGACGGCCATGGCCATCCAGAGCTCCCCGGAGAAGATGCTGCCGCTGAGCGAGATCTACAAGTTCATCATGGACCGCTTCCCTTACTACCGGGAGAACACGCAGCGCTGGCAGAACTCGCTGCGCCACAACCTCTCCTTCAACGACTGCTTCATCAAGATCCCTCGAAGGCCGGACCAGCCGGGCAAAGGCAGCTTCTGGGCGCTGCACCCCAGCTGCGGGGACATGTTCGAGAACGGCAGCTTCCTGCGGCGCCGCAAGCGTTTCAAGGTCCTCAAGTCCGACCCGTTGGCGCCCTCCAAACCGTCGGAAGCCGCCCAGTACCTCCAGCAGCAAGCCAAGCTGCGCCTCAGCGCCCTGGCCGCCGGCGGCTCCCACCTGCCCCAGATGCCACCCTACAACCTGGGGGTCTCCCAGCCCTCGAGCTTCAAGCACCCCTTCGCCATCGAAAACATCATCGCCCGCGAGTACAAGATGCCTGGCGGGTTGGCCTTCTCCACCATGCAGCCCATGCCCGGCGCCTACCCGCTCCCCAACCAGCTGACGACGGTGGGCACCGGCTGGCCCCACGTGTACGGCTCCGGCATGCTCGAGACGGCGACCCCCATCTCCATGGCCAGCGGCGATTACAGCGCCGCCTACGGGGTCCCCCTCAAGCCGCTGTGCCACGGCCCCGGGCAGACTTTGCCGGCCATCCCGGTGCCCATCAAGCCCACGCCGGCCGCCGCCGTGCCGGCCTTGCCCGCCTTGCCCGCGCCCATCCCCACCATACTCTCGAACTCGCCGCCTTCGCTCAGTCCCACGTCCTCGCAGACGGCCACCAGCCAAAGCAGCCCCGCCACCCCCAGCGAGACCCTGACCAGCCCGCCCTCCGCCCTCCACGCTGTGGTCGCCGTCCACTGACACCCAGGCCTGAGGGAGGGGGCGCTGGCTGTTTGGCTGGCTGGCTGGCTGGCGGGGTGGGGGAGACAAAAGGAGAGGAAAATCCCTCACCCCGCCCGTCAAACCCCCAAGTCGACAACGTTTTCCTTTATTTTGACCCTCCTCAAATCTTCCTGGTCCACCCGCCTGCTATATTTATTCGTCGGAAGGGACTGAGCGGTGGGTGTTTGGGTTCAAATATCGCCCCCACCCTGCAAAAAAAGAAAAAAAAAGACTTTACCATCTCCCTCCCACTCCTGGGCACTCGGCTTCCAGAAGAACTCGGTGCGTCTCAACGCAATTGCAGGCCCATGCTGGAGAAAGGCAAAATCAAACTCTGCGTTGCCTTGTTTGTTCATTTCTGTCTCTCGTCCATCCTCCCCCCACCCCACAACCCGGGCAGGATTTCTCTTTGGGAAGAAAGGAGATAAAAATCCACAGCTATCACAAATGCTTCTCCCCTCTCCCCCTTCCCCTCTTCCCCCCCCAAATTGGTTTCACTTTGGAGACTTCTCCACAAGGTTTGTTTTCCAACTCTTAAAAAGTTCTTTATGCGGGGTGGCGCCAGGCACTGAAAGGGTCGTTCTCTCGCTCTCTCTGAAACGTCCAAACCCATGCCCTTGCTTTCCATTTAAGGCTTTTTTAAAGACACCCCCATCTCAACCCCTGCCTTTCACGCAAAAATTGTGCTCCGGCAAAGGTGGGGGACAGGCCCCGAGGAAGAGGAGGATGTCCCAGTGAAATAAAAGGATGCCCGATCGAACCAAAGTCAACTACTTTTTTTAAAAAGTCTATTTATTTTAATGGGACATTTTCAGAGCAATTCTGTGTACATTTCCAAATGAGACTTACTCCCAGGTAAATCTGCAGAAGATTGCAGCCTTAGTCCTGAGGTTTTCGGGAGTAAATACTTTTTCAACTCGGTGAGATTTATTTCCGATTAAACATGACTTTGGATCCGGCTGCTGTTAACTTTTCTTTGGGGAATACACACACAAACTAAGAGCTCATTTAGCTGCGATCCTATGCGCACGTACGTACAGCCTCTGCTGACTACAGCGAGACGTACTTCTGAGGAAACTCCCATAGGATTGCGCTGTTTACTGAAGTGCATAACTTTGGCTGGATCGGGTCCGTTATGTTTATGAAGTCGTTTAAACGCCACCCTGAACCCCCATACCCTGGCCCATTTTATATAACTCTTATAATGTGAAAGTTTACTTTTTGAGTTCAGAGGGGAGTGAATTTCTAATCTTTTGATTGTTTCGAGGATATTTTTTAAAAAATCATGGATTATGTTTTTAACGAGGGAAACCAGACCCAGTACCAAATGAGACTCAGATTTCCAGTTTTTGTTTTAAACGTGGCAACTGAGAGGCCTAAGAGGAACGCCCATTAAAAATACCATTCTTTTCTGTTGGAACTACTGAGAAAAACTGAGGAGGGGAGGGGGAACTAGGAGGGATAAACTGTACATGTCTGTGAATAGGAATGATTACCAACTGTGTAAAATGCACTTTCGTTCGATGTAACCCTTTCCTAGCTGTAGGTAGTTTGCTGGAGTCCGTCCGTTTTTGAACTGCTTAAGTTAAAAGGCGAAAAGCAAAGCGAGATGCAGAAGCGCACATCCGAAGCTGTGAAGAACCCAATGGCCCGATCTAGCAGGAAGCTGCGCTGCAAAGAAGGAAGCATGCGCAACAGCAGGGGGGGGGGGAGAAAAAATGCTCACGGGTGTGCTCTCTTCTTGCGCACCCGCAATTTCCCTGGGGCTTTTGCAAGAGAACTTCCCGCTGGATCGGGCCATGTGTCGTTGTTGGGGTTTTGTTTTTGTTTAATTCCTGTACAGAACCGAGCATGATATTTAAAATATTAATGTTCCTGTTTCCCTCCCAGCATGCCTGTTTTCGGACAATTGTTTGGGTTTTTTATTTTTTAAAGTCTCTACGTTAAATTATGAAACTAGCCGTCCAAATAATATTTTCTCATTAAAATATGTAAAGCCAGGATGGGACCTCATTGGTCGTCTTTTTCAGCAGAAAAGTCCCTTATTTGATGCATTGTAGAGTTGCGCTTTCAACGTGGAGAGGACATACATAAACAAGCGGGGGGGGGGGGGCGGAGAGATAGAATCTCTCCCGGGAGAAGAAGGAAACAGCCTGAAGAACAAGTGTGTGTGTGTGTGTGTGTGTGTGTGTGTGTGTGTGTGTGTGTAATCACATTTCCTTTGAAATCCATGGGTTTGACATAGATTAAGCGGCAATTAATGGAAGGGGGGACGACTTCCCACTTTCGCCTAATCCTTCATAATGCATTCGTTCATATATTCTCAAGATATTACTGATACAAAGCACAAATGAAAAGGTTTAATTAGGAAATATGCGTGTGATTCTTCATTCTGATTCACACGTCATGATATGCCTCGTAACGAACTTTGAAAGGAATATTTGCTAAAGACGGTATAAGCAAAACATTACGAGTCTTGGGCACAATTCAGCCAAAGTTAAGGCTGCGATCCTAAAGCACAAGCAGAAGAGGAAGTAAAACCCACCAAGCTCAAAGGGACTTGATTTCTGAATCAGCAGAATTGCCACAGAGATCTTTTTAGAGTAGCTTTGGCGTGAGTAGATCCCATCTTGCTGCATTCGATGGGAATTAGTCATGACTAATTTTTGCAGAATGCTACACCATCGGACTGCAGTTCTGTCTCATAAAAGCCCATATGCGTTTTCCCCTTTGCGGGAGCGAGGATTCCACCCAGTTCTAGCTTTTCACCAGACACCTCCCGTCAAACTAATGCGCATTTCTTTCCGCATTTGATTTGCCTCTGATAGAAACGATGTATCTGCATGCATTTGTGCATTGTCATCCTCCTCCATGTTAAATTCACGTGGACCCCAATCCTCTGAATATTTACTCAGACGTTAGCCCTACTTTTTACTTATTCCCTTGGTAGTGTGCATACCATAGCTATGACTAATTACCATCAGAATGTGTGTGTGTGTGTGTGTGTGATGGAATACACACAGTGACAATCAAATATTCTTATTTGGTAGAACTTTCAAGCAATGGATTTTAATGCTTTCTCTTGAAAAAAATCTATAGCCTTTGAAATCGGTTCGTTTAAACGATATATTTTGAATCTGGATCTGTCTAGATAATTCAGAGCAGTTTTGGACCAGGCCTATCGATCTTAGCCGAACCGGCTTCGGTGTATGTAGACTGTGGATCGCACCACAGAGACTCTGAAGTGCTTAAAAAGCGACACTGGTGAGACCTCAGTATGGGAGAATTCTTCTCAACATTTCAATTTTTAAATGAGCATTCCCCCCCCCCCCCCGTCTTTTGAATCTGCAGCTGGGAGGCACTGGAGGGTTGAGGGCAAGTGACGGATAATTTCCCTTCCCAAATGTAACGCGGTGCTTTCGGGGGCAGCGGAGAAGAGAGGAAAGCGAGAATATTGAACTTCTCATGCGGCGGATCCCAGGGATCCATTCGCCAAAGGGACTTCTCCAAATTGGATCTTCCAAGGGGAAAGATACCGGGGTGTATGCGTGTGCAAATCCATTGGGTTGATTAAAATGCGCCGAGCTGCTAAAGGCTGTCAGAATGGAGACAACGCGCCCCATTCATCAAACCCAACCCACGATTATATCGCCATGATCAGCCTAGGGGGAAAGCATTCAAGACGCGTCACTGGATCAATGGGCTCCCCCGCCTCACGCCACAAAGTTTTCCCAAACCAGCCACGGCCCAGGTTTGGGTAGGATGAGATCCTCTTCCACATTAATCAATGTGGCTTATTGATTAAGCCACAACTTCCAATCGGGACGCAAGCGACGAGAGACGCTTCCATCTCCCGATCGCTAAATCGTTAAGCCGAAAGCGATTTTGCAAGCCGCTCCTGTGCCTATTTGCTTGGAAGTAAGTCCCACTTAGTTCCGTGGAGCATTCCCAGCTAAAAAAATCTGCACAGGGATGCAATCCCACACGCACTTACTTGGGAGTAAGTCGTATCCTCGCGCAACACTGAGTCTAGTAGGAATTTACCTCCGAGTAAACGGGCAGAGAAGCGGCGATATTCCAGCACACCGCGCATTTGGGAGTAAGCAAATAAATGGGCTTGACTAAGTTCTAGGTAAGTATGTGCAGGATCCAGCCTGAGTGAGTCGCCTGCTGTTTCCCTGCACTCCCGAAACTCAGGCTGCGATTTTAACCGTCGAATTGTTAAAAAAAACCTTCAGGTTTAGGGCATGGGCATGTTGGGGGGAGGGGGTAGAACCGAGTTATCTGCGACGAGATTGGTCAGTTAGATATTTTTATTTATTTTCTAGTTTTTTTGGGGGGGGGAGCTCCCCCCCGCCCCCCAGCTACGCCCATGGTTTAGGGTTCGGAAAAACTCCAGTGTTGCCCTGCCGTGTAAAGTGGAGAGCATGAGAGGCTTGGTCTGCACAAGGACTGAGGAGCCTCACGCAACAGGAGCAGCCAAAGAGCAGCAAAAATCACCCACCACTAACCACAAAATCCCGACCCCCGTTTCACTCTGTGTAGCTAAATACTTGCGGTGTCGTTTGAATCAATTTCATCTATAAGCGGGATGGAGGAGCACCCGCAGAGCAGGAATGGCCGAGAATGTGGATTTTAGGAACTCTTCTACTCTTTGTCTTGGTGAACGTAAAAAGCGGAAGGAGTCCAGGACCCCCACCCCCACTCGCTTTTTGTCTGCTTCAAAGCACCACACAAACTGTCCGATGTGGCTGGGCTCCAAAAAGTCACCATCCAAAGGCGGGTGGGTTTAAGAGAGCTCCATTAAAATTAAATAAAGTCACGCTAAACGCCCATCCAAAGTTGCCACCGGATTATATCAAGCTGTGATTTATTTATTTATTTTGGGTGGGGGGTGACCTCCGAGTAAACCCACAAAGAATCAGGTACATGTCACAAGTATATTTCGTCCGTTAGCTGTATAGGAGGATGTGATGGAACTCAAATGACAAACAGAATTTGGTTTAAGTTGGGTGGGAACAGGCTTGGAAATGCAGCGCGATAAGGTAAAGCTGTACAGTCAAGCGCTCGCAGGACCCAGAGAGTTTCCTTGCGCAAGGAAGGATGCGCAACAGCGTGCAGTTCTTGCGCATCCCGGTTCTAGTGTACTTTTTCAATATGCCTGCCTTGCAATAGCGCACCTGAAGGAAACTACTTTTTCCTTTCCTTTTCCTCTTTCCCTGCTTGTCTAATTCCACTGAATAAGCTCGGGCTGTTTTTCTTAATAATAAAATAGTAATAGTAGTAACAACAACAACAACAACGGCGACATCAACAACAACTTGGCCGGTTCCACCCAGTAGAAAAGAACCAATTGCAACCCAAAGCAGCAGGAATTTGACACTGCAAGCGAGCCCTCCTTTCTGGGAAGTTTGCAGGTTCGTCCAGGTAGGTTTAGACATCCAGCCTCCCAAGTCTTTGTCCAAAGGGAGGGTGCGCAGAGAAGCGGGTGCCTCTTAATAAGGAGTAATAAAGAGGTGAGTTTGTTTGTTTGTTTGTTTATATTCTGCTCAATTTCAAGGGAGGGGTTATTAAAATCTTAGTGTGCATATATGTACACACAGGCACACATCGAGAAGGCAAGTGGAGGGTGTTTTTCGGTGGGAGGCGCCGGGTGGGGCCGCATGAGAAGAAATGCCAGTCTGTGAAGCCTTGAAGGGGCTGTATTTGTTTCTTTTAAACTAACAACAAATTATCTAATTAATATGTTTCAATTACAGCCTGTAAAAAGGAGGCTTTGGACCGCCTGCCGTGGGCTGACAATGGCCTCTGAGTCCAACTCCGGGAGCTGACAATAACTTCACAGCTGTTTCTTTTACTTCCCCTACTTTTCGAGGCATGGGGAGGAGCGGGAGGAGGAAGAAAAAAAGAAGAGAGGAGGGGGGCATAAAGAAAAAGAAAAACGCCGTCTCCTCTCCAAGATCACTTGAAATCGGCGCTCAAGAAGTTATGGAAGATGTCGTCGTGCCAGATTCGAAGGCTGTTGGGAGGATGGGGGCGTGCGAAAGAAAGAGAAACGACCAGGAAGGAGAGAAAGGGCACAAAACCTTTTTCTTTCTTTCTTTTTGGCTTTCTCTCTTCAGCTCGGGGCTTCATTTCCCCCTCCCCCGCAAAAAGCCCTCCGACGTGTGAAAGGGCCCCATTGAAAAGCATTAAACAAATATATTAGAATTCTGTCACTTTCTCCAATTGACTAGATCAAAACCCGGGTCCCAGGGCACTTCATTGACTTGAATAGAAAAATGCAGAGAATGGTAAAGCTAGGCCGGGCCACCGATGTAGATTTAGGCCCCTCTCCCCCCTCCCCCACCTTCCTCCTCCTCCTCGTCCTCTTCCCTTCCTGGGACAAAAAGCCTGCATTTTCACAAACACATTTCTGACTCAGAGACTAGGAAACCACTCCTGAAACTGCTTTGGAATTTAAATGCATTTTCTTTCTTTCTCTGTCTCTCCCTCTCTCCCCACTTCTCTTTTCCTTTCCTTTTAAGAAGTGGGGGGGGGGGAGCAGGGCTTCTGTTTGCACTCTAGTGTAAGTTTCGTTGGCATCCTGTTTGTGAGGCAACAGGAGGGGTGCTGGGACTCGGGAAGATTTAGGTGGAGTGGGTAGATGCCTTCATTAAAATAAAAATAAAAATAAATAAGGAACAATGTAGGAGAGGGTGCAAAAACTCTAGGAAGCACCTGCAGTTTTCTGATAATCATTGAAGAGCAACCCCAGTCCTAGGAAGTAAGGCCCACTGTAGGACTTACTTATGAGTAACAAGCCTAGATAGGGCTGAGCTGTTCGATTTGACAAATAGGCAGGAGGGTGGGAAGCTAACCCTTAGCAGTCTCAATTGGAGCTTACTCCCAGGTAAATATGCATATTTCAGGGCAGGAGTGCTTAGGATATCACTGTTAGGCTGCAGCAGAGGATTGCAGCATAACAGATTAAGCCTACTCAGAAGTAAGCACCACTGAGCGCAATGGAGCTTACTCCTAGAAAAGTAGGTGTACAGTTCTGGAGTGGAGCTGCACTGATTTCAATAGAGCTTTTCCAAATCATGTAAGAACTATGAGGCTTGTAGAGAAATTGCCTCTTGCGGGTCAGATGGTTGGCTTTCTGCTGCAAGTGGAATGTGGCTATCTCCAAGTTTGTTTGTTTTTAAACATATTTATTTTTATTTATTTAATGAAATTTATATACCAAGTGATTGTAACCGCCCCGCCCCCCTGAGAAAAACCCTCAAGGCAGTTTGCAGAAAGAATAATACAATGAAATTATTAGTGAAAACAATGAAAACATCCAAAAAATTGGAAGCAGCAATACACTAAGAACACACCAGCACTCTCAATATCTGGGTAAACAAAAATGTTTTTAGCAGGCGGCAAAAAGAGTACAATGAAAGTCCTTTTTCAACGGAACCCATCAAAAGGACTCACCGCTCTGACTTCAGAAGCAGATTATAAGAAAAAACAGTTGTAATCTTTTGTATTGTTAACCTGTTTTGGGCTGTAAAACTTAACAGGGCTTTCCTCGTTTAGCTATTTGCTTGAAATATTTTCAGCCCCCCCCCTTTCTTCACAAGGGACCCCAGGGTGGGGTGCAGTAGCTCCATTTGAAAAATAATAACCATCAGCACAATGATAATCAGCACTCTTGCATCTGCCCACAAGACAGGATTGTCGGTAGCTCTGAATTTCACAGGTTCCTTTTTGTCTGAGAAGTATTGTAGCTCTGAATGCAGTGGTGCGTCCCTGCCTTAAGAAGATCTCCCTGGGCCCAGTAGTTAAACAACTATTACACTGGCAAATAGCCCCTTTGGGGGCAAAGCACTAGAAAGGGTGGCAACAGTCCAGGTTCAGGCTTGCTTGGAGGCAACTTGGATATGTTCTAGTCTGGCTTAAGGGCTGGCCATGCCACTGAACCTGCCTTAGTAGCCCTGGTGGATTTCAGTTGTTGGGAGAAAGATAGGTGGAAAGTGACCATGCTTGTTCCCCTTGATTGACTGACAGTTTTCAGTGCCATGGTATCCTTTTGGAGCATCTCAGGGAGGTGGGGGTTGAGACCCCTGTGCTTCAGTGGCTCTGCTCCTACCTCCAGGGCCATTTCCAGAATGTAGTTATGGGAGGCTGAGCACCATGGGAGTTGTCCTGTTGTGCTCAGCAGGGTTCCATCTTGTTCCCCATGCTATTTAACATCTAGAAAGCTGCCCAGCGCTCTCTCTCTCTCTTCCATCTGAATCAGGAGTAGCTGAGATGGCAGGTGTTTGGAGGTGCTGATGGGCTGGATGTGGGCCAGAGATGGCATTTTTTTGTGATAGTATTCACTAGCACCTCTTTTTCTGCTGCCCATAGCAGCCATTTTGTGCTGGCACTCATAACACATATCAAGATATGAGTACCAGCTCCTCATTTTTTAAACCAAAAAAGGACCCCACACAAACATTATAGGAAACCTGAGAAATACATTTTTTAGGACCCAGTCTATCTTGTGACTGTAATTTGTTTTAAATTGTTTTTTAAGATTGTATTTTAAAATTGCTGTAACCTGTCCTGGGACCTTATAGTGAAGGGCGGATAAGAAAAATGAAATAATAATGATGATGCTGACGATAACAATAAAACAATATAAAACTATTTCCTCTTACATGGCACTTGACAAATTACTAGGGGAGACAGCTCCCTGCTGCAGAGGCTCAAAATCTAAAAAGTGACAGAAGGGAGAAAACGGAGGAAGGGGAGGGAAGGGGAGATGGGGAAGAATAGGAGATGGCTTCAGATGCAGCTTTGTAACTTTGCAGCAAGCTCCTGTGCTTGCCCACTTTGGAAGTCAGACCCCATATGCTCAAAGGTGCACAGCGATGTGTTCACTGTTCACTAAAACAGCGGGTGGTGGCAGCAGTGTAAGTTACTAACACCTGAAAAGAACTGTGATTTTCTGCTGGCTGGGTGGTGGGAAATAGTTTATTGTTATGAGAAAGTGACCCTCCAAAATTAATAATTTGGAAATGAGTCACTAGGTGCAGACCAGTACTCTAGCAGTTTTTACTTCTGGGTATAGATAGCCCTATAGTCCTTTAAATATCTCCAAAAGACATCTCTGCTGATCATGGAATCATAGGTTGGTAATATACAAATACTGGAACAAAATTTATTTGCTTAACCCATCAATCAGCTAAATGGCAGATGATTCATCAACTAGCATTTGCAAATGGTGGACAGATATGTACTGCTGACTTATTTTCAGTTCCTCCCACCTCTTTCCCTGTTAACAGGCCACTGAAGGTTGCATACACACCATACAACTAATCCAGAATGTGGCAGTTAGACTGGTGGCTGGGAATGGCTGCTGGGACCATATAACACTGGTCCTTAAGGATCTTCACTAGCTCCTAGTAATTTCTGAACACAATTCAAGCTCTAAATGGCCTCGGCCCAGTATCCCTGAAGGAATGTTTCCACCCCTATCGTCCGGTCCAGACACTGAGGTCCAGCTCCGAGGGCCTTCTGATGGTTGACTGCAAGAAGTGAAGTTACAGGGAACCAGGCAGAGGGCCATCTTGGCAGTGGTGCCCTCCCTGTGGGATGCTTTCCTGTCAAATGTCAAGGAGATGAATAACTACTTCTTTTAGAAGACATCTGAAAGCAGCCCTGTATCAGGAAGTTGGACTTTTCATGTTTTTATATGTGTTGGAAACCCAGCCAGATGGGAGGTGCCATTATTATTATTATTATTATTATTATTATTATTATTATTATTATTATTATTATTACACACACACACCCGTGACTGGGAATCTAGGGAACTGTGGTTTGTAAAGCAGGAAGGAGCTGCATGGTGATGCTGGAGGGGGAGTGCTAAAGGCACAGCTCCACAGCCCCTTCATTCCCAGAAGAGGACCCATCTTTATCTTCATTTGACACAAAAACCCCTTTATCTTGGACTACTGCAATGCGCTCTACATGGGGCTACTTTTGAAGGTGACCCGGAAACTGCAATTAATCCAGAATGCGGCAGCTAGACTGGTGACTGGGAGTGGCCGCCGGGACCACATAACACCGGTCCTGAGAGAGCTACATTGGCTCCCAGTACGTTTCCGAGCACAATTCAAAGTGTTGGTGCTGACCTTGAAAGCCCTAAACGGCCTTGGTCCTGTATACCTGAAGGAGCGTCTCCACCCCCACCGTTCAGCCCGGACACTGAGATCCAGCTCCAAGGGCCTTCTGGTGGTTCCCTCACTGCGAGAAGCAAAGCTACAGGGAACCAGGCAGAGGGCCTTCTCGGTAGTGGCGCCCGCCCTGTGGAACGCCCTCCCAGCAGAGGTTAAAGTGATAAACAACTATCCTACATTCAGAAAATACCTGAAGGCAGCCCTGTTTAGGGAAGTTTTTAACCTGTGATATTTTGATGTATTTTAGTATCTGTTGGAGGCCACCCAGAGTGGCTGGGGAGACCCAGCCGGATGGGCGGGGTACAAATAAAAAATTATTATTATTATTATTATTATTATTATTATTATTATTATTATCTCTTACTATGTCAACCCTGGATTTCATGAAGGTTTCTCAAGTTTCTCCAGTAGCAGCAAGCACCCCCACTGCAGCAAGGGGGTGGGCAGAGGTGAGGCAGGTAAGTTGTGCTGTGGGTGGGAAGCCCCTGGGGGCCGCATCTAGCTTGCAGGCCAGTGGGTCCCCCTCCCCTGCCGTATCTGGTTGCCAAAACTCCCTCAAGTGTTTGGAAGGTTAAAACACACCTTCCACAGGCTTTGCTAAATAAAAGCAGTTTATTTTGTGTCATTTGTTTCTAAATAAATTAAATGCATGGTATTTTATTAAGTGGTAAGCAGACTGTTTTGCATTAATTAGAGCAGCTCCTTGGAGAGATATTACAGCCAAGAATAATATTCCACCACAGGAGAACTCTGAGCATTCCAATGCCCTACTTGAAAATTGCTACAGACAAAATGCAAAGAACCCCACCCAACACACTGGGTTTATTTGTCAATATTGACTTAGAAATGCTCCCCCCTTCTTCTTCACAATTAAGCACAGACATACTTGCATTTATATAGTGTTTACACCTATTTTGTTTCAGCTTTATCTCTGACTGTGAAAGAGGATGAATACAAAAATACCTATCTGAGATTTGGGGTCATTCCCTAGTCCAGTTTATATCTGTGTAAAGTACCAGGGTAGTTTGGCATGTGGGTTGCAGTAAGGACCAGCTTGTTGTTAAATGAATAGATGATAGATAGATATAGACAGATAGATAGATGATAGATATAGAGATAATACACACAAACACACATTCATTTTCAACAAACAGAACAATTAATTTACAACAACAACAATGTTATGCTTTAAAATAATAGAAGAAATAATGGGAAAGGAATGTGTTTACGGTACATCTAGTGTGTCTGGGATGTTGGAGGAGGGAGTAGAGGAGAACAAAGAAGCCAGGGAGGTGTGGTGGCTTGCAATCAATTGAGTTTTATTACAAAAGTCAACAAATGTCTCCTTGGCCAACTTTTTATCCAAGTCTAGTTGCCAAACTCTATTGTACCAAGATTTAAGGGAGTGATGTTTCACTTCTGTCCAGTTCCTGGCAATTTCTAGCCATACTTCTATAAGGAGTTTCATGACTAGCCGTTTAACAGTAATTAGGTAGCTCCTCCCCTCTCTAAATATAGAGTGGAAGGCTCAGGTCAGGTAATGAATAATCATTTAGCTAATAACCTGCCCAATGACATCAAAAACATGCCCTGTTTCCACTGCCAGGAAGAATCCAGGAAGAATCTAGTCTGCATCAAGGCATCCTGGATTGCTTCATGTAAAGGCTGATACTGGATTAGACACTTGATTAAAAGCCTTTCATTTTAGCAAACTTTTCTGACTGTATAACTTAGTTATGTGCACTTATTTGTAAATACTGTGAAATTTATTTGTATCTTATTGATAATTATTTTACTGATTTTGTGTATACCACTTGAGATTTATTAAGTGGCTCATAAAATTTCTTCAACAAAGAAAACAAATAACACATTTCCATCTCCAGGATGCTTCTGAAAATACTTTTTAGCCTTTTGGCTAGATTTATTAAGCATGAGGTCTTCTGAAGACACTGGGGAATCTTGCAGAAGAAGAATGGGAACTCTTTGTGAATGATTAGACAGACAAAGAGATCAGAAAAAAACCTTACAAGCAGTTCTGCTGGTGACAGTGAAATTCTACGCAAACTACAATCATTTTCTTTGCAAGATGCCACTTGGGTTGTGAATCACACAGAAATGATGGTGCATTCTGCCCTGCATTGGTTTCCAGAATCAGTTATGAAACAAACCACATCTCTAGAGTAAACAAGAAGAACTTTTCCAGAACTTAAGAGGCTATTGCATTGATCTGGCACATTGAATATCTTCTCAAAAATATCACTAAAGGCAGTGAGTGGGGGGAACTCAACTAATTGCTCCATGCATTCATCTTCCATATGCCTTCAAATACTGTTTTGTTGTGAAGAATGAATCTGCTTTATACTGAGGTCAGATCCTTGGTCCTATTGGAGCTGTATCTTCCTGTCAGCAGACGACAGAACCGTGAGGCAGGTGTAAAATACTCAAGCAAGAGTTTTATTTACAACCTTACAAATACAAAGCACGTGTTCTCCTTTGCAGGCAAATTCAAACTGCAACTTCTCCTCCTTTTCTACTCATCACCAGCTGTACCTAATCAGCCTAGAAAACCACACCCAGAACTCACAGAAACAGTTCTTAACGTTACAGTCATCTTTTCTGTTTCTTTGCAGAATGACTCCTAACAGGTCCATCTAGCTCAGAACTGGCAGCAGTTCTCCAGGGTTTCAAAGAGAGAATGTTCCCCACCTTACCTGGAGATGCTGAGGATTGAACCTGGGACCTTCTGCTTGCAAAGTAGATGCTCTGCTACTGAGGTGTGGTCCCTCTCCAATGCACAGTAAGGTGTGGTGTGTTCTTCCCATGTGCAATAAGGGGTGGGGGTGGGGTGGGGGAAATAACTATACATAGGCTCAACGCTGGGTAAGAATCAGCACAACTTTATTGGTTACAACTTACAGAGCCTGACATGGCATAGAAGAGGGACACATTGCAAAACACAAGACCTCCCCTTCTGTCTATGGGGTTTGCAGCCCAAATCACAAATACATATTTTGCTACACAAGCACAGGGCTAATACATAGAGAGTTTTTGAACTTCCTAGATATGACCTTCTGTATGCAATCAATTCCTTTGCCTTCTCTGGGCAGGAGCCCTGCAACAAAGGAGACAATCCTTTATATTGCCTCCTTCCTGTGAGGAGACTCTCTTTCCACCGTGCCTCCAAGCTGACCAGATGTGCATGGCTAAAGCTCCTGCAACATTAGCAAAGACTACCAACTTTTATTTTGCTGCAACTTATAAGTATTTTTCGGCACACTACTTTGCTGTATTTGCTGCCTGCACTGAAATGTAAGTAAACCTTCTTTTCTGATCATCTTACTAAAAATGTGTGATTCATTCTCTGCAACAGAGGTGAAGAGGGGGAAGGTCAACAGACCATAAATGAAAGGGATAGAAAGGTGTAATTGCCTAATTCCTAAGCTTTAATAAGATGCAAAACATATAAGTGTTTTACTCTGCTAAAAAGGTTTTACAGCCAGTTTTTCTTTTTGTATTTAGTCTTCAATCCATTTCCCATACTGTCTGCTCATCCCACTTCTCCAGACCCCCCTTTATAAACGGGGGGCACATTTTTCTTGTGTGACAGCACATCTCCTGTAACCTCCCTGTGACGGAGAGTTGAGCCAGACCAGAGTCTGGTGATGCAGTCCCTCGGAATTCCACCAGAGGTCAGGAGTCTCTCTCTGATTGGCTACCAAGACAGCCAGCTAGAGTGGAGGTGGAGCAGCACTTTGGGAGGGAGAATAAAAGGAGCTGTTTCTGAGAGTGATAGGGAGATTGTTTAAGAGAGAGCAGGAGGGAGAGAGAGTTGGTTCTGATCTGTGTGTAATATCCACTCTGAGAAAAATATATACAGTTAGAGAAAGGAGTCTTTGAGCTTAGTGTGAAGGACAGTATTTAGCGTCTTGTGAGACTTAGGCCAGGAGTTAACTGGAGGACTGAGCTTGAGCAGGAGAAGTAGAAGCTGTAAGGATACAGTCTACTTGAGTCTCATTCCAGTCAGGAAGGAAGAGATCTTTTAGAAAGAGAAGACTCCCAAACCAGTTGATCCCCTGGGGCTGTTATATTATTCAAAGTACCTCAGAAGATTGTTAAAAGGTTGGGTAACTGACAGAAAGTACCACCTTGTTTAAGTATTAAACTGTAATACCCATGCAACAACTATGTAGTTCTCCTTGTGTTCTTAATGGCATCTCTATCAGCGATAACTTAAACAGGCAGGGCTTTTTTTCAGCCGGAACTCTAGCGGCTCGCATCTTCCCTTCAACACTCCAAATTTATCTAAATTCCAACATTTATTAATTTCTAGCAGTTATGGGTGCTCTTGCACTCACAAAGTGTGTTATCCCAGATTTGTAACAATATATTTGTTTGGTATCCCAAGGAGGCTTATGGATGATAGGTTCTGCATGGGATCAAATTGTTGCTGCTTTAACTTTCCTAGGGAATCCTGGGAATTAGTTCTTGGAGAGGATAATGAGAATTCTCTGTTAGAGGTTCTAAGGCCCCTAACAGAATTGAAGTTCCAAGGGGAAAGGGGGGGTGATTATTGAACCAGTATATCTTTATAGGTCACTGATCAACCTATTGCTCATCAAAGTGGGTCCTGCACACAACAACCATTTTTCTTTTGCTGAACTGGGCCCTTGTTTTGCCTAGATGGCTGCTTAGAGACACATGTGAATTTTAGTGGGGACATGTTCCCCATGCAGTTTGAAAACAGCTTTCAAGAGATCTAACTTTACTTTTCAGATCTTGGTTGATTTTTTCATAAAGGATGGAGGAATCCTTGGATCAGATCAAGGAAAATAAAAGAATAAATAATCAAGGAGGATAAACAAAACAATGTTTGGAATGAGTTCTTAAGGCCTTGGAGCTATGAATATTTATTTGGCATCAAATATATATCAGTTATTTTTTATGCTTGTTGAAGACACATGCTTTTAAACTGGAATAATTCTTTATAATCTTCTTGGCCTTATTAGTAAATATCATCAAGAAAAATAACACAGAGGTTCTGCTCAGTTTTTACATTTTGTTATTTTATGTATTTATTTTTGAAGCTTCCTTCTTTCAGTGATGAGTTCTTGGGGGACAGTAAAAACATAGGAAGCTTATCATGAGCCCCCAAAAAGAAAACTACACCTGAAGCCATATTGCTACATGTATTCCCAAAGAAAAGTACTTGGATCAGGCAGGCTTGGCTGATAAAAACTAGCAGGGAGGGGACAGCTGGCTGGACCAGGGAGGTGATTAATGCCTCCTTGTGAAAGGGGGGTGGTCTTCGCCTGCTGGGAGGCGGCAGTGGTTTTACGACTCCTCAAGAAACCCTCCCTGGATTCAGAAAATCTAAGTAATTACTGGCCAGTTGCCAATCTCCCCTTCTTGGACTTGGATCTTGAGTAGGTGGTTACAGACCAGATCCAGACACTCTTATAGGAAACTGATTTTCTAGATCCATTTCAACTGGGGATTAAGCCTGGTCTCGGCACAGAAACTGCTTTGGTCACACTGTATGATCACCTCTGTCAGAAGATAGAAAGGAGAAATATGCCCCTGTTAACTCTCTTTGATGTCTCAGTAGCTTTCAGTACCATTGACCATTGTATCCTGGAGTGGCAATCCGAGTTGTGGGTGGGCGGCAGTGCTTTGTGGTGAGTCTAGTCCTGCTTGAATGTTCATTTCCAGAGGGCGATGCTTGGGGAGTGCTCTTCAGTCCCACGGGATTTTCAATGGTGTGGTTCCTCTGGGTTCGAGTTTATCATGTAGGGATGTGAATAGATGCTAGGGGAATATATATATAAGCTGTTATCCTTCCTTTTCTGTGTTCTGGTAACCTCTAGGTTAGGTTACCGCAGTACGTTATATGTAGGGCTGACTCTGAGGATGGTTCAGAAACTCCAGCTGGTGCTAAATTCAGTGGCCAGGTTGCTCACCAGGGCAAGATGGTTTGAGCTTATAACACAAATTCTCCCCTGACTGCATTGGTTGCCCATCAGTTTCTGGGCTGATTTTGACTTATAAAGCCTTAAATGGCTCAGGACCACAATACCTCCCCATATGAACCAACGTGGACCTTGCGATTATCATCTGAGGTCCTCTTCTCGTGCCCCCTCCATGAGAGCTCTGGCGGCCGGCCACACGAGAATGGGCCTTTTCTGTGGTGGCTCCCCATTTGTGGAATGCTCTCTCCAGGGAGGATCTCCTGGCACCTTTGTTACATTTTAAAGGTGCCAAGTAAAAACATCTCTCTTCTCACAGGTGTTTAGCTAATTAAACAATCTATGGCCTTTAAAACTGGGGGGTGGGGTGGGTATTTTTTTGTTTTGCTTTGTAACTATGTTATGTATTTCTGTGTTTTTATATTGCAGACTGCCTGTGATCCTTGGATGAAGGGTGGTATAGAAATTTAATAGATAACAGATTTAATAGATAATAAAATACTAATAAGAAGAAGAAATGGCAGGGGATTACATCCTGTTTGCAACCTATCTGATGCTCTTTCCCCGTAAATATAATTTAAGGTTGGTCAACTCACAAATGTCTAGCATTGTCAAAGCTGTCCAAGGTTGTGTGGCTTAAATATATCATAATGCCAATGTACATCAATAAAATGCCTGATGGTGGTGACATCATCATTCAAGATAGTTGCCTAATTTGATCTCTCCCCTTTCCCTCCCCCCACAAAAGGAATCTTAAGGATTATTATTATTATTATTATTATTATTATTTATTATTTTAATGACTATTCCCAATTGAGATGTGACCCAGAGTTTCCATGGATTGAAAGAATGATAATTAAAGATGTATTTCAACACCAGAGACCTCTAGCACTGGTGACAGCCACAATAATGTAATGCCTAGAACTTGTTTCAGAATAGCAGATGGATGCAACTTCTCTGTTCTTTAAATTTTCTCCTCAAAATCCACTTTTAAACACAGAACCCAGTTAAATGATGGAATACACTCCTACAAGAAGTGGCGATGGCCATAAACGTGGATGCCGTTAGAAGAGGGTTAGACAAATTCCTGGAGGATAAGGCTAGTGACCATGGTGGAAATGTTTTTCCTCCACTGCCGTCAGAAGCAGTATGAGTCTAAATAGCAGTTGCTGGAAACTGCAAGAGAGGAGAGCGCTATTGTGCTCAGGTCCTGCTCAGGTCTTGCTGGTGACTCTGAGGGTAGGATGAGCTGGGGTGAGTGAGCCATTGGCATGAACCAGCAGGCTCTTCTTAAGTTCTTATGAAGCCTTTGGCACGTCCCCTTAGACCAGGGGTGGGGAACCTATGGCCCTCTTGACATTTTTTGACTCCAACCTGTGGTGTAGTGGGAAATTCTGAAGTGCAGGCACTCTTCATGACAACCTCATATCCATGGCTTCCCAAAATTGTACATATAACAGCAAGGGGACTTGGAATAAGGCTTCAGAGGGAGATCAGAGTACTTGGCCAGCAGGACTAATAAAGAAGGAGGCTGTTCCTTTGATTAGCCCAGGGTTGTTGGACTCCCATCAGACCCAGCCAGCATGGCCAATGGTCAGGGATTCTGGGAGTTGTAGTGCAACAGCATCTGGGTGGCTACAGATTCCCTGTCCCTTCTCTAGTCCTAGACTGCTTAGGGTTTTAAAGATTAAAAAAGCACTTTATTCCTTGTTTTACTATTGCTTCCAGCTTCATAGCTTAGTCAGCTCTGAGTTTATATTAGCTGCGCTAAGCTTCATTAGGGTGTTTTTTGTTTTGCTAATTGAACCTAGATTTATTTCTGCATTCAATTTTTTTTATGAGAGGACAGGGAGGAGGTCTATTTGTTCAGTGGATTTTTTAAAAGGCCCACTATGTAAATTGGTGAAAATAAATAATTAGGAGGTAGCTGATTTAATTATCAAACAGCAAAGGAAAGCTGACAGTCGCTTTGAACAAATAAGTCATTTTATGAATGAACTAAATTCCGGTAACATGTCATACCAGCCATCTACTTAACGAACACTTACTTTGATGACTCTACCAAGCTTTTATTATCCATTACCTATATTATAATCCTGGAAACACAAAGTAATTGGCCAGTTACATAATACCAACACTGAGAACAGAAGGCAGAAAGGGGAATTCATCTTGAGTTGGAGGTCAGAAGTGGGGCAGCACAACAGAGGACAAACTGAGAATATGACACCATCAAGATTATGCTGTAAGGAATTTTTGCTCTCAAATCTTTCTTTATTTAAAAGATTTCCATCTTACTTTTCAGTCCCCCACCAAAAGAGAAAAAGGAAACCTTCCAAAGTTGACAATAATTTAAAACCATAGTTTAAACCAAGTACCAAGATGTAGCAAAACAAACAGTAAATAGTAAAGTAACTGGAAGATGAGCACGGGGCTGGTTCTACCCAGTGGCGTCGCGAGGGGGCGCGGGGTGGGGCGCCCCGGGTTCCAGGGGAAGGGGTGACACTTGGATCGGCCCTGCCCTGCCGGCGGGCCCCGAGCAAGCTGCGGAGCAAGGCCACTCCACCCTGTGGCCCGTCCGGGGCCCGCCTACTGGCGCTGCTATGGGGCTGCCGCACACGATCGGCGGCTCGTGGGCTGCCCCACCCCTGCTGCTTTTCGTGCGGCGGCTCGCAAGGTCGCCGCGGGAGCAGTGGTGGTGGCCCAGC
This sequence comes from Darevskia mixta, assembly GCA_034641385.1. Taxonomy (NCBI): domain Eukaryota; kingdom Metazoa; phylum Chordata; class Lepidosauria; order Squamata; family Lacertidae; genus Darevskia; species Darevskia mixta. The sequence continues at coordinate 2,979,152 of JAWWNH010000073.1, read as the reverse complement.
GGCGGAGTGCGCATGCGTGGCATTTCGAGCATGCGCAGTCCGTCGTGACATTGCGTCATGACGTCACGATGCCCCGCCCCCAGGGGATGCCTCTGTTCGCCGCCCCGGGTAGTGAGGAGGCTTCCTCCGCCCCTGGTTCTACCATTAGGCTGGGTGAGGCAATTGCCTCAGGCACCATACTCTAGGAGCCAATGGGAGCATGGAGACACTATCAAGCAGCAGTGTACTCCTCATCTCCTCCTGTAGTGATAAAACCTCAAGGCTTGCTCTGCTGCCTGCTAGAAGAAGAAGAAGAAGAAGAAGAAGAAGAAGAAGAAGAAGAAGCAAGCATTTTGTAAGGACAAACTCTCAAATGCCAAGTTAGCCTGATTTAACTAACCTCCAAAGGTGCAGACAGGGCATGCAGAGTTCAATCCTGGATTATACCCAAAGGGGGAGAAAGGAAGTACTTTTAGCACCCTGGACAGATCCCAGTGAGCCTGCAACTTGTTTCACTGAAAAGATCATTCTCAACTGAGCCCTTTAGAATATTTGCATACTGCCATACTAATCAATCTCCCACATTGATCTGTACCTAAAGGATTTGGGGCACAGGTCCATGAGACAAATCTGGGTAAAACCTTCACCTGTTCCTTTACATGTATATATAAAATGGAAAATGACAATTGCATGGATGGATGGGGACTCACCAGCACCACAATTTGAGGTACACCTAGCTGCCCAAGAGAAAAAAAGAGATAATACACACACACGCACGCACACACACACACACACACAAAACCCCCACACCTCGCAAAGTGGCACCATCAGAGGGGGGGTGACACTTTTTATTTTTATTTTTAAATTTTTTTAAATTAAAGTGGTTGGGGTGACAAACAAAATTCCGCCCTGGGTACCACCTGGGCTTGCTACGCCTCTGAGCACTGGGTTCTTTCTTGCTAAGGGACTCGATTTTCTTGCAGAGTGCCATGTTGGCAGAGACCCTTCTGCTAACCTGGCACTGAGCTTGGCCACAAGGTGTTCAAACAGTCTTATAAGGAAGCAGACAATCACAAATTGCACCAAGAGCTTCTCATTTGACCAAGAAGCCCTTCCTCTGTGACTGTTCGTCACACACTGCTTTGTGCTTGACTCTGTTGGTTCTTCTCAGCTGAAGCAAGTCCTGGCTAAGATGGAAGGAAAAAGGCCTTTCTGCATGCCCCGTCTTTTGCTGAAAAATAGAAGGTGGAGGGTAGAGGCAGGTTACAATGCAGCTGCCCCTGGGGAGGAGATGCTGTTGCAAACCAGATGGTGTAGAATCGAAAGCATATGTTACACAAGAGTACAGCCTGCAGGCAGCACATGTGAGGCTAGGCCTGGAGCAATCAGGCAATGTGCAAGGATCAAAGCAATGGAGAATCAACATGGACAGTGTGGAAGAGTTTGCCAAGCAAAGCAGGCAGAGCCTGTGCCAGGAGGCTGTGACAGCAAACCTGTGGTGTGCGCAAAGCCAGCAGCCTTCTTGTAAGTTTCAAAGGAGAAAAAGGGCCAGTAGATTATTTTGCAAAAGTAAGCAGCCATTTGCCCTATGCCAACTCATCAGATCCTTTATTCCAGGGGTCCTCAGCCTTTTCTGGGCCTGGAAATTTGAGCAACAGCCACGGGTGTCACAAATTACCCTGAGAAAACTGGTAATTCTCAGAACTCCCCCTGCAAACACACCCCAAATGTAGGACTAGGATATGGGAAGGATATTGACAAGCTAGAATGTGTCCAGAGAAGGGCAACTAAGATGATCAAGGTTCTGGAAACCAAGCCTTATGAGGAACGGTTGAAGGAGCTGGGTATGTTTAGCCTGAAAAAGAGGACACTGAGAGGAGATATGATAGCTTCTTCAAATAACTCAAGGGCTGTCACATGGAAAAGGGAACAAGCTTATTTCCCCCTGCTCTGGAGGGTAGGACTCAAACCAAGGGTTTCAAGTTACAAGAAAGGAGATTCCGACTGAACATCAGGAAAAACTTTCTGACAGTATGTCCTGATCCCCTGGCCTACCTGGCAGACAGTGTGCCAAGCCCAGAAGCCAATTTATGCAAGACAACTCCAAAGATCAGGAAACGCAGTCCAGGGTCAGTCCAAGTAAACCAAGATAGTAGTTTAGCAGAACCTCTGATGGTCCAAGGATAATTCCAGGCAAGTTCCCTCAATGCTGCCAGTTGAGTAGACACAGTACCTCAGCTCTGCTGCCTTATT